>CM060907.1:751476926-752811212 GCA_030737815.1 Allium fistulosum
GACGACAGAAAGCATTTCCAAAATCAAATCATCAACACTCTAGTTTCTAAAGATAGAAGCAGGTGCTCAACTGAAGTCTCAAACCTCAAATTGTAGAAAACCAGCTGTTATCCAAAGACGGACAATGGCAAGGAGAGAATGCTCGAAATCAAGCAGCTAAACCATTGGTTCCCGAAGATTGGAACCAAATAAGGTTGATATCTGCAACAATGCTATCAACCTAGCATAACACATATGGCCTGAAACAAGCAGGGTTAAGTGTCACGGATTCAAGACAAACACTACCAAACTCTACCGGTCCATGATCAGGATAGGAAGAATGCAAGCGTACTAAGGGGCTATGTAACAACTTGCCCCATAGCATCTACTCTTCTATAAGTGCTTGAAATTTAGCATTTGGGAATAACGGGTTCTGCAAATGGAAGTTAGTTTGCAACAAAAATAGACCGAAGGAAATTTGACCCTACACAAGAACAACCATGGAATTGGTTAAACAATGACCCTGTACCGCCAAAGGGAGCACGTGACAGTTATAAACAAAGCAAAGTAACGGAGACGCCTGGGACTTTCATCCTTCCAAAAAATGGCGTATCTCGGAGTTAAGCAACGTTAAGAAAATATCCACATTGGGTTAAAAGGAATCTACTCAACTCTCTTTACCAACCCGACTTTAACACTGCCCGAAGATAGGCGGCACTAAGAAAAGTCTTCTACAATCCAATCATCGAAGTGCTAGTATTTGAAGACCGAAAATGGTACCCAACTGGATTAAAAGCACCACCGAGTCGATGGAAAAAATTGATCCCAACCTCCTGATTGCCACTGTTGCCCCTATAACGCCAAGGCCTTTTCCCACTTCATAAGTACAGTGTTGCCCCGGCAACGTCGGGAAACTTTATATTCCTTAAGTACCAACATTGCCTCGACAATGCCAAGAAATTTTTTATTCATTAAGTACCGTTGTTGCCCCGGGAACACCAGGAAAACTTTAATCTAAAGGGTTAATAAGAAACACTCACCCTAGTGAACCATCAATGCACTAACTTCTGAAAATAGAGGTCGGTTCTCGACTGATTTCTACCCTTATTTTTAGAAAACTACTATTTCCCAAAGATAGGAAACGACTGGAAGACATAACCTTTCATAGGTCAATCAGATGGTTCAACCTGACATCGTAGGAATCAGCCACTACATGAGAATAAAGCTGCGCAGAAAGGAAATCCCAGGGTCGAATTGCTTGTGTGCTAATTTCTATTGATGAAAGCTGGTGCATAACCAAATTTCTAGAATTCAACTTAGAAAGAATTTAGGTACATCCAAAAATAGGTAGCCTCGAGGAAATGTTGCTTAGAACCAAGCAGCTAGGTTATCAGTTCCCAAAGATAGGAGTTGACATATAAACAAAACTTCTGTGACGACGTCTACAACCGAGAAAAGCATGCATGGCCAAGGACAAGTGGGAACGATCATGGAAGGTCAAAAATAAAATCCCTGCACTTCCTTAATTCCAGAATGGGATTGAGAGCCAGACTGGGGGTAATTGAGCAATTTGTCCTACACCTTTCCATCTCTCGCAAGCGTCTAAATACAAGCATTTGAAATAACTAGTCCCACAAATAGGGATAGGAGCATAAATCCTCAGTCCAAATCACAGTGTTGGTTAGCTAATAGTTTCATTCTGCCAAATAGACATTTCTAACAGCAAATCACCATCAAGGTAAATAAAGGATTCAATTTTAATAAATTAACCATCACTCAGAGTCTGGCGATAATGAGAAGGATTGATGACATACTTACGGTTCGACTAGATCATTTGGTCCCATCTTGCAGGAATATTCCATCGCCCAAAGATTGGTGATACTAAGAAGAGACCTATAAAATGAAACCGTCAATACATTGGCCCGAAGATTGGTGATGCTAAGAAGAGACCCATAAAATGAAACTATCAATACATTGGCTTCCGGAAACTAAAGCAAAAGGTTAATCAAGTCTTTAATCCTACCTTATGGAATCTTACGTTATCCGAAGATCCACTACATCAAGGAAAAATACACGTGTTTGAGTCATCCATACTTGAGTTTCCGAAGATAGAAACCAACATGATTAGGATCTCAACATCGGACTCAAAAGAATCTACTTTAGTAAAAGATGCCAAAAACGCATCTTTCTAATGCATATCGACATCAGTACAAAACTCAGATCTTCGGATCAAGCAACAAAGTCCGTAGTTCCCGAAGATAGGAGCCATCGTGTTAAATAGAGCAATTGAACTTATTGCTCAAGATACCTAGTCTCCCAAAACATGTTGGTTCAGTAGTCAAAGTAATCATCCATACGAATTGGGGCATACATACCAATGCTTTGTCGAATGAACTCGATTGAAAATAAACAAGAATAGTCATGGAACTAGCTAGACCAAGCTATCTCATAGTTCTAGAAAAAGCAATCCTCGAAACTGAGCAATTAAGCTAATAGTCCTCAGAGGTAGGAGCTGGTGTGCAAGTTGAGTTCCAAAAACCACAAAGGAAGGATATTCGCAACCGAATAACTCATGCATTGGTTTCCAAAGACTGAAGTTGTGCCTGATCGAACTTCAACTACAACTCTATAAGAGTAACTATGCCTTATAATTCAACAATACTCAATCATCCCAACACAACAGGAATAAAAGGCTAAACCTAAGCTGAAGAGGATCCAGCTCTTGGAGGAATGGAAGTTCCTCCGCTGATGACCAGAAAGTCATCTTCAACAGCAATACTTGGCATTCAACATTGTCAGGATCGTTGAAAGTGCAAAAACAAGAAAAACAATATGGTGGAATCACCCGCTATATCCAATTTTGGAATAAACTGTCACGCCAGCATTCAAAACGATGATCAAAACCTAGCCACTTCCTCGAAAAGAGACAGTTGGACCCAGAAATCAAGATTTGGCTCCGGAACGATGCACACTCGTCCGAGGTAGAACTTAGCTTGACCACCGACTGAGTACAGCCCAAGATTCTACCAGCTCCCTTCGAGATTACCACCATCCTGAAATCATTGCAAGGAGTTTCTATACCAAACTAAAGCACTACGTAATCTCTGGGGTGTAGATAGCTTTATCGGTATAGACGAGCTGGATTCTAGTTAAAACTAGAATAAAAGGATAATGAATAACCAACCAAGTAACTGATCAAAAGCAGTATAAATGAAGGAAAATTCATCTAAAAAAGTTTCAACCCTAGTCAACTCCAACTCATCAAGTTGGAACTATTTACCGATCAAAGACCCCGTGTAAATTTTGGAGCAAAGATTGCATCCTCGGTATTGAGAATTGAAGTTAGAATTGAAGTCAAAAATGGATAAACAGTCAAAAGTGAAATGACTCGGTTTGGAGTAAGGTTTCGTAAGAAAAATTTTGCTAAAAATCCTATAAAGTGATCGGATCGGTGCCGATCCGATCCAATTGGATGGGTACCGACCCAAATTAATGCTTGCAGATGATCCCAAATTTCTCTGACAAGTTCTACATGATGTTCGTATGCATTTTGGAAATTATCAAGTCAAGATCACTTCGTAATAATGAACAATGGGGATTCACACTAAAGAATATACAAATTACCAGTACTTCATAGATAGCTCGACACGAACGTGAAAACTCCTCGAAACAGAAACCCAAAGATAACTAATACCAGAGCATGCATTGTCTTCTACGAAAGCGTACTCCAGGGGGCAAATGTTAACCGGGTTTTTAACCTAGAAGAATTCGAAAGGAGTTAGAACATCCAGATTAAGCCCAAATGACTTGAAACATAACCAAAGGACTTAGAATTACAACTCAATGGCCCCTAAGAAATATCTTTCAAAAATAGACAAACATTTTGGATCAGTACCGATCCAAATCAATTGGATCGGTACCGATCCAAATGAATGAGTCATGGGGACTTCTAACCTCTTGCATCATGATTCTATACGTCAATTTAGTACACATGCTAAATCTCATAGAATTCCAACCAACTTAGTCCAAGAAATGAAGACTCGTATGATCCATTAAAATATTTACTCGCTTTTGGACCAGAGCAACTAAAAATGGACCTACAGAACTCATACGGAATCAGATTGACTTGAAATTTGGAGGGAACACTTACAAGATATAAAAGAAGTCTCATACCAAAAATCAACTCAATTGGCCAAGCCAGTTTGGATCGGTACCGATCCAAATTTTGATTGGTACCGATCCAAATTTTGATCACATCCGACCCAACAAAGGTGGGCCACACCACATGCAATTCATTATTTTTGTCCTACACACCCTTTAGAAGGTACCTACAAAGTTTCGTCTAATTTCGATATGTATCAAGCGAGTTATGGATGGATCTCCTCCAAATCGAGCTAGTTTGATGGATTAGGTCCGACCCAAATAAGATGGGGCCCACCTCATGAGATTCGATTTGGAGGTTCTCCTACTCATGTGCATTGCATGTATGAAGTTTCGTGTCATTTGATTAAGTATTGAGTGAATTATGGATGGATATCCTATGACCCAGAGAAAGAGATTCCAAAATAAAATAAGTATTTAGATCACCGCCGATCCGACTCAGTTGGATAGGTACCGATCCAAATACTTAGCTTGAATCCTAATGAGACCCGATTTGGAGGCTCTCCTACTCATGTACATTGTATGTATGAAGTTTCGTGTCATTTGGTTAAATACTGAGTGAGTTATGGATGGATCTCCCACGACATAGAAGAAGAGATTCAAAAATAAGCTAAGTATGTGGATTACCACCGATCCGACTCAATTGGATAGTTACCGACCCAAATACTTAACTCGGATCCTCATGAGAATCGATTTCAAGGCTCTCCTACTCATGTACATTGTATGTATGAAGTATGATGTCATTCGGTTAAGTATTAAGTGAGTTATGGATGGATCTCCTACTAATGGATGGATTAGATGATCCATGAAGATGGATGATCAAACGAACTCCAAACGACTTGATATTCGGACAAGGCACTCAATTATAGGATATGAAGACAACCAAATGGAGAAGACTCAAAATTTCACCAAGTATTCGGATAGGTATCGATCCGACCCCATCGGATCGATAGCGATCCAAATACTTAGCTCAGATCGCCACCAAACTTTTTGGGTTGTGTGACGACCCACGTTTTGGAAGGTTTAAATAGACAATAATCCACACATGTCCAACTTAAACAATCCGGAACATAGATAATCAATAGGGTTAATTAAGAAAAATAAGAAAAGAAGAAGAAAGCAAACACAGAATATCGCAGCGGAACGATAAAATATAATAATCAAATAAATAGTTCATGAAGCTGTGTACTATACATTTGATAATAATTTATACAACATTTATCAGAGTTATATATACAACAGGGATACATAAAATAATACAGCAGACAACGTGATGCGAGAATAATAATAGTAATAATATATCAAATCTTCGTCTTCGTCCTCCAGAAAATGACCTATGATGCGCTGAAAAACTCAGGACTAACCCGAGTGTAATGAAAAGACAAAACGATCGAGTCGGGACTAAGATATTATTATGTGAGTCAAATCGATATCGCATATAACATGAGTGCCATGGCGTCAGAGATGTTTACGGGGTTTTACATCTCCTATCTAGTGCATAACGTGCGTGCAATAACTCAAGAGATGTTACGAGATTTTCTATCTCTTAAGGATCCATCAAAATATTATATGTAGAAGAATACACTACATATCTAATGTCTAATCGGTAAAATAAATATCAAAATAGCGTTAAGGCTTTACATTGACCCCCCTTAACGCATTTTTAAGCATTGTCGTACAGTTTGCATATAAAAAACCAGTAAACCATCGATGGATAGGGATGCGCCGTGGTACGACAACACTAAATCAAAATCATAGTGGTCTCGTATAGGGATAAAAGTATGACAAGGCACGTGAGGCAATGCCCAAGGTAGGATACTACCAGTTTACCCTTCCCGGCTAGTGGTAACCCCTAACGGCCCACCGCGTCCAACACTCCCAAAATCCGAGTGTGTGTACCGATCAATAACAATGTCGTGATAGTAATACGAAGAAGTGTGTTCGCTAGAGGTAGCTAACCTCATTGGCCGGTACGGCTCCTGTTTTAGTCATTTCAAATTGACACAAGTGTCAAGCCAATCCATCATCGTTCCCTTTCTTCAAATCCAGCAAACTAAGCCAAATCCAACCACTTCATTCTGAAGTTTCCTCCACGTACACAGTTATTAAAGTGGTTCCAATATTGACAGAGAGTATGCCAATAAGAGGCCCCTGTTTCTTTAACAACCAAACGTCATTTTACACACTAGTTGGTACTTCTATATTTCGAAAACAATTCGTACTTGATTTCAAAATATCATATTCGCTTCAAAATCAAATTCATTTCAAAATACCATATTTACCCAAAATATGCTAATTCACTTCAAAATCATTTCCCCTCAATATCTCGATTTCACTTTCAAATCGTTTCGAATTTCGATTTAGGTTATAACTTCGTCTTAACCCAATTCACATTTAAATCCATGATTTAAACATAAACAATCCCACTCTGACCAGTTTGAATTTTAAGAAAATAGTTTGAATAGTTTTAAAATAGTTTAGATAATTAAAATAGTTAAAAATAGTTTAAATGGTTAAAATAGTTTAATATAAAATAGTTTAAGTATTAAAATGGTTTATATAGGAAAATAGTTTAGAAAATCAAAATAATTTGAATATTTAAAAAGATGGATTTAAATAGTTTATATTAAAATAAGTTATTTGAAAATAGTTTCAAAGTCAACTGGTTCAATTCCAAATTTTCAATCCAAATCAATTTCAATTTAAGTTGACTTAATTTCCGATTTCAATTCGAATTTACTTCGATTCCAATTTTAAACCAAATCAATTCTGATTCCCAATTTAATTCGATTTCGATTTCAATTCCAATTAATTTCAATTCAATTCCAATTTGAATTAATTTCAATTCAATTCTCAATTTTAAACCATTTCGATTTATATAAATTCGAGTTCGATTTCGGAATATCGATTTAAATTGCTTAAATTAAGTTTAACTTCAATATTCAATTTAATACTCAAATCATTTAAAATAATTCAATCCCGAGGTCAAATTTCGAAATATCCATTTAAATTACTTTTTCTTTGATTTATTTCAAAGTTCGAGTAAAAGTTCAAATTACTTAAAAAAATCAATTTCCATCATCCAAATGGTTTCTCAATTATAACTTCAAAATTTCAAACTCGATTCTTTAAACAAAACCTGTTGACAAGTTCATTTTTACATTTCGAGTTCGGGGTCAAAAATTATTCCTTTTCCATAATTCGGTTTTATTTCTTAAAAATCAAAATCAATTTAAATAATTTCAAATCAAAATCTTAAAATCATTTAATTTAACCAATCTGGTGTTCGTATATAATTTTCTATCCTATGGCCAAGTGAATCAATTATTTCAACTTAATTCAGGGATGGTTATATATCATTTCAATCCAAAATAAATGTCATAAGTCTATATCATTTCAACCTATTTCTTAATTTATTCGAAATAATTCAATTAATAGTTTTATATACCATCAATTAATTTACAGGGTGATACAGGATATATATTAAATGGATAAACATCCAATCATCCAATATTTCAACCAATCGGCATCCATCACAATCAATCATCCAAACAATCAATAATTCACAATAATTAACAAATTATCAATAATCTGAATTTTACTAGTAGTTTAATTCTGATTTCAATTTATCTGTTAATTCAAAATTTCTAACATATAAATTCTATATCGATTTCCATGTCAGTTAAATTTACCAAACAACAATCAATAAAATAAATAACTTCACGATTATCAATTTAACAAACACAAAAACATTTTAGTACGTCATGAGTGTAAAACACTCACCTTTTTATTTGAAACTGAAAATACTTTCAGCTTCAAATAAATCCCAATTTGAATCCAAGCTGTAGACTTCATCGATACAAATCCAACACAAAAGACGGCACTCGAATTCGACCTCGCATTAAAATATACGAATTTTTAACCATTACGATAATTAAAAATTTATCAACATAATTAATTTACAAATTAAATTCACTAACCATCTTCCTCACTTTCCCAGTATCGCGCACGAGAAGAAACCCAACCACAAACCCAAGAATTGCAGTGACCTCTCCACTACCGCTGTTGAACTCCTCAACCGCCGAGACCGCCATGCAGCTCCGCCTTCACAGCCCTAACGTGCGCCACCATGAACTACCTCCACCAACCGCAACCATAAAATGTTGAACGTTATTGCTTGCCGCGCCCATGCGCACAGTCTCGATCGAAGAACCCTAGCCCAAAACACGACTACCCCCATTGCCACCGCCTCCCTCACCCACATCGCCACCACATCAACGTCACCGCATCCCTTAACATCGTGCGCACAAAATTCTACCACATCGAACCCAAATCGCACACCCCTCTCGCCCGCGTGCAGCGCCTCTGAACCTGGCCTAGCGGTCGCGAGCCCTCGTTCGTGCATATATTTCTTTTTTTTACTTGAAGGCTGCAATTTAATTGAAAGGAGAAAGAGAGAGGGTACAGGGAAAAAAGATGGGGCGTGGCTTGTGTACGAGATGTTGGGAGGTGAAAGAAAATATACATATTATATTAGAAAATATCTAACCAACTTGCTTATGAATTTTCCGAACTCCAAATGATGCGTGCCACCTGGCGTTTCTAATGTTTAACCCCCATTCCAAACACAATTGAACTAGTTTCGAGGTCTAATTCGATCGTATTCAAAAGATAGCTTTCCAAATCAATTTATTTTAATTAAATTCTTTTAATTAATTTCTACGCGTTTCAAGCTTGCACGGCCAAACGACAAGTCCGATCGCTACGAAACTTGAAATCCTATAAAAATCCACTATTACGGATCCGATGAAACTGGTTTCATCGAAATTCGAGATAGTGGCCAAAATGGCTATTTTAACTCGTTAAATAAAATATACAATTTCCAATTTCTAATTATTCACTTTTAAATCAATTTTAAATGTTAACAATCTTCATTCGTATTTAAAATAAAAATTAAATCAATTTCCGATATCATTTTCATTCACATTAATTCATGATTCAATTATTTAAATAATTCCAATATTAAATTTAAACAATTTAATTATCCAATAAATCATTATAATTGAAATATAAGTCATTTAATTTATAAAATTTAATTTTAAAACAAATCCCAATAATAAAACAACTATTTCCATTTCACAGTAATTTAACATTATTATTCAATTCAAGTTATTGATTACATTAAATACATAGAATTTCATTTAAATATTTATTATTGCCAAAATCTTCGAAATTGTTTATTTCAAAATTTTACCTAAGTTCATATCAAATAAATTAACATTAAATTTTTATTTCTAACCACTTTTATTCAATAATCATATTAAATTTCATAATTTAAAATAGTTAAAAGTACGGGTCGTTACAGGTTGCTTCTGCATGATGAATACAGGCTCCTGGCAAAGCAGCCCTGGCCCAAGTGCTATCCAAATCCTATAAATACCATCCCATCTGTAATGGAAAAAGGGGCTGCTCTGATCTCTACTGAAACTATGCCATTGTTTCTTTACTCTTCTTCTCCATCACAACAGTCATTAAAGGGCAACTGAGATCCTTCCGGTTGTCTCTAACAATGGTGGCTTGATCTAACTTAGAAAAGAAGAATCATATTGTAATCCAAACTCCTTTGTACCAGCAGTTGATAAGTAATAGCTATAAAGTGGACGTAGGCTTCGTTAACAGCCGAACCACTATAAAAATCACTTGTCTCTTTACTTTTTTCCACTGTTTACTATTTCTTTTTTCTATTTTATTTGTCTTGATAAACAGGGCTGGTGCTTTCACACTCAATCCAGGGTGTTGATCCATTTTTTGGGTTACATTTAATAAATTCAAAAAAACTTGTTGTTTTTAACTCTTTTCAAAACTTACATTTTAAGATTTTTGAATTTAACTTATTACCTAAACTTAAAAGAGAACATTTACAATTCTAAGTTTAAAATCAAATCAGCTTTTTCTTTTTAAAGACCTTTTTAACTTTTATCGAAAATTTGCGATTTTTAATTCAGCCATTTATTAAGTTTTTCTTTTGAAAACTTATTTATTTCCACCAAACCATTCCTTTCAAAACTATACTTTACTTGTTTCCAAAACATCTTTCGTAACTTTTAAATTATATAAAAAACTAGAGTAGATAAGGACAACTATCATCTTATTATTTCATTACATCTCATACTCTTCCCACGTTCAATATATAGAAGAGTTTCAACTATCATAAAAAGGGGACTTTCAAAAGACACCAAAATTAAATGTGCATGACAATGGAGAACATGTATTTCCCTTTGTTTAGCTTCTTTAATTAGATTATTAGCATTGTTTAATATAATTTACTAACACTACTTCTAATTATACACTTTTTATTATATTTAAGGATTGTAAATTTTAATGCATTGGAACTACTTTTCCTTCGGGAGGAGTCGTTAGCGCTATGATTCTCTATGAATCACTTAAATTAGGATTTGTGTTTTTTGTGAAATTACAAGGAATTATATTTCATTTTCTTTATTGGAATGGACAATACAAAATATGGGTTTCCATATTTTGTACATCTCTTCCTTTGCATTTACATTCTTTATTATTTCAAACAAAACATCTTTATTTATAACTTGATTAATTCATAGAAACTTATTTTGTTATCCTTTTTCATTCCAATGAATTAAAATATGTCAAATCCAAACCTAATTAAGATAAATTAGACCTCTCTTTTATTTATATTTTAAAACTTCCTACAATCAACCCTTCAGCCTAAACTGCACTAACTCCAATTTTTTATCTTTACTTATACCCCTTTATTACTGTAGTGCGGCCACTTACGGCTAAAATTTTCAGGATTCCAAATCTTCTTTCTAAACCATTTACTCTTTTCCTAATCCGTACCACTTATACCGTCCACCCATCTAGATTCTTTTATATCTTAAAAATTTTCATTACATAGAAAGATTCACGAGCTATATTACTCCATTTCTTTTTAAAAGTAAACAGCCTTAGATAAAATTTTCCTTTACTGAAATCTATATATATATATTTCTTACAAAATCTTTAATGTATATATGTATATATTCTCAAAATTTTAATATTTATATATTTTTTCAATAAAAATCCTTTTAAAGTATACACTTCATTCTTTTTTCTAAATTTCCAAAAATTTCTTATTATTGGGTTGGACTCAAAGTGGACTTTTGACTATTCTCTTAAAAACATCCTTCGTTACATTTCCAAAGATCGAAAAATCCAATCATAAATTAAGGGTGACTATTTCACACCTTCTTAAGGAACTTCTCCATCTTCCACTTTCGATGACATATGGACTCTTATTTTCCCTTTTATCTGGACCTATTATACATCTTCAATCAGCAATCAAAAATGGAATTCAACAAACATTAGGCTATCAACACCCGACTAAGGAGTCAAATACCATACAGTTCTAGGGATATTCCTTATGTAACTATTCTATGGATGGAATTCTTTGGATTTAAGCATATACTGTATTTATATTTATAGTCAAAATACAAATACGTTACTCAACGTTTCCTAATTTTCAGGAATCGACTAACCTAAGCTCTAATACTAAATGTAACAACCCACACTTCAATGGGCCCAGATTATCGCTAAACCATAACCCAAGTCCACTAAAATATGGATCGTTGGTTTGGTATCGCAGAAAAGAAAAAAATATCAGACCACTAATGGTAATAGCTCACAATGGAAATAAGAAAATATAATAGATCAACATAACTACTGTCCAAAACTTCACATCGTAAATGTCAAGAACCTTAGCTAGATAATAGCTCCAAATCAACACCAGTAACTGCCCTTTAATCCTGTGGGTTGTAATGAGGAGGAGGTCAGAACAACGTTCTAGTAACTGGTAAAATTATACGTCTTATATATAACACTAGCTTATGCCGATTGTTCATTATTTCATGTTATGTCAGATTTTATTATTAGTCACTACGACTCCATTGCTACGTACGAACCGTGCCCATCTACCCCATGTAGATTTATGTCACCTCGTAAAGAACCATCGCCATTGTGTTACCGAGGAAATCATGTCGTGCGCACCGACAGTCTCCAGGCCACGAGGTCCTAATTTTCGGGGATTTTTCACGTAAGCCAATCTTATACGTTCCTTAGCCTACTTCTAGAATTATGGATTTAAGGCTCCAATGCACCACTTTGTAGAATTTAGGCTCTACGAACCATCTTGTAGAATTTAGGCTCCATGAACCTCCATATGGAATTTAGGCTCCATGAACCACCATCCCGTCTAAGTTTTGAAGGGATCTTTACATGGGTTAACTAGCCTTGCCCTATCAAACAAATTAACAAATAATTGCGACATTATATAACCCTATCCATCCCGTTGACCATAAGGGACCGATGTTGAGCTCGAGAAATATGCAAATCCTACCCTAGTTTATAGTACCCATGTGCGCCAGTATACGTACACTTATTGCAACTCATTTTGGTACCTAGACACCTAGACTTTCTATGCCCCGTTGCATAAATCCGATCTCGCTCACTGTCCATTTAGACTGCCTAGTGAAATCAAGGCAATAACCCTACTCTAAAACTTGAAGCTGACCTAATTTAACTATGCACGTTTTTCCTTGCCATAATTTTAAAAGATAGTTATAATTATGATGGACAATTTATAATCAAGGTGATAAGCACTGTGCCGACCTTTGGGTATCCCTGTAGTACAAAATCGTACACTCACTATGGGTCCTCTTGGTTGGATATATTTTTAGCATCCCAACCCAGTCTAACGACCTTCGGACGTTGGTCCACTATAATTATAACAGATAACTTATAATTATTCACACCCATCATAAATGCATATTCGAGGCTACTTATACGTATATTTTCGACTTATGTATACTTATTCTTCTTTTATTTCCTTTATTGCCTCAACATCTTTTATGTTTGACTTTAAGTTTTTGGTCTAACTATGCCTTTATCTTTATTTCATTAATTTCATTTTCCGCCTCTTATTTCAGTCATTAATATCGTTGCTACAACATTCATTAGTTCAACTTTGATTTCTCCTTTTTATTCAATTATAAGACTTAATCCATTTCATTAATTCATCTTATTTCTCTTGCTTTTCTTTTTCATTAGTTTCCATTTTATTAACCTTTTTGTTTCGTTCTTATCTAAATATTCCACCTTTAGGATTTACTAAATTTTAATAAATTGGAATTAAACTTTATAACTAATTATTACATAGTAAATTTTCATATCTTATCCAAAAGAAGTGGTTTGTGTGGTGTTTGTAACCACAAGGAATTCTCTTTATTTATTGAAACAGTCGGTACAAAATACGATAATCATCCCTATTTTATACTTCTCCTTCTTTTATAGGCATACATTATTCCTTATCATTTCAAACAACACACTTTTATGAATTTAGACTTGATAATATATGGAAATCTTCTTGCAACAATACAAATTCCAATAAACTAAAATCCCAAAAGTTGAAATAACATTATTAATTAACATAGAATAAAATGAAATTCCAATTCACTACTTTAAGGCTAACTAAAATACGACGTAAAACAAAAATTATCAGTCATAAAACATGTAAATTATCAGACGTAGAGACTAACAATTCTAATCGTTACGTAATTACAGAAATAAAACTAATCATTACGTAATTACATAGGCAAGTTTACAGTCTTCAATAATTTACATTTATGAATTTATTCACATTTTAAATTCAATTTACAAACATAAAGGAATAGCTTTGCAATGATATAATCTAATATTATGTAAAAATATATAATATTCTCACTCACCTTTAATTAGTGCCTCCAAATCTCTAGATGTAATCCAGATTTGACCATATTATCAGTATTCTCCACTTTTTGACTCCCTATTCGGATCCACAGATCATATTAATACAGATCTCATTAAAAATTTGATTAGGAAAATGAGATTTAGATTTAGGTGTATTAATTAGAACCAGATCTAAAAGTTTACCTTTGATGTAGCAACCTGATTTTGATCTATCTTCTATACTCTATCCTTTTCTATTCTTCTCCAAAGTGTATACATGCAATCTATTCTATTTTTTGTGTATTTTAGAATTTTTGGAGGAGAAGAGAAAGTGACAGAGCTTCTGCGCTCATTAGAAAAATAATGAGTTAGAAGTGAAGCTCTGGTCCTAATTTATAGAGGTTCAAATAGTGCTAACCGTCGTATTAACTATTTCAAATCTGGGATATTAGGGCCAAACCTTAGCACGCCACTTTCAAGATTTCAGGTCGCGTCCCATGGTTTAAGTCGACCCCCAAGGTCGACCTGAGACCCCTTGGGTCGAACCGTGCCTTGTTATAATGGCAGTAAGATATTTTCGTTCATTTATAATTTAGTTCTGGTGATTTGTTTCCTTCGGTAACTTAATAACACTATCTCTTACTCCATTTTTGTTACTTAATCGTTAAAGTAATGGTTAATTTTGATAGCATTTAATTAACGTTAATCAGCCACAAATTTTTTCCTTAATAATATATATACCTGTTTCCAACTACAAAAATTCAAACGCTAATAACTTTTTCGTTTGAACTATGATTGGAAAGGTTTATATATGAAAGCTGACCGAAAAAAGGCCAAGAATCCAACGATATTAATTTCATGGCCAAATTCGCACATTTGTAAAAATTCCATTTTTACTATTTGTTATTAATTAATTGATTTCTTTTTTTTTAGTTACCGCGAAAATGCGGGGTGTTATAAGTTGTCAAGGTCGAATAGGGGAAATGAAAGTATTTGGGTCATGGTAGATAGATTGACCAAGAATGTACAATTTATTCCCATTAAGTCGACAAGGATGGCACCTACTTTGGCGAGGTTGTTTATGAAGAATATTGTAAAACTGCATGGGATTCCTAGTAGTATAGTCAATGACAGAGATACTTTATTCACTTGTGAATTATGTAAGAGTCTACGAGATGTGTTAGGTACCAAGCCGAAGATAAGTATCGTTTGCCATCTACAAATGGATGGATAAATGAAAAGTGTTAACAAAATTCTCTAAGATTTGTTAAGGGCTTGTGTACTAGACTTTGAACAGTCATGAGGACCATTTGCACTTAGTTGAGTTTTCCTATAATAATATTTATCAGACTAGTATAGAAATATCGCCTTTCGAGGCCCTTTACGGAAAGCCATGCAAGTAACCAGCATGTTGGTTTGAGACTGGGGATAGATTGATTCTTGGTTCAGTTATGGTGAGAGAAGCTATAGAAAAGATAGAGTTGATCTGAGCAATGATGAAGAAGCTCGGTCTAGGCAAAAAAATTAAGCAGATAAAATGCATAAGGAGTTAGAGTTCTCGGTTGGAGACCATGTTATTGTTAAAGTATCACTGATGAACGGTGCAGTAAGGTTTGGGAAGTCAAAAAAATTGGCACCAAGATACGTTGGTTTGTTTCCTATCACAGAAAGGATCGGGAATACCACTTATAGGATAGAATTACCGAATAGTTTGGTTGGTGTCCATAATGTTTTTCATATTTCTCATCTTAAAAAGTATGTGCATGATCCAGAGACTACTATCGCACAAACTGTATTTGAAGATTTAGTAGTGGAACCAGATATGAATTTTGTTAGACAACCAGTTCATGTCGTAGAAGGAGATAAGAAAAGATTAAGGAACATGACAATCAAGTTATTGAAAGTCCAATGGGGCAACAATGAGAAAGACTGTTACATGGGAGACGGAAGATAGGGTCAGGACTTATCCTGAGTGGTTTTGATGGTATGTTCTATATTTTTCATATAGACCTTTTACTAGTAGGATATACTAGTATTTTTGTTATGTGTTTGCCACGCATGTTTGCATGATTGATATGCTTATTGTTTTTCTTATCGTAATTTCGAGGCTGAAATTCTTTAAGGGGGAGCTTGTAGCACCATTAATTTTGTTTAACATTATTTAATAAATTTAATCAGATAAATTAAATATAATAATGTGATGTGATGTAACATAATGTGATAAGGAGAATAATATTTGTCAACTAATTAGGTTGTGCCTTAAGTAATCAATTAATAAGAATGTTTTAAACATAGAATTAGGATAGAATTAATGGAAGGGGCATAATAGGAATCCCTCCTTATTTCATTCTCTAAACCCTTCCTCTCATATTCATTCTCATTTCATTTTACATATCTAAAACAAAACATAAGGTCGGCCATTACCTAAGAAGAAAAGAAGGGGAAATCTAAAGGGAATCAAAAGAAAAGCTTAAGGGGATTAATCAACATCAAATCTCAATCTCTCTTATCCAATCTAAGGTGAATAATAGTGTAACGATACTGACTCGGCCTTCGAAAATCGACACCCGTACTTCACTTGTACTCGAATGACGCGGATTCAAACGCCGAATCTGGCTCGTCGGAGCTTATAACACAGTAAGTATAACAACACGGTGGAAGAAAGAAATGAATGATATCATATACATCACAAATGATACAATATCCAGAATATGATATACAATAATGATATCAATATGATACAACAATATCAGAGACAAATAATAATGATACAGCGAAAATAACAGAAGTGATACTCCAAATGATCTTCAAAAGAGAATGAATCCAACAACTCCAACATCAAGCTCGAACCCCCATCACATCTCACTAAGAGAAGCAAGTGCAGTCATCCGTGAACTCCAAAAACTGAACTAGCTCCAACGAATCTACTGAACCTAACTATCTGAAAAACCCAACTCTAGACTGCCCATGTGGAAAATTGTGGGCACCCAGAGTTTAGGAATGGAACAATAAACTTCGAGTCAGTCATGGGACTGGTGTGAGTAACAAAAAAAGTTTATCTTTAAAACAAACAACAAAGTATTTTAAACATTGAAATCCGCAATGCTTTTTGGAAAATGAAACTACCATAAGACCTCCCGCCACACACACAATGCAATCGCAGAATTGGAGGAGATTTCTTCTTATGATAGTCAAACATGCTTACTACGCAAAATCATTCGATATTATTACTATTAGTGAACTAGCTCCAACGAATCTACTGAACCTGACTATCTGAAAAACCCAACTCTAGACTGCCCGTGTGGAAAATTGTGGGCACCCAGAGTTTAAGAAGGGAACAATAAACTCTGAATCAGTCATGGGACTGGTGTGAGTAACAAAAACAGTTTATCTTTAAAACAAATAACAAAGTATTTTAAACATTGAAATCCGCAATGCTTTTTGGAAAATGAAACTACCATAAGACCTCCCGTCACACACACAATGCAATCGCAGAATTGGAGGAGATTTCTTCTTATGATAGTCAAACATGCTTACTACGCAAAATCATTCGATATTATTACTATTAGTGCATAGTGTAGAAAACCATTTCGAAAGTATAATATTAATCTTAGCGAGCATAGACATTCCGAACTATGCCTACTATAGCTACCATCTAAACAGTGGTGACCACCATAAGTAAATGGCAGGTTCTACAACTAAAACCGTACAAGGTTCGTATTGTTTCTTTGGATTTTCCAACAAATGGTAAGGCTAAGGAACTTCCTATGCCACGTAGGAACGCCTCTGGAGGGATGCCCCGAGAGACAACTGCTCTCTGCCAACACAAGGCCGGTTACCCCCTTCCCGAGTAGTAAACCTGAGATATGCCACCCCCGGTCGTTTGCGACCTTTATTCGAGGCGCCTCGATCACACAACAACAATCACACAGTAAATGAGATTGGAGCAACCACACAGGTAAATATCTGGGCTCCATACCATGATACCACCTTTTTCTAGAAGGAATGGACATACCCTAGGGGAGCTGCCCCTGAAACCTTGCCGCATCTTTCCTGTTTCGACCATTACCGATTTGTAAGGCTCGATGAGGTCTCGTCCACAAAGCTACGCTTTACACGAAAGCCATGCTTTGATCAACAAAGCATCAACAAATGATCAACAAATGATCAGCAACACACAACAACACTTAGCATGCCACACTACCAAATTGGGAGTACACTGATAACCTTCAACTATATAACCTCTGAGCTCGTACGTCTCAGATAAGGGTGCTAAGCTAAGAGAATAAATTATCCGCCACCAAACAGAAATGTATTAGAAAGAAATCAGCTTTATATCTCAAAGTGTAATGTCAGACATACAACCATACAAGTCTGTTCCGGGTTCGAACAGAACCGAAGGCACTTCGAAAATAGCCCTTGCAAATCCGGGTATCCACAATCTCGATCGGACTTCCCATCACTTAGGGAATCTCTATACCGGAGCAACTCAGTGCAGAGACAATCGATAGGTTATCCTACCGTTCTCGCAAACACCTGGTCCTCAACACCGATCTTCAAATGTTATCCATTTACGTCGTATCACTATTCGGAATGGGTTATATGACACAAAGTCCTCTCCCGGCTAAACCGAATAATGAGCGCAATATTTAAAAACATATGGATATTGGGATTTCAATTAATTCACACTTAATTCCCAAAACTTCTCTTCAAATGGTTTAAACAAATTACCATTTTAATCTTTTACACAAAAAGATTCATCTCACAAAGTTCACCTAGTTTCACAAAGATCTATTCATAGATTTCAAATCGATTTCCATCTCAATTGGATTAAATCATTAAATCTTTAAATCAAAGATTTAATTGATAGCTTTCAAAACAATTCCATTTCGACCTTTCAAACAAAAGGTACACCTTTCCAATTTCAAAACAAAGTTCGACAATCTTTCACAAAGATTTATTCATAACTTGGAAAACCATTTTCATTTCAAACTTGAAATTCTTTTAACACAAATTGGAAATTCATTCCTTATATGAAAGCTTCTATTATTTGAAACACATAGTTCTCTTTATGGAAAACACTAATTTCAATTTACATAAGATAAAGCCATTCAGGTATAAAACTTGGATTTAGATTTAAATTTCCAAAACCATACTTTTAGATGGTTAAAATTCATATAAACACATTTATAACATCTTTAACCATAATTTCCAAACGTGGAATTCAATTCCAAATTTTGAATTCAAATTCAAATTAAATTATTTAAATTGAAATACTTTACCAAGTTATTCAAAATAACTTTTATCCAAAAAAACTCCTTTTCAAAAGATTTAACATTTAACCCAAATCCATTTCCAAAATCAATTGAAATTAAAATTTCAATTTTAAAAATATTAAATTTAAATCATCTGTGACTTAACCGATTTCCTCGTGAAATCCATATTCATGTGTGTATGGTGTAGTCCAGGGGTTTAACACAATAGTGCAACATCATTCAATCATCACAGATTCAATCATATCAATATCGATAAGCGGTATAATTTAAATCGCTTATCTTCATTTACAGATTCACAGATAAAGTCAATTTATCAATCACAAAGATTCACCATTATGATTCGATGTGGGTTTCGGATAACCAACTGGAATCCGACTCCCTGTCGCATCGAAATTCAAATGTCGTTTTACGGGCAAAGGGGTTTTCATATTCATACAAAAGTATATTCATCACAGATATAACAGCTTGGCACAAAGCATTTCGTATTACATAGCATCACATCACATATCAGATATATCAATCCATCACACAACATTCAATAACAATCAACCATCTTCAATTAAGGTGAATAAATCGTGTTGTTTTAAATTTATCAACCACACAATTGCTTTCATTAGTAATCTTTAATCAATGATTAATTATCATTAATTACAATTTGATTAAGTCTTAATCACCTTCATTAATTAATTACTTCTTAATCAATTAATTACCTTAATTAATTAATCACATCAATTAATTATTCTTTAAATTAATTAACCCTTCCTAACAATTAATTAATTAATAATTATTTATCTTAATGAACATTTAAAAAATCTTCCTTAATAACTTTGAAATCAAATTATTACTAACTTGAAAAGCTTTAAATGTTAATCTTAAATTGACCAAGATGAAATATCTTAAGTTTTTATTAGAAATCCACATTTTAAAAACAAAACCCGAGGAAATCCCAGTTTTACTCGAGTCCAACCCAAGTGTTACCCGAGCCAATCCACCATCTGCTTCGAGTTTTACCAAAAATCAACCCTATGCCTTTTTTCAAACTTAAATTTTGTTTAAGTGTTTATTACCCGATACAAACTTAAAACTACACGAGCTCAAACTCGAGCCAGCACTACGATTACCCAAAGACAACTTCGAGTCAAAACCCTTCTTCCCAAAGCCTATATACGAACCCATATACAGTGATATCTCGTGCACGTGTACGATGGCTCAGCCTCGCTCCGACCATCATCGTCGTTGCCAACAAGTCGTTGCTGGCCTTCTTCATCGATCCCGACCATCCAGGTTTTGAGTCGAGCTTGAAATCGAAATCGAGTCTCCAAGCACAATCCTGGAACCATAACCCAAACCTGGAACAACCTCGACCACACGCCTCTGATCATCTGAACGTCAAAGCCTCCGGCCATGACCTCGTCAACATCCCCTCTTCCGATTCCCAGAAAGTGGTGGCACTCGATCCACTAGAGACGCCATTGTGGATCATTTCCCGATCATCCCCAAAACTAGGTTTACAAACTAAATCGAACAACCTCCACTGCTACAGTGAATTGCACCCTCATCAGACATTTTTCCCAGCTACCCCGATCACTCCTCTACCTCCAGACACGATCCCCACCACCATGAACTAGTAGATCATCAGAGATCGACGATAGAACGAAATTTAAGCAAACTCGAACTGCTCATAACATCTAACTCTAAAAATTATGGTTTATGCTTTAAAAATCATGTTTTAGTATGAGGATTCAGTTTAGATACCTGAATTCGAAAATTAAGAGATTCAAATTTTGATTAATTTAGAGTTGTGCTCAGACGTCTTGCTTTCCAGAGATGATACCAAGTTATTTTAACTTGAATATATTTTTAAAATTTAGTTCAAGGTCAAACAAACATTTTTGGTTTTGATCCTAAGTCCAAACATCAAGTAGATTGAGCAGAAATGATTTTTGAAACAGACTTATATTTTAGAGTTTGAAAACAGAGAATGTTTATAACAGCCTACACACACCATTTACTGAGAACATATACATATCTATATATACATATATATATATATACACACACATATATAAACATACTTATCATTGGTCTAACTTGCAACAGATCCACATTTAAAAGAAAGTTACTCACAGTGTTTTGAAGGTAAACAAGGCTGATGATGAACCAGGCTTGAACTTTTAGCTGAAACTTCCTTCTTTGATCTCTGGTTTTTATTTGATTTAATTTGTTGTTTAAGTTGAATGTTGTTTATGTTTTAAGATAGTATTACTTCAGTTTTATTTAGTTTGAAGGAACGAATTGAAATGAAGAAGTTGATATATAGAAAATGAGTTTTACTAGTGATAATAGGTTTTTGTACAATATGATATATTTTTTCTCTCTAGTACAATTATTGGCAGAGATATTTTTCGTATGGAGGCTGAAATGATGTTGTTGTGGCTTGCATTGGAAGCTTTCATATATATTTTTATTTTTATTTGTTTCATACTTATCCAAAATGCACATCCATGTTAACAATAAAAATTATGATTTTATTTTATATGTTCACTTGTTCCATATTTGAGTGTATTTTATTTTCTTCATTCTTTTACAGGTCTACATATATACCTTTGTTTCCTTTTACAATCTAGTACATTCATTCCCTGTCATGTCTCATTTTATTATTCACATCCAATTTTGATTTGTTTCTTTTTGACTTGTCTTTATAGTATTACTTTATAAACAAATTCCTATTTTAATTTGTTATTAGATTTTAGTTAAGTGTTAATTTATCTTATATGTGTGTATTTCTATTTTTATCTATTTTAATTTAAAATTTTAAACTCAATATATATATATATATAAATTCAAACTTACTCATTTATGCACATATACATATATATTCACATATATATACAATATTTTAAATTTAAATGATTTATACATAATTTATTTGAATTCGGGGAAACTCAAATCAATTTACCAATTAATTTCACAATTTTTATTCAAAAATTAAATTAATTATCAATTTAAACTTATTAAAAATCCGGGATCGTTACAGACTTCCCCTCTTAAAAGAATTTCGTCCTCGAAATTTGCCAGGGAGACACAAAGATAGATGAAGAATATTTCATCAAATCAAACTGAGCATCTATTCTGCATTTGGCTTACCAAATCAGAATATCAATAATAGATACGAGAACGAATCTATTTAACACTTCACAAAATACTCGGGTTATCTGGATCTACAAAATATGCAATGGCATTGGTTAGTTCGAAGGGATAACTAACCATTCGTAGAACATATCGGGACCCAAAGAATTGACAGATATATGGATACAATTTCAAAACTTTTAGTTTAGAAACTAAAGTATACCTATCAACCATAGCAATCAAAGCAAACAATACATCCAAACAGACAATTTTGACCGACTTATTTGGAGTTCATGTCCCCTATTAATATATCGAATCTCTTCCTGGATCTACCAGGAACCATCGAAGAATTGAAAAGATGACGAACCAAAGAGATTGATAGAGAAAAGATTGTTTCCTTGTTGTTACAGGGTATTGACCATTTATAGTCGTATTCCCCTGTCCCCTATCTCATCCTCTTCTTACACTCATACTTACTATCAGTGGATAGTAAGAGAATTTACTGAGGCGTATGAACGGATATCTTAGAGATTACTCATTCTAGGGTATACTTCACTCTATCTCTAATGAGCTACTTAATGTGTTATACTCCTGAGCTAAAGTTCAACCTTAGCTCTGATACCAAATGTAACGATCCTGACTCGGCCTTCGAAAATCGACACCCGTACTTCACTTGTACTCGAATGCCGCAGATTCAAACGCCGAATCTGGCTCGCCGGAGCTTATAACACAGTAAGTAGAACAACACAGCGGAAGAAAGAAATGAATGATATCATATACATCACAAATGATACAATATCTAGAATATGATATACAACAATGATATCAATATGATACAACAATATCAGAGACAAATAATAATGATACAGCGGAAATAACAGAAGTGATACTCCAAATGATCTTCAAAAGAGAATGAATCCAATAACTCCAACATCAAGCTCGAACCCCCATCACATCTCACTAAGAGAAGCAAGTGTAGTCATCCGTGAACTCCAAAAACTGAACTAGCTCCAACGAATCTACTGAACCTGACTATCTGAAAAACCAAACTCTAGACTTCCCGTGTGGAAAATTGTGGGCACCCAGAGTTTAGGAAGGGAACAATAAACTCCGAGTCAGTCATGGGACTGGTGTGAGAAACAAAAATAGTTTATCTTTAAAACAAACAACAAAGTATTTTAAACATTGAAATCCGCAATGCTTTTTGGAAAATGAAACTACCATAAGACCTCCCGCCACACACACAATGCAATCGCAGAATTGGAGGAGATTTCTTCTTATGATAGTCAAACATGCTTACTATGCAAAATCATTCGATATTATTACTATTAGTGAACTAGCTCCAACGAATCTACTGAACCTGACTATCTGAAAAACCCAACTCTAGACTGCCCGTGTGGAAAATTGTGGGCACCTAGAGTTTAGGAAGGGAACAATAAACTCCGAGTCAGTCATGGGACTAGTGTGAGTAACAAAAACAGTTTATCTTTAAAACAAACAACAAAGTATTTTAAACATTGAAATCCGCAATGCTTTTTGGAAAATGAAGCTACCATAAGACCTCCCGCCACACACACAATGCAATCGCTGAATTGGAGGAGATTTCTTCTTATGATAGTCAAACATGCTTACTATGCAAAATCAATCGATATTATTACTATTAGTGTATAGTGTAGAAAACCATTTCGAAAGTATAATATTAATCTTAGTCAGCATAGACATTCCGAACTATGCCTACTATAGCTACCATCTAAACAGTGGTGACCACCATAAGTAAATGGAAGGTTCTACAACTAAAACCGTACAAGGTTCGTATTGTTTCTTTGGATTTTCCAACAAATGGTCAGGCTAAGGAACTTCCTATGCCACGTAGGAACGCCTCTGGAGGGATGCCCCGAGAGACAACTGCTCTTTGCCAACACATGGCCGGTTACCCCCTTCCCGGGTAGTAAACCTGAGATATGCCACCCCCGGTCGTTTGCGACCTTTATCCGAGGCGCCTCGATCACACAGCAACAATCACACAGTAAATGAGATTGGAGCAACCACACAGGTAAATATCAGGGCTCCATACCATGATACCACCTTTTTCTAGAAGGAATGGACATACCCTAGGGGAGCTACCCCTGAAACCTTGCCGCATCTTTCCTGTTTTGACCATTACCGGTTTGTGAGGCTCGATGAGGTCTCGTCCACAAAGCTACGCTTTACACGAAAGCCATGCTTTGATCAACAAATGATCAGCAACACACAGCAACACTTAGCATGCCACACTACCAAATTGGGAGTATATCACTGATAACCTTCAACTATATAACCTTTGAGCTCGTACGTCTCATAGAAGGGTGTTAAGCTAAGAGAATAAATTCTCCGCCACCAAACAGAAATGTATTTGAAAGAAATCAGCTTTATATCTCAAAGTGTAATGTCAGATATACAACCATACAAGTATGTTCCTGGTTCGAACAGAACCGAAGGCACTTCGAAAGAAGCCCTTGCAAATCCGGGTATCCACAATCCCAATCGGACTTCCCATCACTTAGGGAATCTCTATACCGGAGCAACTCGGTGCAGAGACAATCGATATGTTATCCTACCGTTCTTGCAAACACCCGGTCTTCAACACCGGTCTTCAAATGCTATCCATTTACGTCGTATCACTATTCGGAATGGGTTATATGACACCAAGTCCTCTCCCGGCTAAACCGAATAATGAGCGCAATATTTAAAAACATATGGATATTGGGATTTCAATTAATTCACACTTAATTCCCAAAACTTCTCTTCAAATGGTTTAAACAAATTACCATTTTAATCTTTTACACAAAAAGATTCATCTCACAAAGTTCACCTAGTTTCACAAAGATCTATTCATAGATTTCAAATCGATTTCCATCTCAATTGGATTAAATCATTAAATCTTTAAATCAAAGATTTAATTGATAGCTTTCAAAACAATTCCATTTCGACCTTTCAAACAAAAGGTACACCTTTCCAATTTCAAAACAAAGTTCGACAATCTTTCACAAAGATTTATTCATAACTTGGAAAACCATTTTCATTTCAAACTTGAAATTCTTTTAACACAAATTGGAAATTCATTCCTTATATGAAAGCTTCTATTATTTGAAACACATAGTTCTCTTTATGGAAAACACTAATTTCAATTTACATAAGATAAAGCCATTCAGGTATAAAACTTGGATTTAGATTTAGATTTCCAAAACCATACTTTTAGATGGTTAAAATTCATATAAACACATTTATAACATCTTTAACCATAATTTCCAAACGTGGAATTCAATTCCAAATTTTGAATTCAAATTCAAATTAAATTATTTAAATTGAAAAACTTTACCAAGTTATTCAAAATAACTTTTATCCAAAAAAAACTCCTTTTCAAAAGATTTAACATTTAACCCAAATCCATTTCCAAAATCAATTGAAATTAAAATTTCAATTTTAAAAATATTAAATTTAAATCATCTGTGACTTAACCGATTTCCTCGTGAAATCCATATTCATGTGTGTATGGTGTAGTCCAGGGGTTTAACACAATTGTGCAATATCATTCAATCATCACAGATTCAATCATATCAATATCGATAAACGGTATGATTTAAATCGCTTATCTTCATTCACAGATTCACAAATAAAGTCAATTTATCAATCACAAAGATTCACCATTATGATTCGATGTGGGTTTCGGATAGCCAACTGGAATCCGACTCCCTATCGCATCGAAATTCAAATGTCGTTTTACGGGCAAAGGGGTTTTCATATTCATACAATAGTAGATTCATCACAGATATAACAGCTCGGCACAAAGCATTTCGTATTACATAGCATCACATCACATATCAGATATATATCAATCCATCACACAACATTCAATAACAATCAACCATCTTCAATTAAGGTGAATAAATCGTGTTGTTTTAAATTTATCAACCACACAATTGCTTTCATTAGTAATCTTTAATCAATGATTAATTATCATTAATTACAATTTGATTAAGTCTTAATCACCTTCATTAATTAATTACTTCTTAATCAATTAATTACCTTAATTAATTAATCACATCAATTAATTATTCTTTAAATTAATTAACCCTTCCTAACAATTAATTAATTAATAATTATTTATCTTAATGAACATTTAAAAAATCTTCCTTAATAACTTTGAAATCAAATTATTACTAACTTGAAAAGCTTTAAATGTTAATCTTAAATTGACCAAGATGAATTATCTTAAGTTTTTATTAGAAATCCACATTTTAAAAACAAAACCCGAGGAAATCCCAGTTTTACTCGAGTCCAACCCAAGTGTTACCCGAGCCAATCCACCATCTGCTTCGAGTTTTACCAAAAATCAACCCTATGCCTTTTTTCGAACTTAAATTTTGTTTAAGTGTTTATTACCCGATACAAACTTAAAACTACACGAGCTCAAACTCGAGCCAGCACTACGATTACCCAAAGACAACTTCGAGTCAAAACCCTTCTTCCCAAAGCCTATATACGAACCCATATACAGTGATATCTCGTGCACGTGTACGATGGCTCAGCCTCGCTCCGACCATCATCGTCGTTGCCAACAAGTCGTTGCTGGCCTTCTTCATCGATCCCGACCATCCAGGTTTTGAGTCGAGCTTGAAATCGAAATCGAGTCTCCAAGCACAATCCTGGAACCATAACCCAAACCTGGAACAACCTCGACCACACGCCTCTGATCATCTGAACGTCAAAGCCTCCGGCCATGACCTCGTCAACATCCCCTCTTCCGATTCCCAGAAAGTGGTGGCACTCGATCCACTAGAGACGCCGTTGTGGATCATTTCCCGATCATCCCCAAAACTAGGTTTACAAACTAAATCGAACAACCTCCACTGCTACAGTGAATTGCACCCTCATCAGACATTTTTCCCAGCTACCCCGATCACTCCTCTACCTCCAGACACGATCCCCACCACCATGAACTAGTAGATCATCAGAGATCGACGATAGAACGAAATTTAAGCAAACTCGAACTGCTCATAACATCTAACTCTAAAAATTATGGTTTATGCTTTAAAAATCATGTTTTAGTATGAGGATTCAGTTTAGATACCTGAATTCGAAAATTAAGAGATTCAAATTTTGATTAATTTAGAGTTGTGCTCAGACGTCTTGCTTTCCAGAGATGATACCAAGTTATTTTAACTTGAATATATTTTTAAAATTTAGTTCAAGGTCAAACAAACATTTTTGGTTTTGATCCTAAGTCCAAACATCAAGTAGATTGAGCAGAAATGATTTTTGAAACAGACTTATATTTTAGAGTTTGAAAACAGAGAATGTTTATAACAGCCTACACACACCATTTACTGAGAACATATACATATCTATATATACATATATATATATATATACACACACATATATAAACATACTTATCATTGGTCTAACTTGCAACAGATCCACATTTAAAAGAAAGTTACTCACAGTGTTTTGAAGGTAAACAAGGCTGATGATGAACCAGGCTTGAACTTTTAGCTGAAACTTCCTTCTTTGATCTCTGGTTTTTATTTGATTTAATTTGTTGTTTAAGTTGAATGTTGTTTATGTTTTAAGATAGTATTACTTCAGTTTTATTTAGTTTGAAGGAACGAATTGAAATGAAGAAGTTGATATATAGAAAATGAGTTTTACTAGTGATAATAGGTTTTTGTACAATATGATATATTTTTTCTCTCTAGTACAATTATTGGCAGAGATATTTTTCGTATGGAGGCTGAAATGATGTTGTTGTGGCTTGCATTGGAAGCTTTCATATATATTTTTATTTTTATTTGTTTCATACTTATCCAAAATGCACATCCATGTTAACAATAAAAATTATGATTTTATTTTATATGTTCACTTGTTCCATATTTGAGTGTATTTTATTTTCTTCATTCTTTTACAGGTCTACATATATACCTTTGTTTCCTTTTACAATCTAGTACATTCATTCCCTGTCATGTCTCATTTTATTATTCACATCCAATTTTGATTTGTTTCTTTTTGACTTGTCTTTATAGTATTACTTTATAAACAAATTCCTATTTTAATTTGTTATTAGATTTTAGTTAAGTGTTAATTTATCTTATATGTGTGTATTTCTATTTTTATCTATTTTAATTTAAAATTTTAAACTCAATATATATATATAAATTCAAACTAACTCATTTATGCACATATACATATATATTCACATATATATACAATATTTTAAATTTAAATGATTTATACAGAATTTATTTGAATTCGGGGAAACTCAAATCAATTTACCAATTAATTTCACAATTTTTATTCAAAAATTAAATTAATTATCAATTTAAACTTATTAAAAATCCGGGATCGTTACAGATAGTATCCATTTAATTTATTATGCTTGTTTTCGTATCTATGAATGATTTTCGAACTGATTGTGAATGTATGTCATGCTTTGATTGATGATTAACATTATTGGATTGAATGATGATTCATTAGAATTTTATGGAATTGTTTTAATTGGTTTTAAAGCAAAAACCTAAGTTTTCAATCTCCAATTGATTTGAAATTTGAGAATGTTGTGTGAAACATTATTTTGGAGATGAGTTTTTAATTTCATAATTTTCCAAGTTCATGTGAGTATTTTATGAATTCTCTAAGAGGATAAAAGTGTTTATTTTGGGTTTTATTATTAAAACTAATTAAATTAATGTTTTCGGTCTCAAAATTTTAATACAAGGAAGAAGATGGAAATTTGGAATTTGTGGGGATTTTCCCAAGTTGATATGATTTTCTTTTAATTTATAATGATAAAAAAACTTTTAATTAATATTAATTAATAATGTTAGTTTTAAAGGTTTGCAAAATATCTTGGGAAGGTAGAACGTGATCTACTAGTAATTTCAGAAAATAAAGTGTAAAGCAATTTGTTATCCAATGAATTTTTGACAAAAGGCAAGAGTTGGTAGAAAGTGTTAGCTTAAAAAGGAAATAAAACAGTTTTGAACGTATTTACTGAAACGCCATTATAGATACGCGACACCCATATTATATTGATATTCGACATCTATAATAGACGATACCTGAAATAACTACTTTATAGTTATATAAGGTATAGAATTTAAAGGTTCAGCATCTATATGTGTTTATGCATGTGATATCTACTTTGTAGATATGTAATGTACATGCTTGTATTGGAGTTCGGAACCAAGTATTGTAGGGTTTCGATATCTCAATGTTGCAGAGGATCAACAACCCATGGTTTCAAGACTCGATACTGTTCTTTTTAAAGGTTCGAAAACTTCTTGTTTTATGGGTTTGATAACCTCAAGCTTTCAAAATTTTAAAATCGACAAGTTTTAGGGGCTCGACACCCCTGAGTTTTAAAGTGTTCGACAACCCTAATGTTTTAATGGCTCGAAACCTCTTATCTAACTATGTATTCGATACCTATGTTTTGCGACATTGCTGTCGTATGTTTACAAACTCGGCACCTAAGTTTTATAGGCACAATAGCCTTATATTTGTAAACCAAATCACCATGTTTTAAATGCTCGACGCCTATGTTTTTATGGGTTTGGCAACCATGTTTTGGCGGCATAATAGCCAAGCATTTTATAAACAAAACAGCCATGTTTTAGCGGCTCGTTAGTCAATGTTTGCTTGATGTTCGACATCCTTATTTTGTTAGCAAATGTTTGAAAAAGCTATTTAAAGTTGGTTGTATTGTGGCATAGGATTTTAGCTAAGTATTGGGTTATGTTTTCCTTGTTTTGAAGAATGATTTTAAATGGTTAATCACTCATAAAGGTAAATGTTTTCAAGGAAATAAAAAGGCATTTTTGCCAAAGTTTTATATGAATTTTCCAAAGGAAATTATTACTTAAGATCAAGTAATTTTGTAATGCCAATGACAATTGATTGAACATAAGTTAATTGAATAATGTTATATGTTCAGGTTACCATTTGATCAGTTAAATTTGCATATTTATCTTTGTCATACTCACACCATTATGACCCTACATCGCATCTTGGATCTGGGGGCAGAATTACTAGTTAGGTTGTCCCAGTAGTGAGTATGGTCAGACTAAACTTCTATGTGAGTAAAATAGAATCCAGGAGATCAGATAGATCAATTGTGGTTAGGATGTCCTTACTAATCAAAAGATATATAAGTCATGGATTTAAATCTAGAAAGGTTGATTAGTTACCTATGAAAACTAGTAGGTTCATAGTAAGCCTAAGAAAACTATGGCATATGAGATAGATAATCAATATGATTTCAGATAAAGTTAATTAATTACTTGTGAAACTAGTAGGTTCATACCAACCCTGGGAAAACTATAATTCCAGATAAGGTTGATCAGTTACCTATGAAAACTGATAGGTTCATAGTAACCCTAGGAATACTATAATACAGGGACAGATAGTCCTTTAATTCAAACAGGCAGTTCAGTTTTACTCCTAATAGTATTTGGAGATTTTGGAACACCTGGTTAAAAGTTTTGGCTCGAGTCAGCCCGGTAGGTTAGTGGTTGGCATGCAAAACCATCAGGTTCATGGTGATCCTACCAAAACTATGATTTGAGATAAACTATTTATTTTTGGGAAGGGTAATCTTTGTTTGTGCATAGCCCTACGATGATAGACTAGTCAAAATTATCCATGTTGCATGCATGCATATGATCGTGTTATGTTTGTTCTAACAATTGTGGTTGTAGGTGCATGACTTATGATTGACAGATTTGGATAAGATACCAGTGAGAGGAAATTCAATTCTACTCGGCGGCATAGTCTCACTAAATATCTACTTTGGTTTGAGATGGTATATTATTATTTACACCAGACTTTTTGTCTGACCCAAAGCTTTTGTTTTTCTCCCTAAACTCTCGGATACTCATTTGAGTAGGTCGGGAGTAGGAATTTTCAGGTTGGACGAATAAGCTTTTAGAGACATTAGGAGGAAAGATAGCTAATGTTAGGTGTTTATTTCCTCTATGTTGTTTAAAGCTTATGTTTTGTTTGAATGGATGTAATGATAGGATTTATAATCGTCAAGTAGTTGAACTCTGATCACCCAATGAGGCATCTTCATATAACTCTCTTTGAATATAATTGTAATTATTATTATATTTTCTCTGAACGTGGAATCGATGGGATTATGTAATGGGATGTAATGAATATGAAAGTTAATAATGAAACGAGTTTTGAAAATTTTCATATTCATATGCTCTTGATATTATAGATATAATTAACTAATCTCATTTTTCTCATCGAAAATTAATATAATGGATAACTGCAGCATCCATAGCACTTAGTTTTGGGCCTTAAAATAGGTGATCCTACATTTTGTCTAACCCACTCCTTTCATTTTCCTCCTACCACAGGAAGACAAGGTGGTAGTTGATTTGGCATGATACATGGATGAAGGAGCTAAGTGTCAGAGTTCCATTATTCCTCGTTGTTCCTCATGAAGCTAATTATTGTATCAACTATTTATCGGACTTTGTATTGTACTTTAAAAACATTATATATGAACTAAGTATTTTTGTAGACTATTTTTCTAGAATGTTTATTTCTAGTACTAATATTTTAATTTCTTCCACTATGAGATCTAAAAGTAAGAATGTTTTAGATATTATCGAAGTCTTTGTAATGATTTAAAAACTAATAGCTCGTACTTCTTGACATGATGCAAGACCGAAAGTCACCCTAGGCTTTGGTTTTGGTGTGTCCAACGGTGTGGGTATTATATGTGGTATCAGAGCCCAGGCTTAGGGTTCCTTAGGGATTAGGTATGTATTGAGAGAACGTACTTGTATATTTTGGTAAGGTTTTTCAAAAAAAAGTTTTTCCAAAATGTTTCAAATATATATATATGAATTTTTATAAAGGTTTTACACATATAAAAGCATAACGCAAAAACATATTCACTATATTCTTATTTAATTCTATTTATGGGAAAGTTGCTAATAATTTCTAATCACAGATAGTGAGAATGAGAAATTTTGTTGGGAAGAGCTCAAAGGAGGAAACTAAGATTCTGGGGCATGAACATCACATTATGGTTCTACCGGTATCTAATATGTATAGTTACTGATACACAATACCCTTTACGTTTTGACTCATAAGGTAGTTGTCCCTTATACAAGCAAAAAATTATGAGTTAAAGTAAATTATGGATTTAAGGATGAGTGGAAGGAGATTTGTACATTCAGACTCATATAATTAAAGTGTGATGTGATAAGGCAAAAAAGGGAACATGAAAGAAGGACTTCACAAACGTAAAGCAAATCTCCCCGGTTAAAGTGGAAATCATATTCTTATATTGATATTAGTTATAAAGACTCCATTTGACCAAAATTTATAGCTGGAATGTTTCTGTATTGCAGTTGGACACTATATTGGAAAACTTGAGTTAACCATCTTTGAAGAAGAGCATTATTAGGTGTAATTGGCTTGTGTAAATTAGGTTGGTTTTATCTACCCCAGTTTAGGTAATAAATCAATGGAAATGTTTTCTAAAGGTTAGAAATAGTAGATGTCTGATATTTTCGAAGGAAAAACAAGCTGGTTTATGGTTTTATATGAAATGATCATACTAACTTTATGGAATTTGTTTACAAAGTAGAATTAAAAGAATTTGACATAAAGCAATTTTCAATAACTACTTTAAAGCTTCTGTTTTCCAGGGCACATTATTGCACTTACCCTTGATGAGTACCTTGCTTTTGATAATGAAACTTTTGAAGGGAAAATTAAGAAGTATGTAAAACCCAGCTTTGGGATCTCTTTTATATATAAGAAATAGTCAGTGCTTGAAAATGTCTTTTATAAAAAAAATTATCACACCTTGCAATAAAAATAATAGTATGTTAAAATATCACATTTTATTTTAAAATATACTTTTGTGAAGATTTCTTCTTTTCAAAGAAATTTAAAAAGATATGTTTATATGACCACTTTTCTAAGTTAAGCTAAACCGTTTGGAAACTTACTAGTTTTGGAAATTTAATTAAAGATAGATGTCATAATTTTTTTAAAAGGGAAAATGTATGTTGAAATTAAACATAAGATTTTACAGCTTTTGGAACTTAACAGTTTTGTGAAAATGATGTTAATGGCAAGGATTTTGAAAAAAAAAGTAAATAAAGTGAAAGTATTACTATGATTATCACTTAAACTTAAAATGGAAAAAACTAAATTTGTGTTAGATAAATAGGATTACACAGACTATAAGTACTGAATTGATTATGGAGTTTAGAAGCATTGAAATGTTGGGGTGGAGATAAGAAGTAACATGGAGATTTAATCACATTTTCAATCAACATTTCAATTGAAAGGATAGAGTACTAAATCAACCTTCTGTAATAGTGAAGAGTGAACACCACTTGGTGTGATTCTACCTAACTATAGTTTGAATTGTATAATCTTTGTGCAAGAAAGTTTGGAAATTATGAATTGGGTAAAATATATTTCAGAGCAAAGGAAGAGTAAGCCAAGATATTTTATTATATCAAAGAATGCTAGGGAAGTAAGAGGTTTTCTCGATTTGGCTTGCTGCTATAAGAAGAATTTAGCTTTCCATGGAACTTGGAATTTGAGCATGCTTTTATTTAAAAAGGTTATTGACTAGTACACGAGAAGGATTATCCAACCCATTATCTTAGGATAACATATATTGTTTTCCTTTCAAGTCTTGGAGATAATTTAACTTATAGGACCCTAAAGTGTTAGTTGTTTTAACATCGCTGGAAGAGGAAGATGAGTTGGATTGCTCGTAGATGGGTGGCGTTGATCTGATACTGTGGGTAGCATTACGCCACACATGTTGCTTTTGGCTTGGCAAGTTATAGGTACCAGACATGTTATTTTTGACTTGGTGAATTATAGATAACCAATCAAGTAGATTGTCATCTTATAGTACACATTATATGACGATATGTATAGAGTAATCGGTACTTGAATTGTCGTCGCAACTACAAGTATGTTGTTGGGGCTGAGGTGACAAGAGTTCCATAAGATGTTTACTAGGCTAGGACAGCATCCATTGTAGATATTCCAAGATGAGTTTTAGGTATGGTGTTAGTTAAGTATGGGTCATAATGTCTACTGGATTAAAATATCAAGGCATCGTTCCATCTTGAGTCAACTAGATCATAAAACAGTTGAAATAAAATGGTGAGAAGTTACGACATTAAGGAATAGTAAATTTTGGAAGCTCAAACTACAAAATATATCCTAGATGAAGTTGGAGTCAAGACTGTGCAAGGGATGATTAATTCAAGGATTTGAGTTCTCGTTATATATATATATATATGTATGTATGTATGTATGTATGTATGTATGTATGTATGTATGTATGTATGTATGTACGTACGTATGTATGTACGTACGTATGTATGTATGTATGTACGTATGTATGTACGTATGTATGTAGCTATTTGCATACATTCAGAATGCGAAGTCAATTTTTATAGTGTTTGCACAAAAAATGGGCAAACGCCTCCAATCAATTAGTGGTAGGGTTATGAATATGGGCGTATAACGTAGCTATTATATTCTTATTATAATTGATTTTAAGAGAGCGGATCACGCGTAGGTTATGTGGAAAGTAAGTTGCAGTAAAGTAAAGAACGCAAAGATTTGTAGTGGTTCGGCCAGAATATGCCTACATCCACTGTCCATTTGCATTATTCTTCCTATAGATCATTGATATAATGTCTGAGATACAAGGTACAATGGTCTAAAGCTTCATAGAAAGTAAGATATAGCTCAGGGAAGTCTATTCAGCTATTCCTATTTAGCTATTCTTTGTTGCCTATTCCTGTTTGGCTGTCTTTGTAAGGCAGTTTTGGTTAGGTGGTTCCTGCTAGGTTATTCCTAGTGTGCTGTTCCAACTAGCTGATCCTGCTAGGTCGCTCCAACAAGCTGATCCTGCTAGGTCGCTCCAACAAGCTAATCCTGCTAGGCTTTTCCTGCCAGCTGATCCTACTAGGCTGCTCCTGCCAGCTGATCCTACTGGGCTGCTTCTACTAGCTAATCCTGCTAGGCTGATCATGTTCGGCTGATCCCAGGTTTCCCTAACTTGTCTGCATTACTGCTATAAACTTGGCTCTCTAGAATTGTCCCCTATTGTTGTTGGATGCTTTAGTATTTATAGGAGTGAAGAGGACGTGTGACTAATTAGGATATTTCCTTATATATCTTGCCCAAAGGGAATATTCCTGATTATGCCCTTTGAAGTTATTTGTTTTCTGATATATGCCGATTCAATATATGCACTGCTGGGCCTAGTTAAGAACTCGGTTCTGGGGTATTGGTCCCGCTTGGATGGAAGTGGAGGGGTTGTTGTCTAAGTTCATTCATTTCTGCTTATTTCAGCCCCTCTTGGTTCGGGGGTTAGGCATGCAGTTGGACCGGCTTTGCGTCTCCCTGTACCCATGGGTACTAACCAAGGAATCCTGGTCAATATCCAAGGGCATCAAGCATAGGAGAAGGTGGTGGAGATCTCCATACTTTCTTGTCTTGTCTCTTTTTCTTCCTTACGCTGGATATGGTTAGGCACCCAGTAATTAGATTCCCTACCAGACCATTCCTCATGTTCCTTAAAAATAATGTGCTTGCCAAGATTCGAACTCGGGTGGGTTGGCTGAAAAGCACAAGCCTTTACCACTATGCTATACATGCTTTATGCCATAACTCCTTCATTTCAAGTCAGAATTGAATGAAACTTGGAGTAGTAGCTTCATATTATTGAGTAGATTATTCCAATGACTTTGAATGTTCCATTTGTCTGAATTAGGTAGTAGCACTCCAAGGTGGGGTCCAAGTCGGTTAGGTGATGGAAATATTTAAAGATGATCATATCTTCCTATCTGTAGCTCGGATTGAGATGCGGTTTCGACCTATGTGCATGTTCTGACCTTAGGAACATTTTTCAAATGCTTTGACTATATTTTCTAACTATGCCAAATTTTCCCCTAGCGTTTCGCCTTGCCTTTATGATTACCGATGGCTCTTTTATTATGCACCTTCCGGCCATTTTTATGCTTCTTAACGTCTTTTTTAGTTCACTATGTTGTGGTCAAAAATGCCCATAACACCTGCCACCAAAGCATACTTTCATATAATACAAAGTGTGCTTTGTTTCATCTAAACTCTTCTTTTTTCTCATGCGATGGTTATCTCGAAGCTCAAATATCTATATCCTCATTTCCATTCATTCAGTAAGTTTTTCGCTGCTAATATAGTTGTGGAGCCTTGTTCACTCGGGGAAAGCTTGTTGATTATTCCAAGGCATCCTTTATCAGTGTGACGTTTGTAGTTTATCCTTTCTTGGTAGTATAATCATCTAGCATGATTTCCCACTGATCCTTATCTCTATCGGATAGGATTTTCTCCCTTTAGTCCAACCTTCTTGTCCCTGTGTCCTGAGGGCTGTGTGTCATCTTATGTATGTTCTAGGAATGTCAAGGTGCCCTAGGGAAAAGGAATGTATAGAGGTTCCATGGAACATGGATTAGACGATGTGTATTTTGTTGCATTGATTGTAGTTTGGCTAATTAAGATAGGTGGTTGCGATATATTTTCATTACATGATTGCCAAGTTATTTCACTAGTGATTTCTTCATCACCACTATGCATACTTGTATAGGTCAATTGCCAAAATGTTCGACGAGGTAAGTGGCTTCTTTTGAAGTTTAGAATGTGGGTTGCTCATGCGCTTGTGCTGCAATGCTAATCTTCTTTTGATGTTTATGCATTGTTGCTTCCAATATTTAATCATGTCCATATTCTCCTTTTCCTAGCTTGTAATTATGATATGTTTGTTCCACATGATTGCTTGGTTTTCTTGTTCCGTTCACAACCTTTCTCTCCGCTATCATGCATACTTGTATGGGATCAATCACCAACAAGTTTGATAGGGTAAGCAGTTTCTTTGACTAATGTTTCCCTTGGCCATACTTTATACTTATTGTATGAACACTTACACAAGTGCAATTGCATCTTATAGAAATTATGAATAAAATTTTCATACCCAATCAGGATTAGTTATAGCATTGTGTATGTATAATATCCTTGCTTAGCTATTAGCATGTCTGTAATCTTTTATTGCTTCCTCACGTACTTGTACGGGGCCTATCACTGACAAGTTCAACACGGTGAGAATACTGGTGAAGCAGTTATGTGTTATTTTTCTAGTTCTTTCAGCAACTCTTCCTTTGCCCTCAACATACTTGCACAAGATCAATCACTGATCAGTTCAGCAAGATGAACATACCCTGGTGGCGTGTCTTTGTAATCCAGTCTTATGTGTCCTTGTTTGTTTTCATGCACTTCCAGTATTCTAGTTTGCTTATTATCACATACATATTCCATGCATATGTTAAACAAATTTTCCCTAGTGTCGTTCTGTTAATAATCTTCATGGGCGATTCCAGTATTGACTGCTTGCATTGGGCTAGACAACCGATAGTGACGTTTTACTACGAGCAAGCTCATTTATTCGTTGCTGACAGAAATCCAAAGTCGAATGTCAGGCATGAACCAACTAGGCAGTCGTCATGTCCTGACCATCGGTAAGTTGGGCTCTCCATAGCCATTCTAAAAGCTTATAGTCGATCGTCGGCCGTGGACAACTGGATAGGGACCACTTTGGTCCACCACTACCGGCTAAGAAGGTTGAGCCAATCGTCAGCTGTGCAAAACCGAATAAGGATCAGTCCAGTCCACCAATGTAGGCTAAGAAGGTTGAGCCTATCATTAGCTGTGGACACATGAATAGGGATCATTCTGATCCACCACTACTGGCTAAGTAGTTTGGGCTAATCGTCAGCGCTGAGTACCCACTTGGCGATCATGTCCTGATCATAGGCTAATCGGGCTCGTCATTGCACACAAAGTAGTTTGGACCAATCGTCAACAACGAGCACCCACTTAGCGGTCATGTCCTAACCATGGGCTGATCGGGCTCATCGTTGTTGGTAAAGAAGTTTGGGACGATCATCAATGGCGAGCACCCACTTGGCAGTCATGTCCTGACCATGGGCTAATCGGGCTCATCGTTGCCGACAAAGAAGTTTGAGCTGATTGTCAACAGCGAGCACCCACTTGGCGGTCATGTCCTGACCATGGGCTGATTAGGCTCATCATTTCCAGTAAAGAAGTTAGGGTCGATCGTCAACGACAAGCACCCACTTGGCGGTCATGTCTTGATCATGAGCTGTTCGGGATCGTCGTTGCCGGTAAAGAAGTTTGGGCCAATCGTCAATGACGAACACCAACTTGGTGGTCATGTCTTGACCATGGGTTGATCGGAATCCTCATTGCCAGCAAAGAATTTTAGACCGATCATTAACAGCAAGCACCCATTTAGCGGTTATGTCCTAACTATGGGCTGATTGGGCTCGTTATTGCCGGCAAATAAGTTTGGGTCGATCGTCAACGTCCTGCACCCACTTGACGGTCATGTCCTGACCATTGGCTGATCAGGCTCGTCGTTGCCGGTAAAGAAGTTTGGTTTGATCATCAATGATGAGCATCCACTTAGCGATCATGTCATGACCATGTGTTGATTTAGGCTCGTTGTTGCCGCCAAAGAAGTTTGGACCGATCGTCAATAGCCAGCACCCACTTGGCGATCATGTCCTGACTATGGGATGATAAGGCTCGTCGTTGCTAGTAATTTAGGTCGATTGTCAATGGCGAGCAACCACTAGGCAGTCATGTCATCACGATGGGCTGATCTGGCTCACCATTGCTGGCCAAAAGTTTGTCCAAGATTTCCATGATGCGCCAAAATTAGGGGCCCCCAGTATGCAGCGGCCTTGCCTATATAGTGTGTAACACCCCTAATTTTAAATAGCATTATTCAGGAGAGTAAATTAGATAAATTAAATAGAATAATGTAGAGATTAAAGTGATAAGAGAATTGAGATTTGAGAACTAATTAGGGTCGTGCCTTAACTAAATGAATATATATGTGATTTATAAATTAGAGATTTAAAAGAATAAGGCAAGGGTAATAAGGGAATAGCCTTATACCATAACCCCTAAACCCTTACCTCGTTCTCATTCACATTTTCATAAAACAAAAACAAAAACAAAGGAGAAACAAGGCTGGCTATAACCCTAGAAGAAGAGGAGCTCAAAATCAATTAGAGGCTAAGATTCAAGCTAGGAAGATTAAAATGAAGAACAAATCTCAAGTTCCATTTCCAAACAAGGTGAATAATGATCTAAACCATCTAATATATGTCTTCTTGAATGTTTAAATTCAATTTTTAAGGTTTAGAACCGTCTGGATGGATGAATGGTGATATGCCTTGATTATATGCCATGTTATAATTTAAACAAGGATTTTTGTGGGATAATATAATTCGATTTTAAGGATAAAATCATGCAAATTGATTTTCGAATGCCATGACATTTGAATATGTTATGTAGAATATTATTTTGGAGATGGTTTTAAATTCACATAATATTCCAAGCAACGGATAATTTATTATGAATTTTTAATGGAAGAAATATATAATTTTGGGTTTAAATTATTTAAGGAACTATATAATGACTTTAGGTCTGAAATTTATATATGTTAGAAAATATATTAAAAGTGAATTATTTTGATTTTTGGGGAATTTTCCTAAGTATTTTACTATGGTTATAAAATTATTTAATTTAAGGACTTAAATGTTTTATTAAGGGAAAGGGCTTATTTGCTTAAAATGTTTTAAATTTTTAATTATGAATTCGGTAGCCTTTTTAGAAAAAGCATTTTGACAAAGAAATGGCAACCAATCACATTTTGACAAATTAGGCAAGTTAGGTGAAAAAAAATTACTTTGAAAGGCATAAAATCAGTTTTGTTACGAATTACAACTTTGCCACTTCCTTTGCTTGCTTCCGTCACCATGCTCAACAAGCCTTTCGAACTCGTTTGAAACCAATGCACATGGTATCAAACAATTGGTATGAAGTGTATTGGAGAAAGGCGGAAGGTTCTATACTAAAGGCATGCTTTCGAAGGAGTTGAATTTGCTTTTATAAGCTTTCAAATCCATCAACTTGTCTTTGCTTTTAGAAAGGAACTTTCGAAAGAGTTGCCACTTATTTTCGTTTTTAAAGAAGCTTTCGAAAGAGTTTGTACATTTTGAACTCTTTCGATACCTAGCTGCCGCATTCATACCTTTCAAATTGGTTAAAGGCGGCTTTCCTTTATAGCCTTATAACAATGAGTTCAAAAGGAAGGCTTTCGTTTTGTTATCATTGAAGCCACCTTCCCAATGCTTTTAAAAGGGTCCTTTTAGTCGCTTTCATAAATGGTTTCAGAGGCAATGGTTTCAAAAGGTTGGTTTCGAAGCTATCCTCTTCCCAAATTCTTTTTCTTAAGATTAGTGCTTTCGAAAGCAAAGCTTTTACTTTTGTTCTCTTTGACCTAGTAGTTATAATTAATGTTAAACCTAATGATTTCGAAAGAGATACTTTCAAATGGTTTTGAAGCTATTCTTCCATAAATTCTACTTGAACTAAATGCCTTCAAAAGGTAAGTTTTAATTGTTTCGAAAGGTATATCTTTAAGTGTTTCGAAAGGAAAGTTTCAATGCTTTCGAAAGGTATGTTTTAATGGTTTCATAAGAGGTCAAAGATTTTAAGTAATGCTTGCGAAAGGGAGAGTGATGGAGGGTAACTCATGATGTCATAATGATCCGAAGGATCTAGTCGAAAGCCTTAGTTTTCAAACAAGAAACCCAATCTCATTTTTTAAAGGTAAAACCCATGGCAATATGAAAGAGCTTTTAAATGGCATTTAACTTTGGAATTTTGAAAAAACTTTCCTTGCTAAAGATAGTGGGTTAAGGGTATTAACCATGTTTCCTTAGAAAAATCATTACTAGGAATTTAATCATAGATGTTTATATTATTATGTTTTGATCAATTATCATGTATGATTCTGTAAACATATCGAGGGGTGGCCACCAAATCAATCACAAAGTCATAATAGGGTATTGAAGAAGCATGTCTGATCGGAGGTGCGACCTCACTTGGCCCGACGTGGCTCCTATTTTAGTCACATCAAGCTGACTCACGGGAGTTAGGGCTACGTCGATACCTCATACTGAATCGTTCACCAAACCATCCTACTTCATTCTGGAATCTCCACCACGTACATAGTTGTTAAATTGGTTTTCGGTATTGACAGAGAGTATGACAATATATGATCCCAATCTCTTTAACAACCAAATGCTTATTTCACACCGGTTGGTTCTTTTAAATTTCCAAAACCGATTCATAATTGATATCAAAATATCATATTCAATTCAAACCATTTTACTTTCGAAATCATATTCACTTTCGAAATCATATCGACCAAATAGGTAAAATCCTCATTTCAAAATCACCATATTTAATCAAATTTGTCATTTAAATTCCAACTTAGGTTATAACATCATTTAACCGTATTCGCTTTTAAATCAAGGATTTAAATTTATACCATCCAACTTTACATAGTCTAAAATTTAGAAAATAGTTTAGATAGTTATTAATGGTTTAAATAGTTTAGCATAGTTTAAAATAAATTTTTAAATAGTTGAAATACTCTAAAATAGTTTAAAAATGGATTAAAAATAGTTAAATGGATTTAAGATAGTTTAAATAGATTTAAAATAGTTTAAATAGATATAAAATAGATTAAACAGATTTAAAATAGATTAAATAGATATAAAATAGATTAAATAGATTTAAAATAGATTAAAATGGGTTAATTAGTTTAAAATAGGTTAAAATAGATTAAATTGGATTAAATAGATTAAAATAGATAAAATAAATTAAAATAGTTTAAATTGATTAAAATAGCTTAAATAGATTAACTTAGTTTAATAGTTTGAAAATCTTAATAATCGGGATTTAAAAATAATATATTTAAACAGTTTATATTAAAATAAAAAAATTGAAATTCATATTAAATTAAACTATTTCTTTCAGTTCAACATATCTGGACCATATTCAGTTTCCAAATCAACAAACCTAATTTCAAATCTTTTAGTTCATATTCTCATTTAAAACCTTAAATCAATATCGATTTCAAGTCCAAGTTCGAACTATAAATTTAAACTATTTTAAATTCACTAGATTTCAAAGTTGCATTTCAAACGTTTTCAATATCTCAATTCCGATAAATGTCAGTTATACTTCAAATTCAACTTTAAAGTTTCAATCTAATCAAATTTCCAATTTTAACATTTAAAACTCAGATTTCAAGAATAATTCAGTTTATATAAATTAAATTATCTTTCAAAATATCATTTAACTGAATTCAAAATTGAAGGATTTAAAATCATTTAGTTTAACCAATCTGGTGTCCGTATATAATTTTCTACCCTATGATCAAGTGATACGGACATATATCATTTCAATCCGTAATAATTTTAAAATTTACGGGTATATATATTTCAACCCACAATCCCAAATTTTACTTCAAATTCATGAAATCGCTCGAGTCTATCATTTCAACTCATAATGATTTCTCCCTAATCCATCAGATCGTTCAGGTATGTATCATTTCAACCTATAGGGGACTTACAGTGTTACAACAATATAAAAATATAACATCATCTGATATCAATAATCAAACATCCATCACAATCACCATTCAAACCAATCAATAAACAATAACAAGTGACTGATTATCAATAACGGGTATTAACTAGCAATTTAGAATTTAATATTAAATTAATGACGATAATATTCAATAAAAGTTAGATTTAACTGGAATGATAATTTAAATATACCAAACATCAACCAATCAATTTCTAATCACATCATAAATTCAATTTAACTAACATAAGATAATCTAGTAGTTATGAGTGGGTTAAAACCTCGTATGCGAAAGTTATAACAATTAGAAGTTATACAATATATTTAAAAAAAAGAGGAACACGCACCAGTCGAACACGTCACCCTAGCCCACGCACTCGAAGAACTGAGCCGCCACTATCGTGATCTTTGACCAATTATACGTTCGCCTACGACCACGTCCATCACGATCGAGTTATGCTATCGCGGTCCTTTCTCCTGGCCGCACCTCCGCCCTGGACGCCAAGGATCCCGTTAACCCAGTCAACCACGCCGCCGCCCATGATTTTTGTTATTTTCCGGCGAACCCATGCACTGCCAAGAAGAAAGAACACCACCACCCTAACCTACTCGACCTCCTCTTCCCTAGCAAACACTAGCAAATGGATGGCCAAAACTAAATAATTGATTTCTAGACAAACAGTGATTCGATTGCAAAAACGAATTGCACCAGTGGATTACGCTTACCGAGAGCTTCGAAATGGTATATAATATGTCATGGTTTGAAGGAGTTTAAATTTTTGAAATTGATTTTGATTTGAATTTGGATTTGGGAATTAGGTTTTCAGCCATTGAGAAGAGAGAAACGATAGAAATTTCAGTACGTACAGTAATGAGAAATAAAAAGGTTGCTAGGGTTAGAACAAAATTATTTATATGAACAAAGCCCGATAAGAAAATGAACATGTAACGAATTTGTCCTAACGACAATAACAACACGAAAAGCCCGTTCTGCTTCCGAAACGAAAATGGGTCGTCCCATATATCGAAATAGATGTTTTTCGTTATTTTTAAATTCAATGGAACATGTTTCAAGTCCTAATTCCATCGTATGAATAAGTTAGCTTTAAAATCAGCTTATTTCAAATTGATTTCTACGTGTTTCGAGCCCGTACGATCAAACGACAAGTCCGATCGCTATGAAACTTGAAATCCTACAATAATTCGCCGTTACGAATTCGATGAAACTGGTTTCGTCAAAATCCGAGCCAGTGACCAAAATGGCTATTTTCACGTTAATTAAATAAATTATTATTAAATTAATTAAATCACTTTTTAATTTCAAATTTAATAACTAACAATTTTTATCATTTTTGATTATTAAGTAATTTATACTCTTTTAAAACAAATTTCCACATCAATTCAATGTTAAATATTACACTAATTACCGTGGTCAGTTTCAACTGTAATAAATTTATTAATTATAATTTAAAATCCAAATAAATTTATTTATTTTGATTTCAATCTTATTATTCAATCAATCATTACTTTATGGACATAGTTAACATTGGTTTACCATTTATTACATTAATACTCTACAATTATCATCTAAATTCACATTAACTGCAATATTCAAATAAATTAATTGCAATTGATTTCTAATTAAATTTCAACACATTAAATAGTGAATTTATAATTAACCATTGTTACAACTTACAATTTCAAACATATTTCTATGTTTATTGTTTACAAACAAAAGCTAATAGATTCACATACTGATTAATTATTCTTCATTAACCAATTTCAATTAATTACATACAGTTTCACCGTTTACTACAACATTTGGTTTATTTCCTTATTATAGTTTATAACCAAATTTTTATAATTACAATCTTTTTAATTAATTGAAATTACATTAAAGTGGTTACCAATTACCTTATACTAACACTATTACATTTCATTCTAGTGATTTTTCTCATTATTAAATCTTAAATTTTTAATTTTTATCAACATTAAATTCAAAATCTTATTTAAATTAATATTTTAACTATTGAAAATTACGGGTCGTTACACTCTCCCCCGCTCAAAATTTTTTGCCCTCGAAAAGGAAAAGAAGTATTTAAGAAATTAATATATCTTATTCAAAGTATTCAATTTATAAACAATTAATTTACGTAATTAAATAATAAATTAAATATATCAATTTATAAACAATTAAATCCTTTTGTGTTCAAGTTCAATAAAAGTTTGAAAAACATTTCCACTTTTTCAAAAAAATTCTAAGTCCAAAATTCACGGAAAATTTCGGCAGAGTCTCCTTTGTATGGAGAGGTGTGGAAGAAATAATAATATCAATAATAACCATATATATATATATATATATCATATTTCAAAATAAAATATCCCAAACCACGGTAAAACAATATAATATCGCTATAAAACCGTAATCCGAAAACGTACCTATTTTTTAGGCAAACAACGCTTATTTATGAAACCAAAAGCAGTAGCATTTGCTTCCATAACCTGTATTTCACTTATATAATCCAAAGAAGTTAATAATTATGTAAAAGAGAAATATTTAAGTTGTTTCAATTAATAACAATCAATTCAACACAACATAACAATAGTCACCTGCAAACAAAACCATACAATCATCACATGCAATCAAAGTAATCGGCTATCCATCCATAACAACCAAAACAAATGGTTTGTTCGGGTTCAGAAACTTTTAATCGTATAAAATGATAAATAACTACTAAGTATACCATACACTCAAGAGTCTTAGATAAAACTTAATAGATTATTTATACATCCATATACATTTAGAAGTATCCATTCCCAAACCTCCCATAAGCAAAACGACCAAGAATTCCAAATATTATTTAAATTTATTCTTATAAATCTTGTTTCACATTATTTACTGTTCATTTCATTTTTTTTCTTCAGTCATACAATGATTATTTTCTTAAATTTATATTCATTACTTACAAAATTCATTTCCCATCCATTCAGACAATGCAAATTTCCATTAAATTTACATTCATTTACTTACGTAAGTTCTTTCCATTCAATTATTTAAAATAATCGATGAATTCATTATTTAAGTATTACATACATTTTATTTCAGTTTACTTCACATTTATTATTTACTTTAATTTCCTTTTGACATCCATATTTGTTTGTGAAGCAACTCATACTTATATTATTTTTTTCTTTTCTTTTCACCCGTATTTCTTTCATATATATAGTATTCACTTTTACTATTCACTTTAATTATAATTGGCTTCAAACATCACTTAAGCTCATAGTCATTACTTATAGTATTCCCCTTTTTATTAAATTTAATTAGTAGCATTCAAATTATTAATTCAAGTTTATAATATTCTTATACATCTTAATTCTTCATTTAAAACATAATTTCATTGAACATTTTCATTTCCTAAGTTTTACATGTATAATATTCTATTACATATTCTTATTAACATTTCAACTTTTAATAATTTGGTAAGTTATATATGTATATATATATATATATATATGTGTGTGTGTGTGTGTGTTTAAAGAACGCAATTGAAAGTAACACAAGTTATCTCATTCACTTTAGCTAACAAAATGTTTAATAATTACATCTTCTAAATTTCATTATCCTTAAATTTACAAGTTTATGATTTCTTATATATTTCATAAATCACTAAACATCAAAAAAAATTTGAAGTTCCAATTATTAATATAGTCAAGGTTCCATTTCATTAGAATAATTAAAAGCTACTAATTATCAAAAAGTTTTAAGGACTAAACTCTGGGTTACATTTCAAATCATAAATATATATATATACACACACACACACTCATGACTTATATATATCCAATCATATTTAGAAATTAAATTTAAGATTCATTATCAAAACAAATGTGTAGTAAAACTACTACATCGGTCTTCCCACTTTGAAGTTCGAAAATGAACGTCGATGATGCGTGCACTCATCACCGAAATTATTTTCCAGCGATAGAGAGGGGAGGACATAACTTACTTCCTTTAAAAATTCCTTTAGAACATTTCTTTCAAATCATATTGAAATATTTATATCAGAAAATACTTCCAAATAATACTAATATTATATTCCAAAATCCTTTGAAAACAAATTTTCAAAACCCCGGAACTTAAGTTCTAAATTTCCCATTTCTTATTTACTTTATCTGTAAATCTTATTTTACAATCAATATTTATAAAATTTCACTACTTAACAAATCACATCCAACTATATCCGTTTATAAAATTAATCTTTTATATACAAAATATAATACTAGGTAAAATTATTTCATTTACCCATATTTCAAAATAATATTGTATCGGTTTGCCCTATTCAGTGTTTAGAAATCCTTTTCGATGCCATAGCGTCCTATGTACCGACCATAATTTATAAATACTAAACAGAACAAATTAACACAATAAAAAACCTTTTATAACACCAACAAATACGCTCTCTCATATGTATACACTCAGCGACTCATTCGAGGGTATTACTACCCTATTTCTAATGAGTCAGACCCCATAAAGCTAAGGTTATCGCTAAACCTAGCTTTGATACCAAATGTAACGACCCAACTTTTTGGACAGTTTAAATCGACGATAAACCACACACATCAGACTCAAACCGTTCAAAAGGGAGGATTGTTATAGGATAAATAAGTAAAAGCGGAGAAAGAAAGAAAACAAACACTGAATCACACAACGGAAAGACAATATAATAATCAAATAAAAGTTCATGAAGCTGTTTTACCAATACATTTGATTACACCTTTACAATACAGAATCAGAGTTACATATAACAGGAATAAATAAATAAATGTAGCAGAACAACATGATGCAGTGGGATAAATATAATAAATAATAATAGAACTAAATCTTCGTCTTCGTCTTCGTCCTCCAAAGGCAGTCTTCGATACACTGAAAAGCTCAGATTGACCCGAGCGAATTGAAAAGACAAAACACTCGAGTCAGAACTAAAAGATCTTATGTAAGTTAAATTAACAGTAAATAAATATGAGTGTAACGGCGTCAGAGATGTTTACGGGTTTGACATCTCCTATCCAGTGTCTAACGTGCGTGCAATAACTTAAGAGATGTTCGGGATTCCATCTCCTAAGGATCCGTTAAACTATCTACATACATAGTACGATACGCTATTATAATAGTGTCTGCAGTAAAGTAAAGTATTAAAATAGCGTTAAGGCGTGACACATATCCCCCTTAACATATTTTATATAATGTCATAGTCTATACAGTACTATAAACTCCGTAAACTGGTGGGCTATTAGGAAGAACTCCATAGGTATGACACAAACCAAACTCGTAGAAGGCGCGATAAGGCATGTGATAAGGCATGCGAGGCAATGCCCAGGGTAGGATACTACCGTTTTGTGGATCCAGACTAGTGGTAACACATAGCAGCTATTACGGCCCACCTCAGAACACACTCCCATAATCAAAATCGAGTGGTGGCCACCAAATCAATCACAAAGTCATATTGTGGTATCGAAGAAGCATGTCCGATCGGAGGTGCGACCTTACTTGGCCCGACGTGGCTCCTGTTTTAGTCACATCAAGCTGCTCACGGGAGTTAGGGCTACGTAAATACCTCATACAGAATCATTCGCAAAACCATCCTGGAATCTCCACCACATACATAGTTGTTAAAGTGGTTTTCGGTATTGGCAGAGAGTATGATAATATCCAATCCCCGTCTCTTTAACAACCAAATGCTTATTTCACACCGGAAAGTTTTTTTATATTTCCAAAACCGATTCATAATTGATATCAAAATATCATATTCAATTCAAACCATATCACTTTCGAAATCATATTCACTTTCGAAATCCTATTCACTTTTGAAATCATATCGACCAAATAGGTAAAATACTCATTTTAAAATCATTGTATATATTCAAATATTTCATTTAAATCCCAACTTAGGTTATAACATCATTTAACCATATTCGCTTTTAAATCAAGGATTTAAATATAAACCATCCCACTTTACACAGTCTGAAATTTAGAAAATAGTTTAGATAGTTATTAATGGTTAAAATAGTTTAGCATAGTTTAAAATAAATTTTTAAATAGTTAAAATACTCTATAGATTAAAAATAGTTTAAATGGATTTAAGATAGTTTAAATAAATATAAAATAGTTTTAATAGATATAAAATAGATTAAATAGATTTAACATAGATTAAATAGATTTAAATAGATTAAATAGATTTAAAATAGATTAAATAGATTTAAAATAGTTTAAAATGGGTTAATTAGTTTAAAATAGGTTAAAATAGATTAAATTGGATTAAATAGATTAAAATAGATAAAATAAATTAAAATAGTTTAAACTGATCAAAATAGTTTAAAATAGTTTAAAATAGATTAACTTAGTTTAATAGTTTGAAAATCTTAATAATCAGGATTTAAAAATAATATATTTTAAACAGTTTATATTAAAATAATAAATTTGAAATTCATATCAAATTAAACTATTTCTTTCGGTTCAACATATCTGGACCGTATTCAGTTTCCAAATCAATAAACCCAATTTCAAATCTTTCAGTTCAGATTCTTATTTAAAACCATTAAATCAATATCGATTTCAAATCCAAGTTCGAACTATAAATTTAAACTATTTTAAATTCACTAGATTTCAAAGTTACATTTCAAACGTTTCAAATAACTCAATTCCAATAAATGTCACTTATACTTCAAATTCAACTTCAAAATTTCAATTTAAACAAATTTCCAATTTAACATTAAATATTCGGATTTTCAAGAATAATTCCGTTTGTATAAATTAAATTTTCTTTCAAAATATGATTTAATTGAATTCAAATCTTAAGGATTTAAAGTCATTTAATTTAACCAATCCGGTGTCCGCATATAATTTTCCACCCTATGGTCAAGTGATACGGACATATATCATTTCAATCCGTAATAATTTTAAAATTTACGGATATATATCATTTCAACCCGCAATCCCAAATGTTACTTCAAATCCATGAAATCGCTCGAGTCTATCATTTCAACCCATAACGATTTCTCCCTAATCTATCAAATCGTTCGAGTATGTATCATTTCAGCCTATAGGGGACTTACAGTGTTATAACAATATAAAAATATAACATCTAGTCATCTGATATCAACAATCAAACATCCATCACAATCACCATTCAAACCAATCAATAAACAATAGAAAGTGACTGATTATCAATAACGGGTATTAACTCACAATTTAGAATTTAATATTAAATTAATTACGATAATATTCAATAAAAGTCATATTTACCTGGAATGACAATTTAAATATACCAAACATCAACCAATCAATTTCTAATCACATCATAAATTCAATTTAACTAACATAAGGTAATCTAGTAGTTGCGAGTGGGTTAAAACACTCACCTTTGAATTTTCGACGATTTAAAATTCAAATGAAGGCCTAAATTTGAGCAGTCTCAGAATTCATCCAAAAGAGTTTCAAAATGTCCGGAATTTCGATGCGATCGCAGCAGAGAAAATCGCACTTGAATCTAACCTCGTACGCGAAAGTTATAACAAATAGAAGTTATACGGTATATTTTAAAAAAATAAAATAAAAGAGGAACACGCACCAGACGAACACATCACCATCGCGTTACTTCGTTTACCAGGAACCCTAGCACACGCGTTCGAGGAACTGAGCCGCCATTATTGTGATCTTTGACCAATTATACGTTTGCCTACGACCACGTCCATCACGATCGAGCTATGCCATCACGATCCTCTGTCCTGGCCGCACCTCCGCCCTAGACACCGAGGATTCCGGTCATCCTAGTCAACCATGCCGCGGCCCATGATTTTTGCCATTTTCTAGCGAACCCATGCACTACCGAGAAGAACGAACACCGCTGCCCTAACCTACTCGACCTCCTCTTCCCAGCACCGCCTCTTGATCGTCGATCGGGCGAAGATCCACCGTTGGATCGAAACCCTAGCAAATCGACAGCCGAAACTAAATCACTGATTTCTGGATAAATGGTGATTCGATTGTAAAAACAAATTGCACCAGTGGATTACGCTCGTCGAGAGCTTCGAAACGGTATATAATATGTCATGGTTTGAAGGAATTTAAATTTTTGAAATTGATTTTGATTTGAATTTGGATTTGGGAATTAGGTTTTCAGCCATTGAGAAGAGAGAAACGACAGAAATTTCAGTACGTACAGTAATGAGAAATAAAAAGGCTGCTAGGGTTAGAACAAAATTATTTATATGAACAATGCCTGATAAGGAAATGAACACGTATCGAATTTGTACGAACGACAAAAACGACCCGAAAAGCCTGTTCTGCTTCCGAAATGAAAATGGGTCATCTTATATATCGAAATAGATGCTTTCGATATTTTTAAATTCAATGGAACAGGTTTCAAGTCCTAATTCCATTGTATGAAGAAGTTAGCTTTAAAATCAGCTTATTTCAATTGATTACATTAAATTTATTTCTACGCGTTTCGAGTCCATACGATCAAACGACAAGTCTGATCGCTACGAAACTTGAAATCCTATAATAATTCACCATTACGGATCCGATGAAACTGGTTTCGTCGAAATCCGAGCTAGTGGCCAAAATGGCTATTTTCACGTTAATTAAATAAATTATTATTAAATTGATTAAATCACTTTTTAATTTCAAATTTTATAACTAACAATTTTTATCATTTTTGATTACTAAGTAATTTATAATCTTTTAAAACAAATTTCCATATCAATTCAATGTTAAATATTACACTAATTATAGTGTTTAGTTTCAACTGTAATAAATTATTAATTATAATTTAAAATCCAAATAAATTTATTTATTTTGATTTTAATCTTATTATTCAATCAATCATTACTTTATGGACATAGTTAACATTGGTTTACCATTTATTACATTAATACTCTACAATTATCATCTAAATTCACATTAACTGCAATATTCAAATAGACTAATTGTAATTGATTTCCAATTAAATTTCAATACATTAAATAGTGAATTTATAATTAACCATTGTTACAACTTACAATTTCAAACACATTTCTATGTTTATTGTTTACAAACAAAAGCTAATAGATTCACATACTGATTAATTATTCTTCATTAACCAATTTCAATTAATTACATACAGTTTCACCGTTTACTACAACATTTGGTTTATTTCCTTATTTATAGTAGGAAACAATTCTATGATTCGAAGTATTGATGTTGTTGGAGTGATACAGAATCATCAAATTGGCATTAATGAATACAACAAGATTGCAGTATTTGTTAATTTATTATTCATTAATTTGTTACTATATGAATATAAGCAATGATTTGTACAAATATGCAACTAAGAGGGACAAACCCTCTTAATAGATAATTACAATCCATAAAAGTGAAATATATCTCTACTATTAATAATGTAATTCAATAAACTAATTTCAACCGCGTCTTTTGGTAATACCCAAAATAACCTTTCTACTTTGCTACGGGAAACCTAATCTGCTTGCTTCGTTGCATGAAACCTAATCTGCTTTTCTCCCCTAATTCGCCCGCGTTTCCAGATTTACTTCCTCAAACCTTGATTCGTCACCACTAGCATTCCAAATTTCGCTCCAAAAAACAATTGGCTATCGTTAGAATGTTGATTAAGCAAGAATTTCATGTTCTATATCTTGGTTGAGAAGTGTTTGCAACAGTTGATGAAATTCGGGCAAGGTTTCAGGAATGACTTCGCGATAAGTTGAGGTGTTTTGTCGATTAATGAATTGTGTTCAAGTAAAGGACCATAGTCCGAGTTTGGTGTTCTTCTGAATGTCATGATGGCTTGAGGAGTTTTTGGAGAATTGTGAATTGGAGGACTGCTGCACCTAATATCTGAATCTGTCATGGATAGATGACGACGAGTTTCATTTGATTGGTTGATGCTTGCTTTTACTCATCTCCAGATTTGATTGCTTGAAATTGTCATCCCATGGTGAAAATATTTGTACATAACTCAACTTAAAAGGTAATATCATTAATTTGATTATAAGTTACTGACATTTCTGCTCAAAAAACCATACTTATTTTGGCATGGTTCTAAGTGATGGTAGTTTATACATACATTATCATGCACATAATAGCATGGTGGAAGGTACTAAAGTTTTCTTCTCAATTCACTCATTCTTAGCATAATTCTATTATCTTTGAAGTTTACTTATCATGATAGCTAGATATTCTCTTTTGATCATCTAGAGTTTGAGGATTTTAGTTTTCTACTTAGAATTTTTGGTTAAAAAAAATGTATGCTATGAAATTCATATTTTGTTCACTACAGTAGTTTCAGTGTTTAATTTTATGGTAAGAAATTTCTTTTTTCCTATTTGGTATATATTGTTTTACCTACTACCAATATCTTTATATCTTATTGACCGTGTGTAATCTATTTTTGTGTTATTTCAAACTATTGTTTCCATTTCATATGTGACATCATTTCATATAGATATATTAACTTGGGTTTTTATGGATTAGTTATTGAAATTTTTGGTCTGTTTTATAATTTACAGTAACAAGGCAGTAACTCCATGTATGATCAGTACAAAATTCGAATATTTCTAGGTTGTGCATACTTTTAAATTACTTTATACTATTCTTTTTGCTATGGTCGATAAAAGAATTATGTATATTTAAGCTAAATAAGTACACAACATAACATATATAACATAAAATATGTCATCCTAACATATTTAGTTACTTTATTTGGCATGCATATTTTTCTTTGAAATAGTACCATAATTATTGTCTTTAAATTGACTAAGTTGATTTTATACAGCAGTTCTAAATCTACTTTTATTACCAACGAAAATTCATAAGACATGACTATCATACTCATCATCATTAAATGCATTCATCTTTTGGTGATTATAATATATTTGAAGCTTTTTGAAATTTATGCTTAAAATTACTTTGCTGTTTATGAAGTGCAGTGAATAGGTTGTTCATAATTAATGCATACCTCCATAAAATGGATATATATTATTTTCTAAGATTAATATTCAAAATCACTATTTGCTATTTTATACGACTCGAGATTAAAATGAAAATTAATGTGAAAGCATTGACATATAACATTTTTGAGTATTTCAGTACGATGTAAACAATAATTTTCAACCTGTATATATTAATGATATTGTCAATTATTAGTAATACGTTACTTATTTTCACAAAAAGATTTTAGAAGGATAAAACTTGATTAAAACTCATTATTTTATTCTTGAAAATTACATTCTCATTCTTTTGCACTTCTATATTGAGACGATGGATGCTTGAATGAATCATTTGGAAGGTGACGACACTCCAAAAAGCCGACTCCCTGGATTAGCGCTGACTCACTGCTTATTGACGATGATGGTAAATGCACTAAATAAATATGTAATCGGCTTTATACTAGTGAGATACATTGTCTATACTTCAAAACTACACATATTTATAGTTTAGAATCATAAATAAGCATATATCTATAAACTTTTTCTATGAAATGCTAGTTCAAATCTTACTAAAGTTGTAGGTCATTTCAGTACATATGCTAGAGTTATTTAGCGTTTTTTATATAATCTTTATTCAATGCAATCACAACACCCACCATTCTATTACATGGATTTTTTTCCATTCAATCAGTGAAGTGTCAAATCAGGGCAAAGTTGAAACAAGAGGTAAGTACAAAGAGAAATAAATCCGCAACTACTGTGGACAACTCCTTCAAGCCCCACCATCTTCTCTATTTGATTTAAATGTTGCAAAAAGAAATCTTTATTTCATACCTATAAATTAACATTGTTATTTGCATTGTTATTTTTTCTTCCTGCTTTACAACTACACCCATGAATATAAGTGAACGTGTTTGGGATTACTTTGCATGTTTTCTAATTAATGAATTGACATGCTCAACCCATGTACTTCACAACCATAAATTTTATTTTTCTTATGTTTTTGTATTATGATTATTTATGCTAGAATATTCCTTGGGAATTATCCATTTGGAATTATATCATTGTTGTTATTCACGTTATATATTCATGTACATAGACACACACTAGGAAAGACAGCTTTTGATATTAACTTAACAAAATTACAAGAAACAATGGTAGATGAGAAAGCTAAAATAAGGTACTTAAAGAAACAAGTTATTAATTTTTGAAATATTTTTGATTTTTTTGTATAGTTTGCTGGCTGTTTTAAGTTGGAGGATTCATACGGGAGGAGAATGAAGGTTGCGAGTGATATGGTAGTAGTAGCTAGCATGTTTCAGTAACTTAGGTCTTTGACCACTTTCATTTGTTCAGTTTATTTTCAAAAAAATATTGGTTGGATCTTTTTCTTTATTTTCTTTTTTATAAAAAATCAAAGACAGAATTTTAAAGGACTCTTATAGGAAGCGATATTTGAAATGTTTATTGCAAACCAAGTTTCCCTCTAAACCTGATAGTGTAACTAACCTGTGTACACATCAGACCCAATTTCAAATCTATAATACTCAAATTTCTCCTACAAGTTTCATCAATGGCAGCATCGGCTGCTACTTCTTCGCTCTGACCATCTCTCTTCATCATTCCCTTACTCCCTCCTTAATTTCTAATCTTTTCTCTATATATTTTGCCAAATTTCCTTCCTTGGCTTCTACCACCAGCACTCATTGTTCCTTCTCCACATCAGCCGCCTCTACTTTAGTAATAAGTGAGGAGAATAAGAGAATGGTTCTTGAGGGATACAAACTCAATCCGGATAAGCATTTATCCAATCAAACTCAATGGGTTTGATTTCTAATAATCTTGCGTAGTAGTATATATTTTCAGTTCATCACGTGGTTTTGATAAATAACATTAATTCATTTTGTTTTGTTCTTTTTTGGGTGTAGCCACCTAGGAGAAGAAAGAAAGAGCAGATGAAGATAAGGAAGATGATGAAGAAAAGGAAGAAGCGGGAAGGGGAGAATGATGCGATATTTACCCACAAATTACTGAAGTTTTGCAAGTGTCATTACCGCATATAAATGCAGAATATTTGCGTTGAAAGATATATGTTATTTTGCAATAATGCTTATATATTCACATAATTTTCACAGGTCAAAGATTTGATAAATATTTATACAATAAATATTTGCATGTTAAATGTTAACCCGCTTGTTGATCAGGCTGTATACAAGCGGATTTAACTAAACGAGTTTCATAATCACCAAGTCATAAATCTCGAAGGGGTGATTATTAGGTTTGGAAATCAGGTATAACCGAGGCTATGGATGATAGTCGAGCGGATTTTGATGAATGACATCCCAGAATTGGCTAAGTATGGATTAATGCTTCCCCTAGGCAGAGGATCGATACCTATCCCTTCCCCTAGGCAGAGGATTTATTCGGATCACTATGGCTATGGACACTTGACTCAGCAGCTCAACTCAATGGAAATTGATCGATGTCTCCAATTTTCAATTACGAAACATCACGGAACAACTAAGAAAACACAAAGTAAACATCAAGGAGGACCCGTGAGAGGGATCGCTAGGCCTAACTCCCTTATCTTAGAGATGGACACCGATCCCCCTTAGGGATCGACATCGATCCTTAAAAGTGGGCCCAGTGTGGCCCTTTTTTGGTGAGTGAGATTGGCCGGGCTCGAGGACTGAATCATTGAGAAAGCTCAAAAACAAGCATTATTAGATGCTCCAATCAAAGCAGAAAGAAAAGGACATCGTCGATCTGAATTAAATCCAGAACAAAGGGCTCAACAATTAGAGCGTCGTAACATTAATGATAGAATGAAAAGAAATTCAATGATAGAAGCTGAAAGAGAAGCAAAAAGAAAGTAAGTTCGCTCTAATGGTCATATTAGAAAATCCAGAAGATGTGAAGAAAATACCAATGATCACGAATCACAAACAAGCACAGATAGTTCCCTTTCTTTACCTTGCACTCGAAATATACAAGGTATTACTAAGAGAACAATTTATTATAGTTTTTTATTATATATATATTAAATACAATAAAAAGTTTATTTGAATTTCATGTTAATAAATACTTATAAATTTTATTTATCAACAATTTGAGTAGATCAACATTTTGATGGGTCAATGAACAATGAAGATGAATAGAACCCTAATACACTTTTGAACAAAGAGACAACATCAATAGAAACAAAATACATAGAGTTACTCAACCATGTCGAAGTGCTATAGCAAGACATAATTATGCAAGAAGCTTTATAGATCATTTTGGTTTTCAAAGATTCTATTTGCCACTATCAAGAATATGTAGACATTGTCAAGCAAAACACTTTCACCGAGAATCAAATAACTTCTGTTGTCTAAATGGAAAAATCATTTACAATCAATTTCTTCGCCCGATGAGATCTTCGATTTGTACAATGACCAATCAAATGAAGGAAAAAAATTCAGAAAAAACATACGAGCTTATAACCTCATGTTTGCATTTACATCAATGGGACCAGTGTTAAAATTGATTTTATTTAGTTATAAAACATTCGAAGGATGCATAGTATACCCTTAGTTTTTTCATTACTTTTCTTAAACTATTTAAATCACCTATTAAGCACTAAGGGATATTAAAGGAGTTAACATTGTAAATGCAGGCCCACCTGGGCGTGCATATATACTCGTGTTAATAGTGACCCTAGAAACTATAACTTGAGACAGGTAGTCAGGTGAATGGGGATGGGAAATCCAGAGTATATTGCATGTTTGCATATCATCATGATACATTTTATTATGTTATGCCTTAACCATTGTGGATGCAGGTGCATAGTATATGGTTATTATAAATTGGGTTGAGATATCAGTGATGGGAAAACCCGTTCCACTAAGCGGCATGGTCTCATTAGATATCTATATGGTTCGAGATGGTAGGTGCTTATCCACACCAGACTTTATGTCTGACTCGAAGTTTATGTTTTCCCTTAAACTCTCGGGTGCTCAATTAATTTTGAGTATTTTGAGAGTTAAGGTTTTCCTTTAAACGAATAAGCTTCTAAAGACGTGCAGGAGGCAAGCTAGCTATTAGGAGTCTTTTCTTTTGTTTGATTCCGATGTGTTTTGGTTGTAATGAAAAAGTTGTTTAGTGCCTATATTTAGACTTTGATCAACCAAGGGGGCATCTTCATATGTTGCTCTTGGCGCATTTTGTAATAAATTGTAATTTCTCTGAACGTGGCTTATGTATGGGATTATGTAATGAATCGGAAATGATATCTATAATGAAATGAGAAATTTGTTTTAAATTGAGTTAATTTTTTTTCATATTCATGTGTTTCTGGTGTATGAATGTATCTAACATTACCACATTTGGTCACCGAGAATTTGGAGGCATTTGGAATTGTAGATTTTGAGTTATGATCGATCTAAGATTGATTTTGTAGGTTGGCTGAGGCATGCGTATCGATCCATGCGTATCGATGCTCCTTTGTATTGATCAATATCGTATCGATGACATGGAGCGGAAATCACGTGGAGATCCAAGTTTCATGTCAGTAGACCACTTCCCTTGATTGACCATGCCTTCTTCGTATCAATACCACATCCTTGCCTTCGTATCGATGCTTGGAGGTCGTCTTCGTATCGATGCCCGGTTATGGATTTCGTATCGATACTTGGTTGTAGATTCTGTATCGATGCCTGAATGCTGGTTTCGTATCGATGCATGGTCGATCGATACGAAATGGATGGAAGAGGTTAATCAATACAAATTGAACATATGGATTATGATCGAGGCTGTTGTTTGATGGATATGAAGGGGATGGATGTGGAGTTTGATGGATACGAATATGATGGATACGAAGTAAGCATGTCTCATGTGAAACTTGATCGATCCGTAACTTGAGTATATGAACTCCGATTGACCTAAAATTTGGAATGTTGCCTTTCATTGCTTTGTTTGTCGTACCATGTTAATTACAGCACGATCCGGACTCGGACCAAATTTGCCTGTATCTATTGTGAACCTGTGTATAACCGACCTTCAGGACAGATTGTCTTTAGTTTCTAGTCAAGTCCTTGGTGTCATGGCCTTGCCAAAAGGCGGGATACAATTTGCCACCCAAAGTACGTCCTGTGTGAACATGATGTGCTTTGAAAAGCTACATTCTTTATTCTGAAAAAGTTCTATCTTATTCGTTGAATAGCTGTTGTATTTTCGTCAAGAGATGTAACCTTTGATTAATTTCCAGTAATATAAATGTTGAATTGTTGACTGCCAATGATCATGCAGTATTTTGTTGTAACTGAAGGTTGAGTGCTAGCAATTTGTTGTTCACTGTTCAGATTGCCATGAGGTAAGCATTCAATTCCTGTTAACTTTGAAAATTGAATGTTAGTTTGGCATACATGCACGTATGTTAACCTGACTCCTATTCACGTTTGCACGTTCATGGGTCATTGCCAAGTTTCTTTGTTCTTGTTTGGATCGAGTTTCGTATCAATCCTCTCCTGGATCAATGTGAAATTCGAGTCTTAATAAAGATTAATGATTATTTTAATTTGCTCCCCTGTATCGATCCTTTCCTAGATCGATCTAGGATGCTTGAATGTAGATTTCATATCGATGGCTATTGATACAAAATAGATCAAGTATGGCGTTCTACGTATCGGTCAATATAACTGGTAGGTTCTTGAATTGATGGATACGAAAATTGTGTTTCGTATCGATAGAGGGAGTGGTCCAAATAATATCTTGTTATGACTTTCGTATTGATGGATACGAAATAGATGGCTTGTCACTGATGGATACGAAATGCCAATGGATACGAACCAATTGGACTGCCTTATGTTGATGGATATGAAGCTGTGTCTTTGTATCAATGGAAGTGATCGTTCCAGGTATGTTTGTACTCCATCCATTTTATATGGATAACACATTGACCGCTTAAACCGGTTCTTACCACTGGGATACGAAACATTTTCTCACTTGAATACGAACCCATATAAAAGGATTTTGTACTTAGACAAATTTTCTACCTGCCCTTGTTTTTTTTTACCTTCCTTCGTATTGATTGAAAACACAAGAAAAAGAACTACAACGCCTTCATCTTCACATAACCATTTTTTTACCCATTACCATTTGATCTAATTCCTTCAAACTTAGGTAATTAATTGATTAAATCGATTTTAAAATGATGAGACTCGAGTGTTGGTGCCATTTTTTCCAAGGTCGTGGCCGATTCTGGCATCGCGTCGTTGATGCTGGAATTGGGTTGGAGTGAGGTCGAGGAGGTAGTAATGGAGCCTTGGAGGTTTGGAGAAGAAGAAGAGCATTTGATTGAGGCGATGGAGTCACTCGTATCGATACGAGGTAGGGATCGATCTGAGATACTGTGGAGTTGCATGTAGATTAAGTGGTTGGCTAGTCGATCTAAGGTGAAGTGATTCGTATCGATAGAGGAGGCATTGGGATCGATCCGAAGTTAGGGTCTTTGGATCAATACAAACAACATTAATGCTTGGGGTGATCGATACGAAGCTAGGGCTTTGGGATCGATATAAAATGCAGCGACCTATGAATCGATCGATACAAAACCTCAACTCTAGGATTGGTACGAAGGCGGGCTTTTGAGGGATTATCCAAGTTGAACTTTAATGTATACGAAACATAGCCTTTTGCATATTCGAACACTTGACTTCGGCGAGCTTTAGCCTTGCATAACTGGACTTGACCAATAAACTACATATTTGACTATCCTTCGAAGCTTGTCGATGGAACAATAATTTGAGAAACATAACGAACTTTAATATGGATCGTTCTTCGAAGTCAGGATGACACGGTTGTGACGTTCAGCGATGACAGTTACTCCGGACGAATCTCAAAATCTTATCGTTTTACCATGTTTCGAACTAGATAAGTTTAAATTACTATGTAGCACTGCACTACACAACACGATCATTCACTTCACAATGGGGGGAACACGGGTTTATTGCCATCTAATGATGATTTTTACTGAGTTCAATAGCTATGGATCCCGGGAGCTCCGAGCCGCAGGATATTCAGAGTCCTCCACTTCCTGGATTCAAAGTGCCAGACATTGCGGTAGACGTAGTCAATCCTGCCCCGAATGAACTGTCGGGTGCAGCATTAGTATTAAATCCGAAGGATTCATTACGTTCTAAAATCTCCAAAGATATGCTAGGCAGAATATGCCTCAGACATGGTCTATCTCTAGAAGATGTTTTGTTACCGAGGCCGGAAGACAGAGCGCACAATCCCCCAGAAGGGTATACTGCTTGCAATAGGTTCATGTGCTTAGCTGGAACAATGCCCTCGTTCAACCAATTTATTCAGGAAATGGTGTTCTTTTTGAGGATTGCACCTTCTCAATTGCATCCGAACAGATATGCTCTGCTCAACAGCTTATATATTATCTTTATGGAGCATCTTTTCCGACCCCCAACCATTAAGGAAATCAGATATCTATTCAATGTCAAGAGCTGTGGGGATAACCCTTCATTCACCTTTTTAGAAGCAATTAGAAACTGCCAAGTAATGGTAGGGGCTTGGAGCAAGTTAAGCTATTTCAAGACCGAATGGTTCTTCGTTCGATGCCCACCAGGATTTGCTAGACGGTGGTTAGTTAGACGTAAGTGCTTTAACTTCTTTGTCAATTAACTGGATAATATAAGTTGATGCTGAGTCTAATACTGCGTTTCTTTTATAGATTTGATTCCACAGCCCAAAGGAGTGCAATTCAAAGAGATAGTGAGAACTCTCCAATCAGTGCCTCCTGATCTTAGAGAGATCGATGAAGTCCTTAGCGATGATAATTTGATCACCATGGGGCTCATAGAGAGATTCCAAAGCAATGGATTAACAGGAGTTCCCAAAGTGTCTTCGGTAAGGCAAGGAGGAAGAAGAGCTCCTGGAGTCATAATCACTGACCGGGGCGACGACTAGAGTATGCCAGCCGGGGATGAGCCCGTAGTTGCGCCTTCGCATAGTCTCCAATCACCAAAATCAAAAAGAAAAGGCAAGGCTCTCGCTCACAAATCCAAGAGGCGTAAGACCGTCATAGTATCTCTGCCTGTTGCGGCTGCTATAAGTCCGGAGACTTCCTTTCCACAAATGGAAAGTTCTTTGAGAGGATTATCTGATGTCTCTGTTCCAAATGACATAGCTTCATTCCAAGATCTTGGATTAGAGGGACTCCCTTCCCTGCCGCGAACTGGCACATGCTTAACTTCTTTAGACGTAGGGGAGCCAACTCCTAAGAGCAATGCTACCAAAATCAGTCGGTTGGGGGGATGGGGGTTTGCACATACATACACACACGTCATGGCACCACATAACTTTTAATCACATGTTCTCTAATCTCTATAGATGACTAGTTCTGCTTCTCTTTTCATTTTACAGACACGATGGTGAGGCAGAAGTCTATGCTCAGCAACCTTCGCTCCAAATGACATTCTTCCAGCTATTATTCTGAATCTCATAGGCATGAAAGCGAACAAGACTATGATTGCGGCCACCGCTGCAGCCAAGAGGGTGAGCATTATAAAAAGGGAGAAAGAAAGGTATCAAGGTAGACGCTGCTCCCGGTCGCGATCGTCACCACCTAAAGGTTCCACAAAACCATTCGGTTTTGGTAGGCAATATTCTGAAACTGCCCACCAAGTAGTGCCTCCTCATACTTCAAAATCCGATGACCAACACCGTAGAACTGAAACGGAAGCTCCCGTCATTATAGAGCCAGCCGCTATCGAGCCCTTAGGGGAGGGAGCCATCCAAATTGCTAAGTTAAAGAAAGATTTTCTGACTATCTGCTTTGATGGTTTCCACTTCCCTCCGAACTTGAAAACAATACCCAATGATGTAGAAAAACTGGTACAGAACTACGTGCATGATGTTTATAGATAGTACCGGGAGTGAGCTAAAACTGCAGAAAAGGCTTCGGCAGTAGCTTTCAAGCGGGCCAAAATAATTGAGAAAATGGAGGCCGACCTTGCTCAGAAAAACCATATAATAGACGTGCTTAATAACGAAGCCGAATCTTCAAGGAAATCAGAGATGGAGGCCGACAAGAGAGCCGAAGAGGCTAAATAGTCCATGGAGAGAATGCGACAGACACGTATCACCTTAGTGGAGGAGATGGGCCATCGGAATACCATTGTCATGGAGGAAAGAGATGCTGCAGTGAAAGAGCTCAACAAGCTAAAGGAAAAACTTGTCGAGGCCATTAAGGAAAAGGATGATGCCAACAAAGCTGCCCAGGAGGCATGCGAATAGATGGTGGTGCTTAAGGATGAGAGGGATGCAGCGAACTTAAAGGCCCAGAAAGTCGATGCCAGGTTTGAGAGTGAAATTAAAGCAGTAGAGTCCAGGATGGAGAATGAATTTGAATATCTCCTGGTCACGTACAATGCCAACGTCTTAAGAAACTGCAATTTAAACTGGCTCGGTGAAGATTAACCTTTCCAACTGTACAAGGCCTGGAGCCGCTTGGTGGGGGACGAGAAGGTGATCCACGATGCTACGACTATCGATGAGTTCGAACTGGAAGCTCAAATACTTGTTAGAGATGAACCGAATGTTCTCTATGAAATAATTGTCGCTCTTGAAAAAGAAAAGTTGGCTGCCAAATATCTGAATGCTGGGGAAGGATCTGGAGTTGAACATCATGAAGTAGGTTTCGAAGCGCTCCCAGTCTGTCAATCTAAGCCTACTTCTTCTATCGATCCTCCAGTTGTCCCAGGATATGACCCTAATAACCCGCACCTATCTCTGATACATGAACACGGCTTTGAAGGCACATCAGCCCAGCACATGAGTCAACCTGAGGAAGGTATTCTGAACACTTTTCCTATTTATCCAAATGTAGGAGCACTGTCAGAAGATGTCACTAATATTTTCTCCTATCTTTATTCAGCTCTAGATTCTACATCAGCCGCTCCTCCTGCATCCCAAGAAATGCATAATGAGCAGGAGGCTATAATGATGGGGCTACAAATACAACGGTCGCCTCATCGGCAGGGGAGATGCACGAAAGCAGTTATGTGATTGATGACCAATTAATGGAAGCGCTCCTCGGCCACCAAAGTGATCCATGTATTGAAATGTCGTTCAATGTGGATGAAGATGTGGTCATTACAAGCTCCTCGGGTCCGACCAATAGCATTCCAATGAGCATACGTGCGTTACGGGCGAAGCAGATAATGGAGGAAATAAAAGCAAAAATCGAGCAAGCTGAGCAGGCTCGTAGAGTTGGTGGGGGCATGGCAGGTCCCGGTCTGGTCCCGATACTTATTGTTTCTCCGGGTGGCACTATCATTGATACCAGCACGCCCACTTCTTCTAACATTGAAAATGCCCCCATTCCTCCAGTTCTACATATGGGGGATATTCCGGTCCCCGTGAGTTCCAAGGAGGAAACTGCTACAGTTCCCTCGGCCGGAGACAAACCGGCTAAAGCAGGCCAGGGACGTAAAGGCTCAAAGAGAGGACCGGGTGGCAGTACAAGCGGGTCTACCCCAAAGAAGAGCAAGAAGGATAAAAAATCAAAGGCGTAGACTTGCACTTTTGCCTTTGCTTTTTGTAGATAGCTGGAATAGAATTCTCTTTCGCTTTTGTAGGCCATGTATAGATGCGGGTTTGGCCCCTGCTTATAGAAATTCTTCGAATAAGTTTTTTGTACTTATCTTTTTCAAAGAATAGTGGAAATAAAACTTCATTTTATTTTTCAGTATAACTTTTTGTTCATTTGTTTTAGTATTTCAGCACTAGCATTTCCATTCAATGTACTTGTGAGGCTTTAGTTTCCAAGTCTAACTTGAGTCCGGTCATTAAGTCCTGAAGTCATGGCTTCGGGTCATAATAAAATGTCGAGTCGAATTCCAATGTTGCGCTGTCTCGGTCAGCAGCTGGTACTTGAGTTATGCCACCGGTCTTGGGGAGAATTGAAGTAGTTATTCGATAGTTGTTTTCCATCCTTGCTAATTTTAATTTAACTAAGTCGGAACAAAGTTAAAGTGAAATGAGTTTGAGTGGTCGGATCACACTCGCTCATCTGCTAGTATTTGCATCCGCACTCTGGGGATTGAACTTGTATGCCGGGGGTCGGTCACGCCTGCTTATCGCTTAGAATCATATCCACGCTCCAGGGACATGAGCTAATTTATGGGTGGTTCTTCACACCCGTTTGGTGCTTATACTCTAGTCCACGCTCTCGGGGCCAGAGTCAGTTGATGGGTGGTCAGTCACACCCATCTAACGTTTAGGATTATATTCGCACTACGGGGACATGAGTTGTTTCACGGGTGGTCGATCACACCCGTTTAGTGTCTATACTCCGGTCCGCGTTCTCGGGACCAGTGTTAGTTAATGGGTGGTCAGTCACACCCATTTGGTGTTTATACTCCAGTCCGCGCTCTTGGGACTAGAGTTGATTGATGGGTGGTCTGTCACACCCATTTAACATTTAGGATTTTATCCGCACTCCGAGGACATAAGTTGTTTCATGGGTGGTCGGTCACACCCGTTTAGTGTTTATACTCCGGTCTGCGCTCTCGGGACCAGAGTTAGTCGATGGGTGGTCAGTCACACCCATTTGATGTTTACACTCCAGTCCATTCTCTTCGGACCAGAGTTGATCGATGGGTGGTCAGTCACACCCATTTGATGTTTATAGTCCAGTTCGCACTCCGGGAATCTGGAGTCGGTCGATAGACGGTCAGTTACGTCTGTTTAAGTATTAGGACCTCGTTCGCACTCCGGGAACAAGGAGTTGATCAAGGTTATGGATGGTCGGATCACATCCACCTTGATTTGGCAAGCGAAGTCGTAGATGGATGGATTTATCCTCTTTGAACATGGAAGAATGAAGGCAAGGCCGTGGATGGATGGATCCATCCTCCTCAAGCCCGGATTTTGGAGTTTTGTACTTCAGCTCGCACTCTGCGAGCTGGAGTTTGTTAGAGGATTGTCGTGTTTCAATCCTTCTTGATTTCATCGTTGCTTGCCCCCCCCCCCCCCCCCGAGCTCGGGGTTTCACTTAGCGAGTGACCGGTCAGATCGCGATCACTCCCTATTTGAATGAGTCCCACCGTAGGATGGGACTTAGCTCTTCGTACATTGTGATGGTCACATGATACATTTCAAGAATTGCCACTCTGGCTTGATGAGTCTGCATTTTATTACTGAAATAAGAAAGTACGGAAAAGTCAGTTGCCTTATTATAAGTTCAAATTCAAAAAAATGCATAAACAAATTTCAAAGTAAAAGCAGACTAAAATGAATAAAAACCAGTTATGTGTAATAGCGACGGAGACTCTCGCTGTTCCATGCCCTTAGTAAAGTGAGACCGTCAACAGTTGATAGTTTGAATGTGTCGTCTCCAAGTCTCCGTTCAATGACATATGGTCCTTCCCATGTTGGTTTCATGTGTGAAGGGACCGGATAAATTCTCTTAAGTACGAGATCGCCAACTTCGAAGGTCCTGGGTCGGACCTTAACGTTGTATAATTGGGCGACTCGACTGCGGTGTGCGGCTGCTCACAAGTCAGCCTCTTCACGCTTCTCATCCAGTAAATCCAGTGATTCAAGTAGGATGGCATTTGTCTTCAGATCGTAGTAAGTCACACGGTGAGAAGGTACTTCTAATTCAACTAGAATAACGGCTTCAGAGCTGTAGGAAAGTGCAAACGGAGTATGGCCGGGCGCGGACTTGTGGGTAGTTCGATATGCCCTTTGGGCCATGGGAAGTTCATCGACCCACTTGCCCCCAGCCTTCTCCAATATTTTCTTCAGAATGGAATTGATAACTTTGTTAACAGCTTCAACTTGTACATTTGCTTGAGGGTGAGCTACTGCTGAGAACTTCTTCTGGATGCGGTAGCGTTGACAGAAATCTTTGAACTCGACACTATCAAATTGGGTCCCGTTATTAGTTATGATGGTGTATGGGAGGCCAAAGTGACAGATGATGTTGCGCACAACAAAGTTGATTACATTCTTCGTCGTGATAGTGGCAAGGGGCTCAGCTTTCGCCCATTTAGTGAAGTAGTCAACTACAACAACGACGTACTTTACATCACCCATGGCTAAAGGTAGAGACCCTATTATATCAATACCCCATGTGGCGAACGACCATAGACTGACCATCTGAGTAAATTCTGTATTTGGGGCTCTTGGAATTCTAGCATGCTTCTGGCACCTATTACATTTCTTGGCATAACCTGATGCATCTCGATTCACGGTTGGCCAGTAGTACCCATATCTGAGTATCTTTTTTGCAAGTGCTTGCCCCATGGTGTGGTCGCCACACTCCCTCTCGTGCACATCATGTAACACTCGTTTGATCTCATCGTGGGCGATACACCAGAGTAAAGGAACAGAATACCCTCTCCTGTACAGGGATTCATTTTGGATAACAAATCGCAAAGCTTTTCGGAGAACCTGTCTTTTCTCACTTCTGCGTTCGGGCAATGCTCCGTGCTCAAGATAATTTCTGAGCGAAGTCATCCATGACTCCTTCTTGGGCATTACCTCGTGCACCCAGTCTATCTCTATTTGGTTGATACTTGGAGCGGTAAGTGTCTCAACGGGGACGAGTCCCATTTGTTGTGCTTCGCCAGTGCTAGCCAGTTTTGCTAAAGAATCGGCTTTCTGATTTTGCTCTCGGGGTATGCAGTGGATAGCATAATAGTCGAACTGATTCAACATTTCTTGAACCCAAGTAAGGTAAGTGGTCAACCTCCGGTCTCTGGCTTGATACTCTCCTCGAACCTGGCATACAACTAATTGTGGATCACAGTAAATTTCCATGGCAATGATTCCCAAGTCTCCGGCAAGTCTTAGCCCAGGAAGTAAAGCTTCATACTCGGCTTCATTGTTAGTTGCGCGGAAGTCAAACTTCAAAGCATAGCATATAGATTGGCCTTCTGGGGTTTCGAGTACCATTCCAGCGCCTGAGCAATGGTCGTTTAATGCACCATCGGCGTATAGCTTCCACACATGCTTAGGAGATTTACTGGCTTTGGGCAAGTCCTTTAGTATGGTGAATTCGGCTATGAAGTCTGCTAGAACTTGTCCTTGGATGGCTCGCCTCATTGTATAAGTGATGTCAAATTGACTCAACTCGATGTTCCACTTAAGCAATCTACCAGACGTCTCAGGTCGTGTTAGGATATGTCGTAACGGCCGGTCGGCGTAGACTATGATCGGGTGAGCCTAGAAATATGGACGAAGCTTTCTCGAGGATATGACGAGACAATAAGCTAGCTTTTTTAACTTCGGGTAGTTTCTTTCTGCCCCTATCAATCGCTTGCTGATATAATAGACCGGTGTTGGATCTGATCCTATTCCCGAATTAGTAGAGCACCGATCGCGTTTGCTGAAACTGCCAGATAGATGTATAATTTCTCATGACCAACTGGCTTCGAAAAAATGGGAGGTGTCGCCAGATGTCGAACTAGTGCTTGGAATTCGGCTTCACACTCCTCTGTCCATTTGAAATTCCGCTTTCCTTTTCTAATTAGATCGAAGAAAGGGATGCACTTGTCTGTAGATCTGGAGATAAACCTGCTTAACGGTGCCACCTTCCTATTGAGGCTTTTCACTTGCTTTATGGGTCTGGGAGTTTTGAGATTTCGAATCGCCCATATTTTCTCAGGATTGGCTTCAATTCCTCTAGCTTTGACAATGAATCCAAGGAATTTTCCTGATGCAACTTCGAAATGACACTTTAATGGATTGAGCTTCATTTTGTACTATCGAAGTATGTTAAACATCGTTTCCAAATCTCTGACATGGTTAATGGACAGTCACGACTTCATGATCATGTCGTCCATGTACACCTCCATGGTCTTTCTGATTTGGTTAGCGAACATTCGGTTCATGATCCTTGCCCTAACATTCTTAAGTCTGAATGGCATCACTTTGCAGCAATAGAGTCCTAGATCGGTGACAAAGCTAGTATGTTCCTGATCAGGTAGGTGCATCGGTATTTGATTGTAGCCGGAATACGCGTCCATGAAAGATAAGAGCTTGTATTCGTCTATTGAATCCACATGTTGATCAATTCTGGGTATTGGAAAACTATCTTTGGGGCAGGCCTTATTCAAATCTGAGTAGTCCACACACGTTTGCCATTTCCCATTTGACTTCCTGACAAGCACTGGATTTGATACCCACTCTGGGTATAGAGCATTACGAATAAACCCATTCTACTTGAGTTTATTTACTACTTCCTTTAGGGCCAAAGATCTCTCTGGATCCATACCGAGCCTTTTCTGTTTGACTGGGACGTGCCACGGGTCAATATTTAATGCATGGCTTGCAATATCCGGCGAGATCCCACACATGTCGAGTGAGTTCAAGCAAACACATCACGGTTTGCACAGAGAAAATCAACCAATTCCTATCTCATCTGGTGGCTAAGTTGAGATCCGACCTTTACTGTTCTTGAATCGTCGTCATCGTAGATTGGAACATCGATTGTCAACTCTGCCGGGGAAGCCTGGGAGTCTGTAACTTCCTCCTCATCGTTATTATCTCTGGGATCAAGATCTTTAAGGAACTGGTTGTGGCGCCCAAGCCTAGGCCTAGGCGTTAGCTGTCAATTATCTGAAAAACGGACGTTGAGAGATTCCTCTACGCCTTTTCCTTTCTCTTTACGCTGCGCATCCCGCAGCTCAGCAACATATCAGGCGCGTCCGGTCGCCTGATCACCATGTACTACTCCGACCCCATTATCGGTGGTGAACTTCAGAGTTAAACACCATGGGGCAATCGATGCCCTGAATTCCGCAAGGGCCGGTCGGCCCAAAAAGGCATTATAAGGGAAATGAATGTCTAATACAGCAAACTGCAGCATCCGGACTCTCCGGCGATCTCCAATACCCAACTCAACTGGCAACTCCACCATTCCAGCTAGCATAGTTGTGCTTCCATTAAAACCATGAATTCGTGACTACATGGTTATAGGTCTTTTGCATCCATTCTGATTTGGTCATAAGCGCGCTTGAAAAGTATATTGACAGAACTTCCGATGTCGACTAAGATCCTTTTCATCCAAGCAGGACCTACTTGAGCTGAAATAACTAACGGATCAATAGTAGGGGCCTCGACTCTGTCAGCATCTCGATTCTTGAAAACGATGTCGGCTGTCATCCTCCTCTGCTATTTTGTCGGGGCCCAGTCATCAACATTACAACAGCATTCAAAGTCCACATGCCTAATCGAACTAGCATATGACTCCATTTCCTTCCAGCTCCGATCAGCCGGATGAGTTCCACCACCCACAGTGTTATTACCAACCTCCCGCCAGTACGCGTGGGTTCTTCGGGCCTAGCTTGGCCTTGGCTTTGATTTAGATTAGATGGGCCCGCACCTCCATCCTGGGGAGCCCGAACAAACTGCTCTAACTTCCTTTCTCTAATCAACTTTTCGATAATGTCTTGTAAATGACTGCATTCATTAGTATTATGGCTGTAACAATCGTGGAATCTATAGAATTTTCCCATTCTAAATTTGTTTCTCCAATGACGATTTTGGAGCTGGCTTCTTATACTGCTCGGTATTACAAGTCTGAAGGTAAACATTTTCCAGCGATGTGTTTAGGGGAGTATATCGGTCGAATATGGGAGCTCTGTGTCTCGGTCCACAATTTGAGTCTCTCTCATTTCCTTGACCTCTATTACCCTTCTGTTGAGCTTTCTTATTCTGAATATTCAATTACACTTTGCCAGAGTTCTCACCAGTCTGATTCATAGCAACATTACTTTGAATGCCTTTATCGTTGGGACCAGCTATGTCCTGCTTCCTAGATCGTCTATCATCTTCTCTCCAAAAGAACTGGGCCACCTTAGCATAGAAACGATCCAACGAAGCAGAGGGTTTCCTAGCCAACCCACCAAACTCGGAATCAGGATCGATCCCTTTAGTCAATGCCATCAAAATAGAATTATCATTGGGGTTGCTGACCTCAGCACAAGCAACATGGAACCTTTCAAGATATCATCTAAGAGTCTCTCCGGAGTTTGAGTAACGCTGGACAAGGTGTTGACACCCTTCGGTCTAGTAGCATACAGAACTGCTCAACAAACTTAGTAGCCAATTGATCAAAACATGAGATAGATCTGGGTGGTAATCGACTGAACCACATAGTTGTAATGCCTCCCAAAGAGATAGGAAAACTTCTACACTTAACCGCATTGTCAGCTCGAGCAGCGTTCATGAGCCATTCATACTTCAAGATATGTTGGTTAAGATCTGAATTTCCTTCGTACACCGGCAGAGTCGGCATCCTGAATCGACGGGGTGGCTCTGCATAAAGAATGTCGTCGGTGAATGGAGTATGACTTCTGGAGATTCCCCAATCATCGTCCATAAGGCCTTGACTTTCTCTGATCATATGGTGTATCATGGTTGGAATGTCAGGCATCTGGATGTTCGGGGCCAAAGCACGGTCGGGTTCTGTGTTGCGGGGACGGTCCGGTCATTGTATATGGGTTGTTCCTCGCCTCCTTGGCTCCTGATCTTCAAGGAAGTGAGGGCCTTGAGCATGAATTTGTTGGCGATGAGCTAGATCTGGTTGGTTCTAGATCTCGGCTTCCATATCTATAGTGGAAGCAGCTGCATGGTCGTGAGTGGTGTGATAACACTACAAGAAAATGTGTTTTCAACCACAATAATAGATAGCGTTTTTACAATAACTGCTGACAAAAGAATTTTGTAAAATAAAAATTAGAACCCTGAATGCTATTTAAACTAGCCCAATTCATTTTGAGAATTTCGGTCATTATGCGGTTATTTGGCCGCCTTCCTTTCTTCCTTTTCAACTTCACTCAGCGTAAAAGTAAAATCCTAAATTCTCCCGAGAAATTTAAACCTAATTAAACATGAAATATCCTATGAAAAATTGTTCCTCCCCTGACCTCTCCTGCAATATCCGATAAACTCGAGCCTTAATTCCCTTTATATCCATCATTGGCAATCACTTGAGCCCTAAAGCACCGTGAATCCTTCATTGGCAAACACGGGAACATGAATCTGATTCTAAGTCCACTCAATACATAAGAGGCCTCACTCAAGAATTCTTGGTCAATTCGCTTTAGAAATCTGATTTGAGGTAATTTATTTAATCTTTAGATGCAACATGTGAAATTTCTTTTATTATTATCATGCATAATACTGCGGTTATGTTGCATGTTCTAAAGAAAAAGACAGGTCTTTGTATGGTAGGGTTAGTCAATAACAGTTTGTTTACAAATGGTTAGTCAATATTTCAGCGTTGCTCATCATAGAAAGTTTTAATTTTTATCACTGTTTTAATTCCAAAAGGCACAAATAATTTGATCATAAAGCATTTCGAAATCGAAGTGATTGGTGAGAAAATAGTTTTTACGTGCAAAATATCATTGTTTTTTTATTCATGAATTAAAATCCGATTAAGATCCACTGGCCGAAATACTTTACTTGTGTCTCAACTCTCAATGGTCGCTCCTTAATACAATGCATTCACTTATTATCTAGTTTGAACTTTGTTTAGTGATGTATGTTTTTTCTTCAATCTTGCACATACTTCCTTCTATTTGTGTTTTATTATCCAGCAAATTAGTCATCATCCTTGAAGAAGAAATTAAAGATTTACTTCCTGATTTCCTTGCATTTATTACCTCAAATAATTAATAAAAACCAGCCATATCTCCACCATAAATACCATTTCATTACCCATCAAAGCTGGATTTAATGCCCAATAAATACCATGATAACCTGCTTATTTATTACTAATTAATGTCAACCATTTCCATATCAAATATTCCTTAATTCCCTTCATCCTTACCTTAAATAAGAAGATTATGGTGCAATTAATATCAACCTAGTCAGCGTCACTACAATTCCACACCATCACTGGGTCAAGGCTTACAGCTATAAATACACATAACATTGCAAAAGAAAAGGGGACTGAAACAGAAAATGTGACTTCTCCTCTCCTCCTCAAAATCTCTTGTAATATGAAACTACAAGTGAGAAATAAAATATAAAGTGGATGTAGGCCATAGATTTCGCCGAACCACTATAAAAATTTCGTGTCTCTTTTATCTTTTCTTCTTTTTATCTGCTTATATTTGTGATATGTGATTGTGAACTGGTACTTTCATCGACAATTGGGTGTTTGTGACCATTTTTGGCGCAAACATGTTTAATCATCATTTTCTCTCTCTTTTAATTTTATAGTTTGCAAGCTGCCAATCAGCACTAGATCGAGTTATTAGCAATTGCTCAATCAATTTTACTTTTAGTGATTGAGGATGAGCTTCTTAACATAAAAAATGAAGTCTAATGCAATGTCAGTTTTATATTAGAATTGATTGTCAAACATTTTTAGTCTTATGGTTATGATGCTGCAGTTTGTTTATCAAAATGGATAGCTTTGGGGAAGTCCCTAGAGGTACTTTTATTCACATTACATAACCTATGATGTGTATTCTCTTTCATTATTTTTTGATCAAAACTATTGGGTCTGTAGTTTCAGTGTTGGGTCTTCTTGATTTAATCTACTGCGATTATTTTCATACATTCTAGAGTAGGTTTGAACAAACCGGAAGATGCCCAAACTGACCAACACATGAGGAACCATTTCAATTTACACACACACGTATGTCTATGAGTGTTTGTACACAAACACATACATACACATGTGTGTGTATTCTATTTTTATTTTTCTTTACAACTTATGCCTGCATAATGAGATTAAAGAGAAAGAATTGGTATGAAATCATAAAGCAGCATCTTAAAGTATAATTTCCTCATTCTAGTTGCATCTAAATTTAATTACTTTATTGATGTTTATTTAAAATGCTTAAGATATTATATATTTAATAATATATCAAACCTTAGTCATGTATGATTAAAAAAACTACCAAAATTAGTTTTCACAAATATAAATACTTGACGACCATTTGATGATTTTGAAAGTGATGATTCTGAAAGTGAATAACTGATACTATAATTAGTTTTCAGTAAATGTAAATACTTGATGACCATATGATCTGAAGTGTTGTACACTTTTCTGCAATTCTAACAATATAGTTACTATGACAATGCATACATTTGTTTACCGGATCACATTGTTCTGCTTACTGTATAACAGTATCAATATCTCAGCTCCACTAGAATGTATAATCTATGTGTTGATGTCTATGTAATAAATGCATGTTCAATTGCATCAACTTATATATTTGAGTATCTACTCACTATTGGGTGCATTGTCTTGTTCTAAATGAAATTCTAAATGACTCAGCTTTGAAAGAATGACTGAAATCGAGTACATACATTAATATTGCAAAATTAGTCAGTCACGGTTTATTTTGCTCTAAATCTATTCCTTTTGTTTCTAACTCTATACATCACAATATTTAGAAGGCTATAGATAAAAGACAGAACATGTGGATACACCACAAACTCTATTAAAAATTCCTCTTCTTCACCAAGAAATCAAGCGCCAACAGACTATGTGATAGCTCTTGCATCTATCATATTTAGATAACTCCAAGTACAAAAAACTCTTAAGCCGGCTTTGGTTTAGCGGTATATTCTGTCGAGTACAGCAAGGTACGATGATTGATTGTATTTTATTATTAACATACAATAATGAAAATAAGTGTACAACACATGAATATAATTTGCAATTGATGAGCTTGCATAAATAGCGTAAAATAGCATGCTCAATACCAAGTGATTCTATAAACTATGGATACACTTTATTATTTTGTTGTTATTGCATAGAAATGATAGTGACATGAAGGTTTGATGTTGTCAATGTTATTTATAAAATTCTTTCATTGAAGTTTATTAGTGCGAAAATAATATATTTCTTCATAACTAAGGCTTGACTTATTTCCTAATCTACTGCTGCTAGGATATAATTTTTTGTTGCTCATGGATTTGATACTATTAAATTTAATTAGTTAATACTAATTTGTAAATGGTTTCTCATGTTATGACAGTAGAAGTAGGTTCATAGTAGAAGTAGGTTCATAGTTTATAATAATAATCACTGAACCGTGGATTGTCATGGGAGATTTTAATGCAATACTTAAAGCTGAGGAGAAAAAAGGTGGGCTCACCGTCAGAGTATCCCAATTAGAAGAATTCAACAACTGCATCATTGAAGCTGGATTATTAGAACCCATCCATGGAGGCCTGAAATATACATGGAGAAGTGGAGAGAATAAGAAAATATCTTGCAAGCTAGACAGAGCCCTTATCAATGTTCCATGCATAAATAAACTGGCTAATATTAAAGTTAACATACTGCCTCCTTCTACTAGTGATCACTGCCCCATATTGATTAATTTAAAGGAGTGGAGCTTGGCCAAAGGCAAACCTTTTAGATATTCCAATCATTATAATGAAATAGAAGGTTACAAAGAAGTCATTAACTTTAATAATATGTCTAGGGAGGAGGGAACCCAATGTTTTAAACTTGTGCAGAAAATCAAGTCTGCTAAGGTGCTCCTAAAAGAGTGGAACAGGAATAGATTGAGAGATGGAGACCAGATTAGCTATTTACAGAAATAGTGTGAAGATCTCCTATTAGTAATTGACAGTGGAACAGCAACTGATGATACTTGGAAACTGTACTATCAATCCCAAAGCAAGTTAAAGGAGGCACTCAGAATTAAATCCATAGAGTTAAAACAAAAGGCAAAAGAAAAATGGTTGACTGAAGGAGATGAATGTACAAAAAAATTTTATACTAAAATGGATGTCAGAAATAATTCTAATAACTCGATCCAACTAATGGACCAGGATGGTAACTTGATCAGTAATCTCGATGTTATAGAACAACAAGCTATTAAATACTACTCTGAAATGTTTAATGGAAATATTAACAATGATTTACCAGTAATTCAGTGCAGGAGGCTGATTAATTCCAAAGGGAGAAGCATGTTGGACAAGAGCATTGATATGGTTGAAGTCTGGGATGCTCTGAAATCCATACATATTGATTCCAGCCCAGGGCCAGATGGTTTGGGGGCCAAATTCTTCCTCGTACACTGGGAAGACCTGAAAGAAGACATTTTATCAACTATGCAAGATATATTCAAGAATGGTAAATTTGTGAGAGAAATCAACCACACATTTATATGCTTAATTCCTAAGAAAGAAAATCCAGGAAAAATTGAAGACTACCGGCCAATTGCATGCTGTAATGTGGTGTACAAAATTCTAAGTAAGATTCTTTGCAACAGAATGAAACTTATATTACCTGATCTAATATCAGAATGTCAAAGTGCGTTCTTCAAAAGCAGAGGCATATCCGAAAACTCATTGATGGCACATGAATTGATAAGAAACTTTAACAAACCAGGAGCGGACAAATTCTGTCTAAAGGTGGATCTCCATAAAGCATACGATAAAATAAACAGGAATTTTATTATACATATGCTAAAAGCTATGGGATTTCCAGCAAAATTTGTGAACATAGTTAAGGAATGCATTTCCACACCGACATTCTCGATTCTGATTAATGGCATACCAAAAGGTTTTATTGGGTCCAATAGAGGTATCAGACAGGGGGATCCTCTATCTCCTTATCTATTTACGATTGCTATGGAATTTTTTTCACTATAGATGGAGCTGGCTGCATTTAACAGACTTATACATCCCATCTATAATTTCCAACCTATTGTGACACATCTACTCTATGCTGATGATCTTCTCATTTGCATTAAATCTGACCAGTCAGCAGCTAGAGCTATCAAAGAAATTTTTAGCAATCTTGAGAGTTTTTCTGGACTCAGACTGAATGAACAAAAAACCAAATGTTACTTCAATAAAACTTGTAGTAGAAGAAATGAAATTTTGGAGTGTTTAAATGTGAAAGAAGGAATTCTCCCTGTCAAGTACCTAGGGGTACCTTTATCTTCCAACAAAATAACTGACAGAGAATGTGCAGTTTTAATTTCTTCCATCAGAGAAAGACTTCAGGGGTGGAGTTCAAGACTCCTATCGCTAGCAGGCAGAATTGAACTGGTACACACTGTTATTCACTCTAAAGTCAATTTCTGGCTCCAAACATTCCAATTGCCTGATGCCTCTTTACAAAAGATCGAAAACGTCTTTGCGGATTTTATTTGGAAAGGGGGGCTACACAAGATTAGATATGAGAACTTATGTAGACCTAAGGAGGAAGGAGGAGTTGGTCTCAGAAAATTAACTGACATGAGATTGGCTTATACTTTGAAGCAAGCTTGGAGAATTATCAAGGGCAAGGGTCTGTGGGGAAATTGGATGAGGAAAAGATATATCAGAGGTAATTTCTGGTGTATGCACTTGGACAACAATGCTTCATCGACATGAAAAGCTATTATGAGAATAAGGGGAGTACTTGCTTCATGTTGCACAAGGGAAATCGCTTCTGGGAAGGAAACTGACTTATGGAGGGATCCCTGGGTCCAAGGAAATTCATTAATAGATATTCTGGGACTTAGCACATTTTCAGACTATGGTTGTCCAAATAAAAAAGTCACAGAAATTATTAATAACAATGAGTGGAATTGCTCAATGTTACCAGTAAATCAGGAAATAAAAAGGAAAATTCAATACATGCCGATATTCAGTGGACGAGAGAATGATATTTGGGCTTGGAAACACACTGGAAATGATTTTAGTACGAAAACTGCATGGAATGAAGTCAGACTCACAGATAACAAGGTCGATTGGAGCAAGATTATCTGGAATCATGAGAACTGCCCTAAGATGGCTTTCACAGCTTATAAAGCTATACTCAAGAGACTTCCTACTAAGGATAGACTCTTAAAATGGGGTATAATAACAGAAAAAATGTGTGTTCTATGTAATCAAGCTGAGGAAACGCATGAACATCTATTTTTTCCTGCAATTTCTCGGAAAAAGTGTGGAATTCATGTACAAAAGCGATCAATTCAACAATACAGACTCACCTATTAACCGATGCGGTTAATTACCTGGTTCATAATAGGAGAGGCGAAAACATGGAAGCCAAATTGGGAGGAATTGCTATCACTGTCACGATTTGGAGTTTGTGGAAGGAGAGGAACCGCAGAGTTTTTCAAAACAAACAAAGGAAACAGGAAGAGGTCAGTAAACTCGCGATTATTGACATGCGAATGGTTCAGAGAAGATGTAAAAGTTGGGGTCTTACCTCACAGGGAAGAGACGAAGAGCAAACTGGAGCAGGGGATCTGAGCTATTCATTGGCAGAAATCCCAAGTACGAGTTACCTTGTTCATGATCGGCCGCCATGATTTGAGGAGGAAGAAGTGTTTCGCCTTTTTTACTTTTTTCTGTTTCTTTTTGGAAAGTAAGTGAGTTATGTCGGTCTGTCGTCTAACTCTTGCTTTGTAGATATTCTCTGGGCCTGCTTTTGGGTCTGGACTTGGGCTTTCATGCCTTAATAAATTTCTTACCCATTTTCAAAAAAAAAAATTATTTATAACTAAGCTTTTCATTATTTCCTAATTAATTTTTGGCAGGTTAACAATTGTTTGCTCTTCATAGAAATGGTACATATTGAATTTAATTGGCTAATATTGATTTGTAAAGAGTTTCTCATGTTATGACATTAGAAATATGTGTAAACAAGTTAACTTGAATAATATTCTAGGTTTCCATGTAAGATTAATATGTTACTAAATTTTGATATTTTCTATTTTGGGATTGATATTTTCATCTTTCAACTTCATTATTATGATGTAATCAACTTGTAACAATACAAGGAATATAAAAAAGGGTGATTTAATCAAGTATAAGGTATCATTATCTTATTCATATTCCAAAATGGCCATGGAATTTCCTTTTATATTTTAGCATTGTGAAATATAAATTGGTAAAGAATACATTCCATAAATTTAGGCTCAAATTCAAGTCACATTATTATTATTTTCTAGGCTATTAATTTTGTGATTTGGCAGAACTAAATGTTTACCATTTTTATTTCAATTTGTACATTTTTCTTCCAAATGTATCATCCTAGTGAGAATTTTTTTACAAAAAGTTAACTAAGTTTGTATGCGAATTTACTCATGGATGCTTGGGGGTCACCTAGTAACTAGCATACCCTCATGCAGGACATATTATAACTGTACAATTTTTTTTTGGCTAACATCAAACTGGAAGAGTGACTGAAGCCCATTTTCCATTGTCAATATTTAAATATGAAAAGCTCACTTGAACCTTTAACCCCAATAAATTAAAACCAATATTTTTGTGTCGTTGCTATTGGATGTGCATGAAGAACCATCATAGGTAGATATACCAATGCTTACATGCACAATGTAGTTTAGTTGCTTCTGAGCTTATTTCTGAACTACTCAAACATGGAACTAGGTAATTATTGCATAATTTGGATATATTATAGCTATATACAATGGAGATGATTAACCTCCAGTGACTTGATTTAAAGTTCAGTTTGTTAACATTATTTTCATCTTTATTTGTATCGTTACCTGCCTTGGAATTGAATTCCTATCTATGCTGCAGCCTGTTAGAAGTCCAGTTACAATTTGTGGTGACATTCATGGATAGTTCCTTGATCTTGCTGAACATTTTCGAATTAGAGGGAAGGTACTTTTTGTACCCTTGACCATTGATAGTACTCGATTTTTTATTAACTTAGTTGATAGTACAAAGATGAAGATAGTGGTTGGTGGTAGCTAACACAATACAGTTGAACCAAATGCATCTGGTAGCGGAACAATAATTGAAACTTGAAAGTGGACGAAATACAGCTACAAACATGGTCGGAACGACAAAATAGGATAGACTGAAGCAACAAGTGAACTGGTGCAGCTGTTGACTTGGAGCTGAGTGCAAGTTAAAACTTAAAAACTAAGATGTGCAAGAACAAAGCTATCCAAATAGTAACTGGCTTTAAAGCGTATCGGAAATCTAGGAAACAAAGGCAACCAAAATGCGGACTGAAGCACCAAGATGCAGTTAACTCTACTGAAGCTAAGCAGAAACACATCCAACCTAACATGGTAAAAATAAGATACGGGGACATGCACATGCTGCAAGAACAACTGCATACTACGAGTAAACAGAAGTGCATTAAGGAGTTTGGGGGAGCACACTAGAATGTAGGGACATGCACGGTTACATAGCTACATACTAAGAGAAGAACACCTAAATGAGACTTAAGGTTGCAGCATTGAAACAGAAGATGCGAGCAAATTATGTTAGGTATGAGAAGTGCAACACAGGAGTGGCATGAGAGTAAATTGAGCTGCAACGCGAGAACAACAAGAGGAAGTGCTAAGGCTGTGGTAATGGTGAGATATTTGTTCACCTTTTGTTGATTTCATTCAGATCTATGCAAAAGCAGAGCTCTTGAAACACGAATGTAGGGTCCAAGGTAACTTTTCCTATGTGCTTGTATTTTAGGTCGAGTAAGTATCTAAAACTTCATTTATCTTTGTAGTGGTTTCAATCTCTTTAATGAGAAAACTTGTATGAAATATAATGCATAGTTCTAGCAGCATAAGGTCAATAAGTAAGTGGAATAAACAACAAGAAAGCTGGAAAAATAGAAAATCGACTGAACTAATACTAAAAACTGAAAGTGCAGACGATGTGCAGCAAAAGTGAGGCTTGTTGCAGCTAGAGATAAGCATGATGCTGAAATAATCACGATGCATAGCCAAGATGTAGCTAGAGATAAGAACTCACAGGTTTGTCGAAGCATTTTATAATTTATACTTACAGTTCCAGACTATATTATTTCACCTGATCAATATTACAATGTTTGTATCATAATATACAAGTTAACAATGTCCTTAATTTGCAATTATGCATTTCGGTCACCCATTAGGATCTACGATTGTCCTTTCTTAGAAAAATAATGGGTTATAACAAAATATATCATGCCCTCTATCTATTTTGTATAGCTACCAACTACATTTTTAAAACTAGTTAGAATAGAACCGAAAATAGTACAGTGCATTCTTACATCTTGCTTCAATTACTACAATCATATACTTATCTCTTCAATTTAATGTCTGAAACATATTGTCATCCACATGAAATGATTATTGGTTTGTGAACCCTTGTCACATTATATATGAGAATACATAGTGGATGTTGTTGATATAATCTTCTTGACCTTCTAAATTCAACCATTTAACTATAATTCTAATTTTAACTCTTTATAAGCTATTCAGCCATTTAAATATTTTATTTAACTATTTAATAACTAAAATTATAATCCATTCAACTATTTATAAATATTTAAATATTTTATTAACTAAAATTCTAATTTTAACTATTTATAATTCATTCAACTACTTAAATATTTTATTAAACTATTTTATTAGTTAAATTTTAAATCATGTTTTATAATTTATATGACTATTTAAATATTTTATTTAACTACTTTATTTAGTAAAACTTAAATTTAACTATTTCAATCAACTAAAAAATTCAAAATTCAAAATTTCACTATGTGCTTATAATAATAATTATATGTATATATGCGCTTATGTATACAACCATCAACATGTGAAAATCTATCAATATATCGATTCGTGATGTTTCTAATTAGCAATATATGGAACAATGTATATATAAACATTATTATATAATAATAGACCAATAAATTACCTTTTACCAAAACCCAAAGTTCGCACGTTGAAACGAAGAAATAGACTCCATGAATCCAACCCCAATCTCGTTGTTCGTATCTCTTACGGTATATGTTTATAATGCTAATATCTATCTATAAGATTTTTTGACAATGTATCAACATTTTTTTAATATGATTAGAGTGCAAATTTCACGGTGAATACCAAGTGCAAGTTGTTTGATGTGGAGGGAATGGGAAAAATAGTAGCTGAAGGCACCGTATGTTATTAGCTTATCTTTGGTTGCTGGTTCGCAACTTGCTGTTTTTGCTGGTATGCATCTGTAATTTTCTCTTCTAATTTTTTTGTTTTCTGCTCGTTTTGTTGTGACTTCGTTTATTGCAATAATAATTCATCTACATTATATGATAGGTAATATTCTTGGTGTTCCATTTTTAGATATATGTAGGTGTTGGGATTGCATGCTTTCCAATGGATTTAGATTTTCATTCGTACGATGCCCTAAGGTAATTATCACTCGTTTACAATATATAATTTTTTTTCTTGGGTATTATTTGTGAATAAATCATTACTTAACATAAGCAAGGCGTGGTAACTTTGATTGTTTACTCTGAATTTTGTAGGAAGCAAATTAACTTGGAAAGAAATCTAGAGAACCTAAGAAAGTCATTGAAGTACTTCACCAGGATGAAAGAAATGGTTAAAGGGAGAAAATGACGTAAAAATGTGGAGGCTATTTAAAATGTATAGTATTATGCTTAAGCAAATGCTATTTTTTATACACCCTCTACAAGCTTCTTAATTCTTAAATTATTTTGCATTTTTTTCTAATGACCATAAAATTTATACATACAGGATGTGCTCCTATTGTTGTTCCATATTTATAGTTTTATGTTATATTTAATGTCACATAATTTAGTTAATGCAAGTAATTATCATAGCTTTGTCGGTTGTCCTAAAAAATGGTGACTGGGTTAGAGGTCATTGTTTTGTTGATGAATGGATACCTAGAATAAAACAAAGTACATAACAACTATTTGGGAGTTTAGTGTGAAGTTTAATAAAGTTCAACCAATTTACTGAAACACAAGATGTTGTATCACAAGAGTAAACTAAATTGATAGGGTAATTAAAAATATAACTTTTCATGATTTATTTCCTAATGCTTTTCCTTAGATTATGAATCATTTGTCAAGTAATCATTGTCCACTATTAGTCAATCTTTTTAGCAGTGTTAGAGATATCACTGAACCCCTTTTTTGATATAATAATGGATGGAAGGATTTCAACAGGTATAACAATGTGATTTTCAGCGCTTGGAACATAACAATAACATGTAATCCATTGCTTAAACTGTTGTGCAAATTGAAAAATACTAAAAGGCATCTAGAAGAGTGGAACTATGGAAGAACTAGCATTTAGGAAATGGCTGGTCATTTGAGGATGTCAAATAAAAATACTTATAATCAACTATTAGCAGATCCAGGAAAGCCTGGTACAACAATATAAAAATAATTTACTGGAATTGGAGAGATCAATACATAATCAAACCACTGAATTACAACGAAAATCAAAATCAGATGCTTGTAAGAACTGGACCAATGCTCAAATTTTTTTTATTCACATATGACAGCAACAAAACATAAAAACATGTCAAACAACTTATTGATCACAATAGTAATGATGTTACAGATCAAAACGAGCTTCAAAACTCTACAGTCAGATTTTATTTAGAATTTTTTATTCCTACCAATAGTCCGAGGGGCTTACCAACTATCACATGCAAACAAATTTGTTACTGATAAAGCACAAGTTAGACTTGAGGTCGAGGTCATGGATGAGGAAATTACAGCTGCAACTTTTTAAATTGATTATAATAGCAGTCCGGATCAGCTCAAGCTTTTTTAAAACACACTGGGATATGGTGAAAGAAAACATTTTTGCAGCTATTAAAGGTATTTTGATACATATTATGATCAAATATATATCGTCTATTATTGAAATAGTGATATTTTGATACATATTTTGTAGTTTACGTATTTCGATCGGTTAAATTCTCTATAATTTACGAACTTGTTATAATGGACCATTAGCCATTGTCAAAGTCATTAAAAAATCCATTTTTTGAAATAAATAATTTTGTTTACTATAACGTATAAATTAAATGTCATAAGTACTTTACAACAAATGTAGCAAATTCAAGCCAAACACTTACAACCACTTAAAATCAACCAAGTTTTATAGAAATTTAAATAAGTTGAATTTTTATAAAAATTAATCTAGTTTGCAAAAATTGACTAATTTTTACAAAAGATAACAATGTTAAGCAAGTTTTATAAAAATTAAACACACTTATAAAAATTAAACATATTTATAAAAATTAGTTATGATTTATAAATTTTTAACTAAGTTAACTAAATTATACAATAAAACTTAGTTTATAAGAAATAATTAAGTTTTATAACAATTTAACTAAGTTAACCAGCTTTAATAAAAATTAAATAATTTTCTAAAAGTTAACTAAGTTTTATAAACATAAGTAATTTATAAAAAGTAACTATGTTTTATAAAAAATTAACTAAGTTAAAGTTTTATAAAAATTAAATAAATTTCTAAATACTATCAAAATTTTGTAAAAATTAAATAAATTTATAAAAATTAATTAATTTAATAATATTTTTAACTAAGTTAACTATTTTTATAAAAATTAACTTAAATTTATGAAAATTAATCTAATTTATAAAACATTTATATAAAAATTAACTAACTTTACAAAAATTGACTGATTTTTACAAAAAATAAAGCAAGTTTTGTAAATTATACATATCTATAAAAATTAAACATGTTTATAAAAATTAACTATGTTGTACAAAGTATTTATATATTCATACATTGCATTTGAGCAAGCTGCTATCACAAACAATTTGTGTATCTACATTGAATTGAATTAATTATGAAGAATTAAACACAAGGTATACAACAATAATCCATTTTTAAACTCATTTCCAGCTATGGTCAAAATTTTCTGTAGAAAATAAGTAAGTGCACAGAAATGTCCTTGCTGGAATATTTAACCCTGTGGAGCTTATGAATACTCAGTAAGAGACTATCATTTATAATCATTAATTGGAAGTTTTCTTTATTTGAGTAATTTGGTCTCTACTTAAAGCACCAAACTTGACTATGTATCTGTAATAAGATTGCTCTCAGGTAGACAGCTCAATCCATGTGCAATCACAATTATTGAACGATCTTCTCTATTAACTTTTTTCTCTATTAATCTTCGACATCCCTCAATAAAAACTCTGGTACTTCTATCTGTAGTTCAGAACCTGCTGAAATAGAGCCATTACAAAACTGCAAAAAGAATCAAAAAAATATTACACAAACTACCAAAAGAAACATCTGTATTTACTTGAAACATTTAAAGCATGAATCCTCGATATTGCATTATATATTTAACGAAGGTACATCATATATGTTCAGATATGCATGTAACTGAACTGCTGTACACTTGGTTGATAGAATGTAAAGACCATCCGTGTAACTTGTACTAACAATTGAAGAAGCATTATTATTTTTGTTTAATGTTGTCCCTTTTAATGCAGAAAGAGGAAAGTATCAATCCCTCTTCCATTTCTGTTGCCTTCACCTGGTTTGGTATATATAGGAGATGCCAAGAATGAGATGGTAGCATGGCTAGCTGATAGAGTTATCTGCATAAGGGAGAACTCCAAAAAGAAAAATGAGGTATGATATAAAATATAAACTCTCTACAAATATAACTAAACTAAGTGATTCAATAGTGGCAAATATAGCTTCAAATTAAATTGAAAAGTGCCTTAAAGTACTATAATAAATATTGAAAATATGCAGTTTAAAATAGGTTCAAGTGGTCAAATGATTTTCATGACGTGTTTTTTGATCAATTTTTTAGTAGTGCAACATATATAAATAGGCTTTATGAAATTTCCACACATCTCCCAAATGTGTGGACACTATCTAAATTGAATGTCGATGATATTCTACGGCACAAAGTCTCAGCAGAAAATGTAGATATAAATCCAAAGCTAATATGTCCTAAGTTGCCATCTTAAAACAAGTGATGATTTAGCAGCATAAATAGCATATTAAGTGAGTAAAAGAAAGCATGTACATTCTCGCAAGATAGGAATGATGGATTCTTCCGTTATGATATAACAAGGAGAGAAAAAATTGAGATGATTGTGGGTTACCAACTAACGACTGTGCATACTAAATAAAAGGTGAAAATAGACTAAAATAAATTATGACGTTGATTAAAATTTACCTTCAATACAGAATTACCAATCAATCATTTCCATGGAAACTTGCTAACATTCACCAAACTTTAAATTCAGAACATCCTACCCACAACTGGTGTTTATTTAACAACCACTAAAATGCTATTTCCGGAATGCAACTTGGAACATAAAAAATAAATTAACAGGTTATAAAAAATTGTTTCTTATGCCGGTTATCCGCATTATGCAATTTTTTAGTAGTTGCAAATTAAATATGTTATTTTAAATGTGTATTTGACCACTAACTTTTAAATTTCATTGTTACAGGTAGGTGAAGTTTTTAGATGCAAAAAATGCACAAGATACTCTTTAGGTTTTTGGAGGTTCGGCCTAGTTAGAATATGAAAAGTTTTTGGTTGCATGTTTTGTCATTAATATTTGATGCAAACTTTGTAGATATTGTGCCTTTGTCTAATGTTGTATGAAGATGGTTTATAAATTTTATAGTTGTTTGAGTAAACTTTGTTAATGGATATTGTGTTCAACTTATTTCATGGAAATGATTAATTGTTATGCTTTTATTTTATAGTTTTTAGTTTGATTTGTATATGTTTTGTATATTATCCGATTGAAATATAATTAAATGCAATTGGATTAATGATATGTGAATATTCCAATGTTACAACATGCCATAAACGACAGCGTTTAAAACGTGTGGTCAGTTTTTTGGAAAAATAATTCATATTAATACGACAGCGTTAATACCTTGCTGTGAGTTCTTTGAAAAGATAAAGTATATTGATACTACAGCGTTTAGGAACTGCTGATGAAATAAGTAATAACAGCGTTTATAGATTACAATTGAAAACAAATGAATAAGCTTTAGACATTGTATTTTAAACGCTGTCATAACTAACTAACAGCACTTAAAAACGCTGATGAAAATGTAAAATAATACCTAAACACTTTTTCACAGCAACTTGAAAATGCTGTTTTAATTTTAAAATAGTAAACTATAAACGCTACAGAAAACCAATTAACAGCAACAAAATAACGCGGTATAAAATTATTTTTGACAGCGTTTTCTTTCAGCTGTTAGAAATTGTATATCAATGACCGCATGTCATTATACAGCGTTTCTAACAACGTTGTTATATCCTTTAATAGCGGTTTTCAAACGATGTTAAAAGGCTATTTTGTTGTAGTGTAAGGAAGTGCCCCTCCTCGGGAGGAGGGTCAAGCTTGGTGCCTTGTAGAAGGACCAATTCCGGCCTATCCGAGATTCACGGCATGCTGATGCCCGGAGGCTTCTATATAGTTTCCATCTAGCCGACGGCGTGTATATCTGTGGTTGAAGTCAGATGAAGCAGAGCTTTCGGTTGAGGAATGAGAGACATGATCCCTTCTAGATCTCCTTCGCCTTTCTTCATTCTGCTGGTTTGCAAGCTCCGTGTTGGCACGGATCTGTTGAGTGAACTCTTGATGGCTCTGGGTAAGCTCTTGCATGAGGGTCTGGAACTCCTCCCTAGTCACAGGACCTTGTGGATCTGGAGCTCCAGCTAATGTCTGGCCTGCTGTGGTCAGCTGCGTGAGATTTTGCGTATCCCTTTCCTCTAGATCTACAGCATATGAAGCAGTTCTAGTAGTACGCACCATGATTAATGTAGCTCTTTCCTAGATCTGGAGTAATCTGAATAGAATGGAAGGAACTACTGGAAGATAGATCTGGATCTCCTCCTTAGATTTTAGCAATCCAACAATGGTAGTAGAACCAAAGAATCGGAGAAAAACAAAGTTCTCTCAATGAAAGCACCAAAGTGTTTGTACCAAATTTGGGCACAACACTCTTCGGATGTAATTGAAGAGATTAAAATGAAGAAATTAAATGGACAAAGAGGCTAATCTAACAATCACACCAATAAAAGCATGCAAAAATAGAAAATGACAAGAAATTATAGTGGATCGACATTGTAGCCTACGTCCACTTTGAATGTTTTGCTATTTATTGATGATTGACAGCTGATTACAACTGTACAACACTCTAACACTCAAGTTACAATGGAGTTGTAGCAGAGTAACGGCGTAGCAGAGTCAAAAGTCCTTTTTCTGTAGGCGTAGGGGTGCTATTTATAGGTGTAGGTCTGAAATATCTGCCCTTGAACTCGGAATATTCCTTCTCACACGTGGGTTGGCCCACCAGATCGATCAGGGCTCATTTAGGATCGATTGGGAACGATCCCCATCACCTTTGTATCGATCGAGTTCAGCTCCATTTGAGCTGCGATCGATCGGGAACATTCTTGAGTGAATAGGAAAGCTTCTATGAAAATTTGGAGGCATTTGGAATTGTAGATTTTGAGTTATGATCGATCTAAGATTGCTTTTGTAGGTTGGCTGAGGCATGCGTATCGATCCATGCATATCGATGCTCCTTTGTATTGTATCGATGACATGAAGCGGCAATCACGTGGAGATCCAAGTTTCATGCCAGTAGACCACTTCCCTTGATTGACCATGCCTTCTTCGTATCAATACCACATCCTTGCCTTCGTATCGATGCTTGGAGGTCGTCTTCGTATCGATGCCCGGTTATGGATTTCGTATCGATACTTGGTTGTAGATTCTGTATCGATGCCTGAATGCTGGTTTCATATCGATGCATGGTTGATAGATACGAAATGGATGGAAGAGGTTAATCAATACAAATTGAACATATGGATTATGATCGAGGCTGTTGTTTGATGGATACGAAGGGGATGGATGTGGAGTTTGATGGATACGAATATGATGGATACGATGTAAGTATGTCTCATGTGAAACTTGATCGATCCATAACTTGAGCATACGAACTTCGATTGACCTGAAATTTGGAATGTTACATTTCATAGCTTTATTTGTCGTACCATGTTAATTGTAGCTCGATCTGGACTCGAAACAAATTTTCCTGTATCCATTGTGAACCTGTGTATAACCGATCTTCAGGACGGATTGTCTTTAGTTTCTAGTCAAGTCCTTGGTGTCACGGCCTTGCCAAAAGGCGAGATAACACAGGTTGGAACCCAGGATTCTCAGGGCAAGAAGAGGAAATTCTTTAAGAAGGAAGGGGCTCAGAAAGGAGGAGCTACCAAGAAAGGGAAGGTCGTTGTAGTTTGCTACAAATGCGACAAGAAAGGGCATTATGCTCATGAATGTTGAACGGGAAAAGGGAAAAAAATTGCACATAAGAAAGGAGTGAAGTGCTTCAACTGTGAATAGATTGGACACTACAAGAACCAGTGTCCAGAACCAGCCAGAGTGGAGAAGGGAAAGGTTTTTGCTTTGGAACCATCTTCTTATAGACCAACTCCTACTGGGGAGGGAAAGATTGTGATGGAAGTTACGCTTTCTATTCATAGTATACATGTTAGGGTACTATTTGATACTGGTACATCGCATTCATTTATATCTCAGTGTTTGGTAGATAAATTATGTTTAAAACCATCATACCTTGTTACTTCCTTAAAGGTTACGAATCCGATAGGAGGGTATGTAACTCTAGGGATGAGACGTGACCGATTAGAACTTGAGTTGTTAGGTCATAAGTTTGCATGCAGTTTGTATGTTTTTGATTTCGTAGGCTTCGGGATCATTTTGGGTATGGATTGGTTAGATAAATATGATGCTAGGATATTTTGCCAAGATAAGAAAATATCGCTAAGACACTCCAATAGTCATAACCGAATTATATACTTGGTGGAGAAGTTAGACTCAAATGCTTGTGCTTTGCTGAATGCAATGGAAGTAGAAGAAGAGTTGAACCGGGTTTCGGTAGCAAGAGAGTCTGTAGATGTTTTTGAGCTAGTCACAGGACTACCACCAAAGCGAGCCATTGAGTTTCAGATAGATCTTATGCCATGAGCATAACTTGTAAGCAGACCACCTAGCAGGATGACATCTACTGAGATAAAGGAATTAAAGGTACAACTAGTGGATTTAGAAACAGAGAATTTTATAGGACCAAGTAGTTCGCTTTAGGGAGCAACCATGGTGTTCGTGAAAAACCAGATGGGTCGTTAAGGATATGTATCGACTATCGTAAGTTGAATGAGAAGATGATCAAAAATAAATATCATTTTCCGAGAATCGATGATTTATTTGATCAGTTGAGTGGAGCCAGAGTATTTTCCCAATTGGATTTGGCGATAGGTTTCCATCAGCTAAGAGTGGTAGAGGACAATATTCCTTTGACAGCATTTCAGACTAGGTATGGTTCGTACGAGTGGTTGGTAATGCCATTTTTTTTAAAGAATGTGCCAGCTTTCTTTATGGATTTGATGAACCGAGTTTTCCGAGAGCACATGGATAGGTTTGTATTGGTATTCATAAATGACATTTTAATATACTCTAAGGATGAAACAGAGCATGAAGTTCATTTTAGAGCCGTGCTTGAGATGCTGAGGCAGCATCAACTGAAAGCGAAGTTTTCAAAGTGTCATTTCTGGAAGAAAGAAGTTAAGTTTCTTGATCACGTGGTTTCAGAGAAGGGTTTGTCGGTTGATCCGGATAAGATCAAGGCTGTTAAAAACTGAAAAAGACCAGAGACGGTGACTGAGTTTAGAAGTTTTCTTGGACTCGCTGGCTATTACCGGAGATTCATTTAGGATTTCTCGCGGCTAGCAACGCCTTTGACTAAGCTAACCAGGAAGGGCGTGAAGTTTATTTGGTCTGAAAAATGTGAGGAAGCATTCCTTAAGTTAAAGCATTTGTTGACCAACGCGCCTGTATTATTAGTTCTAGACAGGAATCAAGAATTAGTAGTGTATATCGATGCTTGTGGAACCGGATTATGGGCTGTGTTGATGTAGAAAGGTAAAGTTATTGCCTATGCTTCACGACGGCTTACACCGCATGAAGTGAGATATCCTACTCATGATCTAGAGTTGGCAGTGGTGATCTTTGCACTGAAAGTATGCAGACATTATTATGGGAGAGATTTGAGTTATACACAGATCATAAGTCCTTAAGATATTTATTTTCTCAGAAGGAGTTGAATATGAGACAGCGGTGGTGGTTGGAGTTTATAGTAGCTTATGATTTTGGTATAGAGTATACACCTGTAAAAGGAAATAAAGTAGTGGATGCACTTAGTAAAAACATCAGAATATGGTGTTAGCTATGTTAACAGAATGGAAGGACCTAGAGGCTTTGACTACTTGTAGTGTGCAGCTAAGATCGAATGCTAGTTCTAGTCAGAGCACTGTCATGTTATACTTCTTGGAAGTTTGACCAATACCCATCGAAATGATTGCTTCTAAGTAGAAACATGATCCACTTTTAGCTGAGAAGATTAAAAGGCTTGAGATTGGATTAGAGATTGATGATCTAAAAGATTTTAGTCTTGACCAGAGAGGATGGTTGAGAAAGAAGGGACGATTGTGTGTTCCAAATGTTGGGGACTTAAGGAGAGAAGTTCTTAGGGAATATCATCGATCAAAGTTTACGGTTCATCCTATGGGAACTAAGATGTATCAAGACATAAAGAGGAGTTTCTACTAGGAAGGTATGAAGAAGGATGTTCGCTTGTGGGTAAAGCAGTATGTGAATTGTCAACAGGTGAAGGCCGAATATCAGAAGCCGAGTGGGTTGCTTCAACCTTTGGAGGTACCAGTTTGGAAATAGGATTCGATATCCATGGATTTTATAGACGGGTTGCCATGGTAGAATCGAGGAAGTGAAAGTATATGGGTCATAGTGGATAGGTTGACCAAGAGTTCCCATTTCATTCCAGTTAAGTCAACCAGGACTGCACCTGTTTTAGCTAAATTGTTTATGAAGAAGATAGTTAGACTGCATGGAATTCCTTGGAGTATAGTAAGTGACAGAGATTTCTTATTTACTAGCGAGTTTGGGAAGAGTCTACAGGAGACTTTAAGTACCAAGCTCAAGATGAGTACCGCTTACCATCCGCAAACAGATAGACAAACTGAGAGAGTCAACAAGGTACTCGAGGATTTGTTAAGAGCTTGCGTGCTAAATTTTGGTGGATTATGGAAAGAACACCTACACTTAGTTGAGTTTTCCTATAATAACTGTTATCAGACTAGTATAGGAATGGCGGCTTTCGAAGCTTTGTAAGGAGGGCTATGCAGGTCACCAGCATGTTGGTTAGAAACTAGAGACAGATTAGCCTTAGGTCCAGATCTGGTAAGAGAGGCAACAAAGAAGATTGAGTTGATCCGAGGTAGGATGAAGGAAGCTCAGTCTAGACAAAAGAGTTATGCAGATAAGAGGCATAAGGATCTAGAGTTCTCAATTGGAGATAGCGTTTTCATTAAAGTATCACCGATGAAAGGTGTGGTACGATTCGGAAAGTTAGGGAAACTGGCACCGAGATATGTTGGATTGTTCCCAGTTATAGAGATGATCGGAACACTCGCATACAGAGTAGAGTTGGCGAGCAATTTGGTAGGTGTCCATAATGTGTTTCATGTGTCTCATCTTCGTAAGTATGTGCATGATCCAGAGACTACTATTCCTCCGACTGCATTGGAAGACTTAATAGTAGAACCAGATCTGACCTTTGTTAGGCAACCAATTTGGGTTGTTGTGAGAGATGAGAAGCGGTTAAGAAACAAGACAGTTAAGTTGGTGAAAGTTCAATGGAGCGACAAGGAGAAGGACTGTACTTGGGAGACGGAAAACATGATTAGAGATACTTATCCTGATCTACTTTATGGGTGCGTTCTATATTTACTTTATATGAACTATTTGCTAGTTTGGTAGGCTAGTATGGTAATTAGGAGATGTTACAAATGATTTTTATGATTAGTATTTAGTCCTTGCTAAATTTCAAGGACGAAATTCTTTAAGGAGGGGAGCCTGTAACACCCCTAATTTTAAATAGATTATTCAGGAGATTTAGTTAGGTAAATTAAATAGAATAATGTAGAGATTAGGGTGATAAGGGAATTGATATTTGAGAACTAATTAGGGTCGTGCCTTAACTAAACGAATATATGTGTGATTTATTAACTAGAGATTTAAGAGAATAATGCAAGGGTAAAAAGGTAATAGCCGTATACCATAACCCCTAAACCCCTACCTCATTCTCATTTACATTTTCATAAACCAAAAACACAAACAAAGGAGAAACAAGGTCGGCCATAACCCTAGGAGAAGAGGAGCTCAAAATCAATTAAAGGCTATGATTCAAGCTAGGAAGATTAAAGTGAAGAAGAAATCTCAAGTTCCTTATCCAAACAAGGTGAAAAATGATCTAAACCACCTCATATATGTCTTCTTGAATGTTTAAATTCGATTTTTAAGGTTTAAAACCATTTGGATGGATGAATGATAATATTCTTTGATTATATGCCATGTTATAATTTAAACAAGGATTTTTGTGGAATAATATAATTCAATTTTAAGGTTAAAATCATGCAAATTGATTTCCGAATGCCATGACAATTAAATATGTTATGTAGAACATTATTTTAGAGATGGGTTTAAATTCTCATAATATTCCAAGCTATGGATAATTTATTATGAATTTTGAATGGAAGAAATATATAATTTTGGGTTTAAATTATTTAAGGCAATTATATAATGACTTCAGGTATGAAATTTATATATATTAGAAAATATATTAAAAGAGAATTATTGTGATTTTTAGGGAATTTTCCTAAGTATTTTACTATGGTTATAAAATTATTTAAGTTAAGGGACTTAAATATTTTATATGTTTTATCAAGTGGAAGGGCTTATTTGCTTAAAATGTTTTAAATTGTTAATTGTGAATTCGGCATCCTTTTTAGAAAAAGGATTTTGATAAAGAAATGACAAACAATCACATTTTGATAAGTTAGGTAAGTTAGTTGAAAAGAAATTACTTTGAAAGGCATAAAATTAGTTCTGTTATGAATTACAACTTTGCCACTTCCTTTGCTTGCTTCCGTCACCATGCCTAGCAGGCCTTTCGAACTCGTTCGAAACCAATGCACTTGGTATCAAGCAATTGGTATGTAGTGTATTAGAGAAAGGCGGAAGGGTCTGTGTCGAAGGCATGCTTTCGAAGCGGTTGAAGTCGCTTTTATAAGCTTTCGAATCCATCAACTTGTCTTTGCTTTTAAAAAAGAGCTTTCGAAAAAGTTGCCGCTTATTATTGTTTCTAAAGAAGCTTTCGAAAGAGTTGCCGCTTATTTTCATTTTTAAAGAAGCTTTCGAAAGAGTTGCCGCATTTTGAACTCTTTCAATACATAACTATCACATTCATACCTTTCGAATTGGTTAAAGGCCGCTTTCCTTTATAGCCTTATAACAATGAGTTCGAAAGGAAGACTTTTGTTTTATTAACATTGAAGCCGCCTTCCCAATGCTTTCGAAAGGATCCTTTTAGCCACTTTTATAATGGTTCGGAGGCAATGGTTTCGAAGCTATCCTCTTCCCCAATTCTTTTTCTTAAGATTAATGCTTTCAAAAGCAAAGCTTTCGCTTTTGTTCTCTTTGACCTAGTAGTTATATTTAATGTTAAACCCAATGATTTTGAAAGAGATACTTTAAAATGGTTTGGAAGCTATGCTTCCATAAATTCTACTTGAACTAAATGCCTTCAAGAGATGAATTTTAAGTGTTTCGAAAGGTATATCTTTAAGTGTTTCAAAAGGAAGGTTTCAATGCTTTCGAAATGTATGTTTTAATGGTTTCGAAAGAGATGGTCTAAGATTTTAAGTAATGCTTTTGATAGGGAGAGTGATGGAGGGTAATTCATGTTGTCACAATGATCTGAAGGATTTAGTCGAAAGCCTTGGTATTCAAACAAGAAACCCAATCTCATTTTTTGAAGGTAAAACCCATGGCAATATGAAAGATTTTTGAAATGGCATTTAACTTTGGAATTTTGAAGAAGCTTTCCTTGCTAAAGATAGCGGGTTAAGGGTATTAACCACGTTTCCTTAGAAAAATGATTACCAAGAATTAAATCATAGATGCTTATATTATTATTTTTTGATCAGTTATCATGTATGCTTCTGTAAACATGTTCACTTCATAATTAACCCATAACTGCATTTTGGGGTGTTAAGGGTAGAATAGCCAGCTAGGTTGAGCCAATAGTGAATATACATTGAGTTAACTCCTATGTGAGTAGAATTGCATCCAGGAGGTCAGACAGACCAAAATATAGGATGCCCAAAGACTGGTCGAAGGATTATTGGTTTGGATAGGTTCTTAGTAAGCTCATGAAAACTATGTATGGAAAGTGTTATTGGCAGGGGCCAATATGTTCTTAGTGATCCCATGAAAACTATGTCCGGAATAAGTTATTGAAAGAGATCAATAGGTTCATAGTAATCCCATAAAAACTATGACATGAGAGTTTTTATTGGAGAATCCAATACATTCATAGTGACCCCATGAAAACTATGATTAGATAATGTTATTGGTAGACACCAATAGGTTCTAGGGATCCCATGAAAACTATGAAACCAGACAGATAGTCAGTAAGCTTGGAACAGGTTATTAGTTAGCCCATGAAAACTAATAAGTTAATAGTGACCCTAGAAACTATGACTTGAGACAGGTAGTCAGGTGAATGGTGATGGGAAATCCAAAGCATATTGCATGTATGCATATTATCATATACATTTTATCCATTGGGGATGCAGGTGCATAGTATATGATTATTATAAATTGGGTTGAGATACTTGTAAGGGGAAAACCCGTTAAACTCTCGGGTGCTCAATTAATTTTGAGTAGTTTGAGAGTTAAGGTTTTTCAGGTGTTCCTTCAGACGAATAAATTTCCGCAGACATGTAGGAGGCAAGCTAGGGATTAGGTGTCTTTTCTTCTGTTTGATTCCACAATGTTTTGGATGTAAATGGCTAAGATGTTTAGTGCCTATATTTTGACCGTGATCAATCAAGGGGGTATCTTCATATGTCGCTCTTGGCGCATTTTGTAATAAATTGTAATTTCTTTGAATGTGGCTTACGTATGGGATTATGTAATGAATCGGAAATGCTATCTATAATGAAATGTGAAATTTGTTTTACATTGAGTTTAATTTTTTTTCATATTCATGTGTTTTTGGTATATCAATGTATCTAACATTACCGCATTTGGTCACCGAGAATTAAAAACTATGGATGATGCAACATCCGTAGCGGTTAGTTTTGGGCCTCCAAATAAGAGATGTTACATAGTGCTAGAAATCGGGGACTTTATTTGGCATAAGATGGTTGTTCTTATGGTTATTTGATAGCACCAATCATTTGTCATGGTTTTGCACACCCTATCAATGCGGTTTGGTAAAACCATGACGATTGGCAATACACATATCCATATTTCATGCAGTTGCAATAGTCGGTGTGGTAAAATGAAACAGAGGTTTTGAGCACTCCATGTTTTCTGGATACTTCTCTGCTCATGGCGATGAGAATGTAGGCTACATTCTTGGATCCCTATTGATAAAACATAATCTTTCCAAGATCAAGCAAGGTGCAATCCAAGGGGATATTCGCTCCAGGAGTATGTTTCCTTCCTGAAGTGGCGATGCTCTATCCTAAAGTTGTACTGTTTTACCACTTTCTGCTAGAGCGTCGTGGTTTTTCAAAGCATCCTTGTCCCGCTTCTCCTCGATCAGATCTAGGGGCATGTTTAGCAAATCCTCATTCTCCTCCAAGTCATAGTGATTTCTCCTATGAGATAAGACTATAGTCTCGATGGAAAGCGTAACCTATTATTTGTATGCCAAAACAAAAGGAATATGTCCCATTATAGTTTCGCAGGAAGTGCAGTATGCATAAAGTCCAATGGAAGCTTATGCATCCGAGCTCTCTTATCGTTTTTCGAATGCTCCTTTACAAGAGTTTTAAGAATCTTGTTGACTTCTTCAACCTATCCATTAGCTTACGAGTGAAGCACTAGAAAAGATTTTACTAATTCCATGTCGCTGACAGGATTGACAAATTCCTGACTATCAAACTGCCATCCATTATCCGAGATCATTTAGGGTTGAACTTCATACTCGATAAAGTAATCTACAGCCACTATTACATACTTAGTTCCACCCATAGCTATTAAAAGTTCTCTATTCAAATCAATGCCCAGGAGATTTCCTTTCCTAGGGTTTGTCCCCTAGTGTGGTCTCCTTGACTACCTTGATGTACGTTATTCAATATTTTCTTTGCTTCTCTTGCAACCATGCTCCTTAGCAGCGGGTTACTAGAAACCCAGTCGCTTAGTGCATCACCTTCCTCGCTTCATTCCAGTTGAAGGGTGAAGTTTTTCCTAGGACCATCCCAAAAAGTGATCCTTTTCTTGAACTGGCCAATTTTTTGAATCATCGGCATCTCAATTTTCCTTCTGTGGGATGTGCTTAACCGCATAGCATTCTCGCACATTAACCAAAGCCTTCACCTTCTTTCTATTTACATATGACGCCAACCATTCTCCACTAACATAGAACTCCTAAAACGCTTGATTCGCACCATTTGTGGATCGCTATGTGTACGTCGTGTCCATATTCCCCATTCTTTTTCTATTTCCAATTCTGCTATTAGTAAACCATACTTTGTCGTTCGGTCTATCCTACAAGGTAAGTGGTCTATCCAACCCGTATGGGTCGAGAAGATTCGTTCTTTCCTATTTTTCTCACTTTCGCGAGTGTCGAAGAGTCATGTGGCATGGTGTTACTTATGCCTTAGGTATTTTTATTAAATATCATTTGAAATTTATTCATTAAAGTAAGTCATACATTTGCATTATTTTAACCATGCTTTATGTAGGTGTTCAGTCTCTGTAGTACCATTCTTCGTATTCGTATGAATTTAACTCTATCTCTAAGGCTTTTTGAAAATGTTATGATCCATCATCTCTAGAGATGTCTAGTCCCACCTATAGAATGTGTCAGAATTACACCCCAATATCTATGGATGAGTTAAACCTAATCTCCTATTGTCTCCAATGGATTTGAACCCTGCCTCTTAGACTAGGAAATTTATGCTCCACCATTTGATTACTCCATTCTACATAATTTTTCATGCACTTCCATCTTCATATATCTAGTTGGTAGACATGCTCTATTGTCCATGGGGGATCCCACACCATGCCCCCAAATGTGTTTTTCACTCTTCCTTCGTAGGGACTCATTTCCGTCGATGGACCACGGTCTAGAGTTTGTGGCATTCTCGGTGGAGTTATCCTAGCGTTTCAACCCAGAGTGTACCTGCGAGATCTATCTATGTCCATTGGTCTTGACCACAAATCTTATGGAATGTGTGATATTTTTTGAGTCCAATCTTTTCGGCTGTTAACTCTCTGATCCTTGATTTATTGCAATCCACGGCTTCCCTAATAGCAGGATAGAATCTTTCTGGAGTTTCCGAAAGCAGTGAGAATGGAATCCTTCCCTACCTTCTAAAATGTTTCCTTTCCAAGTTCTTTCATCTTAAACTTAGTTAACATTTGCCAATCCTGTCTTGATATACAAATCCTCCAAGCGTATATACTTGTAGGCTTGATAGTATAGGTTCTCCAAGTTGGCAGTAGGATTCTTCTTAAGTTCACTATATAACTATGTTTTCCTATTAATTGCTTAAGTAATAGCCATAGGGACAATCCATTCACTAAGTTGATGCATAGCAGCTGCTATAGCGCTGAATCGTGCAAGATTGTTCGGTAAGTTTCCTCCATCCTTTTGCTTGATATCCAAGTGTTAACGGATTAGTGCTCCAAATTACTAAACCAAATAGTCTCTATGTATAATTTTTTCGATGTATTGTTCTATGACCATTGTCTTGAAATTTAGGGGTTGACTGCATATCCAATTTTTGAGTGAAGTGACCATGGTTCATCTTGCCAAGCTCCGGTCTCCTGCTCACTCACCTAACACTCGACATGTTAGCCCAGTGAATCGCTTCTACTAGTGGAATGCTCCCTTAGTTTGCCTGGTAGGCCACGTCATGCCCCATATGAAATGGATCAACCATCTGAGTACCAGTCGGTAAAAACTCAGGCAGTCCCGTTTCGATAGCAAAGTGTGTGATTCCAAATCAGCATTGACTTCTGGTGACTCATTCTTCCTTAGTCTAGCATAGCTATATAGTTAGTCCAGTACCGATCAATTCTGCATCGGTCAAATTTGGTTCGAGCCCCAGCCGGTTTGGTTTGTGAAATCCCAAATTTCCATGGCTCCTTTTTAACTTACCTGCTCCCTTGTGCCCATTCTTGATGGGTTGTAGACAGAATTCTGGATTTGGTCTCTCTGGACCCACATTGGTGCTTCTTGCTCCATGAGTCTAAGGAATGCTCTATTATGTCTGAATAGTTAGCTAGGAAGGGAGCTACCATATCTTCCATCATCATTTGTAATCACTACTAGACTCTTCTCTAATAGCTATACCGGGTTGTCTTCCTGATGCAGCGCATTCGAACCTCTTGTATTATGCTAGCTTGTAGATACTGAAATCTCTAGGGTCCTTGGTAGTCCTATCTCTATGGAGAAGGTAATACCAAGCTAAGATCCAATTCCTAACTCCACTTGTTCACGTTTGAACAAATCGTCTAATGATTCGGGTCATCCTATCCTCCAATTTGAGTGATTGTCAATGATAGCTCGACTTTTCCATTCAAAGGGAACGATTTCTTTCATCTTCCTTGTGATGACTTGATTTATGGTCTTGGCTTTGTTCCGTGCTCCAAAATCGTTCATGATGATAGGTCTACTTTCCACCAGTATCTACTTCAGTTAAGACTAGGGAGCGTTGCCTAGGTCGACAAGGTTCAGCCGTAGCCACCCTGGTTCTCCACCTTTCCGATTCGGGTTGGTTTTGAACCGGTCTCGGGTGCGTCATGCGGTTGAGCCCTTTCTCGATCTACTTCCTCGACATATGCTTTTCCAGCTCCTTGATTTTCTTGATTTGATTCACTATTAGACTACGACCTCCTTCATCTCTTGGGCCCTCGAGACTGGGCTCTCAATGAAAGCATCAAAAATGTTTACACAAAAATGGGCAAACACCTCCAATCAATTAGTGGTAGAGTTGTGAATATTGGGTGTATAACACAGTTGTTATATTTGTATTATGATTGGTTTTTAGAGAGCAGATCATGCATAGGTTATGCAGAAAGTAAGTTGCAGTAAAGTAAAGAACACAAAGATTTATTGTGGTTCGGCCTGAATGTGCCTACATTACTGTCCATTTGCATTTTCTTCTTGTAGGTCTTTGATATAATATCTCATATACTAGGTACAATGGTCTAAAGCTCAATAGAAAGTAAGATATAGCTCAGGGAAGTCTATTCGGCTCTATTTGACTATTCTTGGCTGCCTATTCCTATTTGGTTGTCTTTGTTAGGCAATTCCAGTTAGGTGGTTCCTGCTGGGATGTTCTTGCTAGGTTATTCTTGCTGGGCTGGTCCAGGTAGCTGATCCTATTAGGCTGCTCCTACTAGCTGATTCTACTAGGTTGTTCCTGCTAGCTGATCCTGCTAGGCTATTCCTACTAGTTGATCCTTCTAGGCTATTCCTACTAGGCTGATCCTGCTAGGCTATCCCTACTAGCTGATCCTTCCAGGCTATTCCTGTTAGCTAATCTTGTTGGGATGTTCCTACGAGCTGATTCTGCTAGGCTGCTTCTGCCAGTTGATCCTCCTAGGTTGTTCCTACTAGCTGATCCTGCTAGACTGCTCCTGCAAGGCTGATCATGTTGGTCTGATCCTAGGTTTCGCTAACTTGTCTGCTATTACTGTTGCAAGCTTGGCTCTCTAGAATTTTCCACCATTGTTATTAGATGCTTTAGTATTTGTAGGGATGAAGAGGAGGTAAGCTAATTAGGATATTTCCTTATATATCTTGCCTGGAGGGAATATTCCTGAATATGCCATTTATAGTAATTTGTTTCCTGATGTATGATAATTTCTTCCTTATTTGCATTGCTGGCTCTGGCTGAGAACTCAGTTTAGGAGTATTTGTCGATGTGTGGATGAGTTGTTGTCTAAGTTCATTCATTTCTACTTGTTTCAGCCCCTCTTGGTTTAAGGGGTTAGGTATGTGGTTGGACCTGCTTTGCATCTCTATGTTCAAGCCAAGGTGGCGTGGGTGTGAGTACATGAAGAATTGGCCAAAGAAACCTGGTCGGTATCCTTGGATACTGGCCGAAAAACCCTAGTCGGTACCCCTGGGTTACCAACCCAAGAATCTTGGTCGATACCCTTAGATATCGGCCCAAGAAATCTAGTTGATGCTCTAGGGTACTAGCCCAAGAATCTTGGTTGGTACCACATGGGTACCAAACCAAGAATCCCAGTAGGTACCCATGGTAACAGCCATGGAATCCTGGTCGGTATCCAAGGGCACCGAGCACAGGAGAAGATGGTGAGATCTCCATATTCCTTTACCACTGTGCTATTCATGCTTTTATGTCTTAACTCCTTCATTTCAAATCAGAATTGAATGAAACTTGGACCAGTAGCTTCGTATCATCAAGTAGAGTATTCTAATGCCTCTGAACGTTCAATTTTCCCGAATTAGGTAGTAGCTCTCCAATGTGGGACCCGAGTTGGTTAGGGGATGGAAAATTTTAAGATGATCATATCTTCCGATCCGTAGCTCAGATTGAGATGCGGTTTCGACCTATGTTCATGTCCCGATCTTAGGAACATATTTCAAGTGCTTTGACCATATTTTCTGACTATGCCAAATTGGCCCATAGCACTTTGCCTTGCCTTTGTGATTACTTGATAGCTCCTTTATTATGCACCTTTCGGTCATTCTATGCTCCTTAACGTCTTTTCAAAATCACTATGTTGTGGGCAAAAATGCCCACAGCACATAGACTTGGAAAATTTTGGTAAGATTTGGAGGAAAGGATAATAAGATTCCTTCTTATCATCCTTTAAATTAGAAGAAGACTATTTATTTAAGAAAGTTCAGGAAATACCGACTTAGGATGCATAATTGTGTTGCATAACAATTGCACGTAAATAATAGACCACCGAGTCGATTACCTTCGAGGCTAAAAAAATTTAGGTTACGATGTCATTTAAATTTGGGACTTTACTTAGACTTAGGATTTTTAATTGCTAGGTTTGAATAGGAAATAGGTTAGGATTACCCTATTTAAATGCTTGAGTTTTTACTTGGTTGTATATTAAAGAACTTAGGATAGATCCCTGTAGACTATAAACGTGATACATAGATATCACGATTGAGGAAGGATTGGAGAAACAAATCAGAAGTAAAATGAGATAACTTAAGTTGAATCGAACTAGAAAAGAAGTTATGCTATTTTCAATTGTTTAAAAATCACAAGGTTTGGATATCCTCGGGTTAAATGGAGAAATGGAAAAAGATCTAAGTTAGTAGATACTAGTGAGAAGACCGTCCACTTTCAAGATGTTTTACCTTAGTATCTAGAGGATAAAGTAATCAATATACTACTGGATGATTTATGGCAATGGGAATGTGCATTGTGGGTTGCATAAGGCTACATTTCAGTTGGAGTATACTTATGCTCAAGTTATCTATTATTGTGCATGTCAACATCACTTTATTTTAGTGGGTAGGAAGGATTGCAGAGGTTTGCCTATGCATATATATTTGGATTGAATTCATTTGATAGTAGTAAAGTTAATAAGTTGAGGTCGAAAGAACGATCCAATTAGAAATACCTAGAAAGTGGATTTGATCCGTAAAAGGATAAACACTACACAAGATAGGCAAAGGACATATACTGACAAAAAACACACGGAGTTGAAGTCCATGGTAAGCTACATGGTCCATGTGAGCATCTTGCCGCTTAGATAGTAATTGGGTTGGTAGTTTGGACAAGTTAGCACCAAGAGTTGTAGGGCCTTTTCCGATTTTAGATAGAGTAGGGATGTTATTCTATGGAGTAGAGCTCCTAGGAGGGTTGGCGGAAATTCACAATATTTTTCATGTGTCATACTTGCGGAAGTGTTTATGCGATGCAGCTACTATGGTTGAATCGTGTCGGTTGGGAGAAGTTGAAATGGATAAATGAGTCACTTATTCACCATGCACCTACCTGCATTATTTGGCATGAGACAAAATCTGCAATAAAATAATTAAAATGGTTAGAGTCTAGAGGGAAAACGACCTAGTTGAGAGTACATAGGAGCTAGAGGAGAAGATCCAGGCTACCCATCCGTAGCTCTTTTTTGGATCATTTCCATTTTAATTAGTATAACTATTTGTATGCTTAATATTTAGCCTGCTAGATTCCATAGGTAGGAATGTCTGGATGCTGGGCATGGTTGTGAAGGTGTCACTAGGACATGTTGAAATGACCCTCCTATTTCTACCCTAATTTCATAAGGATTTTTTTTTCCATCAAAGGGAATTTAAATCCAATAGAAATCAAAATGCCATACAAGCTATTGACATAGCCACTTATTTCTTTTCAAAATAGGCAAATTAGGCAAAATCAGCAGTTCAGACGTCTAAATTCTTATGACAAGCGTCTAAACTTAATCCCAGACGTCTAACTAATTATGACAGACGGCTCAGAGATCAAAAATTGAAACAGAGAGAAAAAGACATTTTGAACTAAATTCAGACATCTAATTTTTTTGTGACAGACGTCTACATTTAACCTCAGACGTCTAAATTATTATGACTGACGTCTAAGTTTAATCTCAGACGTCTAAATTCGATCTCTATGTACATGCATATGCACATTCAATTTATATGTGTCTGGATTCATTTACACTTTTAAGTTTGATTTAAACTTCCTTTGAACTATCAGAGATGATATATAGATTGATCATTCATTACAAATATATCTTCCAGGGTCATTTTCTTTTTCCAATAAACAAAATATATCCAGGATCAAAACAATTAACCAATATAAATATATCAGTACATTCACAAAGATATGCACATACATGTGAGGATGTATATGCCTCTCTTGTTTGAATCAGAGTTCTAGAAAACAAGAGGATATTGGATTGATTGGATTTAATCAATCCACACATAGTACAGTGTTATATGCAATAAAATTCCATTCATGCATGAATACCTATATATATATTTTTAAACTCCTGATTCCTTGCTACATTCTCTAGAGAGTATAAATTCTAGAAACCAGATAAATGTGATATGATTGTCTATAAATTAAGGGTCTGGTGCTTGGGTTCTGAAAATGATAGAAGTGTTTATCATTATCCATGTTTGATTTTCTTCTTATAAAATCTGTCTGGAATTTAAAATGCATTTGGTTAAAATCTGAGTGAAATTCAGATTCCTATTACAAATACAAAGGAAAAGGTGTGTTAATATTTGCACAAAACATGTTTATGTGCGTATATAACTGCAACTATTTGGATCTGGCTTTCAACTCCCTTATTACAGATCCTTTCTTTATTTAAAAATAAGACATGAAACATTTGTATGAAACAAGTTAAATTATGGGAACCTTGCAGTCATATAAAAACATTCAACCTATGCCTATTATCTTTTGTATACATATGCCATGGTAGAAAGATAAAACCATTTAATTTTTCTGAGGATCAACTATCCAGATTTTCCAAAACTAAAATCCTTTCTAAAGACTCAAGATTTACTAATACATTTATAAAATATAATCATTTAGTTTAAACATGGTGTTCTTACTAAATCCACTTACAATATTTTGATTAACTTCTTTAATATCAGATATTAACTAGATTTATAAATTCCAGATACAAGTCAATCTCTTAATAAAATACTTAACAAAATATCCATCCCATATCCAACACTTAATACAAGTAACAATTTAAATCATTAATACATGCGGATTTTATCATTTAGGCTCTTATCTAACTAAGTTTAGCATGCTATAATCTTCTTCTCAAAGCCTTGCTCCTACTCCTACTTAGTTGCTGCAATCCCTGAAAAAGCATTTGAAACTGCCTCATTTTAAATGAGACACCCCAGATGCCATTAGCACACTAGGGTCAGACACATGTCTGGTATGAGAAAATTCACAAAAGCAATTAGTTAATTAGGTTAAAATCAAATTAAATACATATACATAAAGTTCTGCCCTTTGGAATCAGATCATACTTGTGTGCATGCTTTGTGTCATTGTGCATGTGCACACTTTAGTTTTTCTTTCCAAAGACTACATATATAAATATGGCACATACATTCAAGCATACAATTCAGTCATAGTCAAACAATCATTCATACCAAACAGGAAAATAACCAATATGAGTTAAATCATTTATTCAATCCTCATATTTCAATTCTGGGAAAAACTCTAGTTTTCTCATCATCTCAAATATTATTCCCTTGGTATATTTATCTATCCTGGTCTCATCTGCAATATTTATGAATCAATGGACACACTGTAATGAACTAATTCACTCCATTACACAAAGATCTCAGGACTTAAACAAGCCATGTGTCAACTTGTATTACTGAAGAAAACAAGTCATTCCTGCAGTGTTCTTGACCCCAATTTCCTAATCAGGTTTAAGTTAATAATAACTCTTTTGATTTTTCATGACTAAACCATTCAGTGATCCATTTTACTAACTAAAAACATCCATATCATGGCATCTCATATTATTCATAACCATACAGAGACAAACAAGCAAACAACCATTGGTGACTAAATAAATAAGGTTCTGTATGTATATATATACATTCTGGTATTTTTAAAAGGGGTATAGGCAACTAACATTAGCTTATGGCTTCTGAGAGAGTTTTTCCTTTTTGCAAACATTTGTGCTTGAGTTAAACTCAGAATGATCTGGTTTCACTGAATCACAAAATTTTGTTTGCTATGTATATATATCTTTATGCATTTTTATTAAATTAGGAGCATCAGCACATAGGCAACCCTATTGCACCCCTAATTCCTCTTTGTCTCAAGCCTCAGCACTTATACATGAGAATATTGCAGCTCAATTTGTTTTCATTTCTCTGAGTTAAGCCAAAACCAATACTACTTGCCTATATTCAACATTTATTTTATGTTCCTAAGCATCTACATATCAGAGATCTGGGTTCATAAAACATATATGTATACTAACTACACATAAAACTTTCTTATAAATAAACAAGTAGAACAACCAAAGAGAATCAAAACATTTTCAGATTTAAAATCACAGATAAGCATTCATATATGAAAATACTCTTTTAAGAAAATTACTTATAACTGGCTGCCTACATTAGGACTTATTGCCTTAGATTTTTGAGTGAGTTTTCTCACCTAGCTCTCTTCTTTGCTTCCTTAATTAATTGATGAACTTCTGCCTTTAGCCTCAAGCTCTCTCCCTTCCCTTGCCTTATGATTTCTATGGTGTTGTTTTCCTTTTTTTTTCAGGTTCTTTTCTGAGAAGGAGAGGAAGCTGCTGTATATTTATGTATATATACAGGGTCTTCCTTAGGGTTTTGGGTATTGGCTAAAGCCATTTTTGCCCACCAGAAAAATCATGTTATCTGTATTTTATTTGAACCCAAAATTCTACACTTCTCGGCTTAATTTAGGTGAAGAGAAAAGTGGTTACATTCTTTTTGGCTAATTTCAGAATTTTGCTTTTCAGAAAATACTTTTTTCCTTTGTCTACAATCATGCTAAAAATGTGACTTGATTTTGTTATTTACCCAATACTCTTCCTAATTCTGCCTATACCAAGCATTTCCCTGCTTTATCTTATTTTTTTCTATTTTTAGCTTTCATGTAAATGGCATGTACTTCCTCTATTTATTTATAAGAGGATTAGTCCTTTTTATATCTTCATTCTTTCTTTCTTTCTGCCTATCTATAAAATATATTGGTATGTTTTATTTTGCTGAATTGAACTCTAGTAACTTTATTAACACATATATATTTATATAAGTCTTACTGAAATAATTAGCACACCCATATATATATTTACACATCATTCTGTATTGACACACACATGCACATGTATACTCAAAATATTCAGTAGCATCCATATATGTATATTTACTCATGCATACAACTTTTAAGGGTTTAATCTAAATATATATATATATTCCTATACATATCAATATGTATTTACTCTTAGAGTTCAGGGACTTTTAGCTTTATTTCATGTGCATTTCCTGTGCACACATGTACACACATACTGATACACTATCAAGCTATATCAATCCCCTTTCAAAATTTAATTCAAAAATCATTTTGAATTTATTTATATTTTTCAGAATAAATTCCTAAAATCTTGGGTCATTACATACACCCCTCCTTTTAGAAATTGTGTCCCACAATTTTCCTAAGCTTAAAATAAATTTTAAACTTAATTCAGAGAACAAATACATTCTCAACCAAATAGATTTTTAGTTCTATAATAACTAAAAACATATGCATCTATAAAAAAATCAAAAATCAGAATTACCTTAATCTGAAAATCGCTTAGGATAATTCATCCTAACTTTGTCTTCTAATTCCCATGTGCAATCACTAGGATCAAGACTCCACTGTACCTTCACAAGTTTCAGAGATTTATTTCTCAACTTCTTCACATCTTTTGCCAAAATCCCCACTGGATCCTTTTCATAAATCAAATTAGAATTTATCTGCACTTGGGTTGGGGTCTCAAGAATTTCTGCCTTGTCATGGACCCACCTTCTCAATTGTGATACATGAAAAACATCATGTATACCTTGCATGTTTTCTGGTAATTCCAACTTATATGCCAAGGGACCAATTCTTTCCAGAATTTTGTATGGTCGAATATATCTCGGGGTTAACTTGCCTTGTTTTCCAAACCTCAGCACATTTTTCATAGGTGAGATTTTGATGAAAACAAAATTTCCCACTTCATATTCTACCTGCCTCCTTCTCATGTCTGCAAATTTCTTTTGCCTATCTTGAGCTGCTGCCATTCTTCTTCTTATCAACTCAATTTTCTCCTTGGTTTCTTGTATGTATTCAGGTCCTAAAATAGACCTTTCTCCTGCTTCTACCCAACAAACAGGTGACAAACAGGGTTTACCATATAAGGCTTCAAATGGAGCCATTCCTATGGTGCTTTGGTAGCTGTTGTTGTATGTAAATTCAACTAGATGAAGATAATCTTCCCAGTTGCCCCCAAAATCCAGTATACATGCCCTCAACATGTCCTCCAAAACTTTGTTTACTACCTCAGTCTGCCCATCTGATTGAGGATGGTAGGCAGTACTTAAACATAGTTCACTTCCCATTGCTTCTTGAAAGCTTCTCCAGAATTTTGAAGTGAAGATGGTATCCCTATCACTCACAATGGTTTTGGGAATGCCATGTAACTTTACCACTTCCTTTATAAAAATTTGAGCTAATTTTGGTGCTGTTCTTTCTGACTTGACTGGGATGAAGTGTGCTACCTTGGTTAGCCTATCAACTATCACCCATATACTTGTATTACCTCTCTTAGATCTAGGCAGTCCATCTATGAAGTCCATAGATATGTCTTCCCACTTCCACTGTGGTACACTAAGAGACTGCATCAACCCTAATGGTCTTTGGGTTTCAGCCTTGACTTGTTGGCAAGTCATACATTTGGCAATGTATTTAGCTACATCAGATTTCATCCCCTTCCACCAGAAGTCTCTTTTCAAATTTTGGTACATTTTTGTGCTGCCTGGGTGTATGGAGTATTTACTTCTGTGATATTCATTCAATATTTCTTTCTTCAATTCTGTGTCCTCTGGTACACACATCCTATTTTGGTATCTCATATAACCATTTTTATCAATATGGTGATTCATCACTTCCTCCCCTCTTGAGAGGAGCATTTTCTTCTCTAATAGGTTGGCATCTTGTTCTTGCATTTTTCCTACCTTCAGAATTAAATCTGGTTGAAGTGTCATTAAGCTTAACTTCCCTTTATCTTCTTATGCACCATGCATCTACTCATCAATGTGCACACAACCATTCTCCCCAATTTCTAACTCAGTTAGCAAAGACAAGCCCTTAAATTCTTCTATCATCATCATAGCCAATTTAGCATGCTGTCTACTTAGAGCATCTGCAACTTTGTTTGCTTTGCCTGGTGTATAGAGTATGTCAAAGTCATAGGCAGCTAAGAACTCCACCCATCTATGTTGCCTCATGTTCAAATCTTTTTGTGAAAATAAACATTTTAGAGACTTGTGGTCAGTGTAAAGTTCAAACTTTGTGCCTAACAAATAATGTCTCCAAAGTTTTAAAGCATAGATCACAGCTGCTAATTCGAGATCATGTGTGGCATACCTTACTTCATGGGGTTTAAGTTGTCTGGATGCATATGCAATGACTTGGCCTTGTTGCATCAACACTGCACCCAAGCCAGATCCACTAGCATCAGTGTATACAACTAGTTCTTCATTTCCATGAGGTACCTTTAAAATTGGAGCATTTACCAATGCCTCCTTCAACTGTTCAAAAGACTTCTCACATTTTTCTGACCAAACAAAAGCTTGGTTCTTCCTGGTTAGGTTAGTGAGTGGTGTAGAAATTTTTGAAAAATCTTTTATAAACCTCCTATAATACCCTGCCATCCCCATAAATGACCTCACTTCACTCACAGTGCTTGGCCTCTTCCATGCTTGAATAGCCACTACTTTATTGGGGTTCACAGAAATTCCTTGGGCAGATATAACATGGCCAAGGAAATGTACTTCCTCTTTCCAAAATACACATTTTGAAAATTTTGCCTTTAAATCTTTTTCCCTTAACCTAGACAAAACCAGGTGCAAATGATGCTTATGTTCTTCCACTGTTTTGGAATAAATCAAAATGTCATCTATAAAAATAAGAACAAACTTGTCTAAATAATCTCTAAAGGTTCTGTTCATTAAGTCTACAAAGTATGATGGTGCATTGGTCAAGCCAAATGGCATAACCAAAAATTCATACAACCCATACCTAGTGTTAAAGGCAGTGTACTTGATGCTTGATTCTTCCACCTTCATTTGATGAAAACCAGATGCTAAGTCTAGTCTAGAAAATACTTTTGCCCCTGCTAATTGATCAAAAAGATCATCTATTCTTGGCAATGGGTATTTATTTTTAATAGTTACCTTGTTTAATTCTCTATAATCTATACAGAGTCTTAAGGAGCCATCTTGCTTCTTAACAAATACCACTGGTGCTCCCCAGCAAGAATTACTTGGTCTTATAAAACCCTTTTCTTCCAGTTCTTCTAACTATTTCTTTAATTCCTTTAGTTCATTTGGCCCCATTCTAGTTGGCTTTTTAATCACTGGGCTTGCTCCTGGAACTAGATTGATCTAGAACTCTACTGGTCTATGGTGTGGAAGACCCTTGACCTCACCAAACACATCCAAATATTCATTGACTATGGGAATTTCTTCAATGGTTAGTTCACTGAAATCTTTTTCTGAGTCAACTAAATGATATAGTTTTCCTTCCTTAGCTACTTCACATAAAACTGTGATTCTCTGTCCTCTAGAATTTTGCAATGATATGGTGGATGAGTCTAAATTAATTATGGCTTTAAATTGCCTTAACCAGTCTACCCCCAATATAACACCTATATTTGGGTAATTCAAAACATATAAATTGGAAATAAAAATATTTCCTCCTATGTTTAATTCCACATCCACACAAATCATATTTAAAACACTAGAACTCCCCAGTGGACTTTGTATATGCAATGGGGTTTCAACCAATATGCAATTCAGTTTTAGCATTTTAACTAGTTCATAAGAAATTAAAGAGTGAGTTGCCCCAGTATCATATACTACTGCTATGGGTATGGCACAAATAAGTAATGTACCTTCCACTTGGCTATGGTTTTCAGTGTTACTCTCCACTGTGGCTTTGCCTTTTCCTTCCAAATTTGCCAATTTTCCTTGCTGTTTGTACTCAGGACAATTCCTCTTCATATGCCCCTCTTTCCCACATAGATAGCACTTAAAAGCTCCTCCCTTCAATTCTGGACACCTAGGCTTGATATGTCCTTCTTTTCCACACTGATGGCACACAATTTTCTTCTTGGTTTCCTTAGCTTTGACATCTCCAGTGCTTTTGTTACTGGCCTCTTCCTTCTTCTTATCATAAGGGTGATACCTCCCCTTACCCTTCTTGGTATTATTGTTCTTAAAATTTCTGAACTTCTCCCTTTCCTTGTCATGTTGTTCCAACCTCAAAGCTAAGTCTATCACATGGTCAAAAGTCCTGTCTGCATAGGGTAACATGGCTCTGCTAAGTCCTGGGTTCAACCCTTTTATGTACCTATCATTTTTGGATGCCTCATCTGCCACAAGCATTGCTCCATATGTGGAAAGCCCCTCAAACTTTTGAGTGTATTCTGTGACAGTCATGGTTCCTTGTCTAAGTCTAATAAATTCTTCTAGCAAGGTAGTCTTGGCTGATGCTGGTACAAACCTTGCTCCAACATCTCTTTGAATTGATTCCAAGTGATTTCATTCTCATTCCTTCCTGCAATGATTACTTCCCACCAGCCTAAAGCTACTCCTTTTAGCTGTCTTGAAGCCACTTGCCTCTTTCTTTGATCATCAAGTTGCATGTCATTGAAAATTCTTTCCAATGTTCTCAACCATGTTTGAATTTCCATGATATTCTCTATCCCTTCAAAGCTTTTGCCTCCTAAATGAGTATATGTCTTAAGTAATTTTGAGAGTTCTTCATAGGGATTTTCTTGCCTTTGTCCTGCCCCATCCCTAAATGCTCTCACCAAGTCTTGCAGATTGACCATTGGTGGTGCATGGGAAGATCCTACTCCCTGATTTGGTGGTCTCCCTACCATAGTTTGCTAATAATAATTTTCATAGCTGGTTAGTTTGATTGGTAATTTTTTTTTCACACTGAAAACATTGATATATATATATATTTAGTTCCTTTAAATTTTATTTCTATCTAAGAACTTGATCTTTACTTCTACTATGTTGAATAACATAGCTCTGATACCAAATGAAAAGACCCTCCTATTTCTACCCTAATTTCATAAGGATTTTTTTTCCATCAAAGGGGATTTAAATCCAATAGAAATCAAAATGCCATACAAGCTATTGACATAGCCACTTATTTCTTTTCAAAATAGGCAAATTAGGCAAAATCAGCAGTTCAGACGTCTAAATTCTTATGACAGGCGTCTAAACTTAATCCCAGACGTCTAACTAATTATGACAGACGGCTCAGAGATCAAAAATTGAAACAGAGAGAAAAAGACATTTTGAACTAAATTCAGACATCTAATTTTTTTGTGACAAACGTCTACATTTAACCTCAGACGTCTAAATTATTATGACTGAGGTCTAAGTTTAATCACAGACGTCTAAATTCGATCTCTATGTACATGCATATGCACATTCAATTTATATGTGTCTGGATTCATTTACACTTTTAAGTTTGATTTAAACTTCCTTTGAACTATCACAGATGATATATAGATTGATCATTCATTACAAATATATCTTCCAGGGTCATTTTCTTTTTCCAATAAACAAAATATATCCAGGATCAAAACAATTAACCAATATAAATATATCAGTACATTCACAAAGATATGCACATACATGTGAGGATGTATATGCCTCTCTTGTTTGAATCAGAGTTCTAGAAAACAAGAGGATATTGGATTGATTGGATTTAATCAATCCACACATAGTACAGTGTTATATGCAATAAAATTCCATTCATGCATGAATACCTATATATATATTTTTAAACTCCTGATTCCTTGCTACATTCTCTAGAGAGTATAAATTCTAGAAACCAGATAAATGTGATATGATTGTCTATAAATTAAGGGTCTGGTGCTTGGGTTCTGAAAATGATAGAAGTGTTTATCATTATCCATGTTTGATTTTCTTCTTATAAAATCTGTCTGGAATTTAAAATGCATTTGGTTAAAATGTGAGTGAAATTCAGATTCCTATTACAAATACAAAGGAAAAGGTGTGTTAATATTTGCACAAAACATGTTTATGTGCATATATAACTGCAACTATTTGGATCTGGCTTTCAACTCCCTTAATACAGATCCTTTCTTTATTTAAAAATAAGACATGAAACATTTGTATGAAACAAGTTAAATTATGGGAACCTTGCAGTCATATAAAAACATTCAACCTATGCCTATTATCTTTTGTATACATATGCCATGGTAGAAAGATAAAACCATTTAATTTTTCTGAGGATCAACTATCCAGATTTTCCAAAACTAAAATCCTTTCTAAAGACTCAAGATTTACTAATACATTTATAAAATATAATCATTTAGTTTAAACATGGTGTTCTTACTAAATCCACTTACAATATTTTAATTAACTTCTTTAATATCAGATATTAACTAGATTTATAAATTCCAGATACAAGTCAATCTCTTAATAAAATACTTAACACAATATCCATCCCATATCCAACACTTAATACAAGTAACAATTTAAATCATTAATACATGCGGATTTTATCATTTAGGCTCTTATCTAACCAAGTTTAGCATGCTATAATCTTCTTCTCAAAGCCTTGCTCCTACTCCTACTTAGTTGCTGCAATCCCTAAAAAAGCATTTGAAACTGCCTCATTTTAAATGAGACACCCCAGATACCATTAGCACACTAGGGTCAGACACATGTCTGGTATGAGAAAATTCACAAAAGCAATTAGTTAATTAGGTTAAAATCAAATTAAATACATATACATAAAGTTCTGCCCTTTGGAATCAGATCATACTTGTGTGCATGCTCTGTGTCATTGTGCATGTGCACACTTTAGTTTTTCTTTCCAGAGACTACATATATAAATATGGCACATACATTCAAGCATACAATTCAGTCATAGTCAAACAATCATTCATACCAAACAGGAAAATAACCAATATGAGTTAAATCATTTATTCAATCCTCATATTTCAATTCTGGGAAAAACTCTAGTTTTCTCATCATCTCAAATATTATTCCCTTGGTATATTTATCTATCCTGGTCTCATCTGCAATATTAATGAATCAATGGACACACTGTAATGAACTAATTCACTCCATTACACAAAGATCTCAGGACTTAAACAAGCCATGTGTCAACTTGTATTACTCAAGAAAACAAGTCATTCCTGCAGTGTTCTTGACCCCAATTTCCTAATCAGGTTTAAGTTAATAATAACTCTTTTGATTTTTCATGACTAAACCATTCAGTGATCCATTTTACTAACTAAAAACATCCATATCATGGCATCTCATATTATTCATAACCATACAGAGACAAACAAGCAAACAACCATTGGTGACTAAATAAATAAGGTTCTGTATGTATATATATACATTCTGGTATTTTTAAAAGGGGTATAGGCAACTAACATTAGCTTATGGCTTCTGAGAGAGTTTTTCCTTTTTGCAAACATTTGTGCTTGAGTTAAACTCAGAATGATCTGGTTTCACTGAATCACAAAATTTTGTTTGCTATGTATATATATCTTTATGCATTTTTATTAAATTAGGAGCATCAGCACATAGGCAACCCTATTGCACCCCTAATTCCTCTTTGTCTCAAGCCTCAGCACTTATACATGAGTATATTGCAGCTCAATTTGTTTTCATTTCTCTGAGTTAAGCCAAAACCAATACTACTTGCCTATATTCAACATTTATTTTATGTTCCTAAGCATCTACATATCAGAGATCTGGGTTCATAAAACATATATGTATACTAACTACACATAAAACTTTCTTATAAATAAACAAGTAGAACAACCAAAGAGAATCAAAACATTTTCAGATTTAAAATCACAGATAAGCATTCATATATGAAAATACTCTTTTAAGAAAATTACTTATAACTGGCTGCCTACATTAGGACTTATTGCCTTAGATTTTTGAGTGAGTTTTCTCACCTAGCTCTCTTCTTTGCTTCCTTAATTAATTGATGAACTTCTGCCTTTAGCCTCAAGCTCTCTCCCTTCCCTTGCCTTATGATTTCTATGGTGTTGTTTTCCTTTTTTTTTCAGGTTCTTTTCTGAGAAGGAGAGGAGGCTGCTGTATATATATGTATATATACAAGGTCTTCCTTAGGGTTTTGGGTATTGGCTAAAGCCATTTTTGCCCACCAGAAAAATCATGTTATCTGTATTTTATTTGAACCCAAAATTCTACCCTTCCCGGCTTAATTTAGGTGAAGAGAAAAGTGGTTACATTCTTTTTGGCTAATTTCAGAATTTTGCTTTTCAAAAAATACTTTTTTCCTTTGTCTACAATCATGCTAAAAATGTGACTTGATTTTGTTATTTACCCAATACTCTTCCTAATTCTGCCTATACCAAGCATTTCCCTGCTTTATCTTATTTTTTTCTATTTTTAGCTTTCATGTAAATGGCATGTACTTCCTTTATTTATTTATAAGAGGATTAGTCATTTTTATATCTTCATTCTTTCTTTCTTTCTTCCTATCTATAAAATATATTGGTATGTTTTATTTTGCTGAATTGAACTCTAGTAACTTTATTAACACATATATATTTATATAAGTCTTACTGAAATAATTAGCACACCCATATATATATTTACACATCATTCTGTATTGACACACACATGCACATGTATACTCAAAATATTCAGTAGCATCCATATATGTATATTTACTCATGCATACAACTTTTAAGGGTTTAATCTAAATATATATATATATTCCTATACATATCAATATGTATTTACTCTTAGAGTTCAGGGACTTTTAGCTTTATTTCATGTGCATTTCCTGTGCACACATGTACACACATACTGATACACTATCAAGCTATATCAATCCCCTTTCAAAATTTAATTCAAAAATCATTTTGAATTTATTTATATTTTTCAGAATAAATTCCTAAAATCTTGGGTCATTACACATGTTTTTTATGATGGTTGCTAATGGATGAATTTTAGTATCTTACATAACGGGCTGATGCTTTTAGTTAGCCCACACACACACCTCACCATACTCGCTTTATTCTATTAGTCAGCTGCATATGGTTGTTGCATTTTGCATATGTATTGAATGGTTGCTCAGCCATATAGGATTGCAAGCATTGATATGGATACATGGCATAAGCACTTGCATTTCAAGAGGTCGACAAGTTCGGAAGACCGCCTAATTTTTGCATTAGTACAAGTTCATATACATTACATGCCTATATGTTCATATTGCATTAGAAATTTGAACGAAGGATAATGGTTGTCAATGGTTGATGAATGAGTATATGGTTGTAAGTATTGATTTCTATACGTACAAGTTGCATTTTTCCATCCTTGGAGATTTTAGGGAAGAAATCCTTTTAAAGAAGGAGAATGTAACACCCAACAAAAATTAACTGGAAATTTAATAGAAGAAGTTAACTTAAATATATTAAGGGTAAAAACAGAATTTTTAAAAATGTTCGAATTTAGCAACCAAACTTGCACCATTGCGTTCGTAGCAATTCCTTAGATAATTTTCACACATAATGTTTTGAAATCGGAGCTGGTATGAAAATTTTATTAACGTTTAAAGGTATGAATTCAAAAAAATTAATAACTCAATCGGTCGGCACCCCGGTTAGGGTCAGTCGACACCTAGCGATCGAGCGTCTCGAACCAAGCAGTCGACTGGTGGGCACGTATTGGCTAGAATTACCCTTGGTCGAATGACCTAGATTTAATGATATTAAATCAATGATCCTTATTCTTCCTATTGCAATAAATAGGTCGTTGATCCCAAACCCTAATTCTTTAGCAGTAATACGTCCAAACTTTGTCTCTTCTCCAAATCTCTGTCTCCTCTAAAAAAATTTCTAAAATAAAATCAAAATAAATTGAAGACAAATTAAGCAAGAAGGAGAAATTAGCTAGCATAAGAGAAGGCAATTCAACATGAATTAAAGGAGGAAAAAGCTAATAAGAGGTGAGTGGGTTGATTAATAAAATATGAGGATTTACAAGTAATTTGATTTATTTATATATCTATTTGATTTGGAAATTTGTCTAATTTGAATCTGAAATGAAAAGTTTATTTAATTCGAAGGTTATTTTAATTACAATCATATGGAGATAAAAGCTAATTTGATGATCATTGAAATCCGAGGTAACTTTATTTAGTAATTGCAAGTATATATAAATTAATTGTTTTGAAGTAATATTGAGATATGATTTAAATTGATTTAATATGATACACCTTTTATTCAATTTGACTTAAATTTGAGATTAAAATGTATACACCCTGTTGATTTCACCTTGAACTGATTTTGGATATACGTATGTGATTATATAGATATTTGTTAAGTCGAGACCGTAGAAATGAAATTATAGATTAAACACAGAAGTTGTTGGAATTACATGTAGAGTTGTAGACTTGAACGGATATGTGAAATGGTTAGAAATGAAAATTGAGAACATTGGAGACTGTAGATTATCAAAGTAGGTTTACTTTGATTCACAGAGAATAATAAACAAGAGAGAACGATAATTAAGACACAATAGAGCAAAGAAAGTAAAATAATAATAAATAAACAACTCCAATTAGTCGACAGGCTCACTGGAGCCGGTCGACTACTCCAGTGACCAGCTTGTTGACCGGTTATCGATTTACAAGCGAAACCTGAACCTCGGCCAAAGGTCCAGTTTATAAGTTTATTTATATATAATTTATACATGGATGTTGGTATAAGTATGGGAAAATTAGTTGCCTAAGTTTATGATTGTAGGACATTGTAGGACTGAATAGATGTGCATGATGGCAATAAGGTATGGACACTATTTATTCGGCGTTGTCGATATTCGAGTAGGGGCTATTTTCTCGCAAATTGCACTCACATGAGGTTCTATAGTGTATGCGCAATACAGACGATGATGTCTAGAGAAGTGTGTGGCCGGGCACTAACGGGAGTTCCCTTGCTATGCACGGCAATGAGGACATGAAACTTTGTTATTTATAGACACCTAGCATTGTGCAATAAGAGGCATTACATTACCATCGAGATTTGACACAAAAGCAATGGACCCTAAGACGTCTTTGGCGTGAGTTAGCAGTGCGGGCTCTACCTCAATGCGCAAGATATGATACGTTTAGTCGTAATTTGGGAACATAATCCCAAGGTTGATATTGTAGGCAAACCTATGTTATAATAGTTCCAATAGTTATTAGCCGATCCGTAGTTGTTTTGTGGTTCAATTAATTATTCAAACCAAGTATTAACCTTCATAAGATGTTGATGTAGGTGTACTTAGAGCTATAATTCCTTAAGTCAATGAAATCAACCATAGTAAGTAGTTCATAAAGATGAGTAGGACACCCTAGGTCACATAGATTATAAATCAAGTAAACTACATGTGACCACCATATGTTTAGTAACACAACTCATTCACCAGACTTTTGTATAACCCACTCCTTTCATTTTCTTCCCACCACAGGAAGACATGACAGCCGTCGATTTGGCATGATACGTGGAAGAAGGAGCTAAGCGCTGGAGTTCCATTATTATTCGTTGTTCCTTATGTGGCTAATTATTGTATCAAATGTCTATTAGAGTTTGTATTATACATTGGACACATTGTATATGAACTAAGTATTTTTGGAGACCAATTTTCTGAAACATTTATTTTCAGTACTTATATTTTAATTCCTTCTGCTATGAGATATGAAAGGGTAGAATGTTTTAGATATCATCTTAGTCTCATAATGTTTTAAAAACCAACAGCTCGTACTTCTTGGCACGACGAAAGACCAAAAGTCACCCTAGGCTTTGGTTTTGGTGTGTCCGTAGGTGTGGTTTGTTACAATTACTCTTCTTCTCAGAGATACTTTTGTCATCGATGGATCATATAACTTTGGGTATAACCATCAAAATAATATTTCGATAATTTACCTGGAAACCATTCCAGATATGTGCATCATGTCACTTGGTAGAGTTAATACCTTTATGGCATATCAACAACCGAAGAAATTTTTTTCTTGACACTAATAAGAAAATGACAGTTTCTCTTTGATGTACGAGGGTTCCTATTTGACATTATAATTAGATGTGTCTATTTAGGTTTTGTCAATTATATTTCATCCTTCATAATTGGTTTCATCTTTGGGTCATATCCGAATCTATTTTACTACCAATAATATTAAGAAGAAATTCCTTCGTCTTGAAGTTGGTATTTCTTGAAATAATTATTGTTCATGGTGCAAAGGAATAAGTACTCATAAACATTTTAATGAGATAATATTATATAAGTATAAAAATAATTTAGTTTTTAGTTTAGAAACTTATGTTCTTTGCATAAATTGGTCAACCAATATTGATCAATCCCAAGCTCCTTTAGGGTGGTCCACATATGATCCTTCACGAACAAGTACCACATGTAGTCTCTCGATCCACACAACCTATCAACTCCTTAACCTATGACATGTAGGGGTTTCTTATAAACTCTTATCTTGTATGATCTCGTAAACTATGCTTTACATGAAATTAGTTTTAACCTTATGTACCTACTCTTAAGCATACGACTTAAAAGAAAAAACTAACTCAACTTCACTCATCATTGATTATTCTTTGTCCAATAAAGTCTGATTACTCCTTATCCATACATCACTATATATCATCGGGGAAGTGAATTTTGAGATAGAATCTTATTCATTTTTGGTACATTGGGAACTCTTTCCAATATACTAACTTATTCGATCAAATCAAATTATATTATTTCCTTTGCATGATATATTTTCTACTTCCATTTTATATTCAATAAACTTATCATAAATGCATTGGTTGTTTATCAAATACACATATTCATTTCTATGATAATTCATTTATGAACTAAACGAAGTAGGTGAATCCATTGTGGTATCATTTGACTTTTGACTACATACATCTTTATGTATCAGTTTGAAGAGTTTGCTAATTCTTATATTGCTCCCACTGAATGGGTACTTGCCTATAATCTTTTGAGATACAATTCATCAGTACCATATGATTTATAATCATATGATTTAAAGAATTCTTCCTCTAAGATATGGCTTAGTCCACAATCCCAAAAATAATTGTTAAAATTTTAGAACTCATGTGTTATGTAGCTAACACAACAAATATCGTTATTCTAATTGATTTATTTCATAACAAATATTCAAAACATCTATAACAAAATAAAACTATATTTATTTTTCAATTAATAGTAAAGACGGTAATTATTTGATAAATGATATATGAAACATTTATTAAAAAAATTTCACGTCTTAATGCATCCACTTATAAGTATGATATGGCATGCTCCCACTATTTCTGCCATTACTATAATAGCGTATGAAATATGAAGCTTCATTTAAATACTTATTATAAGCTATTTATTTCTTTTACTATAATTAGTTTATAGTTCGAGAGTTTTGATCAAATATCTTAAACTCATAGAAATAACCTTGATAAAAAAATTATATTATAACACAATTGGAATAGAAATCACATTTCTCATTCAATATTAAATATCTTTTAATATTTTATACGATTCTCGTTTCCAATGCCCCTTTATGAAGCAAAGGCAACCATTCACTTTCTTCATCCCAACTGTGCCTAAGTCATATCCACTCTCATACATTCACTTTTCTTTCCAAAATGGTCAAACCATTCAAAGGAGATCCTTATTGTAATCAATCGTATTGAATGCATGATTTTGCATTATGGTTATTTGCTTATTTTTAATTAACTAATTTCATTGAAGTTTCATACATTATGAACCATGAATGTTCAGCATATAAAATTTATATGTGATTGTATATGGATCAAATATACATATTCCTGTATTGTTATTAGAGTTCGATACTCATAGAAGATAATGCACAGCCTTGTACCAATAAACAATTAATTCATTGAGGCACTAATTTTTTAGTGGTTATACAAATTGGCTCTTACGTGGGCCTTGAAGCGAAAATATGCCAAAGGATTTAAAGGTAAATATACAATAGATATTCTTACGATATTAGAATGGTTAATGTTACCATTTTTCTAGTTAGGCTCCCACTAGATTTTTATGTTTCTCAAAACCCAAAGAAAAACATAGAAATATTTTAATTTCTCCAATGGGCATTAGGACTTATTTGCCTTGGGATTTTGATCTTGAGGAATATCAACAAATCATAGGGCCACAAGCGATGGATAACACTTTATTGGTTGTATCAAATACAACTTCTAATATTTGGTCTTTGTCCTAATCTATCTAAATATCAACAAATTGAATGAGATTACTCACTCGTACCCACCATTTCATGATGGCCTAAGTATAATGCACATAGAGGAATGTCAATAAATATGCGCATGTATCTTACATCATCTAGTTAATATATTAATACTACTACACACAACATCTCTCGCTTGAAGAGTATCAACAAAAAAAGAGTACGTAAGTTGGGATATCCATATATAAATGATTACAAATTATGTTTTAAATTTAAAATAACATCATATGTAAAGTTTGTAATTTATTTTATATACACACACAAATATATATATATATATATATATATATATATATATTTGTGTGTGTTTAAATTTAAAGTTAACAAATTTAAATCAAACCTTTATTTTAGAAAGAAAACAAAAGGTTTAGTTTTACACAAGTGTCTAATTATGAAATATTGATTGAAACAACCTTTACTTTTATATAAATAATAACCAAAAGAACTATATTTTAAACAATAAACGTATAACTTAAGAAATCGGTTTTAAGATAAGTTTAAGTGATCATCATAAATGATTTAATCATGTTTGTGTATACAAATATTACAAAATTATATCACTTAATAAAATAATTTTTCAATCTAAATTGTTTTTTAAAATAATAATTTCCAAAATAATAACAAAAAAATGAACAACTTAGGCACTGTAAATTTTTTAAAAAAGGATTTGGATCAAAACTATATAAAGAGTATCAATAATAATCAAATGAGATGAAGGATCTAAGATATATCAACATAATGAACATATAGTCAATTGAGATGTAGAATAAAAGGGGATCTAAATTAAATCAACTTAATGAACATATAAATATATAAGATGTAGCATGTATAGAAACTAAACCATGTGAATATGAGAAACATATAACTGAATCAAATTAGAATGGTACCTTAAGATATACCTAAAAGTTGCACCTTGAATGATGAATGAAGCTCCTAAATTCGATCGAATCGACCTTTAGGTTTTGCAAGAATCAATAGGGATAATAATCACCTTTTATTTTGATTTAATTTGGAATTTTTTTGGATATTTTTTATTCCATGGTGCCATGGAATTTCGACCATGAGAGGATGGAGAGAAGAGAAAAAGAAAAGTAAATTGCCAAGAGAGAATACTGGGATAGTGAAAGAGAAAGTGTTTTAACAGAAATATTGAAAACTTTTAATTCCCTCCTTTAAAACTTTATCTATTTAATTCCTTATTAAATCTCATCAAATCCTCTCTCCCTCTTCATATTTTCAACAACAAATAGAACGAAGAGAAAAGGACAAAAATTATTTCATAAATATGTTTTAAGCGAGTCCTAAACAAGAGTAAAGGATGGAGATTTGTTTCCTTCCTTTAATTGCACCTTTGGATTTTCAAATCACATTTAAAACCACCCCTCTACATGCATGGCCGACCATAAAAGAGGCATGTGGGCCTCAAAAGTTTCTTAAAATCACTTAATAAGTAATATATTAAATCTAATATAAATATTCTATCAATATCGTATCGATAAGCACATTCATAACTTTTATATATGCACTTTTTTAAATACTAATGGTATTCAAACAAATAAATAATAAATAATAATTAATATTTCATAAATATTAATTAATTTACAATTATTATAAATTAACTAAAATCATGTGGTTTTCGAAGCATTCACCATTATGGTTATGCGACTCAAATATGTATATTTTCAATAAGCGATCAATATCGAACAACTCGGATATTAATATTAATAAGTCACCTTAGCTAGTGGTATGAAATTTTGGCTGAATTTATTACTTACACATCTTTACACTAAAATCCAATTTTACTTATTATAACCAGTACCTTTTAGTAATGATTATTTATACCAATTCTCTTCGTCAACACTATATCGTATTAGGACTTGTGGAATTTGGTTTTGGTCGAAATTCCAACATCGTCCATATTCAACTTGATTAGTCATGATATAAAATCTTTGTTTTGATAACAACATTTATTATAACCATACTGCTTTGGCTAGAGACTTTGACTTTGAGTTCACTACATTTGATCGTGATAGTAACCACATATAACCGAGGGGACGAATTCTCTATTGAGTAGTGTTTCACATCAAATGCTTCAACTAATACCCAACTATAGTCGTTCCATGGATTCCAAGCTATGATTTAACTATAATCAAAGTAGAGTACCTATGTTGAAGTTCAATAGTATTCCTAAGCCGATAGAACTATGTAATACCGTCACTTTGAGATTCTCCATTTGACCTTGATTATATTAACCAACATAAAACTATTGAGTGAGTCATTCCATAGTTATCTAATAACTATCAGTATATAACCTCTTGGTGCCTCAGTAGTCATGAGTAATACAATACCCAACATTTGGAGAGCATTATGCACTCTAGTCTCAATGGATGTATCGATATCATGTCTCAAAATATTTTAATTAGGAATATTTAAAATAATATGTTGCTTTTAATGTGATAAAATTTTCATAGTTACAGTATATTGTAATTACTATCACACAACATATCATTTAAAAAAATCTATTTAATATACTTTAAATTAATTACTTAATTAATTATATCATAATATAACAAGTATATGATAAAAATAAAGCACCTTTTATTTTTAACAAGATTGGTAATCAAGTTAGATATATGAAACAAATTAGATAATTACCCTTAGCGCATTCCCGTAACTCTATCTGTTATTAACCTACAGGAAACTCTTGGGCGAGTCATTCCATAGTTATATAATAACTACAGGTATGTAACCCATGTACCCTTAGTAGGTATGAGTAATATACTACCGAACATTAAAAGAGCATTACATACCGTGGTCTCAATGTATGTATTGATATCCTTTCTTGAAACACCATGACTAGAAATATTTAAAACAATACGTTGTTCTACATTATGATAATTTTCTCATGATTACAACTATCTATAACTATTATCACATAAAAATTATTTAAGGATTTTCTAATCAATATACATTAAATTCATTGTTTAATTAAATATACCACGATATTACAAGTATATAATAGAAATCTAACACCTTTGATTACAGAGTTAGATAATTTACAATAAAATACATAATTTCCATAAAGGTATACCCCTAACTCTATCAAGATCATCAAAGATACACTTATAGGTATCTAGCCAGTGTTGAACCTCTGCAGAAGATTTTGTTTCCATAAACAATTTTCCTAATAGACCTTTTTGAGCTTAGAAAAGTCTATTCATTGCACTTGCACATGAGCACCACCACCCACTACTGCACCAAGATCCCATCCTTAGGCATTCTATATTATGATCATCATCATCTACATGATCATCATATATATATCAGGGTTAACAATAGCTCCAATGTCCACTCCTCCTTTAACTTCTGATACTAAGTTCCTCGCTATATTCCTTATCTGTTAGCTCATTCTTACAACACGTAATAAGAATGATCATTCTCTTATAAGGGATATCACCATAAGGTATTTGTGTGTGTAATGTGTCTTACTGTACACATATATTATATAGTTTTGAAAACAAAAATATTACAAGTATACCATCTCACATCTCGCTTGATCCACATTATGATCACCTCCCATTACCTACGATACACAATATCACCGATATAAGGTATCGGTGCATTGTAATGGTACCTGATTGATGGAGGGAAATCATTAAGGGTTAATATGTTTGATTGATCAATACGAGAATCCATAATATATCTCATTAGCGCATAGATAAGGTAAAATATCAAACATAGATATAAAAAGCGAGATAGTAGCATAATCAAATAAACCAAAGCATCATAAGAGTGCAGCACAGGTTCATTAGATTATACAAAAAATTATATAGGAGTTTATACATCATATAAACTCTGCAATATAACTATTTTTGTATACATAATATGAAGTGCTAATAGCTCCATAGCTTTTCAATGGAAACAAGCGGCAGCGGCTTCATAAAATAACATACATATACATGTACATACATACATACATATATGTATGTATGTATGTATGCATGTATATGTATATATAAGAGTAGCGTAAGCCTCCTGCTTCCTCTTTCACAAAGCTCCATGTGTTATCACCATACCTATCTCTCAATCTACTCATTAAGAGTACCTGAGAATATAAGTAATGGAAATAACCTCGGGTATAATAATAGTTTAGTATAAGTGATCTATAATCTCAAAAATAAATGTAAAGTCGATATATCGTAATAGAGCAATACGGTATAAAAAGTCATACCTGACCTGCTCTTACATCCAACAAGTTAGCACATAGACACGGTATATGCTAATATACTATCATATGGTCGTACTACTTATCTAAGGACAAACTAGAGCATCAGGGTACTAGACTCAATAATACCTACACCACAAGACAACCATAGCAACCATAACAACCAATCTCGCATCTCATATATTCAATGCCATTAGATATATTGGAACTCAAACGACCATGTCATACATTCAATGACTATCCACCATTGCAATTCCACCAGTGCTCAAATCCTCACCCACTTAAATGGCTAAGAACTATACCAACGTCATAAGGTCTAGAGATACGGATCAAGTCCTATGATCCATAGTGAGCATCCTCACCTACTCCTTCTTTACGAGCATAAATTAAAGCCTTTGATTCATCGACGATCCCTTGGCACACATACTGATAGTAAAACCCTCTTGTTCCACTCCCCGGTCATTATTATATAGAACATGCTTGCTCAGACGATCTCCGTGTGCTTTTGCTAGCTCTACACCGTAGTCCACATAAAATTGACGATGTAGCATGAATTGGTACCAATCCATCATGGATTGGTACAAGACCATGTACTTAGCCAAAACCCACTTCTAGTTGCTCCCCAAGCAATCCATGCCCAAATCCAACTTCTTGATGGATTAATACCGATCCATATGGATCGGCACCATTCAATGCACTTAGCAAAAAATTTCTCCATTTGCATTAGATCTATCTACCATGCTCCAAACCCCAAACTTTAATTAAGTCCGAATGATATGGATCGGTGTCGGTCTAGTTACTTAGTCAAATTTGGGTAAGATTTTCTGCGTTGGTCCAATCTACATCAATCCAACTCCTTTTGGCCTCTTTGAACTATGTGCATCCCCTGTTTTCAACGATTTAACTGCAAATTCTCTATAGTCGATCCATCAACACATACTCTATGATTACAAATCTTCCATCCTTAGTATAATCTAATCGGATACTCATTGAATAAACTCCATCTGCACTCAAAGATCCTTTCCTATAGAGTATCTCAACGCTTGTTCACTCTGCATAAGTGCTTCATCCATTAAAACATAACATGCAAAACAACAACAACAACAACAACAAAAAACATATCATCATATCAAAGCATGCAATCCATCAAAACGTATCATAATTTATCTCTAACATACATATATCAATCCATAACATCAAATACAAGATTAAACCAGTTAAAATAATTTGAATATAGTTTTAGTCTCATTTTGAAACCAAATTAGATCTGAAAAACACATTTTTAACTTGAAAGACGGATCCAAAACACTTTTAAAACATATATTTGCATATATAATGAGTAAGAGATCGTAGACCACTAACCAATTGATGAAACAAAGCCAAATCTAAGTAAATGTGAATTGAGACAGCAAAGCTCTCCTAAAATATCGATTTGGTGAACTTTAATCAATCCCTTAGAGATTTTTCCCCTTAATCTCAAAGTAGCATGATTTGATGATGGTTTAAGTGGAGATAGAGTTAATAGAGGTTTAGATCAATTTTAGGAAGAATATAAACTGATTTGGGACCGCACTAACCCCTGGGATTAGCATAATTCTTGAAATCATTAACTAGACCTTAATTATTGGCTTGGGCCTAATTATATGAATCTACCTAATAAATGTTTAACATAAAACTGCAATGTCTCTTAAGCGGCTTAGCCAAATTACTATTCTGACCATTATATGAAAAGAAAAACCATCATACCTTTCATTTGGAATAGGAATATGGTTGAAATTCTTCTCCTATCAAAAGTTATAATCATTACAAGTTTTTTTGGCAGTAAACATCCATAGTTTATTCTAAAGGTCAAAAGTGTCAGATTACTACATTATCATAAAAATTTAGCCCATTTAAATTCTTTTAATTATGCAAACAATATTTTAGCTATCCGTCGATATGTAAAAATGTAGGTCATTGCACCGATATACTGCGCCAATCGACCTTCTCTGATCAGCCTTTTAATTGCATCCCTTAGTTGTCTACATTTATTAAGTTATGCCTATTCAAATGAAGATATTCATAGTATTTCTTACATCCCTGTGGTTCTTCTTGGCACCACGAGGAGGGAGGACTCTTGCAGAAAACTTGGTCCTCGGTGATATGGTACACGATCTCCATATCCGTAACTCTATCGAGAGAGGTGTAACTATTTTATCAAGGTTAATATTCTCTTTGCTTCTTTTTCTTTCCCTTTTCATCCTAATAGGACTTAGGTTTGGTATTTCTTTTGGATGTTTGTTCACCATCTAAGTGATCAACTTCTTCCACCCGCATATAACCATCTACCTTTAGGTAGATCTTGGATAAAGATGTTGGAGGTTTAAACTAAATGTTTCTCCATTATTATAATTTAAACCAAACACTTGAGCAATTGGCCATTAGTATGATTGTTCTTCGACTCCCTTTACACGGCTGCTTCTTTATTAAATCGAGCAACATATGCTCTTAGACTTTCCCTTTTAGCTTGTTTTATCTTAGCTAATTTGCTTGTTATGACTAGTTGAACCCTGGAGTCAGTGAATCTAGCCTTGAACTCTATGCATATTTTCTCCCAGGAGTGGAAACTTCTTAGGCGAAGGCTGAGGAACCAACGGTGGCAACCCCTTTTAATGTGGAAGTGAATAAACTACATTGGATGAAATAACTAACCCACCCAATTTTCATTTGGACATTGAAAGCGATGGGGTGATCAATTGGCTTAGTAGTGCCATCGTACTTATTTATAGACGACATGATGAAATAACGAGGTAGTGGAGCATTTAGTATACCTTTGAGAATGGTTTCCACCCTCGCCATTAGAAATAATTTCACCTTCACGGTTGGTGTTAGAATAATGTACACTCCTAATTCCCCTATGGAGTTCCTCCATTTGGTCTCAGATTCTAGAACTTGCTCTCTTTGCTTATCCCAACATATACCATAGGGTCGAGGTTCGATGATTGCTTCTCATTCCTTCTATGCTTACTACAGCGTATGCATTCAAAAATCAGATCTCATTCCCAATACGCATGTGGAGGCAAGAAAAGATAGAATGTCCATCCTGAGTATCAGGGAGCCCAATTGGTTTTGATCTAGTTTGTTAGGTAGTTTGTGTCGCTTACCATTGATAACAATTTTCTAAATGCTACCCTCGACCGAAACCTGGCTCGCCTCTTTCTAAAACGTTTGCTAGTTAAGATTGAATGGGAGTATGTGCTGATAAAGCAAGTGCAATCTAGACTATACCTGGAACTTAGGCTCCTGGTCCTCCATTAGTGATTCCAAAAATTCCCATATGAGCTCAAAAAGCGGCTAAGTCTCTAGCAACCCTACTGACTTTAGCTACAACCTGGATATTCAACATGTTGTTTTTCTACAATGATAAGGGCTCAGCCTCTAGTATCATCGTAATCGGAATTCATTTTAATGGATGCATTAAATTCCATAGTGGGGTTAAGTGATGGGGTATTGTAAGTGAAAGGAAGAATGAGATAGAGTCCTACATCTAGCGCCAAAATGTTGATGATTTTACATACCAATCACAAAATCAAGGTTGATTGAAAATAATTTAAGGCATTGGTGTGTCCCAAGGATGTAAGTGAAATAATGAGTTATGTTGGAATACAATAAAGTGACAAAGAGGAGATTTATGTTGCTTTAGTTCGTGTTGAACCTACATCTAGTTAAGAGATTGAGATTCTATTATTGATTGGATTCTATTAATAGTTTGAGATAATTATAAGTTACAAAGTATAACAGATATTTTGTTATGCTAATGGAAAATGCACCTCCACTGATACGTGGCAAGTGATGGCCATGTATAGCCTTGCTCAGGTGGATTCAACGATGTGGATCATGGCTTACACGGTAAGGAGTTGATGTGGACAGTGGATTCAAGAACAAAAAGCTCTAATGGTCCATAAGTGTGTAGGTGTAACGACTGCCCTACATCTTCGGTACTCAATATAATGTATATAGTGCACTACTGGGATACCCGATCGATGTAGGACGATTGTCAAGATCTAATGTAGTAATCATGCAAAGAGTACTTGTTGTATATCTCATAGTTCATAAGATAACATATAACATCACATAGATATAAAACAGGTGAGATAGAAAAAATAACTAAAATTAATCAGAGAATTAGAGCATATTAGGTACATCGTAGTTATATAAAAAATAGTAGTAGACTTTATACATCAAATAATAAAATCTAAATAAACTGTAAAAAAATAATTACATAGCACACATCAAGCCCCATAATGATGTATTGTGGAAATATAAGTGATATAAGCTCCAAAAGTATATATATGAAAAGCGTACCCTCCTGCTCATCCTATATACAAATTCATGAGCTATCACATACATGCTATCTAGTCTACTCATGTATGAGTGCTTGAGAGAAGAAATGCATAAAACCATGAGTCAAACAATAGTCTGGTATGTGCGATCTACAATCTCAAAACTATAAAAGTCGATATAGTAAAATAGGACATAGGATGTGGAGAGTCATGCCCGACCTATACATACATCCAAAGAGTTAGCTAGTAATAGTATATGCTAATCTACTATCATCATGTGAGTGTAGTACAACTTAAAGTACAATGTGGGTTTTAGGCATCTAAGTCAAATAATAACTACCTTATGTGACCTCCCTAACAAAGCAATACAAACATACCAGCCATTAGACAATCCTCATATCACTCACTCAATGCATTTTATATATGATAGCTCATATGACCATGTCAACTGTCAAAGATTACTTTACAATCTCAGTTTATCAATGCTCTACTCCATCCCACTTCATAAGGCTAGGAACTAGACTTATGACCAAAAGTCCAACGTAAGAAAGATCTACGGTTAAAGATCTGGGATATAGTTAAATCCAAGTGAGCGTCCTCGCATATCCCCTCTTTATAAGCATGCTCGAGACCTCTGAGTTATCAATGATCCATTTGCACACATCTCCATAGTAGAAAACTTGAACGTTCCATTATATATCTCCATAGTAGAACACATAAATGTTTAACTCTATAAGTTCACATCAATGAACTTGTCCTTATGGACCAGTATCAGAACTCCCATCATTGAGTCATCATCAATCGGAACTTCTCTAAGCTACCCTCAAAACTCATGAAACACCATCGTTTCAGTCCGAATGCAACCTCTTTACTTTCCTGCCATAATCTCATTGTAGAACTACAGTTTTCCCATCTTAAACTCCCTTTACTTTTTTCATCGTCAAATCGACCATCGTCGGCTGTAGGAATCAAAGTAGGCATCCAAAATGTCAAGCCGTCGACTATCGCACATCCCTCAAAAATTGTGCCAAAATCCCTAGATAAATTATGGTCATCGATAACAAGTCTATAGTGGTCAGTATTGACCACATTGGCTGTGTACTTAGCCAATTTTGGTGAAGTACCAAAACTAGCCGAAACCTCTCGTCAACCCATTCAAACCCCGGGAGCCCCAAGCCATGTCTTCAAATTATGGTCGATGGTAACCAAAGTGCTCGGTAGTGACCACTCTTCCAAATTTCTAAAGCTAAGCCCGAAGTCTATGTCATGTTATCTATAACGATCTGAAATTTTGAACACTTTGTGTTTAAATATCTGAAATATTTATTATTTGAATCTTGGAGTTAATGTGAATAAATGTTATTTTATAACCTTGTTAACCCCCTTTTAATTGATAACAAATGAAGGAAAAAAAATTCTGCAATTTGTTTATAAAAATAAATCGTTTGAAGAAATATCGATAATGTAACCGAAAATCGTTTTATCGATAAACGACTTTTTTCTCAACAAAAGTTGTTCGAGCTCTTTAGCACTTGTATAGTAACATATGAATACATAAATAACAAGTTAAAAACACTTAAGTTAACTACAAATTAAACAAAGTAAGTAGGACTAATTAAGGAGACCAAAGATGCTTGATTGAAGGCATGGAAGGTGGAGAGAATAACGACTTGTCTCATGGCATTTTCAAAGGACATCAAGGTGGGAGGAAGCTTCCATCTATGATGATCTAGAAGGGGTAGTGGAGGTCTTTTGCCACATTTTAGAAGTCTAGAAAAGCACACACATGGTCCTCATTCTTGGGTTGCTAGTTCACTCACAAAGAAATCAATGTTCTTCATCCTTCTCTCTTCTAAAATTCCTAAGCTAAAATCAATGTAAAACAACTCCTTCTCCTCCATACTCTTTATATATCCTTACTACAACATAGCAACAACATCTAACAAGTCAAAGCTTGAAGAAAAGGAGCACAATAACATACCTCCACTTGGGTCGTGAGCAATTATGGGGTCTTAAGGCATGGCCGTGAGCAAAGCTAGGTTGAGATGGGAAGAATGGGTGCTTCCAAGGTTGTGGTAGGAAATTGGATGATTGTGCTTGTGCTTGGTTTGAAAATAGGTACGTTTTCTTGCCATTGAATGTATATACGTTGTGAATCTATGTTTGTTGTGTTAAAATATAAAACATAACGTGAAAAACAATGCAAGTTATAACTTTTGGACCCCTCCTGCTTTTGAAAGCAAGTGACAACATATATGTAGTATAATCTCTCTTATAACCCTCTAAAACATGTAACATGGCCATGACTTCTTGTTTACATGTTTGATAATGTTGTTTGTGAAGATAAAGTGTATTATGAATGTTTGAAGTGAAATATTGCTATAAATGCACTTTGAAATCCCTTGTATTTGACATATGTAATTGGTTAAAATGTAAATATATTGTAAAAATATATATTTGATTGTTCTCTACACATGTTTTGATGTATTTGACATAAAGGAATTGGTTTGAAAGTTGTGGAAATAATATAACAAAGTTGTGAAAGTTAAAAGCAAAAAAGTCGCTATGGATGCACTTTGAAATCACATTATGATCGGCATTTTTTAAGTCATCTTTGGAAGACATCCTTAGGAGTTTCTTTGTATTTTTAATAAGTAAATTATAATTACTTATAAATGTAAAAATATCAAAATTTTAAAATGTTTAAAACTAGTCAAACAAAGTTGCAAAATTTAGTAGTGAAATAATCGCTATATCGACACTTTTAAATACCTTATTTTTTAGAATTAAAGTTCATTTTTGTAGAGACTTCCTTATGGTTTTTTTACCATTCTAAGAATTAAATTATATTTTTTTCTTACTATAAAATTTTTGAAGCTTAATCATTTACTAACTAGTTGAACTAAGTGGCAAAAGTTATAGCAAAAAGGTCGCTATATGAGCATTTTGGAAAAATACCTTCTTTTCGGGAATTTTTATAAACTAACCAAAATATATTCTTAGAGGTTTCTCTTTACGGTTTGAAAGTACCCTAAATATACTAACTACTGTAAAAAAATTGGATCAAATATCAACTGTTTAAGCATCAAAAACTAGCTTCAAAGTTGTAGCAAAATAGTGTTAAAACAAGCCCTGAACTTTAGATAGCATTCTGTAAATGATGTCTTTGCTTTTGGTACACATTTTTCCTATTGCGAACTGTTTGTAGCATTTCCTAAAATGCTACTGTTTCTGTTTGAACTTTAAAGGGTTTTAAGTGTAACAAAACTTTAGAAAGCAGTTCTGTAAATGTTGTCGTTTGCTATTTGAAACCTTTAAAGGTTTTAAGTGTAATAAAACTTTAGATAACATTTCTGTAAATCTCGTATTATGTAGTTAAGACATTAAAATGGTTAAAAATGATAGTTGGATAAAGTATATTTCTCTAATCTTTTTGGGGTCGTTTTCTAACTTATATTATAGTGTTTTAAAATTGGTTTTAGGTTTAAATATGATTTTAATAATTAATTATAATTTTTGAAGTAAGAGACTTTTAAAATAAAACATGGTTATTTTTTGTTTTTCTATATATTTCAAAATTTGTTATTTTTGCAAAATATTCTATATAGATAATTATAATATGTTTTGAAGTATTTTAAAAGTGTTTTAACAAAATTATAATTATTTAAAAAGTATTATATATACATATATATAAGTTTTAAAAAGTAAGTTAAATATTTTATAATTGTAGTATAGGAAGTTTGGGTTTTTAACTCTTAAGTTAAAAAAATGGTTTTGTGAATTTAATTAAAAGTGCATTACCTTAACTAATAAGTGTGGATATGGTTTAATCTTTGAAATGAATCTCTTAAATTTAATGATAAGTATAAAATGGTTATGGGTTGTAGTAAACATTGTTTAAGTAACATTTGTTCTTAACTCTTATTAATTATGCTTAGGAATATAATTAGTACTTTAATAATGAATACTTTAACCCCTACAGAAAATTATAAATGAATGGTTTTGGGTTTGTTGTGATAATGTTGAAGTAACATTTGTTTTTAACCCTTGTAAATGTAATTAAATCGCTAAAAGCAAGTTTAAAAAAAAGGTTAAGTGTGAAATGGGTTTGGGGTTGTTGTGACAATGTTTAATTAACACTTGTCTTTGACCCTTAAGAATATACTTAGATCTTTAATATTGGATATTTTAAAGATAATAACAAGTATGGAATCTTTTATAAAAGGATAGGAAAAGCAAGAGTTTAATTTATAAAAGAAAAGAGGTTTATAGTAAAAATGTTTTAGTAACATTTGGTTTTAACCTCTTTGGTTATATTTAAAGTAAATAAATCTTGTTAATTGTTTGTGAATATACTTATACCATTTGAGATAAGTATATGAATACTTTTAAAGTACAGAAAAGGGTATAAGTGAATAGTAAAATAAGTGAATAGTAAAATACAAGTATATATCTTTTATAAAGGGAAATTAAATCTATCTACAAGATTAATGAGTTAAGTTTTAATTAATAAGAAGCTTAATTAATGACTGAAGTTTAATTAATAAAGGAAGTTTAATTAATATGGAGTTTAATTAAATAAGTGAAGTTTAATTAATAATGGAGTTAAGTTAATAAGAAGTTTTAATTAAAGAAAGAAATTTTAATTAAACAATGAAGTTTTAATTAAATGAAAAAGTTTTATTAGATAGAAAAGTTTTACTAATAAAAGAGGTTTTAATTAACGAAAGGTTAATTAACTAAAAAGGGGATTAAAAGTTGTTTATATGACTTGATCGTGCTTTGTTTGTGTTAATCGTGCTTTGTGTGTTACTTGTTTATGGAAAGTATTTAGTCGTTTACTTAGCATTAAAATCCGACAAAGTAGACTTGATTCTATCCGTGAGAGTTAAGAATGATGATTTGAATAGGGTGTAGAAGCAATAGTGCTCTAACCTACCAGGCTTTCCTCTTGATCGAGGGACGGTAGAAATTAAAAAGGTCAGAAACATGATAAGTATACGAGAATTGGTCTCTGTATGTGATGGTTTCATTGTTTTTAAATATGACCAAATTAACTTTGGAAGTATCTAGAAGAAACACAGGAATTACACTATGATTATTCACTCGATGATGATATAACCTACATACAAACTCTTCTTGCTCTTCTAGGATAAGTAATAAGAAAATCCATCTGGATAGGAGATGATCTCCACCCTTATCATTACCTGTTTATTTCTGAAATAACTGGATTAAGTTAACCGGAAATTCGTATATTCGATATTGAAGAGACTGGGATCGGTAAGTGTTTTACATATCAGAAATAAATTCAAGACTAAGATACGTGATCTATCTCTAGGAAGTGGATCTGTTCGAAGTGTTGGACTATATGTGAAGATTCATGATATGTTCGAGGGGATGGAATCCATTTGAGGATTTGTGGTCTGTTCGAGATATGGCTCGTGTGTTGAGATGTTGAACGTGACTTCACCATCGGTATATGGCTAAAGATAGATTAAGATGGATAATATGGGGGTTTAGCTAACTGGTGGGGGTACATCAACTCCATATTTGGAGATGCTTTTGATATGTGGGGCCCGGAGGGTTTGATGGTACTTGGTTCCACATGGTTCATGAAAATGTTCGGGCATGAGCCTATTGTGTTTATCTTATGGTATATTCTATCTAGAGATATACGAAGTTCGAAAGGTGACTTTCGATCCGTATCATCGAGATCCGCTTCAGTTTACTAGAGGCGTCTCCATGGAAAATCCTTATGCATGCACACCTTAATGGTTTTGATTGTATACCTATTCAATATTGTTGTGGTGTGATTAATGTAAGCATCACTGTAACGACCCTGGATTTTATATAAATTTAAACTGATAATTAATTTAATTTTTGAATAAAAATTGGGAAATTTAATTGATAAATTGATTCGAGTTTCCCTGAATTCAAATAGAATATATGTTAAATCATTTAAATTTAAAATTTTGTATATATATGTGAATATATATGTATATGTGCATATATGAGCAAATTTGAATATATATGTACATATTTGATTTGAATTTAAATCTTAAATAAATGGTTTAAATATTAAATATAAGAATTTTAGACTTTGACACAAGAAAGAAAATAAATAAATGATTTAAATTTAGGATTGATGGTTAATATATAAAATAAATACAAGACAATAAATAAAAGTAATAATAGTAATAAATTAAGCTAGAAATAGAAATCAATAAATAAAAGATAAATATTAAGTAAACACATTAATAAAGCATAATGACATGTTAAAAATAGAATCTATTTATATTGCAAAGCAAAAGAAAGAAATATACATTCATGTTTTCAAAACATATGTATAGATAAGTATGCAAGCTAGAAACAAACACATATGTGTACCAATGAGCTTGCAAAAGGAGATAAGTTGTAGGCTGAGAAAATAGAACATAAATATTTATGTAAGCTTGCAAAACAAGGAACAAGATAAATATATGAATGTACAAATAAATTAAGTACAACAAGACAACTCAACCAAAACAATATCATGGACAGCCGAAATGAAGAAAGGAAAATATAAATATTGTACAAGCCTAATTAATGCAAATATCTCTAGTACACTACCATTTATCACTACAACCACAATATACAACATATCAGCTGCTAAAACAACATTTCAGTCAATAAAAAAAATCTCTGAACAATATTGTATAAATTTTATTACCTTGTACAAAACCAATAATAATACCCTGTAAACTTCATTTTCTATATACATATCAACTTTCTCATTTCAGTCTCGTTCCATTCCAAACTGAGAAAACTGAAGTAAACATCATCTAAAACTTAAACAAAATTCAATTAAAACAACAAAACAAATCAAGGCAAAACCAGAGATCAAGAAAGTTTCTAGCTTTCAAATTCAATCCTGTTTCAACATAGAGGAAACTCTGTTCTTTCTTCAAAACCACTGTGAGTAAACTTTTGAAATTCTGGAATTTAAATCTGCTGTTTGGAATCATGCTTGAAGTTAAGTTGTGCAGTTGGTTGCATGTATGAAAAATATATATGTGTGTGTGTGTGTGTGTGTGTGTGTGGATATGTTTTGTGCATTTATCTCTATTCCGGGTTACAGGCTCCAAACCTGTTATAAAATTCAAATCCTCCTTCTTTGATTCTTATTAAACTTTAGAATCTAAACAAGATTTGTTTGTTTAACCATGATTTAAGTTTTAAAAATAAATTTAAGTAAATTAAACTAAAAGCTTTTTCTGAAAATTAGAAAATACAGGAAAACCCAATATATATTGAAAATTCAAACATCATGATTTCGGGTTTAAATTTTATCATGTATAATGTCTTTGAAAACAATGATTTTTGAAAGTGAAATCAGGATTTCTAAGTTAGTAAATATGGAGAAATCTTGGGTTGATCGTTTTGGGGTTTTCTGGTGATTCCCGGCGATCGAAGCAAAACGAGTGATGGGGATTGTGGCTGAGGGTAGTCTGGAGGTTGCCGAGTTGGGGAAAATGATCAATGACTTTTCCGATCATAAGGGAGGCAGTGCGGCAAGATTCTAGGGTTCAAGGGTTCGTTTCAATACATGGCAAAGACGAGATCGCTGCAATGTCGACGAGGCTTCGGGGGTAACCGGTCCATGGGGAAAAGCTTCGAGGACCCTTGGAGCAGCTGTGGTTGGAGTCGTGTGGATTCCAGCGTCATCACGCGGTGGGATGAAGTGAATTTTGGCGATCGAATGGGTTACAGGAATAAGCAGTTGGCCTCGAATTAGCTCGATTTTGATTTAGAGATGATTCTGTATAATTGGTTGTTCGAATCGATTTCGGTGATCATTGGTGATGCTCGGGTGGCCACGACGTTGATCGGAGATGGTTGTGGTGATTGTGCACGTGTACGTCCATCTTCATGTATCTGTGTTTTGTGATGGTTGGGGAAGAAGATGGGGGACTCGAGTTCAAGCATGTGAAAACGTGGGTTCGACTCGAAGCAACAGAGGGAGGCGAGGAACTCGAAGTAAGGCTCGAGTTTAACTCAAATTAGGTTGGGTAGGAATTGTTACAGGCTTTCAGCCTGTCTGGTTTCCAAATTTAAGAAACTGGTTTCAATTTTATAAATCCAGGTTTAAACTTGAGTTGAAATTTAAAGTTTAAATATAAATTCAAGTTAGTTTTGAAACTTACTTGGAAATAAATCAAGTTTTAAATTTAAATTGTCTAATAACTAAAAAAAATGGTTAGGCAAATTGAAAGTATATTTTAAACAATTTGAATTTAAAATGGAATTTGAAATCATGAAGGAATGATTTAAACAGAGATTAAATCAAAGTTTCAAAAATCTGAATTTAAATCTAAATTTGAATTCAAGATTTTGAATAAAATAAAGTTTATAAATTCAAATGTTTAAAAAGTTTAAATGAAAGAAATTATACTTTAAATTTGTGAAGTCAAAAGAAAATTTGATTATAACTCTTCTGATCAATGAGTTATTAATAATTAATCAATTTTGATTAATAATGATTAATGTAAGTAATTTCTTTAGGAAAGGAATTAAAGAAATTTAAATTGTTAATGAAGGTCATTGACTAAGATTATTTAAATAATTATTGACCAAGTGATTAATTTTTCATAATTAATTAATTTAGATTAATTAATTTAATAATGATCATTTATGGAATTATTTAAATATATTTACTTAAATGTAAGTAATTAAGGAATTAATCATTCAGTGTAATTAATTGAGTTTAATTGAATTTGTTCAAGTTAATTACTTAAGTTAATTAATTCAGAATAATCACTTGACGATTTGGAAAATATAATTACTTAGAGAAGTAATTAATAGATAATTACTGAATGTAATTAATTGAATGATGATTTGAAATTTGAGTAAATTATTTGCTAATAAATTAAAGGATTAATTAATAATGGTGATTAATTAAGATTAATTTAATAATTAAAGATTAATTGATTCATTAATTAAGAATGATTATTTAATAATTAAGGGTTAACTAATAAATTTGAAAGGAGGATTTATTTCAAATAATTTGTAATTAACTTATGATAATTAACCCAGATTAATAATTGATACATTTGATTTAAATGAATCAGTTGATTAATAAATTTACTTGTGAATGTTTGGACTTCAAAAATTGATTGAATTGTTTGATATTCTGATCTGTGATGCTGTGTGATATATATTCTGATTGGTGTGTGATCTGTACTGTAGTTATTTATCTGAGATGAATGTAAATTATTATCTGTGACTTATATACCTGTGAATGAAACATAAGCGTTATAGTTATACCGCTTATCAACTATATTTATGTAATCTGATCCGTGATGATTGAATGATGTTGCATTGCTGTGTGAAACCCCTGGACTACACCATACACACAAATATGGATTTCACGTGGAAATCAGTTAAGTCGCAGATTTTTGACAATTTTAAAGATTGAATTCTTGAATCCAAATAGTTTTGGAAATTTTAATTAGAGCTTTGTAAATGAGTTTCAAATGTAAAGTTATTTTAAATAACTTGATAAAACTTTGAAATCAAAATAAATTGATTTAGATTCAATATTTGAAATTGAATTCAATCATTTGGGAAACTAATTGTTTTCACCTGATAGAAGCTCTCATATAAGGAATGAATTTCCAATTTGAATTAAAGGAATTTCAAGTTTGAATTGAAGATGGTTTTCCAAATTAGGCATAAATCCTTGGAAAAGATTTTGAAAGCTATCAATTAAATCTTTGTTTTAAAGATTTAATGAGTAAATCCGATTGAGATGGAAATTGATTTGGAAAATCTGGTGAGTGGATCTTTGTGAAACTGGGTGAACCATGTGAATTGAATCTTTTTATGTAAAAGATTAAAATGGTAATGTGTTTAAACCATTTAAAGAGAAGTTTTGGGTAATAAGTTGTGACTTAACTAAAATCCCAATATCCATATGTTTTAAATATTGCGCTCATTATTCGGTTTAGCCGGGAGAGGACTTTGTGTCATATAACCCATTCCGAATAATGATACGTCGTATATGGATTGCATTTGAAGACCGGTGGTGAAGACCGGGTATTTGTGAGAACGATAGGATGACCTATCGATTATCTCTGCACTGAGTCGTGCTGGTATAGAGATTTCTTAAGTGATGGGAAATCCGATCGGGATTGTGAATACCCGGATTGCAAGGGCTTCTTCGGAAGTACCTTCGGTTCTGTTCGAACTCAGAACAAACTTATATGGTTGTATGTCTGACATTACACTTTGAGATATAAAGCTGATTCCTTTCAAATACATTTCTGTTTGGTGGCGGAGAATTTATTCTCTTAGCTTAACACCCTTCTCTGAGACGTACGAGCTCAGAGGTTATGTAGTTGAAGTTTATCAGTGATATACTCCCAATTTGGTAGTGTGGCATGCTGAGTGTTTCTATGTGTTGTTGATCATTTGTTGATCAAAGCATGGCTTTGTGAAAAAGCGTAGCTTTGTGGATGAGACTGCATCGGGACCTCACACCCCGGAAATGGTCGAAATAGGAAAGATGCGGCAAGGTTATGAGGGTCGCTCCCTTTAGGGTATGTCATTTCCTTTTGGAAAAAGGTGATATCATGGTATGGAGCCCAGATATTTACCTGTGTGGTTGCTCCAATCTCATTTACTCTGTGTGATTGTTGCTTTGTGATCGAGGTACCTCGGATAAAGGTCCCAAAGGACCGGGGGTGGCATATTCGTGTAGTAGTTACCTAGTGTAAGAGGTAACCCGGCCTTGTGTTGGCAGAGAGCTAGTTAGTTCTCGGGACGTCCATCCAGAGGCGTACCTATTGACAATAGGAAGTTCCTTAGCCTGACCATTTGTTGGAAAATCCAAAGAAACAATACGAGCCTTGTACTGTTTTAGTTGTATAACCTGCTATGGAATGTGGCGGTAACCTGCTATTGAACATAGTAGCTATAGTAGGCATACAATAATGGTTGTATGCTGGCTAAGATTAATATTATACTTTCGAAATGTTTTCACACTATGCACTAGTAATAATATCAAAAGAGTTTTTCTTGCGTAGGAAGCATGTTTGACTATCATAAGAAGAAATCTCCTCCAATTCTGCGATTGCATTGTGTGTGTGGCGGGAGGTCTTATGGTAGTTCCATTTTCCAAAAGCATTGCAGATTTCAATGTTTAAAATTCTTTTGTTGTTTGTTTTAAAGATAAACTGTTTTTGTTACTCACAGCAGTCCCATGAATGACTCGGAGTTTATTGTTCCCTTCCTAAACTCTGGGTGCCCACAATTTTCCACACGGGCAGTCTAGAGTTGGGTTTTTCAAATAGTCAGGTTTAGTAGATTATCGGGAGCTAGTTCAGTGTTCGGAGTTCACGGATGACTGACCTTGCTTATCTTGGTGCAACGTGATGGTGGTTCGAGCTCATGTTGGAGTTATTGGTCTTATTCTCTTTGTCGGATCACTTGGAGTATCACTTTTGTTTTCCGCTGTATCATTTTTTATCTCTGATATTCTTGTATCATATTGATATCATTGTTGTATATCATTCTGGATATTGTATTCATTGGACTTGTATATGATATCATTGATTTCTTTATTCCGCTGTGTTGTTATACTTACTATGTTATAAGCTCCGGGGAGCCAGATTCGGCGTTTGAATCTATGGCATTTGAGTACAAGTGAAGTACGGATGCCAATTTTTGAAGGCCGAGTTTAGGAACCTAACAATTTGGTATCAGAGCTAAGGTTGAACTTTAGCTCAGGAGTATAACACATTAAGTAGCTCATTAGAGATAGGGTGAAGTATACCTTAGAATGAGTATCTCTAAGATATCCGTCCGTATGCCTCAGTAAATTCTCTTGCTATCCACTGATAGTGAGTATGAGTGCAAGAAGAGGATGAGATAGAGGACAGGGGAATACGACTACAAATGGTCAATACCCTGTAACAAGGAAACAATCTTTTCTCTATAAATTTCTTTTGTTCGTCATCTTTTCTCAATTCTTTGATAATTCCTGGTAGATCCAGGAAGAAGATTCAATATATATTTGTATGGGACATAAACTCCGGATGGACCAAAATTGTTTGTTTGGATGAATTGGTTGCTTTGGTTATTATGGTTGATAGGTATACTTTAGTTTCTAAACTAAAAGTTTTGAAATTGTATCCATATATCTGTCTATTTTTGGATCTGGATATGTTCTACGAATGGTTAGTTATCCTTCGAACTAACCGATGCCCCCTGCATATTTCGTAGATCTGGATAACACGAGTATCTTGTGAAAAATTCAAAAGATTCGTTCTCATATCAGTTATTGATATTCTGATTTGGTAAGCCAAATGCAGAATAGATATTCAGTTTGAGTTGATGAAATATTTTTCATCTATCTTTGTGTCTCCCTGGCAAATTTCGAGGACAAAATTCTTTTAAGGGGGGAAGGTTGTAACGACCCCGGATTTTAAATAAATTTAAACTGATAATTAATTTAATTTTTAAATAAAAATTGGGAAATTTATTTGATAAATTGATTTGAGTTTCCCCGAATTCAAATAGAATATATGTTAAATCGTTTAAATTTAAAATTTTGTATATATATGTGAATATATATGTATATGTGCATATATGAGTAAATTTGAATATATACATACATATTTGATTTGAATTTAAATCTTAAATAAATGGTTTAAATATTAAATATAAGAATTTTAGACTTTGACACAAGAAAGAAAATAAATAAATGATTTAAATTTAGGATTGATGGTTATTATATAAAATAAATACAAGACAATGAATAAAAGTAATAATAGTAATAAATTAAGCTAGAAATAGAAATCAATAAATAAAGGATAAATATTAAGTAAACACATTAATAAAGCATAACGACATGTTAAAAATAGAATCTATTTATATTGCAACGCAAAAGAAAGAAATATACATTCATGTTTTCAAAACATATGTATAGATAAGTATGCAAGCTAGTAACAAACACATATGTATACCAATGTGCTTGCAAAAGGAGATAAGTTGTAGGCTGAGAAAAAAGAACATAAATATTTATGTAAGCTTGCAAAACAAGGAACAAGATAAATATATGAATGTACAAATAAATTAAGTACAACAAGACAACTCAACCAAAACAATATCATGTATAGCCGAAATGAAGAAAGGAAAATATAAATATTGTATAAGCATAATTAATGCAAATATCTCTAGTACACTACCATTTATCACTTCAGCCACAATATACAACATATCAGCTGCCAAAACAACATTTCAGTCAATAAAAAAAATCTCTGAACAATATTGTACAAATTTTATTACCTTGTACAAAACCAATAACAATACCCTGCAAACTTCATTTTCTATAAACATATCAACTTTCTCATTTCAGTCTCGTTCCATTCCAAACTGAGAAAACGGAAGTAAACATCATCTAAAAATTAAACAAAATTCAATTAAAACAACAAAACAAATCAAGGCAAAACCAGAGATCAAGAAAGTTTCTAGCTTTCAAATTCAAGCCTGTTTCAACATAGAGGAAACTCTGTTCTTTCTTCAAAACCACTGTGAGTAAACTTTTGAAATTCTGGAATTTAAATCTGCTGTTTGGAATCATGCTTGAAGTTAAGTTGTGCAGTTGGTTGCATGTATGAAAAATATATGTGTGTGTGTGTGTGTGTGTGTGTGTGGATATGTTTTGTGCATTTATCTCTATTCCGGGTTACAGGCTCCAAACCTGTTATAAAATTCAAATCCTCCTTCTTTGATTCTTATTAAACTTTAGAATCTAAACAAGATTTGTTTGTTTAACCATGATTTAAGTTTTAAAAATAAATTTAAGTAAATTAAACTAAAAGCTTTTTCTGAAAATTAGAAAATACAGGAAAACCCAATATATATTGAAAATTCAAACATCATGATTTCGGGTTTAAATTTTATCATGTATAATGTCTTTGAAAACAATGATTTTTGAAAGTGAAATCAGGATTTCTAAGTTAGTAAATATGGAGAAATCTTGGGTTGATCGTTTTGGGGTTTTCTGGTGATTCCCGGCGATCGAAGCAAAACGAGTGATGGGGATTGTGGCTGAGGGTAGTCTGGAGGTTGACGAGTTAGGGAAAATGATCAATGATTTTTCCGATCATTGGGGAGGCAGTGCGACAAGATTCTAGGGTTTAAGGGTTCATTTCGATACATGGCAAAGACGAGATCGCTGCAACGTCGTCGAGGCTTCGGGGGTAACCGGTCCATGGGGAAAAGCTTCGGGGACCCTTGGAGCAGCTGTGGTTGGAGTCGCGTGGATTCCAGCGTCGTCACGCGGTGGGACGAAGCGAATTTTGGCGATCGAATGGGTTACAGGAATAAGCAGTTGGCCTCGAATTAGCTCGATTTTGATTTAGAGATGATTCCGTATAATTGGTTATTCGAATCGATTTCGGTGATCATCGACGATGCTCGGGTGGCCGCGACGTTGATCGGAGATGGTTGTGGTGATTGTGCACGTGTACGTCCATCTTCATGTATCTGTGTTTTGTGATGGTTGGGGAAGAAGATGGGGGACTCGAGTTCAAGCACGTGAAATCGTGGGTTCGACTCGAAGCAACAGAGGGAGGCGAGGAACTCGAAGTAAGGCTCGAGTTTAACTCAAATTAGCTCGGGTAGGAATTGTTACAGGCATTCAACCTGTCTGGTTTCCAAATTTAAGAAACTGGTTTCAATTTTATAAATCCAGGTTTAAACTTGAGTTGAAATTTAAAGTTTAAATATAAATTCAAGTTAGTTTTGAAACTTACTTTGGAAATAAATCAAGTTTTAAATTTAAATTGTCTAATAACTAAAAAAAATGGTTAGGCAAATTGAAAGTATATTTTAAACAATTTGAATTTAAAATGGAATTTGAAATCATAAAGGATTGATTTAAACAGAGATAAAATCAAAGTTTCAAAAATCTGAATTTAAATCTAAATTTGAATTCAAGATTTTAAATAAAATAAAGTTTATAAATTCAAATGTTTAAAAAGTTTAGATGAAAGAAATTATACTTTAAATATGTGAAGTCAAAAGAAAATTTGATTATAACTCTTTTGATCAATGAGTTATTAATAATTAATCAATTTTGATTAATAATGATTAATGTAAGTAATTTCTTTAGGAAAGGAACTAAAGAAATTTAAATTGTTAATGAAGGTCATTGACTAAGATTATTTAAATAATTATTGATCAAGTGATTAATTTTTCATAATTAATTAATTTAGATTAATTAATTTAATAATGATCATTATGGAATTATTTAAATATAATTACTTAAATGTAAGTAATTAAGGAATTAATCATTCAGTGTAATTAATTGAGTTTAATTGAATTTGTTCAAGTTAATTACTTAAGTTAATTAATTCAGAATAATCACTTGACGATTTGGAGAATATAATTACTTAGCGAAGAAATTAATAGATAATTACTGAATGTAATTAATTGAATGATGATTTGAAATTTGAGTAAATTATTTGTTAATAAATTAAAGGATTAATTAATAATGGTGATTAATTAAGATTAATTTAATAATTAAAGATTAATTGATTCATTAATTAAGAATGATTATTTAATAATTAAGGGTTAACTAATAAATTTGAAAGGAGGATTTATTTCAAATAATTTGTAATTAACTTATGATAATTAACCCGGATTAATAATTGATACATCTGATTTAAATGAATCAGTTGATTAATAAATTTACTTGTGAATGTTTGGACTTGACTAAATGATTGAATTGTTTGATATTCTGATCTGTGATGCTGTGTGATATATATTCTGATTTGTGTGTGATCTGTACTGTAGTTATTTATCTGAGTTGAATGTAAATTATTATCTGTGACTTATATACCTGTGAATGAAAGATAAGCGTTATAGTTATACCGCTTATCAACTATATTTCTATAATCTGATCCATGATGATTGAATGATGTTGCACTGCTGTGTGAAACTCCTGGACTACAACATACACACACAAATATGGATTTCACGTGGAAATCAGTTAAGTCGCAGATTTTTGACAATTTTAAAGATTGAATTCTCGAATCCAAATAGTTTTGGAAATTGTAATTGAGAGCTTTGTAAATGAGTTTCAAATGTAAAAGTTATTTTAAATAACTTGATAAAACTTTGAAATCAAAATAAATTGATTTAGATTCAATATTTGAAATTGAATTCAATCATTTGGGAAACTAATTGTTTTCACCAGATAGAAGCTCTCATATAAGGAATGAATTTCCAATTTGAATTAAAGGAATTTCAAGTTTGAATTGAAGATGGTTTTCCAAATTACGCATATATCCTTGGAAAAGATTTTGAAAGCTATCAATTAAATATTTGTTTTAAAGATTTAATGAGTAAATCCGATTGAGATGGAAATTGATTTGGAAAATCTGTGAATGGATCTTTGTGAAACTGGGTGAACTTTGTGAATTGAATCTTTTTATGTAAAAGATTAAAATGGTAATGTGTTTAAACCATTTAAAGAGAAGTGTTGGGTAATAAGTTGTGACTTAACTGAAATCCCAATATCCATATGTTTTAAATATTGCGCTCATTATTCGGTTTAGCCGGGAGAGGACTTTGTGTCATATAACCCATTCTGAATAATGATACGTCATATATGGATTGCATTTGAAGACCGGTGGTGAAGACCGGGTATTTGTGAGAACGATAGGATGACCTATCGATTGTCTCTGCACTGAGTCGCGTCGGTATAGAGATTTCTTAAGTGATGGGAAATCCGATCGGGATTGTGAATACCCAGATTGCAAGGGCTTCTTCGGAAGTACCTTCGGTTCTGTTCGAACCCGGAACAGACTTGTATGGTTGTATGTCTGACATTACACTTTGAGATATAAAGCTGATTCCTTTCAAATACATTTCTGTTTGGTGGCGTAGAATTTATTCTCTTAGCTTAACACCCTTCTCTGAGATGTACGAGCTCAGAGGTTATGTAGTTGAAGGTTATCAGTGATATACTCCCAATTTGGTAGTGTGGCATGCTGAGTGTTGCTGTGTGTTGTTGATCATTTGTTGATCATTTGTTGATCAAAGCATGGCTTTGTGAAAAAGCGTAGCTTTGTGGACGAGACTGCATCGGGACCTCACACCCCGGAAATGGTCGAAACAGGAAAGATGTGGCAAGGTTATGAGGGTCGCTCCCTTTAGGGTATGTCATTTCCTTTTGGAAAAAGGTGATATCATGGTATGGAGCCCAGATATTTACCTGTGTGGTTGCTCCAATCTCATTTACTCTGTGTGATTGTTGCTTTGTGATCGAGGTACCTCGGATAAAGGTCCCAAAGGACCGGGGGGTGGCATATTCGTGTAGTAGTTACCTAGTGTAAGAGGTAACCCAGCCTTTTGTTGGCAGAGAGCTAGTTAGTTCTCGGGACGTCCATCTAGAGGCGTATCCATTGACAGTAGGAAGTTCCTTAGCCTGACCATTTGTTGGAAAATCCAAAGAAACAATACGAGCCTTGTACGGTTTTAGTTGTATAAGCTACTATGGAATGTGGCGGTAACCTGCTATTGAACATAGTAGCTATAGTGGCATACAATAATGGTTGTATGCTGGCTAAGATTAATATTATACTTTGGAAAAAATTTCACACTATGCACTAGTAATAATATCAAAAGAGTTTTTCTTGCATAGGATGCATGTTTGACTATCATAAGAAGAAATCTCCTCCAATTCTGCGATTGCATTGTGTGTGTGGCGGAAGGTCTTATGGTAGTTTCATTTTCCAAAAGCATTGCGGATTTCAATGTTTAAAATTCTTTTGTTGTTTGTTTTAAAGATAAACTGTTTTTATTACTCACACCAGTCCCATGACTGACTCGGAGTTTATTGTTCCCTTCCTAAACTCTGGGTGCCCACAATTTTGCAAATGGGCAGTCTAGAGTTGGGTTTTTCAGATAGTCAGGTTTAGTAGATTATCGGGAGCTAGTTCAGTGTTCGGAGTTCATGGATGACTGACCTTGCTTATCTTGGTGCAACGTGATGGTGGTTCGAGCTCATGTTGGAGTTATTGGTGTTATTCTCTTTGTCGGATCACTTGGAGTATCACTTTTGTTTTCCGCTGTATCATTATTTATCTCTGATATTCTTGTATCATATTGATATCATTGTTGTATATCATTCTGGATATTGTATTCATTGGAGTTGTATATGATATCATTGATTTCTTTATTCCGCTGTGTTGTTATACTTACTATGTTATAAGCTCCGGGGAGCCAGATTCAGCGTTTGAATCTACGGCATTTGAGTACAAGTGAAGTACGGGTGCTGATTTTCGAAGGCCGAGTTCAGGAACCTTACAATCACAGCTATTTTTCGGTTTATGTTCTCTACCCTAAACATTATCCGTTATATCGCAATATGTACTTATTAGAGGTGTTTGGTTCTTTTGAGGGGAAAATCGTTATGACGATCTCAAAAGTACAATTATATGCTAGCTACATATTTCTTGAGTTTATCAAACTAGACTTACGTCTGACCCGTGGTTTTATTTTTCCCTTATTTCCATGGGTGCTCTTTTGAGTAGTCTGAGAAAAGCAGGTTTTTGTTGATGTTAATTGAGCTCTTAGAGAGGAACTAGATGTTTTACCTATCGTAGTATTTATTTTCACTGCATTATTTTATGTATATATATGTTAATCCAAAAAATGGATCAACACCCATGATTAGTGTGAAAGCACCAGCCCTGTTTATCAGAGCAAATAAAATAGAAAAGAAATATAAAATGAGAAAAAATAGTAAAGAGACAAGAGAATTTTATAGTAGTTTGGCTGTTAATGAAGCCTACATCCAGTTTATAATTTTTCTTATTAACTGACTGTGGTTACAAGTTGAATTGGATTACAATATTATTGAATCTTCAAAGTGAGATCAAGTCACAAGTACAAGAGTTCACTGGAGAATCACAGTGAACCCTTGGATAACTATTGTGTGGAAGGAGAAGAGTGAAAAATAATCTCTACAGAGTTCCAATAGCCAGTCCAGAAGGCTCTATTTATATTGCAGGTAGGATTGTATTTATAGGGGTTGGAGAGCACTTGGGCCAAAGCTACTTTGCTAGAAGCCTGTACTCAGCGTCGTAAAGGAGCTCAGAAAGTTTGAAGGCGACCTAAGAAAACCTGATGGATCACCAGCTATCCATAGGTGATGGATTGCTAGAGATCCATGTACTTGGTCTATTTTTGAGTTATCTCCATTTGGTTGTCTTCCTATCTTCTATTTGAGTGCCTTGTCCATATACAAGTCGTTTGGAGTTTGTTTGATCATCTGTCTTCATGGGTCATCTGGTCTAGAAGAATCATCCAAAGCTCGCTCAAAACTTAATGAAACCAAATGAAACTTTGCAGGTACACTCTAGAGGGTGTAAGGGATCTACACTACGGATGTCAGGTGGTGGGGACCAACCTATATGGGTCACTAGCGATCCATCAAGTTGGATCGCCAACGATCCATCATATCTTATCCAATCATGCTCATTTTTCTTATGACTTTCTTTTATGTCTTCTAAGCATTCCCTCCAATTTCAAGTCAATTTGATTCGGTATGAGTTCTTTAGGTCCATTTTAAGCTAGCTGCTTTGGTCGAAAAGAGGGTAAACAACAGCTTGAATCATATGAGTCTTTACTTCTTAAACTATGCTGCTTGGAAAGCTATGAAACTTGGAAAGTATTCTTTGAAGAGATAGTATTTCATGATGTAAGAGGTTAGGATGACTCGCAATGCATCCTTATGGATCGCTAGCGATCCATAGGGAATGGATCGCTACCGATCCATCCACTTAGTGTTTTCTTGACTTATTTTTCTTGAGGTCCATTGACTTGTTTTCTTGATTGCTTCAGTCAAGTTTTAGGTCATTCTGGCTTAGTCCGAATGTTCTAACTCCTGTTGAATTCTGCTAGGTTAAAAACCCATTTAACATTTGCCCCTCGGAGTATGCTTTCATTGGAAACAAAGTGTGCTCTGAAACAAGACAAGTTTCAAATTACTATTCTGTGAATTTCAATGAATTGTCGAAGTCCATGTCAAGATATTATTTTCAATTGACTGACTTCTGATAGCCATTCATTTTTTGATTTAGATCTAAATTCAATTCCTGGTATTGACAATGCAATCATTGCTTTGTAGTTTACACAAGGGTTTAGATTGGTAAGTAAGTGCACGATGTAGATTTGGAGTCGACCTATATAGTTTTAACTCAGCTGGCGGTGAAGCTAAGTTTTGTCACGAATGATTGTATGCCATTCTGGAGCGAAGTCTTGCTATTTGTATTTAACTGTATCTTTATGAGGACTTGGTTAAGTTCCTATTGCCGTTTTGAATTCTAAAGCGACGATTTATTCAAAAATTGGATATAGTGAATTATTCAATCATATCGCTCTTCCCATTTCTATACTCCAGTGATCCTGAAAAGAAAAGCTTCATGTATCGCTCCGGACAGCGGCTCCGTTATAAATCATTGACCGATAATGGGTAAGTGTGTGGAAAAGATAATTTCAAAGGACGATCTGGATTTTTTTTCAAATGTAAGCAAGCTATTTACACTAGATTGTTCTTTTGCAGTATTCGGGATACTGGACTCTTCTCATGTAGATAACACACTACATCTGCCTTGGTCAACGCTCAGAACCCGATTGGTCAACATACGCCAAATTCCCTTCGATTCCAAGCGTTGGTTATACAAGGATATTATTTAAAAGTAAAACATACCCGACAGGGTTGAATACTAAGTTTTATGTTGAAAATGACTTTTCGGTCATCCAATCTTTAGTCTGGCGAAGGGACTTCCACTCCACCAGAAGCTGGGTCCTTCACAACTTAGGCTTCACTTATTATTCATGTCATATTGGGATGATTGATTACAGTTAAATTACAAGTCACAACAGCTCTTGTAGAGTTGAAGTTGAAGTTCGATCAAGCACAGTTTCAGTCTTCGTAAACTAACGTATGACTTGTTCGATTGCGATTATCCTTTCCTTGTGTTTTTCGAAATTCAACCCGCACACCAGCCTCTGTCTCAGAGGACTATTGGTTTAATTACTCGATTATGAGCATTGCCTTTTCTCGCTATTGCACCTCTTGTGTTCATGTGCAGCATACTCGTTTACTATAATTCTATACATGTAAGTAATACTTCTGCAGCCATTTCGGCATATTCTATTTCATAGCTTTGTTAAGAATTATGAGGTTGCTTCGTCTAGCCAGTTCTGTAGTAATCCCTACTTATGCTCAATTGAGTTCATTTTAACAAAGTGTTACTGTATCTGCCCTAGTCCATAGGGCTGATTTCTCTGAATACTAAGTCTATATGTTTTTGGGAGACTGGGTCTCCTCGGCAATATGTTCGATTACCCCAATTTGATTGACACGATAGCTCCTATCACCTGGAACTATAGAATTTGTTTCTTAATTCCAAGCTCTGGTTTTTTCAATGATGTATGTTTCCTGATTGTAATTGAATTCCTCCAAGTTGACATCGTCATCCAGTGTCATTCTGGGTACATCTACTTGAAAGACGTGTCGCCGTCATCTTTTGCTAGAGTGAATTCTTCCTAGTCCAGTTTCGAGACCCTAATCATGTATCAGTTTCTATCTCCAAAAACTCGTGCATGGATGGCTCAACTCTGTGGATTTTTCCTTGATGTTGTGAAGCTTCAGATAGCATGAGATGCCAGAAGGTAGGGCTGAAGATTCAGTCAAACTCTTGCATATGTTTCTAATAGCCGATGTATCGGTAGTTTCATACTAGGGATTTCTTCTTAGCATCACCAAACTTCGAGTAATGGTATATTCTTGCAAGTTGGAACCAAATGATCTAGTTAGATCGTAAGTAGGTCATCGATCCTTCTCATCATCGCCAAACTGCGAACAACGGTTGATTTTTGAACGTTAACTCCTTCATTTCCTTTGTTAGCGATTTTGTTGCCAAAAGGCTCTATTTTGCGATATGGAACCGTTATCTAACCAACCTCGTGGTTGTTCATGTTTGGACTTTGCAACATTTCTTTAAATAAAGTATTTGTGCGTCTATCCTTGCTCAAGGGACAAGCTATTTCGGGCGCCTATATTTGGGCGATTGTGAGAGATGGAGATATTTGGGACAAATGATTCAATTTCTCCTGGTCTGGCTCTCAATCCTATTCTAGGATAGAGGAAGTCCGATGGTTTAGTTCCTACCTTCCGTGATTGTCCCTACATATCCTTAGTTGTGCATGCTTTGCTTGATTGTTGTCATCGTGTAAGTTCTGTTCATATGCCAATTCCTATCTTCGGGAATTGATAACCTAGCTACTTGGTTCCACACAACATTTCTTGAGGCTGCCTATCTTTTGGCTAAATCTAAATTCTTTCTAAGTTGAATTTAGGAAATTCGGTTGTGCACCATCTTTCATCCCTAGAAATTAGCGCACGGCCGATTCAATCTTGGGATTTCCTTTCAGCGCTGCTTTATTCCTGTGCAGTTGTTGATTCCTGTGATGAAAGGTCGAACCATCCGGTTGACCTATGAAAGGTTATGTCTTCATGTTGTTGCTTATTTTCAGGCAATGGTAGTTTTCTGAAGAATAGGGTAGAACCTCAGTTGAGGACCAACTTCTATCTCCGGAAGCTAGTGTATTGATGGTTTACTACGATTAGTGTTTCTCATCGAACTTGTAGATTAAAGTTTTCCCGGCATTGTCGAGGCAACACCGATACATAGTGAATAGAAAATTTCTCGGCATTGCAGGGGCAATGTCGGTACTTAGGAAATAGACGGTTTCCCGACATTGTCGGGGGAACACCGACACTTATGAAATAGAAAGTTTCCCGATGTTGCCGGGGAAACACCGGTGCTTAGTAAATAAGAAAAGGCCTTAGCGTTGCCAAGGCAACACCGACACTTAGGAGGTTGGGATCGATTTTCCCCGCCGATCAGGCAAAGCTTTTAATCTAGGTGGGCACTAGTTTCGGTGTTTGAAAACTTGCACTTCGATGATTAGACTGTAAAAGTCTTTTCTTTGTGCTGCCTATCTTCAGGCAATGTTAAAGTCATGTTGGCTAGGATTGAATCATTCATATGATCCTGTATAGTTAAGTAGATCCCTTTCAACCCAATATGGTTGTTTTTCTCAACGTTGCTTAACTTTGGGATACGCCATGTTTTGGAAGGATGGGATTCCTAGGCGTTTTCATTGCCTAGCCTTGTTTATCACCATCAAGTGTTACCCTTGGAAATGCTGGGTTGTTGCTTAACCAATTCTATTGTTATTCTTATTCAAGAATAATCAGATTTTCACCCGCAGAGTTTTGTTATGATTTTATTTCTATCTACGGACCGTGCTCATTCCTATCCTGATCATGGACCGGTAGAGTTAGGTAGTGTTTGTCTAGAATCTATAACACTTAACCTTGCTTGTTTTATGCCATATGCTTTATGCTAGGCTGATAGCATTGTTGTGGATATCAATCTTATTCATTTGTTCCAATCTTCGGGAATCAATGGTTTAGCTACTCGATTTTGAGTGTTCTCTCCTTGCCATTGTCTGTCTTTGGATAACAGTTAGTTTTTTGTAAGTTGGGGTTTCAGACCTCAGCCGAGCACCTGCTTTTGTATATGAAAACTGGTGCACTGATGATTTGATTTTGGAAATGCCTTCCGTCATCGTCTATCCCTGAATGACGGTAAGTTCCTCTTTTTATTGCAACTTGGAGGGATTTTTTATCCTGACCAAGTGTTAATGTGTTATGTGCCCCTCGGTCCACAGGGTTGATTATTTTGAACAATTGATGTGAGACTTGATGTTTTGGGTGGCTCCTTGGATGCCTCCTGTCAAAGGTGCATCGCAGCTCCTATCTTTGGGAACTCGTGACTTGGATGTCTTGAATTTAGACTGTACATTAACTTTGGTCAAAGATCAGAATTCTTTGCTGACTTCTTGGTTTGTGAACTTTGCGGCATTGCTGGAATAATGTTGGTTCTTTCGGGTAGTGGGAGTTGATCCCTGTTAATCCTACAATAGACAAGTTTCCCGGTGTTGCCGGGACAACACCGATAATTAGAAAATTTTAACGGTTCGTTGATGATTCCAGAGCAACATCAAATAACGTTAGCGCGGCTTATTAGTTGCATAACTTATGAAAATGCACGAATACGAAATGCATGGATTTTGAGAGTGCGCTGGTTACGAAATGTGTGGTTTTTGAGAGTGCATAACTTACAAAATGCATGGCTTTTGAGAGTGCGTGGCTTACAAAATGTATAGCTTTTGAGAGTGCGTGGCTTATGAAATGCGTGGCTTATGGGATTGGTAGGACCCGTCGATCCAAAATGGTTTGAACTTCTTGACGTTACCAATCTTCGGGTAATGTGAGGAGTTCGTTCTTCACGAGCGTGGTTCCACGGCTCAAGAAGTGATTGTGCAGCTTATGAGATCGTACGACCCATCGATCCAGAATGGTTTGGAACTTCTCAATGTTGCCAATCTTCGGTAACGTAAGGAGTTCGTTCTTTGAGAGCGTGGTTCCACAGCTCAAGAAGTGATGTGCGGCTTATGTTAGTGCACAGCTTAAGAGATTGATATAACCCATCGATCTGAAACGGTTTGGAACTTTTTGACATTGCCAATCTTTGGGTAACGTAAGGAGTTCATGCTTCGAGAGTGTGGTTCCACGGCTCAAGAAGTGATGCGTGGCTTATGGCAATGCACGACTTAAGGGATTGATATGACATGTCGATCTGAAATGGTTTGGAACTTCTTGACATTGCCAATCTTCGGGTAACATGAGGAGTTCGAGCTTCGAGAACATGGTTCCATGGCTTAAGAAGTGATGTGCGGCTTATGGGATTGCGCGGCTTATGAGATCGAAATGACCCGTCAATCCGAAAAGGTTTGGAACTTCTTGATGTTGCCAATCTTTGGGTAACATGAGGAGTTCATGCTTTGAGATTGTGGTTTAATGACTCAAGAAGTGATGCATGGCTTATGGGAGTGCGCGGCTTATGAGATCGATACGACCCATCGATCCAAAACGGTTTGGAACTTCTCGATGTTGCCAATCTTTGAGTAACGTGAGGAGTTCATGCTTCGAGAGCGTTGTTCCATAGCTCAAAAAGTGATGCACGGCTTATGGGAGTGCGCGGCTTATGAGATCGATACGATCCGTCGATCCAGAATGATTTCTCGATGCTACCGTAGTGACACCGGTTTTGGAGGAGACAGGGATCGAGTTCCATCGATCCAGCGGTTTGGGTCGATTTGACCCTGTCGACTCAGCAGGTTATCTTCTGGAACATGGTTTTATCGGTTCAAGAAGATAGGCACAGCTTACGGGATGCGCACAATTTTTTGGGCCTACCCGGTGCTGGAGGAGCGATACTAGTTCTTAGAAGGTAAGGATCAAGTTTTCCCTTCAATCTAGCGATTTGACTTCACTAGAACATGATTTCGTCAGTTCTACGAGATAAGTGGTTTTTGGATCGAGTAACCATAGCTTGGATGATCCTCTTGTATTTTGGGAAGACATACACGGCCAAGCAGACAAGGTTGCCATGGTGGAGAGATCTACAGCAGACCGCATGGAGATGGTTATAAAGAAAGAGCTTATGGGAATTAAGGGCAAGACTCTTAGTTTTTGGCCCAAACTTCCTTTAGAGAATTGGTCTTCAACTGGCATACGATCTAAGAGGAAAAGGAACTGGTCACAAAGGGTAGTAAAGGAGGAGTAGAGAAGGAGTAAGCAAGTATTATGCTTCTATTTTGTTTGTTGCGCTCGCTGGGTCGTTAAATCCATAGTTTTCAGAACACCGGGATTTTTGATCGGGCGTAACAAAATTGTGGTATGATTATTCTAGACTTTCCTTGTAGCTATTCAAGTATGTGTGGTGCCCCGTTCTATACGGATGTTCACGTGCTTAAACTATATTCGGGGTTTCTCCACAACCCGTTTGGTTGCACGCGGTCCAATGGATGCAACAATGTCTTCTAAATGATTAAAGCATGGAAAAGCCTCTATCTTCGGGGACTTATATATTATGGATTTGAGATACTTGGTTCTCCCAAGTACCAAATCTTGGCTTGATTTGAGTCTGCCTCTGATTGATCACAAGGTCGGTTCAGTTTTGGCTTAGTTTCTTTCAGCGACTTCGAAGCTCTGGAATTCAGCATTGTTTGTCTCGTCGTTGGAAGTGATTGTGTTAATTTTATGGAGTGACTGATGTGATTATCGATTCGTGGCCCCGGAGCAAGACTTTAATGACTTCGGGCAGTTCTGGATGAGATGACCGCTGATCTTTCAGTTGGCCTTCGCGTTGCTTTAGTTCATGAAGGATTTTTGGATCAGATGACTGCTGATCTACCGGTTCACCTTCACGACACTTTAGTTCGTGAAGGACCTTCACGATGCTTTAGTTTGTGAAGGAGTTTTTGTGATCGGATGTCCAGGGACCAGACGGCCTTGGGATTATAATTTATCAATTCCGAGAGGAATTTTGGTCGGATGTCCAGTGACCAGACGACCCTAGAGCAATTATTCATCGACTCCAAGAAGAGTTTTGGGTCGTGTGTCCGATGGCCCGGCGGTCTTAAAGCGATATTCATCGACTTCAGGAGGAATTTTGGTCGGATGTCTGGTGACCAAACGACCTTGGAGCGATAATTCATCGACTCCAAGAATAGATCTGGGTCATGTGTCCGATGGCCCGACGGTATTAAAGCGATGATTCATCGAGTCCAAGAAAGGTTTTGGGTTGTGTGTCCAATGGCCTGGCGGTCTTAAAGTGATGATTCATCGACTCAAGAGGAATTTTGGGATTTGGCTCGCGGGAACATAGTTTTATATGTTCCTGGAGACTAGGAGGTTGGATCTGTTTGTTCGACGATCCTTTGGACAAGCCTTCTCGACGCTACTATAGCAATTCTCATAAAGGGGATTGACATGACTCGTCGAGGGCATAGAAGCATTTCTTTCGCTGTGCTATCTGCAATGGCTCTAGTGTCCATGTATGACTCATTTGTAAAAGGAAAGTAGAAAAGGATGGATGATTAGGCATTACTTTAGGTTGCTGACCCATTCCTTAGTATCTAGCCAGCCAGGGTGTTATTTGATAATCATCCTTTCGTCTAATTTTGTCGGTTAACTGAGGCGCTTTTCTACTGGGTCTTAGTGGCCTTGCTTGGGTAGAAGGTCCCTGAGGTCATCTAGTTCCTTCACTGTTTGGTATGTTCTTTAGCAAATTACCGGGTTTACCTTCTACCAATTGCACTACCTCTAGTCACTAGAACTGGTTTGCCTTCGCATAGAATTCTTCCAGGGTAGTAGATTGTTTTATCCTTTAATATTCCTGAGGGCCTTATAGTAGACTGCATCCGTCGCCTTCGCTTCGTCCATATGCTAGTCACACCTGTAAAAAAAATCAATTTCGAATTAGTTGTACAGTTGTAGGAAGGTATAGTTGGCATGGTAAACTTCTTTACATGCTGAATGGGTTTTGATTGGGGAAGATGCTCTAATCGTTGTCAGTCAAGTTCATTTTCAAGTTACGCCTGTTTATAATGCTTGAGAATGGTATATGCATGATTGTCCTATGCATGAATGATTGGAAATGCTGATTGAATGGAAAATCACTTAGGATGGGGTCATGGATCAGTGACGATCCCTAAAAAATTTCAAACTAGGTGAGATCAATTTGGGGCGACAAGGAAGGCCCCATAAGGTTGCATTCCAAATTTCAAGGCATTTTGAGTTTGCATGTTTGAGTTATGGGCAACAGAAGATGGATCGGCGTTGATGGATCGGTGATATCTTACTTGTAGTCCGACCGAGAAAATTTGCCATTTGCTTGGAGTCAGCACATGGTTCGCTTGGAGTCACAAAGTTTAAAGTGCTGGGTTAGTGACGAACGGTGCTTGGAGTTATTTGCATGTTTGCTTGGAGAAAATCTTGATTTTATCCGAGTTTGAATTCGGGCCAGAATTTCCTAGGTTTGCTTCTAGTCGAATGGGTGATTACCCGAGTCCGACTTTGAGTTAGGACATCCAGAATCTACTTCAAGTAAAATAGGCGATTACCCAAATTCGGGTCAACCCTGAAGTGAGTTTTTCAACGACCATTTTGACGATGTTTGATGATTTTCGACAACGACCATTCGTGATTCGACGATGGGAGCTCCATGATGGGATTAGAAGCTGGTCAATTAGGAGTGGTCATAATATACCACGGGAGCTTGGCCTTGTAATCGATCCTGGTTTGTATCATATCTTCTTGGTTCTCCTGTCTTTGGGAGTACCGTTTGAGTAGTTGTTCCTCATCCATTGCTTGGCACTGTGCTGCGGCACGGGTTTTAGAGCTTCTTTTAGCGTTTTGCACGTTAGCATTTTCATCTAATTTGTCTTCCTTAAATTGTTTGCCATCTTTAGAGCCGGAGAGAGCCATCATTATATCTCCTCATGGGGTTTTCACTCCTAAGTTCGGTGTCCTTCTGGATGTTTGTCCTTTGGGATGTTCTGTCCTTCGGGATGTTTTGTCCTTCGGGATGTTTGTCCTTCGAGTTGTTGTCCTTCAGGATGTTTGTCCATTGAGACGTGGCGCCTTATTATTCTAAGAGACAGTACTTGGCGGGCTTCGGCCATTTTATAAGCATGTGCTATCTTTTGTGATGATTTCATGATTTATTTGTGATTTTCCAAATGTATCGCCTTTCGATATTATTTGGCCTTTTGAGTCGTTAGAGATATTATTATGTGGCGATTACATTTTTGGATTTTGAACTCATATCGAGTTCTGTACATTGAGATTTGTGATTGTCGTCTTTGGCGTTTATTTTGAGATTTATAACTCCAAATGAGCCTAATCTTTTTGCAAATGAAAGAGCACTAATACCATGCTATGACGCCCCACCCCGACCCAGATTAATAAAGAGTATTACCGAGTAATACTGTCTGCTAATGCGGAGAATAGGGCTGGTTAGGAGTGACCATCTATAGCTTTGTCTTAAACATCTATTGAATACGTCGATTGGGTGCTCTAATTTTTTTTTCAGACTTAGTAAAGCAACTTTCATTTTATAAGTATTCTCATATTTTGATATTTGCTAAGTCAAAACTTAAGATCTTTACAGCAGGTGCTTTTGTAGTGGGTGGAGTGTTAATGTTTTCTTCCATCATGATTCTTGGAGCTCCGCCCACTACTTCCTTTTGCTTTTGCCTTCTGTTTCTTCCATTTAAGCCAGAAATAGAAGAATGCTCTTACTCCATAGCAGCCATGGCTTCAGGCACCGTTCTAGGAGTAGTTAGTGATTGGAGCGCTAAGAGAGCATCTATCTTTTCTTATAAGAGCCTTTTGACTGTTTGTCATTTTCTGGTTAATTTCCTCAACCATCTTGTTTAATTCTCCCTTTTCACAACTTCATGCTATATGGAGGATCCTGGAACCTGATCTCCAGAGTTAGCTCAAAACAGCAGGTTGTTGGGGTGTTGACTTCAATTTGCTGAGGTTTTGTTTCTTCTCCAGCAATGGTAGCTCCTATGGATCTTCTAGAGGTAGTTCTCTTTCTTCCTGGTGCCATTGATTCTCAACATCAAATATTCTAAGTAGAGATTGAGAATCTAACTTCTGAACCTATCTGATACAAAGTAGATAGCTAAATCTAAAGCTGAGTTGGGTTCTTAGTGAAAGCACCAAAATATTCAAAAAATGGATCAACTCCCTGGATTAAGTGTGAAAGCACCAACCCTATTTATCAAAGTAAATAAAATAGAAAAGAAATATAAAAAGAGCAGAAATAGTAAAGAGACATGAGAATTTTATAGTGGTTTGTCTATTAACGAAGCCTACGTCCATTTATAACTTCTCTTATTAACTGACTGCTGTTACAAGTTGAATTGGATTACAATATGATTGAATCTTCTAAGTTAGATCAAGTCACAAATAGAAGAGTTCATTGGAGAATCACAATGAACTCCTAGATGAATATTGTGTGGGAGGAGAAGAGTGTATAATAATCTTTGCAGAGTTTTGGTAACTAGTCCATAAGCCCATATTTATGTTGCAGGTAGGATTGTATTTATAGGGGTTGGAGAGCACTTGAGCCAAAGCCGCTTTGCTAGAAGCCTGTACTCAGCGCCATAAAGGAGCTCAGAAAGTTTGAAGGCGACCTGAGCTAACCTGATGGATTGCTAGCGATCCATAGGTGATGGATCACTAGAGATCCACGTACTTAGCCTATTTTTAAGTGACCTACATTTGGTTGTCTTCCTATCTTCCATTTGAGTGCCTTGTCCAAATATCAAGTCGTTTGGAATTTGTTAGATCATCCGTCTTCATTGGTCATCTAGTCTAAAAGAATCATTCATAACTCACTCAAAACTTAACAAATCAGATAAAACTTTGCAAGTACACTCTAGAGCGTGTGATGGACCTACACTATGAATTTCAGGTGGTGGGGACCAACCTACATGGGTCGCTAGCGATCCATCAAGATGGATCGCCAATGATCCATCATATATTCTCCAATCATGCTTTTTTTTGTGACCCTTCTTTTATGTCTTCTAAGTGTTCTCTCCAAATTTCAAGTCAATATAATAATGTATGAGTTCTTTAGGTCCAGTTTAAGCTAGTTGCTTTGGTCGAAAAGCGGGTAAACAACAGCTTGAATCAGATGAGTCTTTACTTCTTAAACTACGCTGCTTGGAATGCAATGAAACTTGACAAGTATTCTTAGAAGAGATAGTATATCATGATGCAAGAGGTTAGGTTGACTAGCAATGCATCCTTATGGATCGCTAGTGATCCATAGGTGATGGATCGCTAGCGATCCATCCACTTAGTGTATTCTTGACTTATTTTTCTTGAGCTCCATTGACATATTTTCTTGATTGCTTCGGTCAAGTTTCAAATCATTTTGACTTAGTCTGAATGTTCTAACTCCTATTGAATTCTGCTAGGTTAAAAACCTAGTTATATATACACACACAGACACACTATATATATATATATATCAACAACTGTTAGGATTGGTTGTTATAACTGTCCAGGATGATGATAGTACTTTGGTTAGTAATTTTGAAATGCTATGTATATTAGAGTAGCACTATATGCTGTCTTTTGATAATATATATTACCATTACGCATGTGACATCCTGATGTTTTTGTTCTCCTTTTTCTTATTTGTTTTATTTTCTTATTTTTCTTTACCGTAACATTCTGTCTTTTTGGCACTTGAGTGTTCGGCACGTGAATATTGTGGATGTATTAGTGTCGGCATTCGGGGATCAAAAAGGTCATGTATTACATCTAGTAGCAAAGATGAAGGTTAGGCGAGAACCTTGGCTTTTGTTGGGTATAACTCATTAAGAAATATGGTATGGACTGCCCTTGCATGAGTTGGGTGTATAGTATATATGAAAGAATATATGTATTTGTTGTATATTAGTAATATATAATTAAGTATAAGTTGATGGTGTAGTTGATTTATGTAGGGATTAATGATCTCCATTTATCCCTTATTAGCTTAATCATGCTCGGTCGGCCTATGAGCATTGATTATTGATTGTTGATTGTTGTTTTCCGCTTAACCGGATTATAAGTAATTTATCGTTTTACTACATGGGTTGGGTAGAGGATAATTGTAGGAACATTAAAATGGAAACCTTGTGAATTAAGTTTCACAGTTTGACTATAAGGCGTTCAGTGATAATGCTGGGTTAAAAGTTAAATTTAATAAAAGTTGTTTATTAAAACCTAAATGAAAGATATATAAGATATTTTGAGAATAAATATTTTTGAAAGGATTTTATATAAGAAGGTGACTTTATATAAATGTGATTTATAAACTAAAAAGGATTTAAGCTAAGAATTTGAGAACTTAAATTCCAGTGTTTTTAAAAATGGGTTTTCAAAATTTTGGAGTAAGTAGAAATAAGTATTACTTGAAAATATTTTAAAAGACTAAGGCCCCTTTTGGTTTGCCATTTTTAGTTTCGTATTTTCATCCAAATAACGTGCATACGACGCATTTATTTTGGAAAAACAACCATTTTGAAAAATGACATTAACATATAAAATAAAATAAAATTATTTTATTTTTCGTGTTTTAAAGAATAACAAAGGAATGGAAAATAATCCAACCCCTTCGCCATCCTTTCAACCCTTCCTCTGTCCTTCCATCGTTATCGTAATGGTCTAAAACTTTAAATTTCTCTTTCGTTATCCTCATATTTTATTACGAATGTAGAAAACTGAAAACTCAAAATGATACTAAACAGGCTCTAATGTTTTAAAACAGTTTTAAGATTTGTTCGAATTCGAGGTTGCTCTCAAAATTGACAGGTTGATTCGAGAATAAAAGCATTTTTATATTAGTTAGTTCGAGTGGCTCGAAAGTTACTAAAAATAGGTATAAGATGTGTTCAGATGATAAGCATTTCTCATGAGTATTACCCGTCTTAGTAAGAGGATGTTTGATACTATTTGGTAGGACCTCATTTTGGTGTTACTCAATCTATATGTAATTTTCTATGGTTTTTAAAGAAAATGTTTAGAAAATTGGTTTGGAAAAATATTTTTGGTTTAATCCCAAAAGTTTGATTTAATATACAAAACATATATGTTTATATGATTATTCCAAATGATTTGAAAATAAAACTTGGTGTTTAGTTCTAAAGTTTTCTTTAAAAGAAAATTTTGAGATTAAAATAAAAGTTGAATTTTTATAACTCTTAATCTGAAAAGGGATAGTAAAATTTAAATAAATTTTAAACTATAAATTTGAATGTTTTGTATATACTCTTAAGATGTATTGGATTATTATACGAGTATGAACTTAAGTCTTGGAATATTTTAAAATGAAATTATGTTTTAATGAAATGTTTTATAAATAAACATAAGTATTTATAAAATGTTTAAAAAATAAAAGTAATATTTTATGAAATGCTTTCTTAATAATTTTAATATTAAGTGAGAAATACTATACAAGTAAAAGAATGCGATTTAAAATGTAAAGTAATTAGTGTAGTAAAGAAAATGATGGAATAAAGTATGTAAATTGTACATAGATCATTTTATTCGCATGATTCTTCTTGATCTAGGATTCAAGTACATGATTTTTAGGTGATTTTACGCCGGTCTGAACAAGGATTTTCACTAATCCCTGACAACGAACATTTGATACGGATTTTTGATATAATCCCAAAATTTTCTATTATAGTATATGGCTATGTAAGGAAAACGAAGATTTCTAATAAAAGAACTTGATCGGAGTCCGCACTAAAGAGATCAAGTGATCTATACTAGTTTGGAAGTAGAATTTATATGATCGAGCAAGTGATTGGATTTGATATTGTGTACAGATGGTCCATATTCATCGTACAGGCTTTAGTATATTTGTATGCTATGTTTGCTAGTAATTTTGAATGTTGTTAAGTATTTACGTGTGATTGCTTCTTTTGTTGCTTGTGTTGGAATTTCGAGGATGAAACATTCTAAGTGGGGGAGAAATGTAACGCGTAGCCTTTTCAACCCCTGAATGTCAACGCTAATACATCCATGGTATTCACGTGTCGAACACCTAAGTGGTGAAAAAATGTTAGGGTAAATAAAAAGAAGAAAAGAAAAGGAAGAATAGAAAAGGAACAAGAATGAGGAGAACAAAAACATAAAATCTCACATGCGGAATACTAACATATAATATCAAATGACAATACATAGTGTACCTCTGAAATGCCCTATCACAAACCCAAAGTCAATGCGCTTTAGCCCCAATGCTTCAAATACCAACACTTTTAAAAGCTCTGGTATGGACCAAAAACCACTAGGTATAATCATGCCCTCAATTTTATGCCTAAAAACCTCGAAGTTACCGCCTCATGACCCTAAATTCCAAGTACCACCGACCCCTTTTTGGATCCACCAATGACCACTCAATCTACTTGCCATAACTTCATCACTTCGACTGCAAACTTCGTGCAACCATAAATGTAGTATCTCCATACCATACCAAACCATCTTCCACCGATCACATCTTATTTTGAGCCCCTATTGATCAGTTTTCACTTATGCAATATCAAACACTCTAAACATTCAAACGAATCAAACAAACATCTAGACAATAATATATAAGCATTACATAACATACATACATCATTTGAAACAATACAATCACACTTTAAACATTAATATAATCCTAAATTATCCATATTGAGAAACGACAATTGGTTTGGTCAAATAGCGAAAAAGGGATTAATTCAAGATTAAACTTTTTAATTAAGTTTAGATTTCCATAAAATTCATTTTAAAAACGTCAATTTAAACTATATAAACCTTCATAGTAGAATGAGAGATATAAATTACTTACCTAAGATCCAAAATACATAGGAATCATTGTAAATCCAAGATGAATAATGATTATCACGAATTCCAAGACCCCAAAATCAGTAATTAACTAATCTTTCACTAATCCCCATGATAATCCCTTCATTTGGATGATTAAAGTTAAGATTTTGGTTCTTTGGCTAAGAGATCAATTAATGGTGGTTTAGAACTATTTTTGGGAAGTGTGATAATGAAAAGAGGTTTTCATATCGGTAGTTTAGACACAAATCCCGAAATTGGTTAATGGGCCTAATCCAAGCCTCATTAATTATCCACTAATCTATCGAAAAACTATCTAACTTCAAATGGTCATATCCCTTAAACGGTAAAGCTAAAAATCTATTGTGAGTAATGAACACTCTACGGAAAGAGAAACCACTGTATCACTTGGAAGTGGTTCAGACCCTAATTTAGCTGCTATCAAATGTTCTAGCTCTTACAAGTTTCCAGGGTTAAAAATGACTAATAAATTTTCTAAGGGTAAAAAATATCGATACTCAACATTCCCCAAAGTTATTGCCTCATAGGACCCAATTTGGATTTTAAAAATAATATTTTACAATCATCTAACATGTAAAATACGGGTCGTTACACCCTCTCCTTTTAGGAATTTCGCTCCCAAAATCCCATCAAACAAGGCAAAGTCAAACAATGTAGTTACCTCGCATGACTAAATATCAAATGCAAGCATATCAAACATCAAATATGCATACATAAGCTGGAAACAAATTCTACACATATCCTCACATGCAAAGTACTACTATTAATATAGTACTAAATGTGATATCAAATGTGAAAGCTAACGATAAAATGGATATTTTACCAAGTAAAGAGATCTGGATAAGAGGTCCTCATGCTCTCCCCGATCTCCTATGTACAATTGATTTTTCTTTAACCCTATTGAACCTTCACCAACTTCACCATCTTCCTCCTAAGCTGCTTCGTATTATATCCAACTATACAAATAGGCCTACAAGGTCTCTAGCCACTTGGTTCGATCTCGATATCATCCAGTTGATATGGTGTAATAGTTATGCTTGTGCCATACATGAACTACCGCAAATGAGAAACTTGGAACATGTAGTGCACACCTGCCATCTTTTAGGGTAAGTCGACTCTACAAACTTAGTTCTCAATCCTCTTGAGTATCGAAAAAGGACTTACAAATCTTGGTGCCAACTTCCCCTTAGTACCGAATCGAACTACGTTCTTAAATGGAGAAATCTTGGCAAACACCATATCACTGATAGAGAACTCTAGGTAATGTCTTCTCTTATCCTCATAGTTCTTCTGTCTATCCTGAGCATTTTTCATTCATTGTCGAATGATCTCGATCTTCTCCAAACCCCCTTACCATATCTGGCCCAATTATCAACTTCTCGTCTGCTTCCCACAAACATGAAGGAGCTCGCATGGTTATCCATATAATCCACAAATGGTGTAATACCAATGCTAGACTGATAATTATTGTTGTATGCAAACTCCACCAAATGCAAATGATCATCCCATAAGCCATCAAAGTCAAGTATGAAAACTCGTAAGAGATCCTCTAAGATATGATTTACTCTCTTAGTCTACCCATCATTTGGGTGACAATCCTGAAAGTATGTATGCCGCATAGCTAATACTTAGGATCGTGTAATATGGAATGTATTATAATCTAAATGCGGAAACAGATAATAATAGTAAAGTAAATAAGAATAAGCACACCAGGAGTTTTTATATCGGTTCTAACTTCCCGTTCTACGTCCAGTCCCAGACTTCCTTCTGGAATTTCTCTCAATAACCCCTCACTTAACCCGGAGGAATAGGTACATAACACTTGAGCAGCCGAACAGGATTTTTCCGCCTCAACAGCCGAAGATGACTTTTTCGCCTGATACAAACTAACAGGACTTCTACAATTTTGATAAAGTTGTTGACGCTTTGTGTTCTTGATAACACTGATTTGTCTTTGATAGTACACCCTTCATATAATCAAATCCTCAAGTATATATTGTGTGTGTGAAGATTAGAAAGGAAGATATTGCTTTGAATCGAAGTATATAATAATTAACTTTGAGATTCAAGCAATATATCTTTGATTAGAAAGTTTTTAGAATGTAAAAATATAGTCAAGAAATATAGATCAGAGAATAGAATAGATTGAAGTAAAATTAGATACTTAAAATCATGTATTTAGATCTATATATATAGTATATTAGGTTGCTACTGTTCACGAAGAGTTTCAATCAATAGTTGCATTCGTAACTCTTTGAATTGGATCGTTACTCTTCGCAAAGAGAAGCAACCCTTCAGGAAATATGGCAGTTGCGTACGGTCAGTCGACTGGTAAAAAATATCTAGTTGACTGAATATTCAAAGTGGTGTGCACGTGTGCATGTCTGTGCAAAGAACACAGATTCAGTCGACTGATGAATTCAGTCCAGTCGACTGAACTGTGCTTTTTTGCACAGTGAGCACTTGTGCACACTATTTTGTATATATATATTTATTTATTTAAAGCTTTTGTATAGTGTGTGTATACTACTTGAGGAGTGATTTTAACAAATATAAACTATAACTACGACTCAAACAATAAAGATTTTTATAGCGTACTCGGGTTTGAAGTCTAGTTTCCTTTGAAGTTCACCATGTGTGTATAGCTTTCTCTTTTTTGTCGCTTTGATCGTCTAATCTCATTGTTGATCGTTGAAGCTTGTCATGAATCAAAACTCATGATTCAATATTCTCCTCCTTTTTGATTGATGAAAACCGATTTTGACGATTCATCATATATGGAAATATATAACTTAGATTATATATTCCTCCCCCTGAATGTGTGGCGACTTTTCTATTCCTACATAAAAAGTTAGTACACAAATTTCTCCCCCTTTGTCATCGACAAAAGGAATACTTAATTCAATAATCACATAGTACTAACGAATATTTGTAGAATGAGACATTACGGATTATTACAAATATGAACATAGATATTATCATACAAACATTTACGAACATATCACATCACAGACATTGTTTTACGAATACAAACATTACGAAAGCACAAACGTTTGGTCATAATGTCACAGACATAACATCATAAAGCATATCATAGTTTTTTCACAAAAGAAAACTTAGCAAAGAAAATCAAATTTTCACTTCCATTTTCCCTATCATTCATCGGATTCTTCTTCTTCGTCATCTCCGGGAATCATTGGACTATTCCCCTTATCTTTGTCTATATCACTTTCTGTTTCCTCATCTGATGTTGTCCACATAAATTCAGTGTCGGTTGTTTTCCGGATGAGGTAGATGAACTAGCGGTGCAAGAGATAGCTTCCCATAATATGCCAAAGAAGCTCTTTATCTTATTGAATTTCTTATCAATTTTCTTGTCGAGGAGTCTGACACGTGAATCTAATATCACTTGATTGCGAGCTATAAGATCGATTGCTTCACGTGTTCCTTGGGAAGGTGTAGTGGTCAAAATTTCATCGCCTTGTTTTTGCGGTGGTGCTTCTTCTTGATGTTCTTGGGAACGGTTTTGCCAATCTCGAAATGTCATGATATGGAGGAATCTTGGGGGTAATTTCATGAGGCTTGTCATCCGACTATTAAGAGTTTTCACAATTGAAGTGTCTGAATTGGGTATTGGCACTTGAAGGTCCATAAGCAATCTCATAATGTATTCTCTGTAGTAGATTATATTTTGTTTCCCTTGATTGAAGACTAGAAGTTCATCATAAATAAGTTTCGTCCAATTTATTTGAACATTTCCATATATAGCGTACAATGCTCTATAGTTCTCCGGGTATACCAATTCATATGATCCGGTTCTTGGAAGTATTGTTTTCATTAAGACACGATGCAAAATTCTTGTTGTCGGTCGTAGTGAAATAGATTTCAATTCTCTCATATTATCTTCAAGGAAACGATGGCTTATCTCGTCTTGAATATTGATATCGCAATACAAGTCTTCCAATGGTATTCCATCTACCGGAGTGTGAAGTATATGTCCTATTCTTGCTAAAGAGAAAAATACTTGTCGTCCACAAACTAGACTCCAAACACAGTTATCTCTATTCCCTGGAGTTTGGTGATCTGGATTGAGATTAGCAAGAAATAATTTCACCATAGTGTGATTAATTTTTACCTTGTTTTGATTGTGATCTAATAGCGATTCCAAACGACTTATTCTTGCCAAATCTTGAATTCCATATGCATTGAAGTCTGGGTAAACCACAAATGATCCTTCTAGAAATCTTGATTCATTTATTTTGTTCCACCGTTCAACCGCTACATGATTGTAAAGCCATTGACCAATTCGAGTATCAATTGGTTCTAGAGAGATTGAGGTTGCTCTTCTTTGTCTTTTTTGAGGTCTAGGAGCCATGATGTTAAATGATTTGGAGAATTTTTAATTTAGGAATGATTTGGAATGTTTTAGGGTTTTGAATGCTTTGAGTTTGAAGGAGTTTATGAAAGAAAACTGGTCGTGAATGGTTTATAACCTTTTTTTTGTTACGTCGTTCAGTCGACTGAATTAAAAGTTCAGTCGACTAAACCCTTTTCCTGAAGGTTTTTGCTTTGGAAATGGGTTCAGTCGACTAGACAATTTGGTCCAGTCGACTGACTTCTGTCAGTCACTTTTGCTTGCTTTATAATGCAACAAAGTTTATTTTTATAATTTTTTTATTATACGATGATTTCATAACATAATATAACAATGATTTTACAAAATATAATAGTAATTGAAAATTATATATGATGATTACGCGAAGATATGCATTAATAAAAAAATGACCATCAACGAATATGATTTATTTTGAAGGTGATTTCTTTGGTTTATCATCCTTCTTTGATGACGTGTTTGCTGGTGATTGATTGAATTTGCGATCCCATGAGTTTGGAGTTCGAGGAATCCAGCTGATGGGTCGAGTGATGAACACGGCTTTGGTAATGGTTCATATGCGTCTATCGGTTTAGTGTTCCCAAAATTTTAAGCGTCTTGCCGTCACTTTTTGTTCGAAATATAATTCACGTTGTAAGTCCATTTGTTGTTGTTGGTAGTGATGAATACTGTCGATCTTCTCTTTAGTCGATGGCGAGATGAACGTAGCTTGTTTTCCCTTCTTATTATCCGATGTATAACCAGTATGATAGCTTTCCCACTTACGTACCGGTTTATATTCCGGTGTTGGAGTAGGTGATCGATGGTCAGAGCTATCTGAGGAAGGTGCTGCGTAGGAGAGGTGTGAGTTATCTGAGGATTGTGACATCATTACGATGTGAAAATAAAATATATGAAACTTGTATTTAGATTGTATTTGAAAAGTGTATGCAACATTTTATGTTAATGAAATTCATGTATATATAGGAGTAGAAACCTGTATTTTTTATGGTCAGAATATGAAATTAGTTTTAGACCATATATAAATAAGTTAATGATTTAAGGTAGGAAAATGATTTGAAAATGTATGGTTAACAGAATTTCGAGCTAATTTAATATAGGATGAGCTGGTTTTTACTATTGAACAAGAAACAATAACTACCAAATTGGTAGACATATGAGACTTCCATCAGAGAGACCATAGTTCAATCCCTGTCAACTTCAATATTTTTGAATTTCGAAAATTTTGTTTTTAACAAAAAGTGGATTCAATGTTTTGACAAAAAACACCCATAGCTCAAGTGGCTATAGACATTAGAAATTTATGAATGGATGGAGATCGAATCCCGTCGTGGTTAGAAATCGTATATTTTATTTTTCACGTTTTTGCCTTTTTATTAATAAATATTATTATAACTCTTTTATTAACATTATTCCAAGTTTTCTTCTTAGTTTTATAAATATATTTTCATTTAATGGTTTAGTGAAAATATCAGCTAGTTGATTTTCTTAATTTACAAATTCTAAGTTTACTAAATCCTTTTCAATACAATCACGAAGAAAATGATGTCGTATATCAATATGTTTGGTTCGTGAGTGATTTATTGGATTTTTAGAAAGATTTATTGCACTAGTATTATCACAATATATTATTGATTTATTTAAATGTATATTGAAATCTTTTAATGTTTGTTGCATATAGACGACTTGAGAACAAGCTAAAGCGGCAGATATATATTCTACTTCACACGTCGATAAGGAAACACAGTTTTGTTTCTTGCTAAACCAAGAGACTAAGGAACGTCCAACAAAGTGACATGTCCCACTCGTACTCTTTCTATCCGTCCGACTTCCTCCAAAATCAGCATCACTATATGATACTAATTCGAAAGGACATTCTTTCAGATAAAATAGTCCGAAATCTTTGGTTTTGCTTAAGTAACGAATAATGCGTTTTACTGATCGCATATGTGATTCTTTAGGAACTGCTTGAAATCGAGCACATAAACAAACACTCATCATTACATCAAGTCTACTAGCAGTTAAGTATAGTAATGATCCAATCATACTACGATATAGTTTTTGGTCGACACTTTTGCCTTCTTCATCTCTATCGAGATGTATTGTTGTACTCATTGAAGTTGATTTGGCTGCAGTGTTTTCCATACCAAATCGTTTAATTAGATTATTACAATATTTCTCTTGATTAATAAAAATTCCATTTTCTAATTGTTTTATTTGTAATCCAAGAAAATATGATAATTCTCCCATATGTGACATTTCAAATTCACTAGTCATTACAGTTGAAAATTCCCGACATAATTTTTCATTAGTTGACCCAAAAATAATATCATCTGCATATATTTGAATAATTAAAATATCATTTTTAGTCTTTTTAATAAATAAAGTTTGATCAACCTTTCCAATTTCAAAACCAGAGTATATTAAATATTTCTTAAGATGATCGTACCAAGCACGTGGTGCTTGTTTTAAACCATATAAAGCTTTCTTAAGTTTATAGACGTGATTTGGAAATTTTTCGTGAATGAAAAGAGGAGGTTGTTCAACATAAACATTTTCTTTAATATATCCATTTAGAAAATCACTTTTTACGTCCATTTGAAATAATTTAAAGTTGTGAAAACACGCGAAGGTTAATAAAATGCGTATGGCTTCTAATCTAGTGACTGGAGCGAAGGTTTCTTCATAATCAATACCTTCTTCTTGATTATATCCTTGCGCTACTAGTCTAGCATTATTTCTAGTTATATTACCTAATTCATAGGCTTTATTTTTAAATACCCATTTAGTACCATTGACTGATTGATCACTTGGTCTAGGAACGAGTTCCCAAACTTCATTTCTTTCGAATTGATTTAGTTCTTCTTCTATAGCAAGAATCCAATAGTCATCTGTTGAGGCTTCATTTATATTTTTAGGTTCTATAGTAGACAGAAATGCTATATGACCCATTTGATTTAATTGGTGTCTAGTTCTAATGTTTGAATTTACATCTCCAATTTTATTTTAAACAGGGTGATCCCGTAAAATTCTAGGTGGAGATCTTATATTTTCTTCATTATGAATAATGTTTTCATTTTGTCTAATATTATTATTATCATTAACTTTTTGAATAATATCATCATCCAAGTGATTTTTGATATTATTTATATTTTCATTAATAACTTTAATTTTATTTATAAAGTTTTCATCAAAAGAAACATGAAGAGTTTCTTCAATAATTTTAGTTCGTTTATTAAAAATTCGATAAGCTTTACTTCGTTCTGAATAACCTATAAATATTCCTTCATCGGATTTTAGATCGAATTTACCGAGTTGATCTTTAGTATTTAAAATAAAACATTTTGAACCAAAAACCTTAAAATATGAAATATTTGGTTTTCTTCCATTTATTAGTGCATATGGAGTATTTTTAGTTAGTGGTCGTATAGAAACACGATTCAAAACATAACAAGCAGTTGCTATAGCTTATGCCCAAAAAGGTTTTGGTAAAGTGGTTCCATTTAATAAAGTTCTTGGACATTCCTGTAATGTTCTATTTTTCCTTTCTACAACTCCATTTTGTTGTAGTGTTCTAGGAAAAGAAAAATTGTGATTAATTCCTTTCTTATTACAAGAATGTTCAAAAGCTTCATTTTCAAATTCTCTTCCACGGTCACTTCTAATATTTTTAATTTTCAAATCTTTAATATTTTCAATTCTTTTGACAAATATTTTAAAGTTTTCTAAAGTATCACTTTTATTTTTCATGAATATAGTCCATGTATATCTAGAAAAATCATCTACAATAACAAACACATACCTATTATGATTGATCGATTGAATCTGAGTAGGTCCAAAAAGATCCATATGTAATAGTTCAAGTGGTTGTTCTGTAGATATTACTTTCTTAGATTTAAAAGAAGATTTTGTTAATTTTCCTAATTGGCATGTATCAAAGATGTTGTCAATTTTGAATTTTATATCGGGTAAACCATTTACTAATTTATTTTTGGCTAATTTATTCATAGTTTTAATATTTATATGACAAATCGTTTGTGCCATAGCCAAGAATCATTTTCTTTTGCTACCAGACACATATTAGAGTTATTATTTATATTCATATTTAAAATATAAATATTTCTATCTCGTATACCTTCAAAGATTAACTCTTGATTTTTATTAGTAATATTGCATTTATTTTCTGAAAACGATATATTAAAACCTTTATCGCATAATTGAATTATACTTAGTAAATTATGTTTTAAATTTTTAACTAATAAAACTTCAGCAATGAGAGGTAAATTAGAGGTACAGTGCTGCTGACATCGCCTTTGCCGATGATATAGCCTTTGGAGTTATCTCCAAATGTGACTGATCCTCCATTCGAGTAGATAATGTTGGTTAGCATATCTTATTTCCAGTCATGTGTTTAGAGAAGCCACTGTCCAATATCCATTTTCCTCTCTTTTTAAGTGGTGCATCTTCTTTTGTGGCCATGAAGCATACATTAGCTTGATCATTGTCGTTGTCGTTGTCACTATCACTATCTGATGAGTGATTCGTCCCAAGTGACTGAAAAGGCTTTCTTTCTGAATTTGTCCTTCTTGAATTTGTTCTTTTTACATTCTGGACAATCTCCCTTCATATGGTCCTTCTTATGACATTCATAGCATTCCATGACTGAAGATGATGGTTTATTGATATCAGTATTGTTGTTGGATTTACTTTTGTTACTCCTGAACTTGTTATTCTTTTTGAATTTCAAAAACTTTTTGAATTTTTTTGCAATAAGTGCCATATCCTCTTCATCTGAATCTGAATCATCTTTTTCTGCTTGAAATGCTAGATTATTCTTATCCTATGCTTGAACTTTCTTTGCCTGCAAATTCACTTCATATGACATTAGATTTCCTATTAACTCTTTTGGTTTCATAGTGGAAAGATCATTTGCTTCTTCAATAACTAAGACCTTTATTTTCCATTCATCCGTTAAAGAGTTTAGGATTTTTGATACTATATTAAAATTAGAAATATTTTCTCCTAGTCCTAATAATGAATGATAAATATCTTGGAATTTGGAATACATATCAATAATGGACTCATTTTCTTTCATTCTAAAATTTTGAATTGATTCTTAAGCATAGATATCCTGCTTTGTTTAACCTTGTTAGTACCTTCATGAGTTATTTTCAGTGTTCGCCATAATTCATATACAGTATTGCACACACTTACACGATTAAACTCATTCTTGTCCAAGGCGCAAAACAACATATTCATAGCTTTAGCATTTGCAGTAGCATCTAATTTTTGTGTGTTTGACCATGTAGAATATTCAGTTGTGGGTATATGATATTCTAATTGTGTGATATTCCATGAATCAAAACCATTTGCTTGCATATAAATTCTCATACGTGTAGCCCAATAAGTGTAATTCATGCCATTGAATAGTGGTGGTCGTGCAGTGGATGGGCCTTCTATAAAACTATTGTCAGTGTTATTTTCCATATTACAAGAATATATCAAATAACTGTGTAACGATTATTAGATAACCTTGCTCTAATACCAATTGAAAGTACGTATGCCGTATAGCTAATACTTAGGATCGTGTAATATGGAATGTATTATAATCTAAATGCGGAAACAGATAATAATAGTAAAGTAAATAAGAATAAGCACACCAGGATTTTTTATACTGGTTTGAACTTCCCGTTCTACGTCCAGTCCCAGACTTCCCTCTAAAATTTCGCTCAATAAGCCCTCACTTAACCCGGAGAAATAGGTATACAACACCTAAGCAGCTGAAAAGGATTTCTCGGCCTCAGCAGCCGAAGAGGACTTTTTCGTCTGATACAAACTAACAGGACTTCTACAATTTTGATAAAGTTGTTGACGCTTTGTGTTCTTGATAACACCGATTTGTCTTTGATAGTACACCCTTCCTATAATCAAATCCTCAAGTATATATTGTGTGTGTGAAGATTAGAAAGGAAGATATTGCTTTGAATCGAAGTATATAATAATTAACTTTGAGATTCAAGCAATATATCTTCGATTAGAAAGCTTGTAGAATGCAGAAATATAGTCAAGAAATATAGATCAAAGAATAGAATAGATTGAAGTAAAACTAGATACTTAAAATCATGGATTTAGATCTATATATATAGTATATTAGGTTGCTACTGTTCACGAAGAGTTTCAATCAAGAGTTGCATCCGTAACTCTTCGAATTGGATCGTTACTCTTCGCAAAGAGAAAAAACCCTTCAGGAAATATGGCAGTTGCGTACGGTCAGTCGAATGGTAAAAAATATCTAGTTGACTGAATATTCAAATTGGTGTGCATGTGTGCATGTCTGTGCAAAGAACACAGATTCAGTCGACTGATGAATTCAGTCCAGTCGACTAAACTATGCTTTTTTGCACAGTGAGCACTTGAGCACACTATTTTGTATATATATATATATATTTAAAGCTTTTGTATAGCGTGTGTGTATACTACTTGAGGAGTGATTTTAACAATTATAAACTATAACTACGACTCAAACAATAAAGATTTTTATAGCATACTCGGGTTTGATGTCTAGTTTCCTTTGTAGTTCACCACGTGTGTATAGCTTTCTCTTTTTTGATGCTTTGATCTTCTAATCTCATCTCCATACACAAATGTAGCTCCATCCCCAATGCCTCTTGTAAGCTCTTCCAAAATCCATTAATGAATAATGGATCCCGCTTACAATGCCCTTCGACAGACCATGAAATCTCACTTACTCGGCTAATTTGGATGTCATTCTACTAAACTTTATAAGTATGAATCGAGCAGTCTTCATCAATCTATTAATTATGAGCTAGATGCTATCATATCCTCCTATAGTCCTCGACAATCCATCGATAAAGTCCTTTGTAATGACCGCCCTACACCTCTGGTACCCAATATACCTGTATAGTGTGCCATAATAGTAAGCGATCGATATAAGATGATTGTCAAGTGGCAAAGTAAATAAAGCAATCACAGAACATGTCGTATATCTAGTAGTGCATCGAATAAAATATAATATCAATCACATATATAAAACGAGTAAGATAGAAATATAACTAAATGAACCATCACAAATCAGAGCACATAATCAATAAAGTTATACATAAAAGTAGTATAGTTTGTACAATTGTTAAATAAACTAAAAATATTTGCCCCTAAATATAGTACACAACACTCTCTAGGTTCTACAATGTCATACAGTGGAATAGTAATAATAATAAGCTAACTAACAGTATATGAAATTGTTGCCTCCTGCTAGTCCATCTACACCGCCTACATGTCCTCACACATCTTCTATCTAGTCTGTTCAATTTAAGAGTACCTAAGATAATAAGAAGCAAAGCATAGAACTTCGAGTTAGACAACAGTTTGGTGTAAACGATAAACAATCTATAAATCGTATAAAAATCAGTATATTATATAGGATATAGAGTATGGAGAATCATACTCAACTTGTCCATGCATCCAAAGAGTTAGCACATAATAGTATATACTAATCTACCATCATCATCATCATATAAGTATACTACAAGCCTAAATACAATATCAGGTGTCTAGGTATCCAAGTCCACAATACCTACATCCTGTGACATCTCAAAGTGATAAGCAGAACATAGCAAATATAGCATCCATCAAACAATTCTCACAATCACTTGTGTGTGTCGGATATATGTTAACTTATATAGCCAATCCTCTACCAAAAAGTAATGGAAAAATATTGGCTTCTTGGTGCTCGAATCCATGCCACTATAAAGGGTAGCAAATTAGACCCCCTTATCTACATGGTCCATGGTACGTGGATCCACATCAACGATGCAAGATAACATGTCTACATATCCAAGTGAGCGTCCTCACATACCTCTGCTTTACGAGCATACCTCGAAACACTCCGGGTATCAATGATTTCTTTGCACGTATCATCATAGTCGAACAAATTTTTATTCCATTCCTTTCATTTCCATAATAGAACACATTCCTCCTTTTCCACCCACAAGTTCGTATCATCATCGAACTTGTCCTTGTTAATCATCATCACGGTTCCATCACCATCGAGTCTTATCATCAAACAAAACTTCATTAAGATTGATTCATCGTCATCACAACATCTCTATGCATCCATCATAGGTTGTAGAGTCATCATATCAAAGTTCTAAAGCTATGACATTGAGGCATCGCGTCTTTACTTCACCAGTAAATCTATTATCCATCGCTTTACAACATTGAATCTGAGCATTAAACAAATGAACAATTGAACATGGAACGATTCATGAAGTCCATGCCACAACACTCTCTCATGTTAGTACTGACATTATAAGGGTGGTACCGACATGTTTACTTAGCCAACATGGCTAACTTCTCCCATTTCCTCAAAATCCTCTTATCATTGATGCAGGCCTAGAGTCCTTCCATCTCTTCCCCGAAGTAACTGCATAAAATGACCGAAGTAAACAAGTCAGTACCGATGGATTCATCAAGTCGGTATCAAATTGTTTACTTAGTGAAATTCGCTAAGTTTTTGAATTTTTGGCCTAAACACCTTGTCCCTAAGCCTCTCATGCTCTAGCCTAGAGTTCCCCATTATGCGGCCCGAAGTCAAGTCTCAAAAACTTCGAATTCTTCTCCATACCACTGACATGTTTTCACACCTCTACCCACTTGTCTCTAACTTCACCAAAACACTGCCAAATCATTACAAAACTCTATGCGACTTGTTTTGGGTCTCCCTAGGCCTACAATAGTCATGTCGCATTTTGAACATTCTTGTCGTCGATTTGCACAATCTGAGTACCTCCTTCTAACTATGCAAAAATGATTTAAAAACACATAAAACGATCATATATAAACATCACATGACATCTAGACATCACATACAATCAATTCAAACACAATTCAAATATATATTATCCTAGACTAAACCATACATACAATGATGAAATGATTTGTAAAAAGGTGGGAAACGAATCAAAATACATTTTTATCATTTTAAACTCGATTTAAAGATGGTATTGAAGTTAGGTCTAGATTTAAAAACATTTTAACATCAGAAATCATCTAGAAAATCATTTTTTTACTATTTTAATATGCATAGAATTGTAAAGATGAAAAATCACTCACCTAGTACCAAAATACCCAAATCGCAAAGAAAATTTGAGGTGGAACAGGAAACTTCACGAATCCCAAGTTGTCAAGACAATAAATCCTTAGTCCCATGCTAATTACATCTTAATCATGTGTTAAAGCTAATTAAATTAAGGAAAAGGTGCTTGTTGGATAGAAGAAGATTAATGGAGGTTTGGTTCCATTTTGGGAAGTGGGAAAGTGTTTAGGAACTGTCCTATCTTCACAATTAGGCATAATTCCCAAAATGGGTCACCGGGCTTAATTCGAGCTTAATTAACTATTCACTAATCTAGCCAGAAACTGTCCAAACTTCAAATGGCCATATCTCCTAAACGATAAGTCCAAAAAAGATATCATGGCCACTTTACAAAAAGGAAGCCATCGTATCCTTCCAATGAAATTAGTCTCAACCCCTAATTTGGCTTCTACCAAAAGTTATAGGCCTTACAAGTTTTCATGGTCAGAATCGTCAAATAAAATTTATAAGGGTCAGAAATGTCGCTACTGAACATCTCTTAAATTTAAAGTGTCATATGACCCAATATAAATTTAAATATAAAATTTTACGATCCTCCGATGCATAAGGTGTAGGTTGTTACACTCTCTCTCTCTTTAGGAATTTCAACCTCGAAATTTCCAGTCACAAAGTCAAGTCAAACAATATACACCCCACATGTCTAACAACCATAAGCAATCATATCACATATCAACATGCTCAATCAAGCAATCAAAATCAATATATGTTTTTTTAGCATTCAAGGTACAAAACTATCATACATGATATTAGAAGTGAAAGTATAATTGCAATGAACAAAAAATCTTACCAAGTGAAGAGCTCCAAGAAAGTGGTCCTCACGCTCACCTCTGCCTCCCATGTGCAATTGCTCTCGCTTTTACTCTACTGAATCTTTACCGACTCCTCCATCTTCCTCCCAAGCTACTTCGTATCATGTTCAAAAATACAAAGAGGCCTATGAGGTCTTGAAGCTTCTGGTTCAATCTTGATTTCATCAAATCAATCCAGTGAAACAGTTGTGCTTGGGCTATGCACAAACTTCCACAAGTGAGAAATATAGAACACATTATGCACATCCGCCATCTTTTGAGCTAAGTCGACTCTATAAGCACAGTTCCTAATCCTCTTAAGTATCAAAAAAGGACCTACGAATATCAATGCCAACTTCCCTTTAATAACGAATCTAACTACATTCTTCGATGGAGAAATCTTGACAAACACCATATCATTGACAAAGAACTCCAAATCTCTACATCTCTTATAAGCGTAGCTCTTCCATCTATCTTGTATAGCTATCATTCATTGTTGAATGATCTCAATCTTCTCCGATGTCTCTTTAATCATATTTGGCCCCAACATTGGTTTCTCGTCCGCTTCTCACCAACATGAAGGAGCATTGCACGGTCGTCCATATAATTCTTCGAATGGTGCCATACTGATACTAGACTAATAAATGCTATTATATGTGAACTCTACTGAGTGCAAATGATCATCCCACAGGCCGCTAAAGTCGAGAATGCAAGTGCACTAGAGATCCTCTAAGACACGATTCATTCTTTTGGTCTACTTGTTAGTTTGTGGGTAATAAGCTGTACTGAGATGCACCTTTGCCCCCCTAATGCCTATTGTAAGCTCTTACAAATCCACTAGCGAAAAAGGTCTTAGTCACTCATGATACTTTTTGTCACACCGTGGAATCACACAATCCACTTCAGATATAACTTGGCCAACTTAGATGTCGTTATATTTGACTTTATGGGTGTAAATCTAGCACTCTTCATCAATCTATTGACTATGACCCAGATGTTATCATACCATACTCTAGTCCCTGACAATCCATCAATAAATTCCATCAATACTTATTCCCACTTCCATTCGGGAATCTCAAGTGGTTGCATAACCCACTTGCCTTCTTCTATTCTGGCTTAACTACAGTTCAGATACTTCGAGATGAATTTCCCAACATCCTTCTTCATCCCTTTCTAATAAAATCCCTGTCTCATATCATAATACATTTTATTACCTTCAGGATGTACAGTCAATCTCGAATGATGGTACTCACATAACATCGCATCCCTTGACCCATCAACATCGGGCACAAATAATCTCACATCCTTAAGAAGCCAACCATCCCGGTCGACCCCATATCATATCCATAGACTCTACCCACTTTCTAACTTTTTAATAATCTCTGCTAATATAGCATTATGCCTCTGACTTAAACCAATTTGTTCAATCAATTTAGGTTTGATAGTCAAACTAGCCAACATTTTTGGCTCTAGCTCACATAGAGATCTAAACTAATAACCTGCAATAAACTCATGCTATGTCCACTCTAGGAACATTACTCCCAATCTGGCATGTATTCTACCTAGAGCATCAACAACTGTATTTCCCTTACCAGGCATATAGGAAATGTTGAATCATATAAGGCCAATAACTCCAACCATCGTTGTTGATGAAGGTTGAGATCCCTCCAGGAGAAGAGGTACTGCAGTCACTTATGGTCAATAAATAGCCCAAACCTCTCTCCTAAAAGATAGTGCCTCCAAATCTTCAAAGTGAATACTATCACAACCAGCTCCAAATCATGAGTTAGATACTTCCTCTTGTGCGGTTCAGATGTCAACTAGCATACACGACAATCTTTCACCTCTACATCAATATCATACATACTCCAGTACCATAGGTGTCTGTGTATATTGTTAACTCCTCATTCCCACACTGAATGAATAACAACAGTGCACTCATCAACCTTTCTTTTAAACCCATGAATGCATGCTCGCACCTCACATTCCAAGTAAAAGTCTAATTCTTCTTCATCAAATTTATTAATGGTGTTGTTTCCTTAAAGAAGCCCTTGATAAAACATCTATAATATCCTTCTAGTCCAAGGACACTCCTCATGTCTGTAGCACTTTTGGGTTAGTTCCAATCTTGGACCGCCTTTATATTTGCAGGATCTATGACAATGCCCTACTTGGAAATGTCATGGCCTAAGAATCTCACTTCCCTTCACCAAAGTGAGTTTTTGAAAACTTTTCCAACAATCTATGCTTTCTCAACAACTCCATCACAACCCTCAAATGTGTCTTGTGTTCCTCCTTCATCCATGAAAAGACTAGAATATCATCAACGAACATAAGCACAAACTTATTTAGTTGATCCTTGAAGATGTGTTTAGGAGATAAACAAAGTATGTAGAAGCATTGGTTAGCTCGAACGATATAACCAACCACACTCTCTTTAGCTACTCCAAGTTGGTTTAACCCCATCGCAAGGTCCAACTGAGAGAATACCCTTGCATCGTGGAACAGATTGAACAAGTTATCCATACACAGGAGTGGATACTTGTTCTTTTTCATCACCTTATTCAGCTCATGGTAATCAACACATAATCTCAAGGAGCCACATACTTACTATAGGTTCTCCCCACTCGGATATACTCTGTCAAATGAACCCTCGGCTCAACAGGACATTCACTTGCACCTCGAGCTCTCATTGCTCTTTAAGCACCATACACCTCAAAGGCACAACCACTGGTCTAACATTCTTAACCATATTTATATGGAACTCTATCTCTTTGTGTGGTTTTAACTCACCTCAAATACATATGGATACCCTCTAGCTATAGCCACAAGTGAAAACTCATCCCACAGGACCTCTAATGAATATAAAAAGCTAAACATCACCTCATACTCCAGTAGGCAGCCTAACTCTACCCATCCCCCATCCTCGGCCCCAACCATCACTAACAGCTTCTCATAATCCTCCACCACTACATACTTCATTAGCCAGTCCATACCTAAAATAATATCAAACCCAAAATAAAACAATCACAAACAATAGAGCATTCATGACTCAGTAACACTAAGTCTCGACAAATCATGCACAGGCTGGCTGAACCCCCAACTGGGTTTGTCACAATCAAAGGTCAGTCTACTAGGTCAGATCTCAATCCCAATCTATTTACTAAATCACTAGATACAAAGGAATATGAAGCCTTGGTATCGAATAAAACACGTATTGAAATCATACCTCAGATAGTGATGTTCTTTCTCTTTTCCTTCGTCGATGGAGCATTAAACGAAGTTAGAATGACATTTAATGCATATGCCTACACTACCTGCTTCTGCTTAGCTGGTTTTGGACAGTCCTTCTGCATATGTCTGTACTTGTGGCAGTTGTAGCACTTCTTTCCTTCAGTTTTTCAACTCTTACTGATGGCCCTTATGGCCAAAATTATAACAAATAGGGTCCCACTTGTCTTTTTTATGACCATCTTTGTTCTGGAATTTCTTCTTTTATTATCCAATTTCTTCTTGCCTCCTCCACCTAATTACGACTTTGGCTCATCCTTAGAAATAACGGCCTTCTGCATTAGGTACAAGCCTTCCTATCAAAGAGCTATTTAGACCAACTTCTCGAAGCTCCTGACTATATGACCAATCAGTCGCTCCCCAAGATGGTCGTTCAACCCAATGATAAACTTTTCATTCTTTTTTAGTATGGTATCAGCTAAAGATAGGCCGTACTTTGACAGCATATCGAATTCGACCACATACTTTGATATAGACAAATAATCTTGCTTCAAATTGGCTAACTGCGTAAATAGAATCGACTTCTAAGCAGCAGGGATAAATTTCTCTTCGAATATTGTCTTGAACTAGTAATAAGTAAAATGGTCCTCGGGGTATCTATCTTCACCGCGTTCCACCAGTTCATGACTCTTCCCTGGAGTTGCCTAGAGGCCAACCTCCTCCTTCCAGTATCACCTAACTCCAAGTCATCGAAATCCTTTTGCATGTATCCATCCAGTCTTGCACTTTAACAACCGACTTTGTTCTAAGAATAGTTTTCCTTCTAAAATCACATATTCTTTACATAGCTTGGAAAAATTGACTCTTGGCACTTGCACCTGAGCATTAGGGGCGAGCATTTGGTTGGTTTGGTTTATTCGATGATGAAAATTATTAAATTGAACTAAAACCAATAAAAATGAAAACCAAACCAAACCAACCAAATTAAGTTTGGTTGGTTAAGTTGGTTATCTAATTTAGCCAAACTAAAAACGATTCACATTTTATGTTTAAAATATTCATTGTAATTTGAAATAAAATTTAAATATATGATTAGAAAATTCTTATTTAGCATTCTTATGCTTTCTTCTATTAATTGTGACACGTATATGATTAAAAAAAATATTTAGATCACTAAATTAATCTAAAAAAAGTATCATAATATTAGTAATTTTGAAAATATAATTAAAATTTCGGTTAATTTAGTTAAACCGATAACTAAACCAAAAAAATTTACGTGCCGATTATAAACCAATCTAGTTTAAAAACCAAACCAAACCAAACCGACCGAAATAAATTGGCTTGGTTGGTTTATTTGGTTTAAACAAAGATTTCTCACACTACTGAGCACCTCTTACTGCAACAGTTAGAGTAGCCACTTGGGCGTTTTGCAGGATGTTCCTCATCATTGTATTGAACATCATCTACAAGTCAGGGTTAGCAGCCCTAGAGCTTGATCCTTCCTCTTCAACTCCAGAGGTTGAGTTCGAGGCTGCATTCCTTGTATCTCTACTCATTCTTTATCTGCAATAAGAATGATCAGTCTTACATAAAGGGAAACTGCATCAATGGTACTTGTGTGTGCAATGTGTCTTATATATATATACTACTGATATAAAGTTTTGGAAATCTAATATATAACACATACGCTCTCTCTTATATTCTCGATCCATTCTAAGGTGATAACTTCTACTTAGCTCTGGTGGATAATGTGTTAATTAGGTCGACTACGCAACCTAAGCTTTGATACCAAATACGACGACCACCCTATACCTTTGGCACCCAATATATCTGAATAGTGCATCGTAGCGGTGCCTGGTCGATGTAGGACGATAGTCAAGGTAGTAAAGTAGATAAAATAATCACAGAACTTGTCGTATATCTCACAATGTATCAAACAAAATATAATAAAATCATAGGTAAAACAAGCGAGACAGAAATATAACTAAATGAACCATCACAAAATCAGAGCACGAGTTCAATAAAGTTATATAAAATAGTAGTAAATGTATACAGCTGATGAATAAAATCGAAATATTTGTCTCTAAATAATGTAGTCAATACTTTCTAGGCTCCACAATGTCGCATAGTAGAATAGTAACAATAAGAAGCCAGTGTAATAATATATGAAAACATAGCCACCTACTAGTCCATCTGCATCACCTATGTATCATCCCACACCATCTATCTAATCTACTCATTTAAGAAAACCCAAGATAATAAGAAGCAAAGTGTAAAACCTTAAGTCAAACAGTAGTTTGGTGTAAGAGATAAACAATAACAAAATACTATGAAAATCAATATAGTATACAACACATAGGGTATGGAGAATCACACCTGATGTGTCCCTATATCCAAAGAGCTAGCACATAATAATATATAATAATCTACTATCATCATCGTCATATAGGTATACTACAAGCCTAAATACGATGTTGGGTGTTTAGGTATCCAAGTCCATAATACCTACATCCTAAGACATCCATAGAGTGATAAGCAGAACATAGCAAACATATCATCCATCGAATAATTCTCGTAGTCATCGTGTGTATTGGATATATGATAACCCGTATGACTGATCCTCTTTCAGAGGCTAATGAAAAAAATCTCGGTTTCTCGATGCTTAAATGCATGCCACTCAAATGGGCAGGAAACTAGACCCTGTATCCAGGGCTGACCCTATTGTTTTTATTGCCCTAGCCAAGGTTTTGAGAAAACAAAGTTTTATTGGAAAAATCACAAATTCTCAAGATTGAACTTGGGTTGATGCCCCAAATTTTCAAGTTGCTTACCACTCAACCGTTATATCAATACAAAATATAACTATCAAAAACTATTTACATAGAAATAATTTCTAGTTATTGCCCCTATTGAGACAGTTGCCCTAGTCGGTGGGCTCTCTTGACTCTCGTTTGGGTCGGCCCTTCCCTTATCCACAAGGTCTAAGGTATGCCAATCCACATCAATAATCTTGGATAACTTATCCACATATACAAGTGAGCATCCTCACATACCTTTGTTTTATGGGCACACCTTTAAACACTCTGAGTATCAATAATTCCTTTGCATGTGTCATCATAGTTGAACACATCCTCGTTCCATTCCATTCATTTCAATAGTACAACACATTCCTCATATTCCACTCACAAGTTCCTATCCTCATCTAACTTGTTCCTATGGATCATCATCAAGACCCCATCGCCATCGAGTCCTTGTCATCAAACACAACTCCAACATCAATTCATCATCATCGGAACATCTCTATACACCATCACAGGTTGTAGAGTCATTGTATCAAAATTTCAAAGTTGTCACGTCGAAGCATCATGTCCTCACTTCATTGCCATAACTATTCTTCATCGTATTACAACGTTGAATCAGAGCGTCGAACAAATGAATACAACACGATCCTAGAATTCTTCTCCATAACCCTTTCCATGAAAAATCATGTCATCATAAACCCCCGTCCCATAATTTTGCCAAAGCTATTATGATCACTCTACGAAAATAAACCATCATATCTTTCTAATGGAAGTAATCTTTGCCCCTAATTCAACGCCTATCAAAATTTATAGGTCTTACAAGTTTTCAAGATCGAAATCATCCAATAAAATTTCTAAGGGTTAAAAATGTCGGTACTCAACATCATCTAAATTTATAGTATCATAAGACTAAATATGAATCTAAAAAAAATATTTTACAATCCTTAGATACATAAAATGCAGGTCGTTACATTCATGAATATCTATTTTCGTTTCCACTTAGGGATTTCAAACAGTTGCAGCAAACCACTTGGCTTCTTCTACTCAGCCTTCACTAGCCGACAGTTCATACACTTCAAGATGATAGTCCTAGCGTCCTTCTTCATCCTTTCAAATAAAATGTCGTATCATGATACATTTTATTGCCTTTAGTATGTATAGTCAATCTCAAATAATGGCACTCGTGAATCACCTCATCCATCAACACATTGATATCCGATACAAATAATCTCATATCCCTATGGAGTAAACCATCATGGTCAAGTCCGCATCACTTTATCTCCTCATACCTACTCCTTCTTCTAACTTAGCTATGATCTCCACTAGTCTGACTTCATGTCTCTAACTAGGAAAAATTCGGTATACCAGTATAGGTTTGATGTTCAAGCTTGCCAACATATCTGGCTCTAGTTTGCATCGAGGTTGGAAGCCATAACTAGTAATATACTCAAGCCACTTTCACTCTAGAAAATTCGCTCATAAGCTGGCATGTCTCCTACTTAAAGCATAAATGACTGCATTTCCTTACTAGGCATATTGGAAATGTCAACGTCATAGGAGGTAAATAATTCTAACCATCACTGTTGATGAATGTTAAGGTCCTTTTGTGAAAAGAGGTACTTCAACGATTTGTGGTCGGTGAACAAATTGAACTTCTCTCCTAATAGATAGAGCCGCAAATCTTCAGCACAAATACAATCGTGTCAACTCTAGATCATGGGCCAGGTATTTCCTCTCATTTGGTTTCATCTGCCAACCAGCATATGCGATAACCTTACCCTTTTACATCAATAACATGCCCAATCTGGTACCGCAAGCATCTGCGTATATCGTCATCTCCTCATTCCCACTCTGAATGACTAACACCAGTGCACTCATCAACCTCACTTTTAGACTCATAGACACATGCACACACCTCGCTTCCTAAGCAAAAGACTGATTCTTCTTCATTAAGTTGGTTAACGGTGTTGTCACCTTAGACAAGTCCTTGATAAATCATTTATAGTCTCCCGCTAATTCAAAGAAACTATTCTTATCTGTAGCACTCTTGGATCAATCCCAATCTCGAATTACTACAACTTTTGTAGGATCTATAATAATCCCCTCCTTAGAAACAGCACGACCCAAAAATCACACTTCCCTCCTCCATAAGCGACACTTAGAAAACTTCACCTTTAATCATTGCTTCCTCAACACCTCTAGCACAATCTTCAAGTGCATCTTATGTTCCTCTTCCATCTATTAAAAGACAAGAATATCATCAATGAGCAAAAGTATAAACTTATTAGTTGATCTCTAAAGACACGGTTCATAAGATCAATAAGTATGCTTATGCATTAGTTACCCCGAATGACATAACTAACCACTCATAAAATCCAAACGACGTACAGAATACAGTAATTGACACACTGTCTCCGCTACTCTCAGTTTATGAAACCCCATCACAAGATTCAACTAAGAGAACACATTCGCACCATGGAGCTAATCGAACAATTCATCAATATGCTAGAGTGGGTACTTGCTCTTCTTCATCGCCTTATTCATCTCATGGTAATTAACACACAACCTCAAAGAGCTATCCGCCTTAATGGAAAATACTACGGGTGCTTCCCACTCAGATATACTCCTACAAATAAACCCTTTCCTTAATAAGACATTCACATGCACCTCTAGTTCCTTCTACTCTTTAGCTGCTATATGCCTCAATGGAATAACTACTAGCATGACATTCTTTACCAAATCGATACAAAACTCTATCTTGTTGCGTAGAGATAATCCAGCCACCTCCTTAAATATGACAGGATACTCCCTAGCTATATGCACAGATGGAAACTCATTGCAGATTCTTGAGTGAATATAGAAAGCTAATTATCATCTCATTATCTGGTAGGCAGCCTAACTCTAACCTCCACTCATCATCAGTCCTTATCATCCCTAATGGCTTCTCAAAATCCACCATGACTCTATATCTCTAAAGCTATTCATCCCTAATATAATACCGAACCACACAAAACCCAATACAAAACAATCATAAGAAAACATACATCCATGACTCGATATGACCACATCACGACAAACCATACACAAGCTAGTCGAACCTCCTAAGGGGTTTGACATAATCAACGGTCTACCTACTAATCGGCTTTCAGTTCCAGTTTATCTACCAAATCACTAGATATAAAGGAATGTGAAGTCCTAGTATCAAATAACATAAATGGATATACCATAAAAAAGCATACCTTAGATAATCATGCATTCCCCTTCTCCTTTGTCAATGGAGCACTCGACAGGGCAACACTTAATGAAGAAGCTTCTATAGCCTACCGATCCATCAGTGGCTCTTTTCAATCCTTCTTGACATGCCAAAACTATTGTTAACTGGTTTTTAACCAAGTAGAAATCAACGGAAATTAGAACATCGAGACGAAGACGAAACGACTTGAAATCTGGAAGGCACTCACAAATAGACAAAGGAAATAACTTGAGAAGTTTGGACCAAAAATATGATAAGCGGATAAGTCAGTACCGGGTTATAGCTATAGGTTGGTGTTAGGTTATAGGGTTCCACAATTAGCCTCTCAAACTTCACATGAGTTATTCTCTAGCTCTTATATGCATACCCAAGCGATTTAATAAAGTTCCGAATGACCTATCTCAAGAATCGAAGAGTTAGCTTCAGTAAACTGAAGAACAAACCAAGTTATGAAGAAAAGATTGTCAAAACAAGTCATCGATCTATGAAAACATAAAGGGCGCCCCAAAATGAAGCTAGGAGTTCGATCCAAAAAACCACGAGAGGGAAAACTTGGTACCGAGTTATAGGGATAACACGGTATCGAGTTATACCCTCAACTCGTGCTTTCCCCAAATTTCTTACACAACTCTGTGTTGATGTTCGGACCTCTCTGGTATTGGGCTTCTGACCCAGCATGCATGCTTCCCCTATAAATACAAACCATAGAGCAACCAAAAATAGAATCTTACTTCTGTCATCACCACGCTGAAGCTATACCTCTTCTTCATCTTCTATCTCCACATAATAGTCACCAAGGCGGTTGTTTTGGCAATTCTAGGACTTAGAGTCAATCCAACCCATGTACTTATGACTATTTCTCTTTCAAATCTCTTGTAATCTCAAATGAACTACATCAAATTTATAAGCAACAAAGCTATAAAGTGGATGTAGGCCATAGATTGTCGAATCACTATAAATTATATTATCTCTCTGCTTTATTTATGCAATCTACCTTTTATTTCAGCTGCTATCTACTAGACCTTGGTCTCACAGGTTTCTACAATCTATTCTTGAGTGTTGATCCATTTTTGGCATTAACATTTTGGTGCTTTCATTGAGAAAATCTGAACCTATGCTTAGATCTAGCTTTTTATTTTGGATTAGAAGAGATCCAGTTATTAAATCCATAGAACTTGCTTTGAAAAGTTTGAAGGTGTGAATAGAAATCAACTTCTGGAAGATCTATAGGAGCAACAGGTGATGTTAATGAAGCTAACACCCGCCAAGTTGAACTCAATAATGCTAACAATCAATAGATGGAGGTTAATATTGGAAATACAGTTCTAGGTTCCTCCACTCAACAAGAAGTTGTAACCAAAGGAGAGCTTAATCAAATGGTCAATAACCTTAAGCAAAAGATGGCTGATAGCCAAAAACCTCTCATGGATAAGACCGATGCTTTACTAGCACTACAACCACCAAGTGCTTTGAAGGCTTGGCAAGAAACTACACCTGCTGTGGAACAGGAGAATTCCTCTACTTCAGGCTTAAATGGGAGGAATGGCAAGCAAAAACAAAAAGAAGTAGTGGGCGGAGCCGCAGGGATTGTTATAGGGGGCAATGGAAGTGCTCTTTTTACCAGAGGACAACCTAATGCTAACTCAAACCTTGGACTCAAGAGAATGTTGCAATGCCTATTTTTGACTCAGAAGATCACATGCAACTTGATGGTAATGGATTGGAACTAAATATTGATGTAAATAGGCAAAACGCTAGAAATGAAGTCCAAACTGCCATGGTAAGGCCAACTACGTGCCAACGAAACTCCGCAGGAGTGGTTCTGCTGGAAAATAGAGAACCTAGGCTTCAGTTGGCAAGCCGAGACCGTTTGTGAAGTCAAACACTCGATGTAGCTCCTGATAGTCGACGTGTATACTACCATGCTAGTGAGGAATATACAGCTAACATGGTCAAACGGTTAATGGAGGAAAGTAGAGGTAGGAAGAATGAGGATTGGGGTTCTACACCAAGTCGAACCCCGTTCATTGAGAATGTTCTGAGAGAGAAGTATCCTTGAAAATTCACTATGCCAACCATACCATCATACAACGGATCCAAAACAACACTTGTATAAGTACGAATGGCATATGGATGGATCTAGAGCTACGGATGATGTTCGCTATAGATGTTTTTCCATATTTTTGGAAGGAGTCACTTCCATGTGGTTTACTAGACTTCTGCTAAGATTCACTTCTACCTTTGATGAATTGGTAAGGAAATTTCTAAAACAATTTAGGCTCCATACAACACGACTAAAAGCCGTGATGTCCTTATCTGGCTTTTTCCAAGGACACAATGAGTCACTAAAATCTTTCATGAACCAGTTTAACATCACGGTTACTAAGGTATGCAATCCAAAGGAAGATATGATTTTTATGGCTTTCGTCCGAGCAATAGATAAAGATTTCAGTAATGGTTTAAAATGAAACAACCAACTACCATCGAAGAATTCCACCGAAAGGCGAATCAATTTCTACGACTGGAAGAAGCGAATGTGACTGAAGGTAACCATTGATTAACAACCAAAGGAAGTAGTTCAGAGTAATATCATGGCCAAGTGGGATGGAGACAATTCAGGAGCTATTGTGGGAAATGCAGGGAAGACGGTGAATTAGAAGAAGAGGAACTAGAACACCGGTAGGCACGACGGGAATGGAAAGAGAACAAGAAATTTAAGACCCAAAGAATACATGCCATTGAATGACAGTTTGGAGAATATCTACTTTAATACTATGGGAACTGAGCGATACAACAAACCTCCCAAGAGGGAAGCATCCGAGCTGCAAAAGCAATCGAGGAAGTACTGCTGCTTCTATGAGACACACGGGCATAACACTAACGAATGCCGACATCTGAAGGACATGATTGAGGAGTTGATAAGGAACAACAACTCCAAAAGTATGTGAAGAGATCACAGAACGACGAGTGAGCCACGAGACCCCAGAGTCCAACTGCTCAAGGGAAATGCTTGGGCCCAACGGAGAGGGACCCCGGCCAACTGATAGAAGACTGGTCATTAAGTAGCACCATATTTAATTAGTAATCAAAGAATGGAGATGCAAACAAACGCGATGCAACTTTGCTCGGCTTTATCTATGTATTTCCTACTTTCGCAAATAAGTCATCCAGGGATACTGAGGGCATTGTAAATAGGCAGAACTTGCCTCTCTTTCTATTTGATCGGTAAAATTCACTTCTTGAACTAATGGAATCACATTCTTGCAAGCAAAACCACCAAGTCGATGGGGAAAATCGACTCAACCACTGGATCAACAAGGAAAATCGATCCCTCTCTTCTGAGAACTGGTGGTGCTCCGGCAATGTCGGGAAGGCCCATAATATCTTAAAGCCTCGGTGTTTCTCCAGCAACATCGGGAAACTTACTATTTCCTAAAGCGTCAATGTTGCTCCGTCAACATCGGGAAAATTACATTTTCCTAAAGCCTCTGTGTTGCTTTGCAACATCGGGAAACTTACTATTTCCTAAAGCCTCAGTGTTGCTTCGGCAACATCGAAAAACTTACTATTTCCTAAAGCCTCGGCGTTGTTCCGGCAACATCGAAAAACTTACTATCCCCTAAAGGTCTCGATGTTGCTCCTACGACATCGGGAAACTTCTTATTCCTCAAAAGCCTCGGTGTTACTCCGACGACATTCAAGAAACTTTCTATCTTCCTAGGTATTGGTGTTGTCCCCGCAATGCTGAGAAGACTTCTCCACTTCCATAGCCCCGATGTCGCTCTAGCAACATAAGGAAACATCCTACCTCTTGAAGTATCAGTGTTGCTCTGGCAACACCAATGCAGCGTCAAACCGCTCAGGACTTTCCCTTCCTTTTAGTTATAAACAAACCTAGCTTGTTGAACCAATGGAACCGCATTCTTGAAAGCAAATCGCCAAGTCGATGGGGAAAATCGACTCAAACTGCCGAATCGACGTTGAAAATCAATCCAAACCTTCTGAGAAAAGGTGTTGCTCCGGCAACATCGAGAAGGCCTAAAATCATCGAGTTGATGGGGAAATCGACTCAAACTGCCAGATCAACGGGGAAAATCGATCCATGCCTTTTGAGAATTGGCGTTGCTTTGGCAAAGTCGGGAAGGTCTATCTCCCTATGCGCCACCAATAAGCCGCATGTCACTTTTTAAACCAATGGAACTGCATTCTTGTAAGCAATCTCCCTATGCGCCACAATAAGCCGCATGTCACTTCTTGAACCGATGGAACTGTGCTCTTGCAAGCAATACACATATGTAACAGACGATTGAGAAAATACTCCTTAATCTTCGAATAGGATGAATAGACCCTAAAACGTAGGATCGACGGAAAAATCAATTCCAAATTTCCTAAGAGCCAGTGTTTCCTCAACATTGTTGGGAATTCCTTCTATTTTCTAGTAATCAATGTTACCCCGGTAACATTGAAGGCTCATCCAAATTTTCTAAGTATCAAAGTTGCTCCGGCAACGTCGGGAAAGTTTTGCATTGCAGAATTGGTGGAAATCATCATTGCTCCGGCACGTCATCATGAGAATACAAACCATCGGATTGACGATGAAAATAAATCCTTATCTTTTAAGTACTAGTGTTGCCCCCAATGATGCTAGGAAACTGTAAATCACCAAGTTGGTTGGGAAATGAACTCATAATTATCAAAACTTGACATCACTCAGAGATAGGCGACATTGAACGAAACTCCAAGGGCTTGAGCTGTTCGTGTGTAAGTTTCTTGAGATGGAAACTAATACCGAATAGGATTTCAACATTGAACTTGGGAAAAGTCTATCACAGTCAAAGAACCAAACGCTCGCAATCGAGCGAAAAAGCACAAGTTTCCAGAGATAGGAACTACCGCACAACTCGAATTGGGAGCAACCGAACGAGTTACTCATAATAGTTGATCCCTAATTAAGTGCTTAAGTCCTACATTTGGAGTAACTATCCTTATGGAGTGAGGGGCACATACACTAATACATGGTTGAGATGAGATCAACTAAACATAAATAGAAAAAAACCGTAGAGTTAGCTAAACTGAGACAGGCCACAGTTCTGTTACGTCGAACGAAGTGTTTTGGCAATCATAACATAGATAAGTAATATAACATGCTAAATAACTACAGGAATATTATTTATAAGTACAGAGATACCATAATAAGCAAGTTACACTATTTACATCACACAAAACAGCAATGTATAATATGGAATTTGCAGAACTGGAAATCGTATTATATATATATACACACACACACACACATGTAGTGGTACACAGACAGACATAGTACATAGAATATAAGAAAAGTACATAAGAGAGATTATAGTAGAAATGCTAATATTTAATTACTGATATCATTTTATATACGGTACAAACAGCAGGGGTCGTACTCGCATAATATCGACCTGTTTTAGACTCAAAACAAACAAAAAAGAACAAAATACAGACTCTGCTCACATACAAACAAAAAAGAACAAAAGTACAGACTCAAAAAATACAAGTGCTACACTCCACCTGCACTTGATCACATCATCACTTCTTACTGCCCCGGTGGGAGTGATCTTCTTTTGCTTGTCACGTATCTTCTTTTCGAGATGAGCATGCCATCCTTCGGCAGCAGAATTAAGTTCTTCAGATCCACCAGTGGAAATGACCTTAAGATTTGGCTTGCCGGTCTTGATTGTGAATAGGAGAAGTTTGGGCTTGGCAACGTCTGGCTCGGCCCTCAGCTTCATCTTCTCCTCTTCCTCTTTTTATATCCGCTCTACCATCGTCTTCTTATCAGTAAGGTCCAACCCTCCCGTAATTACTGCATCTTCTTCTTAAGACATGGAGACATCCTTCAGGTTCTACAGTGTTGCTACCCGCTCGAAATCTGATCCAGGATCGGAGCTTGAAATGGGTATTGAACCTGAAGCTGCTGCGGAGACAGTGGTGGAAGTGGTATAGATGGCAACGGTTGCTGAGCCTAGCATAGCTGGAGGTAGAGATGTGAGAGATGGTTGACCTTCAAGTTGGGACTCACGGTTGTATAGTTAAGTAAAGGACTCCAAAGTAAACTAAAGCTTTTGGATTACTGGAGAAACAAGGGAAATACCTGAACCGGGAGTTTGGTCATGAACTTGAATTTCAAAGCCCCTTCACAATTTCCATTTCATCGAGACGCTCAATCATTGGGGGAATATACGGCTCATGCAGAGCTTTAGAACCAACCACTGTAGATGTAGAAATGGTTGATGTTAGCTCTTGAGACTTAGGAGCGGATGTTTCGCCCTGACCCAAAGAGCTCGGGCTAGCATGAGCCCTAGCAGTGGCCTCAGCAACCGCCTTCTCCTTTTCTTCTCTCAGAATTTCTCTACCAACCGCAAGGAAGTCAATATCTTCATAACTGAGATATGTGGCATGAGTTCTTCTACGAAGCGCATGTCCCTAGCTCGCTCGAACCGGACCAATGTTCTGTCCCAAACAATAGCAAGAGTCCGGGGATAATTATCTCCTAGTCATTCTAAACTTCCCTTAGTTATGACGAAGCAAGTATAGAAGTGTAGCATAGTCGCATCCATTTGAGTAAATATGTCATCCTAAGCTTTTTGAAGGTCTAAACATTCCGATCGAGTGACTAAGTGATCAATCTCGACTGCCAGCTTATCAGATTCAACATGTTCCCTCACTTTTGACCAATTTAAAATTCCCCTGGCAGAGTCGAGTGAGTTCCGCAGCCTGTACTTTGATAGCATTTTCTCCTCAACCACTTGCTCCTTTAGCTTGAATGACTCCATATGAGTGTCTTTAAGTTGATCCTTAATCACGAGGAGTGCTCTATCATTAGCCCGATTTGCTTCTGTCAATAGCTTGCCACTTGCAATTTCTCCCTTTAAGGCCACATCACCATCAAGCTTCAGCTGAGCTACTTCATTATCGCGACCCTCGAGCATTCGGTAATAATCATCCCTTTCTACCTCAAAAGAGAGAAATTGTTGGTAGTTCGCATAACTCACGTCGGAAATGTTGGAAATGCGGATTACGGATTTTAAGGCTGGTTTAACACTGGAGGGGGTGAATAGTGTTTAATGGATTTTATGGAATTTTTGAAATCTTTTGAAATTAAACACAAACAGATGCATTTCACAAACACAGAGACACTCACAGAATCAGACATAGATGCAAATAGTAAATAAAAAGCAGTAAAGGAAAGAACACACCGGAATTTTATACTGGTTCGGAGTTACCCTACATCTAGTCCCACATAATTTCTTATGCGGATTTCTTTTCAAATATAATGTCGATGTTACAACCTCGATTTCAAGGCCATGAGATACACCCTCCTGTCTTCGAGTCTAAGGAAAACTCTCTTGATTTAACCAGGCTACAAGATTACCTAATTGATTTACGGGCTACAATCACACCCAATTGATTTACGGGCCACAATTAAACTATTTCCAGTATCATTTTGATAGATAGAGAGACTCGATACACTTCTTTGATTACAAATGATCCTATAACTATAAATAGCACTGAGATCTTTGAGAGAGAGTGGCAGAGAATTAAACTAGAGATGATCAAGTTTGATTCACTTAGGATTTCGGTAGAGTTTTGTTAAAATATAAGAGAATATTTTAGTGGACAAGGAGTGAGGAAATGAAGAAAAACTAACTTAAAATTTGTTGAAAACACTGGAATTTATAGAACAACAGTTATGTCCATTCGTGAAAGGTTATGACGAATAAACACTTCATTTGAAAATTTGAATTTTAAATTCTACGGCTACCATGTCGACATGGGGGGATGGAGTATGTCGACATGCCCTAGTAAATTTTGAAATTGATTTTTTTTTTAAAAGAGATTTTCTTTCTAAAACTTGTCAAAACAATTTCTGAAGTTTATAAACCATTTTGAATATAGTTTAAACTTATAAAAGAGATTTAAAAAGTAATCTTAAAAATATATAATCTATAATATAAAAGTAATATTAGAAACTAAGTATAGAATATATTTTTGAGATTTAAAGCTTATAATATAAAACCAAGAGATAGTTTAAAAAACAAGAGATGATTTTGAAATCAAAATATAAAAGATAATAAAAATAGTTTAAGGCTAAAATATTTAAACTGAGAGAGATGACTTTCTAAAAAGTTTTTGGAAAATATTTAAAATAAATCATTTTGAAAATTTCCTGGATTCCATTCCACTAGAGAAGGACGTGGGTTCCATACCACTAAAGAGGTCATGGGTTCCATCCCACTATTAAAGCGAGAAGGTGGATTCCATTCCACAATTAATATCCGAATAAAGATTTTAGTGCTATTATGAAGTTTTAACATAAATCTAGACACTAATACTTATCTTGAACTCTTGAAATCTTGAACTCTTGATACTCATGAGTCTTCAGTATTGATTTCTTCAATCTTGAATTCGTCAGTCTTGAATCTCTATACCGTACAGTCTTCATTCTTCAGTACTTGCATATATATCCTGAATATACATATATATCTAGACAAGAATATTAGTATTTATATTTTATAACAAGTCCTAAGGTTGTTGTCATCAAAACCATCATCTCTAGAACTAACAATCTCCCCGTTTTTGATGATGACAACCTTTGTTTATAAAACCTACTCCACAAAACTCTGATTCTACTCTAACTCCCCCTTACTCCAACAACTCCCCCTTAAACTACTAACTCCCTTTTAATCTAAGCCTATCTAACCTATTTTATAATTCTCCCCCTTTTTCATCAACAAAAACTAATCCTAAACTTCATAACTCCCTCTAAATCTTACACTATAGCACTATATAGGATAATAATACAGTATAGTATAATATAAATGAGACAGATAATAATATGAGTAAAATATAGTAAGGTAAATGTGAGAGATATGAAAATTTCAAACATAATCAATCGATATATTTATCAAACCACACCATTTCAATCATATATTATATACCATGTTCAAATCAATTCAAACAATTTAAATCAAGTCAAATCAAACCAAACAATTCAAACCACATCAAATCAAAGTAAATCAAACCATACAAGTCAAATCAAACATTTCTTGAAACTTCAACCCATCCTTCTTCACCGAAGATAGGATCTGACTTTATAGCATCCTATTCTTCGTTATCCTTGTTCAGAGTTCCTTCTGGATTCGCTTCGAGTTCTTCTTTGTTGAGGGCTGAAATCATCCATCGAATGGCATCGAAGTGCCTTTCTTGTTCCTTTATCATCTGCATTTGGATTAATTCTAAGTGTCGTTGATTGCGAAGGATAAAAGTAAGTACGTTCTTGAAAGATTTGAGAGTTTCTTTAAGATTCTCACTTAGATCATGAATAGGAAAGGCCATTTTTGATAAAATATGAAGAAATTCAATAGAAAATAAGGAGAGTTTGAAAGTATGCATTTTTCTGGAAGAAATAGGTATTTATAGGGTTAGAAAGTCATTTGAAATGAATAGACACAAGGTAGTTATGTCAATTTCAATTTCAAAACAAAAACCACTTTTTGGCCGTTACATGTCGACATAGGGGGTAGGAGGATGTCGACATGCCTCTGTTTATTTGGCAATTTGCTTTGTTTATTTATATTATGTACAAGTCTATATATATAAACTTATATAATATAAAAGCAAGCATTCCAGAGATATTTTAGAGCTAATGAACAGAAATAAACGATTTTCTTAGATAAATATTAGTTAACATTTCATAAACAATACATAACATTAACTAATCGAAAGATACAAACTAATACAACATGAAAGGAAAACTAGAATTCGATAGAGGATGATGAAGATGATGATAATCCAAGTTTGCGACTCACTTTCCTAAAGAACTTGTTTATTTTGGTGAAAATTTTGTCCAACTTTTTACTAACGGATCTTTTGAGAATCCGTTGGTTTTCCACGATAATCTTTTGATTCTTAAGAAGTGTTTTCTTGGATGGATTGTTAGGGGTGATAGGGTATTCAATGCTTTCCAAAAATGTCTCTTCTGCCTCCTCTCCTTCTTCTTCAATCTCCATCTCCTCCCTTCTTCCTCCTCTTCTTCTTCTTCTTTCATTTCTTCATGAGCCAACTTTTCATCTTTTTCGGTAAGTGTTTCATATGGCTGAAACACATGTGGGATTTTCATAAGAGATATATTTGCATGGTTAAACACTTTTCTAGAAACAAACTCCTCTCTCTTATAATCAACTCCAAAATAGTTAAAAATCTGAGTAAGATAAATCCCATGATACAAAGTGTTTTCTCCTAAAGTAAAATTTTTAGGACGAAGTTCATCCAAAATTACTTGCGCCCAATTAATGTCATAATTCCCATAAATAGCAAAAAGTGCCTTATAAACTTTTAAGGTCGGGTGATTGAAATTTCCCAATCTAGGAGTTATGGTATGTTGCAAAAGAAGGTTAACAATTCTTTCTTTAGGACGGAAATTTCGATTTATAAATTCAAAGTTATCATCTCCTTAAAAAATGTGATGAAATGTCTCACGATCATGTTCATCAATTTTAAAATCCGAAAGATTCATTCCCGTATACTTACAACCCAAAACATTTCCCAAAATCTCACTATTTAAAACAGTTCGTGTTCCTTTAACACTACTCCAAACTTCCCTTCATTACCATCATAAAAACCATGATTCAAATTTGCATAAAACATTTTAACAAGATTCGGTAACAAACGAAATCATTTTGAGAATCATCAATTAAAATAAAAATTTGATTCTCTTCGAAAAGAATATTGAGTTCATAAGAAAGAAAATCATTAAAGATTGCAAATTTCCCGTATGGACTTTTCCAAAGTTTACGTAGCTTATGTAAGCTTTGACAACTTTCGGGTCATTGTAGAGGAATTCTTTGATGGCTTTGGACAGCCTAATGGTGGATGGGGTTCTTGAGGAAGCCATTTTTGAAGAGAGTAGAGAGCTTGAGAGTTTGAAAGAGAGTTTGAATTTTGAAATGAAAGTGAAAAGATAGGATAAAGTTAAGGAGATAAATAGATATCAATAGTCATGTTCTATGGTCAAGTGACACCTTTTCAAAACCTTGAAGTTGGTGAAAAGGTGGAGGGAAATTCAAAGTTTTGAATTCAAATTTGAATTTCAAAATTTTGGTAGGGATGTCGACATAGGGGGTAGGGCCATGTCGACATGGGTCCTGTAATACATGTGACTAATTTTTTCTAATTTGTTTATTATATATATATATATATATCTTATAATCTAATTTATATTTTATCTGAAATAATATAAATATAATAACACTTTGATATTAATATTTTAATATTAAAAATATTATTAAAATAATATTATTTTGAAAATCAAAATTTTAAATTCAAACGGCAAGCAATTTCAAAACATGCAAACAATCAAACATTCAAACAAATAATTTCAACCAATATAATTTAAATGCATACCTATTTTTAGATCCATATTCCCGAGATCATCAGATTCATGAATAGTTGTAAAGCACATATTTGAATTTTCTGTCTCTTAATCATCATCATTGGAGGATAAGTCTGAATCGTCCAGTGTAGCAGTATACGCTCTCTTCCTTTTATTTGACAAATCATTACTTAGAGGAAATTTTTGCTTATCCAGATGCGAACAATCTCTTTTTAAGCGGCCTAGCTCATCACAATTGTAGAATCTGACGTTGTTGAGAGTCTCATTATTATTTCCAAAATTCTTGTGATCATTTCTCTTGTAGTTGTTCATCTTTCTGTATTTCAAAAACTTTCTAAAATTTCTTGTCATCAAGGCTATTTCTTCATCGTCGTCACTGTTTGAGTCTGAACCATCTGTTATTGCATTAAACGCTATTGACTTCTTTTCTGAGGCCTTGCTTTCTCTTCTCCCTTGCATTTGTACTTCAAACGACATCAAATTCCCAATTAATTCTTCAATTTTCAACGTACTGATATCATTAGCCTCTTCAATTGCTAGAGTCTTCTGATCCCATTCCTCAGTGAGTGAATTCATAATTTTTCTAACTTGATCTTCTTTGGAAAAGTTCTTCCCTAATGCAATTAATGAGTGCACAATGTCTTGAAACCTACTGTACATGTCTGAAATGGACTCATTTGGATTCATCTTGAATAATTGAAACCGGTTGGTCAATATGGATATTTTGGTCTATTTAACTTTGTTTGTTCCTTCATGAGTAACTTGAAAAGTTTTCCAGATCTCATATGCAGACTTACAAACAGACACTCTATTAAACTCATTCCTATCAAGTGAACATAATAGAATATTCATGGCTTTGGAATTGTTTTGTGCAACAGTCTTTTGCTCAGCGGTCCACTGTGCAGAATTTGTTGTGGGTTCAATGTACTCAGTTTGTGTGATATTCTAAGTGTCTAATCCTATTGATTGTAAATAGATTTTCCTCCTACATGCCCAATATGCATAGTTACTGCCATTAAAAAGTGGTGGTCTGGCAGTAGACTGAATTTCTACAAATGAACTAATGATAGTGTTGACATTACCAGTGTTGGCAGCCATTTGAAAACTTTTCAAAAATTAGATTATGAAAACTTTGAAAACCAATGTTGTAATACCAAACGTTGGAAATGCAGTTTACACATCTTAAGGTTGGTTTAACACTAGAGTGGGGGTGAATAGTGTTTAATGGATATTATGGAATTTTTGAAATCTTTTGAAATTAAACACAGAGACAATCATAGAATTAGACACAGATGCAAATAGTAAATAAAAAGCAGTAAAGGAAAGAACACACCGGAATTTTATACTGGTTCAAAGTTATGCTACATCCAGTCCCACACAATTTCTTGTGCAAATTTCTTTTCAAATATAATGTCGATATTACAACCTCGATTTCAAGGCCACAAGATACACCCTCCTGTCTTCGAGTCCAGGGCAAACTCTCTTGATTTAACCAAGCTACAAGATTACCTAATTGATTTACGGGCTACAATCACACCCAATTGATTTACGGGCCACAATCACACCGTTTCCAATATCACTTTGATAGATAGAGAGACTTGATGCACTTCTTTGATTACAAATGATCATATAACTCTGAATAGCACTGAGATCTTTGAGAGAGAGTGGCAGAGAATCAAACTAGAGATGATCAAGTTTGATTCACTTAGGATTTCGGCAGAGTTTTGTTAAAATATAAGAGAATATTTGAGTGGAGAAGGAGTGAAGAAATGAAGAAAAACTAACTTAAAATTCATTGAAAAAAACTGGTATTTATAGAAGAACAACAGTCATGTCCATTCGTGAAAGGTTATGACGAATAGACACTTCATTTGAAAATTTGAAGTTTAAATTCTACGGCTACCATGTCGACATGGGGGGATGGGGTATGTCGACATGCACTAGTAAATTTTGAAAATTGATTTTTGTTTTTTAAAAGAGGTTTTCTTTCTAAAACTTGTCAAAACAATTTCTGAAGTTTATAAACCATTTTGAATATAGTTTAAACTTATAAAAGAGATTTAAAAAGTAATCTTAAAAATATATAATCTATAATATAAAAGTAATATTAGAAACTAAGTATAGAATATATTTTTGAGATTTAAAGCTTATAATATAAAACCAAGAGATAGTTTAAAAAACAAGAGATGATTTTGAAATCAAAATATAAAAGATAATAAAAATAGTTTAAGGCTAAAATATTTAAATTGAGAGAGAAATTGTTGATCCTTAATCACGAGGAGTGCTCTATCATTAGCCTGATTTGCTTCTGTCAATAGCTTGCCACTTGCAATTTCTCCCTTTAAGGCCACATCACCATCAAGCTTCAACTGAGCTACTTCATTATCGCGACCCTCGAGCATTCGGTAATAATCATCCCTTTCTACCTCAAAAGAGAGAAATTGTTGGTAGTTCGCATAACTCACGTCGGAAATGTTGGAAATGCGGATTACGGATTTTAAGGCTGGTTTAACACTGGAGGGGGGTGAATAGTGTTTAATGGATTTTATGGAATTTTTGAAATCTTTTGAAATTAAACACAAACAGATGCATTTCACAAACACAGAGACACTCACAGAATCAGACATAGATGCAAATAGTAAATAAAAAGCAGTAAAGGAAAGAACACACTGGAATTTTATACTGGTTCGGAGTTACCCTACATCTAGTCCCACATAATTTCTTATGCGGATTTCTTTTCAAATATAATGTCGATGTTACAACCTCGATTTCAAGGCCATGAGATACACCCTCCTGTCTTCGAGTCTAAGGAAAACTCTCTTGATTTAACCAGGCTATAAGATTACCTAATTGATTTACGGGCTACAATCACACCCAATTGATTTACGGGCCACAATTAAACTATTTCCAATATCATTTTGATAGATAGAGAGACTCGATACACTTCTTTGATTACAAATGATCCTATAACTATAAATAGCACTGAGATCTTTGAGAGAGAGTGGCAGAGAATTAAACTAGAGATGATCAAGTTTGATTCACTTAGGATTTCGGCAGAGTTTTGTTAAAATATAAGAGAATATTTTAGTGGACAAGGAGTGAGGAAATGAAGAAAAACTAACTTAAAATTTGTTGAAAACACTGGAATTTATATAACAACAGTTATGTCCATTCGTGAAAGGTTATGACGAATAAACACTTCATTTGAAAATTTGAATTTTAAATTCTACGGCTACCATGTCGACATGGGGGGATGGAGTATGTCGACATGCCCTAGTAAATTTTGAAATTGAATTTTTTTTTAAAAGAGATTTTCTTTCTAAAACTTGTCAAAACAATTTCTGAAGTTTATAAACCATTTTGAATATAGTTTAAACTTATAAAAGAGATTTAAAAAGTAATCTTAAAAATATATAATCTATAATATAAAAGTAATATTAGAAACTAAGTATAGAATATATTTTTGAGATTTAAAGCTTATAATATTAAAACCAGGAGATAGTTTAAAAAATAAAAGATGATTTTGAAATCAAAATATAAAAGATAATAAAATAGTTTAAGGCTAAAATATTTAAATTGAGAGAGATGACTTTTTAAAAAGTTTTTGGAAAAATATTTAAAATAAATCATTTTGAAAATTTTGTGGATTCCATTCCACTAGAGAATGTCGTGGGTTCCATCCCACTAAAGAGGTCGTGGGTTCCATCCCACTATTAAAGCGAGAAGGTGGATTCCATTCCATAATTAAAATCCGAATAAAGTTTTAGTGCTATTATGAAGTTTTAACATAAATCTAGACACTATTACTTATCTTGATATCTTGAACTCTTGAACTCTTGAAATCTTGAACTCTTGATACTCATGAGTCTTCAGTCTTGATTTCTTCAATCTTGAATTCATCAGTCTTGAATCTCTATATTGTACGGTCTTCATTTTTCAATACTTGCATATATATCTTGCGTATACATAAATATCTAGACAAGAATATTAGTATTTATATTTTATAACAAGTCCTAAGGTTGTTGTCATCAAAACCATCATCTCAGGAACTAACAAGAAAGTGCTCAGACTAGACGTTGCCACTCAAACCCAGCTTCCAAGTCCTCGCGGACTGTCTCAAGATTTCAAAGTGAATCAACTTTGTTCGTGGGCTTTATATTTAGATCAAACTTAACCCAACGCAAGAAAAGATATGGGTAAGCAGCTTAAAGCTGAGATGGACCCGGTGGAAGTGTGTACTTCTCACCATGCTTAAAAGAAATAGGAGCAGCGGTAGTAGTTATGTACTGGGGGGATCGGATTTCCTGCATTGTAGCAGTTTAAGCCTCGGTGCGAGGAGGAGTGGACAATGTAGTTCCGCGACAATTATGGGAATCCTTGTGGCTCTTGTGAGTATCACTAGGGGCATCACCTTCACTGTCCTTCTTCTCTTCTCCCCTCTCTCTCGGTCTCTCTTCGCATAGCGGGCTTCATCCTAGGCTTCTTTATTTGTCCTTTTCCTTCTCTCCTATTTGGTTTCACAGTAAGGGCACTGAGCCGGGCTCAAAATCCAATCTCTGTAAGAACTGGAGTGCTGGTATAACTAGTTGAATAGTCCATGACCCATGGAACCTGAAACGAGAAAATGGTGGAGTTAATGTAAGAACTTTAGAACATTACTTAATGTATGTCCATGATTCTAAGGTGGAGTGTGTATTGCCAATGACCCTTATATACTATACCGACCATATTGGCATGTTTCAAAGTTGAAGTCTCTCTACCTTCTCTTACGAAAAAACCCGAAGATTGGTTGACATCCAAACCAATCTCACCTATCATCTCACTAATTGTGAAATCCCCAAATTCACTTAAATTAATGGAGATGTCTCCTAAAGAGTACAAACATGTCGAATCTCCTACAAGGGATTTCATAATTTGGTCTCTAATCGATTGAGAAGTCTCGGTAATTAGCTAGTCTGGTGGCGGAGAAATGGGGATTTTAGGATTTAATGCTTCGGTAGTTAGTAGCTCAAGAGAACGTAAGTTAGGAAGATCGGGGCTTATCTCTAGTGATTCACCCCAGGACTTATCCCTTCCTCCATGGCATGAAAATCACTGTCGCTGTCATCATCGGAAGCCTCTTCCTCCCTTTATACCATCATTGGTTATTTTCCGTCTCTTCTCCTGATTGACTTGTCTTCCTCTGGTATTGGGGACATTCTACTTGCTTCATCCCTATCCATTAAAATATCTTCTCCAGTAGATAAGTTAGTCTTAATGTCAGGGATTACTCCAAGTTGTCCTTCACCAGATGGACCAGTTGCATCCCTTTGAGCATTCTCGTTGAAGCTAGGAGTAGGGACAGTGGAACGAGTGTTTGTCCTAGAGTTGCTTGGAGCTGGAGACTCAGCATCAACAGATCTCCATATGTGAAGCAACCTACATTCCCACAAGTTGTCATCTGTCATAAGGAATTCGACGGTCTACCGGCTCTCTACCATGGCCTTCAAATCGTCGAGCATTCTCTTATATTCCTCTCTATTGTCACATCCCGGTAGGACTTCAAAGAGACATTGTAACACCCCATAAAATTCAATAAGAAATTAAGTAATTAAAGTAAGCTTAAAAATGGAATTTTGTAAAAGTTAGAATTTGACCACAGGAGTTGCACCAGTTCGTCCGTGGCAATTTTCTGATCAATTTCCATAAATAATATGCTGAAAACGGAGTCCATATAAAGAAGTTACAGACGTTTGAAGTTTTCGAATTTAAAATTAAAACAATTTAATTTGAATTTGATTTTAAAATTTTGAAGTTTGAATTTCAAAAAATTGAATTTAATATTTAACATTAAGAGAGGCTTAAGGTTTAAGCAAGGGTTAAAGTTAACATGTAACGTTAAATTAAATTCAGCAACAAATAATTAATAAAAGGAAAGAGATTAATTGGGCGATTCAGGCCCCAAGGGGTCGACTGCCCCTAGCCAAGGGGTCGACCACTTAGGAATAGGCGATGACCGCTTAAGGGTGAAAACGCCCAATATTGAAGGTCGCGGCTATGGTTTGCTTATTTTGAACGGTCTGGATCTGTTTGATTTCAATCCAATGGTTCTGGTTCCTTTCTACCTCTATAAATAGACCCAAAACCCTTTCACTTTTCTTTACAAAAATCTGTAGCAATGTCGGGGCTCTATTAAAATCTTTCCCCATAGGGTTAGAAAATAGTAAACTTTTAGGTAAGATTTCAAATCTCTAATCTAATTAGATTCCTAATTCTTCTCTCTATCTTTTGATTTCTGAAATCTAATACACACACACATAATCTATTTGTTGTATATTCAAAAGGGGATAACAAAGAATTAGGAGCAGTATACATCAGATCTCAATTTCTTCTTCTTCTTTGGATTTCTAAATCAGTTAGGATTTTCAAGTAAAAGGTTTAGATGTTAATTCTTTTGATTCCTGATTCTATACATCTAGTTTTTGAATCAGTTAGTAACGACGAATTTTCTATGAGTTAGAAAATCGCCGATAAATTTTGAGTTAAAATTTGTACTGCAAGCACACGGCGTACAAAAGTTAGTACGTGGCGAGTACGGGTCGATCCGCGGGGAATTATTAGATTTTAAATTTCTAATCAATCAAATTAAACCAAAAGTGGAGATTGTTTTGAAAACTAGAAAGCTAAGCAAATGTTGAGATTAAAAACTATGTGATTAAAATTCAATTTAGAGGCAAATCCACTTTCTAATATTTTTCACATAAATTAACATAAAATCAAATGATGATCTCTTTTTAATCTAAGTCGGATTAGTGATGTATTTATCATAAGCATGGCCTATTTGAGTTATTAATTAACACAAATCAACCATCAAACTATAATACAACTCTAGTCCTACTTTTTCAAATCTCATGAAACATGGCATAGAAAATGAAACCAAAATCTAGTTTAAGCATGATCTATTTAATATTAATTAGCAACATAGATCATCAAATTTTGATTAAAACTTCACTTCATTGCCATGATCATATTTAGATGAACAGGCAATTTGTGATTAATGAGATAAGCATAGCCTATTTGTTATGAACAAAGTAGGCTATCAAATTCAACATAAAACACAAACAAACATAAACATCCATTTTCTCATGAAGCATAAAAGAGATCATACATAGAAAATTTATGTTGATTCTACATGATAAAAGAAAGCTTCATTACCCCTAAATTGTAGGGATTTAGCCTCTCATTTGTGTTATCATTTCAACACAGAGATTTCAACATTGGAAATAAAATAAAGTAGAGAATAAACAAAGAAAAAGAAGATTAACTACTTGAAGGAAATGAACTAAACTAGTGCATAAATGTAAATTTAAACTATGAACATGAAATGAAAGAGTGCATAAGAATAAAAATGAGTATAAAAGTAAATAAAAGCATGTAGAAAGAAAAGAGAAAGAGGTTAGGAAGCCATTTTTATTTCATGTAACATTGAGCTTACAATTTGCTTGCTTAATTTTCTAAGTAAAATGAAAGGTAGAAGATCCTTTACATGTGCATAAGAGGGCTATTTATACATGCATAAAACCCTAATTCAATTTTTAGGGTGCTTCCCAAAATGCCCTTTAGGAAGTGTGGCCACAAAGTAACCATTAGCCACTAATTAATCCATCATTAAATGTGCATGAAGCTTTAACCTCCACTTTGTTGTCCATTAGCTTCTAATTGTAGATTTAGGTAAGTGGGTGGGGTCCTCCATGATCATGAGCTTGAATTATTTTCCTCTTCTTTCCTTTGTATTCATTTGTGCATGCATGTATCTTCATAAAAGCCTATTCCATATGCATCCAACTTCCTATAAAAATCATAAAAAAATGTCCAAGTAAAAATTCTCAAATTGACACATGCACAAAAATTACTATTTTGCCTCTGTATGTAGATGAATATCTGATATTTTGAAAATGATTGAATTTTGGTTTTAAACATGTTAAAATACCCAAATATGACATTTATTTAAATAAAAATAGACAAAATATGGATGTAAATATATACATATTTACGTGCACATCAAATACCCCTACACTTATCTTTTTATTCATCCAGGAATAAAGGGAAACTAAGATAAATCCATTTTCGTAGGGAGCACGATTGCATTGAGCGTATGCAACAAGCCGTTATACCTCCGGGTGTCCCTGGTAGGACGAGTGTTGTCTCGTGAGGGCTTTCAGCGGATACTACCCATAAAATCCAAATGCAAAGTGAAAATATTTACAAAATGCAAGATTTATTTACAATGGGATGAATGCAAGTTTTTTAAAGTATTTACAAATGAAGGATTCACTTTCAAATCGACACTAATAAGTTAAATATAAGTTCTGGTCATTATCAAGAAATTTAAGTCCTTTTACTTATCAAAATTTTCAACAAAATTAAGTTGTCATAACAGATAGACTATAGTTTGGCTAGTTGTTTCGGTTGATAACACAATGTAATTATGAAATGGATCCTTAGTTGATTATCAAAGTTTGTCAAAGTGGTATTGTCATTTCTTTTCAATAACAAGTTAAATCAAACAAGTTAAAATAGTGTTTGGATTTCAATTGCTTACTCTCTCTTATTTGAAATTTTTATTGATATTAACAATATTTACATATGCCTAACTCAGATAAACTGAGGCCAAATATATCACTCATGCACTGCCTTTCAGGCTTACGTGAGGGAAATACAGAGCGTGGCGAGTGAACACACAAGTGTGAACACTTATGGACTGTAGGCGTTATTAGTAAAAGAATTTTTCTATACTTACACCTAACTCAGATAAACTGATGCCAAATATACTGATCGTGCACTGCCTCTTGGGCTTACGTGAGAAGGGTACAGAGCATGGCGAGTGAACACATGACTCTAGGTGTTAGAAATATGTACATATATACAAATGTTTTTTTAGAAAGAGAGAGTTTTTCAAAATCATCTTAGCTCCATTTAACTTAGAAGATAAAAATGTTATATCCCTTACTTTAAATTTACCACTTTTTTTAAATAAAGATTTTCAACTAGAATATACTTCATAATTAAGACATATGAACCTTCCTATATACTAGTTAAACCATTGTTATTTGTAATCAAACTTCATTTTTATTTTTGTTAAGACAAATAAATTTTCAAAAATTTCAATTTAATATCCAGAACTTATACTCATCCTTTAGTGTTTCTTCAAAAATAAATCGAAATGCTAAAAAGAAAATGTTTTTGAGATTTAGGAATTTTGAAACCTTTTTTTTTGAATTAAAAGAAAATGAAAATTCAAAAATGCCATGAAACTTTAAAAAAAATGAAAATGAACCCCCCCCACACACACACACACTTAATTTTTACTGTGTCCCCACAGTAAGTGCATGATCTAATGAGTGTAACGGGGAAAAATGTACATATTTACAAAAGAGGGTTAACATTCTTACTAGACGTAGCTTGGCTCATGAAGAATCATGAGCTCCTCCTCTTGGTTACTTGGCAATTCCAAGAAAGATTTCAAACGATAACCGTTGACTTTGAAAATCGATCCATCCCTGGGGTTTTCTACTTCTACGGCACCATGTGGAAAAACAATTCGTGCCACAAATGGTCCGGTCCATCTCGATTTAAGTTTCCCAGGGAATAAATGAAGTCTAGAGTCGTATAAAAGAACTTTTTGGTTAGGCGAAAACGTTTTTCTTAGGACTGACTTTTCATGAAAAACTTTTGTTCTTTCTTTGTAAACTTTCTCATTTTCATACGCGTCATTCCTAAGTTCTTCTAGTTCGTTGAGTTGTAGTTTTTGGTTTTTGCCAGCTTTCTCAAGATCAAAGTTTAAGTTCTTTATTGCCCACCATGCTTTGTGTTCGATTTCAACGGGTAAATGGCAAGCTTTACCATAAACTAAACGAAATGGGGACATCCCATGGTTAGTTTTAAAAGCAGTACGGTAAGCCAAAAGCGCGTCGGTCAATTTCTGAGACCAATCATTTCGATTTCTGTTGACAGTATTCTCCAAGATTTGTTTTATTTGAAGATTTGAAACTTCAACTTGCCCACAAGTTTGAGGATGATATGGAGTGGATAACTTGTGGGTTATCGTGTATTTCTTCATTAAAGTTTCAAAAGAACGATTGCAAAAATGGGTGCCGTTATCACTGATTATTGTGCGAGGTGTACCGAACCTCGAGAAGATGTTTTCTTTGAGAAATTTCACAACAATTATATGGTCGTTGGTTTTGCAAGGAACGGCTTCGACCCATTTTGAGACGTAATCGACAACAAGAAGGATATACAAGTTTCCAAAAGAGTTGGGAAAAGGTCCCACAAAGTCGATACCCCAAACATCAAAGATTTCGATTGTAAGAATGGGGTTTAGAGGCATCATATTTCGTTGAGAAATTCGTCCAAGCATTTGACATCAATCGCAAGTTTTACAAAATTCAAACGAGTCTTTGAAAAGAGAAGGCCAATAGAAACCACAATGAATCACTTTTTCTGCAGTTTTTCAAGGACCGAAATGTCCATCGCACGCTTGATCGTGGCAAAAAGAAAGAACACTCCTGGTCTCATTATCCGCAATGCAACGTCGGATGATTTGGTCAGGACAATATTTAAACAAGTATGGATCGTCCCAATAGAAATATTTCAATTGGGACATGAATTTGCATTTATCCTGTTTGGACCAAGATGAGGGAGTTTCTTTAGTGACTAAGTAGTTCACTATATCAGCGTACCATGGATCGATAGAAATTGAAAGAAGTTGTTCATCGGGGAAGTTTTCATTGATTGGCAAAGAAGATGGTGCGTTCGGAAGACGAGACAAGTGATTGGCTATGACATTATCGGATCCATTTTTGTCTTTGATTGTAAGGTCAAATTCTTGAAGTAAAAGGATCCAACGAATCAAACGGGATTTAGCATCCTTTTTGGCAAAAAGGTATCGAAGAGCAGTATGGTCAGTGTAGACCATGATGTGTGAACCTATCAAGTAAGGTCGAAACTTTTCGAGTGCAAAAACGACAGCTAGAAGCTCTTTTTCGGTTGTTGTGTAGTTGAGTTGAGCGTCGTTCAAAGTCATACTCGTGTAGTAGATGACATGATGGATTTTTTTAATGCGTTGTCTTAAGACAACACCAACCGCAAATTTTGAGGCGTCACACATTATTTCAAATGGGAGACCCCAATTGGGTGCGCAAATGATTAGAGCTGAAATGAGTTCTTTTTTAAGACACTCAAAAGAAGAGATACACTCAGAGTTGAAATCGAATGGAACGTCTTTTCCGAGGAGAGTCGTCAAAGGATGAGCGATTTTGCTAAAATCTTTCACAAAGCGTCGGTAAAAGCCAGCGTGTCCTAGAAATGATCGAATGTCCTTAACAGATTTGGGAATGGGTAGGTTTGCTATTACGTCGATTTTCGCTTTATCTACCTCAATGCCTTTATTTGAGATGATATGTCCAAGGACTATGCCTTGTTTGACTATAAAGTGGCATTTTTCCCAATTCAAAGTCAAATGTTTTTCTTACATCGATTTAGAACCAACTCGAGATGATGTAAACATTGGGAAAAAGAATCACCAAAGATAGAGAAATCGTCCATAAAAACTTCTAGAAAGCGTTCAATCATATCGGAAAAGATGCCAACCATGCATCATTGGAAAGTAGCAGGAGCGTTACAAAGTTTGAATGACATACGTCGATAAGCAAAGGTACCGAATGGACACGTGAAAGTCATTTTCTCTTGATCTTCGGGAGCGACTAAGATTTGGTTATAGCCGGAATAACCGTCAAGGAAGCAGAAGAATTCGTGGCCGGCTAAAAGTTCGAGCATTTGGTCGATGAAAGGAAGAGGGAAGTGATCTTTTCATGTTGCAGCATTTAATTTCTGATAGTCAATGCAAACACGCCAACCCGTTTGAGTACGAGTTGGAATAAGTTCGTTTGAATCGTTCTTGACAACGGTTAGCCCAGACTTTTTCGGTACAATGTGAATTGGGCTAACCCATGAACTATCAGAGATTGGGTAAATGATTCCGTTGTCGAGAAGTTTAAGAATTTCATCACGCACCGCATCTTTCATTTTTGGATTAAGCCTTCGTTGCGCGTTACGAACAGGCTTGGCATTGTCGATTAAATGGATGCGATGTTGAATAAGAGTGGGACTAATTCCCTTTATATCGGAGATCGACCATCCCATCGCTTCCTTGTTTTTGGACAGGATTGAAAGTAATGAGGTTTCTTGATCAAGAGAGAGAGTTGCGGAAATTATGACGGGCAATGTTTCGTTATCACCTAAGTATGCGTACTTAAGGTGATCGGGAAGTGGTTTGAGGTCCAACTTCGGGAGTTTCTCGATCAAAGAATTGGGTTGAGATTCGGACTCAACTGGAAGCGATTCAAAAGGAAGAGTGTATTCAATCTCATTGGGTATTTCATGAAGCAATTTTTCGTACTCAGCTTTGCGTTCATCGTTAAGGTCAAGTGTCTCGTTTTTGAAGTTTTCGTGAATGGCACTAACTTCCAACGTTTGGTCGCGAGGTTCATTTGATTAACTTTCAAGATTGAAAATGTTGAGATCCAAAGTCATGTTTCCAAAAGAGATTTTCATCGAACCGTTATGACAATTGATTAAGGAATTTGAAGTGGCTAAGAATGGTCGGCCTAAAACAATGGAATTTGACTCGTGGGATTTGTCACGGGTTGTGTTTCGAGAACGATAAAATCAACGGGGAATATGAATTGCCCTACTCGAATGAGCATGTCCTTGATTTCTCCCACGGGCTTCTTAATGGAACAATCGGCGAATTGAAGCGTAACTTTTGTGGGTTTGAGCTCACCTAAGCCTAATTGTTCGTACATGGAGTATGGAATCAAGTTGACACTCGTGCCTAAGTCTATCAAACATTTGTTCATCGTCTTGTCTCCAATTGTACACGAAATCATAGGGCAGCCAGGATCTTTGTATTTAACGGGCATGGATTGGGACAAGACTTCACTCAAACTGGTGGCTAAGAAGACTTTTTTGGGTACTTGAGTGTGTCGCTTTTGGGTGCACAAGTCCTTAAGAAATTTCGCATACGTGGGGACTTGCTGAACGATGTCAAGAAGTAGGATGTTAACTTTCACTTGTTTAAAAATTTCCAACATCTTTTCCATTTGGTCCGAGTGTTTCTTGGTTCGGAGACGATGTGTAAATGGAACACGATACTCGGTAGGCGGGTCCACTCGAGTAGAAGAAGAATTTTGATTGGCATTTGATTCAACGTTTGGTTCCACGTTCTGTTCCGATTCATTTGAAGTGTCGAGAGAGGTTTCCGGTAAATCGTTTGGCCTAACGAGTTGATTATCGATTTGTTTATGGAACGTAAATTTTTGATAGCATTCATTTGGGTGATGTTGCTACCTTGAACAACATAGGCTTGATTTGAATTTGCGTTTTGATTTTTGGGAATTGGAATTGGCTGGCTTGGGAATGTGCCTCGTTCACGTTCGCTCACAGACGTGGCTAATTGACTCATTTGCATTTCAAGTTTTGCAATCGATTGGTTTGTGGTTTTCATATATGAGGTCAATAAATTTTGCAAATTATCGTTTGATTGAAGACTTTGAGTAGTTTCTTTAGCCAACGTTTCAAGAGTTTTCTCAAGCGAAGTTAAACGTTTATCGTCTTGGGGAGGGTGAGCAGCATTTGGTTGAAAATTTGATTGTTGCGGTTGATTATGAGATGAACCCATAAAGTTTGGTTGAAAATGGTTGGGCTTAAAGTGAGGATTCGAAGCATTATTCGGAAATGCTTGAAAATTGGGACGAATCGTATTCGTGTTGGGATTGTTTTGGTTCCAAGCAAAATCGGATGATTTCTCCAACCAGGATTGTACGTTGGAGAAAACGGGTCGTTTTTGGCTTTATTGAAAGCATTGATTTGTTAGATAGAATTAGGGCACTGATCGGCTATATGATTAGGATCGTTGCATTTATAACACATGAGTTGGGAAGCTTGATTCATTTGGTTTGATGAGAATACGTTGTCGAATTTGTTAATCATTGCGTCGATTTTAGCTTCAAAAGCCAAAGAATATCCTATCGAGTGTGCGCTCGGTCGTGAGTAAATTAATTTTTCGTTAAACCGTTCCTATTGGGATGACTTTTCGATGAGGTTTTCAAGAAATTTCCAAGCATTGTCGTGATGTTGGGCAAGAAAGTTTCCTTGGCATATTGATTCGAGCATGGATCGTGAGCTGTTTTGTGTCCATCGTATAAGATTTGGCAAATCGTCCATTTTTCGAAGTTATGGTGTGGACATTTTATCAAAAGCTCTTTGAATCTTTCAAGATATTTTCCGAATGGTTCGCCCTTGAATTGAGGAAAATTTACAATTTCGTTTTAGATTCTACTCGTTTTTCCAAGGGGTAGAACTTTTTCAAGAAAGCTTTTATGAATTTTTCCCAAGTTTTAATTGAGTTTGATGGTAAGTTGTACAACCATTTTTCAGCATAATCCGTAAGAGCGAATGGGATTAATTGAAGTTTGATTCCGTCATCGGAAAGTTGTTGGAGTTTAATGGTTGCGCAATCTTGTTCGAATTTCGTCAAAAAGATGTATGGATCATCGTGTTCAAAATTGCCAAATTTTGAAAGTATGGCAATATGGTTTGAGTGAATTTCAAAATGGTGACCCGTAGGGGCGGGTAACGTGATGCAAGATGGAATAGAAACTCTATCGGGAAAGATTCTATCCATAAGAGTTCGAGGGGCGTTCTCATTCACCATTTCAGGAGGATCGTCTGTTCGAGTTAAACGATTAGTTGTTAAGTTGCGAGTCCAACGATTTGGTATTGTGTCACAAGTCCAAGTACTCATGCACAAGTGAAAGTCGAGAAGAGAAGGAAGTTAGAGTTGAGTTTAGAGAATGAAACTAGATTTGGAAAATGAAGTTAAAAATTGTTTTTGTTTTTGTTTTCTTTTTTTTTAAAGGAAGAAAAGTATTTACCAAATGAAATTTATTTTCAAAGGAGAAGTTTGATTTTTTTCTCAAATTTTTATATGTTTTTGTTTTTGTAAATTTTTTTTTTTTTTTAAATTTTCGGATTTTCAAATATTTATCAAAAGGATTTTTTTGTCTTTACAAAATGGGAATTTAATTTTTTTTGTTTTTGTATTTTAAAATTTTTATTTTCTTTTTGAAAAGATTATATATATTTTTTTAGATTTTTGTTTTTGATTGAAAATTTTCAAAGGAAGGGAAAAAGGATTTTTTTTTGGGATTAAAAACTAATGTAACGACCCGTATTTTTAACACTTCAAAAATACGAATTAAAATGAAAATTTTGGATAAAAATCCGAAGGAAATAAAATTTTGTGTTGTTAAATGTAAATTATAAGTTAAAATACAAAACTGAATTCTGAAATAACTTATTTGTAAATTAAATATGGATGTTAACTTGTAGTGAATGTAAATAATGAATTGAATTTGATTGTAAGCAATGCAATAAATAAAATGGTAGATTTAATATTGAAGTTATAATATGGAAATCAACGTACATGAATGTAATTTAATATTACTGTGAATTTAAATAAGATGATAGCTGAAGAAAATGAAAGTAAATGAATTATAAACTATTGATAATAATGTATAAGTAAATGGTTGATTCACTAATGAAAGTGTAAATCGAAATAAAAGAATTCATTTGGAATTCAATAACTTGAATTTGAATTACGATATAATTGAACGCTGAATCTAATATAATCTTTTATATTGGATCTATAATGGAAAACTGCATTGTAAAAGATTGTTAATTACTGTGAAATTAAAAATGGGATTTGTGAACAATTAAAATTTGATTTAAAAGTTAATAATTTAAAATTGGGAATTTTATATCGAAATTAAACAGTCGAATAATTTATTTTTCGAATATTGGATTTAATTAGACAATTAAATCGATAATTTAATAAGTTAAATTTCAGAAATAATTGAAAATCGAGTTGAATATGATTGAAAATGATTTGTAAAATTTTATCTTATCATATTGGAGTTATAGTAATGTTATAGAACTTTTAAAATTGAATTTAAAGTTAATTTGTGAAAATTGAATATTTTAATATTTAATTATCGACTGGAAAATAGCCATTTTCCGAACAGTCTCAGATTTGAACGAAACTAGTTCCATTGGATCCGTAATAGTTTGTTATTGTCGGATTTCAATTTTCGTAGCAATCGGAGTTATCATTTGACCGTGGCAGCTCGAAACGCATCGAATTGTTTTAATATTAATTCGGCGAGAGAAAATAGTCATTTTTCAAAAAGTCTCGGATTCCGACGAAACTAGTTTCGTCGGATCCGTAATGTGATATTATTGTATGGTTTCAAATTTCGTGTCAATTGGATGTACCGTTTGTCCGGGGCAAGCCAAAACGCATCGAAATCGGTTTAAATCGGTTTAATTTAAAACTGATCGTTTTTCTCCGTAACTCGCCCAGATGACCGAATTAGCCTCCGAAACATGTTCCATTGCGTTCGGAACATGGGGTAAACCTTAGAAACGCCAGGCGGCATGTGTTGTTTGGAGTTCGTTTGAGAAAGCAGTTAAAATTGAAATATATTAATAAATTAATGTTGTATACGCGTATATATACGATTTCACTCAGAACCCTAGGCCGAGTATTGTTCGTGGCCGCCAGAGCAGATTTCTATGGCCGGAAAACGTTCTCGTTCTTCCTCAAATATCTCCAAATCCATACGTTTTCAAGCCTCAACTTCAACTGCAATATCGTAGAGGGTGTCGAGCTCTTTCGATCCATATGGCTGTGATCATCATCGGAGCACCGTAGGAGGCGCAGCTGGCCAGGGAAGTCACGCCGTTCGACCTCGTGATGCGCGCAATTGGTGGCGCCGGATGTTGCCGCACTTGGCACGCACGTCGAAGGAGGTGAGGGCTACAAGGTGACGCTATCTGATCGAGTTGTATGTCGACGTGGTTGTCGCGGGTTAAAGCCCTAAGGCCGGCTCGGTTGGGTAATTCGCGTACGTGAGTTACGCGTTGGGGAAGAAGACACAAATCACGGCCTCGATCTGCTCAGTCATGTAATAGACGGCTGGATTTGATTAGGGTAGGATTTGAATAATAAAAATATATATTATTTATATTTAAAATCGGGTAACTTTGTAATGCTATATCTCGGTCATACGAGGTTGGAATTCGACGAAACCAGTCGCGCTGGAATCGTATTGCCGAGCACTACGCGATGGAATTGGATTGGAGTTGATTGGAGTAAGTGAAATTTCGGGTAGAATTAAACGCGCGTTTAATTTTATTCGAAATAAAAGCTGGAGCAGAACAGAAAATCAATGTGAGTGTTTTACGCTCACATTTGACTAAAAATTTTTATGTTAGTTAAATAGAAATTCCTGTGATAATATGTTTGCGTTGTTTGATGTTTGATGTTTGATGGTTGAAATTGGTTGTTTATCTCGTACTATAAATTATCTGATTTAAATTGCTCGTTAAATTTAAATTTAACTGTTAGGTTAGAATTTAAATTGTATTGCCAGTTTAAAACCCCGACACCCCTGAATAGTAAATGACAGTGATAGTATGACTGTTTGGATTGATTGTTGTGATTGATGATTTATTTGATATATTGGACATATGCTGATGCTTTACATTGATTATTCTTGATATTTACCCACTGATAAGATTGTTGTTGATTTGTCGATCAATCCCAATCATTACCCTAGATGTTGCGGGCATCAAATTAACCGGGATTAATCGTTAAGGAATTAAAATTGAAATAATAAAAATTTCACTTGGCCATAGGATAGAAAATTTTATACAGACACCGATTGGATAAATTAATGTTTTCAACATTGAAATTTGGTTTAATTGAATTTGTTTAAAGGAGATAAATGAATTTGGATTTTTGAAACTAAAACTTGAATTAGAAACCGTTGGAAATAAAACTGAAAGTAAAATTTAGATTAAGTATGATTTGAATTTAATAAAAGGAATTGTGAATTTAGATTGAACATACTTTATTAAATGGTATAAATTTAAATGTTCAATAACTGAAATTTGAATTCGAAATTTTGTATATATATCAAATGTTCAAATGAAAGTTAAGTTGAAGTTAACTAATCTAATTGAACCTTTTGAATCGAGTTGGATCGTGGAAATTTGATTTAAATTTATTTGAACTGAATGAAGATTTATCTAAAAATATAAACTTGAACTTTGATTTGGATTAACTGAGAATTGAAATGAATTTGAAAGGAATCGAGATATTTGGAAATTTGACTGGTTTGACTTGGGAGGGTATCCTAAACAAATTATTTTAGTATAACTATTTCAAATCTATTTTATTTATTCAAACAAATTCGTTTTCTCAAACTATTTACTTTATAAACCATTTTATTTGTAAAAACTATTTTCTATTAAACTAATACAATTATTTATTTTTAAACCAGTAAAAGGGAATAAAGGTTATGTTTAAATCCTTGATTTAAACGCGAATTGGATTAATGGAAATTTAATCAAATTTAAAAATTCAAATGAAGTTTTGAAGTAAACGATTTTGAAATGAATTGACTTATCTAAAATTTGGCTTCGGAAAAATGATATGATATTTGAAACGGTTTTGTTTTCGAAACAAATACGAGATTTGATTTTAAAAAGATGAATTGTTTTCGAAGCATAATAAAACCAATCGGTGTGATAAATACGTAGTTATTAAAGAGACCGGGATCGGATATGGACATACTCTCTGTCGATACCGAAACCACTTTAATAACTAATATACGCGAAGTGTTGATCCAGAATGAAGTGGATGGTTTTGGTGAACGTGTTGACTGAAGAAAGAGAACGATTTTGGATGACCCCTGACATGACTAAAACAGGAGCCGCGCCGGGCCATTGAGGTTCGCCATCTCTAGCGGACACACTTCTTCGATACCATGTCTATTACATTTGTGATTCGATTTGGGTGCACCCCTTGATTTGGGAGTGTTGTTTCGCGGTGTTGGGGTAGTAGCTGCTATGCCCAACATCAGTCCGGATCACGCAACTACTAGTATCCTAGTTGGTATTGCCTCATGTACCTTGTCATACTGATTATCCTATTCGCGACCACTACGATTTTGGTTTGTACCTTTAGTATATGGATTGCCCTCTGGTGACTTCCGGTTTTGGGGAAACTACGGTCTTGTATATGCTCTTGGGAATATAAACTGTGTTAAGGGTGGAATGGGCCATGGCTTAACGCTATTTTAATACTTTTACTTTAATGTAGACATATTATAATAGCGTATTGTACTACATAGTAGATAGTTTAACGGATCCTTGAGAGATGGAAAATCCCGTAACATCTCTTAAGTTATTGCACTCACGTTGACACTGGACAGGAGATGTCAAACCCCGTAAACATCTCTGACGCCGTCACACTCATATTTTCTTATTCGATTTGACTTACATGAGATATTTTAGTCCTGACTCGAGTGTTTTGTCTTTTCTTTACGCTCGGGTCAGCCTGAGCATTTCAGATAAGGTTGAAGATCTATTTTGGAGGACGAAGACGGAGTTTGGTATTACATCATTTGTATTCTACTACCATATTATTTTTCCGCTGCATTATTGTATTATCTCTGATATGTATGTAACTCTGATTTATGATGTATAATAATAATCAAATTTATTTATTTAACAGCTTCATGAACTGTTATTTTATTATTATATCTTGTTCCTTCCGCTGCAAGATTCTGAGTTTGCTTCTGTTCTTTCTTTCCTTTTCTTATTTAACCCCAATAACCATCCGCCTTTTTGAACGGTTTGAGTTGGACATGTGTGGATTATTGTCGACTTGAACGGTCAAAAATCCGGGTCGTTACAGTTGGTATCAGAGCTTTGGTTTAGATTACCTTGGCTCTTGTGGGGAATAACTCATTGAAATAGAGGTAAACTATATGAATGAGTTGAGTGTATATGAGAGAGCGTATTTGTAATTTTGATATAAAAATGATTTTATATTGTGTTAATTTGTTCCGTTGAGTATTTATGAATTCTGGTTGGTACTTGGGACGCCAAGGCATCGATAGGAATTTCTAAACACTCGAATAGGACAGATTGACATAATATTGTTTTGGATTATATTCTATATATAAAAGACTTATCTTGAAAATTTATAAATTTTGATTGTATTAGTTAGAGATGATAATATTAGATTATCATCGTTTATTGTTGATTAGTCAATATTTCTAACTATTGACTATTGAATGATTTTAAGAAATGAAACTTGTAAATATGATTGACAATGAATATAAATGGTAAATAAAATGAAATAAAAATGAATTTAAATTAAGATGGAGAATTTAAATTCCGATGTTTTGAAAATTTATTAACAAAAATTTGAAATGTATAATATAAGTATTATATGATAGTATATTCGATTAGAAATTGTTTTCAAAGGATTTCAAATGAAGTAAGTGTTATACTCCCCACTTGACACTAGAGAATGATTTCGGTGATGAGTGCACGCATCATCGACGTTTATTTTCGAGAGTCCAGGTGGGGGAGATCACTTAATAGTTTTTCTAAACCCTGTTTTGATTAAAATTGAATTTTATTTTGTATTCTCTATAGTATGATTTGATATATAAATTATATAAGTATATATTATTTCAAAACTTGATTTGAATTGAAACCGGAGTTGAAATTCTTAAGTTCTTTAATATTTAATAATTTTAAACTATTGAGATAAGCAAATACTTGAATCATTACGGAACTTTTGAATTGTGAAATGAGAAATAAACCTAAGAGCTAAGTGAAAATATCAATTGAAGTAGATATCCTTAGAATTAGGAAATTATGAATTTAAAATAAAATTGAAACTGTAAAACTCGCATAGTATAAAATTTCATTCTATAGCATAAATATAACTTACCAAAATATTTAAGAAGTTCAAAAATGTTATATGAAATGTTAATTGGATAATATACAAGTTTAGGTTTGAATAATGAAATATGCATTTAAATAATGGTTTGCAAATATAGATAAGATTGTTAGTAAATAATTGGAATTTAAATTAACATTTAAAGGTGATTCATCATTATGTTAATAAAATGGAAATACTATATGTGAATGTAAATGTGAAATTAAATTATAGTGAAATTTAAGAAATGACTTAAGAATTAATTAATTGAAAATTCAACTTTGAATGAAAAGATGTTGCATGTTGTTTAACTACATTCTATTTGCATAGCAAAAACTTACCAAATACTTAAAAAGTTTAAAATGCTTATAAGGATAAGTAGAGGAATAATATACCAGTGTGAGAGTGAATAATAAAATGTGAAGATCTATTGATAGTTGTAAATATAAAGGAAATTTAAGTTGTAAAATGAATTAAAATTAAAATTAATTAAATATAGAATTAGTAAATGGAAACTAATTAAATTTGAATAAAACTAAATTTCAATAAACTTGGAAGTGTATGAAATTAAAATTTGACTTGGAAATGTATAATTGATTTATTATAGATTTGGATGGATGTTAATGTTTGATATGTATTGGTTGTTAGATGGATGATAATTGATTAAATAGAATGCATTAGTGTTAATGGAATTGAATAAACGGAATAAAATTTTAAAATAATTAAATTCAAATTTGAAGCATAGGGAAATTGAATATAATTGAATTCAAATTAAATTGAAGCAAATTGACTTGAATTTAAATTATGAATGAAACAAACTTGAATAAATCGGAAACAAATCGAATGTAAACTTATTTCTTGGATATATAAGAAAATAAATGACTTTGTGTTTATGATTGTTTCTTTAGAAAATTTAAAGTTTGATGGTTTGTACTTTGAAATAATAAAAGCAAATTTTGGAAAAACCCAAAATTGTCCAATATATGCTGAAACGAAAATAACCATAACTTTTAAATGGCTAGACGAAATGAGATGATCTTAGACTTTTCGGAAAGCCTAGAAACTGTGCTACATCTTTTGTTTAGAATGTTTTGATAAATACCTTCATCCACTAGGCTTAAAACACCAATATAAGTCGCTGGCCTGGGCGAAGTAAAAATCTGAAGCACATACCCTTAGTATTTTCACCGTAACTTTTTACTGGTGTATCGAATTTTGATGATCTTGCACTTCCTGGAAAGCTTAGAGCCTAAGCTCCAACTTTTGTTTTATAAGCATTTCTTATTTCTGCCATTTAGGAGGTCGAAAATCTGAAATTACATTTCAGGCCTGCGCTAATTGCTCGGGGCTGAAGCGTATCATTTTAGTAAAATGGCCGTAACTTTTGAACGGATGGTCCGAATTCGATGATTTTGGACATTCCGGAAAACCTGAAACGAATGCAACAACTTTGGTTTAGATTCCATTATCAAATTTTATCGTTTGGGTGACCAAAAACTGAGATTCGTTTGCTGTCCTGGAATTGGAATTTCAGTTTTGAAGCTAAACATGTTATATGTAGATTGTTTATGCTAAGTATATCGATCTATCTTTATATGCATGGTTCTAACTTGGTTATTGAGCATTTTAATAGGTAGCAAAGGGGTTGCGCTTCGTTTGTGGAGCTCGCTTCTGCGCTTAATGCAAAATGTAAGTTAAAATGCTAATAAACGCTAAATAAAAGGTACGTTCTCGGATTACGGTTTATGTTGTGGTATATTATTGTGTTCCCCATGTTTTGGGATGCCTCATTCTTGTAATGAGATGTATATCATGCAATTATTACCACTGTGAAATTTTTCGGTCCTAGCCGCGCAAAGGAGGTGCTGCCGAATTTTTTCAAAAATCCGGGAGTTAGAAAATTTTGAGATTTTAAAAATCCTATAACTGAATTTTGCAAATAAGTCAAATATTTGAATGAATTATATCTAAATGATGGTTTCTCCTTCTCCGTTCCTTTTCGAGGACGAAAAGTTTTAAGTGGGGGGGAATGTAACGACCCGTATTTTTAACACTTCAAAAATACGAATTAAAATGAAAATTTTGGATAAAAATCCGAAGGAAATAAAATTTTGTGTTGTTAAATGTAAATTATAAGTTAAAATACAAAACTGAATTCTGAAATAACTTATTTGTAAATTAAATATGGATGTTAACTTGTAGTGAATGTAAATAATGAATTGAATTTGATTGTAAGCAATGCAATAAATAAAATGGTAGATTTAATATTGAAGTTATAATATGGAAATCAACGTACATGAATGTAATTTAATATTACTGTGAATTTAAATAAGATGATAGCTGAAGAAAATGAAAGTAAATGAATTATAAACTATTGATAATAATGTATAAGTAAATGGTTGATTCACTAATGAAAGTGTAAATCGAAATAAAAGAATTCATTTGGAATTCAATAACTTGAATTTGAATTACGATATAATTGAACGCTGAATCTAATATAATCTTTTATATTGGATCTATAATGGAAAACTGCATTGTAAAAGATTGTTAATTACTGTGAAATTAAAAATGGGATTTGTGAACAATTAAAATTTGATTTAAAAGTTAATAATTTAAAATTGGGAATTTTATATCGAAATTAAACAGTCGAATAATTTATTTTTCGAATATTGGATTTAATTAGACAATTAAATCGATAATTTAATAAGTTAAATTTCAGAAATAATTGAAAATCGAGTTGAATATGATTGAAAATGATTTGTAAAATTTTATCTTATCATATTGGAGTTATAGTAATGTTATAGAACTTTTAAAATTGAATTTAAAGTTAATTTGTGAAAATTGAATATTTTAATATTTAATTATCGACTGGAAAATAGCCATTTTCCGAACAGTCTCAGATTTGAACGAAACTAGTTCCATTGGATCCGTAATAGTTTGTTATTGTCGGATTTCAATTTTCGTAGCAATCGGAGTTATCATTTGACCGTGGCAGCTCGAAACGCATCGAATTGTTTTAATATTAATTCGGCGAGAGAAAATAGTCATTTTTCAAAAAGTCTCGGATTCCGACGAAACTAGTTTCGTCGGATCCGTAATGTGATATTATTGTATGGTTTCAAATTTCGTGTCAATTGGATGTACCGTTTGTCCGGGGCAAGCCAAAACGCATCGAAATCGGTTTAAATCGGTTTAATTTAAAACTGATCGTTTTTCTCCGTAACTCGCCCAGATGACCGAATTAGCCTCCGAAACATGTTCCATTGCGTTCGGAACATGGGGTAAACCTTAGAAACGCCAGGCGGCATGTGTTGTTTGGAGTTCGTTTGAGAAAGCAGTTAAAATTGAAATATATTAATAAATTAATGTTGTATACGCGTATATATACGATTTCACTCAGAACCCTAGGCCGAGTATTGTTCGTGGCCGCCAGAGCAGATTTCTATGGCCGGAAAACGTTCTCGTTCTTCCTCAAATATCTCCAAATCCATACGTTTTCAAGCCTCAACTTCAACTGCAATATCGTAGAGGGTGTCGAGCTCTTTCGATCCATATGGCTGTGATCATCATCGGAGCACCGTAGGAGGCGCAGCTGGCCAGGGAAGTCACGCCGTTCGACCTCGTGATGCGCGCAATTGGTGGCGCCGGATGTTGCCGCACTTGGCACGCACGTCGAAGGAGGTGAGGGCTACAAGGTGACGCTATCTGATCGAGTTGTATGTCGACGTGGTTGTCGCGGGTTAAAGCCCTAAGGCCGGCTCGGTTGGGTAATTCGCGTACGTGAGTTACGCGTTGGGGAAGAAGACACAAATCACGGCCTCGATCTTCTCAGTCATGTAATAGACGGCTGGATTTGATTAGGGTAGGATTTGAATAATAAAAATATATATTATTTATATTTAAAATCGGGTAACTTTGTAATGCTATATCTCGGTCATACGAGGTTGGAATTCGACGAAACCAGTCGCGCTGGAATCGTATTGCCGAGCACTACGCGATGGAATTGGATTGGAGTTGATTGGAGTAAGTGAAATTTCGGGTAGAATTAAACGCGCGTTTAATTTTATTCGAAATAAAAGCTGGAGCAGAACAGAAAATCAATGTGAGTGTTTTACGCTCACATTTGACTAAAAATTTTTATGTTAGTTAAATAGAAATTCCTGTGATAATATGTTTGCGTTGTTTGATGTTTGATGTTTGATGGTTGAAATTGGTTGTTTATCTCGTACTATAAATTATCTGATTTAAATTGCTCGTTAAATTTAAATTTAACTGTTAGGTTAGAATTTAAATTGTATTGCCAGTTTAAAACCCCGACACCCCTGAATAGTAAATGACAGTGATAGTATGACTGTTTGGATTGATTGTTGTGATTGATGATTTATTTGATATATTGGACATATGCTGATGCTTTACATTGATTATTCTTGATATTTACCCACTGATAAGATTGTTGTTGATTTGTCGATCAATCCCAATCATTACCCTAGATGTTGCGGGCATCAAATTAACCGGGATTAATCGTTAAGGAATTAAAATTGAAATAATAAAAATTTCACTTGGCCATAGGATAGAAAATTTTATACAGACACCGATTGGATAAATTAATGTTTTCAACATTGAAATTTGGTTTAATTGAATTTGTTTAAAGGAGATAAATGAATTTGGATTTTTGAAACTAAAACTTGAATTAGAAACCGTTGGAAATAAAACTGAAAGTAAAATTTAGATTAAGTATGATTTGAATTTAATAAAAGGAATTGTGAATTTAGATTGAACATACTTTATTAAATGGTATAAATTTAAATGTTCAATAACTGAAATTTGAATTCGAAATTTTGTATATATATCAAATGTTCAAATGAAAGTTAAGTTGAAGTTAACTAATCTAATTGAACCTTTTGAATCGAGTTGGATCGTGGAAATTTGATTTAAATTTATTTGAACTGAATGAAGATTTATCTAAAAATATAAACTTGAACTTTGATTTGGATTAACTGAGAATTGAAATGAATTTGAAAGGAATCGAGATATTTGGAAATTTGACTGGTTTGACTTGGGAGGGTATCCTAAACAAATTATTTTAGTATAACTATTTCAAATCTATTTTATTTATTCAAACAAATTCGTTTTCTCAAACTATTTACTTTATAAACCATTTTATTTGTAAAAACTATTTTCTATTAAACTAATACAATTATTTATTTTTAAACCAGTAAAAGGGAATAAAGGTTATGTTTAAATCCTTGATTTAAACGCGAATTGGATTAATGGAAATTTAATCAAATTTAAAAATTCAAATGAAGTTTTGAAGTAAACGATTTTGAAATGAATTGACTTATCTAAAATTTGGCTTCGGAAAAATGATATGATATTTGAAACGGTTTTGTTTTCGAAACAAATACGAGATTTGATTTTAAAAAGATGAATTGTTTTCGAAGCATAATAAAACCAATCGGTGTGATAAATACGTAGTTATTAAAGAGACCGGGATCGGATATGGACATACTCTCTGTCGATACCGAAACCACTTTAATAACTAATATACGCGAAGTGTTGATCCAGAATGAAGTGGATGGTTTTGGTGAACGTGTTGACTGAAGAAAGAGAACGATTTTGGATGACCCCTGACATGACTAAAACAGGAGCCGCGCCGGGCCATTGAGGTTCGCCATCTCTAGCGGACACACTTCTTCGATACCATGTCTATTACATTTGTGATTCGATTTGGGTGCACCCCTTGATTTGGGAGTGTTGTTTCGCGGTGTTGGGGTAGTAGCTGCTATGCCCAACATCAGTCCGGATCACGCAACTACTAGTATCCTAGTTGGTATTGCCTCATGTACCTTGTCATACTGATTATCCTATTCGCGACCACTACGATTTTGGTTTGTACCTTTAGTATATGGATTGCCCTCTGGTGACTTCCGGTTTTGGGGAAACTACGGTCTTGTATATGCTCTTGGGAATATAAACTGTGTTAAGGGTGGAATGGGCCATGGCTTAACGCTATTTTAATACTTTTACTTTAATGTAGACATATTATAATAGCGTATTGTACTACATAGTAGATAGTTTAACGGATCCTTGAGAGATGGAAAATCCCGTAACATCTCTTAAGTTATTGCACTCACGTTGACACTGGACAGGAGATGTCAAACCCCGTAAACATCTCTGACGCCGTCACACTCATATTTTCTTATTCGATTTGACTTACATGAGATATTTTAGTCCTGACTCGAGTGTTTTGTCTTTTCTTTACGCTCGGGTCAGCCTGAGCATTTCAGATAAGGTTGAAGATCTATTTTGGAGGACGAAGACGGAGTTTGGTATTACATCATTTGTATTCTACTACCATATTATTTTTCCGCTGCATTATTGTATTATCTCTGATATGTATGTAACTCTGATTTATGATGTATAATAATAATCAAATTTATTTATTTAACAGCTTCATGAACTGTTATTTTATTATTATATCTTGTTCCTTCCGCTGCAAGATTCTGAGTTTGCTTCTGTTCTTTCTTTCCTTTTCTTATTTAACCCCAATAACCATCCGCCTTTTTGAACGGTTTGAGTTGGACATGTGTGGATTATTGTCGACTTGAACGGTCAAAAATCCGGGTCGTTACAACTAAGTTACGTAAAATTTACAAAATTTTTTGGATTTTTGATTTTTGATTTTTTTTTTAAATATGCATGAAATAATGCAACTAAATGAATGCAAAGGACTTAATTATAATTTTCTGTCCTTAGTAGCTCCTAACCCAAAATTGTGTAATCACACTTTGCCTTAAATCAACAAAAATATTTCTCAGCCAGGTAACGGGCAGGAGTTATCGGTGCACCACGAATCTCCGTAGCAATGCAACCGAAGGTTTAAGTACCTTCAGAGGAACAACCACTGTAATATTTACGAATCACCGTAATATTTATAAATGGTTATTACTCTGTTGTAGCCTAGACACCAAGAAATAAAATTGTTCAAAGAAAACAATTGTGAAGATACAATTAAGCCCTAGATGAGCTCGCGACACCCTTAAGTCGAATGTCTAACCTTTATTATTAGTTAAATTCTATGATGAAATGCGATTTGTGGGCTAAGGAAAGGGTGATGAAATACCTCATCTTATGTGAATTAGGGTATTTCCCTTAAAAAAGAAATAAGATGGGATGAATGCAAAACAAAAATTAAACGTGTATTAACAATGCAACTAAAATGAAGTTTGTGTTTTGTTTTTGGATTTTGAAATTTTTTATATATATAAATGCAAATGCAAGTAACCAACAATGCAATTAAAATTAAAAACAAGAGATGAAAGCACGATACCAGAGCGTGTAGAATTATTAGCAATTTATTTTTTTATATTTTTGTTAGCGGCAAATTTTTTTAGCAAGCAAAGCAAAGCAATTCCTCTTGATTTTCTACTTTTGCAACCTGAAACGAAAAACAAGATATGTACAAAAAAAGTTTATATATCAAGAAGATCAACTCGAAACAAAATAAATAAGTGAAAATAAAGCAAATTGAAAATCAAACAAAACAAATTCAAACAAGCAAATTGAAACTTTGAAAACTAAGGCAAGTGAAAACTAAGGAAAATACAAATTTGAAAAAAAAATTATATATATACACTTTCAAATATGGAAATTTAAAAAGGATTGAAAACAAAATAAACTAAAACAACACAAATGAGAAAACTTTTTATTTTCAAAGAAAACAAAACCCTAAACAATTTTTTTTTAAGAGATGAAAGGAAGAACAAAGTAAAATAAAATGACAGCCCACCAACAAAGTAAAGTAAAACAAATTTAATTGCCCCGGCCTAATTAAAGGTTTCCCAACCCAAAAAAAAATTTCATTGCAAACTTATATTCTTACAACAGAATTTGACCAAAATAATTTTCAAAATCAACTCAAACGCAATTCTTGTAAATGCGATTCTCAAGTCAAACTTCCCCAAATAATTTTCAAAATCAACTCAAACGCATACTGCGTAAATTCAGAAAAAAAAATTGAAAACTTGATTGAGTTTGTGACGCGACTTCTGGTGCTTGGTTGAGAGGTTGTTCGACGCGCGATGGTAGTTGCGATAGGTTCTAGTGAGCAGTAAGTGGTCGAATTCTACTTGTTCGTCAACGATTAGTTGCACGTCGTCTAGGAGTCGTGATTGCTGAGGAGTGTTGAATTTGGGTCGCAGTCGCTTGGGAGCAATGGATGTTTGATCCTGGTTGTTGAAGGTGTCTACGATTTGGTTGTTGTTGGTCGAAGTGCGGATTGGTGAGTAGCAGGTCGGATGGTAAAAAAAATTTGTGGAAATGAATGGTCTTGTGTGCGTTTTTGAGAAGTATGAATATGGTACTATGATATTATGATGTTAGTTGTAGAGTAATGGGTAGGAAGCCTGATTGGTTGTGGATGGTAGGTGATGGTTGCTGAAGTCGTTGAATTAAGGGGTTCGAAGGTAGTTCGATGTCAGGGGGAGTTCGATGATGAGGAGCAAGCAGAGTGTGATTTGGCATAGGCACTTGGTAGATGGTGATTGGGGAGTCCGGTGGTTCAGGTTCGGTGCTGCTCGATTGGGTGATTCCAAACGTAGGCGGCAGTTGTATTGGATTGTGGTGATTTCTGGCAGTGTGGCGGTGTGTATTGCTTGATGATGTAGGTGATGTTTGTGAGCAGTAATGTATACTTGACAGTGGGTATAAAATTGTGAAGTGAAGTGGAGCTTGTATGTGCTTGGAGATGGTTGTGTTGTGTATACGAGAAGTTTTTGAAGTTATGATGGTTTTGTTGAGACGAAGTGGTGGTGAGGGGAAGGGTGTTGATGAACAGACAGGGCAGTGTGTCTCGGTGCACTGTACAGGAGAGGTAGTGGTGGTTTGAGCACTGGTTTGTGGTCGAGACTATTGAGGAAGCTGTTTGTAAGTAGTGAAGTAGTAAGGGCAGATGTGTATGTGGTGAAGTCTGGTAAAGAAAAAGTGCACTGTGACACTGTGCAGAAATGTGAAGGTGGTGATAAGTTTTGATGTTTGATGTATTGGCAGGAGCAGTGAAGTAAGATGACAGCAGTTTGTTAGAGAAATGTTGGATGTGGTTTGGAAGAATGGGCAGTGTATCAATGCAGTGGTGATTATGTAGGCTGGACAGTGATGGTGGGTGGAGAGATGAATTGTATTTGCAGTGGAAGACAGAGATGATGGTGGGTGGAGATGTACTGGTTGGATGTAGTGAAGTGGGAAGATGATATTGTGATGATGTGAAATGAACAAGCAATCGCACAGTGGTGTTTGGGGGGCTAATGATGTTGAGTTCGATAGCAGGTTTGGTGTTTACTGGAAGAGGAGTGTTAGAAGTGGAGTGTTAGAATGTTAGAAGCAATAGCAGTAAGGTGATGTTGTAATGTTGAAGTGGAGTGTTGGAGAGATGTTGCAGTGGCAACCAGTAGTGGATGAAATAGAAGAATGTTGAATGCAGTGTTGTAGGATAGGCAGTTGGAAGAGGGTTGGATGTCTGGAAGAGGTGAATTGCTATGGTTCTGCAGTGATTTTGAAGGGAGTCTGGAGGAGGTGGCGATTGGCTGTAGTGTACTGAAGTGGTTGAAGTTTGTATGTATTGGGGAGTTGAATGGTTTTGGTTGATTGATTAAGTCTGTAGGCAGTTGACAATTGTGTGTTAACTATTGTAAATGGTGAAGCACCGTGTGAAGATTTATGATGAAGCAAGAAGTGGGAAGGACTGTCAGGTGGTTGTATGAGTTTGTGGAGATGACTGCTACTGACTGGTTGAGAAAGCTTATATGTTGGCAGGTTGTTGAAAAGTTCAGTGACAGTTTAGTGAAAGGCTGTGGTTTTTGATGTGCTTGTGCATAATGGTGCATAGTGTTATTTGGCAAGGAAAAATGTGCAAAAACTGTAAATGTAAACCAAAGAGAAAAAAGAAAAATGTAAATGAGAGAAAAGTGAGTAATAAAATGTTTTTCTTTAAATTGTGTATGTATTTTTCTAAATAGCAATGTAAGTAGAAAATAAATAGAACTATACACACACAACTCAAATGCACACAAAACAAACACACATTTTTTTTAAATACAAACAAACACGCAAAATAAAAACACACAAAAATCAAACTAAAATAATTCGAAGAATAGAAAATTAAAATCTAAACTATTCCCCGGCAACGGCGCCAAAAACTTGTTTAACGACGAATTTTCTATGAGTTAGAAAATCGCTGATAAATTTTGAATTAAAATTTATACCACAAGCGCATGGCGTACAAAAGTTAGTACGTGGCGAGTACGAGTCAATCCATAGGGAATTGTTAGATTTTAAATTTCTAATCAATCAAATTAAACCAAAAGTGGATATTGTTTTAAAAACTAGAAAGCTAAGAAAATGTTGAGATTAAAAACTATGTGATTAAAATTCAATTTAGAGGCAAATCCACTTTCTTATATTTTTCACATAAATCAACATAAAATCAAATGATGATCTCTTTTTAATCTAAGTAGGATTAGTGATGTATTTATCATAAGCATGGCCTATTTGAGTTATTAATTAACACAAATCAACCATCAAACTATAATACAACTCTAGTCCTACTTTTTCAAATCTCATGAAACATGACATAGAAAATGAAACCAAAATCTAGTTTAAGAATGATCTATTTACTATTAATTAGTAACATAGATCATCAAATTTTGATTAAAACTTCACTTCATTGCCATGATCATATTTAGATGAAGAGGCAATTTGTGATTAATGAGATAAGCATAGCCTATTTGTTATGAACAAAGTAGGCTATCAAATTCAACATAAAACACAAACAAACATAAACATCCATTTTCTCATGAAGCACAAAAGAGATCATACATATAAATTTTATGTTGAATCTACATGATAAAAGAAAGCTTCATTACCCCTAAATTGTAGGGATTTAGCCTTTCATTTGTGTTATCATTTCAACACATAGAGATTTCAACATTGAAAATAAAATAAAGTAGAGATAAACAAAGAGAAAGAAGATTAACTACTAGAATGAAATGAACTAAACTAGTGCATAAATGTAAATCTAAACTATGAACATGAAATGAAAGAGAGCATAAGAATAAAAATGAGTATAAAAGTAAATAAAAGCATGTAGAAAAGAAAAGAGAAAGAGGTTAGGAAGCTATTTTTATTTCATGTAACATTGAGCTTACAATTTGCTTGCTTAATTTTCTAAGTAAAATGAAAGGTAGAAGATCCTTTATATGTACATAAGAGGGCTATTTATACATGCATAAAACCCTAATTCAATTTTTAGCGTGCTTCCCAAAATGCCCTTTAGGAAGTGTGGCCACAAAGTAACCATTAGCCACTAATTAATCCATCATAAAATGTGCATGAAGCTTTAACCTCCACTTAGTTGTCCATTGGCTTCTAATTGTAGATTTAGGTAAGTGGGTAGGGTCCTCCATGATCATGAGCTTGAATTATTTCCCTCTTCTTTCCTTTGTATTCATTTGTGCATGCATGTATCTTCATAAAAGCCTCTTCCATATGCATCCGACTTCCTATAACAATCATTACAAAAATGTCCAAGTAAAAATTCTCAAATTAACACATGCAAAAAATGACTATTTTGCCCCTATATATAGATGAATATATGATGATTTGAAAATGATTGAATTTTGGTTTTAAACATGTTAAAATACTCAAATATGACATTTATTTAAATAAAAATAGATAAAATATGGATGTAAATATATGCACATTTACGTGCACATCAGTTAGGATTTTTGAAAACATACTCTAAGGGGCAAATGTTAATGAGTTTTAACCAAGCAAAAATCAACAGAAGTTAAAACGTCGAGATAAAGACGAAACGACTTGAAATATGGAAGGCACGCTCAAATAGACAAGGGAAATAGCTCGGGAAAGTTTGGACCAAAAATATGCTAAGTGGATAAATCGAAACCGAGTTATAGCTATAGGTCGATGCCGAGTTATAGAGCTCCACGACCAGCCTCTCAAACTTCACACGAGTTATTCTCTAGCTCTTATATACATGCCCAAGCAATTTCATAAAGTTCTGGACAACCAATCTCAAGAATTGTAGTGTTAGCTTCAGTAAACTGTAGAACAAACTAAGTTATGAAGAAACAATCGTCAAAACAAGCCATCGGTCTATGAGAACACAAGGGCACCCCAAAATGAAGCTAGGAGTATGATCTAAAAGAAATCCACGAATTTCCCCTTAAGGGGATAACTCAATAGCGAGTTACAAGGATAACTCGGTACCGAGTTATACCCTCAACTCGTGGGTCCCCCAAATTTCTTACACAACTCTGTGCTAATGTCTAGACCTCTCTGGTAGTGGGCTTCTAACCCAGCATGCCTACTTCCTCTGTAAATATAAACCATAGAGCAATCAAAAAAGGATCCGACTTCTACCATCACTATGCGGAAGCTCTGCCTCTTCTTTATCTTCTATCTCCATATAATAGTTACCAAGGCAGCTACTTTGGGCAATTCTAGGACTTAAAATTTGTTTAACCCCTGTACTCGTGATTAGTTCTCTTTCAAATCTCTTGTAATCTCAAACGAACTACATCAAATCTATAAGCAATAAAGCTATAAAGTGGACGTAGGCCATAGATTGTCGAACCACTATAAAATATTGTGTCTCTCTGCTTTATTTTATGTTATTTACCTTTTATTTCAACTGCTATCTGCTATATCTTGGTCTCATAGGTTCTCTACAATCTATTTTTGAGTGTTGATTCATTTTTGGCATCAATATTTTGGTGCTTTCGTTAAGAAATCTGAATCTAGGCTTAGATCTAGCTTTCTATTTTAGATTAGAAGAGATCCAGTATCTAAAGAACTTACTTTAAAAAGTTTGAAGGCATGCTGTTGAAGATCAATGGCACCTAGAAAATAGGAATATGCTTCTGGAAGATCTACAAGAGAACATGTAGTGGTAATGAAGCTAATACTCGCCAAGTGAAACTCAACAATGCTAACAATCAACAAACAGAGGTTAATATTGGAAATACGGTTCTAGGTTCCTCCACTCAACAAGAAGTTGTAACCAGAGGAGAGCTTAATCAAATGGTCGATAACCATAACCAAAAGATGGCTGATAGCCAAAAAGCTCTCATAGATAAGATTGATGCTTTACTGGTACTACAACCACCAAGTGCTCCGAATGCTAGGCAAGAAACTGCATTTTCCATGGAATATAGGAATTCCTCTATTTCGGGCTTAAACGGGAGGAATGGCAAGAAAAAATAGAAAGAAGTGGTGGGTGGAGCTGTAGGGCTTGTTATAATGGGCAATGGAAGTGCTCCTTTTACCCGAAGACAACCTAATCCTAACCCAAACCTTAGAGTGAATAATCCTTAAGACAATGTTACAATGCTTATTCCTAACTCAGAAGATGACCTGCAACTTGATGGTGATGGATTGGAACTAAATATTGATGAAAACAAGAAAAATGCTGGAAATAAAGTCCAAATTTCCACGCTAAGGCCGACTGCGCGCCAACAGAACTCTGCAAGAGTGGTTCTCCTGGAGAATGGAGAATCTAGGCTTCAGTTGGCAACCCAAGACTATTTGTGAAGTCAAACACTCGGTGTAGCCCCTGACAGTCGACCTGTAGACTATTGTGCCAGTGAGGAATATATCAATGACATCGTCAAACGGTTGGTGGAGGAAAGTGGAGGAGGAAGAATGAGGATTGGGGTTCTGCACCAAGTCAAACCCCATTCACTGAGAATGTTCTGAGAGAGAGGAGTATCCTCGAAAATTCACTATGCCAAGAATGACATCATACAACGGCACAACGGATCCAAAACGACACTTGTATATGTACAAATGACATATGGATTAAGCTAGAGCTACAGATGTTGTTAACTGCAGATGTTTTCATAACTTTTTACAAGCAGTCGCTTCCATGTGGTTTACAAGACTTCCGTCAAGATCCATTTCTACCTTCAATGAATTGGCAAAACAATTTCTGGAACAATTTAGGCTCCATACTACACGAGCAAAAGACATGATGTTCTTATCTGGTTTTTCTAAGGACCCAATGAGTCACTAAAATCCTTCATGAACCAGTTTAACATCATGGTTACTAAGGTAAGAAATCCAAAGGAAGATATGATTTTTTTGGCTTTGGTCCGAACAATTCATCTAGATACGGATTTCAGTGGATGGATTAAAATGAAACAACCAACTACCATAGAAGAATTCCATCAAAAGCGAATCAATTTATACGACTAGAAGAAGCGAGTGTGACCGAAGGTAAAACCGTTGATCAACAACCAAAGGAAGTAGTCCAAGTGATGTTGCGGTTAAGCAGGATGGAGACAATTCAGGAGCTACTGTGGGAAATGCAGGGAAGACGATGAATCAAAAGAAGAGGAACCAAAACTCTGGTAGGCATGACGGGAATGGAAAGAGAATAATAACTTTAAGACCCAAAGGATACACGCAATTGAATGATAGTTTGGAGAATATCTACCTTGCTACTTAACGAACTAAGCGATACAACATACCTCCCAAGAGGGAAGCATCCATGCGGTAGAAGCAATCGGGGAAGTACTGCCGCTTCCATGAGACACACAGACATAATACTAACGAATGTCGACATCTAAAGAGCATGATTGATGAGTTGATAAGAAACAACAAACTCTAATAGTATGTGAAGAGATCGCAGAACGATAAGAGAGCCACGAGACCCCAGGGTCCAAATGCTCAAGGGAAATTGTCTGGGCCCAGTGGAGAGGGACCCGACCAACCGACGAAAGACTGTTCATTAAGTAGCACCATATTTAATTAGTAATTCGAGAATGGACAAGCACCCGAAGGCGATGCAACTTTGCTTGGCATTATCTATGTATTTCCTATTTTCGCAAAAAATACATCCAGGAATATTGAGGGTGTTATAAATAGGCAAGACTTCCCTCTCTTTTTATTTGATCGGTAAAATTAGCTTCTTGAACTAATGGAACCGCGTTCATGCAAGAAAAGCCACCAAGTCGATGAGGAAAAATGATTCAACCACCAGATCGATAGGGAAATTCAATCCTTGCCTTCTGAGAACTGGTGTTGCTCCGACAATGTCAGGAAGGCCTATAATTTCCTAAAGCCACGGTGTTGCTCCGACAACATTGGGAAACTTACTATTTCCTAAAGCCTCGGTGTTGCTCCGGCAACATCAGAAAACTTACTATTTTCTAAAGTCTAAGTGTTGCTCTGCAACATTGGAAAACTTACTATTTCCTAAAGCTTCAGCATTGCTCCGGCAACATTGGGAAACTTACTACTTCCTAAAGCCTCAGTTTTGCTCCGACAAGGAAGCCTCGGTGTTGATCTGGCAACATCGGGAAACTTAATATTTCTTAAAGCCTCGATGTTGCTCCGGCAACATCGGAAAACTTACTATTCCCTAAAGGTCTGGGTATTGCTCCAGCAACAGCAGGAAATTTCCTATTCCTCAAAAGCCTCGGTGTTGCTCCGACGACATTATGAAACTTTCTATCTTTCTAGGTATCGGTGTTGTCCCAGCAATACAGAGAAGACTTCTCTGCTTCCATCGGCCCGATGTCACTCTAGAAACATCGGGAAACATCATATTTCTCGAAGTATCGATGTTTCCCCGGCAATGCCAATGCAGCGTTAAATCACTTAGGACTTGTCCCTCCTTTCATTTATAAACAAACCTAGCTTCTTGAACCAAAGGAATCGCGTTCTTGTAAGCAAATCGCCAAGTCGATGGGGAAAATTAACTCAAACCACCGGATCGATGGGGAAAATCGATCCAAACTTTCTGAGAACTGATGTTGCTCCGACAACATTGGAAAGGCTAAAACCACTGAATTGATGGGGAAAATTTGACTCAAACGGTCAGATCAATGGAGAAAATTGATCCACACCTTCTAAGAACCGGCGTTGCTCCTGCAACGTCGAAAAGGCCTATCTCCCTGTGTGCTACGAATAAGCTGCACATCACTTTTCGAAACAATGGAACTGCGTTCTTATAAACAATCTCCATGTGCGCCACGAATAAGTTGCACGTTGCTTCTTGAACCAATGGAACCGTGTTCTTGAAAGCAATACACATATGTACCACACGATTGAAAAAATACTTCCTAATCTCCGGATAGAAAAAATAAGCCCCCAAAATGCAGGATGATGGGAAAATCGATTCCAAATTTCCTAAGTACCAATATTGCCCTAACAATGTTGGGAAATGCTTCTATGCTTCTATTTTCTAGTAATCGAGATTACCTCGGTAACACCGAAAGCTAATCCAAAAATTCTAAGTAACATGTTGCTTCGGAAATGTCGAGAAAGTTTTCTATTGTAGGATTGGTGGAAATCATCATTGCTCCAGTAGCATCATGAAAATCCAAACCTCCGGATTGACGGTGAAAGTCGATCCATATCTTTTAAATATTGGTGTTGCCCCGACGAAGCTAGAAAACTATAAATCACCAAGTTGGTTGGAAAATCAACTCATAACTAGCAAAACTTGACATCTCCCAGAGATAGGTGACATCGAAGGAAAATCTAATGGCTTGAGTTGTTCGTGCGTAAGTTTCTAGAGATGGAAGTTGATACCGAATAGGATTTCAACACTGAACTTGGGAAAATTCGATTACAGTCGAGGAACCAAATGCTCACAATCAAGCAAAAAAGCACAAGTTCCCAAATATAGGAACTAGCGCATAACTCGGACTAGGGGCAACCAAATGAGTTGCCAGTAATAATAGGTCCCTAATCAAGTGCTTAAGTCCAATGTTCGAAGTACCTAGCTCTATAGAGTGGGGGACACATACACTAATACATGTTCGAGATGAGATCAACTAAACTCAAATAGAAAACATCCGCAGAGTTGACTAAATTGAGACACACCACGGTTTTGTTACACTAGATGAAGTATTTTGGCAATCATAGCAGAGCTACGTAATATAATATGCTAAATAACTACAGGAATATTATTTACAAGTACGTAGATACGGTAAATAAGCAAGTTGCACTATTTACATGCACAAAGTTGTAGTAAATAAACACATCACACAAAACAGTAATGTATAATATGGAATTTGCAGAACTGTTGATTATTATATATATACATGTAGTGGTACACAGACATGCATAGTACGTAGAATATAAGAAAAGTACACAAGAGAGATTATAGTAGAAATGATAATCTTTCATTACTAATATCATTTTATATACAGTACAAACAGCGGGGGCCGTACCCGTACAGTATCAGCCTGTTTTGAGACTCAAAACAAACAAAAAAGGAACAAAATACAGACTCCACTGATATGCAAACAAAAAAGAACAAAAGTACAGACTCAAAAAATACAAGTGCTCCACTCCACCTACACTTGGTCACATCATCACTTCTTTCCACCTAGTAGGGAGTGATCTTCTTGTGCTTGTCGCATTTCTTCTTTCCGGGATGAGCATTCCCTCCTCCGGCACTAGAATCAAGTTCTTTAGATCCATCAGTGAACACGTCCCCAGGATTCAGCTTGCTAATCTTGATTGTGAATAGGAGAAGTTTTGGCTTGGCAATGTCTGGCTTGGTCTTTAGCTTCATCTTCTTCTCTTCCTTTCTACTCATGTCATTTTCTTCTTACCAGCTAGGTCTGACCCTCCCATGATTACTACATCTTCTTCTTGTGACACAAAGACATCCTCCAGTTTTTGCAGTGCTGCTATCTGCTCAGAATCCAATCTAGGACCGAAGCTTGAAATGGGTATTGAACCTGAAGCTGCTGCGGAGACAGTGGTAGAAGCAAAATAGATGGCAGCGGCTCCCGAGCCTTGCATGGCTGGTGGTAGAGATGGGTGAGAAGATTGACCTAAAAGTTGGAAAACATAGTTTTATAGTTTAGTGAAGGACTCCCAAGTGAACTAAAGCTTTTGGAGTACTGGAGAAACAAGAGAAATACCTGAACTAGGAGTTTGGTTGTGAACTTGAACTTCAAAGCCCCATTCGCTAGTTCCCATTTCAGCGGGATGCTCAATTACCGGAGGAAGATACGAATCACATAGGGCTTCAATACCGATCACTATAGATGTAGAAACGGCTATTGTTAGCTCTTGGGACTTAGGAGCGGATGTTTCGCCCGGACCCAAAGAGCTCTGGTCGGCATGAGCCTTAGCAGTGGCCTCAGCAGCTGCCTTATACTGTTCTTCTCTCAGAATTTCTCTATCGGCCTCAAGGAAGTCAATATCTTCATAATTGAGATATGTGGCCATGAGTTCTTCTTCGAAGTGCGTGTCACCAGCTCGCTTTGACCTGACCGATACCTCGTCCTAAATAATGGCATGAGTCCGGGGATGGTTATCTCCTAGCCATTTCAAGCTTCCCTTATTCACGATGGTGCAAGTATAGAAGTGCAGCACGGTCGCATCCATTTTAGTCATTATGTCATCCTAAGCTTTTTGAAGGTTTGAAAGTTCCGACCAAGTGACCAAGTGATCAATCTCGACTGCCAACTTATCAGATTCGACATGTTCCCTCTCCTTGACCAATTTAATATTCTCCTCGCAAAGTCGAGTGAGTTCCATAGCATGTTTGGAAATAGTCTGATCTCGGGCTTTGATAGCATTTTCTCCCTCAGACACTTGCTCCTTTACTTGACCGACTCCATATAAGCATCTTTAAGCTGATTATTAATCATAAGGAGTGCTCCGTCATGAGCCCGATTTGCTTATGTTAGCAACTAGTCACTTGCAGCTTTTCCTTTTAAGGTCGCATCTCTATCAAGCTTTAACTGAGCTATTTCATTATCGCGATCCTTGAGCATTCGGTCGTGATCATCCCTTTCTACCTTAAAAGAGAGAATTTGTTGGTAGTTAGTGTGATTCACGTCAGAAAGAGCTCGGACTAGACGATTCCACTCAAACCCAGCTTCTAAGTCCTCGTGGACTATCTCAAGATTTCAAAGTGAGTCAACTTTGTTTGTGGGATTTATATTCCGATCAAACTTAACCCTGTGCAAGAAGAGATATGGATAAGTAGCTTGAAGCTGAGATGGACTCGGTGAAAGTGCGTACTTCTCACCATGCTTAAAAGAAATAGGAGCAACAGTAGTAGTTATGTCCTAGGAGGATAGGATTTCCTGCATCACAGAAGTTTGAGCCTTAGTACGGAGAGGAGTGATGGATGATGTAGTTCCACAACGATCATGGGAATCCTTATGGCTCTTGTGAGTATCACTGAGGGCATCACCTTCACCGTCCTTCTTCTCTTCTCCCCCTCTCTCAGTCTCTCTCTGCACTGTGGTATTCATCCTCGACTTCTTTATTTTTCCTTTTCCTTCTCTCCTCTTCAGTTTCACAGTAAGGGCATTGAGCTAGATCCAGAGTCCGATCTCCGTAAGAACTGGAGTGTTGGTATAACTAGTGAATGATTCATGATCGATGGAACCTGAAACGAGAAAAGAATGGAGTTAAAGTCAGAACGTTAGAACATTACTTAATGTGTGTCCGTGATTCTAAAGTAGAGTGTGCAGTGCCAATGACCCATGTATACTCTACCGACCATATTAGCATGTTTCAAAGTCGAAGTCTCTCCACCTCCTCTTATGAATAAACCCGAAGATAGGTTGATATCCGAACCAATCTCGCCTATCATCTCACTAATTGTGAAATCCCCAAATTCACTTAAATTAATGGAGACGTCTCTTAAATGGCACGAACATGTTGGATCTCCTACGGGGGTTTCCATAATTTGGTCTCTAATCAATTAAGAAGTCTCAATAATTGGCTATTCTTGAGGAGGAGAAATGGGTATTTAAGGACTCAATGCTTCGATAGTTAGTAGTTCAGGAGAAGGTAACTTGGGAAGATCGGGGCTCATCTTTGGTGATTCATCGCAGGACTCATCCCCATCCTCAGTGGTTTGAAAATTGTTGTCGTATTCATCATCAGAAGCCTCTTCCTTCCCTTCTACTATCATTGGTTGTTTTCCATCTCTTCTCTAGATCGGCTTGTCTTCCTCCAGGATTGGGGACATTCCACTTGCTTCATCCCCATCCCTCCAAATATCTTCTCTAGTAGATAGGTCAGTCTCATCGTCATGGGTTACTCCAAGTTCTGCTTCACCCGATGGACCGGCTGCATCCCCTTGAGAATTCTCGTCAGAGCTACGAGTAGGAGCAGTGGAGCAAGTGTTTGTCCTAGAGCTTCTTAGAGCTAGAGACTCAGCATTAGCAGATCTCCCTAAGTGAAGCAGCCCACATTCCCGCAAGTTGTCATTTTTCATAAGGAATTCCATAGTCTGTCGACTCTCTGCCACGGCCTTCAAATCATTGAGCATTCTCTTATGTTCTTCTCTATTATCATGTCTTGGTAAGACTGCAGAGGGACAAAAACACTAAGTTAGCGACTTAGAAGCTTTGGCACGAGATAAACAAAAGAAAACGATCTTACTTCCAGTAAGCCATAGGCGATTGAATCCTTCAAGGAAACTTACAAAAAAGTATTTGTTCCTGAAATAAGAGCATTATGCAATCCTTTGATGATCTTAATGACTCCCCATGCTTCTATAATAGGATGGGAAATCCTTCCTTCTCTTGAACTTTAAGAGGTATGTCAACTTGTTGAACGTCGGAGGTCGTTATAATCTATCCATGAAAAGAACATATAGCGAGCTCAACAATAAATATCCATTCGAATGAACTTGGAATGGAGCAAGTCCAATCTCTTGTAGGAAATTACTCAGAAATGAGTTGAACGGTAGGACGGCACCGCCAAGACACATGTAGTGATTGCAAGTTGTGAAGCCTTGAGGAGGATTGTGAGCAAGCTCGTCCCTTTTCGGCAAACAAATGTCATCTTCAACGATACCATGCTGAATGAAAATATTTCAAAGCGATCTGGCTGATAAGGTCGAAGGAACTTGCTTCAGCGGATCCCTTATGATTCTCAGCCCTGGAGGTGGTCGACATATTCTCAACCCTTAAGGAGGATTATGAGCAAGCTCGTCCCTTGTCGGCAAACAAATGTCATCTTCAGCGATACAATGCTGAATGAAAATATTTGAAGCAACCTGGCTAATAAGGTCAAAGGAACTTGCTTCAGCGGATCACTTATGATTCTTAGCCCTGGAAGTGGTCGACATATAGTTTGGACAAAAAATATGCTAAGTGGATAAGACAGTATCGAGTTATAGCTAGGTCAGTGTCGAGTTATAGTGCTCCACAACCAACCTCTCAAACTTCACACGAGTTATTCTCTAGTTCATATATGCATGCACAAGCGATTTCATAAAGTTCTGGATGACCTATCTCAAGAATTGAAGAGTTAGCTATAGTAAACTGTAGAACAACCAAGTTATGAAGGAACGATCGTCAAAATAAGTCATCGGTCTACGAAAATATAAGGTGCACCCTAAAATGAAGCTAGGAGTATGATCCAAAATAAATCCACGAGTTTCCCCTTAAGGGGATAACTCTATAGCGAGTTACAGGGATAACTCGGTACCGAATTATACCCTCAACTCGTGGGTCCCCCAAATTTCTTACACAATTCTGGGCTAATGTCTGGACCTCTCTGTAGCAGGATTCTGACCCAACATGCATGCTTCCCTTATAAATACAAAGCATAGAGCAACCAAAACAGGATCTGACTTCTGCTATCACTACATGGAAACTCTGCCTCTTCTTCATCTTCTATCTCCATACAATAGTCACCAAGGCGGCTACTTTGGGCAATTCTAGGACTTAGAATATGTCTAATCCATGTATTTGTGACTAGTTCTCTTTCAAATCTCTTGTAATCTCAAATGAACTACATTATATCTATAAGCAACAAAGCTATAAAGTGGACGTAGGCCATAGATTGCCGAACCACTATAAAATCTTGTGTCTCTCTGCTTTATTTATGTTATCTACCTTTTATTTCAGCTGTATTCTGCTAGATCTAGGTCTCATGGTTCCCTACAATCTATTCTTGGGAGTTGATCAATTTTTGGTGTCAACAACTATGGTAGTTGAAGCATTTCCTTCCTTCACTCGTTAGTCCTTGCCCAGGTGACCCCTGTCCCCGTAGGTACATCAAATGGGCTCTCACTTACTCTTCTTTGGACCTTTATTTTGACTATCCTTCCTTTGGAACTTCTCCTCCTTAGTCAGCTCTAGATAGTCCACTTTGACATACCCACGCTAATGGTAGATGTGACACATTTTCTATTTTCTTTTGCAATCCCTACCGAAGTGTCCCTTCTCTGCACAACGGTAATAAGTGGATATCCAATTGCCTTTCTATTGACCACCTTTACTCTGGGACTATTTTTCACCTTTGTTTTTCCTCTTCCTCTTGTTACTCCTACCCATTTGCGATTTAGCATCTTATCTTAGAACAATAGCTTGTTGCGCTTGCACTTGAGTATCACCACCTACTATTGTTGAAGCTCCACTTTAGGCATTTTGAATTATGTTTATCATCATCTGAATGAACATTGCTTGCATTTCTAAGTCAATTGATAAACCGACGCCCCTTCCACCGTTAGCTTAAGATGAAGAGTTCGTGATATGCCTGTCCATCCTTACAAAATGTAATAAGAATGATCAATCTCTCCAAATAGAAAGTTGCATTAATGGTACTCATGTGTGAAATGCCACTTGTACTATATACCACTATATAGTTTTGAAAATAAAAATATAACAAGTATGATCTCTCGTATATCACTCGGTCCATTCTAGAGTAATAACTTCTTCTTTACCTCTAATGGATCAAGGTATCACTTAGATCAACCATGCAACCTAAGCTCTACTAAGCTCTACCAAATGTGACGACCTCCTTATACATTCGGTACCTAATATAATTTGTAGAGTTCGGTACGAAGATACCCGGTCAATATACGATATTTGTCAAGCTATAAAGCAGTAATCATCTAATGCAAACATGTCGTATATCTCACAGTTATAACATATAATATCACATAGATATAAAATAGGCAAGACAGTAAATATAACTAAAATAAACCACAAAATTAGAGCATAGTAGGTTCATCATAGTTATACAAACAAATAGCAGTATGGTTTATATATCAAATAATAAACTCTAGATAAATTGTCTCAAAATAATAATATAGCACTAATCAAGCCCACAGTGCTGCACAGTGAAAATATAGGTGATAGTATGCTCCAAAAGTAGATATATGACAAGTGTAGCTTCCTGGTCATCCTTTGTATGGCTCCATGTGCTATCTCATACCTGTTATCTATTCTACTCATTTAAGAGTATCCGACATAATAGGAAACAAAACATAAAACCTCAACTTAAACAACGGTCTGGTATGAGTGATCTACAATCTCAAAATATAATAAAAGTTGGTTTACTAAAATAGGACATAGGTTAGGAACATCATACACGATCTGCCTGTACCAAAAGAGTTAGCATAATAATATATGCTAGTATAGTGTCATCATATGGGTGTACTACAACTCAAAGTACAATGTGGGTTTTTAGGCATCTAAGTCAATAATACCTACCTCATGTGACCTCCCTAAAAAAACAATGCAAACATAGTAACCATCAAATAATCCTCGCATCACTCACTCAATGCATTAGATATATGATAGCTCATATGATCACGTCAATGATCGGAAACTGCTTTACACTCTCAGTTTCTCAGTGCTAACATCCATGCTATTTCATTTAAGGTCGGGAACTAGACTTACAACCAAAATTCCACAGTAAGACAGATCTACGATCAAAGATCCAGGCCACGGTTAAATCCAAGTGAGCATCCTTACATAACCTTTCTTTACGAGCACACTTGAAACCTCCGAGTTATTAATGATCCCTTTGCACACATCTTCATAATAGAACACATCAACGTTCCATTTCATACATTTCTATAGTAGAACTGATAAAAGGTCTATTTAACAAGTTCACATCAACGAACTTGTCCTTATGGATCATTATCAAAACTCCCATCATCGGGTCATTATCATTCAAAAAATTTGTAGACCGCCATCAAATGCCAAATAGCTCCATTGTGTCAGCCCAAAGCAATCTCTTTACTTTGCTGTAGCAATCTCAAAGTAGAAACTCCCCTCACTTTCCTCATCAGCAAATCGACCATCGTCGGCATGTACATCAAAGTAGGCATCCAAAACGTCAAGCGATCGACCACCGCACATCTCTCAAAAATCATGCCATAATTCCCAAATGAATTATGGTCATCAAAGACCACTCTAGAGTGGTCGGTACATACCACATTAGATATGTACTCAGCCAATTTTGGCTAAGTACAAAAACTAGCCAAAACCTCGTGTTACCCTCAATCTGACCCCGAAGTAGTACCGTCCAGACCCCGAAGTCACTGCGCCTTAACCTTGAAGCCTAAGTCATGTCTTCAAATTATGGTCAGTGGTAACCAAAATTGCTTGGTGGTGAGCACTCTTCCTAATTTTTGAAACCAAGCCCAAAGTCCATGTCATGCCGTCCAATCACAAACCTGAAGTCAAATGTTCTCCAACCACGAAGCTTCAAATGCTTTCTCTTCAATAATGTTCGATGTTGACCCAAAACCGCTTGGTGTAAGCATGCCCCAAAGTCTACACCTCAAAATCCCAAAGTTAGCACCTCCTTACCTCGTAGTCCAAGTATGATTGACCCTTTTCTGGATCCACCACCAACCACTCCATCTACTTGCCAAAGCTTCGTTGTTTCGACTCCAAACTTCAAGTGACCATTAATGTAGTATCTCCATAACATATCAAACCATCTCCCACCGATCACTTCCCATTTTTACCCCTGCCCGATTGGTTTTCTTGTAGCAAATATCAAACATTCCAAACATTTAAATGAATCAAACATCCATCCAAACAACAATATACAAACATTACGAAAAGTACTTACATCATTTCAAATGGTATAATCATAATTCAAATATTTATATCATCCTAAATTAACAATATTAAGAAACGACGAATGGTCAAATAGTAAAAAATGGATTAAAATCAACATTTATCCTTTTAAATTCATTTTAAAACCGAGGTTAAGTTTAGATCTACCATAAAAATTGTTCTACATTCAAAATCATTTAAAAAAATCATTTTTAACTATATAAACCTTCTTAATAAAGTAAGAGACATAAACCATCCACCTGAGATCCAAAATGCACGAGAAACGATATAAATCCAAGATGAACAATAATTATCACGAACTCCAAGACCTCTAAATCAATAATTAACCGATCATTCACTAATCCTCTTGCTAATCCCTTGCTTTAGCTAAAGTAGAGAAATTGGTTACTTTTGGCTAAGAGATCAACAAATGATGGTTTATGGTAGAGTTGGGGGTATGCCCTAGGGGAATTATGTAATGTGTTGCATAAATCTAAGTCGATAACCAATCTTGTACAAATAAAAGGTATTTCCTTTCAATTATATACTTGTTATAAAATTTATAAGTTAATTTAAGTATATATGTCAGAAAGTCCATAAATGAGGTGTTTTGACAACAATTACAAATAGTTGTAATCATAAGTATTATATCACAATATAATAAGTACATCATTTTAAATTTCCTAGTCAAGATGTATCGAGACTAGATATTGATGCATTCGTTGATGCTAGAGTATGTAACGCCCTCCAAATATTGGGCAATGTATTAGTCATGGCTATTGGGGGCATCAAGGAGTTACATACTGATAGTTATTAGATAGCTATGGAATGACTCACTCGATAATTTCTGTTGGTAAATATAACTAAGGTCAAACAAAAAATATTGAAGTGACTAAACTACCCAATTCTCTTGACTTGAGAATACTGTTGATCTTCAATATGAAAGCTCCACTTTGATTATATTTAAATCATGGCACGGCATCCATCGAACGATTATAGTTGGGTCGAGTGGAAGTATTGGAAGTAAAACACTATTCAAGAGAGGATTCATCTCCTAATTTTTGTGGGGTAGTATCATAGTCAACTGAAGTAAACTCAAAGTCAAAATTTCTGACCAGAGCAGTTTGGTTAATAATAATCGTTATCATTGAACCAAGGACTTTGTGTTTGGATTATAGAGTTAAATACAGACGATATTGGAATTTTGAACATAACCAAATTCCATAAGTCCAACGAGATATAGTTTTAGCGAAAAGAATTGGTGTAAATAATCGTCACTACCGATAACGTTTAACAAAGTAAAATTGGATTAATTTTACCAAAACAAAGAAAGCGATAAATTTGGCCAAGATGTCACACCACCTGCTAAGTGACATGTAAACATTAATATTCGAATTATTTGATACTAATTGTTGACCAAATTTACACCTAAGAGTGACACAACTGAAATGTTGAATACTCTTTAACCACCTGATTTAATTAATTAATAATTATTATAACTTAACTAAATTAACTAATATTTATGAAATATTAGTTATAAAATTTTATATGATGTATTGAACATGATCGAATAGTGTATTTATAACAATTATAAATATAATGAACGATATACGATATCAGTGCGTGTTTAAATTAGATTTAAATATGGGAATTTTTTGTATGGACTTAAATATGTTTAAGGCCCATGAACAAGCACACATAAGCTAGCCTTGGTTGCCTTAGATGTGGCCAACTATAGTATGAGTGAATAAAGGGGTTTTCTTTTAGTTTACAGATGAAAAGGCTATGTAAGTTACAAGGGTATTTCTCTTTTCCTTGATAAGACTTGGCCCTTTCATTTCTTTGTCTTCTTAACTCCAAAGCTACATCTCTAGATTTGAAAATTTCGGCTATGGCATGTTAAAAACAATACAAAAAATTCCAATTTCAATTTTTCTTTTATAACACAAATAATAGTATTATTAATACTTTTCCTAATTCATATGATTATCTCACCTTAAATCATAGTTTTCTTATGATTTAAGATTTATCAGCCTGATCCGTCTCATTTATTGTTCTAATCTCTGTTTGGTTTATGTTTTCAGCTTATTCGTTCCTTTAGTTTTTGTCCTGTTAGTCTTATTTAGGTTTTATTTTATTTTTTAAATACATATATATGTATATTTTCTATATAAATATACATATATATGTATCATTCTAATTTTTTTCCTAGTCTTGTTTCAGATACAGATTTTGGGAGATTGTGTATTAGGTTCTTTTTGCAGGTTTCTCTCATCTTCAGTTTGCTGGATATCAGATAGTAGAGAGGTTACCAGAGTAGAGTTTCTTCATCCAGGACTTCTTGCAGATATCCCCTCAGATATAGGATTCTGCTATCTTCATTTTGGAGTACTTTTTCAGGATGTTCTATTTCTCCAGTTTGGCACTCCTTCTTTTTCAGAGCATTCAGAGTGGTCTCCTATTTCAACAGATCCTCTTCAGAGCAAATGCTTTTTCTCCTCTACTGGTTCTGACCTTTGGAGTTTTTCTTTTTTGTTTAGCCTTTTTGGTATTTCTAACATCTTAATATCGGGTGGTGGCCATGCCGGAACTTGATATTAAGGTGCGATGGGTGGTGGCCTTGCCGGAACTCATCTTAGGAGTACCTGTGATTAGCTATTTTTGTTTATTTTTTGCTCTTGTTACCTGTCAGGCATGTTGGCAGCTCCTTATATTCGTGTTATATATATATTCGCATGTGTGCTCTCCTCTATGCATAGAGAATCACACATTTTTCTCAAAAAAAAACATGATTCGATCGTCGGTGGTTAAGCAGTTCGAGAGCTAGCAACTCCAGAATTAGGAATTCGGATCAAGGATCAAATTTAATATTCCAATGTGAGAATCATAGGCATTGATGAATGGTACTCTTCTCAATTCAATTTTGTTAAACTTATTTTATCATACTGTAAATATAAATTAGTTAGGAAAGTCATAATGAATCTATATGCCTATATGCTATCACATTGAGATGGTTGAATATATGTGTGTATGAATAAAAAAAATTCATTTGTGTATTCATGTTAAACATTGCTCACAGCAAAAAATATAATAATAACAATAATTTTATTTTGAAATTAATATTGATTTTATAATCACTTTCTTTTAGCAATTCATTTATACACTAATATTTACATTTTATGAAACATGTTTTGATCCATATATGCGTGGGGGGATGTTATTCCATATATGTATATCCTTTTATTTTATTTAAGCAAATTTTTACACTTAATAAATCAATATATATACATATATGTAAATTATATATATGACTATAGAACTTCTATACATGTATATCTTAGTTTTGTTTTCCAATATATGTGTATTAAAGTGCTTTTAAAGTGTATTAATGTGCATTTAAAAGGTGTTTAAAATGTATTTAATAAGCATTTAATGTGTATTAAAGTTTTCTCGTATGCATTTAAAATGTGCTAATGTATATTTAAGCAGTATTTAAAGTATAGTAAAATGTAATCAAAGTGCATTTAAAGTATGTTTAAAAGTGTGTATATATCATAACTTGTAAATATGTATAGTGGATATATATATAGCGGATTAAATACATGCACCCATATTTAAAGTGTGTTTTAAAATGCATTTAATGTGTATTTAAAATGTATTTAAAGTGTACTTAAAGTATTTTAAAGTGTATTAAAAAATTAATTCGATACACACACACACACATTTATGTATATACATCTGTTCAAATATAATTTCATATGATAACACTTAAAGTATTTCAATATAATCATCATATATATATAACAACATACACACACATACATGAAGGAAATGGGCCAGCCTGTAGTGGAAGAAACGGGTGAATTTCAAAAAAATTAGTCATTTTAGATATTTAATGGGCCTATGAATTTTAAATATACTTAGAACTTTTCTAAGTTTCTTTTAAATAAAATCAATATTTTATTTAATTTTATAAATAGAGTTTTACTTTAATTTAATGTGTGTGTAAATTAGAGTATATCAAATATACTCTTATGTACATATTTGTGTGTAACGGTAACTTATTAAATTTATTTAGAGAAGGAAACTTTTCATTTCCTATCTCTTAAATTATTTAACTAATGACGGGGCATAAATTTATTTAGAGAAGGAAACTTTTAATTTCCTTCCCTTTAACTTATTCAATTAATGACGGGGCATAAATTTATTTAGAAAAGGAAACTTTTCATTTTCTTCTCTTAACTTATTCAATTAATGAGGAGGCACATTATTTATACGGAGAGAAAAACCTTTCATTTCTCTCTTTTCAATTAAATTGATTGATAATATGAATGTCATTAATTAACAACATATATATGGCATGAATGTAAGTATAAACAAATATATATATATATACATACATACATATATATATATATTATAGTGTAAATATTGTAAGTGCGACATATGATAGGTGTTATCAATTGATGGCAAGGCATAGACATATGAACAAAATTAAATGGATAGCTAATCACATAAAGGAAAAAATGGGAAATAAATAAAGAGTAACAATGATGATTGAATCAATTTCCCATTTTGTAAAGTTAATTAATGCAGCACATAAATGACAAATTATAGGCATCATAGTATAAGGATATAAACAGTCGAAAATAAATGTATGTATATATTATTACCTCATTTAAATTGTTTCCTCCTTTTGGAAAGAAATCTAATCATACTTTGACAATATGAAATACATGTAATAAATTTTATACATGCAAACATACATATAAAATTAATTGTGTGTATATAAGATTAAATCAAGTCTTTCTACTTAATAAAAATTAGAGATCTATAGCAATAAATTTAATGGGGTTTTGGACCAAAGGTCCCTATTCTCAAAGCCCATGCACAAAAAGTCCCTATTAATAAACTCATGTAAATTAGGTCCCTATTTTGTTATTTTTTACCAAATTGTCCCCTTCTAGAAAATCAACCCAGCATTAAAATCAGGGGCAAAAGTGACATATATTAGTCAAAAACTAAAAATAGGGACCAAATTTTCATAACTTTTTTGGGAGGGGCTTTTCTTCCACCATTTCTAATTCTAGGGACTTAGTAGTCGTTCCTTGAAATTTAAAAGTAGGTTTATTGTCAAAACATTAATTGTATGTGTGTAATATTTAATAAAATATCTCTAATTAATACAAATTAGAGATTATGGTAATCAAACAAAAATTTGATTTATTACCAAAACATCTTCCTTTTTTTAATTTCCAAAACAATACAAACACAAAATACATGCATGTTAACTTTCAAATCTAAAATTACATTTTGTTTTATAAGATTTAAAACATGAATCTTCAATAAAACACTGTAATATTCATAAACAAGTTTTAGCTTAATTTGTTAAAGTAAAACCCAAGAAAAACAATATGAACATACAGAATTTTAGATCTAAAAGATTATACTTTGAATTGAATGTTTACAATATAGATCTATAATAAAACATTGTATTCAAACATATATAAATTTTAATTTTAATATAACTAAATAAGAACCTAATTGATAAATTAAACATACAAAATTTCTGATCTAAAAATTGGACTTTAAATTGAATGTTTTGAACATAATGCCAAAACAAAACATTATATTTAAACATATACAAAAATTAGTTTTGATTTATTAATAAAACACCAGTTGATTCATTCAACAAACAATTCAAGCTACACAAACAATTTTCAACTTAAATGAGACAATGATATGTACATGCAAATTAAGATAATTAAATCTCTCTTTCAACAAACATTACATCAAACATCATTATCTATTAAAGAAAAACATACCTTAGTACCCAAAGCCTTGAAGCACGTCTTGAAAATGGACTCCTTTTTGGATGTTGCCAAGAAGTCACACCTTGAATGATGATATCTCCTCAGATCTTCAAGATCCTTATCCTATCCTTGCAAGAGATGGATGAACCACTTTTTTTTTATGTTTTCATATGGAGTTGAAAAAAATTTGGAAATATTTTTTGTTTTCTGCCATAAAAAGTTAGGAGAAGAGAAAGAAACAGATCGAATGAGGAAGAATTAATTGTACGTACAGAATGAATTAGAGAATATGTTTTATTTGAAAGATTGAAATCTTTTCCATTCTTTATTTAAACTTCCCTAATTAATTCCCCTGATTGTTTCTCTCTCTCCAATCCTTTCTTTACACGTATGTCATCAAATTACATAAAATTTCCACAATTATGTCATCAAATGACATAAAATTTTCATAAATCATGTCATCAAATGACATAAAATTTCCATAAATCATTTCATGTAATTATCTTTAAATTACATCAACATCGTATATCAATACGCGCAAATATAACTTTTATAAATGCATTAAAATAATTACAATAAATTTCCAAACATCAAATAAACAATAATTAATATTTCTCAAATATCAATTAATTTAATGAATTTCCAACATTTTATAAATTAATTAAATCATATGGTTTTTCAAAGAATTCATCATTACGGTTGTGCGACTCAAAGGTGTAAATTCAGTCAGCGATTAATATCGAACTATTCGAATATTAATGTTCGCACGTCACTTAGCAAGTGGTGTGACATTTTGACTACATTTATAGCTTACAAATCTTTTGGTAAAATCCAATTTTACTTATTATAAGCGGTACCTAATAATGACAATTATTTACATAAATTCTCTTCGTCAAAACTATATCACTTTGGATTTATGGAATTTGGTAATAGTCAAAATTCCAATATCATCCACATTCAACTTTATAGTCCAAACACAACGTCCTTGGTTCAATAATAACAATTATTATTAACTGAACTGCTCTGGCCAGAGACTTTGACTTTGAGCTGACTTCAGTTGACCATGATACTAACCTCATATAACTGAGAAGACGAATCCTTACTTGAATAGTGTTTCACTTCTAATGCTTCCACTCGACCCAACTATAGCCGTTCGATGGACAATGTGCCATGATTTAACTACAATCAAAGCGGAGCTTCCACATTGAAGATCAACAGTATTCTCAAGTCGAGAGAACTGTGTAAATTAATCACATCGATACTACTTAACCTTAGTTATATTAACCAATAAAAAACTATCGAGAGTCATTTCATAGTTATCCAATAACTATCAGTACGTAACCTCTTGGTACTCCCATTAGTCATGAGTAATACACTTCCCAACATTTGGAGAGCGTTATGTACTCTAGTCTCAATGGATATATCAATATCCAGTCTCGATGCATCTTGACTAGGAACATTTAAAATGGTACATTTGTTTCTTTGTGATATATTACTCACGGTTGCAAGACTTTGTAACTACTGTCACAAAACATACCATTTATGGATTTTCTATTAAATATACTTTTAATTAAATTGATTAATTAATATAACCACATTATATCAAGTATATAATAGAAAGAAAATACCTTTATTTCAAACAAGATTGGTCAACGAGTTAGATATATGTAACAAATTACATAATTGCCCCTAGGGATACCCCTAACTCTATCAATCTCCCACTTGCACTTGAGATCAATTATGGAATCTTATTACAACTTCTCCAATCATTTTTCTCAAAACCAATTTGGTCAGTCCCTTTGTAAACGGGTATGCTATTATGTTTTAATTATCTACTCTGTCAATCAACTCTCTCTGACGGTGATAAAATGCTTTATCATGTGGAACAATTCAGAGTATGTCTCTCGACATCTAGTGAGCTATAAGTTCTGTTACAAACTATATCGTGACATTGTTATCATATAACAATGTTATGAGATTCTCAACATTTGAAATCGGCTCAGTTATATATTTGTGCACTTATATTTTTATATATATTGTCTTTATCGTGGCGCTGTTCTAGGCGATGTACTTAGCATTTTTCATTGAATTAGCCATGGTCTTTCATTTGGAACATTTCCAACTTAAAGATTCTTAGCTTGAATTTATTATTGACATATTATACTCAGTATCACTTATGAAGTTCGAATCCGAGCACTCCTTCATAATGTATTTTTGTTTCTGTAAATAATTCTTTAGTATTTCATAAATACATGAGAACACTTCAAACAACCATTTAGTGGTATCAATTTGGATTTGATATTTGCTTCATGTATCAAATACATAAAAGGATCATGATATCATAGACAACATAACATGTATGATAATTCCTATTGCCAATGCAAATGAATTAATCTTACATGTTCCGTATTAAACATTTTAATAAGGTGTCCTTGCATATCATTTGGGACATTCCCGACATCTTTATACTTACTATAAAAGACATCATTTATTAATCCAATGTTGAGTATTAAAACAACTAAGGTTGATTTTAACACAAGTACATTGTTAAAATCAACAACGTGTTGTTTACTTATAGTTTAGAAATATCAATGTACCTTTTAACGTTCTTTCTCATGAATGCATGCTTCCTCTACACTTTGATTGAAAATCAAACTATTTGATATTTCTATCAAAATACTTATTCAATCTTTATGCTTATAAAATGGTACTTCCGTATCATTTCTTAGATCATATCCAAAGACTCACAAACTCAACATCGCTCCGACTGACTTCGAGACATTTTGGGTTAATATGTGTAAATAGCTTATTCTAAATCATTATTTAGAATTTTCTGTTTCAATACATAGGTACCAAAACACTAAGTCTTATTAAGTGATAATTTTGTGAGTAAATCCGAATTAGCTTGAGCATGTTGAATACCGAATCTATTATGCTAATTTCACCAATTGAAATTTGCGATATTATTCGTATCAACATTGCTCATTTAATTCAACTGCATTAGTCTTTCTCATAAGGACACAATCTCGGCCGATAGATCATATCCCTTCGGTTACGACCACTAAAATCTATATCTATATTTTGATGCGTACTTGGAATTCTTTCGGATTTGCGCATCATATCATATAGAGTCAACACTCTTAATGGTTTGATTAAACAACCGAGGATTATATATTTTCGACATTAATAAGAAACTCATATTTTCTCTTCGATGTGCGAGAATACTTATAGACATCCTAATGTTATGTGTTCATTTGGGTTAGTTAATTTCATTTCATCTCATATAATCATTTCTATTTATGGATCTTATCCAATTCCATTTAACTATCAATAATTTCTCAAAGAAATTCCTTCACAATGAAGTTGGTATATCTTGAAACAACAATTGTTTCTCAGTGTAAATAGAATAGGGATTCATAAGCACTTTATGAATTTATTTATTTATAAAACTGATTTGGTTTTAGTTTGCAAAAATTATGTTCAAAACATAAATATGTCATTCAATGACAGTCCTTTCCAAAATCCTTTTGGGGAGATTCATACAAGATCCCTCATAAACAATTATTACATGCAATCTTTTGACTCGCATAACCTGCCAACTCCTTGGCCTAGGATATGTTGGAGTTTCGAATAAACCCTTATCTTGTAAGATTCTATAAATTGTTATTCAGATGAATATATTAACCTTGTGTACTACTCTTAAGTACATTGCCTTATAAAAAGAAACTAACTCAACTTCACTCACAATTAATCATACGTTGTCCAGCAAAGTTCAATTACTCCATATCAATGCATCATTATGCATCACATGAAGGACTTATTTTGAAACCGAATCTTTATTTATTTTAGGTGCATTTGGAACCTTTTCCAATATACTCACTCATTCGATCAAATCAAATCATTTCTATCACATATTATTTTTACTTCTATTTTATATTCAATGAGTTTACCATAGACATACTACATGTGTATCAAATACACACGTCCATGTCAATGACGACTCGTCAGTGAATATGACGAAGTACGTGGAACCATTTTGGTATTTATAGAATTACGATTGCATACATCTATATGTATCAATCTGAAGGGTTCATCAACTCTTATGAAGCTTCCAATAAATGGGTGCATACCCTTTATTGTTTGAGATATAATTAACAAGTATCATATGATTCAAAATCATATAATAAAATTATTTTCTCAAAACTAAGGCTTAGTTTATAATTCCAGAATAACTGTAAATAATATTAGATACTTATGTATTTTCCAATGCATCACTTTTGTTATGAAAACAAATACCACAGTTTTATTTCATAACAAATATTCATATTGAAATATAGTTATGTCTATTTTTTAGTCGATAGCAAAAAATAGTCATTATTTCATAAATAATGTTCGGTACGTTTTACGAAAACAATTTTCGTAATTGGATGCAATCAATAAGTGCTATATGGCATGCTCACACTATTTCCGCCATTACTATAATAGCATACTAAATTCGAAGGTCCGTTATTCACTTAATATAGATTTATTTATTTCATATATTGCAACTAGTTTACAGTGGAGAGTTCTTTGATCAACTATCTTGAACCCATAGAAACAAATCTCATAGAAAACAATTTTCTATACTAAAATACATTTCGGAATAGAAATCATATTTCTTATTCCAATGTTAAGTATCTTTTATTATTATTACAATTCTCGTTTCCATTATTTCTTTATGAAGAAGAAATGACTATTCACTCTCTCCATCCCAACTATACCTTAAATCACATTTACTCTTGTACATTCATTTTCCTTTCTAAATGGTCAAACCATTCAAAAGAATACTCTTGCCACAATATCATAATGAACTCTTTACGAAAGCGCATTTGATTATCCTTAACATTTAAGGACATCAAATATGTTGCTCGTTTCATAAATTAATTAAACTGACATGTCAGCGATCGAGTTCTTAGATCTATCTTATAGTTTTGGTCTTGTGCTACAACTAACACAATATGATCTTTTATGTAATCAATAAACTTGAATACTCGATCTCATGGTACAGTTTATTGGCTTATTTTGAATGAACTATATTCATTGAAGTATCATACATTACGAACTATGACCGTTCACCATATAACATTTATATGTGATAGTATATGGATCAAATATCCATCCATAGTCTTTTATTGCTTTTAGATTCTGAAACTAATAAATGCAATATACGGTCTTAACCAAATAAACATGTAAGTGATCATTCTATGAATGTATTAAGTAGTTGTAACAATTAGGCACTTGCATAGGTATAGAAAGCATTAACATGCAATATGCATTTAATAGTGAGTATTATATTATATTTCCATTTTTCAATTTTCAATTCAGTTCCTTTGTATATATTAATTGATAAACGTTTTATCAATCATATTAAATGCACAAATTTATCATTGTAGATAATTATAACATTATTTAGCATATGTTCTTACAATATTCGAAAGGTTAAATGTTACCATTTCATTTTTCTAATAAGGCTCCCACTAGTCTTTTATGTTTCTCCAAACCCTAAGATGAAACATAGAAGTCTCTCGACTTCACTAGCGGGTGTTAGGAATCGTCTGTCTTAGTATTCTGACTTTGAGTTTGCTCAACAAATCATAGCCTCATAAACGATGGATAACTCTTTATTTGTATCACATACAACTACTAACCCATGTTTCCTTGTCCTAATCTCATTTCAACCTTGAGTTTGCTTAACAAATCGAAAGAGATTATTTACTCATACCTACCATATCGTGACGGCCTAAGTATAGCATATGTATCTTGAGTTTGCTCAACAAATACATATAGTTATCTTACCTCATCTATTCAATATATTAATAATAATACACATAACATCCATAACTTGAGTTTGCTCAACAACTAGGGAGTATACAAGTAATTTATTAATATATATATATATATGGTAGAGGACAACATTATATTGAAGATTCATAATCTTCAATATATTATACTAAGTGATATCGACTTATGAAATAATGTATTTATTATGAAATACCCTCATGATTCAAGTATCAAACACATCAGAAATCAAGGTATATGTACATTTACTTATGTATTTATTCCTCAAGTCTATTTGGGTTTCTTTAATGTTCCACCATTAGTTTATACATTCATATCATATAAGTTTTGTTGTTATATAACTTTTATATTTCATATTACTTATATGATAGCCTTATGTATAATATTTCATTAATTAAATCTTATTTAATTAATTAACTCTTTAATTAATTTTATATTAGTATTCCAATACAACTTTTATATGGACATATCTACTATAACATATATATTGTAACACATATATCTTATATATGTTTATTTTTATTTAATTAATTAACCTTTAATTAATTTATTTAAAAAAAATTATTTAAATTATATTAGTTTCAAAATTTATCTTACATGCACATACATGTATACTTATGTTATCTTAAACACTTTTAAATAACATATGATATATAACACATGCATACAAGTGTTAATTAATTAACTCATTTAATTAATTAATTTTATTAATCTTATCAATAAATTTTAAATTTTGAAATTAATATTTAAATAGTTTCAAACATTTTGAAATTTTCATTCCTTTTCAAACATTTTGAAAGTTTATGTTATATTACAACCTTTTATAATAAACATGTTTTTATTTTAAATTTAACTTTTAAATTTAAAATCTAGTCTTAATTTTCAAAACTATTTTGAAAATTAGCCCAAGGCCCAATTCAAATTGGGTCTTTTCTGTCAGGATCAACCTTTGGGCTCACTTCACATTTCAGGCCAGGCAGGTAACCAGGCAGGACAAGGTACTTGATTACCCAATCCTAGACATCACCATTTTAAACACCGTACTAAGTGGGCAAGCTTAATTAGTTAGCCCTAACATGACTAATTTAGACTCATTAGGCTATTAGGCTCTGATACCATTGAAGGAACTGGATCAGCCCACAACAGAAGAAATGAGTGAATTTCAAAAAAATTAGTCATTTTGGATCTTTAATGGGCCTACGAAGTCTAAATATACTTAGAACTTTTCTAAGTTTCTTAAATAAATATTTTATTTAATTTTATAAATAAAGTTTTACTTTAATTTAATGTGTATGTAAATTAGAGTATATCAAATATACTCTTATGTACATATTTGTGTGTAACAGTAACTTATTAAATTTATTTAGAGAAGAAAACTTTCATTTTTTATCCTTTAAATTATTTAATTAATGACGGGGAATAAATTTATTTAGAGAAGGAAACTTTTTATTTCCTTCCCCTTAACTTATTCAATTAATGACGCGGCATAAATTTATTTAGAGAATGAAACTTTTCACTTCCTTCTCTTAACTTATTCAATTAATGAGGGGGCACGTTATTTATATGGAGAGAAAAACCTTTCATTTCTCTCTCTTTAATTAAATTGATTGATCATATGAATTTCATTAATTAGCAATATGTATATGGCATGAATGAAAGTATAAACAAATATATATTGTAGTGTAAATTTTGTAAGTGCACATATGATAGGTGCTATCAATTGATGGTAAGGTGTAGACAAATAAACAAAATTAAATGGATAGCTAATCACATAAAGGAAAAAAATGGGAAATAAATAAATGGTAACAACGATGATTGGATATCGTAAACCTAATTAATGCAGCATATAAATGACAAATTATAGGCATCATAATATAAGGATATAAATAGTCGAAAATAAATGTATGTATATATTATTACCTCATTTAAATTGTTTCTTCTTTTGGAAAGAAATCTAATCATACTTTGACAATACGGAATACATGTAATAAATTTTATATATGCAAACATACACATAAAATTAATTGTGTGTATATAAGATTAAATCAAGTCTTTCTACTTAATAAAAATTAGAGATTTATAGCAATAAATTTAAAGGTAAGTTTATTGTCAAAACATTAATTATATGTATGTAATATTCAATAAAATATCTCTAATTAATACAAATTAGAGATTATAGTAATCAATTAAAATTTAGATTTATTGCCAAAACATCTTCCTTTTTTTAATTTTCAAAACAATACAAACACAAAATACATACATGTAAACTTTAAAATCTAAAATTACATTTTGTTTTATATGATTTAAAACATGAATCTTCAACAAAACACTGTAATTTTCATATACAAATTTTAGCTTAATTTGTTAAAGTAAAATCCAATCAAAACAATATGAACATACAAAATTTTAGATCTAAAGGATTATACATTGAATTGAATGTTTACAATATAGATCTATAATAAAACATTGTATTCAAATATATATAAATTTTAATTTTAATTTAACAAAATAAGAACCCAATTGATAAATTAAACGTATAAAATTTTTGATCTAAGAATTAAACTTTAAATTAAATGTTTAGAACATAGTTCCAAAACAAAACATTATATTTAAACATATACAAATATTAGTTTGATTTATTAAATAAAACACCAATTGATTCATTCAACAAACAATTCAAGCTACACAAACAATTTTCAACTTAAATGAGGCAGTGATATGTACATACAAATTATGATAATTAAATCTCTCTTTATACAAACATTAAATCAAATATCATTATCTATTATTGAAAAACATACCTTATTACCTAAAGCCTTAAAGCACATCTTGAAAATGGACTCCCCTTAGGATGTTGCCTAGAAGTCACACCTTGAATGATGATATCTCCTCAGATCTTCAAGATTGCCATCCTATCCTTACAAGAGATGGATGAACCAAATTTTTTTATGTTTTCATATGGAGTTGAAAGAATTTTGGAATTTTTTTTGTTTTCTGCCATGAAAATTTAGGAGAAGAGAAAGAAACATACTGAATGAGAAAGAATGAATTGTATGTGCAGAATGAATTAGAGAATATGTTTTATATGAAAGACTGAAACCTTTTCCATTCTTTAAATAAACCACTACAACAAAATACTCTTTTACAACGGGCAATGCCCGTTGTAATAGGAGTTTCACAACGGGCCAACGCCCGTCTTATTATGCGATGTTGTAATATACCAAAAATATTTTACAACGGTCTAAAACCGTTGTTGTAACATTTTTACAACGGTCTAGAGCCATTGCAATAGAGTCTTCTACAACGAGCATTGACCGTTGCAATATGCCTTAGCCACAACAGGCTTTGACCGTTGTAATAGATGTCTATTACAACTATTTTTGCCTATTGTTAAAATATTAGACCATTGGTGCAGCATGTATACAGATCGTACTCACAATTGCTAAAAAACTAAAACGAATTATTCATTCACATCATCTATAAAGTTGCACATTTAATTCTTCTTCTACATATTGTCACACATTTACAAAACCCAGAAGTAACGAAAAACATACTCCATGATAAGAATATCAACTATAATCCTAAGTTGAGTAATATTGCATAAAACTATGCTTTGACCTCTGATGAAAGACACATCTGCTGATAGTTTCTATCCTACTGCAGTACACATTGCGCTGGTTCATTTCCGCCTTTTTCTACCATGCCACTTAGCTATTTTGTTTTGTCCTGATGTCGTTCATGTTCTGAAGGTTGAGGCACCACACCACGTAAGTTGTAAGGTTGAGGTGCCACACCATATCTAGTAGTCCATGTTCTGAAGCTAGATGGATCATATCTCCAACCAACGCTATCCTACTGCAGTACACATTGCAAGTTGTTTGTTGATTATAATTATGTCTCAGAGTCACTTATCACTGTAATTGTAACATATATTGTAGAACTCTTGAGAACCCACATCAAATGCATGCTTATAATATAGGTCATTAATGATATCAAGGTTAAGCCACATCACGTCCATTTTGTTGTAATAATTACTTAAAATATCATACGCATGCAATTACTTACATTAGGTTAAGTCGCCAATGAAAAGAAAAATAAGATTGAAGAGGTGGAACCTTTTGGTTGAGGGTCTTATTCGCTTTCATGTTATGGGAGTATCTTTTAGTGGTTCCCTTCAATTTCGACATCGTTATTCCTGAAACAGTTTTCTTGAGTGTGACTAAATGAAGTAGAATGAAGCATTGTTTAAACCAAATCCAACTAAAGAGCTTTTACCTATGTTTTTGACATGCCACTTTCTTCTGACCGAGCCTCTTTAGCATGGGTCATGGATTCACCTTTTATCTTCTATCAGTTCCATAATCAATGACTTCACCATCTCTATTAACTGGCAAAAAGAAACATATTTATATGTGCACATTAAGTAACATCAAATGCACCCCTATCTTGAAAAAGGCTGGTTATATAAAATATAAAGCAACTTTGGAGTTTGTATCAGTTATTTATTTTCATTTACTATTTACTTGTTATAAAATTGACAATGCAAGAACATGGCAGTTTTTTCACTTCAACATTTGAGCACATGCCTGGCTCCATCATATTGAGTTAATATTTAAAAGAAGAAGTGATATGTAGATTTATAGGGGCATGTTCCTTTATATAAGAATCACTACCACTTAACTATATATATAGTATTATTTGTATTAAGAGTCAATAATTTTTTACTCTTTCATCAATATATCTAAAATTGCATTTATCTGCTATGAATATAAAAGATTGATATGGTCCAACGTAAAGCACAAATAAGAATTTCCTTTAAAATACAATGCATGCATATGAAAGGATTAGATATACTAAATGCCTCTGCAAACAAATATGAATTTCTAGTTTTATAACAGAGCTAACAAACAGTTTTTGGACATTAAGGCAAAAGGCAAAAGTAACGTACTCTACTTTTGAAAGACCATTTGAATTGTTTGTATACAAATCCCAAAATAATTGATCCTAGAACAAACAAAAGCTAAATAATATATCTTGGAAGAAACAATGATAAAACAGAATGCATTTATTAGTGTGACGCCCCACCTCTATACTCACGCTAGCCAAGGACACTACGGGGTAATGCTATCGACTAGCACGAAGAATAAGGCTGTTGAGGAGCGACCATCTGTGTAATTGCTTTGTGCGAGTACCGATATATCATAAAATATAACTTACATTTCATTTCAAGAGGAAATCCGACATATCAAATACAAACTCAAAGCTACCACATAGTGGCTAAGTGGACTTTGGAAACAAATATAGAAATAAACATAACTCAAACCAGTCACAGATATTCATATAACAAAGGCGGAAACAGATATGAATATATCACATAAAAGTGTACATCAAAATAGTGGTCATATAAGATCCACTACATCACAAAAGAATAGATATAAGTGCTAGACAAAAGAATATGTATACATCAAGGAGTTTCTATCTCAAATGTATAGAAACCTTTGTATTTAGAAGTGACAAATCACAAAAATGATTGTAGAAAAAATCAATCACCAAAATCCACATTCGAAGACGTGAATTAAATCCAAAGAAATCGATACCAAATCCATCAAAATGGATATTCCCAAAAATCCCGAAAAAGAAGTCATCAAGGTCGATAAAAGTGATAACAACTAATCGGAGCAACTAAAATCGATAAATAATGGAAATTCAATCAAAATAGGCAATTAGGCAAAACTGGGCAATTCCAGACGTCTGAGGGTCAATTCCAGACGTTTGGATTTGGTTTCTGGAAATATTCTAGAAAACCACCCAGACGTCTGAAAGCATAATTCAGACGTCTGGACCCCCTTTCAGACGTCTGATCCTATAATTCAGACGTTTGAAATTAGTCACTGCCATTTTCATTTTTCTGCCATGTATATTTTTGCTCCAGGTCTGAATCCAGACGTTTGAAATTACCATTCAGACGTCTGAATGGTTCGGCTGGGCAAAAATCACCCTAGGCCAATGATGACCAAATTGATTCGGAAGCGGTCGCACGAGCAATGGCGACTAAGGATTTACTCCTAGCGACAACCCGGCCTTATAGGCTCTTCGATACACCCCAAACATCAATGTCCAAACATCCATAAAAGGATTTTCATAAAATTGGACCAAAACACCAAATTTGGAAAAATTCACCAAATCAATTCAAATCAAAAGCAAATGAATATGCACAAGTGTTATGAATTCATACCTAACAACAATGATAGCTATAGACGTAGATGTGAGTTAAAGAACTCACCTTTTAAACTCAAAACACAAGCGAGAAGCTTGAAAACAAAGGAAAGACCAATTCCTCTTCAATATACCTCTAGAATCTTCAATCTAAGCTCAAAAGAAGAATATTTCCTAAATTAGGTTATAGGAAATTCTGAAATTGAAGAGAGATAGAGATGGAGAAGATGAAGAGGATGCTTACCTAAGTTTAACTTTGAATTTGGAGCAAGAATTTGTATTTGGAAAGGAAACTAGGGTTTTGAATTTTAATTTCCCATTCCTCTCCCCACTTTTACTGAAGCTTGAATGTTAGGAAAATAAGAATGAAGTGAAGAGGAGAGGTGGACCGAGTTAAGGTGTTAAGATGGGTTAGTGGGATGAAACCCAAACCCAAAGTCCTAGTAGAAAAATAGCAAATTCTACTCAACTCCAAACATATCGATGTTTATACTCAAAAAAGCTGTAAACGCCATTTTGGACTCAATGGAAGTGGTCTCGAGTCCCAATTCGACTGTTTACAAAAAGTAGCTTTTCGGACTTTAATCTGATTAACGATGCTATATTTAAATAAAACATTTAAATATACAATCGTAAAATATGCAGGTTGTTACAGACTCCCCTCCTTAAAGAAATTGCGTCCTCGCAATAATTAAGAGGAAGATAAAAAGTAACAACCATAAAAGCATATCAATACAAAAGAAAATTTGAAATAAGAAGTTCACCATAAAGAGCACGAAAGAGTAAGTCCGGATGTGATTGCTCGATGAATTCTCAAGATTCCCTAGAGCAATCCTTAGGATTTGAGGACCATTGAACTTTCACAAGAAGAATATTTTTATTTCGAAGGCGTTCAACCTTCGAAGCAATAATACGAATAGAATGTTGCTCATAAGTCAAATTTGGTGGAACTTCAATTTCTTCAATTACACCGGGCTCAAGAATAGAATCGGAATCCCTAAGGTATATTCGTAGTTGAGAGACGTGGAAAACGTCATGAATAGCAGAAAATTGATCCGGTAATAAAAAGCGATAAGCCACATAACTAATACGTTCGGCGATGGGAAAGGGACCAACATATCGAGGTTCTAACTTTCCCGATCGACTGAAACGCACAACACCCATCATAGGTGAAACACAAATGAATACTAATAAAATCTGGACCTAAAACCAGCTTCAAGCCAACACGACGGAGATCGGCACGGCCTTCCATAGAGTGCCTCGAAAGGTGCCATACCAATACTAGATTAGAAGCTATTATAGGAAGAAAACTCAACAAGAGAAACATGATCTTCCCAACTTCCACCAAAAATCAAGAACACATGTACAAAGAAGATTTCAAGAGTTTGATTCACATGCTCGGTTTGTCCATCGGACTGAGGATGATAAGCGGTGCTAGAATTAAGCTTTGTTCCCAAAGCTTTTGAAGACCTTACCAAAATCCACTAGTAAATGATGGATCACGATTGCTGACAATAGAAGTAGGAACTCCATGCAATTTAATTTGACATAGAGTTTAGTAAAAATAGGTACGGTTCGATTGGACCGAACGGGAAGAAAATGGGCGGATTTTGTAAGTCTATCTACAATCACCCATAGATTGTCATGACCCGAACGAGAACGGGAAAGACCGTCAATAAATTCCATGGAAATATGATCCCACTTCCAAATTGGAATGTCCAAAGGTTGCAATAACCCACCGGGCCTTTGATGCTTGGCCTTTATGAGTTGGCAAGTCATGCAACGCTTAATGAAGTTAGCAATATCAGATTTCATTCCATCCCAATAATAAAGTCGCTACTACTACTGGGATGAATGGTAAATTTAGAACGATGAGAATCTTCTAAAATGTCTTTACGAAGATCACAAATGTTTGGCACAATAAGTCTACCAAACCCTCGAATGCCGTCACGAGCATCGATTTCAAAATCTTTCAAATCATCAACCTTATTTCAAGGATGCGGTCTAAAAGAGAAGGATGAGCCTCAAGGCTACACAAAACAAGAGATGAACATAAATTGGATTCACGATCTCGAATCTCACAAGTGGATAAAGTCTCGAGATCATTCCATTCGAATATCATCATAGAAACAACTGCTTGTTGCTTTTGGCTAAGGGCATCGGCAACTCGATTGCCCTTTTCCGGAGTACAAAGAATATCAAGATCATAAGATGCAAGGAACTCGAGCCAACGTTGTTGACACAAATTAAGTTCCTTTTGAGAAAATAAATACTTCAAAAATTTATGATCAGTGTAGAGAACAAATTTCTCTCCCAAAAGATAATGACGCCAAATTATAAGAGCGAAAACAATAGTCGCGAGCTCTAGATCATGAGTGGCATATCTAGTCTCGACAAGCTTTAATTGTCAAGAAGCATATGTGATAACACATTCCCTATGCAAGAGAATGATACCCAAACCAATACGACTAGTATCGGTATAAACAATCAATTCTTGGTTCCCTTCGGGAATTGCAAGAATAAAAACATCGGAAAAGAGTTCTTTTAATTGATCCTCTTTCCCAAAAAGCTAAGACATTCAAAATTACAATTAACTTTATGTAATCATCTTTTTAGAAAAATTTACTTCTTACAAGTCAATTTACTGTGTCTAACTGTCTCATCATAGCGTTTAGGAGATTCCTATCGATAACGTTGATCAAGCGCACCGATCAGAATTCTTAAAGCACTCAATGGGCAAAATAACACAAAATCATCTTCTATATGATAAACATGCCTCTTATAAAATTTACAAATATTCTTTGCTCGTTTTAAGAACAAAATCCAATCATACTTATAAATATCTTATTACAAAGATTTGCAAATTTTAAATTGTTGTTTTCATCCATAATCAATAAATACATGGATAAACTCATCGAGATATTCATAGAATACTCGATTCATAGGATGGATGAAATAAGGTAGAAGGTTCGTCAAACCGAATGACATAACGAACCACTCACAAGAATCACAACGAGTGCGGAATGCGGTAAGTGGAATGCTATCCTCCGCAACTCATAGCTGATGAAAACTGGTGGCAAGGTCAAGGTGAAAAGACCTTAGCACCATTCAATAGATTGCTTTGGTGATAATCCTAAGACAAATCTCAAAAATACCAGAAAATTCACAAACTACTTGAATGAGAGAAATAACACTTTCCTCATCAAGTGGGTTTAAAGAATAAAATGATGCCACCAAATTGGAATCAAAATCATTAAGAATAATAGAATTCTACTTAATAGATTGAGGATGTCGAAGATGTATAGTCCGCTCGGGACATAGGATGTGGGCTTCATAATGATCAAGCCAATCCTTTCTCAAAAAATCAATTTCGAAGCCTAAGTAACGCATAACATGCAAATCGGCTCGAAAAGAATAATCACATAAAATAATCTTGACATTTTCACAAAGTAAATTGAGTGTTTCGGATCCATCAATCGAATTCGCAATTCTCAATGAAATCATCAAGCCCATAATATTAAAAGAAAAAGTACCAACAAGTTCTTTTGATATAAAAGAGTGGGATGCACCCGTATCAAAAAGAACTCAAATAAGATAATCACAAAACAAATATCGTCAAGGATAGAATGAGAAATACCTTGACCAAGAGAAGTGCTAGTAGAGGCTTGCACAACCTTTAGCTTTCCCTCTTTCTTGTTTGGAATTTTGAGACATGAAGATAAAATATGACCGAAACCTTTGCAAAGTAAGAGGCTTCAGACACTTATTTGCATAGTGGTCCGTAGAACCATAATTGTAGCATCGTCCACGACTAGTGGTAGCAGTCTTTGCTATCGAAATTTCCTGCTTCCCTTTCTTGTTGGGGTTAGGGCTTTTGGACTTAATATGCCTTTTCTTGTTGATGTTGAAGTTTTGTTTGGCATCCACAACTTCAACATCACTTTCTTTATCGGCCTCTTCTATTCAAAGAGTGATATCTACCAGCTGATCGAAAGGCACTTCTAATCTCAGAGGTAAAACCTTTTTGGGGTTTTTACTCAAAGCACATATAAACCTTTGATTCTTTATAAGATTCAAAAGTTGTTGGGCAGACATAAACACGCCATCCAGAGAAGGTCTACTGGATTGACTAGCGCTAGGACTGTGTAACGACCCGGCTTTCTTTGCCCAGAAAGACGCATCGTTATGAAGAAAGAAAGGGATAGAAGAAGAAAAGAAAAGAAGTGAGAACAACAACACATCAGAAATCTCACAGCGGAACGAGAAATATATTATCACATAAGATATTACATAGTATCATATACATCAGAGTACACGATTTATACATCACAATATAGACAGTTATAAACTTCTGTCTATTATACAACACAACTACATAAATACGATACATCATACACAGCGGAAACTCTATATATCTACTCGCTGAAGCCTCCTGCTCCACAGCTCCTCCAGAATTCGTCAAGACTAACCTGAATCCCCTTGACTACTCATACAAATTTGAGTACCCAAGAGTTTAATAAAACAGAAAATAAACACTTGGGTCAGACATGGGTCTGGTGTGAGTAAACGGTTAGATTGCTTAACTTTGAAAACCTTTGAAAACAAAAGTATCACGTAAGACTTCCCACAAATAAACATGGGTAAGTTTTTACCTTACGCTAACTAAAACATTTGATAGGAAATCCGATTGTATTATAATAGTGTCTAGGGTTTTCAAGTAAAATACAGAAATAGCTGAAATGCTTACATCTCACATTCCAACATAGTTGGGCACAACTAATACGTACGGCACTTATTGGAGTTTGGATTCCATACAATGGCAGGGCTACTGGGGTACCGCCAGTCACAGTACGTGGCCTAGATCACCGTACCGAGGATCACTCCCAATCCCCTGCAACACAAAGCCGGAACCATCCCTTACTGGATAATTCCGAACAAGACAATCCCGTAGTTGGCGCGACCAACCACACACTAAGCCGAATAAAATAAAGGGACCTCTAGACAGGGATCTATCTTGCTCTCAGTGGGTGCTACCCACGAAGCCTTGCTGCACCTCCCCTGTTTTAGCCATTCCCGGTTGATGAGGCTTGAGGTTACGATTACCTTTAATCAGAACATATCACTTAGAATGCTCATCGTCCGCCTGACGATGTGCTGAAAGCATTCAATCCATATAAGTTCGTTCCGGGTTTGAACGAAACCGAAGGCATTATCTCGTTACACTCGTTTTGGAATCACCCTCAGAGTTAACGACAATAACCCTTGCACTCTGAATCTTCATCTTCACTTGAGATTCACGACCTATCGTTAATTTGGATCGATGTGGTATTCGGGTCTCCAGACCTGGAAATCCGGTATACGGAAACCCGATCCCGGTCTCATCGAAATCCAAAACGTATCTTTTAAGGCCAAGTTGTTTAAAGGTTTAAACAATTTAACTTATCTATATTCATACAGATAGATAATTCACAATTCACAATTGATAATCACATTATCAATTAAACAGATGATTCATAACCAAATAGGTAATCCATTTCAATATCACAATAGTTAATCTATATTACCATCATAATGCAACCAAGCATTCATATCACACTACATTACTTATCTCATTTCTGAGATTACATCCATTCAAGACAATCAATGTCATCCATTCTTATATAAGCAATGATTTACTTAATCACAACATAATTAATTTAAAATGAATTAAATTAACTATCTCTATCTTTAATTAATTTAAAGTGAATTAAATTAATTACTTCATCTCTTAATTAATTTAAAGTAAATTAAATTAATTATTTTATTATAAATCTTACTTATATAATCATTAATTAATTACAAATAAATTAATTAATCTTCCTCTAAATTTCCACTTTAATTAATCACCCTGATTATACTTTAATTACATTTAAGTAATTATCTTTAATTAATTTCACAAATTAATTATTCTTAACCAATACAGTAATTAACCTTTAATTACTTCATTTATTAATTAACTATAATTAATTACATTACTCCTTAATTAATTACATTAATTATTCACTTCATTTATAATTATTACTTAATTAATCAATTCTTAATTACATCATAACTATATAAATTAATGATCCTTAATTACATTTTATCATTAATTACTTTATTTAAATTAATTACATTGAGTAATTAATCTTTAATTAAACCATAATTATTAATCACTATTGATTAATCACATTCAGTAATTAACTAACCTTAATTACTTCTTAAAATAAATTAATTATTCCTTAATTAATTTCTTAATTAATCCCTTGATTAATTTCCATTAAGTAATTAACTACCCTTAATTACTTTATTAATTACATCAGTAATTATCCATTAATTACTTTCCTAAGTAATTAATCTTCATTAAATTACATTTAGTAATTACTTCACAAATCATTAAATGATTATCTTAAATTAATTAAACTTAATTAATTAACTTAACTAATTCAAAGAAACTTAATTAATTACAATGAGTAATTAATATCTTAATTACTTCTATTAAGTAAAACAATTCACAAATGATTAACCTTAATTAATCTATTTAATAAATAAAATTAATCATATTAATTAATTATTTAATAAACCTTAGTTAATGATCTATATTAACTATTCTTTAATTATTTTTCTTAAATAATTAAACTTTAATTAACCATTATTGATTACAATTTAATTAATTCCAATTACCAATAAATTAATCTTTCATTTCTTAATTAATTAAGTACCTAACAATAACTTAATTAATCCTTAATTACTTAAATAATTTATTCCTAACTATTAATTAACAATCTTAACTTATCAATTAATGATTCTTAATTTCAAATTAATTACCCTTAAAACTTGATTAACATTCATTTTGAAAACTTGTTTAATTAGGCTTGCTTTTGTTTCTTTTTAAAAACTTGAACTTGATTTACTTATAAAAATTTGAAACCTGCTATTAAATAGGAACCAACCCGAGCCCTTGCGAAACACTACTACTCGAGTCATTCCCCTAACAAACCCGAGCCTGCTTCGAGTCAATTCCCCTACTCATCTGCTTCGAGTAAATACGCAAAACAACCCGAGACGATCCCGAGTTTCTTCCTTCTTCTCCAAAGCAAACGAACCGATAGCACAAACGTGCACGTGGTGCACGTACACCACCAACTCCGACCACCGTAGATCACCGCGACGATCCTCGATCATCACCTTCAACCTCGCGAACCCATACGCGACTCCAGATCACCCATAATCCATACAAATCGAAATCGAGATATTCGACCAAACTTGAAAATCGCCATGGCCAGAAACTGCTGCCTTCCCGTTGCCTCCGATCTCGAAATCACCTATCCACTTCACCCATGCTTCGTCACACCGTCCAGCTTGCATTCCCACTAATGCGAACCACTCCGGTCTTCCATAACCATCGCGAGAGCCCCCTGACAGCATCGTTCCAAAATGTCTCTGGAACCCTAGTTCATCGTCCCCCGACCACCACAGCCATCTAAAAATTTTCTCACTATTTTTCCAGAGATCCATACTCTACTAGCAACCTCCAGACCAAACCCCATCACACTCGATCACGTCGATCACCAGAATTCTACAAATTCCCAAATCTCGTCTATCTCGAGATAACTCATCAAATACTTGTTTAAAAATCTTGATTTGATTTCCAAAATTCATCAATTTACAATACGAATTTGTTTATATAATTCAAACTTGATTCCCAGATAATCAATTTTTGACCTGTCTTTGATTTCCTCTGTATATTTTCAAATTTTGAATTAATTTTTAATTATAAAATCCTAATACTATTTTTAGAATTAACATTATGCTATAATGATTATTTTTCATTCATAGATCAGAACTTAATTCTGATTTCAAGAGCAAATATGAATTTTTAAAGGGTAAATCAAGTATAGGAAGTAACAGAGACATCTTGCATATATTCAGATATACACATATATAACCACAGCAAATTCATCACATATTCCAGATGAGATAAATCAATGCAAATCATATTATAATTTCCTATACAAATTTATCACATGCATCCATATAATCACAATTTAAAACTGTTTTTAAAAGAAATTTACTCACCTGTTATTTAAACAGAGAACATATGACAGGTTTTTGTTTCCAGGTTTATTCCAGACTTTATTTCTCTGATTGCATTTTGAACTTGCTTTTCCATTTGCTTGTTGAATTATGATCTTGCTGTTTGATTTCCATTCTTCCTTTGAATTTAGATTTCAGGTTGCATTTGAAGATCTGAAACTTCTTATTGAATTTGCCTTTGATCTCCTTTTGCTTAGCATTTGAATTTCCAGTTTTATCTTTCTTTAATTTCCAGGTTTTTATCTTCTTTAGATTTGATTCGAATTGTATTTTTTTAGTAGAGAAAGAAGAAAGATGAATTCAGCTGAAAAGTGAAAACAAACTTCTTCTTTTTATTTTTATTTATTTATGACTTAATTTTCAAAAAAAATAAATTTAAGCCACTTGTCCCCTATAGTATTAATTTGCTTACACCTAAGCTTTTATGTTTACACATGTCTCTAGACCAATTTAATATGATTACAAGTGTAAATTCTTGTTTATTAATTTATTTAAAACATATACATGTATTTAAGAAATGTTTGCATAGATAAAATGTATTTATATAAATAAGCTTTTAGATTTTTACATATACATACAAATGTGAAAAACAATTATTTAAAATAACTTATGCTTTGATCAAATAAATATAACATATTTTTATATGCTTGAGAAACTTATTTTAACTTTATATATATTTTTACAAATCAATTTATCTTATGTTTGAATTTTATAACATAACTCCAATCACAATATATATACATATATATTATAATTTGAAAACATATCCTTTATTAAATTAAAGACTCCCTATTTATAATATATACATCAATATATATATACATATAAATAGAAAACATTTATATAAGCTTTGGAAGATAAATCTTACCAATTTTAAATTGTTTAGGAAATATATTAATAAGTATTGCCAATTTAAAATATTATTAACTTTTAAAAAGAATTAAACTTGTCAATTTATAAAATTAAATCAACAAATCAATTTAATTATTAATAAAGATTATTAAATTGATATTGCCAAAAATTCCGGGATATCACAGACTGCCAGATCTAACCATTTCTCTTCTTTAAGAAAGAAAGAAAAGGAAAAAGGTTATTCACAGAATGAATATCAAACAAACTTGATTGATAAAACAAGGCATCATAAAAAGAAATAGGATAGAACGGTACGAAGACTCGAATTAAATCTTATGGCACGATTCCTAAGAAAGACTTAGGACAATGATCCTTGCTAGATTATTTTACATTTTTCCGAAATTTGGCTTTGATACCATGCTGTGACGCCCTACCTCTATACTCACGCTAGCCAAGGACACTACGGGGTAATGTCATTGACTAGCACGAAGAATAAGGCTGTTGAGGAGCGACCATCTGTGTAATTGCTTTGTGCGAGTACCGATATTTCAGAAAATATAACTTACATTTCATTTCAAGAGGAAATCCGACATATCAAATACAAACTCAAAGCAACCACACAGTGGCTAAGTGGACTTTGGAAACAAATATAGAAATAAACATAACTCAAATCAATCCCAGATATTCATATAACAAAGGCGGAAATAGATATGAATATATCACATAAAAGTGTACATCAAAATAGTGGTCATATAAGATCCACTACATCACAAAAGAATAGATACAAGTGCTAGACAAAAGAATATGTATACATCAAGGAGTCTCTATCTCAAATGTATACAAACAAAAACTACTAAGCTAAAGTAGTCAACCAAAAGAATCAGATGACGGACCCTGATAAGAAGTCAAGCAGAAGCACCTGAAATATCTCGGTCTGACCCGAGTATTATTTAAGAAGAAAATAATAAACGGATCAGTCTAGCTATAAATATCAGATAAAATGAGATAGGATAAGAGATATATCCAAAAACGTATGATAACAAAAATGCCATACTGTGTCAAGTATACATCAAATAACAACAGAAATCATACAATATCTCAAATCATCTCAAAACACCAAAAAGAATCACATTCTTTAAATTATTCACCAAAACACAAATATTGATAGAGCTTATTAATTCAATCCACAAAAATTGGTGAAACAAAAATTCTAGAAATCACAACCAGAAATCCAGAAATCATAAAAGGGGGAAGGCCTATCACAAACGGGAGCATGAAAACTCACCAACACATGTAACACAAACGGAACGCTATTCCATGGGTCGCTAACCCAATAAATGAACCAAACATCGATGCACCCTAAAAGATACGCCTCATGCACAGATTCGATCGGGGTACAGTCCCCCACGCGGACGAATGAGCCGAACATCGACGCACCCTAAAAGATACGCCTCTTGCACAAACTTATTGAGCCGATTGCTCCACGAACGGTCCAAAGACCATGGGTCGCTACCCCACCAAATTGAATCGAAGTTCCACAAACGGAGTTTTAAGTCCCCACACAAACAAAGAGACATCGCACATCGCTAGTCTAAATCACAAAATGATCATCAACAAGTGTAAATTATACTAAGTTAGTAAATATAAGAGTTTAGCTTCATGTCCCATAACCACTAGCTTAACTCAAATATTTACGAACAGATTGTAGACTTCCACTCGAAAATAAGTGTAAATTACACTAAGCTAGTAAATATAAGAGTTTAGCTTTATGTCCCATAACCACTAGCTTAACTCAAATATTTACGAATAGATTGTAGACTTCCACTCGAAAATTGTCACAAGAGTTCAATCGAACAAGTCCAAGAATTAACCGACGAAGTAAACGCAAGCGTTTCGTACCCCTTGTTTTACTAAGCCGTTTAATTAGATTTCTCATACGAATAAGGTAAAGGTTTGTATATACTAATAGATTGGAAAACGGTTTTAAAACGAGCTTTATATTTAAAAGTAGTGTTGAAATCATTTTGATGAAAGAGTTTGAGTATTTACTGCTAGTATAGAAACCTTTGCATTTAGAAGTGACAAATCACAAAAATGATTGTAGAAACAATCAATCACCAAAATCCACATTCGAAGACGTGAATTAAATCCAAAGAAATCGATACCAAATCCATCAAAATGGATATTCCCAAAAATCTCGAAAAAGAAGTCATCAAGGTCGATAAAAGTGATAACAACTAATCGGAGCAACTAAAATCGATAAACAATGGAAATTCAATCAAAATAGGCAAATAGGCAAAACTGGGCAATTCCAGACGTCTGAGGGTCAATTCCAGACGTCTGGATTTGGTTTCTGGAAATATTCCAGAAAACCACCCAGACGTCTGAAAGCACAATTCAGACGTCTAGTGTAACGACCCCAGATTTTAATTTAATTTAAATTAATAATTTATTGAATTTTTGGATTAAATTGAGTAATTAAATAAATTTTTGGATAAATATTTGTTAATTTAATTAGAAAATTAGAGCGAGTTTCCCCGGATCCAAATTAAAATTTGTTAAATCATTTAGTTGTAAATATTACATATATAGGTGATTTGAATCTTAGATAGATGTTTTAAAATATAAATAATAATAAATAATATTTAATTTATTATTGATGGTTTAATAAAAATTTAAACTAGAAATAGAAGACAATAAATGTTAAGTTAAGCAAATAAATAAAATAGGATTTGGATTAGAATTTATCAATAATAATTGGTAAACACATGTATGTACAAATAAAAAATTATCTCAGCCGAAAATAATATGTATAAGCTTTTGATAAACAAGGCTAAAGACAAAAGAAATATGTATATTCAAGTATATATTGTACAATAGCATATCAAAGAAAAAGATATCAGCCGAAGTAAAGGAAGAAAGAAATATGTAAAATTGTACAAACCCATGACTAAAAACACTGCAGCCATACCTTTAACCTTACCCTATGCAAAGTAATATATCAACCTGTAACTCATTTCCATTTTTACATCATCTTCCCTTCCATCAGTTCGATTATTTTAAAAACTGAGAAAAAAATTTGAAATGAGCTTCAGCTCAAAAACCAGAAGAAGAAAATAATAAGTATCATCACTCAAGTTCAAAAACAATTTCCAGATTCAAGTATCAAATTCCAGGTTTAAAACAAAAATGAAAAGCTCCTCTGTTCCCTGTTCTTTGTCTCTGCTTCTTCCCATCAAGGTGAGCAAACTCACTTAAAACCTGTCTTTTATTTGATTGCTGGATTTACACTTGAAGTGTGCTATGAAAATGTGTTCATTTTTCCAGTATCTCTAAATGTATAGATATATTTAGTAACTTCTCTACTTATATATGAATGTGTGTGTATTCATCTGAGAATGGCGCGCATGCCTGTATATGCATATTTGTGTTTGGCTCTGTTGAGTATTTCAGGTCTACAAATTGAAAAAAATTCACATCTTCCTATTTTATTGAATTCAATCTATAAACTCTGAATGGAAGATGGTTGTTATAGGTAATATCATTCTAAAAAAAATTAGTTCTAAGTGTTTAAATGGGATATTCATTTAGAAAATGGAAAAATATTCAGTGATGATCAAAATAAGTGGAAAATCAATCAGTGTAATTCCAAGTTTCAAAACCATAACTTCACTCGAAATTATAAACAATGATTTTTGGTAAAAGTTTCATGATTTTTAGGTTTGAAATTCAAACGAAATCGTGAGTTGAACAAAATAGGTATTTTCGTCAGAATCTGATGATCAACGACGAGTGGGGCATCGCGATTAGGGGTGGAGCTTGCTGGTACATTGGTGGATACGAGAAAAATACCAAATGATTTTATCTTGCACCGTAGTGATTGGAAAATGGCATTTTAGGGTTTAGGAACCCAAATTGGTCGAGGTGTTCCTCGTGTTCGTATAAGCTACAAGAGTTGATCGAGTTTCATGAAACTCGAGGGGAAGGAAGATATGGACGTTGACGTGACGTGGCCGAAGTTACGGCGGTTCCGGTGGACTGAGGAACGTTGGCGAAGGGGTTTTGCGTGGTGATGGGTCTGTAGTTCTTTTCGATCGAACTGCTAAAATTTGATTTCGAACTTATGAAGACGATCTGGGTTTTGTTTTCGAATGAGAGGGCGAATTGTGGGTTGTTGGCGATCGCGATGGTCATCAGAGTGGAGCCGTGGTGACGTGCACGTGCACGGTGACACTTGCGTGCACCTTTGGATTTGGAAGAACAGAGAAAGAAGAAGAAGAAGAAAGAGTAAAAGGGAAACGCAAGTTGCTCGGGGAAGTTTGAATTTGGCTCGGGTATCTCTCGAAGTAAAGGGATGGGCGACTCGAATTAGTGTACTGTCTCGAGGTTGTTTATTCCAAGCAGTTTAAAAACAGAAGCTTGTTCTTCTGTTTAAATTCCAGTCTGGTTTGTTAAATTTAGTACGATTTAAACTTAAATTTAAATCAAGATTTTAAAACCTGGACTAAAAGTGAAATTCCAATACAAGTTGAAAGAAAAAGAATCAGTTTTAAAAATCTGAAGGTGTTTTAAAACAAGTTTAAATTTAATTTAAATTCGGTTAAGGTTTTTTTCTAAAGGGTAAATCATTTTGAATCTTATATTCACAGTGTGATTTAAATTTAAATTCAAAAGTGTACTGTTTAAAATACACTTAAAAGTTAATGAAATCATTAATAAAGAAATTTATTTTCTTAGAGATAATGAAGGTAATAAAATGATAGAAATTATTAAGTAATTAAAGAATGATTTATTTAATGTATAAATAAATAAAATTTAGATTTATTTAAAATTAGAAAATGGTTTAATAATGAATTAATCTAAGAAAATTTCTTAAGAAAGTAAATTGAGAAATGTTATTACTTAATGCAGAAAATTTACTAGAAATTATTAAGTAATTTAATTTATGTGATTAAATTTGATTTGAATTAATAAGACTTATTAATTAAGATAATCAATTGTAAATTGTTAATTACTTAATGAAAGCAATTAAGGGGTTAATTGATTATGTAATTTGTTTAAGGTTAATTAATTAAAATGGTTTATAATTAATTTATGATTAATTAACCAAGATATGTAGTTTATTCATAAGTAATTAATCTGATTTGAATTAATCAGAAAATTAATTGACCTTACCTATGAATGTTTGGATCCTATTGATTTGATTGTTTGATATATCTGATATATGATGCTTTGTGATACCTCCTGATTTTGTTGTGATCTGTAATTTATTTTCTATGATATATATCTGTGATCTGTACGATAAGCGTTATAGTTTATATCGCTTATCAACTATATTTATGTATTATGATATGTGATGATTGATGTTGCACTATTGTGTGTAAAACCCCTGGACTACACTGTTACACACACAAAATATGGATTTCACGAGGAAATCGGTTAAGTCACAGATAATTTAAATTTGATGTTTTTGAAATTGAAATTTTAATTTCAATTGATTTTGAAATTAGAAATTTGGGTTTAAAGTGAAAAGCTTTTGAAATGGAATTTCAAAGATGAAATTTAATTTTGAATAACTTGATGAAGTTTTGGAAGTTTAAATAATTTGATTTAAAACTTAAATTCAAGATTTGAAATCGAATTCTATAATTTGAAACTAGGGATTAAAGAAGTTATATCGTTATATAAGGGTTAAACCATTTTAAAAAGTATTGATTTTGGAATGTGAATATAATTCAAGGACTTTAACCCGTGCAAATAAAATTGGATTTTTCTTAGACGAAAACTGTTTGTTTTCAAATGATAAAAGCTTTCGTATATATATATAAGAAATGAAATTCCAATTTAAAGGAATTTCAAGTATGAATTGAAAGATGGTTTTCCAAGTTATAAATGAATTCTTTTTGAAAACTATAAATTGAATCTGTTTATTTTTAACAGATTTAGAATGATGATTTGTTTAAACCATTTGAAATGAAATTGTTTTGAAAGCTATAAGTTGAATCTTTGTTTTAAAGATTTAACGAGTTAATCCAATTAAATTGGAAATTGTTTTGAAATCTATGAATGTATCTTTGTGAATGGGGTTAACTTTGTGAAATAAATCTTTTTGTTTAAAGATTTGAAATGGTAATTGGTTTAAACCATTTGAAAGAAAGTTTTGAATTATTAAGTTGTGACTTAATTGAAATCCCAATATCCATATGTTTTTAAAGATTGCGCTCGTTATTCGGGTTAGCCGGGAAAAGACATTTGTGTCATATAACCCATTCCGAATAATGATACGTCGTATATGGATAGCATTTGAAGACCGGTGTTGAAGACCGGATATTTACGAAAACGAAAGGACAACTCGTCGAATGTCTCTGCACCGACTGGTCCCCGGTATAGAGATTTTATCACCCTTTGTGATGGGAAGTCCGGACGGGATTGTGAATACCCGGAATTGCAAGGGCTTCGTAAGAAGTGCCTTCGGTTCTGTTCGAACCCGGAACAGACTTGTATGGATACATGTCTGACATTACACTTTGAGATATAAAGCCGATTTCTTTCAAATACATTTCTGTTGGTGGCGGAGAATTTATTCTCTTAGCTTAACACCCTTCTCTGAGACGTACGAGCTCAGAGGTTATGTAGTTGAAGTTATCAGCGATATATCCCAATTTGGTAATGTGACATGTTGAGTGTTGCTGTGTGATGATCAGTGTTTGATCATTTGTGATCTGATCATTTGTTTGATCTTATATCTTTGTGATCATAGGTTGATCATTTGTTTGACCCGAAGCATGGCTTTGTGACAAAGCGTAGCTTTGTGGACGAGACTTCGTCGTACCTCACACCCCGGAAATGGTCAAAACAGGAAAGATGCAGCAAGGTTCTAGGGAGTAGCGCCCCTTAGTGTATGTCATTTCTTTCTGGATAGAGGTGGTATCATGGTATGGAGCCCAGATACTTAACCTATGTGGTTGCTGCATTATTATTATGATTATGTAGTTTGTTGCGAATCGAGGATCCTCGGGAAGATCGGTTACGATCGGGGGATGGCATACGCGTGTCAGTAGTTACCTATTTTTGCAGAGGTAACCCGGCCTTGTGTTGGCAGAGATCCGGTTAGGTTCTCGGGACGTCATTCCAGAGGCGTTTCCATGTGGCAATGGGAAGTTCCTTAGCCTGACCATTTGTTGGAAATCCAAACTCCAATACGAACTTTGTACGGTATTAGTTGTAGAACCTGCCATCTAATATGGTAGCTATAGCAAGCATACTATAATGGTACCTATGCTGGCTAAGATTTATATTCTACTTTCGAAATGTTTTCCACTATGCACTAGTAATAATATCAAAATGATTTGATTTTGCGTAGTAAGCATCTTTGACTATCATAAGAAGAAATCTCCTCCAATTCTGCGTTTGCATTGTGTGTGTGGCGGGAGGTCTTATGGTAGTTTCATTTTCCAAAAGCATTGCGGATTTCAATGTTTAAAATTCCTTTGTTGTTTGTTAAAGATAAACTGTTTTTGTTGCTCACACCAGTCCCACGACTGACTCGGAGTTTATTGTTCATTTCCTAAACTCTGGGTGCTCAAAATTTTCTACACGAGCAGTCTAGAGTTGAGTTTTTCAGATAGTCGGGTTCAGTAGATTTTCTGGAGCTAGTTCAGTCTTTGGATCGGACTGCACTTGCTTATTCTTGGTGTATCGTTATTGGGAGTTCGAGCTACTGCTGGAGTTCTCTCTTGAAGACTATCTTAGAGTTATTTGTTCCGCTGTTGATATTAGTTATCTAATTTATTCTTTTCCGCTGCTATTTGTTGTATCATATCTCTGATGTATATTGATATTCATTGTATCACTCTGTTGTATCAGATATTGTATATCAATGTATTATTTTATTCTTTTCTTCCGCTGTGTTATTTACTTAATTGTGTTATAGCTCCGGCGAATCGGATTTGAACGGTCGAATCTGCGGCATTCTAGTACAATGTGAAGTACGGATGTTGATTTTCGAGCGGGCAAAATCCGACTCGTTACATTTGGTATCAGAGCTAAGGTTGAACTTTAGCTCAGGAGTATAACACGTTAAGTAACTCATTAGAGATAGAGTGAAGTAAACTCTAGAATGAGTGTATCCTTAAGATATCTGTCTGAACGTCTCAGTAAATTCTCTTACTATCCACTGATAGTGAGTATGAGTGCAAGAAGAAGACGAGATAGGGGACAAGGGAATACGACTATAAATGGTCAATACCCTACAACAGTGGAAACAATCTTTCTCTATCAATTTCCTTTGATTTGTTTTCAAATTCTTTTGATTGCTTCGTATCAGCTACAAGGAGGAATTTCGGTGTGATGATGGCTCTACGAATCGTTGTAGAAAATCCTTACTTCGTATTTCATCGATTTCTTATCAGCTTTTCGATTTAAACCTTAATGAATATAAATTGGAAATTTTGAATTGAGTTAAATTGATTAATAGAATATGAAGGCTAAATTGAATTAAATCAATAAAACGATATGGTTTGAAACCAAATTTGAAATTTTATTGTAATTTCTTTTGAATACCGAAGTCCGAAGAGGGACAAATTGGTATGTATTTTGAGATACTCCGACTTGAGTTTGGAATTTATATCTTATGTTTGAGGAATTATAGGAGATCGAATCTGTCTATCTCTGTCTTTGTTTCGTGCCTACGAATTTCGAGGACGAAATTCTTTTAAGGGGGGAAGTTTGTAACGACCCCAGATTTTAATTTAATTTAAATTAATAATTTATTGAATTTTTGGATTAAATTGAGTAATTAAATAAATTTTTGGATAAATATTTGTTAATTTAATTAGAAAATTAGAGCGAGTTTCCCCGGATCCAAATTAAAATTTGTTAAATCATTTAGTTGTAAATATTACATATATAGGTGATTTGAATCTTAGATAGATGTTTTAAAATATAAATAATAATAAATAATATTTAATTTATTATTGATGGTTTAATAAAAATTTAAACTAGAAATAGAAGACAATAAATGTTAAGTTAAGCAAATAAATAAAATAGGATTTGGATTAGAATTTATCAATAATAATTGGTAAACACATGTATGTACAAATAAAAAATTATCTCAGCCGAAAATAATATGTATAAGCTTTTGATAAACAAGGCTAAAGACAAAAGAAATATGTATATTCAAGTATATATTGTACAATAGCATATCAAAGAAAAAGATATCAGCCGAAGTAAAGGAAGAAAGAAATATGTAAAATTGTACAAACCCATGACTAAAAACACTGCAGCCATACCTTTAACCTTACCCTATGCAAAGTAATATATCAACCTGTAACTCATTTCCATTTTTACATCATCTTCCCTTCCATCAGTTCGATTATTTTAAAAACTGAGAAAAAAATTTGAAATGAGCTTCAGCTCAAAAACCAGAAGAAGAAAATAATAAGTATCATCACTCAAGTTCAAAAACAATTTCCAGATTCAAGTATCAAATTCCAGGTTTAAAACAAAAATGAAAAGCTCCTCTGTTCCCTGTTCTTTGTCTCTGCTTCTTCCCATCAAGGTGAGCAAACTCACTTAAAACCTGTCTTTTATTTGATTGCTGGATTTACACTTGAAGTGTGCTATGAAAATGTGTTCATTTTTCTAGTATCTCTAAATGTATAGATATATTTAGTAACTTCTCTACTTATATATGAATGTGTGTGTATTCATCTGAGAATGGCGCGCATGCCTGTATATGCATATTTGTGTTTGGCTCTGTTGAGTATTTCAGGTCTACAAATTGAAAAAAATTCACATCTTCCTATTTTATTGAATTCAATCTATAAACTCTGAATGGAAGATGGTTGTTATAGGTAATATCATTCTAAAAAAAATTAGTTCTAAGTGTTTAAATGGGATATTCATTTAGAAAATGGAAAAATATTCAGTGATGATCAAAATAAGTGGAAAATCAATCAGTGTAATTCCAAGTTTCAAAACCATAACTTCACTCGAAATTATAAACAATGATTTTTGGTAAAAGTTTCATGATTTTTAGGTTTGAAATTCAAACGAAATCGTGAGTTGAACAAAATAGGTATTTTCGTCAGAATCTGATGATCAACGACGAGTGGGGCATCGCGATTAGGGGTGGAGCTTGCTGGTACATTGGTGGATACGAGAAAAATACCAAATGATTTTATCTTGCACCGTAGTGATTGGAAAATGGCATTTTAGGGTTTAGGAACCCAAATTGGTCGAGGTGTTCCTCGTGTTCGTATAAGCTACAAGAGTTGATCGAGTTTCATGAAACTCGAGGGGAAGGAAGATATGGACGTTGACGTGACGTGGCCGAAGTTACGGCGGTTCCGGTGGACTGAGGAACGTTGGCGAAGGGGTTTTGCGTGGTGATGGGTCTGTAGTTCTTTTCGATCGAACTGCTAAAATTTGATTTCGAACTTATGAAGACGATCTGGGTTTTGTTTTCGAATGAGAGGGCGAATTGTGGGTTGTTGGCGATCACGATGGTCATCAGAGTGGAGCCGTGGTGACGTGCACGTGCACGGTGACACTTGCGTGCACCTTTGGATTTGGAAGAACAGAGAAAGAAGAAGAAGAAGAAAGAGTAAAAGGGAAACGCGAGTTGCTCGGGGAAGTTTGAATTTGGCTCGGGTATCTCTCGAAGTAAAGGGATGGGCGACTCGAATTAGTGTATTGTCTCGAGGTTGTTTATTCCAAGCAGTTTAAAAACAGAAGCTTGTTCTTCTGTTTAAATTCCAGTCTGGTTTGTTAAATTTAGTACGATTTAAACTTAAATTTAAATCAAGATTTTAAAACCTGGACTAAAAGTGAAATTCCAATACAAGTTGAAAGAAAAAGAATCAGTTTTAAAAATCTGAAGGTGTTTTAAAACAAGTTTAAATTTAATTTAAATTCGGTTAAGGTTTTTTTCTAAAGGGTAAATCATTTTGAATCTTATATTCAAAGTGTGATTTAAATTTAAATTCAAAAGTGTACTGTTTAAAATACACTTAAAAGTTAATGAAATCATTAATAAAGAAATTTATTTTCTTAGAGATAATGAAGGTAATAAAATGATAGAAATTATTAAGTAATTAAAGAATGATTTATTTAATGTATAAATAAATAAAATTTAGATTTATTTAAAATTAGAAAATGGTTTAATAATGAATTAATCTAAGAAAATTTCTTAAGAAAGTAAATTGAGAAATGTTATTACTTAATGCAGAAAATTTACTAGAAATTATTAAGTAATTTAATTTATGTGATTAAATTTGATTTGAATTAATAAGACTTATTAATTAAGATAATCAATTGTAAATTGTTAATTACTTAATGAAAGCAATTAAGGGGTTAATTGATTATGTAATTTGTTTAAGGTTAATTAATTAAAATGGTTTATAATTAATTTATGATTAATTAACCAAGATATGTAGTTTATTCATAAGTAATTAATTTGATTTGAATTAATCAGAAAATTAACTGACCTTACCTATGAATGTTTGGATCCTATTGATTTGATTGTTTGATATATCTGATATATGATGCTTTGTGATACCTCCTGATTTTGTTGTGATCTGTAATTTATTTTCTATGATATATATCTGTGATCTGTACGATAAGCGTTATAGTTTATATCGCTTATCAACTATATTTATGTATTATGATATGTGATGATTGATGTTGCACTATTGTGTGTAAAACCCCTGGACTACACTGTTACACACACAAAATATGGATTTCACGAGGAAATCGGTTAAGTCACAGATAATTTAAATTTGATGTTTTTGAAATTGAAATTTTAATTTCAATTGATTTTGAAATTAGAAATTTGGGTTTAAAGTGAAAAGCTTTTGAATTGGAATTTCAAAGATGAAATTTAATTTTGAATAACTTGATGAAGTTTTGGAAGTTTAAATAATTTGATTTAAAACTTAAATTCAAGATTTGAAATCGAATTCTATAATTTGAAACTAGGGATTAAAGAAGTTATATCGTTATATAAGGGTTAAACCATTTTAAAAAGTATTGATTTTGGAATGTGAATATAATTCAAGGACTTTAACCCGTGCAAATAAAATTGGATTTTTCTTAGACGAAAACTGTTTGTTTTCAAATGATAAAAGCTTTCGTATATATATATAAGAAATGAAATTCCAATTTAAAGGAATTTCAAGTATGAATTGAAAGATGGTTTTCCAAGTTATAAATGAATTCTTTTTGAAAACTATAAATTGAATCTGTTTATTTTTAACAGATTTAGAATGATGATTTGTTTAAACCATTTGAAATGAAATTGTTTTGAAAGCTATAAGTTGAATCTTTGTTTTAAAGATTTAACGAGTTAATCCAATTAAATTGGAAATTGTTTTGAAATCTATGAATGTATCTTTGTGAATGGGGTTAACTTTGTGAAATAAATCTTTTTGTTTAAAGATTTGAAATGGTAATTGGTTTAAACCATTTGAAAGAAAGTTTTGAATTATTAAGTTGTGACTTAATTGAAATCCCAATATCCATATGTTTTTAAAGATTGCGCTCGTTATTCGGGTTAGCCGGGAAAAGACATTTGTGTCATATAACCCATTCCGAATAATGATACGTCGTATATGGATAGCATTTGAAGACCGGTGTTGAAGACCGGATATTTACGAAAACGAAAGGACAACTCGTCGAATGTCTCTGCACCGACTGGTCCCCGGTATAGAGATTTTATCACCCTTTGTGATGGGAAGTCCGGACGGGATTGTGAATACCCGGAATTGCAAGGGCTTCGTAAGAAGTGCCTTCGGTTCTGTTCGAACCCGGAACAGACTTGTATGGATACATGTCTGACATTACACTTTGAGATATAAAGCCGATTTCTTTCAAATACATTTCTGTTGGTGGCGGAGAATTTATTCTCTTAGCTTAACACCCTTCTCTGAGACGTACGAGCTCAGAGGTTATGTAGTTGAAGTTATCAGCGATATATCCCAATTTGGTAATGTGACATGTTGAGTGTTGCTGTGTGATGATCAGTGTTTGATCATTTGTGATCTGATCATTTGTTTGATCTTATATCTTTGTGATCATAGGTTGATCATTTGTTTGACCCGAAGCATGGCTTTGTGACAAAGCGTAGCTTTGTGGACGACACTTCGTCGTACCTCACATCCCGGAAATGGTCAAAACAGGAAAGATGCAGCAAGGTTCTAGGGAGTAGCGCCCCTTAGTGTATGTCATTTCTTTCTGGATAGAGGTGGTATCATGGTATGGAGCCCAGATACTTAACCTATGTGGTTGCTGCATTATTATTATGATTATGTAGTTTGTTGCGAATCGAGGATCCTCGAGAAAATCGGTTACGATCGGGGGATGGCATACGCGTGTCAGTAGTTACCTATTTTTGCAGAGGTAACCCGGCCTTGTGTTGGCAGAGATCCGGTTAGGTTCTCGGGACGTCATTCCAGAGGCGTTTACATGTGGCAATGGGAAGTTCCTTGGCCTGACCATTTGTTGGAAATCCAAACTCCAATACGAACTTTGTACGGTATTAGTTGTAGAACCTGCCATCTAATATGGTAGCTATAGCAAGCATACTATAATGGTACCTATGCTGGCTAAGATTTATATTCTACTTTCGAAATGTTTTCCACTATGCACTAGTAATAATATCAAAATGATTTGATTTTGCGTAGTAAGCATCTTTGACTATCATAAGAAGAAATCTCCTCCAATTCTGCGTTTGCATTGTGTGTGTGGCGGGAGGTCTTATGGTAGTTTCATTTTCCAAAAGCATTGCAGATTTCAATGTTTAAAATTCCTTTGTTGTTTGTTAAAGATAAACTGTTTTTGTTGCTCACACCAGTCCCACGACTGACTCGGAGTTTATTGTTCATTTCCTAAACTCTGGGTGCTCAAAATTTTCTACACGAGCAGTCTAGAGTTGAGTTTTTCAGATAGTCAGGTTCAGTAGATTTTCTGGAGCTAGTTCAGTCTTTGGATCGGACTGCACTTGCTTATTCTTGGTGTATCGTTATTGGGAGTTCGAGCTACTGCTGGAGTTCTCTCTTGAAGACTATCTTCGAGTTATTTGTTCCGCTGTTGATATTAGTTATCTAATTTTTTCTTTTCCGCTGCTATTTGTTGTATCATATCTCTGATGTATATTGATATTCATTGTATCACTCTGTTGTATCAGATATTGTATATCAATGTATTATTTTATTCTTTTCTTCGCTGTGTTATTTACTTAATTGTGTTATAGCTCCGGCGAATCGGATTTGAACGGTCGAATCTGCGGCATTCTAGTACAATGTGAAGTACGGATGTTGATTTTCGAGCGGGCAAAGTCCGACTCGTTACATTTAGACCCCCTTTCAGACGTCTGATCCTATAATTCAGACGATTGAAATTAGTCACTGCCATTTTTATTTTTCTGCCGTGTATATTTTTGCTCCAGGTCTGAATCCAGACGTCTGAAATTACCATTCAGACGTCTGAATGGTTCGGCTGGGCAAAAATCACCCTAGGCCAATGATGGCCAAATTGATTCGAAAGCGATCGCACGAGCAATGGCGACTAAGGATTTACGCCTAGCGACAACCCGGCCTTATAGGCTCTTCGATACACCCCAAACATCAATGTCCAAACATCCATAAAAGGATTTTCATAAAATTGGACCAAAACACCAAAATTTGGAAAAATTCACCAAATCAATTCAAATCAAAAGCAAATGAATATGCACAAGTGTTATGAATTCATACCTAACAACAATGATAGCTATAGACGTAGATGTGAGTTAAAGAACTCCCCTTTTAAACTCAAAACACAAGCGAGAAGCTTGAAAACAAAGGAAAGACCAATTCCTCTTCAATATACCTCTAGAATCTTCAATCTAAGCTCAAAAGAAGAATATTTCCTAAATTAGGTTATAGGAAATTCTGAAATTGAAGAGAGATAGAGATGGAGAAGATGAAGAGGATGCTTACCTAAGTTCCTCTTTGAATTTGGAGCAAGAATTTGTATTTGGAAAGGAAACTAGGGTTTTGAATTTTAATTTCCCATTCCTCTCCCCACTTTTACTGAAGCTTGAATGTTAGGAAAATAAGAATGAAGTGAAGAGGAGAGGTGGACTGAGTTAGGGTGTTAAGATGGGTTAGTGGGCTGAAACCCAAACCCAAAGCCCTAGTAGAAAAATAGCAAATTCTACTCAACTCCAAACATATCAATATTTATACTCAAAAAAGTTGTAAACGCCATTTTGGACTTAATGGAAGCGGTCTTGAGTCCCAATTCGACTGTTTACAAAAAGTAGTTTTTCGGACTTTAATCCGATTAACGATGCTATATTTAAATAAAACATTTAAATATACAATCGTAAAATATGTTGGTTGTTACAATTAGTATACTATTGTAACTTCAAATCGGCTGTGTAAATCATGGATTAACCACTGGCCTGAAATAACTCCATCCAACTCCAGTTAACTCGATCTTGTAATATACACTTTCTATTCTAGCAAACAATGAACCTGATATCTACTACACAGTATTAGATAATTTCGCACAAAACACCTGAAATTATTTGTAACCCAAACATAGTTATTGCAATTACAAAATGTAAACTGATAAATATCATTGGATTTATTAATAATAAGAAATGGTATGGGTTCAATCAGACTAAAAATATAACACAATAATAACTATATAAAACTGTTAAAATTAAAACTCAAAATCTTCCTCTTCATACTAGCATTCACCATAGCTCAAGTCGACGGCGCCAGGTAGCACAGAAGTAGGACGAAGGCAACGGCGTACTGTGGGACGATCTTAATTTTGAAGGAACGTTTAGGGTTTTGAAATTGGTAGGTTAGGTTTTATTTCTTCTATTGGAACAAGATGAAAATGAGCTGAAAGCAGCGGCACAAGCATAAATTATTTGAGGGATGAGGCGAAGATGCTAAGTAGGGGGTTATGAGAAACAGGAATGGGGAAATTGGGATTTTGACTTTTTGAGAAATGTGAACAACGGGAAAGAAATGAACGTGAGAGCCACAAAAATTTGAACTCGAAGCCAAACTTTTGGAGGAGCGGGACAAATTTTTTGCATTGGAGCCAAAATAGTTGTTATTTATAACAAAAAAAAACTCGTATATTTCAGAAATGGTAGCTACAAAAGAAAACATCTAAATACATATAGAAGTAATAATTTGCAACATACTATTTATGTTATTTGAATTTTAAACTTTGGGGTTTTGGACCAAAGGTCCCTATTCTCAAAGCCCATGCACAGAAAGTCCCTAATAATAAACTCATATAAATTAGGTCCCTATTTTATTAATTTTTACCAAATTGTCCCCTTCTAGAAAATCGACCTAGCATTGAAATCAGGGGCAAAATTAGCATAAATTAGTCAAAAACTAAAAATAGGGACCAAATTTTCATAACTTTTTCAAGAGGGACTTTCTTCCGTCATCTTCCAATTCTAGGGACTTGGCAGCCGTTCCTTGTTAAACTTTTCTGCATTTTAAAATTTTCTGAAATAATTAATAGTAATTAAATTAATTATTAATGATAACTAAAATTAATTATTGAATAATAGTAGTAATTATTTTATGTATATTATTAACTATAATAATAAAAATTAATTATAAAAATCTAGTTATTAAAATTTTAATTATTAAAAAATTAGTTATGAATTATTAAATATCATTAGTAAATATTCAATATTAAATTACTTCTTATTTCTTAATTCTTAATTATCAGTTGTTACCTATTACTTCTTAATTATAATTGAATATTTATATTTAAATACTAGTTATTATGTATATATTATTATATAGTAATAGTAATTATTAATCATTAATTATTAATTACTGAATATATTACAAAATAACAAATTAATCATAATTATTGATTATTAATTATTAAACTATAATAAATTACTAAATAATAATTATTAAAATTGTAAATTAATAGTAATATTTAATTTTAATTATTTAAATTTATTATTAATTATTAATTATATGTAATAATTATTAAACATAATTTACTAATTACTAACTATAAATTATTAAATATATAAAATTAATTATTGATTATAGGTTATAATTAGTAATTATAAATCATTTATTAATAATCGTTAATTATTATAAATTATAAATAATGTCTTATATAAGTTGACATTTGTAATTATTATTTATAAATTACCATTTCTAAATTATTAATTAAGTATTACTGGTTGTTAATTGCAAATTACAAATAATTAATTATTATAATATTTAAAGCAATAGTAAATATATTCAAAATAATTAACATAATTCGATCTTCTCCTATAGTGACCGTTTCCTCAAAAAAAATTGACCAATGATTAATATTAATATCATTAATAATTAATTATTAAATATTAGTAAATAATTATTATTATTATTTTTGAAGAAAGCATTGTAATTATTAATTATTAATTAGCAAAAATTGGCAACGGGCATTTACTACAACGGGCAATTTGTGACCGTTGTAAAATTGACATCTATTACAACAGGCCAAAAAAAGTTGTAATAGAAACTCTAATAGATCTATATTACAACGGGCCAAAACTGTTATAATAGATCAATATTACAACGGGCTATAACCGTTGTAATAGAGCTGAGAATGGAATCTATTACAACGGGCCATAAACCATTGTAATAGATCTATATTACAAGGGGAAGAACCATTGTAATAGAGCTGAGAATTGGAATCTATTACAAAGGGCCAAAAACCGTTGTAATAGGACCATATTACAATGAGCTAGCTGACAAGGTTGTAATATGTATACTTGAAGATGAAAAATTGCACCTATTGCAACGGGCTTAAGAAAAAAGTTGTAAAAGTTGTCTATTACAACGGTTTTTTGTGGCCCATTATAAAACATGTGTTGTAAAAGGGTAGTTTTGGTGTAGTGAAACTTTCCTAATTAATTCCCTTGATTGTTTCTCTATCTCTAGTCCTTTCTTTACACGTATGTCATCAAATGACATAAAATTTGCACAAATCATGTCATCAAATAACATAAAATTTCCATAAATCATTTCATGCAATTACCCTTAAATTATTACATCAACATCGTATATTAATGCACGCAAATATAAATTTTATAAACACATTAAAATAATTATAAAAAACTTCCAAACATCAAATAAATAATAATTAATATTTCTCAGATAGCAATTAATTTAATCAACTTACAACCATTTATAAATTAATTAAATCATGTGGTTTTTCAAAGAATTCATTATTACGGTCGTGCGACTCAAAGGTGTAAATTCAGTCAGCGATTAATATCGAACTATTCGAATATTAACGTTCATACGTCACTTAGCAGGTGGTGTGACATTTTGGCGGAATTTATCGCTTACACTTTGGTAAAATCCAATTTTACTTATTATAAGCGGTACCTAATAGTGACAATTATTTACGCGAATTATCTTTGTCAAAACTATATCACTTTGGATTTATGGAATTTGGTAATGGTCAAAATTCCAATATCATCCACATTCAACTTTATAGTCCAAACACAATGTCCTTGGTTCAATAATAACAATTATTATTAACTGAAATGCTCTGGTCAGAGACTTTGACTTTGAGTTGATTTCAGTTGACCATGATACTAACCTCATATAACTGAGGAGACGAGTCCTCTCTTGAATGGTGTTTCACTTAGAATGCCTCCACTCGACCCAACTATAGCCGTTCGATGGACGTTGTGCCATGATTTAACTATAATCAAAGAGGAGCTTCCACATTGAAGATCAACAATATTCTCCAATCGAGAGAACTGTATAAATTAGTCACATCGATATTCTCTGCTTAACCTTAGTTATATTAACCAATAGAAAACTATCGAGTGAGTCATTCCATAGTTATCCAATAACTATTAGTACGTAACCTCTTGGTGCCCCAACAGTCATGAGTAATACACCGCCCAACATTTGGAGAGCATTACGTACTCTAGTCTCAACGGATACATCGATATCCAGTCTCGATGCATCTTGACTAGGAACGTTTAAAATGGTACATTTGTTTCATTGTGATAAATTACTCACGTTACAACACTTTGTAACTACTATCGCAAAACATACCATTTATGGATTTTTTTATTAAATATACTTTTAATTAAATTGATTAATTAATAGAACCACATTATATCAAGTATATAACAGAAAGAAAATACCTTTATTTCGAACAAGATTGGTCAACGAGTTAGATATATGTAACAAATTACATAATTGCCCCTAGGGCATACACCTAACTCTATGAATACATTCATTTAGACAACATATTTGTATATAAGAGGGGCTAATATGTCCGCTGCGGTGTAAATCCCAGCACCTATACGCGGGTATGTCAAACCATGTAGACATTATTCTATTACACGTGCACATACACACATATGTCTATATGATTCACGCATACATATATAAAAATAAAACTTCATTTATAAAGTACAATTTTCGAGAAGTGTGATAATGAAGAGAGGCTGTCCCATTAGTTTGATTAGGCACAAATTCCAAAATGGGTTAATGGGCATAATCCAGACCTCATTAATTATCCATTAATATGTCTAACTTCAAATGATTATATCTCCTAAATGGTAAAGCCAAAAACCTAATTGATCACTCTACGAAAAGAGAAACGATCGTCTATTTCAACTAGAAGATGTTTCAGACCTGAACTTGGCTGCTATCAAATTTAACAGTTTTTACAAGTTTTCAAGGCTAAAACCATTCAGTAAAGTTTCTAAGGGTCAAAAAATGTCAATACTCAACATTCCCCAAATATAGCCTCATACAACGCAATTTGGACTTTTAAAATAGTATTATACGATCATGTAATACGTAAAATATGGATCGTTACAGTAGGTGAAGTTAACTAGGGACTAATGTATAATAATGTGGTGTTATGTCATAATGATGATAAACGGTTATAAAATGTGCATATAGAGAAGTCATTAGGAAATCTATTATGGAGGTGGTCGAAGGAAAGGCTCCACTCCGAGGGTTGATGGTCATCCAATTCTTGCTTGGTGATTAGTTGCACAAGCATTAGGTGGTCAATGAAGATAGCCTTGGAGCTTGTGGTTATGGATGGGGGGTTTGGATGGAAAGAAGTTGTCATGTTACGGTGAGCAAACAATGCTTACATAGCGATAGTGGCCAAACTTATAATCTCTTTACAACTATTGCAACATTCACTTCGGCCCCCCTTGGGCCTTTGCCGTACTGCAATGCCTTAGGTTTGTCGATGCTCTTATAGTGCTTGATGGTCCTTCTTGGACTAGAATTCTTTGTTTGGGTAGTTTTGAAAATGGGACTAGTTGAAATTTGGAGGAATTTTTGATGTAACATATCTCTACTATTAATAAAGAGAATTCAATGGATATGATTTCCATGGTGTCTTTTTGAAATTCCTAAAATGCCATACATCCATCAACGTCATTGGTTTGCAACCTTCATCATTGTTCCCTTACCAACCACTCATCAACGAAATTTTACTATCAATTTGCTTGAAATAAAAGTGCTGCGACTATCAAAGTTTTTGCACTTATAGCACACGTCCGTTTATAAAAAAAAATTATTAGATAAAAATTAAATATTTCTGGCTATTAGATGCACGGACGTGCGATTTACACTAGTGCAAATTAAAAGCAAAACTTTTAAAGGTTTATAATGAAATATGTTGCTAAAAAAACTTCCACACAACCCTCTTCTTCCTCCCTCGTTCTCTAGTTTAGATCAAAATCTCCCTCTCCCTAACTTGTTCCAGGCACCACTGAATCATTTCATAATCAATCATGTTCTTCCACTCTAGAAGCTTGTTTGACTTAAGAGAAATGTTAGAATCTTTCCTTATGATTCGAGTGGATTTAAAGATGAAATAGAGGATTAAACATATTTTCTTTTGTAAGTATCTTAGCGAATGATAAAAGAGTTTCTGAGAGGTAGAAAAAGTGAAAAAATTATTGATATTTTCATGGAGATTTTCCTGTAAGACCTTTTTAAAAATATCTTCTATAGAATCTCTCTTATTTATAAAATAATCCCTTTAATTTGGAAAAAGACTTTCCAAAAATATACATTTCTCATGCCTAACTCACTTTGGATCATTGCGCATAAAGATAAAACAAGCATCATATCTTTAATCAATAAATTTTGTGTTATGGTTATTTACAAATGTCCTTATGCAAATTATATCTATAATTCAACTAATTTACAACTCTGCGATCATCGTTGATGATTTGACAAAAATAATTTACTAATAGGATATCATTATATTTCCAAAACAACAAGCTTATAGTTAGAGTTGTTACTAGAAACATCCATATGCATCATGTAGCAAAATAAACAAGCATTGCGCACCACTACCAACATAGCTCGCTCTTGACAATGGTGGTAACAGGACTATGTTTTAATGGCAATATCTCACATCAACTGGATTGTATTCAGTGTATACAAAAGGCTAATAACATGGTGTTGGGCACCTCGTATTTAAGATGTTTGGGATATTGCTCTCTCATTCTCGATAATCACAACCATAAGGGTACCTCCTTGCATTATTTCCTTTCATCACTTGGATTTCCATATGAGCTCTTTCATAGTCATGATCCACTCTAAAATCGAGTAAACTTCTTGCTTCATCTCTCGTCACTCAGATTCCCAAATGACGTCTAGGTACATCTTCATGACTCACTAGGACACCCTAAATGATCTTTTGGTCTATGCTTTCCAATCTTCTAGATTCCCTAGTGACCTTGTCTTTGTCATTCATGAATCATTAGGATTATCAAGTGATCTTCACAGGCTTTATTTTCTCGAGTCGCTCAATTCCCATGTGACCTTGTGTTTCCAAGTGTCCATGTGGTTATGCGGATTCTGAGTTTTTCTTTGCATATGACTTAATCCATACCGCTTTAAAATCCCTCCGATGGGTTATTGCATTTAGATGTACGTTGAATCTACTAAACTTGTCCTTTAGTGCAACGTTTTCTGATGTTAGGGGTTAATTTTTCCAAATCTCCTTATTCGTTTGTCCAAAAACATTCTCTGCGCTACTTGTTATTTAACCACATTTTCTTGCAATGTGGTTAGCATTTGCCTTGCTTCTTCTATAGCAATGACAACATCAATAACATGAATAAGATTTGAGGGTTGACATCTTGATTAACTTCTCCATAATGACATCTTACATTCTTGAACGCATGCGAGTACAAAAGACCATCTAATATTGGACTTAACACTTCCAAATCTTTTAACCATGCTAAATCTTGGTAAGTTACGATCATCAATCAACGAAAAATAGTTTAAAAAAAAAAATCAAAGACCATTTCAGTGAAAGCACCATATTACTTTCACTATTTTTAGCAACAAACAACCTTAATTTATTTTAATGTGGATCTTTAGCTCTTGAGAAGGGAATCAAAAATATATGCAGTTTTCTTTGTATTTTAATGGATTACCAGAGATAATAAAAAAATAGATCATATGAAACAAAAAAATTTTGAAAGCAAAGGACATAGATCCTTTTTATGATGGTCGATCGATTGATTTAGATCCATATTATCAGTACCTTTTATTTTTTAGCTACATGCATTACATAATTAAGTACCATACAACTTGCTAGCTTTTAATAAGAAATGAAAGAGAAAATTATTTGGCATATAGATTAACAGAAAGCTGCTTTAATGACAACAATATATTTCTCACACGAAATATCCTTTTTCAGTGATGCTTGCTGAAGTATTTATAGAAGCGAGGGGGAAGCTAATGGACTAAAATCTAAGTGACTTTGTGATAGATCTCAAGATACATAGCCATTTCTATAAGCGTGTTGAATTTTGGATGACTCGATCAACTATAGACTGTTCCACTTTTTTGTAAATAGACTCTGATCCAAGATCCTTCCTTGTCCAAAATTTTCACATTTTCGAAAGTAGACCAAGTATGGAAAAACATGTGGTCTTATGCAAAAATTCCAAATTTTGATTTAGTATCCAAATTAATTTTGCTTTCAATTTTATCATCCTGAGGTTTTTTTTATAAGTCACTCTGGTTAACCTCTTTCATATCAAAATGATTTGAGTTTTTACTACTCTGATCCTTAGGGAAAGATACGTCTTCTTTTATAAAAAATTTACTTGTCTTTAGAGAATATTTGATTGACCGTTTCAGTTCATCGCAGGCCATCCATCCTTGTAAAATTCACAAACAAAGGAGACAGGCTCTATTTACGCACTTCATAAGTTGGTAATGTTAAAAGGAATATTACTAAAACATCCTTGTCATTCTTCCAAATTTACCACAATTTTAAAATAGTTATGACATTATTATTCAATTTGATTCAATACTATTCTATCATGGACTTTAGATCCCATCTACAATGTTGAAAGTCTACTATCAAATACATATTTCCCAAGGAATTATGTTAGTCAAAAATCAATTTATAATCGGGAACCATAGCCACGCCAGCAACCAAAGTCAACCGTCCAATCCAAAATATTACCCTCAACCCAACGGTTTAGATTCGTCCTGATAAATACTCAACCTTGTACAAAACTGTACGATCCTCCTTTCTTTTTTGTATCTTCTTCTTTTCCCATTCAATTCCTATTTTTTGAAACCTAAATTTCATTTCTTTTTGAAGGGTTCAAAACCATTAGTCAAAATTTGGGGGTTAGGGCTAAAATTCGGGTTAGGGATGGGAGCCTCGGGTTCGAAGCTGGAGAAGGCTCTCGGCGACCAGTTCCCAGAAGGCGAGAGATATTTTGGTCTCGAGAATTTCGGGAATACTTGCTATGCTAATAGTGTAATTCAGGCAAGAATATTTTTCATTCTAGTGAAATATTGGGTTTTGATGCCTAATCAGTGTTTGGTTGACTTATTCTGTTGGGGATTGGGTTACTTTCAGTTACCTTTTATCAGGTCGACATTTAACAATGGATTATCGATTCTTAATGGAACAAGATGATCGGGTTAATATTGGATTAGTATTACTCATGTATCCATGACTCCATAAATGAATGACTGGTGTCGAATTTAAGTCATGCAGCTTCTTTGTGTTTTGGTTTGTTTTTGTTTTGTGTATTGCTAAAAGCACCACACTTTACTCTTGCTAATACAATCACAATTTTAATAAAAATGATATGCTTACTAATACCATCTTTCTATTATTTCACTCGGTTGAAAGACCCCGTTGAAAATCAATGTAGTTTACAACAGTAGATTTTCACCGTAGGAGACAAAAGACGGCCGATCGGCAATAAATTGCCACATAAGTCTGATATGGTAGCCCTTACCATTTTGTTATTAAGAAGCAGAATATCAGATTTTGATGGTATTATTTAGAAAATGATATTAAGAAGAAGAAACTATGGTGCCCTTAGCAGCACACTTTGTTTTTGTGTGCGCATGGCTTTGATGTAGTGGTCGTGATTTGGATTAGCTTGGGAATTGAATGGAATTTATAGTGTCAAAATTAGGGGTGAGTAAATTTTGGTTAAACCAACCAAACTAGTTTATTACGGTCGGTTTGGTTTGGTTTTGTAACTAGATTGTTTTCTAATCGGTCCGTAAAAAAATTAATTCGGTTGTCGGTTTAAATTGACCGAATTTATATTATATTATCAAAATTACCGATGTTATAATGATTTCATAGATTAGTTTACTGGTTTAAAAAAAATTATTTATCATATATGTGTCAAAATTAGTAGTAAAAATTATAAGAATACTAATTAAGAATACTATAGTCCTATTTATGCATTTTATTTTAAAGTACAATGAATATCTCAAACATAAAATGTGAATCATTTTTAGTTCGGTAAAATCAGATAATCAACCGAACCAACCAAACTTAATTCGGTTGGTTTTGTTTGGTTTAGCCAATTTCATTGGTTTTAGTTTAGTTTAACCAATTTCATCATTGGACCAACCAAACCGATCAAACGCTCACCCCTAGTCGAAAAGGTATAAAATTGGATTATTTTTATACCACGAGATTAGTAATGTGGGGATTCTGGATCATCATGATAGTCGGCTGCACCTTCATTGGCTTATTGGACTCGTCCTCTTGACATTTAAAATGCATAAATTATTTTCGCTTTGACATACTTTGATATCTTATTTGAGGCCTAACAGTGGTAACTCTAATGAAATGGTCGTCGGGGCTAAATACCATTAGATGTGTAAAAAAAAGAAAAATAATAATAATAAATAATCTGAAATATTTGATATAGTCGCATAAAAAATACATGTAAGGATCGATGGTCCACAATAAATAATATATCTGAAATATGGAGAGAGAAAAACGAGATTATAGAAGATAACTACACTATTCCTGCAACTTTAATATGAAAGGGAAAAAGAATGCTAGTGTACTTTTATATCATCCATACCAGCTTACTTTCGTACTATTTATACATGCAATTTATTCTGTGATCATGACAATGTTATTTTCCAGGCACTTTATTTTCTTGTGCCCTTCCGAGAACAGCTATTAGAGTACTATGCAAACAACAAGAGAGATACAGAGGAAAACCTTTTGACATGCTTGGCTGATTTATTCACTCAGGTTTACAATATAACTGAAAATTAAACATTCTCTAATCCTTATGCTACACTTATTCAATGAAGCATCATATTGTGTACTAATCCAGCTTTTGGTTTGTTGTTGAAACCTAATTTGTTCTCCTAAAACCCGAGCTTGTTGGATGCTCAAACACTTATTAATTTGCATCACACTGTAAATTTGGAGTATATATTGTTAGTCTAATTTCCTTAATGCATTAATGATATCTTTTTTTGTGCTCATAGACCCATGATTGAACATAGCATGTCTTTTTTACATTTTTCTAGGCATTTTGGTTAGTGTTTTTTCTGGTAAATACTTAAAATTTTGTTGGGACATAGTATGGCCATTAGTTAGGGGATTGAATATGTGATGTCCACTCACAGATAAGCTCCCAAAAGAAGAAAACAGGCGTTGTTGCTCCAAAGAAGTTTGTACAAAGAGTTAAGAAGGAAAATGAGGTGTTCCGCACTTTTATGCATCAGGTAATTTGACCTCCCACTTTATGTTACTATATGACTGCATGCAATTTTGTTTGTTTCTTAGATTGCAATGGAGGAAAGTTGGTTTTTGATACAATTTTTTGTTTTGAGATTTTTGGAACACTTTTTACCTGGTTTTTCCCGGTAAGCATTGTCCGAGTTTTGCCAGGTAAACATTCTGACGTCACTGAGAATTGATCCATTGAGCGAGCTAACCCTTTGATTCTATTTGTTATGAATCACTTTGTAGGCGATGGTTGAGTATAAATTGACTTAAGTTTGTGTCATAATTGATTATTGATAGATGAAAAGTGGTTGGTTCATACTTCATAGTTCCAGTTCAGACTTGCAATATCAATGTTTAAGGTTATCACCTCGATTCCTATATTAAATTATATAAGTGATGTACAAATAATAATCCTTACTGGAAACAGCACATGATATCTTAATGAAGGATGCTATCCAACTAATTTCAAATTGTAACAAAACTAAACCATCTTTTATTTTAATTAACAAATTTGATTGATTGTAGTAGAATCTTTATCAGCTAGGGCTTGTTGATTCTCAAATAGTTTTAATTATTACATGTTTAATGTTTTAATTTGACATTTAAACTAGGTCTGTCAATGAATACTCGAAAGTTCTGAAATCCTTCTGCATCCATATTCGAAAAATAAAAAACATATATGTTTGATATCTGAAAAACATATACAAATGCATATATAACAATATATACATTCGAAAATTATCCATTCGGTTTTTAGCAAGATAACAGTTTATATCGGTACATACAACGATTGTTGTTACTGTTTTATGAGGGTAATAATTTATATTTTGTGTGTGTTAGCTACCCATTACTATTTGTTATAATTATAATTTTTATTTCTTTGGTTTTTTTATAAGCAATGGTATTAAATTAGTTTTACGTTGAACGTTTTGTTTTATTTTTTTACTTCTGTTGTTAGACTTATTAGTTGTGATTGGACATTAAAATATCTTGCTTTTCTTAGATACAGATATTCATTATCTGAAAATGAGTTCAGATACGAGTGCAAATATGACACTATCGTATCCATATCCGATTTTTGACAAGTCTATTTATACTGATGATAATATTTTTGCGCCTACGTTAATTCATGATCGACTATTTAAGATGTATGAATTTTAAATGTTTAAATTATACTTGATTTATTTTCTTCGAAAACATTTTTTTTTCAATAGTTTAATGTAATATAATTTGAGTGACTCTACTACTAAGGGGTCATTTGTTTTTCTATTTAAGCAGACATCGACTCCAATTTGATTTACATTGATGTTGAAATAAATAAGAATAATGTCTTTTTTCTACCTAATTTAATTTAGTTAGAGGCTAGAAATTATATTTGCTTGCTGCAGTTTTATAATCTATACATAACTTCGGTTTCTTCTAATTGGTGGCAAGAGGAGTAGTTTATTTCTTGAATTGACAAGCATTATCTAGTTAACAAACTCAAGCTTTTGAGATAAATAACTGCTTATAATAATTATATGAAAGCAAATTAAAATCTAATTAGATGATGAAAAATAAACATTATATGACTACTTTGTGAAATAACACACCGTTCTAAAAATATATGTTTATTAATCTCTTATAAAATAAGCTGTAACATATAATTAGTTGCTTTCATACAAACGGTCATGATGTGTGTGAGTAATACATGTGTGCGTGCGCGCGCGTGCACGTGCAAGGATCGGTTACTTTCATACAAACGGTCATGATGAAGATACGGATTGAAAGTTCAAAATCCAACCGTGAGTTGGATTTGATCGATTTTTGCCTCAATCCATAGCGTTTGATCCACCACGCAACTATAGTACTTGCCTCTAGTATTATTTCTCATCCTTTAGGGTCTTGATCATAATTAATTCAAAGTTAGTCTTCTCTATTTATTTCCTCGTTTTATTAAAATTTCCATATGCTGTAGGATGCTCATGAATTCTTGAATTTTTTGCTAAATGAACTTGTGGATATTCTTGAGAAAGAAGCAAAAGCTGCAAAAACTTCACCAAAAGGTGCATCTGCATCTGAACATGTCGCAAATGGTCAATCTCATACTATACCCAATGGTTTACATAAAGAGGAACCTTCTGTTACATGGGTTCACCAAAATTTTCAGGTAGACAACTTACTCTAGTTCAATGATGGCTTAAATTATCTTCCCAAAAGCAGCATTACTTTTTTGCCAACTTTAAGGGGCGTCTTAATGTATGTTGAGGTCCTAAAAATAATTTTGATAGAGCTTTAGTTAAAAAGGTGGATTATGCTTGTTTAATACCTAATAATTGTAATACATACTAGTGAAATTTACGAAAAGAAAAGGAAAAAAGAAAGAAAGAAAAAGCGGATAAAAGTTACGAGGGAGTAACACGCAAGAAATTTACAACAGAAGAAGAAGAAGAAGTAATATAAAATAAAATACGATGACAAGACTGAGAATTGAACTCATGATATCTTAGAAAGGATTTTACTCCCAAGCCTAACCTTTTCAGCTCAATCCGCTGCAGGTTTTGGAAAAGATATAATAGGATTTTCCCTTACTCGATAGTTGAACAGTGTAACCATTTGGATTATGCTCTGAGATCTTATTACCGATTGAGAAATATCTGATCGCTTTTTCTTAAATATAACCATGCAGGGTATATTGACAAATGAAACCAGATGCTTGCGATGTGAAACTGTAACGGCAAGGGATGAGACTTTTCTTGACTTGAGCCTTGATATCGAACAGAACAGTTCAATTACAAGCTGTTTGAAGAATTTTAGTTCTACCGAGACACTGAATGCTGAGGATAAGTTTTTCTGTGATAATTGCTGCAGGTTTGTCTCTCTATGCGCCCATTTTCTCCAAATAATTTGACTATAATGATGAATACTAAACATGCATCAAAACTTATTTGCTGAATCCCATATTCAAGCATACCTTTCAGCAAATACAATTGCTGTCTACATATCGATGATCAATTTATTTTCAAACATAAATCATGTGTCATCTGAATATGTATGAAACTTTGGAGACGAGCAGTAAAATTTGTGTAATGCAGTTTGCAAGAAGCCCAAAAGAGAATGAAGATAAAGAAACCCCCAAAGATACTAGTCGTCCATCTAAAGCGATTCAAATACATCGAGCAACTGGGTCGACATAAAAAGCTATCATACCGAGTTGTATTTCCAATGGAACTGAAACTGAACTCGTTAAAGGATGCAGTGTCCGAGTATTCTCTTTCTGCAGTTGTCGTTCATGTTGGAAGTGGACCTAACCATGGTCATTATATTTGTACAGTCAAAAGTCACAACCATTGGTTAAATTTTGACGATGAGAATGTGGAGATGATAGATGAGTCCATGCTACAGAATTTCTTTGGATCGGCACAGGAATTTTCGGGTCCTAACGAGCATGGCTATATTTTGTTTTATGAGAGCACAAATAATAACTGTAGATGTTAGAGACATTGATTTTTGTTTTGGTTTTTCTTCTTTCATGTATAGCTAATGGTCGAAAGTAGAACTCCTCTTCAAAGAAAAGGAAATAAAGGTACCAATTCTTATGGTTGAAATATAGATATACATCAGGGGGGAAAAAATATTGTGTAGTTTTCAACCTTTTGTGTTGGTTATTTGGTAATTATGATGCTAGTTCAATGAAACTGTCATGTTTATTCAACTCTGCAAAAGTTTTTTTTATGGCAATGAAAGTGTAATGCCAACTGGCTCTTTTTTTTTCTTCCTCCACTTTTGCGGTTATATGAAGGCTGATTCATGTCATGTGCTTTTGCATCAGCTGATTTTATTTATATTACTTTTTCTCCGTCATGTTATGTTTTGTTGAGTTTGGCAAGTGATCCCGTATATCTCTTTTTTGGGGCTTATACCTCCGTTTTGGATAATGTACATTAGATATGGGCATAATCAAGATTTTAATGTTTTTTTGTTGAAATTAGCTGGAAAGAACTAAAATTCTTTTGTAACGGCAAGTCATTTTCTTCGTTTTAGGATTTGAATTTTTTTTGGCTTCGATAGAAACTCCAACTTTAGAGACTGGGTGACTTACGGAAAAGGCGATCGAAGGAAGAAACAATGGATGTTGTGAATGCAAAATAAAAAAGACGGATTTCTTGTTTCATCTTGCTAGATCAATAGGCAGTTCAATTCCGAAACAAAGCCCCGGTATATTAGGGTCCACGTATTTTGGTTACATGACTGAACTAGCTCTCGTCGCCATCGCTACTCATCTAGAGACCACTGCTTCAAGATGAAAATTTGATCATATAGACCGTTTTTCTAAATAGATCTATTACAAAATTAATTAAAGGTGGAAAGTCTACAATTTGTAATGGTGCAATTTTAAATCGTTCTGTCACAATTCTGCTTTTATTTCATAAAAATTGTTGGTGTTATTTAAGATAGTATCAGTTTGTGCTGTCCTAAATCGCAACAACTATTGCACTATCATATTTACTACACTAACCAACATTCATCTTCGCTTTCCTCTCTCTTCACTTTACTTTTTTTGGATTTTCAAATTCAAAACACTTTCTATTCATTTTTCAATTATTGATAGGAATCAACTTAAAGTACCATTAGCAAAATTTACTCTTATCTTCTCTATAAACATACATTGAACATGTCGAATGTGAATCACTAAACCCTCCATCTTTGTTTAACTGAACTTTCAGGTTAACCGAAGCACTTTTCCAGATTTTAGTTGTATTGTTCATTAGTATATTAATATATATTCTAATTAATTTAATTTGCAGATTTGAACAATATACACTATACATTGTGAATGTAAATTTGGCAATGGAAAATTGATATGATTTGTCCCCGAAGGCACAAACAACGATGATTTTCGTTCCCACGACTCAATTTCATGATATTTGTGGAGATGTATTGAATCAAAGAGCCGAAAAAGAGGCTCCAAAACACATGTGATGAGGAGTCATTGATTCAATGAGCTAATAAAAAGATTTGTTGTGATGCAGAGCCGGTGTTTCAAAGATCCAACAATCCATAATTAGGTTATTTGGAAGTGATGGAGGACTTATGTTTCTGAAAAGTACCTCTATCACGTACGTGTTATCGTGGGATTCCATGTTACATTGTGGTTTGCACGAATCAAAATAAATGCTGGTCGTTTCTTTAAATGGGTAATTTTTTTAAATGGATCGATTCTATACTGTGTTGTAGATGAGTTGATTATGCTTGGGAGATGCAAAAGGAGGTGAAGGAGTATAAAAGGTACATTTAAAAGTTAGAGAACGACACAATTGAATTGCAAGAAAAAGTAAACATGCTTTCTAAATAACCTAAAGATTCAAATGTTGGAAAAACGCCAAAATACTAAGGATGAATAGGAAAAAATGGTTGGTTAATTTAATATGTAGCTTTTAAACGACATTATTTCAAATAATGTGTATCCGTTCGATTTTTGATTGTATGTAACAACCCGTAATTTTACCACTTTTAAATGAAATATTTAATTAAGTTTAAATATCCAAATATAGAATTTTTAAACTTAAGTAATCATATTTTATGTGATAAATAAGAATGTTGAACTTATTTTTAGAATTGGTTTACAAAAATAAGAGATTGCGGATTTTCATCGTAAAATTGACAAAAACCAGTTTTCGATAAAATCGGATATACGTTCAATTTTTATTTTAAATGATAAACAACTCCTATTAAATTGTTATAAAATGATAATAAGTGATTAATAAAAGTTTTATAAGTACAAAAATACTTGTTTTATAAAGATTGATAAATTCCGTCGCACGTTGGCAAATCGACGTCGTATTTTTTTACAATTGGATTTTAATATTATTAAATATGGTTTTATGAGTCAAATACACTTGTTTTAATTATTTAAAGATGATAAGAAACTAATTTTTAATTTTTGTAGACATAAATAAATAGTTTAACAAAAATGTCAAAATGTGACCGTAAAACGTTTTGTCGAAAATCAACGTTTTGTTGAATATAAGTTGTCGCAACGTTATTGCACCTTTGTCAACATGTTTTAACACACACACAGACATACATACACACACACACATACATACATACATATATATATATACACACACACACACACACACACACATATTTTACAAATAATCAAGTTTACTTTTACTAAGTACCATTAGAAAATTCTAGAATGTCATTAGTAAAAGTAAGTAAGGTAATTAAAAAAGTCAAAAAACAAACATCAAATAAAATCTCACCAAAACCAAGGCAAATCTTCACTTTAATACACTTTTCCATCCAAATACATTCCTTAAGTATTAAGTAAAAATGACATGAAGTAATGAAGTGATTGATGATAGTAAGTATTGAAAAAAGTAAGCTTACTTTAAAGTTAAGGAAGGATATTTTGGTAATTGGTAAGTGGTTAATTTGGTAACTTACCACTTCTTTCTTTTCTTATAAATAAACAAGTTTTCTTCTCATTTTATCACACACATTCTTATCTTCTTCTTCTTCCTTTAAGCTATTTTATTGGCTTCTTCTTCTTTTCTTCTTTTTTACTAACTTTCTGAAAATCATATCAAACCAACTCTAATGTGACATCCCCTATCTGGAGGTCCACAGCTAAGCGCTACAGATGCTGCAGTCATCCATAGTATTAACTTCTGGTGACTAAATACAATAATGTTAATGGTATCTATAATATCAGAAACACTTGAATATGAAATAAAATCATCATAGATTAAAACATTTTTCTGATTATATTTCAAAACAACATTTCATATTCCAAGTTACATAGTCCCAAACGTTCCCCAGGTTCATATCAGATATAATTATTATAAAATATGCCAAGAACGATATATGAGGATGCCCAATTGGATAACCATAGTACTAAATAGTCATAATAGACTTTACAACACAGCGGAAATAAAAGCATAGCAACTCCTAAATATAGCTAGCATCAGCCTCCTGCTCGTCTTCGGAAGCTTTATTCATCCACTTACTAATACCTGAAAATCCTCAACCCTCAGCCTACTCAAATCAATTTTGAGCACCCGAAAGTTTAAGGGGAAAAACATAAACTTCGAGTCAGATATAAAGTTTGGTGTGAATAATACTATACATCTCGGCTATTTGATATTAAGTGAGACCACGCCGCTTAGCGGAACGGGTTTCCCCTCACTAATATCCTTTTAAAACATATCTTTTGCAAATCTAAATCCTGCAACTAAAACTGGTTAAAACAATAATATCAATATCATGAAAGCATATAAATCAGGCAACAAAAGAACTATCTGTCCGAATATTATAGTTTTGTTTGGCTAACTACTAACCTTTGGCTGACTTGAGCCTACCAAACAAAATAATCAAATAATCTAACTTCTGTTAGATACTCCTTTTCTGGACGGTCTATCCCTAACTTAATCCTCCCAAGGTCAAATGATCCTAATGGTTTTGCGGGCTCACCAATAACCTATCCTCCTCTGTATATTCCACTCTGTGTGTAACATCATTTTAGTCTTACCTATGACAAAGCCCTACACACTGGAATTTTAGACTAAATTAGCTAGGGGCTAATAGCTAATGTATAGGGCACGATCATATACAAGTCCCATATGGTATTCTAATATCTAAGTCATTTTACTTAGGGTCATCTACTCTTAAATTTTCCTTGAAAACCTTTTCTTTCAAATTGATTTAAACCTTTAAATCAAACTTTAAACATGGAAAATATTCTCTATGCTTTACTTAAATCACCTTGCCATGTTATATATGCTTTACACAAAACTTTGTTGATGAAAACATTTAACCTTTGAAAGTACCTCTTTCGAATCCATTGAAAGTACCCCTTTCAAAACCAAGTAAAACCTTGGACCAAATGGACAAAACATACCTTTCGAAACCATTCTTAATAACCCTTTCGAAAATCTTGAAAAACCTTTCTTTTGAAAGCTCTAAGAACCTTAGACATCCTTTTATCAAAACACTATAAGCATACCTTTCGAAACCTTCCACTTAAACCTTTCGAAAACATTGGGGAACCACCCCTTCGAATCCTTCTTTTAAAACCTTTCGAAAGCATTCAAATTCATTTCTATAAACAAACCTTTCGAAAGCATTTGGGTTCAAGTAAAACATGTGAAATAACCTTTCAAAACCAGGTAAAACCTTTCCTTTCGAAACCTTTGGGTTTTACCTTCAACAGAACAAAGGGCTGTAAAACAACTAAGTCGAAAGCACTGTTTCGAAAACAATTTCCTAAGTGAAGAAGTGATGGTGTCAAAACCAACCCTTCGAAAGCATTGGGGAAGCGGCTAAGTTTTAAAACAAAGAAACCCTCTCAAAGGCATTGCTTCGAAAGGTAGGGTGCAACAGCTAGGGGTTTCGGCCCCTTTGAAAGCATTTACTTAAATCAAAAGGCGCAACCTCTTTCGAAACCATTCCTTTAAAACAAATTGACGCAATCGCAAGCTAACCAATTCGAAAGCAAAAGCAAAGCAGTCACATTTTCATTTAAAAACCAAGTAAAGCTTCGACCCCTTCGGAACCCCATGTTTCGACTGCATACCTTTCGTCTATTTCCAATTCGCGGCGTACCAAATCTTTGGTACCGTGCGCATTGGTTTCGATGGTGATGGAGGCAGAAGTACACTATCGAAAGCTAGGTGCCAAAAGTGGTGAAACATGTAAAACAACATGTTTAAGCTGATTTTTAACCTTTTAAAGTAATTCTTTGCAACTAACCTGCCTTGTTTGTCAAATATGATTGGTTACTAATTTCTTTTCTAAAGAGCTGCTGAAATTTCTGAATTAAACAAGTTAAATTATATACAAAATGCCCCTTCTCCTTTTATAAATATATAAAACACTTAGTCTCATACCTTAAATAATTTAATATATCTATTAAAACACTTAGGAAAATTCTACAAAAATTCCTATAAATCAGTTTTAGTATGTTTTCCAACATATATTAATTTCAAACCCAAAACATATATAATTTTGCCGTAAATAATTTTAAACCCAAATGATCATTTTCTTCACTAGAAAATTAATATTAAATCCACATTAATTCAGAAAATTATGGAAATTGAAACCCATCTCTAAATTATTATTTCTAATCTAAATCTAAAATCGCAAGGCATTTAGATGTCATTTAATAGAGTTTCCACATTAAAACATATCATAAAATCTATATGAATTAGCATAAATCATCAATAAGCATATATATCCATTTTAACAATCAAAATATGGCAAAACATTTGCAAATTAGTTCGAATCCAATCGAAAACCGAAATCATATAAAAACATGAGATGTAGTTATTATTCACCTTAGCTTTGAGATTAACGAGTTGAGATTTGAGAATGGATTAATGTTGATAGCTTCTTCCTTTAGCTTATCTTCCTCTTGTTCTTGCTTAATGGTGGTCGGCCTCTATTTTTAATTTTGATAATGAATGTGTAGAATGAACACGACTTAAGGGTTTAGGGTATTAGAATGTGTCTTTTTCCTATTTTGCCCCTTATCTAACTTCCCTTATCTATTTCATTCTAATTCATTTTAGTTTATTTGTTAACATGGCACGACTACCCTTACTTATCACAAATCTCAATCCCCTAACCATTACATTATTTTATTTAATTTAACTAATTAAATGTCCTAAATAATATTACTCAAACTTAGGGTCGTTACAGACTCCCCTCCTTAAAGAATTTCATCCTCGAAATTACGATAAGGTACTCAACAAATCAATCAAAAAGGTAAAGCATATCATCGAACAAATCAGAATAAGCGTCTCTAATCCTGCTCTCCGTTTCTCAAGTATAGTCTCTATCGTCATTGCTCCAATGAACCTTAACTAATCTAACTGTCTTGTTCCTTAGCCTCTTCTTATCTCTCACGACTATATGAACTGGCTTTCTAACTATAGTCAAATTCGGCTCTACTACTAAGTCTTCTAACACAGTCGGTGCTATAGTAGTCTCTAGGTCTCTAATACACTTTCTTAGATGAGAAATATGAAATACATCATGGACTCCTGCCAAACTGTTCGGTAACTCTATTCTATACGTGAGTTTCTCAATCCTTTCTATAATAGGAAATGGTCCTACAAATCTCGATACCAACTTCCCTGATTTCCCGAATCAAATTATACCTTTCATCGGTGATACCTTAACGAAAACATGATCTCCAACAGAGAACTCTAAGTCTTTCCATCATCTATCAGCATAAGTCTTCTGCCTAGACCGAGCTTTCTTCATCCTAACTCGAATCAACTAAATCTTCTCTACAGCTTCTCTAACTAAATCCGGACCAAGAACCAACCTATCCTCGGTAGCTAACCAACAAACTGGTGATTTGCATGACCTTCTATACAAAGCTTCAAACGGTGCCATCCCTATACTAGCCTGATAACTGTTGTTATATGAAAACTCGACTAAGTGTAGATGGTCTTCCCATGATCCTTCAAAATCTAGCACACAAGCTCGTAACAAATCTTCCAAGACTTTGTTGACTCTTTCCGTTTTTCCATCGGTCTGTGCATGCTAAGTGGTACTCATCTTGAGCTCGGTTCCTAAAATATCCTGTAGACTCTTCCAGAACTCGCTAGTGAACAAGGAATCTCTATAACTTTCTATACTACTAAGAATTCCATGAAGTCTAACTATATTTTTCATAAAAAAATTAGCTAAAATACGTGCTGTCTTAGTTGACTTAACCGGAATGAAATGGGCACTCTTGGTCAACCTATCCATTATGACCCATATACTTTCATTTCCTCTATTAGATCTTGGTAACCCATCTATAAAATCCATAGAAATAAAATCCCACTTCTATACTGGAATATCTAATAGTTGAAATAACCCACTTGACTTCTGATGTTTGGCCTTTACCTGTTAGCAGTTCAAACACTGCTTCACCCATAAGCCTACATCACTCTTCATACCTTCCTAGAAGAAACTTCTCTTCATGTCCTGATACATCTTAGTTCCTCCCGGATGAATAGTGAACTTTGATCGATGGCATTCCTCCAAAACTTCCTTCCTAATGTCTCCCGCATTCGGAACACACAATCTTCCTTTCTTTCTCAACCACCCATTCTGGTCAAGATTAAAATCCTTCAGGCCATCGCTCTTGGTTTCGTCCTTTAACTTCCTGATCCGTTCAAATAATACTGGATCTTCCATCTGTTTAAAAGCAATCTTTTCGATCATCGTCGGTCGAACTTATAAACATGATAACACCACAGTTTCTCCACTAGATCTAGCTTCAGATCTTCGCTGCACTCTACATGTCATCAACGCTTTCAAATCTTTCCACTCAGCTATCATTGCCAACACTGCATTCTGAAGTTTTCTGCTAAGTGCGTTTGCAACCTTATTACCTTTTCCTAGCATGTACTCAATTCCAAAGTCATAAGCAGCGATAAATTCCAACCATCTCTGTTGTCTCATATTAAGCTCATTCTGAGAGAATAAATACTTCAACGACTTATGATCCGTATACAACTCGAATCTTTCTCCCAAAAGGTAATGTCTCCACACCTTCAACGCAAAAATCACCGCAGCTAATTCCAAGTCGTGCGTCGAGTACCTAACCTCATTCGGTCTAAGCTGTCGAGAAGCATAGGCAATCACTTTACCTCTTTGCATTAACACAGCTCTTAGCCCTGTTCCACATGCATCTGTATATACCACTAAGTCCCGATTTCCTTCCGGAACAACTAACATGTAACAACCCGGAATTTCATTGCTTTGATTAGTGAATATTTAATTAATTTTAAATATTCAATATATAGGTTTTATAATGAAAATAAACTCATTTTAATTAATTAATAAGGACGATAAAATTGCTTTCAAAATTTGTTTACCAAATTAAATAGTTCGTAGAAAAACAGAAAATGTGACCGAAGAACCTTTTCCGAAATTTCAACCTTTCGACACTAGAAAGTTGTTGGGAATGTTGTTCGTCTTCGTGCACTATATATCCATATATATATAAGAGTTAATTAACTAGATAATAATACACTTAGAAATAAATTACCTTATGTTAATTTGGATTAGTAAGTGATGTGACAAGACATAGTTTTAAAAATAATAAACATTTTATATAAACATATATTAAGTATTGTAACATCTTAGATTTGTAATCATTAACCATAATTATCTCTTATCACATCTTAGTTAATTAATAATTAAACTTATATATATACAAAAGAAAGTGATGTGACTAAACATAATAATTATATATATAAAAGAAAGTGATGTGACTAAACACAATAATTATATATATATATATATAAGAAAGTGACGTGACTAAACATAATTATATATATATAAAAAAGAGTGATGTGATTAAACATAATTATATATATATATATATATATTATCAAAGATTTGTGATGTGACTTGACAAAGTGATTAGGTGTGAAATCTTGCTTATAAATAGCCCATATGTTTCTCCATTTTTCCTCCTCTTTGCACCAACCTTTTCTTCCTCATTTCCAACTCAAATGGAGTTTTTCGTTTTTCGAAACCATGTGAAATTTTAATGGCTACAACATTCTAGTTGACCACTTTTCAAATTTCTGTCATAGCTATGTCAAAATACCTAATCTTTGCAAAGCAGTTTTTCACCTAGAATTTCAACTGCGAAAATTACCCTTCTTCTTTTGATCATAACTTCTTCAAAACAGATCGAAAATGAGTAATTATTTTTTGAAATGATATAGAAAATAAATTCCAATAACTTTCTCTTTCAGTGCCTTTTGAAATTCCATGAGTAGATAGCCCAAAAATTAGTTGCAAAATGACATATTTTCAGGTTTATTATTGAAAATTCAATGTTTATCCGAAGTCGCTCAACCTTACCAAAACAAGTCTCGCTTCCTCTTCCCTTCAAGGTCGAGCCTACCTAGTGCATTCAGGGTTCAAGACTCCATCTTGTTGCTTAGAAATGGAAGTGTTATGTCATACTCTAATTTAGCGAGAGTTTGGATAGCTTTCGGTGACTAAATTCCTAATCTTTTGGAAAGAACTTTCCTTTATATGTTGTGTTGATCCTTAGCTATATGCATATTATAAATATGTTGGATCTTGGCATGTTTGAATGTGATGATAAGTGCAAATTTATAGGTTAGTGTTAGCACTCGAATGGATGTGTTATTGCAAAGTTAGTAATTGTATATATATTGGTATATGTATATAATTTGTTGTATGAATGTGATGTGTGAATAAAAAGGGTAGATGATGAACTTGACTATAGTCATGATGGGTTGAAAACAAAGTTGAAACATTGTATGTAGTCGCGACGGATTTGAGGTCGGATTTGAAATCAAACTCGTTTCAAGAGTTTAAAGTATAGATTGTGGTTAAAGTTTGTGCAACTGGTTTTAAAGAGTAAAAATTTACTAAAGTATGTTTCAATCATGAAATAATATGGTTTTAGTAAAGTGGCTTTGCTTAAATGTGGGTTAGAGCAAACTGCACTCATAGCGACAGTCGCTATGGATGCAGTTCAGCAAAGGTTTGAATTTCTATTTCAAATTTGTTTTATTTTGAAATTAGTTTACAAAATTTTTCAAACTTAATTAGTAATATTAAAAAGTAATTAAGTTGTAATATAATTAATTAATTAAAAGGTAATTAGCACTAAATTGGTAATTAAGAAGGTGATTAAAGGTTAATCATCACCTAAGTTAAGTTAATGAATGTTAATTAATTAATAAAGTTTTAATTAATGTTTTATATGGTTAAGAAGTAATAAAGTGATTAATAATTATTTAATACGCAATTAATGGATTATTTAATTAATATTTAATTAGTTAGGGTTTAACTCTTAAACAATTTGGTTTAACCTTAACCAAGTTGCATTAGGAAGTTAATTAGTACTTAATCAAGTTCATTAAGCCTAATTAGAGTTTAATTATGATTTAATCTTGATTTAAATTGGATCAATTAAGGTTTAGTTAGGGTTTAAGCTAATTAAATATACTTTTAACTTTTCAAAGGTGATTTTAAACTAAATAGAGTGTGTTTTAATCAATTTTCTTTTTCAAAGTAAATCGATTCCATATCAAAGGATCTCTTGTCCGGACCCTTAAGTAACCCATCCGAATAGGAGAATTAAATGACATCCGTTAGCAGAACAAAACACAATCTGCTATAGTGTAAGTGATTTGATTGTGTGGACATGTGTTAAGTAGAATAAATCTCCATTCTACTATAAATTGCTTGAATTGTTTAGACATCTATTTAGCAGGATAAATCACCATCCTGTTGTTATGTTATTTGGACTTGTATATGCCAATTACTTATATTGACATGTTATTCCCTGATTTGATATGAACTGTATTTACATATATGTTAGCTTATGTAAATAATTGTTATGTGATTTGGGAATCGAATTGAAATTAAATGGTAACTTAAAATAGTATCATTGGGACTACTAATCCTTATTTGGAATTTATAATGTATGGTTTGAATTTACTTTAATTCTTTAATCAATTTGAGGCCAAGGTTTTATAAATGGTTTTTCAAGTTATATAATTCTTATAAAGGTATTTATAAAGGATAACTTGTTTATAGAAAGGGTTTTTCTAACGAAAAGGATTATTAAGGTGTTTTACAAATGATGTTTTGTAAATGATATTTATAAAGGATATTTTATAAAGGAGTATAGAAAGTTTATATAAAGATTTTTAAAAATAGGAAAAAGGTTTATAAATCATTTCAGAGATTTAGAAAGATGTTTATAAATTAACTTAAGGGTTTATAAAAGCGGGTTATAACTTTATTTTGAAAGTTATAAGTTAATTGAAATATGAGATGAGCTTTTAAAAAGGGAATTTTTGATAAAGGATAAGCGGAATGTTTTATTTGGAAGAAATGTTTGGTTATTTAATATGGGATTTGGAAAGAAGAAAACTTTGAAAAGTTTGTAAATATACTTATACTGATAAGATAAGTATATGATTTTGTTTCAATGCATGAAAAGTAAAATGTTTTGGTAATATACTTATACCGCTGAGACAAGTATATAAATGTTTCCAAGTATAAAGGAAATGTAAGGGGTTTGGGAATAATGTTTTGAAAATATCTTGTGATCAGATTTTATAAAGTGGTTTTATTAATTAAAGAGAATTAATAAAGGCTTAGTGGATCCCATATGGAAATTAAACCATGATTGGATGTTTGTTTATTTGATAGTTAAATAACCGACTATCAAAGTTGGACCTAAAAAGTAACTTTGGAAATATCTAGGAGAAACATGAGAATTATATGGTATAGTTACCATTGAAAGTGCTATATTATACTTATAAACTCGTTTGTTTTTCATGGACGAATGATAAGGAAATCCATCCATAAACGGTTAGGAGGTGAACTCTGCTCTTGTCATTTGTCTGTTTATTTCCTAAAGAACCGAGGTTGAGTTTACCGAAAAAATATGGAAGTTGTTTCGAAGAGACCGGGATCAGATATGTTATCCAGAAACCCCTTTGATCTAATGCAAGCATTTCGAAATGAAGACATCTTAAAGCATGGGATCGAAGACGGAACCATTGAATTACAAGGGCTGCTTATTACTAATCCCGAGGGTGATTCCAAAATGGATGTAGTAGAAGTAGTGCCTTCGGTTTGTCCTTATCCTGGACAACTTGTATGGATGAATGTTGGCACTGCATTACTGCCTAGAGGGCAGTGTTAGCATTCCAAGAGGGACTGCTATTCAGAAAGGTAAAATGTAGCCTCAAGCCTCATCAACCGGGAATGACTAAAACATAGGATATGCATCAGAGCTATGTGGGTCGCACCGATTAGGGTATATCATCACCCTTCTAGATATATACACAATCACCAATGAATTCGTGTACGTGGGAACGCTCGGTTAAAGGTTGTAAGGAAAATGTGGTGATGATATATTCGATACTATCCAGCAAGGGATAGGCCAGTTCTGTGTTGGCAGGGGTCTTTAGGTACGACCTCGGTTCATTGTTCTAGAGTTGTACTGTGGCGGGCGGTACCCCAGTAGCCCAGTCATTAGTTGGAATCCATTCTCCAATACGTGCCTTACGTTTTCGATTGTAGGGCCTAATATGTTGGAATGTGAGATGCAAGCATTTCAGCTATTTTATCTATTTACTTAAACCTAGACACTATGATAATATCACTGGATTTTGATATAAAATGTTTTGGTTATCGTAAGATAAAAAATCATCCGTTTTTATGTGCGGTGTGGTCTTACGAGATATCCTTTGTTTGAAAGGTTTTCAAATGTTGAAATCAGTTTGTTTGTTACTTGTTATCGAGTTTTACTCACGCTGGTTTAGTAGACTGACTCAGGCGTTATTCGTTGTAATGCTCGGGTCGGACCAAGCATGTTTGCCAGGTTAGCTTTAGATGCTTTGGAGCTATGGAGTCGAGTTGGAGTCCCAGGACGTACTCTCATATTTTGGATATCTTCCGTTGTGTATGTGTTATGTGTAGTTTGTCTGCTGTTGTAAGGATAGGTGTTATAACTGTCCAACTCTGATATGAAAATGTACAAAAAAAGAGGGTCTCGGATTTTGTAAAGACTTGATTATATTATATATTATTCCATTGCGTTGTGAGATTCCGTGTTTGTTCCTAGTTCTTCTATCTTCTATCTCCTTTCTTTCCCCTAACAATCTGTCTTTTCAGCACTTCGTTGTACGGCATGTTAATACCGTGGATGTATTAGTGTCAACTTCTGGGGTTCAGAAAGATGGGTCGTTACATAACACAGGTCCATTAGTCAATAAGTGTTTCAAGCTCTAAAAAGCTTCCTCACACTTATCAGTCCAAATAAACTTCACATCCTTTCGCGTTAGCTTGGTCATCGGTGCTGCTATCCATGAGAAATCCTTTATAAATCTTCAATAATATGCAGCTAATTTAAGAAAACTCTTTATCTCAATCACTGTCTCGGGTCTCCTCCAATTATTCACCGCTTCGATCTTAGTCAGATCTACAGACAACCCTTTCTCAGAGACTACATGAACAAGAAACTTCACTTCTTTCTTCTAGAAATGACACTTCGAAAACTTCGCCTTAGCAGATGCTGCCTCAACGTCTCAAGCACCACTCTAAGATGAACTTCATGCTCCCTTTCATCCTTAGAGTATATCAAAATATCATCTATAAATACTAACATGAACCTATCCAAGTGCTCTTGGAAAATACGGTTCATCAAATCCACAAAGAATGCTGGCACATTAGTTAGTCCTAACGACATCACTAACCATTCGTATGATCCATATCTGGTTCTAAACACTATCAAAGGAATACTATCCTCTGCTCCTCCAAGTTGATGGAAACCTGTTGCTAAATCCAACTGAGAAAATACCTTGGCTCCACTCAACTGATCGAGCAAATCATCAATTCTAGGCAACGGATATCGATTCTTTATCGTCTTCTCATTCAACTTACAATAATCGATACATAACCTTAACGATCCGTCCAGTTTCTTGGCAAACACTGTGGCTGCTCCCCAAGGTGAACTACTTGGCCTAACAAAACTCTTTCCTTCCAACTCCACCAACTACACCTTTGGCTCCCTCATCTCGATAGGTGTCATCCTGCTTGGCGTTCTACTTACTAGTTCTGCTCCCGACACCAAATCTATCTGAAACTCAATGGATCGCTTCGGTGGCAATCCTACTACAGGTTTAAAAACATCCGCGAATTCTCTAACCATGAAAACATGATTAAACTCGTCTTCTACCTCCACAACACCCAACAAAGCATTCAGTTCACAACTAGGGTTTTCTACGGTATATAAAATCCGATCACCACAGTCAGGGTGTCCAAGTGATATTTTCCTATCATGGAAAAATATCCTAGCATCGTACTTACTTAACCAATCCATTTCCAAAATAATTCTGAACCCTACGAAGTCAAACACATGCAAACTGCAAACAAAGGTATGACCTAACAAATCAAACTCTAGGTGGTCATACTTCATCCCAAGTGTTGCATACCCTCTTATCAGATTTGCAACCCTTAATGAAGTAACTAAATATGAGGGTTCTAGGTTAAGCTTATTCACCAAAAAACGAGATATAAAAGAATGCGATGCACCGGTATCAAACATAATGCTAACTGACATACCATGAATCAAAAGCATACCTCCCAACACAGCTTTTCCTTTTTCCTCTACTGTTGTCCTCGAGGTAGCCGGCTCCAATGCAAATACCTTTCCTTTCCTATCCTTAGCCGGCTCCTTGCACTAGTTCTTATAATGTCCAATTCGATCGCATTTGGAGCACCTGATATTCTTCTTCCCGATCACCTTCTTTCCATCTCCAGAATGACATTCATTAGCAAAATGCCATTTCTTATTACACTTATAGCAGACGACTTTCGACTTCCCTTTCTTTGCAGCTCCTCTCTTCTGAGCTCCTTTCTTATGGAAAAACTTTCTTTTCTGACTCTAGCCCACCTGGACTTCCTTTTCCTTATTTCTCTCCAAAAAAGCGAGCATCTCCTCATTCCTCAAAGCCATCTCTACTACAACATCACAAGGGTCCCTGATATGCAGTAACACAGCCCTAGCAAGCCATCTCCTCATTTCTCTTAATATTAGTATCAACCATATCATAGCCATATCTTGCTAGCTCCTCAAACCTCCTTGCATACTCCAGCACGGTCATATCCCCCTGCTCCAATTCAGCAAACTTTCTGAGCAGAGTAGACTTTGCAATCTCGGACATAAACCTTTCCTCAAACCTTCTCTTGAACTCAGCTCATGTCATTGTCTCCTCATTAACTCCAACTATAGCACTAATCCACCAGTACAGCGCTGCTCCCTGAAGTATTCTAGAAGCAAGCCTTCTCTTTTGCTCATCGTTGAGCCCCAAATCCATGAAGATTCTCTCAAAGTGCAGTAAAAAGTTCTCTACTTCAATGACATCTTCAGTTCCGATGAATGGCTGTCCTCCCAACCGAGCATGATCCCTACTCAGAATAGCATAGTTGTTGACCACTAGAGCTTCCTGAACTCCTCCTCCAACTACTCCAGCGGAAACACCCACTTGCATCATGTTGACAAAGAACTGATACATTGCTCCAATGTCAACTTGCAGGACTCCAACACCCATATTTCCAGCTTGTGCCCGACCTTGGTTCCTTCTCGTATTTGGTCTGGCATTTACATTTGTAGTGGTGCTTCCCCCTCCAAGGTTAACTCTACCACTTCTAGCATCCATATCTATATTCAAGCCTCGTAAGATACAAAAGAATAGCCTAAGAGAGATAGGAGAATAGAGATAAAGTGTATACTTAAATATAACAAATACAAGTACATTACTATAGCGTTATCTCATATCCCGATCTTATCTCTATTTCCTTAGGATTATGTTTTCAAAAGTCATTTTAGTTTAAATTTTTTCATAAGCCTATACTCTGATACCAAGTTGTGACATCCCCTACCTGGAGGCCCGATGCTAAGCGCTACAGATACTGCAGTCATCCATAGTATTAACTTCCAGTGACTAAATACAGTAATGTTAATGGTATCTATAATATCAGAAGCACTTGAATATGAAATAAAATCATCACAGATTAAAACATTTTTCTAATTACATTTCAAAACAACATTTTATATTCCAAGTTACATAATCCCAAACGTTCCCTAGGTTCAGATCAAATATAATTATTACAAAATACGCCAAGGGCAACATATGAAGATGCCCCCTTGGATGACCATAGTACTAAATAGTCATAAAAGACTTAATGCAACACAGCGGAAATAAAAGCATAGCAACTCCTAAATATAGCTAGCATTAGTCTCCTGCTCGTCTTCGAAAGCTTTATTCGTCCACCTACTAAAACCTAAAAATCCTCAACCCTCAGCCTACTCAAATCAATTTTGAGCACCCAAAAGTTTAAGGGAAAAAACATAAACTTCGAGTCGGAAATAAAGCCTGGTATGAATAATATTATTCATCTCGATTATTTGATATTAAGTGAGACCACGCCGCTTAGCAGAATGAGTTTTCCCTTACTAATATCCATTTAAAACATATCTTTTGCAAATCTTAATCCTGCAACCAAAACTGGTTAAAACAATAATATCAATGTCATGAAAGCATATAGATCAGGTAACAAATGGACTATGTGTCCGAACATTATAGTTTTCTTTGGCTAACTACTAGCCTTGGATGACTCGGGCCTACCAGAAAAAATAAACAAATAATCGTACTTCTATTAGATACTCCTTTTCTGGATGGTCTGTCCCTAACTTAATTATCCCAGGGTCAACTGATCCTAATGGTTTTGCGGGCTCACCAATAACCTATCCTCCCTCTGTATATTCCATTCTATGTGTAACATCATTTTAGTCTTACCTGTGACAAAGCCCTATACACTGGAATTTTGGACTAAATAAGCAAGGGGCTAATAGCTAATGTATAGGGTGCGACCCTATACCAGTCCCATCTAGTATTCTAATATCGAAGTCATTTTACATAGGGTCATCTACCCTTAAATTTTCCTTGAAAACCTTTGCTTTCAAATTGATTTAAACCTTTAAATCAGACTTCAGACAAGGAAAATATTTTCTATGCTTTACTCAAATCACCTTGCCATGTTATATATACTTTACACAAAACTTTGTTGATGAAAACATTTAACCTTTGAAAGTACCCCTTTCGAATCCATTGAAAGTACCCCTTTCAAAACCAAGTAAAACCTTGGACCAAATGGACAAAACATACCTTTCGAAACCATTCTTAACAACCCTTTTGAAAACCTTGAAAAACCTTTCTTTCGAAAGTTCTAAGAACCTTAGGCATCCTTTTATCAAAACACTATAAACATACCTTTCGAACCTTTGGAAACCTTCCACTTAAACCTTTCAAAAACATTGGGGAACCACCCCTTCGAAACCTTCTTTTAAAACCTTTCGAAAGCATTCAAATTCTTTCTATAATCAAACCTTTTGAAAGCATTTGGGTTCAAGTAAAACATGTGAAATAACCTTTCAAAACCAGTTAAAACCTTTCCTTTCGAAACCTTTGGGTTTTACCTTCAACAGACAAAGGGCTGTAAAACAACTAAGTCGAAAGCATTATTTCGAAAACAATTTCCTAAGTGAAAAGGTGATGGTGTCGAAACTAACCTTTCGAAAGCATTGGAGAAGCCGCTAAGTTTTTTTTAAAAAAACTCTCTCGAAGGCATTGCTTCGAAAGTTAGGGTGCGACAGCTAGGGGTTTCGGCCCCTTCGAAAGCATTTACTTAAATCAAAAGGCCTAACCTCTTTCGAAACCATTCCTTATAAACAATTTGACCCAGTCGGAAGCTAACCATATCGAAAGCAAAAGCAAACCAGATACATTTTTATTTAAAAACCAAGTATAGTTTTGATCCCTTCGGAACCCCATGTTTCGGCTGCATACCTTCCGCCTATGTCCAATTCGCTGCGTACCAAATCTTTAGTACCATGCGCATTGGTTTCGATGGTAATGGAGGCAGAAGTACACTGTCGAAAGCTAGGTGCCAAAAGTGGTGGAACATGTAAAAACATGTTTAAGCTTATTTTTAACCTTTTAAAGTAATTCTTTTCAACTAACCTGCCTTGTTTGTCAAATACGATTGTTTGCTAATTTCTTTTCTAAAGAGCTGCTAAAATCTCTGAATTAAACAAGTTAAATTATATACAAAATGCCCTTCTCCTTTTATAAATATATAAAAACATTTAAGTCCCATACCTTAAATAATTTCATATATCTATTAAAACACTTAGAAAAATTCTACAAAAATTCCTATAAATCATTTTTAGTATGTTTTCCAACATATATTAATTTCAGACCCAAAACATATATAATTTTGACGTAAATAATTTTAAACCCAGACGATCATTTTCTTCACTAGAAAATTAATATTAAATCCACATTAATTCAGAAAATTATGGAAATTGAAACCCATCTTTGGAAACTTTATTTTCTCGTTTTATTTTCCAAATTCGTTGTTTATTCCAAATAAACAATATAAAACCTCTAATTTTATTTTAATTTACAATATTAATTTATAACTACCGTTATAATTTAATATTAATAGGTAATCTCCAAAACCAGGGTTGTTGCAGACTCCCTCCTTAGCAAAATTGCGTCCTCGCAATTTCTACAGAAGAGTTTGTGTTCAACATATTAATTTCATCAATCAAAAGGAAAAAGAGATCAGCTTGAGATAAAAATTTCTCACTCTCAACTCAAGATGATAGAAAACCAAGATAAAATTGCTCGATAAATTCTATGATTTCCCGAATATATTCGTCGGGATTAGCGGACTATAGAATACCTTTGAGCAATACCTCATGATTTCGAAGGCATCCTACCTTCGAAATAAGAACACAAAGTAGAAAGCTACCCAAAAATCAATCAAGTGAGATTGATTTCTTAGAAATTTCTTGAATATAGGCGGGAGTTAGCTCAACTTTTACCCTGAACTCCAATCACAAGGTGATTATCGACATAACTTTTCGTGTGTCACTATGGAAAAATCCACACCGATAAGAGAATAACAACAAGAGTGGTAAGAAAATTCAAAGAGAGGTGGTTTCTTCAAGGGCCACCAATCTCAAACGACCACGAAAATGCAAGTCGTTAGATATTTGCACTAAGGCAAGACAAACTCAAGAGACCAAAATATTTGAAAAGATTAATTTACAATCAAAAATTCTTAGAGTTTCAAAACTCATTACTTTCATAATCAAAATCTCACTTTTCTCTACTTGAAAATTTTTAGAACTCTTTGATATAGCACTTATAAAATAAATAAATTCAAACTCATATTTCCTCTTATTACAAAATTAAATTTTCAAAAGAATTTTATAAATCGATACCAATAAACTCTTAAGATAAAATTTAAATTTAAAATTTAGAATCTTACCACTCGCTATTTTCGAACAACCAAAATTCCCAAAACAAGTTATATATGCCATTCAAAATAAAAAATATAATTTTCAACCCCATAAATCTTAATTTCAAACTTAATCTTATTAAAACTCAATTTTTCCGTGTCTGATTGTCTCATCATAGTGTTTAGGGAATTCCTATCGATAACGTTGATCAGGCGCATCGACCAGAATTCTTAAATACTCAATGGACGACCTAACACAAAGAAAATCATTTTCTATAAAAAGAAATTCCTCATATATATAATACTCAAAATATTCTTTATTTATCTCAAAAACGAAATCCAATTTCTCTTAAAACATATCTTGAATTTTAAATTTTTGAAAACTCAATTTATAACTTATACTTAAAATCAAAACACAAGAAGAACTCATGGAGATATTCTTAGAGTACTCGATTCACCAGATTAATAGAATAAACTGGAATGTTCGTTATTCCAAACGGTGTAACGAACCACACACAAGACCCATACGAGTGTGGAATGCGGTAAGAGGAACGCTATCCTCCGCAACTCATAGCTTATGAAAATTGGTGCAAGGTCAAGCTGAGGAATGACCCTAGCACCACCCAATAGGTTAAAAGAGGTCAATGCTATATAAGAGTAAGGGTAAAATATCTTCTCGAATGAGGAGAAGCAACACTTAGAAAAATCATTACTTCGAGTGAAGAAATATTACAAAACATATCAACAAATGAGTATCCAAAGGGGATATCTCAAAAGAGGTAAGAATGACATGTGTCAATTAAATTCAATGAATCACCTCATTTCCTTAGTGGACATCCTCGTGGAACGATGACCAAAAGGATACAAATTGGAGAGGAGGTTAATACAATACTCGATTGCCCGATAGGGTGACAAACCCGAACGGACTCACAGAAATCAACAAAGTCACAACAATTGGAATTCGAGATATATCATCAACATCTCGAACTCAAGAGTGAATACAGAGACTTCGGAATCATCATTAACATTCCGAAGAATAAGAACAACAAATCAACCGAATTAGGATACCTAAATATAGGATCCATCGAATCACAGAATGTGGCTTGATAATATACAAGCCACACTATCCCAATTCGTTCCAAACTCTAGATAGAAAATAGCATGCTAATTCGCACGAAAAGGTAAGCTACAAGGAACAATCCCAAAATTCTCATACATATCACTGAATATTGCGAATCCCCTCAATAGGATTCGCAATCCTCAAAGAAGAACAAGGCAGAACATCCAAAAGCATCACAAATTCCTTCGATACGGATGGGTGTCAAGCACCCGTATCGAAGGGGACCCGAAAAAACAATCACAATTACAATTACTCCTAAAATAAGATATCATCAATTCAATTTGGGAATACTACGGAATAAAATATATTCCTAGACATATCCCAAATTATCCACTTCAAAAGATACGGAAAGGCTAAGGACACAAAGATTAAGGGATTTGTAACACTTGTACTATACTTGGATGTGCCGTAATATATGTTTATGTTCTGTATTTATCATATTTTGTTCTGAACCTCAGCTTTGGTATCAAGCTGTGACGCCCCACCCCGTGATCCACGTTAATAAAGAGTATTACTGAGTAATACTATCTGTTAATGCGAAGAATATGGCGGTTAGAAGCGACCATCTATAGCCTTGTCTTAAATATCTATTAAACATGTCGATAAATGCTCTAGTTTTTTTTCTCAACTCAAATGGATCGACATATCTAATAAATACTTAATACAAAACTATAGGTGGCTAATGGATCTATCAGAACAAAATACAATAACTCAAATGCATAACACATCACAGAACAACAAATAAATATAAATATATATATATATATACACATACACATATACAGATACATCATCATAGTAGTACAAAATGATACATAGCATGTGGTATGACGACCATAGTATACACACGAATTAAAATAATATACATCAGAGTAGCAAAGGAAAAAACAACATAAAAAAGGCTACTCAAAACGGCGATAGCAAAATATGTCCATGCGGAAGCAGCTAAGCTAAGTCCAAAAGGGTACCTAACCTGAAACACCTCGGTCTGACCCGAGTATAAAATACACAGGTCAGTCTAGCTAAACAAATCAGTTTATAAGGGTAAGCGATAGCATAAGCATAAAGATCATGGTGATATTCTACTTAAGTGAGTTGGAACAATTCAAATGCATATAGTTACTTCAAGTGATATAGCCAAGTATGAATGGATACTTCATGTGGTATAGTGGTATCACTAACATGTATACAATCTCAAAGGAGATAAACTCCATAACAAATCTCTAAACAAAAGCACGCCTCATATCATCGGCGTATCATCAAATCATCAAATATGGTTTAGGGAAAATAATAACTCCAAAAAGGAGAAATCCTAAACCCGCCAAATCGGAAAACTCAAAAGCATTCTCACAAGAGAAAACACCATCTCAAATACGCCATAAGGAAAAAATATATATATATCTCCAAATAGGAGAATATAAATCCCAAATAACGCCATAACGACAAAATCTCAATAAACGCCAGTGTAGGCAACTCAAATCTCAAAGATAGAACTCACAAGAGTTCGAATTCCCAAAAGGTAATCGCCATAAATATATATAATATCGAGTGGCTCAAAAGGCCAATCCATGAAAAGGCGATACACTTGGGAAATCACAATAATAAATGAAATCATCTTAAAAACTTGCATGTGCATTTGGCCGAAGCCTGCCAAGTACTGTTCTCTCAAATATGGTACCACGCCCGAAGGCAAATACATCACAAAGACAAATATGCCGCAATGGAAAATACGCCGCAATGGCAAGTATGCCACAATGGCAATGACCCGAAGGTCCAGTATCGACAATACGTCGTAATGGCAAATGTGTCACAAACTCTCGGATAGAAACCCGAAAAGTGTTAACGTGTGTCCCATACCACACGTTCGCACTAAACGGTTTACTAACCGCTAGTAAATTTCACACTCAAAGCAGAAAAAAGTTTACATCATCTCATCGGTAAACTCGACCGAAGGTCAAAACGATCAAACAGACAAGTCAGGAATTAACCGATAAGATAAACGCATGTGTCTCATACCACGTGTTTCACCAAATCATTTAATTCTCCTTCTAATTCGCTCGAATAGTGCAAAAACGTGTATTTTGTATATAAAATGATTTATTTGAGAAAACAAGCTTTTAAAACACTTTTTCGAAATCAATTTTGAAAATAATATTTGAAAATTCCCTTATTATAGAGAATAAATAGATTTTATAGCTTAAAATAATTTAAATATATTATATAATAATTATTTTAAATGCCAATTTATTTTAAAAATTATTTCAAAATCGTTTGGAAAAATTCGTGCTCGAAATCAAAGAAATCACTTGAAACCGCCATTCAAATTCAATTCAAATTTGAATTTCAAATTCACTAGAACTTGGCTAGCCTATTGATAGACATCATAGCCCTCAAAAAAGTTCAGAAATATCACAAAAACATGAAGTTAAAGTCAAAAGTCGGACGGAAAAAGAACAAAAATGCATAGGCAAAATATTACCCAGGTCTGAAATTTTCTCCGGGTACAACTTTCGAACATAGTTTGAATGGCTTAATGACCTCGGAATGGTCTGAAATTTGATATAAACAAAGTAGAACAATTATTCTATGAACTGGAAAAGGATTCACTGAATTCCGATATGAAATGCTAAAGATATAAAACTTCAAACATGGACTCAGGCCATGTTGAATTCTGCCCAAGTCTGAAAAACCCTCTCGAGTTCAACTTACAGACATGGAATAGGTAGCCAAATTACGTCTGATTGAGCTAAAAATTAGTATGCTCATAGTAGAAAACTTCAGATTTCAAAAAAAAAAGAATTAATGAAATCCGACTTGAAATGAAAAAGTTACGCTGTCTCAAACATGGACTCAAGCCATGTTTGCAGCAACTCGGAAACCAAAAATGTGCCCAGGCCTGAAAACCATCTTGGGTTCAACTTTCAGGCATGAAACAGAGGACCAAACAACCTCATATTGAGCTAATAATTGGTATGCACATATTAGTAAACTTTGTCTTTCAAATAAAAGAAGAATCGATGAATTCCGACATGAAATAAAAGAGATATGCTGTCCAAAACATGGACTTAGGCCATGTTTGCAGCAACTCAAAAACAAAATGTGTACAGGAAAAAATCTGGGTATGTGTTGATTTTGCAGCAAAGTTTTCAGGTATCAAACGAAAGAGTTTTGCTATAAAATTTTGCACACTTATACTACAACACATGAACTACTATCAGAAGAAAATCCGGCAGCATTTTGTTGCCGAAATTGCAAGAAATTGACATGCAAAGTGGAGGTCAGAACAGTTTTAGCACAAACAAAACTCTGTATAAAACAAGATACAAAAGCAAATTTTTCATTGTTTATAGCAATTTGAAGCTTGGTTTCAGCTAGCATTTGTAAGTTTTGATACTCACCTTGTTTTTGAAGTTCAAAACCTGGATTTTTCGATGAAAGGTAGAAGCTTTGTGCAAAATTTGACTTCAAGAACCTATAAATGAGCAAAAGAGAAACACGCAAACAAAGAAGAGATTGTTACATACAAACCCAACTCAAAAATTTACATTTTGATGAAATATTCAGTTTTGGAATGGATTACCTTTGAATTTCTCTTTAGATTTGCTAGAAACAATAATTTATTGAAGAAAATTGAAGATTTTAGCTCTAGGTTTTAAAAGAGGGAAAGTTTCTTTGTTTTGGTTTTTGTTTACTATAAAAAGAGAAATGAACGTATGTTTCTGAGAAGAAGAACTTCTCATTTCTTTATAGGCTAAATTGATAATGGGCTTAGACCCAAACCAAATTAATTAGCCAAAGAAATCAATTATCTCATAGACACATATATACACCTATGTTTTGTGAAAACAATGCATTTTCTTTCAAGTTTCTACACAAATAAGATATGTAAACTTACATACATATTGAATAAAATATTTTCCATCATATAATAAGATAATTTTAAATTTTAAAAACTTTTTTATTATTAAAACCCTTTTTTTGGAACTAGGGAAACCTGGTCAATCACTACCGACATGCGATTCCTGACCAGTAAACCTAGGGAATAGATGGCTGGCCCGCCAGAACCACTATTCCAGGCTAGCTAGACCTTTCGGTTGACTTGGAGCGGTAGGCGCGAAAATGAACCTCAAACCTCCCATGTGAAAGGCGTATCACCTCCCACACAAAGGTGGGACTCGAACCTCGAACCTCACACTTAGGAGGCGTATCACCCCACCACCCCGCCACAAGCCCGCGGACATTATTAAAACCCTTATTTTACAAAAATACATAATTTTACACAAATAAATGCAATAATCCTTATTTTTAACTTCAAAAATTTTAAAAAAATTATTTTCTTGCTTAGAAAAATATGATAAACCATTTTAAACTCAACTTTATAACCAAAACTCATTTTTAAATCAAATTTCAACTTTTTATTTAAATAAACAACCTTTAAAAATCAAATACTTCCTTTAAAAATTATTAAAAGAAGCAATTGGCAATAATTAATAAAATTATTGCATTTTCTCTAAATAAAAATCATTTTCCATTCATTATTAACCCAAGCAAACAAATAAAGTTTCCAAACTTTATTTTCTCATTTTATTTTCCAAATTCGTTGTTTATTCTAAATAAACAATATAAAACCTCCAATTTTATTTTAATTTACAATATTAAATTATAACTACCGTTATAATTTAATATTAATAGGTAATCTTAAAAACCATGGTTGTTACAAACTCCCCCTAGCAAAATATCATTTCTTATCTAAATCTAAAATCGCAAGACATTTGGATGTCATTTAATAGGGTTTTCACATTAAAACATATCATAAAATCTATATGAATTAGCATAAATCATCAATAAGCATATATATCCATTTTAACAATCAAAATATGGCAAAACATTTGCAAATTAGTTCGGATCCAATCGAAAACCGAAATCATACAAAAACATGAGATGTAGTTATTATTCACCTTAGCTTTGAGATTAAGGAGTTGAGATTTGAGAATAGATTAATGTTGATTTAGCTTCTTCCTTTAGCTTATCTTCCTCTTGTTCTTGCTTAATGGTGGCCGACCTCTATTTTTAATTTTGATAATGAATGTGTACAATGAACACGGCTTAAGGGTTTAGGGTGTTAGAATGTGTCTTTTCCCTATTTTGTGCTTTATCTAACTTCCCTTATCTATTTCATTCTAATTCATTTTAGTTTATTTGTTAACATGGTACGACTACCCTTACATATCAAAAATCTCAATCCCCTAACCATTACATTATTTATTTTACTTAACTAATTAAATGTCCTAAATAATGTTACTCAAACTTAGGGTCGTTACATCTAATCTCCTCCAAACTTTGTTAAATACCTTAGAACATCATTAAAACAGGTTTAGCATATAAGAAGTGAAGAAATGACGGAGGGAGGGGTGGAACATATGGAGGTCGAACCTAGGCGGAGGTGGATGGTGGTAATGGATGAGATCAAGCAAGCAGGAAGGTTGCCATGGTTGTGGAAGAAGGAGATGGAGCAAGGCATGTTGTTTAAGAGGAAGAAAGGATGGTTTTTGTGATGTTTCGTTGAAGTTGAAATGATAATGAAGTATTGGATTATGAATGTTGGTAGGAAGTGAAACGATTTGGTTAAAGGTGAGTACTCACATTTAAATTTACTAATAATCTCTAAATAATTCCAAGTTTAATGATGTGAAAATATAATATATATTGGATGATTAAATGTGTGATTACTTGGTTGATTACTTGTTTGAATATATGGATGTTAATATGGATGATTACTTAATTGGATAAATGATAAGAGAAATGGTTAGTGATTAACAATAGTTAATTTAATGAGAATTAAATCCATATAAGTATGTGTGTGGAAATTATTATCCTCTTAATGATTTTAAAATATCTAAAAGGTTGAAATAAATATTATAATAATATAATATGAAATAAAATGGAAAATGAGAAATATGAAAATATTGTTTAAAATGATTTGGAAATGTTTTATAAACATTTAAAAGTGTTTCCATGAAGTTTGAAAAGAAATTGAAAAACAAGTCAAAACAGTTAGGCGCATCGCGTAACGGTAAGTTCGTGATTTTGCGCCAAAGAATTCAAATGAGTATAAGAAATGGAATATAGCTCGGAATTATTCGAGATAAGAATTCTTCGGACTATTGTATCCATAGTTTTTAAATGAAGAAAGAAAATTAAGATTTCATTAAGTAGAATTTAAAATATGAGCAAATCAAGTTTTCGATAAATATGGCGCTTTGACATTTCGGTGGTCAAAGTAGCAAATATTCTAAATATATATTTTTAAAATGTTTAAATATATGGAATAAATTTTATAAATCTTTTAAAATGTTTTAAAAGAGATTTGATTTACAAAAATTAATTTCTAAATGATAGAAAAGTCATTTATATCAAATAAGCTTTTAAAGCACTATTCGTAGAACTTTTTGTAGTAGTTTTTAATAACTTTTAAAATATGAACTTAAACTTAAATATTCTTTCCCAAATCTTTTATAAATGTTTTCAAATAAATAACTAAGTGTTCTAAATATGATTTGAGGATTTTATAATTTATTTTAAAGAGTTTAAATAAATGATTTAAAGAAAAGCTGTCAAAATCAAGTGATTTAATCTTAGCTCTAAAAGCCAACGCGTAGACTGATTTTTTCTATTCGTGAGATCCGGGTGAGATGCTTAAACTAAGGAATTGTTCAGGAGAAACCAGTACCCTCGCTCACCTGGCCTCTCCCGGGCGTGGGATAGATAAGGTCGAAATGTCAGAAACGAGTTAAGTATAAAAGATTAAATTTTCCAAATTTAAATAACTTAGATTACATGGAGGTAATCTTCTTACACTTGGTATTAAATTCTAAGGAGGGAACCCGTACTATTCATATGAATTTAAAAGGTGATTTCACCGATATTCGATGGATAGTAAAGGTTGAATACAGAAATTGATATTGAATAGAATTAGTATAATTTCCATAACCCTTTTTACTCAATAATGTTTTCGAATATGAGATTTAAATAAATAATTTGGAATTATTTTAATTCCTATAATTAAAATTAATTGATTAGGGTTTATAGTAAATGATGTCTTAAATAACATCGTTTTTGACCCATTTAAAGGTTATGATTTGAAATGGAAAATCTTTGAATTAAATAAATGATTTGGAAATATTTTCCTAAATAAAAGGTGAAATGTTTTAGAATTGTTCTAAGATTTAAAAAGGGTTTTTAATTAACCAAAGGACTTGTTAAATGAGGCATAATGATTCCATATACTCTGAAAAAGATAAAGGAATAATTTAATGAATCTATCTCTAAGAGCAATTTAATTTGAATAAAAAGATTAATTGATTGAATATTGTTTGACAAACACCTATATACCTGATATCATTTTATCGATGATTGGTTCGAAGGAACGGGGGTCGGATTTGGGTAACTCCAGTCTAAAAAACATTTTGAACCAATGAATATGTTCAGAAATGAAGACATGTTGATGATGAAGACATGTTGAAGATGATGATTATTGAAGACCGAAGATCTTCATAGTGGAAGAACTACTTGTTGACATTCTTTGGGCTGCTCCCAATATAGAGATATATATATTATAGAAGTGGTCCTGTCGTGTTTTGAAACTTTCATATTGCAAGGACTACTCACTACTGATCCTAGGGGTAATTCCCAAAAGGATATGGTAGGAGGAGTGCCTTCGGTTTCGTTTAGTCTCAGAACGAATTTGTACGTTGACTTTTACAAACATACATCTGCTTGGTGGTGGAGAAACAACTTCTCTTTGCTTAATACCCTTCTCTGAGACGTACAAGCTCAGAGGTTGTATGTTCGTGGAAGTCAATAGTAATCGTAGGAATGGCAATGTGGCATTCTAAGTGGAATGTACTATAATGACCTTAATTTGGACTAACATTATTTAAAGCATTTAATTAAATAAATTAAATGAAATAATGTAGATGGTTAAGGGATTGAGATTTGTAAATTAATAAGGGGGTCGTGCCTTAATAAATATAAGCAAAAGAGAATTAAAATTAAGTAAGTAGAAGGAATAAGATAAGGGCAAAATAGGAATATGCTATATTCTTGTACCCGAAACCCTTCTTACCTTCATTCCTTACTCGTTTCAACATTTGCAAACAATACTAAAACCCATGTAAGCTCGACCAACCACAACTAAGAGATTCAAGAAGAAGAAAAGTTAAGATTCAAGTAGGAAGTTTAAGCAAATCAATTAAAGGACAAATCTCGACCTCCTTAACAACAAGCCAAGGTGAATAATGATCTTACATCTCATTTTTATTGATTTTGGTTTCTAGTTAGATCCTAATTGATTTTGCAAATAATATGTCATGATATGGTGGATTATTTATGAATTTTCAACGAAGAAAATAGTTAAAATTGGGTTTAAGTTAATTACGACAAATATATGTTGATTTTGGGTCTGAAATTTAAATATGTTGGAAAACATATTAGAAGCGAATTATGCTAATTTTTGGGGAATTTTCCTAAGTATTTTACTATAGTTATAAAATTATTTAAGGTACGTGACTTAAATGTTTTATATGTTTATTCAAGACGAAGGGCTTATTTGTTAAACATTTTAATTTGATAATTTCTGAATTCGGCAGCACTTTTTGAAAAGGATTTTGATAAAGAAATTGGAAATCAATAGCATTTTTAAAAATAAGGAAAGTTATGTGAAAAGCAATTTCTTTTAAAGGTTAAAAGTCAAATTTACATAGATTTACTACTTCGCCACTTCCATCTGGTGTTTTTGACACCATACCGCTACTAGAAAACCTATTCGGAACCAATGCACACGGTATCAACTAATTGATATGTAGTGAACTAGAGAAAGGCGGAAGGTATAGTGTTGAAACCATGCTTTCGAAGGGGTAAAGGTCACTCTTATTAACTTCTAGTACACAATCTGCCTGTTGCGTCGTCTTATTTGCGTTGGTTGAGTTAGAAACCAAAGCAAGTAGAATCATTTGTGTCGGTTCTTCCTTAACAACTGTAGCAATTGATCTATGAAAAATATTAGAAAATAAAAAAACAATTTGCGATACAACCGTAGCAAATGCATAAGCAAATATGGTTATTTGCATCGGTTATATGTATAACCATAGCAAACAGTGTAAAACAAATACAACTTTATTTCTAATAATTAATTTTTATTTAACGATCAACATAATTTACTTCCCGCTTTCTGTTTTATCATCCTGCTTCACATTGCCGCTTCATAATAGAAATCAAATCCTTAAATTTGTAAGCCTGAAACCATTCATCCCTAAATCCTTGAAATCCATGCTCCCTCCGTTCAACCTATTCTTCCTTCGTAACCCTTCCTCCTTCAAAACCCTTCCTCTTCCAAATAGTTCATCCCTAAATCAAGATGCTTGATTAGCTAAATGTAAAAGATTTAGCCATAGTAGAAGAGCATACAGTGAGGATTGAACTTGAAGAAGTTTGTTATTGTTCTATAAAATGGTAAGTATTCTCCTTTTGTAAACTCAGTCTTATTCATATATATTTTCAGCACTGCTAGGGTTTGAACATGGTGAAGGTCTCACTGCAATAAAAGACTGTTCTCACTGGTGTGTTCCTTCAAGTGAAAGTGAAAACGGGTTGACCTAAGTCCGATGGGTGCTGGACTTACTATGTTTAGGCTTATCAACTATGCCCTATATATATGTTTCTATCTTATGTTTCTGTCTAATGTTCCTATATTAAATATGTACAAGCTGTTTTAGCAAGGCGTGTTATGAATCATTTTATTTTTATCTGCTGCTATTGGCAATTGTGTAGCTTCCCATTTTTTCTTTGCTATCTTAAATATTTCTTACTTGGTTCTTGGATTTTTGATTTTCATACCAAACTTGACATAAAGATCAGTAATTAAAAAGTTGTTATGAATGGTTTGGATGCCATTACGTCCTTAACGGCGATAGTCCCTACCCGAAGTCCTTAGAGTTATCAATGAAATTGCTTTCTGAAGGAGAAAACGCATTGCATTTCAGAGGGGAAGGCCAAATTTGACATTATCCTGTCTATAGGCAGTTCCTACTTGCATCTATGTATTAACATCGAAGCTTGGATATTTTGAATGCGCCATAAATCAACTCACAGGAGATCCCTTTAGTTGATAGAAAATAGGCTCTTCATCCAATGTTGTTATGTTCTATACAAATTACAAACTTGTGAGTCATTTCTAAGAGAAAGAAGCTTATCAGTTTTTAGAGATGTATGTGATATTAAAAAGTTATTTATTAATTGTCTTTGTTTAGTTTTTCAACCCATGCATGTCTCCCTTGTTTAGATCATCTGTAAACAAGAGTTGAACCCGGGGATATAGATGATAAGTTGTTTATATCATCTGTAAACAAGACTTATTTATTAAAACATTTTGAAAATTTTCCTATGATCAATGCAAAATTTTGATGGCCATTCAATCAGTGATCTTCCCCTGTTATTATTAAAGTAAACATATGCATATACATGCTATCAAAAATTTCACATAATGCCATATTCTTCAGTTAATCTTGATTTTTTTTCCAGTTATGATGTTCATAAATTTCCATATTATTTTTTCTCACTCGGATCTTTAAATTCATGCAGGCATGATGTAATAATGCTTGACCTGATATACTTATGAGATATATGGAGCATCAAAGCTTCAAACTATAATAGGCTAAAGCCTAAAGGTATTACACTTATATTGTTCAAGGCAGTGCACAACACTGCCTTTACAAGGCAGTGCACACTGCCTTGTTGAAGGCAATGCAGGCACTCTGCCTTGAAAGGCAGCGCACAGCACTGCCTTGTTCAAGGCAGTGAACATCACTGCCTTGTTCACTGCCTATTTCAAGGCAATGCATGCACACTGCTTTGAAAGGCAGTGCACAACATTGCCTTGTTCAAGGCAATGCTTCAACACTGTCGATTTTCAAGGCAATGCATGCACACTGCCTTGAAAGGCAATGAACAACACTGCCTATTTCAAGGCAATGCATGCACACTGCCTTGAAAGGCAGTGCACAACACTGCCTTGTTCAAGGCAGTGTCGCGCTGACTTGAAAGGCAGTGCAACAACACTGCCTTGAAAAGGGAGTGCTGTAGCACTGCCTTTACAAGGCAGTACTTCAGCACTGCCTTTTACAAAGGAGTGCATGCACACTGCCTTGAAAGGCAGTGCACAACACTTGTTCAAGGCAGTGCACAACACTGCCTTGAGTGGCAAGTTTGTGATTTATTGATTACTAGGTTTACTTTTTAGATTTTGTTCTGGATGTGAGAGATGAATGCATTTTTACAACGCGTTCTCCATCAATTCCCATTTTGATTGCAGCATGACCAGCATATAGGAATTTCTTGATTGTGTTTCTCATGTATTTGCTTCCTTCCCTGACATTCATTTTCTTTATTGCTCTTGTGAAAAAATCAGGTATATGTGGATAATCTCCATTCAAAACCGAACAAAGTTGCACTAATTGTTGTTAAAATTCAGTCAATTTGGTTTCTTCATTGGTTTTGTTGGTAGAATTCTAACTGGGGTAGGTAGTGTCGCTGCAATCATATCTTCATATGCCATTTTAGACATTATGAGAAAATACATACAAAACAAGGATACATACTTTATTTGAAACAAATTTAAAAACTTAAATTCATTGTAATAAACTAAGATAAGGTAAATGCATGGTGTAGTTTATTATTTGACCAATCTTGAGTTGTTTCTCAAGTTAGCTGGATGCGACCATTTTCTAATTAAGGTACAACAATGTAGTACTATAAACACTGCGATTTTGGTTATGTCAGGATTCAACTTTATAGTAATTTAAAGACTTGACATTTTAGCCAAGTCAGGATGTAGTATAAAGAGTGAGATTTTGATTAGTCAATCACAAAGTTGTACGTACAATGTCAATATCGGTAAAGCATTTTGATTTCAAGTCCAAAATAAATTTTGTTTAAGTTGTAGTTCATACCCACAACAGATGTTGTTAACCTCTTATTATGTGCTGTATTTTGTTTTTGTTTTTTCCCAAAATCTGACAAAGTTAACGGCACGCAAGTACATAACAATAGTAAGCAGAACTTGCATATCTCCTAAGTAAGAGAATTATTTGTATTTACTAACTATATGTTCAATAAAGTAAATGCAACTGCCAAAATTCAATAAAGTAAAAAAATAAGCCCATTTAGTTCGCACGTTGTTTGTTACACCAAATTAAATGCAGCTGCCTAAATATTATAAGTTCACCTACTCTGTTTGAAACTGATCATAGGCATAATGAAATCAGTAAAGAATGTTCAGTATATTTACTAAGACCGTTAATGATATTATTTTTACAAGTTTGAAGACAGGGAAACAAATAAAAGAACCACCATCGGAGAAAGCGCCCTCAACATCACAAGAAGGGTCACAAAAGCGAAGTAGAACGTTAGAGGATGAAGAGACCAATTTACAATTAAAATTAATCAAGGCGTTGGATAAAAATAGTAGAATGTTGACCACGCAATTAGAAGCTCAAAACACAAACAACCAACCTTACAGAGAATAGAGAAAGGAACAATCCGAGGTAATTCTTGGTATTTTGACCAAGGTCGCGGATGCTCTCAGAAGAATTGTTGATAAGATGTGATACTTAGCATTAGCTTATTCAATTGGTGTTAAGGGTTAGCGATATATACTTAGAGCATATAAAATATTGGTTTTTTGGGTTTATTTGTGTGATGCCCCACCTCGAGACCCACACTAACAAAGGGCATTACTAGGTAATACTATCTGCTAGTGCAGAGAATATGGCTGGTTAGGAGCGACCATCCGTGAGCTTTGTCTTAAACAAGTATCGAATACGTCGATTGAGTGTCCATTTTTTTCCTTTCTTTCTTTCTTAAGTGGATCGACATATCCGATTCAGGTTTAACACAAAACTACGGTGGCTAAGGATCGTATTCAGAACAAATATAATAACATCAAATACCTCATATCATAGAACAGGAACATACACATATATACACATATACAGAGTCAGCAGAAGTACAACATAACATGCTACATGAGTTTGGTTCTTATGAACCAAATATACATTAGAGTCACGAAAGAATATATACATCAGAGTACTACATCAAAACATACACTAAGCAATAAAGAGGAAATATCACAGCGGAGCAAAGCAAGGTGGAGGTCAAACTGCAATCTACTGACCTGTAATGACTCGGTCTGGCCCGAGCATCATATAAAAATATAAACACACGGGTCAGTCTAGCCTAAACAAGAGGGTTAGTACATGATAGGCGAAGATAAGATACACAAGGAGGATAACAACTCGCTGTGGATATGAAGTCCATGTTCTCAAATCAACATATGGCATATAAGCCATATCATGTAACAACATAAGGCATATGAGCCAAATCAATATACAACATAAGGCTTGTGAGCCAAATCACCAAACAACATAAGGCGTAAAAGCCAAAACATCAAACAACATAAGGCGTATAAGCCATGTCACCAAAACAGCATAAATCTCAACATATTGAACTCACTAAGGAGTTCAAAACAACAAAAATGCAATCATCATGTCGTCGTCGTCAAATAGCATAAAGGCTATATATAACTCCAGCATCCAACAAAATGGCGAAAACATTTGAAAATCAACAAATTCTAAAAATAAAAAATAATGAAATCTAGAAAACAACAACAATAGGTGGAACCCAACAAATGGCGAGTCTAAGCTACGCCACACGTGCATTAGCAACATATGGCCGAAGCCTGCCAAATAAATTTGGCGCCGAACAAATGACCCGAAGGTCCAACAAATGGCCTGAAAGCCCAACAAATGACCCGAAGGTCTAGTACTGACAATCAACATACCCGATGGTCCAACATAAAGTGTCACCAACTTCCAGAGAGTAACCAAAGCAGTGACAACTGTGCGTCCCATACCACACGTTCTCACTTAACCGTTTATTATAAGGTAGTTAATTTCACTCTCGTGTATGACCTCAATCGAAAAAGTCCGAAATTAACCGAAAAAGTAAACGCATGTGTCTCACACCACATGTTTTACTAAATCGTTTAAGTCACTTCCTCGTTCTCTCGAAGAGTGCAAAAATGTGTAATTTTATAGAAAATAATTTACTTCGAGAAAACGACTTAAAAACGATTTTCTAAAAATATTTGGAAATTATTTCCTTTTAAAATCCCTTTAAAAATAGTTAATTGCATTATTTAATATTTAAAATAGGCTTGGAAATAAATTCATACTTATAAAATCGATTTGGAAAAATATTTACTTCAAATCCGGTTTTAAATAGAAAATTCACTTTGAAATCGATTATAAAATCCGTGCATGAAATCATCAAAATCACAGCAAATTCAACATAGTTTCTCAATTCGAACTCAAGTAAATCAACAATATTTCAATGTGAAAACATCACTAAATATAGACTTTCTCATTCACATGATGAAGCCCTTAGAAATCAGTACAAAAATCAGCAGGAAAATGCAGCAAAAATCAGCGAAATAGGCCTGAAAAGGACACAGAACAAGGCATAGATGGATCGACCAGTAGGTCGACCCAACACATGGCTAGGTCGACCTTGAAGGTCGACCATCAAGTGCTCTAGGTCGACCTAGGTGTGTGGAAGGTCGACCTAAGGTCGATCTTCCTCCAGGCCTTCTCTGCATGCTCCGATTCGATTTTCTGAGTGGATTTCGACATAGTTTCTGGACGAATTGAGACTCAAAATTTGGCATGCAAATACAACCATACACAAACAACAATCCAAAGGAATTTCGGCATGGATTTGGTGCAAGATTTAACAACAAATTGGATTGCAAAGTGACAGTCAGAAATTATATACTTGCGGTAAAAACTATTTTCACTAGTTTATACAGTAAACTCAAAATTCAACAACAGAAACACCCAGAACTTGATTAGATTAGAAGAGTTAGTTTAAAACTCACCTTATTTGATTTTTGAGTGATTTTGCAAGCAAGGTGGAGTTTTTAGGCCAAGGTAGGAAGCTAGGAACCTGTAGAGAAGGAGAAAACAGACATGCAAACCAAACAAAACTAGTTACATTAAACAATTTCTCAAAATCAGAAAATAGATGAAATAGATTGTGGTTCTGGAGAGATTACTTGTAGGAGATGTTAATTATCTAATTTCTCTTATATTTTAATTTAGTTTGGAGGCTTAGAAATTTGATTTAGAGCTTTGGAGAAGAAGCCATTACTGACTTTGTTTCTGGAAGAGGAAGAAATGAGAAGTGAAAATTGTACGTGCAGACTATCTCATTTCTGCCTTATTCATAAAATTTCATTTGGGTTTTGGTTTGAACCCAATAACTCTACCCTCTAAGCCATGTAATAAAATATAATGTTAATTATGTTATTAATTAACATATAAACCAATTTAGATAATTTACTTACACTATATCACTTTATTAAACCAAATAATTAACACAACTACATGTTTTATGTTTAATAAATTGTTAAACAACGTATAAAAGTTATTTTAGTTATTAAAAACCAATTTCCATCACTAAAATTCCATTTTTGCTTAAATGCTTTGATTTACACTATTTATTTAAATAGATTAACATTTTAACAACAAAATTCCACAAAATTCATTTTCTTGTTTAAATAATCATAACAAACCATATTAAAAATATTTTTACACCCAAATATTGTTTTTAACCAATATTCCACATTTTTATTTACAATATTATCCATATTTAATTTTTAACACATCACTAAAATTAACAAAAATCACTATTTGACCATTATTTCCACAATTATTGCATTTCAACAAATTAAAGCATTTAATGCTCATTTTTACCCCAAACTAACATAATAATGTTTCTAAAACTTTATTTCCTACATTTTATATTTATTTACAACAAATTAATGTTGAATTAAATTCTTTTATCTTTTATTTAAATTAATTCACTGCCAAATCAACATAATTCTTTTATTCTCATTTAATTCACAACCAAAACAACATAACTCCATTTTATTTATTCAAAACCCATTGTTAATTTAAAATAAACAAATTTCAACAAATTTCCCATCTCCAAATTTATTTTATTCCTCCATTTTAAATTATAACCATCGTTATAATTTATTTTCATAGGTAAGCACAAAACCAGGGTTGTTACAGACTTCCCCCTTATAAAAATTGCGTCCTCACAATTTCTATAAAAGAGTCATCTATAACACATTTATTTCATCATGAATTAGGAATAAGATAGGCTTGAGTCAAGAACACTCACCCTCAAACAGAAGAAGAAAGAAAATCGGGATATGTTCGCTCGATAAATTCTTTGGTTTTCCAAGTACAATCCTTGGGGTTAACAGACCATTGAATTTTCACAAGCAGAACATCCTTATTTCGAAGGCGCTTAACCTCCGAAGCAAGCACTCGAATAGGATTTTGCATAATATATAAGTCATGTGAGATCTCAAGCTCTTGCAAAACATGAGGATCAACAACTGAATCAGAATCACGAAGACACTTTCGGAGTTGAGACACATGGAATACATCATGAATACCAGAAAACTGAGCTGGAAGTGATACACGATATGCAACTGGGCCAATGCATTAAGTAATAGGAAATGGTCCTATATATTGAGGAGCCAATTTCCCAGTCCGAATGAAACGCATTACCTCCTTCAAAGGAGAAACTCGAATGAACACAAGATCACCAACAGAGAACTCTAATGGTCCTACAGTTGTCCGCGTAGGATTTCTACCTGCTCTGAGCCTCTTTCATTCTCTGTCGGATGAGATCAATCTTCTCAGAAGCTTTACGACTAGAGTCGGGGCCTAAAACCAACTTCTCCCCGGACTCCAACCAACAAGATGGTAATCGACATGGCCTTCCGTATAAGGCTTCGAAAGGAGCCATATCGATACTAGACTTAAAACTGTTGTTGTAGGTGAACTCAACAAGAGGTACGTGGTCTTCCCAACAACCACCAAAATCAAGAATACAAGCACGAAGGAGATCTTCCAGAATACGATTCACCCGTTCAGTCTGTCCGTCAGACTGTGGATGATAAGCTGTGCTGAAATTAAGCTTTGTACCCAAAGCTTTCTGGAGACTCTGCCAGAATCCACTAGTGAAAAGCGGATCTCTATCACAAACAATAGAACTAGAAACATCGTAAAGTCTCATGATTTCCTCAATATAGAGCTTAGCTAGATGAGAAGCAGTCTGATTGGACTTAATAGGAATAAAGTAGACTGATTTAGTCAAATGATCAACAATCACCCACACACTGTTATGGCCAGACATCGATCGAGGTAAACCATCAATAAAATCCATCGAGACTTAATCCCATTTCCACAACGGTACTTCAAGAGGTTGCAAAAGGCCACTAGGACGCTAATGCTCGACTTTGATAAGTTGACAAGTCATGCAATTGCTTACATAACTTGCCACATCCCGCTTCATACCTTCCCAATAATATAGATGTTTCATATTGGCATACATCTTACTACTACCAGGATGAATAGTATACTTAGAACGGTGACACTCATCAAGAATGTCTTTTCTAAGATCAGCAACATTAGGCACGGTTAACCTACCCTTCCTACGAATACAACCACGAACATCAATATCGAAATCCTTCAACTCATCACTACGGGATTCTGATTTACAAAGCCGAACAAGATGGACACGATCAGGATCTTGCCTCTGAGCATCGGAAATACGATCCAATAAACTGGGACGAGCTTCAAAGCTGAATAATAGAACATGAGAATCAAATACAAAAGGACAATCACGGATATCACAAGAAGATAAGGCTTCCAACATATTCCACTCATCTAACATCATAGAAACGACGGCTTGTTGTTTGCGACTCAGCGCATCAGCAACTTGGTTTCCCTTTCTAGGAGTATACTGAATATCGAAATCATAAGAAGCAAGGAACTCAAGCCAACGTTGTTGCCTCATATTAAGCTCTTTCTAAGTGAATATATATTCAAAGATTTGTGATCAGTGAAAAGAACAAATCGCTCGCCCAAAAGATAATGTCGCCAAATCTTTAAGGCAAATACTATGGCGGCTAATTCCAAATTGTGGGTAGCGTACTGAATCTCGTTTGGCCTCAATTGCCTAAAAGCATAGGCAACCACCCGATCCTTCTGCATTAGCACAGCGCCGAGACCACACCTACTAGCATCGGTATAAATGATAAGATCTTGATTCCCTTCGGGAACCACTAAGAAAGGAGCATGAGTAAGAAGTTCTTTCGATTTCTGAAAAGAAGACTCACACTTATCGGACCAAACGAAACGAACTCCTTTCCTCATAAGGCTAGTAAGAGGTAGGACGATGCGAGAGAAATCTTTAATGAACCGACGGTAATAACCTGCCAATCCAAGAAAACTACGAATCTCAGAAACATTCTCGGGCCTCTTCCAATTCTGAATAGCTTCGATCTTTGAAGGATCGACAGAAATGCCATTAAAAGAAACAACGTGGCCGAGAAACTTCGCCTTCTTCTCCCAAAAATGACACTTAGAGAATTTTGCGTTAAGTTGATTTGACAGAGGGTATTTAAGACAATCCTCAAGTGTTGGGCATGATCAGCTTCATATTTGGAATAAACAAGGATATCATCAAATAAAACCAAGACGAACTTATCGATATATTCCCGAAATACTTGATTCATAAGATCAGCAAAATAAGCAGGAGCGTTCGTCAAACCGAACGGCATCATAAGCCACTCATAAGATCCATAACGAGTGCAGAATGTGGTAAGAGGTATGCTATCCTCCGTAACTCGTAACTGATGAAATCCGGTAGCGAGATCAAGCTGAGAGAAAACTTTGGCACTAGATAATTGATCGAACATATCGTCGATCCTAGGCAAGGGATACTTATTTTTGACAGTCAACTCGTTAAGCTTGTGGTAATCAACGCAAAGCCTAAGAGTATCATTAGACTTCTTAACGAACACAACCGCGGCACCCCAAGGAGATGAACTAGATTGGATAAACTGCTTAGCTTCTAGTTCCAACAACTGCTTCCTGAGTTCCTCATTTTCCTTGGCAGACATCCTTGTGGGAGGACGACTGACAGGCTGAGCACCAGGAATAAGATCAATGCGGAACTCAATTGCCCGCTTGGGTGGCAAACTCGAAACATGCTCAAAAACATTGGAGAACTCACAAACAACAGGAATTCGAGATATGTCATCATCATCTCGAGATTCGAGAGAAAATAATGAAGCTTTGGAACTATTATCAACATGTCAAAGAATAACAGATAACTGATCAACAGAATCGGGATGCTTGAGATATAGAATCCTTTCGAGGCATAGGATTTGGGAATCATAACGAACAAGCCAATCCATCCCTAAAATTATGTCAAAACCAAGATACTGAATAACGTGCAGATTCACATGGAAAGAATAACCACAAAGAACAATCTCAACATCTTCACAAAACAGACTAAGTGTTGCGGATCCACCAATAGGATTCGCAATCCTCAAAGAAGTCATAAGACAAGATACATCCAAAGGAATAACATCAACGAGTTCCTTCGATACGAATGAGTGTGACACACCCGTATCAAAAAGAAATCGAATAGAATGGCCATGGAATAAAATAGAACCTTCCAAAATAGAAGGAAAACTACCTCTGGGTTGAGAAGAACCTCCAGAAGCATCAACAACATTCTGCTTCCCAGAATTAGGACCCTTGGGAGCTCGAGGGCATGATGAAGATCAATGTCCCTCTTGCTTACAACATCAGCAAATGTGAGGCTTGGGACATTCTCTAACCAAATGATCATGAGAACCACAATTGTAGCATCCCTTCTGAAGGTGTGCTACCTCGGAATGAGAACTAGAACCAACTCGCTTCTTCTTCTTATTATGCTGAAAAGATTTGGACTTATGGAAAGGAAACCGCTTCTTCTTATTAGGCTTCGAATGAACCCCAATTTCATCACTACTATCCTTATCCTTCTCAACAGCTTCAAGGCGAAGTGCCGAGTCAACAAGCTCCTCAAAAGTGACCCTAAGCTGAAGCATTAAGGCCTTCTTCAAATACTTTTTCAAACCATTCACAAACTTCTGATTCTTCTTATACAGTGTATTAATATGCTCAAAACCGTACTTGGATAAGGCTTCAAAAGAGGAAACATACTCGGAGACAGAAGATTTCCCTTACTTCAACTCAAGGAAACATTAAGCAAGGAGGGCTTTCTCTGATTTGGGAACGAACTTCAACTCGAATCCTTCCTTGAACTGATCCCAAGAAAGAGAGGACTCATCAACTTCCGCAATCAGAAGCTCGTACCAATCCAAAGCACATTCTTGCAACATACTAGATGCTATGAGTACGCGATGGTGGTCAGAAAGATCCATGCGAGAAAATATAAGATCACAAGTACGCAACCAAGCCTGAATCTCCAATACACTTTTTGAACCCTTGAAAGGCTTGCCCCCAAGGTGCGAAAAGTCGCGGCACATGCGAGAAAATGGTGACTTGTGAGGTGGAGGTGTAGGAGTACGAGCTGGAGGCTGAGTACTACGAAATAGCTAAATAAATTGATCGACGGACATATAGACTCCGTCTGGATGCGAGCCGCTAGATTGCCCAGCACCAGAACGACTAGCTCTACCTTTTCCAGCCATAATGCTGAAAGTAATAAGATAAGATAAATATTATTCACAGGGGTATACCATTGATAATAGAATTCAATATATGGAATACTACAGAATTATAATAGCATTCCTAGATGTATTCCCAAACCTATTATCTACCCCTAAAGACTTAGATTGAAGGACAATGACAAGGGAAGATTTGGATGGCATGAATATTGTCCTTCGAATGCTCTGTAACATATGTATTATTTTAGTTATGTTCTATATTTATCATATTTGCTCTGAACTCAGCTCCGATACCAAGCTGTGATGCCCCATCCCGAGACTCATACTAACAAAGGGCATTACTAGGTAATACTGTCTGCTAGTGCAGAGAATAAGGCTGGTTAGGAGCGACCATCTATGAGCTTTGTCTTAAATGGGTATCGAATACGTCGATTGAGTGTCCATTTTGTTTCCTTTTTTCTTTCTTAAGTCGATCAACATATCCGATTCAGGTTTAACACAAAACTACGGTGGCTAAGGATCGTATTCAGAACAAATATAATAACATTAAATACCTCATATCACAGAACAGGAACATACACATATATATACATCTACAGAGTCAGCAGAAGTACAACACATGTTACATGAGTTTGGTTCTTATGAACCAAATATACATCAGAGTCACCAAAGAATATATACATCGGAGTACTAAAACAAAAGGGGGCTACATCAAAACATACACTAAGTAATAAAGAGGAAAGATCACAGTGGAGCAAAGTAAGGTGAAGGTCAAAATGCAATCTACTGACCTGTAATGACCCGGTCTGACCCGAGCATCATATAAAAATATAAACACACAGGTCAATCTAGCCTAAACAAGAGGGTTAGTACATGATAGGCGAAGATAAGATACACAAGTAGGATAATAACTCGCCATGGATATGAACTCCATGTTCTCAAATCAACATATGGCATATAAGCCAAATCATGTAACAACATAAGTCATATGAGCCAAATCAATATACAACATAAGGTTTGTGAGCCAAATCACCAAACAACATAAGGCGTAAAAGCCAAAACATCAAACAACATAAGGCGTATAAGCCATGTCACCAAAACAACATAAATCTCAACATATTGAACTCACTAAGGAGTTCAAAACAAAAATGTAATCACCATGTCATCATCATCAAATAGCACAAAGGCTATGTATAACTCCAACATCCAACAAAATGGCGAAAACATTTGAAAATCAACAAATTCTAGAAATAAAAATAATGAAATCTAGAAAACAACAACAAAAGGTGGATCCTAACAAATGGCGAGTCTAAGCTATGCCGCACGTGCATCAACAACATGTGGCCGAAGCCTGCCAAGTATTATCAACAACAAATTTGGTGCCCAACAAATGACCCGAAAGTCCAACAAATGGCCCGTAAGCCAAACGAATGACCATGACCCGAAGGTCCAACAAATGTCCCGAAAGCCCAACAAATGACCAGAAGGTCTAGTAATGGAAATCAACATACCCGAAGGTCCAACATAAAGTGTCACCAACTTCCAGAGAGTAACCAAATCAGTGACAACAGTGCGTCCCATACCACACGTTCTCACTTAACCGTTTACTATAAGGTAGTTAATTTCACTCTCGTGTATGACCTCAATCGAAAAAGTCCGGAATTAACCGAAAAAGTAAACACATGTGTCTCATACCACATGTTTTACTAAATCTTTTAAGGCACTTCCTCGTTCTCTCGAAGAGTGCAAAAACGTGTAATTTTATAGAAAATAATTTACTTCGAGAAAACGAGTTAAAAACGATTTTTTGAAAATATTTGGAAATTATTTCCTTTTAAAATCCCTTTAAAAATAGTTAATTATATTATTTAATATTTAAAATAGGCTTAGAAATATATTTATACTTATAAAATCGATTTGGAAAAATATTTACTTCAAATCGGGTTTTAAATCGAAAATTCACTTTGAAATCGATTATAAAATCCGTGCACGAAATCATCGAAATCACAGCAAATTCAACATAGCTTCTCAATTCGAAACTGAAGTAAATAAACAACATTATAATGTGAAAACATCGCTAAATATAGGCTTTCTCATTCACATGATGAAGCCCTCAGAAATCAGTACAAAAATCAGCAAGAAAATGCAGCAAAAATCAGTGAAATATGCCAAAGAAGGACACAGAACAAGGCACAGATGGATCGACCACTAGGTCGACCCAACACATGGCTAGGTCGACCTGGAAGGTCGACCATCAAGTGCTCTAGGTCGACCTAGGTGTGTGGAAGGTTGACCTGAGGTCGATCTTCCTCCAGGTCTTCTCTGCGTGCTCCGATTCGATTTTATGAGTAGATTTCGACATGGTTTCTAGACGAACTGAGACGTAAAATTTGGCATGCTAATACAGCTATACACAAACAACAATCTGGCGGAATTCCGGCATGGATTTGGTGCAAGATTCAACAGCAAATGGATTGCAAAGTGACAGCCGGAAATTATATACTTGCTGTAAAAACTATTTTCACTAGTTTATACAGTAACTCAAAATTCAACAATTCAACAACAGAAACATCCAGAACTTGTTTAGATTAGAAGAGTGAGTTTAAAACTCACCTTATTTGATTTTTGAGTGATTTAGCAAGCAAGCTGGAGTCTTTAGGCCAAGATATAGAGCTAGGAACCTGTAGAGAAGGAGAAAACAGACATGCAAACCAAACAAAACTAGTTACAGTAAACAATTTCTCAAAATCAGAAAATAGATGAAATAGATTGTGGTTTTGGAGAGATTACCTGTAGGAGATGTTAATTCTCTAATTTCCCTTATATTTTAATTTAGTTTTGGAGGCTTAGAAATTTGATTTAGAGGTTTGGAGAAGAAGCCATCACTGACCTTGTTTCTGGAAGAGGAAGAAATGAGAAGTGAAAATTGTACGTACAGACTATCTCATTTCTGCCTTGTTCCAGAAATTTCATTTGGGTTTGGGTTTGAACCCAACAACCCGACCCACTAAGTAATGTGCTAAAACATAATGTTAATTATATTATTAATTAACATATAAACCAATTTAGTTAAGTTATTTACACTATATCACTTTATTAAACCAAATAATTAACACAACTACATGTTTTATGTTTAATAAACTGTTAAACAGCATATAAAAGTCATTTTAGCTATTAAAAACCAATTACCATCATGAAAATTCTATTTTTGCTTAAATGCTTTGATTTACACTATTTATTTAAATAGATTAACATTTTAACAACAAAATTCTAGAAAATTCATTTTCTTGTTTAAATAATCATAACGAACCATATTAAAAAAAATTTACACCCAAATATTATTTTTAACCAATATTCCACATTTTTGTTTACAATATTATCCATATTTAATTTTTAACACATCATTAAAATTAACAAAAATCACTATTTGACCATTATTTCCACAATTTTTGCATTTCAACAAATTAAAACCATTTACTGCTCATTTTAACCCCAAACTAAAATAATAAAGTTTCTAAAACTTTATTTCCTACATTTTATATTTATTTACAACAAATTAATGTTGAATTAAATTCTTTTATCTTTTATTTAAATTAATTCACTACCAAATCAACATAATTCTTTTATTCTCATTTAATTCATAGCCAAAACAACTTAACTCCATTTTATTTATTCAAAACCCATTATTTATTTAAAATAAACAACAACAAATTTCCCATCTCCAAATTTATTTTATTTCTCCATTTTAAATTATAATCATCGTTATAATTTATTTTCACAGGTAATCACAAAACCAGGGTTGTTACAGATGGTTGTGTTTGATAGATTTGATGCGGAAATTAGAACTGGAAAGAGGTTGTTTTGATTCTGTTTTGTAGGTGCTACAAAACTTGACATTCATATTAGATTTGACTTAGAATTTGCTATTTATTCAAGTATAAAGGAACTTACAGGTTTGAATTTGGCTTAGATTTCATGCCAGTCTATTGCGACGGTGGTTATGAATAACCGTAGAAAAAAATAGGCCAGTTGCGTCGGTTGTAATAAACAACCGTAGCAATAGGCTACACTTTTGAAGTCAAATGCAGTCTATTGCGACAGTTGTTATGAATAACCATAGCAAAAAATAGGCATGTAACGTCGGTTTTCATAAACAACCGTAGCAAAAAAGTTGTTTCTTACGATGGTTTAAAAATCGTAGCAATAAGTTTATGTCTGTTGCAACGTTTGCATCTGCTACGGTTGTTGAACCGACGCAATAAGGGGTAAACAAACCGACGCAAATGACCTGTTTTGCAATAGTTTGAACTATTTTCATTTATAAATGATACTTTCAAATGGGTTGGAGTTAGCTTTCGATTTAATCAACTTGCCTTTGTTTATATAGGAGAGCTTTCGAATGAGTTGACGTCTTTATGTTATAAAAGAAGCTTTTGAAAGGATAAAACCCATGTTGCCGCATTCAAATATTTCGAATCAATGCTTTCAAAAGGGTGCTTTCGCCTTTATACTCTAAAGCCGCCTTCTCAATGCTTTTGAAATGGTAGTTTAACTGCTTTTAAAATGGTTTCGGAGGCAATGGTTTCGAAAGGGTTGGTTTCAAAACTATCCTCTTTCTTTTACTTGGGATAAATGCTTTCGAAGGTAATGCATTTGCCTTTATTCTTTTATGACCCTTAGCTATATTAAAAGTTAAACCCAAAAGGCTTTGAAAGGAATGATTTTAAATGGTTTCAAAGCCATGTTTCCACAGGCTTTTACTCGAACCCAACACTTTCGAAAGTTATGTTTTAAGTGAAGAACTTCAGTGCTTTCGAAAGGTTTATAATATGTGTTTCGAAGGGGAGATCCCCAATGTTTTCGAAAGGTTTATCTGAATATTTGAATGAAGGGTCTCTAATGCTTTCGAAAGACAAGTTTAAATGTTTTGAAAAAAAGGACATATAAGGTTTTAGTAAAGCTTTCGAAAGGGTTACTCTCAATGATTTCGAGAGGCACTGTTTAAGGTTTAAACCGAGGTTTCGAAGGTATTGTTTGGCTTCATGTCCAAAGATATTTTAAGTTAAAAAGGGTTTTAACTTACTTGATAATCCCATTGACAAAGTTTCATCAACACTGTTTTATGTAAAGTATATATATCATGGCATAAGTGTTTTGAGTAAATCAAAGTATATGATTTCCTTGTTTAATAAAGGTACGGTTTCAGGGGTAAATTATTTGTAAAGACTATTTACAAGGAAATAAAGTTTTAACAGGGTAGTTTACCCTAAGATAGGAAATGAAACATGAATAGGGTAGTAACCCTAAGTTCATGACTCAGATGTTAGAAGACCAGATGGAATTGGTGTAGGGTCACGCCCTATACTTTAGCTATTAGCCCCTAGCTAAAATATGTTCAAAATTCTAGTGTGTAGGGCTTGTCACATGTGGGACTAAATTGGGGTTACACAAAGAAGGGAATATACAGTGTAAAGATAGGTTATTGATGAGACCGTAAAACCATTAAATTCAGTTGACCCTAGAAAAAGAAAGTTAAGGGCAGTTAGCCCAGTATTGTGTCTAACAGAAGTTGGATTTTGATTATGTCTGATAGGCCCGAGTAAGCCAATGATTAATAGTTAGCCAAGTAAAACTATAGTGTGGATAGATAATCCATTGATTTCCTGATTTTTAAGCATATGTGTATTTGCTATTATTGTTATAATCAGTTTGATTGTAGGATTCTGGTTTGCAAAACATATGCTTTTTAAAGGGATATTACTGAGGGGAAACCCATTCCGCTATGCGGCGTGGTCTCACTTAATATCAGTAAATCGAGATGTAATAATATTATTCACACCAGGCTTTTTGTCTGACTCGAAGTTTATGTTTTCCCCCTTAAACTCTGGGGTGCTTAAAATTTAATTTGAGTAGATTGAGAGTTAAGGTTTTTCACATTTAGTAGGTTGGACGAATAAGCTTTTGAAGACGTGCATGAGGCAATGTTAGCTATATAGAAGCTATTTAGATTTATTTCCTCTGTGATGTATTTATGACAGACATGTCTATCTAGTACTCTGATCATCCAAGGGGGCATCTTCATATGTCGCTCTTGGGGTAATTTGTAATAATTATATTTGATCAAAACCTGAAAATCGTTTTGGGATTATGTAACTGAATATGAAATATGGATTTGAATGTAATCAGAAAAGTTGTTTTTGAACTCTGTTATTTTATTTCATATTCATGTGCTTCGGATATTATGGATATCATTAACATTACCGTATTTTGTCATCGAAAGTTAATACTATAGATGACTGCAACATCTGTAGCGCTTAGATTCAGGCCTCAACATAGGAGATGTTACAACTTGGTATCAGAGAATAGGTTTATGAAAACATAAAAGAAATTTAAAATTTAAAATGATTTTTGAAAATATAATCCTAAGGTAGAGAAGAGACTGGGTATGGGATAACGTTATAGTAACGTACTTGTATTTCCTATATATAAGTATACGTCTTATCTCTATTTGATGTGCACGTAAATGTGCATATATTTACATTCATATTTTATATATTTTTATTTAAATAAATTTCATATTTGGGCATTTTAACATGTTTTCAATTATTGTCAAATCATTATATAGTCATCTTCATTCAGGGGCAAAATGGTCATTTTTGTGCATGTGTCAATTTGAGAATTTTTACTTGGACATTTTTTTATGATTTTTATAGGAATTTGAATGCATATGGAAGAGACTTTTATGAAGATACATGCATGCACAAATGAATACAAAGGAATGAAGAGGGAAATAATTCAAGCTCAAAATCATGGAGGACCCCACCCACTTACCTAAATCTACAATTAGAAGCTAATGGACAACTAAGTGGAGGTTAAAGCTTCATGCACATTTAATGATGGATTAATTAGTGGCTAATGGCTACTTGGTCGCCACACTTCCTAAAGGGCATTTTGGGAAGCACCCTAAAAATTGAATTATGGTTTTATGCATGTATAAATAGCCCTCTTATGTACATGTAAATGATCTTCTACTCTTTCACATTAGTTAGGAAATTAAGCAAGCAAATTGTAAGCTCAATGTTATATGAAATAAAAATGGCTTCCTAACCTCTTTCTCTTTTCTTTTCTACATGTTTTTATTTACTTTTATGCTCATTTTTATTCTTATGCTCTCTTTCATTTCATGTTCATAGTTTAGATTTACATTTACGCACTAGTTTAGTTCATTTCCTTCTAGTAGTTAATCTTCTTTTCCTTTTTTTTATTCTCTACTTTATTTTATTTTCGATGTTGAAATCTCTATGTGTTGAAATGATAACACAAATGAGAGGCTAAATCCCTACAATTTAGGGGTAATGAAGCTTTCTTTTATCATGTAAATTCAACATAAATTTTCTATGTATGATCTCTTTTGTGCTTCATGAGAAAATGGATGTTTATGTTTGTTTGTGTTTTATGTTGAATTTGATAGCCTACTTTGTTCATAACAAATAGGCCATGCTTATCTCATTAATCACAAATTGCCTCTTCATCTAAATATGATCATGGCAATGAAGTGAAGTTTTAATCAAAATTTGACGATCTATGTTACGAATTAATAGTAAATAGATCATGCTTAAACTAGGTTTTGGTTTCATTTTCTATACCATGCTTCATGAGATTTGAAAAATTAGGACTAGAGTTGTATTATAGTTTGATGGTTGATTTGTATAAATTAATAACTCAAATAGGCCATGCTTATGATAAATACATCACTAATCCTACTTAGATTAAAAAGAGATCATCATTTGATTTTATGTTGATTTATGTGAAAAATATAAGAAAGTGAATTTGCCTCTAAATTGAATTTTAATCACATAGTTTTTAATCTCAACATTTGCTTAGCTTTCTAGTTTTCAAAACAATCTCCACTTTTGGTTTAATTTGATTGATTAGAAATTTAAAATCTAACAATTCCCTGTGGATCGACCCGTACTCGCCACGTACTAACTTTTGTACGCTGTGTGCTTGCGGTAAATTTTAATTTGAAATTTATCGGCGATTTTCTAATCCGATAGAAAATTCGTCGTTAAACAAGTTTTTGGCGCCGTTGTCGGCGAGTTGCTTTGATTTTAGTTTTCTATTCTTCGAATTATTTGTTGTTTGATTTTTGTGTGTTTTAATTTTTTCTGTGTTTGCATTTATTTACAAAAAAGAAAAAAAAGTATTTCGTGTGTTTGTGTGATATTTTTGCTTTCAATTTTGGTTGTGTGCTTTTTCTTGTTTGATTTGCATTTGCATATTAAAAAAATATACAATTCCATTTGAAAAAAAAAATCATTTCATTTTTCTTGCATTACAATTTGCAATTTTACAATTACACTCTTTTTTACAAATTGTGCACTGTCTCAAACACACTGTGCACATACCACTCTCTGTTTACAACAATTACATATTTTTTATTTTCTATTTACAAACTATTGCATCTTCAAACTGTTTCTGCCTTCTCAAACCACAACATCATTCAGACAACATCACCATTCACTTAACCACATTCACTCAACACAATTCCTTATCATAATCAAAACTGCACTATTGCCTCTGCCTTACATACATCATCAAACATCACTGATTGCCTGAAACATACCACCAAAGCATATATTAACACCAGAGCATCTTCATACCACCTTCCCCTGCTTTGCCATACCGCACCATACAACGACAACTACACAGTACTGACCACTACCATATCAACTTCAACTGCCACTCTACTACAAACCCTCTGATCTCAGTGCATAACATTCCAGCAACTCCACTGTCAAAACATCCCTTCTCACTTCCTACTTGCAAACAGTGTATACATCACACAAACATCATACCTTTGTCAACCTCCCTTCATCACTTTCTGTCAACCTACCATCAACATAAGGTAAACTACTACATCAACTACTGTCAACTTCTGATATCTACATCAACTTGCCATCACCTTATTACCAAACATATCACTGCCAAAACCATCCATCACCACCCACATATCATCTAAACAAACTCCACCACTGCTTCATACAAGAGCTTGATGCCTGCACATTACAACTACAGTGCAACATCATCCACTGTCATCTCATCTTCAACCATCACTGGCCATTCTATCTACTTCACAACCTTCATATATCCAATAAAACATTCAACTGTCATTCTTCCTACATCAGTCACTGCCTGGCCACCATCAACTTCTCATCATAATTATTGCCATACTCCTTCAACTCCACTGATCAATCTGTTGCATAAAAACCCACCGCTGCTCTCTGGTTCACGACTAACCACCAACCATTCCAACCCTCCAATATACTGTCACAACAGTTTCAACAACAAACCTTCTTTATCGCCTGTACTCTTACCTCCCAACTGTCTTCATATCAACCTCTCTGACCATCTTCAGCAAACAATACTTTCTCTACCACCTCCAGTCGTATACCACTCTGCTCTAGTTACTTCACCCTGCAGCAACCTCCTGCACAACAACCCACCACAAGTCTCTGGCCATACACTTCATCCCCAAACACTACAGATCAAATAGCCATTTCCTCCTCTAGCTCTTCCACCACCCTAAATTCTTCCTCTACACACAAACCAACAGCAGGCCAAACCACAAACAATCATCTGTGAACCCGCAATCAATCAGAAAACCCACAATACTGCAATCGAATTCCTCCACTTAAAACTGCCACCACAATCACCGCCTTCGACCACTACTCCAACCAACCACGATACAAATCCAACCAACAACCCCACTGCTCACCAGAATCTAACTCATCGACCACCCTCCAATCCAAGTCGAGAAGCATAGCAGCGACCCCAAGCAAAATCTCACCACAAACCTCCAATCACCAAAATGGAATAAACCTCAAATCGACACGAATAACCACCGCCCTGAATCCAGAATCGTAATCACCTCCTTCAGGGCTAATTATCGCCAATCATTGCAATCAATTCCTCAATAGTATTTGACTTCGCGAATTCATACGTTTTGGTTTCGTAATTTTATTTTATTTTTCTCTGAATTCGCCCATCCCTTTGGCTTGGAATTTTTTTTTAACAGAGAATAGTGACATAATTTGAGGGTGTTTGGGTTTGTTTATTTTGTAGGGTTGGGTGGGTAATACCACTTTATTTTTTATTTTTTATTTTGTGACTTAAGTGAATTTTGTGAATTAAGTGATTATTTGGGTCCTTTGCAAGGTATTTTGTTTGAATTGTTTTCTTTCATTTTGTTGTTCCATCTTATTTTAAAAAAAAGAAACAAAAAAAAGGTTTTTTTTTGTTTTGTTTTGGTCTTAATTTGTCTAGTTTTAATTTGTTTTACATTCCACCCATTCTTTTCTTTCAAAAAAAACTCATTGTTCAATATTTTTGTTTTAATTTGATTTCTTTTCTTCAAGTACAAATTCATTTGCTTTTGTTTTTCATTTTTGTTTTGTATAAAAAATTGTGTGTGTGTGTGTGTGTATATATATATATCTTGTTTTAATTTTTAGGTTACCAAAGCAGGTAAGAAGAGTTGCTTCGCTCAGCTTGCCAAAAAATAATTGCTTCCTTGCTTGCTTAAAAAATTGCTAATAATCTGCACGCTCTGGTATCGTGCCATTTTCCCTTTTTTATTTGAATTGCATTGTGGGTTGCTTGCATTTGCATTTATATAAAAAAAATCAAATCCAAAAGCAAAAACAAACTTCATTTTAGTTGCACTATTAATACACGTTCGATTTCTTGTTTTGCATTCATCTCATCTTGTTTTATTTTCTAAGGGCAATACCCCAATTCACATAAGGTGAGGGATTTCATCACCCTTTCCTTAGCCCACAAATCGCATTTCATCATAGAATTTGACTAATAAAGGTTAGACATTCAATGTAAGGGTGTCGCGAGCTCATCTAGGGCATAATTGTATCTTCACAATTGTTCTCTTTGAACAATTTTATTTCTTGGTGTCTAGGCTACGGCAGAGTAATAACCATTTATAAATATTATGGTGATTCGTAAATATTATAGTGGTTGTTCCTCTAAAGATACTTAAACCTTTGGTTGCATTGCTACGGTGATACGTGGTGCACCGATAACTCTTTCCTGTTACCTGGCTGAGAAATATTTTTGTTGATTTAAGACAAAGAGCTGAGGGTAAAACTTTAGCTCAGGAGTATAACATATTAAGTAGCTCATTAGAGATAGGGTGAAGTATACCCTAAAATGAGTAATCCCTAAGATATCTGTCCGTACGCCTCAGTAAATTCTCTTACTATCCACCTATAGTGAGTATGAGTGCAAGAAGAGGATGAGATAGGGGACAGGGAAATACGACTATAGATGGTCAATAACCTGTAACAACAAGAAAACAATCATTTCTCTATCAATCTCTTTTGTTCAACATCTCTTTTCTCAATTCTTCGATAGTTCCTGGTAGATCCAGAAAGAAGATTCGATATATTAATATGGGATGTAAACTCCAAATAAGTCAGTCAGAATTGTTTGTTTGGATGAATTGGTTGCTTTGTTTGCTATGGTTGATAGGTGTCACATACCGAAATTTTCAACTTTCGAAAATTCGACATCGATACTCACTTTATCGACTGCCGAGCAATCGAGTGCCGGAAACTCCAATAGTGAGGGTTTTAAATAGAAGAAAAAGGTAGAAGAAGAAGAAAGAAGAACAAGAAAGAACAGAAGAAGAGAAAATAAAGAGAAGAACAACAGAACAACAGAAACAATATCAGAATCTCACATATCGCAGCGGAACAATATATAATAGATAAACACTAGTCTTTTAAAACAAAGAATTATATCAGTTTTTATACATACATCAATCCGAGTCAATATACAACAATGGACAGTTATATAAACTTGTCCTCATACAGAATACACAGCGGAATAAATACTATCAGATACAAATACTACGTCTCGTCCTCCAGCTTATCTCCAAGCTCCAGTTTATCCAGAATATCCTGATAACCTAACTCTAGACTGCCCGTGTGGAAATTGGTGGGCACCCAGAGTTTAGAAGGGAACAATAAACTCCGAGTCAGTCATGGTGACTGGTGTGAGATCGTAAAACAGTTATTTTTCACAAAGAAAATAAGACAAATTCGCAATGCTTTTGGAAAATGAAACTACCATAAGACCTCCCACCACACACACAATGCAAACGCAGAATTGGAGGAGATTTCTTCTTATGATAGTCAAAGATGCTTACTATGCAAAATCAAATCATTTTTGATATTATTATTAGTGCATAGTGTAGAAAACATTTCGAAAGTATAATATTAATCTTAGCCAGCATACGACCAGTATCGTATGCCTACTATAGCTACCATCTAAACAGTGGTGACCACCGTACGTAAATGGCAGGTTCTACAACTAATACCGTACAAGGTTCGTATTGGAGTTTGGATTTCCAACAAATGGTCAGGCTAAGGAACTTCCTATGCCACGATGGGTACGTCCCTGGAATAGACGACCCGAGAAATAACCTAACATTACGGTTAGATCTCTGCCAACACAAGGCCGGGTTACCTCTGCAAAAATAGGTAACTACTGACACGCGTATGCCATCCCCCGATCGTAACCGATCTTCCCGAGGATCCCCGATTTCCAACAAACCACATCAAAATAATAATGCAGCAACCACATAGGTTAAGTATCTGGGCTCCATACCATGATACCACCTCTATCCAGAAGGAATGACATACACTAAGGGGTGCTACTCCCTAGAACCTTGCCGCATCCTTCCTGTTTTGACCATTTCCGGGGTGTGAGGCTCGACGAAGTCTCGTCCACAAAGCTACGCTTTCTACAAAGCCATGCTTCGGGTCAAACAAATGATCAACCTATGATCACAAAGATATAAGATCAAACAAATGATCATATCGCAAATGATCAAACACCGATCATTTCACAGCAACACTCAGTATGCCACGTTACCAAATTGGGAGTATATCGCTGATAAATTTCAACTACATAACCTCTGAGCTCGTACGTCTCAGAGAAGGGTGTTAAGCTAGAGAATAAATTCTCCGCCACCAACAGAAATGTATTTGAAAGAAATCGGCTTTATATCTCAAATTGTAACGTCAGACACACAATCCATACAAGTCTGTTCCGGGATCGAACAGAACCGAAGGCACTTCTCACGAAGCCCTTGCATATCCGGATAAATTTCTAATCACGTCCGGACTTCCCGTCACTAAGGGTGATAAAACCTCTAAATCGGAGATCAGCCGATGTAGAGTAACTCGACGGTAATCCTTCCGTTTTCAAAAATATCCGGTCTTCAACACCGGTCTTCGAATGCAATTCATAACGACGTATCACATATTCGGAATGGGTTATACGACCCCATGGTCCTTTCCCGGCTAACCCGAATAGTGAGCGATTATTCAAAAATAAGTGTGGCATTCAAATTCATCCAATTCACAACAAATACCCATTTAAAGGTAATTATTGATAGTCGGTTATTTAACTATCAATAAAGATGCGCAACATCATCAGATTCCAAATAATTTTCCAAAATTATTTGTTTTCCAAAATATCTTTACTAGATATAAAATTTCCACACTTAATCATTTGAAAAAAATTTCAAATCAATTTCCACATTTCATTTTATCTTTGAAGATAAAATATCAAAACAGTTCATTTCATATTGGAAAAGCATTTCCAAACTTATTTAATAATAAGTAATTCACTAATCTATTTATTTTCAACATTTGAAAATATTCGATATACTTAAATCAAAATTAAGTATACATTTCATTCTTTAAGGAAATCATTTACTATAACAACATCTATTTGAGTCAAAACGAATGTTACGTAAAACATCGTTACGACGACTCAAAATCACTAGTATAGGGATTCGGAATTAAGATAGATATATGAATCCCAATACTATATAAAACATTTCCTTTTGGAAATCATTTACTATAACAACAGTGTTATAGTCCATCATTTCCTTCTATTTCTCGAAAACGTCTATTTCAACAATAAATGTTGAAAACTATGTATTCGATACTTAACACGTTTTAAAACATCTTTTAAAACAATTACTTCATTTCGTAATATCGTTTCTCCAAAACATATCCATTTTCCTTAAGAATATATTCACTGTCCAAAATCGTGAATATACTTCACTAACCACATTTCAATCTTTTCTACACATTTATATTTTCAAGAATTATCCACTATCTAAAATCGTGGATAAAATTCCCTTAATAATCTCTATATCTAAAATCAATCAAATTTGATTTATTTTCGAATTTATAAAAACAACGTTTATAAATTCTATTTCCATTTTATAACAACTTCGATTTATACATCTTCTTTAATGACCCATTCCATTTATAAGTTAATATAACTTATAATTCATTTATTTTAAAAGAAATCGTTCTTTTAAACTTCACAAAATTTAAAACTTTCAGATTTCATTAACTTATGAAATCCCATTTATACTTCATTTTAACACTTATAGAAACTTGTCTTATAATCCCAATTTTTCAAATTTATAAATATCCATTTTTGTACATCTTTTAAATAAACCGTTTATAATACTAGAAATCCCAATTTAACCCATTTCATAAATTTCTTAACTTTTATTTCAAAAATCAAACTTTGATTTTATTTCACAAAAATCTTAACTTTTATAACTTTAAAATTTTAGACGTTTATTTATTTGAAATAAATCAATTCAAAAATTCAATAAAACGTCTACTTTCAAAAATCACTTTAAAATCCTTTTAAAGTAAAAGTCGTTATTTTTAAATTTCAAAACTGAATCCGATGATGCAACAACACCAATTAGTCAATCACAACAACAACATCATATATCAACATATGATAACAGAATATACATCAATATCTGTAAATAAATAAATACCGGTGAGGAATCCAGTTGGATCCCTCCAACCTGTTTCCCTGCATCCACAGACGTTAGCACAATACCAATTCCACTTCGAGGTGGAATATCGCGGTATATGGGTTTTATAAAAATAATCCGCTTACTAACGGCGCAATAGGGTCTCATCCGCTATACGAGGCGGGAAATCAATCAATCCAATATATACATATGCCAATATGTATATATTGCTATATATAGATATATATCCTACTATATCTAATATCACATCCAATAGCAATCAATAACTACAAAAATTCCACATTCAATTTTGAGTGAGAAAAATCTCACCTTTGCTTTTAGTTTGTAATCCCTTTCCATCCCGATCTGTTTCTCGATTTTTTTCTTGATTTATACCTTGTATAAATATTTTATACAATTTATCAATACTCGAATTAAATCGAACAATTTAAATTCCATTTTAACCAATTTTTTCGTTTTGTAATTTTAATTATCCAACGAATTTTTCTTTAAACAAATTTTCTTTTAATAAATCTGTTTACAAAAAATTAACTTTAAACTAAATTTCCTTTAACTTATTGTTTATATAAATTACTATACCCTAATCTCATAGATATTTTTCAGATTTAAATCGAAATGAACAAATAGGAAATACCTTTGCTCAAAACAAGGCTCGACCAGAACTGCCGCCTTCGTAGCCTACTCGCGACCTCCACATCGTCACTGCCATCACCTGGCATTACGCCCACCAGTAAAACTTGAGAACAACTCCCCTACTCCACTTCGAGTATCATGACGAGCTGCGACTCCAAAATCAAACGCGCCTCGCCTTCGAACTGTGAATCCAAGCTCGAGTTGCTCGCCGCTCGCGTCTGCCACCAACACCCAGCCGCGACTTCACCAGTCCCGACTTCGATGCCCCTTCGCTAGCCGCCGCCTCGCGATTGCCGATCTCGAACGCGATTCCAGTAGCTGTATAAAGAGACTGCAGCAGGGCTTCAAATCGGCAGTAGAAAATATCACGTAGGAGGCAAGGACGAGTCGACGATGGCTGATGGAATAGCCGAGTATGCAGCGATGATTACCTCGAAGGCGTTGATTTACGAAACCCTAGTTTTCACGGGTTCAAGCATCGCGACATGGAGATTGCTATTGAACTGTAACTTCGAAGTAAAACAGATTTTTTCTTTGTTCGTTTGGTTTAAAACTGAAGAGAAGGGAACGAGATTTATTTGTGAAGGAGGGACGGCCATGATTCTCGAATTTTGGACGAACAAGAAAATGGTTTCGAGATTTTTTTCCTCGGCTGTTTGGTTTACTATTTTTGTTTCTCTTCTGATCGAACTGAGATTTGAGAAGATGGAAAGGAAAGAAAAATGGGTACGAAGGAGACACAATGGAGGCGGGTTGTACATATTGTCGATAAAAGAAAACAATTATATTCTATTTAATTTCAATTTGCCTCAGAATAGATTTCTATGCGTTTATATATCGTACGCTCAAACCACAACTCTAAATGTTACAAAAATTGAAATCCGATAATAATACAATATTACGGATCCAATGGAACTGGTTTCGCTGAATTCCGAGACTGTGTGAAAAATGACTATTTTTCAATATCGGTTCAAACAATTAATTTCAAAACTGATCAAATTGTTTCCAAACTAAATTCTGAAGCTTCTGTTATCTTCAGCATTATAAATACGAATTTTAGAAACTCTCGAAATATTTTTCTTCAACTGTAAATTGAAGATTTAAATTTCTATTCAACTTTCAATCGATTAAATTTTAAAGTTTAATCGCAAATTTCAAAATTATATCGGGGATTCAAATTAAATCATCGTTCAAATATTTAAAATTAATTTAATATTCTCAATTTAATTTGTTCAAAATTCTGGGTTGTTACAGACTTCCCCCCTTAAAAGAATTTCGTCCTCGAAATTACAAGTTAGAAAGAAAGGTCCTTAACTCGTCTACTATTTTTCACAATCCAAATAGTTTTATCAATTTATCAAAACAAATCTTCCTACTAAAGATTCGTTATTAATTCAACTAATTTTCCAACTCTAATTATAAGTTTCAACAACTTCATTGTTTTACTACTCTTTTCAAATTTAAATTCAAATTCAAATTTTAAACTTTCAAAATTTTTCACAAAAATTTTCTAACACTCGAAATTTTCGAAAAATTTCGCCAGCGTCTCCTTTGCGCGGCTAATACGGTACGACTACAAAACGTCCCTACGGACTCTCAGATTTCAAAAAGAAAAGAAAAGGCCAAGCGGCTAGAGAAGAAATCAGCAAAAACTCATATTATAATTCAAATACTTACCTTTTGTCGAGCAATTCAAATTATCTTTGAAATCAAATCCAATTCCTTTATACACCTGTATATCCTACTCGCCATAATATCTAGTTACATATCCAAACCATTTTGCAAATTCTATTACAAAATTTTCAATATCAACTGCTTATGCATTTTTTAGTTCGCTATCGAAGTTACATATATTCATTTTCATTCAATTTTACATTTCACATTCATTTGAATTTAATTCACAATTCCAATCTAATTTGGATTCCGTTCGACTTCTGAATATTGAATTTTTATCAATTAACTTTAGTTCACTTCAAACCAATCTCAAAACTTCATTTTATTTCACACAATTCAAATTCGTTTTCAATATTCAGTTTTAACTCCAGTTTTATTCTTTTGTTCAATCATCAAATTTTACTTAAGAATTTCACACTTCATTTCTTAAGTTCAATGTAAATATTCCATATACACATTATATTTATTTTCAATTCACTATTATGGTTTATAACCACTCATATTAAACTGGATTTCAAATTCCATATGAATTTTAATTCATCTCAAACCATATTAATTTGTCATTTCTTCAATTAGTTTCCGTTACTAATTTTATTTCAATACTTTACTTTACAAATTTGAAATGAATTTTTCAACATTCAATTTACTTTCATTAAATTGATTCACTTGTACTTACATTAATTTAACCCCATCCTTTAAGTTAAATTTATTCTATCAAAATCCAATTTGTAAAAGTTATCAACTTACAATATTTCATAAATATTTTTATATATAGTATTCCAGAGTCTTTTTCAACCTTTCAAAACCATTTTGAAAACAATTCAAATTATCCTTTGAATTTTCTAAAACAAAACCCAAATTTTCTAAACAACTTCCATTTAAACAATTAGGCAGCAATTTCTCTTTTGGAAACCCGAAAATGAACATCGATGATGCTGCAGTCATTACCGAAGTTATTTTCCAGCGACCGAAAAGAGTTTAGAGCTTTCATCCTTTCAGAACATTTTTCAAAACCTTTGAAATCCATTTTCAAATCAAAAAGGATTTAAACTTTCCAAATCTCCAAAATTTTCAAATTCTTTTCAGAACATTTCCAAAAACTTCTCTGGAATTCCGTTTTAAATTACAATTCACATTTATAATTTACATTCTTAAATTTCATTCGTATATGAATTTATTTCTTAACTTTGGAGTTACGATTTCAATTTCTCATTTAATTTCAATGATAATAGTTTAATGTTATCACTTCTAACAAACATGCAACCATATATTATAGTACTTCATAGAAAAACATTTCTTTTCTATACAAAAATAGTTTTGGGTAAAATTATCTCATTTACCCTATTTTAAAACAATACTGTGTCGGTTTATCTTGTTTAGAGTTTAGAAACCCCTATCGATTACAGTTAGCTAGACTGCACCGACCAGAATCCATAAACAATCAACCGATAAGTCAACACAATACAAAACAATTTTATATTCACTAACAAATACGCACTCGTATCTATTATTACACTCACACTCATTCTAGAGTACTGCTGACTCTATCTCTAATGAGTAACACCCAACAGAGCAGGGTTGTCGCTTAACCATATGCTCTGATACCACGCTGTCACATACCGAAATTTTCGACTTTCGAAAATTCGACATCGATACTCACTTTATCGACTGCCGAGCAATCGAGTGCCGGAAACTCCAATAGTGAGGGTTTTAAATAGAAGAAAAAGGTAGAAGAAGAAGAAAGAAGAACAAGAAAGAACAGAAGAAGAGAAAATAAAGAGAAGAACAACAGAACAACAGAAACAATATCAGAATCTCACATATCGCAGCGGAACAATATATAATAGATAAACACTAGTCTTTTAAAACAAAGAATTATATCAGTTTTTATACATACATCAATCAGAGTCAATATACAACAATGGACAGTTATATAAACTTGTCCTCATACAGAATACACAGCGGAATAAATACTATCAGATACAAATACTACGTCTCGTCCTCCAGCTTATCTCCAAGCTCCAGTTTATCCAAAATATCCTGATAACCTAACTCTAGACTGCCCGTGTGGAAATTGGTGGGCACCCAGAGTTTAGAAGGGAACAATAAACTCCGAGTCAGTCATGGTGACTGGTGTGAGATCGTAAAACAGTTATTTTTCACAAAGAAAATAAGACAAATTCGCAATGCTTTTGGAAAATGAAACTACCATAAGACCTCCCACCACACACACAATGCAAATGCAGAATTGGAGGAGATTTCTTCTTATGATAGTCAAAGATGCTTACTACGCAAAATCAAATCATTTTTGATATTATTATTAGTGCATAGTGTAGAAAACATTTCGAAAGTATAATATTAATCTTAGCCAGCATACGACCAGTATCGTATGCCTACTATAGCTACCATCTAAACAGTGGTGACCACCGTACGTAAATGGCAGGTTCTACAACTAATACCGTACAAGGTTCGTATTGGAGTTTGGATTTCCAACAAATGGTCAGGCTAAGGAACTTTCTATGCCACGATGGGTACGTCCCTGGAATAGACGACCCGAGAAATAACCTAACATTACGGTTAGATCTCTGCCAACACAAGGCCGGGTTACCTCTGCAAAAATAGGTAACTACTGACACGCGTATGCCATCCCCCGATCGTAACCGATCTTCCCGAGGATCCCCGATTTCCAACAAACCACATCAAAATAATAATGCAGCAACCACATAGGTTAAGTATCTGGGCTCCATACCATGATACCACCTCTATCCAGAAGGAATGACATACACTAAGGGGCGCTACTCCCTAGAACCTTGCCGCATCCTTCCTGTTTTGACCATTTCCGGGGTGTGAGGCTCGACGAAGTCTCGTCCACAAAGCTACGCTTTCTACAAAGCCATGCTTCGGGTCAAACAAATGATCAACCTATGATCACAAAGATATAAGATCAAACAAATGATCATATCGCAAATGATCAAACACCGATCATTTCACAGCAACACTCAGTATGCCACGTTACCAAATTGGGAGTATATCGATAATAAATTTCAACTACATAACCTCTGAGCTCGTACGTCTCAGAGAAGGGTGTTAAGCTAGAGAATAAATTCTCCGCCACCAACAGAAATGTATTTGAAAGAAATCGGCTTTATATCTCAAATTGTAACGTCAGACACACAATCCATACAAGTCTGTTCCGGGATCGAACAGAACCGAAGGCACTTCTCACGAAGCCCTTGCATATCCGGATAAATTTCTAATCACGTCCGGACTTCCCGTCACTAAGGGTGATAAAACCTCTAAATCAGAGATCAGCCGATGTAGAGTAACTCGACGGTAATCCTTCCGTTTTCAAAAATATCCGGTCTTCAACACCGGTCTTCGAATGCAATTCATAACGACGTATCACATATTCGGAATGGGTTATACGACCCCATGGTCCTTTCCCGGCTAACCCGAATAGTGAGCGATTATTCAAAAATAAGTGTGGCATTCAAATTCATCCAATTCACAACAAATACCCATTTAAAGGTAATTATTGATAGTCGGTTATTTAACTATCAATAAAGATGCGCAACATCATCAGATTCCAAATAATTTTCCAAAATTATTTGTTTTCCAAAATATCTTTACTAGATATAAAATTTCCACACTTAATCATTTGAAAAAAATTTCAAATCAATTTCCACATTTCATTTTATCTTTGAAGATAAAATCTCAAAACAGTTCATTTCATATTGGAAAAGCATTTCCATACTTATTTAATAATAAGTAATTCACAAATCTATTTATTTTCAACATTTGAAAATATTCGATATACTTAAATTAAAATTAAGTATACATTTCATTCTTTAAGGAAATCATTTACTATAACAACATCTATTTGAGTCAAAACGAATGTTACGTAAAACATCGTTACGACGACTCAAAATCACTAGTATAGGGATTCAGAATTAAGATAGATATATGAATCCCAATACTATATAAAACATTTCCTTTTGGAAATCATTTACTATAACAACAGTGTTATAGTCCATCATTTCCTTCTATTTCTCGAAAACGTCTATTTCAACAATAAATGTTGAAAACTATGTATTCGATACTTAACACGTTTTAAAACATCTTTTAAAACAATTACTTCATTTCGTAATATCGTTTCTCCAAAACATATCCATTTTCCTTAAGAATATATTCACTGTCCAAAATCGTGAATATACTTCACTAACCACATTTCAATCTTTTCTACACATTTATATTTTCAAGAATTATCCACTATCCAAAATCGTGGATAAAATTCCCTTAATAATCTCTATATCTAAAATCAATCAAATTTGATTTATTTTCGAATTTATAAAAACAACGTTTATAAATTCTATTTCCATTTTATAACAACTTCGATTTATACATCTTCTTTAATGACCCATTCCATTTATAAGTTAATATAACTTATAATTCATTTATTTTAAAAGAAATCGTTCTTTTAAACTTCACAAAATTTAAAACTTTCAGATTTCATTAACTTATGAAATCCCATTTATACTTCATTTTAACACTTATAGAAACTTGTCTTATAATCCCAATTTTTCAAATTTATAAATATCCATTTTTGTACATCTTTTAAATAAACCGTTTATAATACTAGAAATCCCAATTTAACCCATTTCATAAATTTCTTAACTTTTATTTCAAAAATCACACTTTGATTTTATTTCACAAAAATCTTAACTTTTATAACTTTAAAATTTTAGACGTTTATTTATTTGAAATAAATCAATTCAAAAATTCAATAAAACGTCTACTTTCAAAAATCACTTTAAAATCCTTTTAAAGTAAAAGTCGTTATTTTTAAATTTCAAAACTGAATCCGATGATGCAACAGCACCAATTAGTCAATCACAACAACAACATCATATATCAACATATGATAACAGAATATACATCAATATTTGTAAATAAATAAATACTGGTGAGGAATCCAGTTGGATCCCTCCAACCTGTTTCCCTGCATCCACAGACGTTAGCACAATACCAATTCCACTTCGAGGTGGAATATCGCGGTATATGGGTTTTATAAAAATAATCCGCTTACTAACGGCGCAATAGGGTCTCATCCGCTATACGAGGCGGGAAAACAATCAATCCAATATATACATATGCCAATATGTATATATTGCTATATATAGATATATATCCTACTATATCTAATATCACATCCAATAGCAATCAATAACTGCAAAAATTCCACATTCAATTTTGAGTGAGAAAAATCTCACCTTTGCTTTTAGTTTGTAATCCCTTTCCATCCCGATCTGTTTCTCGATTTTTTTCTTGATTTATACCTTGTATAAATATTTTATACAATTTATCAATACTCGAATTAAATCGAACAATTTAAATTCCATTTTAACCAATTTTTCGTTTTGTAATTTTAATTATCCAACGAATTTTTCTTTAAACAAATTTTCTTTTAATAAATCTGTTTACAAAAAATTAACTTTAAACTAAATTTCCTTTAACTTATTGTTTATATAAATTACTATACCCTAATCTCATAGATATTTTTCAGATTTAAATCGAAATGAACAAATAGGAAATACCTTTGCTCAAAACAAGGCTCGACCAGAACTGCCGCCTTCGTAGCCTACTCGCGACCTCCACATCGTCACTGCCATCACCTGGCATTACGCCCACCAGTAAAACTTGAGAACAACTCCTCTACTCCACTTCGAGTATCGCGACGAGCTGCGACTCCAAAATCAAACGCGCCTCGCCTTCGAACTGTGAATCCAAGCTCGAGTTGCTCGCCGCTCGCGTCTGCCACCAACACCCAGCCGCGACTTCACCAATCCCGACTTCGATGCCCCTTCGCTAGCCGCCGCCTCGCGATTGCCGAGCTCGAACGCGATTCCAGTAGCTGTATAAAGAGACTACAGCAGGGCTTCAAATCGGCAGTAGAAAATATCACGTAGGAGGCAAGGACGAGTCGACGATGGCTGATGGAATAGCTGAGTATGCAGCGATGATTACCTCGAAGGCGTTGATTTACGAAACCCTAGTTTTCACGGGTTCAAGCATCGCGACATGGAGATTGCTATTGAACTGTAACTTCGAAGTAAAACAGATTTTTTCTTTGTTCGTTTGGTTTAAAACTGAAGAGAAGGGAACGAGATTTATTTATGAAGGAGGGACGGCCATGATTCTCGAATTTTGGACGAACAAGAAAATGGTTTCGAGATTTTTTTCCTCGGCTGTTTGGTTTACTATTTTTGTTTCTCTTCTGATCGAACTGAGATTTGAGAAGATGGAAAGGAAAGAAAAATGGGTACGAAGGAGACACAATGGAGGCGGGTTGTACATATTGTCGATAAAAGAAAACAATTATATTCTATTTAATTTCAATTTGCCTCAGAATAGATTTCTATGCGTTTATATATCGTACGCTCAAACCACAACTCCAAATGTTACAAAAATTGAAATCCGATAATAATACAATATTACGGATCCAATGGAACTGGTTTCGCTGAATTCCGAGACTGTGTGAAAAATGACTATTTTTCAATATCGGTTCAAACAATTAATTTCAAAACTGATCAAATTGTTTCCAAACTAAATTCTGAAGCTTCTGTTATCTTCAGCATTATAAATACGAATTTTAGAAACTCTCGAAATATTTTTCTTCAACTGTAAATTGAAGATTTAAATTTCTATTCAACTTTCAATCGATTAAATTTTAAAGTTTAATCGCAAATTTCAAAATTATATCGGGGATTCAAATTAAATCATCGTTCAAATATTTAAAATTAATTAAATATTCTCAATTTAATTTGTTCAAAATTCTGGGTCGTTACAGACTTCCCCCCTTAAAAGAATTTCGTCCTCGAAATTACAAGTTAGAAAGAAAGGTCCTTAACTCGTCTACTATTTTTCACAATCCAAATAGTTTTATCAATTTATCAAAACAAATCTTCCTACTAAAGATTCGTTATTAATTCAACTAATTTTCCAACTCTAATTATAAGTTTCAACAACTTCATTGTTTTACTACTCTTTTCAAATTTAAATTCAAATTCAAATTTTAAACTTTCAAAATTTTCACAAAAATTTCCTAACACTCGAAATTTTCGAAAAATTTCGCCAGCGTCTCCTTTGCGCGGCTAATACGGTACGACTACAAAACGTCCCTACGGACTCTCAGATTTCAAAAAGAAAAGAAAAAGCCAAGCGGCTAGAGAAGAAATCAGCAAAAACTCATATTATAATTCAAATACTTACCTTTTGTCGAGCAATTCAAATTATCTTTGAAATCAAATCCAATTCCTTTATACACCTGTATATCCTACTCGCCATAATATCTAGTTACATATCCAAACCATTTTGCAAATTCTATTACAAAATTTTCAATATCAACTGCTTATGCATTTTTTAGTTCGCTATCGAAGTTACATATATTCATTTTCATTCAATTTTACATTTCACATTCATTTGAATTTAATTCACAATTCCAATCTAATTTGGATTCCGTTCGACTTCTGAATATTGAATTTTTATCAATTAACTTTAGTTCACTTCAAACCAATCTCAAAACTTCATTTTATTTCACACAATTCAAATTCGTTTTCAATATTCAGTTTTAACTCCAGTTTTATTCTTTTGTTCAATCATCAAATTTTACTTAAGAATTTCACACTTCATTTCTTAAGTTCAATGTAAATATTCCATATACACATTATATTTATTTTCAATTCACTATTATGGTTTATAACCACTCATATTAAACTGGATTTCAAATTCCATATGAATTTTAATTCATCTCAAACCATATTAATTTGTCATTTCTTCAATTAGTTTCCGTTACTAATTTTATTTCAATACTTTACTTTACAAATTTGAAATGAATTTTTCAACATTCAATTTACTTTCATTAAATTGATTCACTTGTACTTACATTAATTTAACCCCATCCTTTAAGTTAAATTTATTCTATCAAAATCCAATTTGTAAAAGTTATCAACTTACAATATTTCATAAATATTTTTATATATAGTATTCCAGAGTCTTTTTCAACCTTTCAAAACCATTTTGAAAACAATTCAAATTATCCTTTGAATTTTCTAAAACAAAACCCAAATTTTCTAAACAACTTCCATTTAAACAATTAGGCAGCAATTTCTCTTTTGGAAACCCAAAAATGAACATCGATGATGCTGCAGTCATTACCGAAGTTATTTTCCAGCGACCGAAAAGAGTTTAGAGCTTTCATCCTTTCAGAACATTTTTCAAAACCTTTTAAATCCATTTTCAAATCAAAAAGGATTTAAACTTTCCAAATCTCCAAAATTTTCAAATTCTTTTCAGAACATTTCCAAAAACTTCTCTGGAATTCCGTTTTAAATTACAATTCACATTTATAATTTACATTCTTAAATTTCATTCGTATATGAATTTATTTCTTAACTTTGGAGTTACGATTTCAATTTCTCATTTAATTTCAATGATAATAGTTTAATGTTATCACTTCTAACAAACATGCAACCATATATTATAGTACTTCATAGAAAAACATTTCTTTTCTATACAAAAATAGTTTTGGGTAAAATTATCTCATTTACCCTATTTTAAAACAATACTGTGTTGGTTTATCTTGTTTAGAGTTTAGAAACCCCTATCGATTACAGTTAGCTAGACTGCACCGACCAGAATCCATAAACAATCAACCGATAAGTCAACACAATACAAAACAATTTTATATTCACTAACAAATACGCACTCGTATCTATTATTACACTCACACTCATTCTAGAGTACTGCTGACTCTATCTCTAATGAGTAACACCCAACAGAGCAGGGTTGTCGCTTAACCATATGCTCTGATACCACGCTGTCACATACCGAAATTTTCGACTTTCGAAAATTCGACATCGATACTCACTTTATCGACTGCCGAGCAATCGAGTGCCGGAAACTCCAATAGTGAGGGTTTTAAATAGAAGAAAAAGGTAGAAGAAGAAGAAAGAAGAACAAGAAAGAACAGAAGAAGAGAAAATAAAGAGAAGAACAACAGAACAACAGAAACAATATCAGAATCTCACATATCGCAGCGGAACAATATATAATAGATAAACACTAGTCTTTTAAAACAAAGAATTATATCAGTTTTTATACATACATCAATCAGAGTCAATATACAACAATGGACAGTTATATAAACTTGTCCTCATACAGAATACACAGCGGAATAAATACTATCAGATACAAATACTACGTCTCGTCCTCCAGCTTATCTCCAAGCTCCAGTTTATCCAGAATATCCTGATAACCTAACTCTAGACTGTCCGTGTGGAAATTGGTGGGCACCCAGAGTTTAGAAGGGAACGATAAACTCCGAGTCAGTCATGGTGACTGGTGTGAGATCGTAAAACAGTTATTTTTCACAAAGAAAATAAGACAAATTCGCAATGCTTTTGGAAAATGAAACTACCATAAGACCTCCCACCACACACACAATGCAAACGCAGAATTGGAGGAGATTTCTTCTTATGATAGTCAAAGATGCTTACTACGCAAAATCAAATCATTTTTGATATTATTATTAGTGCATAGTGTAGAAAACATTTCGAAAGTATAATATTAATCTTAGCCAGCATACGACCAGTATCGTATGCCTACTATAGCTACCATCTAAACAGTGGTGACCACCGTACGTAAATGGCAGGTTCTACAACTAATACCGTACAAGGTTCGTATTGGAGTTTGGATTTCCAACAAATGGTCAGGCTAAGGAACTTCCTATGCCACGATGGGTACGTCCCTGGAATAGACGACCCGAGAAATAACCTAACATTACGGTTAGATCTCTGCCAACACAAGGCCGGGTTACCTCTGCAAAAATAGGTAACTACTGACACGCGTATGCCATCCTCCGATCGTAACCGATCTTCCCGAGGATCCCCGATTTCCAACAAACCACATCAAAATAATAATGCAGCAACCACATAGGTTAAGTATCTGGGCTCCATACCATGATACCACCTCTATCCAGAAGGAATGACATACACTAAGGGGCGCTACTCCCTAGAACCTTGCCGCATCCTTCCTGTTTTGACCATTTCCGGGGTGTGAGGCTCGACGAAGTCTCGTCCATAAAGCTACGCTTTCTACAAAGCCATGCTTCGGGTCAAACAAATGATCAACCTATGATCACAAAGATATAAGATCAAACAAATGATCATATCGCAAATGATCAAACACCGATCATTTCACAGCAACACTCAGTATGCCACTTTACCAAATTGGAAGTATATCGCTGATAAATTTCAACTACATAACCTCTGAGCTCGTACGTCTCAGAGAAGGGTGTTAAGCTAAGAGAATAAATTCTCCGCCACCAACAGAAATGTATTTGAAAGAAATCGGCTTTATATCTCAAATTGTAACGTCAGACACACAATCCATACAAGTCTGTTCCGGGATCGAACAGAACCGAAGGCACTTCTCACGAAGCCCTTGCATATCCGGATAAATTTCTAATCACGTCCGGACTTCCCGTCACTAAGGGTGATAAAACCTCTAAATCGGAGATCAGCCGATGTAGAGTAACTCGACGGTAATCCTTCCGTTTTCAAAAATATCCGGTCTTCAACACCGGTCTTCGAATGCAATTCATAACGACGTATCACATATTCGGAATGGGTTATACGACCCCATGGTCATTTCCCGGCTAACCCGAATAGTGAGCGATTATTCAAAAATAAGTGTGGCATTCAAATTCATCCAATTTACAACAAATACCCATTTAAAGGTAATTATTGATAGTCGGTTATTTAACTATCAATAAAGATGCGCAACATCATCAGATTCAAAATAATTTTCCAAAATTATTTGTTTTCCAAAATATCTTTACTAGATATAAAATTTCCACACTTAATCATTTGAAAAAAATTTCAAATCAATTTCCACATTTCATTTTATCTTTGAAGATAAAATCTCAAAACAGTTCATTTCATATTGGAAAAGCATTTCCATACTTATTTAATAATAAGTAATTCACAAATCTATTTATTTTCAACATTTGAAAATATTCGATATACTTAAATTAAAATTAAGTATACATTTCATTCTTTAAGGAAATCATTTACTATAACAACATCTATTTGAGTCAAAACGAATGTTACGTAAAACATCGTTACGACGACTCAAAATCACTAGTATAGGGATTCAGAATTAAGATAGATATATGAATCCCAATACTATATAAAACATTTCCTTTTGGAAATCATTTACTATAACAACAGTGTTATAGTCCATCATTTCCTTCTATTTCTCGAAAACGTCTATTTCAACAATAAATGTTGAAAACTATGTATTCGATACTTAACACGTTTTAAAACATCTTTTAAAACAATTACTTCATTTCGTAATATCGTTTCTCCAAAACATATCCATTTTCCTTAAGAATATATTCACTGTCCAAAATCGTGAATATACTTCACTAACCACATTTCAATCTTTTCTACACATTTATATTTTCAAGAATTATCCACTATCCAAAATCGTGGATAAAATTCCCTTAATAATCTCTATATCTAAAATCAATCAAATTTGATTTATTTTCGAATTTATAAAAACAACGTTTATAAATTCTATTTCCATTTTATAACAACTTCGATTTATACATCTTCTTTAATGACCCATTCCATTTATAAGTTAATATAACTTATAATTCATTTATTTTAAAAGAAATCGTTCTTTTAAACTTCACAAAATTTAAAACTTTCAGATTTCATTAACTTATGAAATCCCATTTATACTTCATTTTAACACTTATAGAAACTTGTCTTATAATCCCAATTTTTCAAATTTATAAATATCCATTTTTGTACATCTTTTAAATAAACCGTTTATAATACTAGAAATCCCAATTTAACCCATTTCATAAATTTCTTAACTTTTATTTCAAAAATCACACTTTGATTTTATTTCACAAAAATCTTAACTTTTATAACTTTAAAATTTTAGACGTTTATTTATTTGAAATAAATCAATTCAAAAATTCAATAAAACGTCTACTTTCAAAAATCACTTTAAAATCCTTTTAAAGTAAAAGTCGTTATTTTTAAATTTCAAAACTGAATCCGATGATGCAACAGCACCAATTAGTCAATCACAACAACAACATCATATATCAACATATGATAACAGAATATACATCAATATTTGTAAATAAATAAATACTGGTGAGGAATCCAGTTGGATCCCTCCAACCTGTTTCCCTGCATCCACAGACGTTAGCACAATACCAATTCCACTTCGAGGTGGAATATCGCGGTATATGGGTTTTATAAAAATAATCCGCTTACTAACGGCGCAATAGGGTCTCATCCGCTATACGAGGCGGGAAAACAATCAATCCAATATATACATATGCCAATATGTATATATTGCTATATATAGATATATATCCTACTATATCTAATATCACATCCAATAGCAATCAATAACTGCAAAAATTCCACATTCAATTTTGAGTGAGAAAAATCTCACCTTTGCTTTTAGTTTGTAATCCCTTTCCATCCCGATCTGTTTCTCGATTTTTTTCTTGATTTATACCTTGTATAAATATTTTATACAATTTATCAATACTCGAATTAAATCGAACAATTTAAATTCCATTTTAACCAATTTTTCGTTTTGTAATTTTAATTATCCAACGAATTTTTCTTTAAACAAATTTTCTTTTAATAAATCTGTTTACAAAAAATTAACTTTAAACTAAATTTCCTTTAACTTATTGTTTATATAAATTACTATACCCTAATCTCATAGATATTTTTCAGATTTAAATCGAAATGAACAAATAGGAAATACCTTTGCTCAAAACAAGGCTCGACCAGAACTGCCGCCTTCGTAGCCTACTCGCGACCTCCACATCGTCACTGCCATCACCTGGCATTACGCCCACCAGTAAAACTTGAGAACAACTCCTCTACTCCACTTCGAGTATCGCGACGAGCTGCGACTCCAAAATCAAACGCGCCTCGCCTTCGAACTGTGAATCCAAGCTCGAGTTGCTCGCCGCTCGCGTCTGCCACCAACACCCAGCCGCGACTTCACCAATCCCGACTTCGATGCCCCTTCGCTAGCCGCCGCCTCGCGATTGCCGAGCTCGAACGCGATTCCAGTAGCTGTATAAAGAGACTACAGCAGGGCTTCAAATCGGCAGTAGAAAATATCACGTAGGAGGCAAGGACGAGTCGACGATGGCTGATGGAATAGCTGAGTATGCAGCGATGATTACCTCGAAGGCGTTGATTTACGAAACCCTAGTTTTCACGGGTTCAAGCATCGCGACATGGAGATTGCTATTGAACTGTAACTTCGAAGTAAAACAGATTTTTTCTTTGTTCGTTTGGTTTAAAACTGAAGAGAAGGGAACGAGATTTATTTATGAAGGAGGGACGGCCATGATTCTCGAATTTTGGACGAACAAGAAAATGGTTTCGAGATTTTTTTCCTCGGCTGTTTGGTTTACTATTTTTGTTTCTCTTCTGATCGAACTGAGATTTGAGAAGATGGAAAGGAAAGAAAAATGGGTACGAAGGAGACACAATGGAGGCGGGTTGTACATATTGTCGATAAAAGAAAACAATTATATTCTATTTAATTTCAATTTGCCTCAGAATAGATTTCTATGCGTTTATATATCGTACGCTCAAACCACAACTCCAAATGTTACAAAAATTGAAATCCGATAATAATACAATATTACGGATCCAATGGAACTGGTTTCGCTGAATTCCGAGACTGTGTGAAAAATGACTATTTTTCAATATCGGTTCAAACAATTAATTTCAAAACTGATCAAATTGTTTCCAAACTAAATTCTGAAGCTTCTGTTATCTTCAGCATTATAAATACGAATTTTAGAAACTCTCGAAATATTTTTCTTCAACTGTAAATTGAAGATTTAAATTTCTATTCAACTTTCAATCGATTAAATTTTAAAGTTTAATCGCAAATTTCAAAATTATATCGGGGATTCAAATTAAATCATCGTTCAAATATTTAAAATTAATTAAATATTCTCAATTTAATTTGTTCAAAATTCTGGGTCGTTACAGACTTCCCCCCTTAAAAGAATTTCGTCCTCGAAATTACAAGTTAGAAAGAAAGGTCCTTAACTCGTCTACTATTTTTCACAATCCAAATAGTTTTATCAATTTATCAAAACAAATCTTCCTACTAAAGATTCGTTATTAATTCAACTAATTTTCCAACTCTAATTATAAGTTTCAACAACTTCATTGTTTTACTACTCTTTTCAAATTTAAATTCAAATTCAAATTTTAAACTTTCAAAATTTTCACAAAAATTTCCTAACACTCGAAATTTTCGAAAAATTTCGCCAGCGTCTCCTTTGCGCGGCTAATACGGTACGACTACAAAACGTCCCTACGGACTCTCAGATTTCAAAAAGAAAAGAAAAAGCCAAGCGGCTAGAGAAGAAATCAGCAAAAACTCATATTATAATTCAAATACTTACCTTTTGTCGAGCAATTCAAATTATCTTTGAAATCAAATCCAATTCCTTTATACACCTGTATATCCTACTCGCCATAATATCTAGTTACATATCCAAACCATTTTGCAAATTCTATTACAAAATTTTCAATATCAACTGCTTATGCATTTTTTAGTTCGCTATCGAAGTTACATATATTCATTTTCATTCAATTTTACATTTCACATTCATTTGAATTTAATTCACAATTCCAATCTAATTTGGATTCCGTTCGACTTCTGAATATTGAATTTTTATCAATTAACTTTAGTTCACTTCAAACCAATCTCAAAACTTCATTTTATTTCACACAATTCAAATTCGTTTTCAATATTCAGTTTTAACTCCAGTTTTATTCTTTTGTTCAATCATCAAATTTTACTTAAGAATTTCACACTTCATTTCTTAAGTTCAATGTAAATATTCCATATACACATTATATTTATTTTCAATTCACTATTATGGTTTATAACCACTCATATTAAACTGGATTTCAAATTCCATATGAATTTTAATTCATCTCAAACCATATTAATTTGTCATTTCTTCAATTAGTTTCCGTTACTAATTTTATTTCAATACTTTACTTTACAAATTTGAAATGAATTTTTCAACATTCAATTTACTTTCATTAAATTGATTCACTTGTACTTACATTAATTTAACCCCATCCTTTAAGTTAAATTTATTCTATCAAAATCCAATTTGTAAAAGTTATCAACTTACAATATTTCATAAATATTTTTATATATAGTATTCCAGAGTCTTTTTCAACCTTTCAAAACCATTTTGAAAACAATTCAAATTATCCTTTGAATTTTCTAAAACAAAACCCAAATTTTCTAAACAACTTCCATTTAAACAATTAGGCAGCAATTTCTCTTTTGGAAACCCAAAAATGAACATCGATGATGCTGCAGTCATTACCGAAGTTATTTTCCAGCGACCGAAAAGAGTTTAGAGCTTTCATCCTTTCAGAACATTTTTCAAAACCTTTTAAATCCATTTTCAAATCAAAAAGGATTTAAACTTTCCAAATCTCCAAAATTTTCAAATTCTTTTCAGAACATTTCCAAAAACTTCTCTGGAATTCCGTTTTAAATTACAATTCACATTTATAATTTACATTCTTAAATTTCATTCGTATATGAATTTATTTCTTAACTTTGGAGTTACGATTTCAATTTCTCATTTAATTTCAATGATAATAGTTTAATGTTATCACTTCTAACAAACATGCAACCATATATTATAGTACTTCATAGAAAAACATTTCTTTTCTATACAAAAATAGTTTTGGGTAAAATTATCTCATTTACCCTATTTTAAAACAATACTGTGTTGGTTTATCTTGTTTAGAGTTTAGAAACCCCTATCGATTATAGTTAGCTAGACTGCACCGACCAGAATCCATAAACAATCAACCGATAAGTCAACACAATACAAAACAATTTTATATTCACTAACAAATACGCACTCGTATCTATTATTACACTCACACTCATTCTAGAGTACTGCTGACTCTATCTCTAATGAGTAACACCCAACAGAGCAGGGTTGTCGCTTAACCATATGCTCTGATACCACGCTGTCACATACCGAAATTTTCGACTTTCGAAAATTCGACATCGATACTCACTTTATCGACTGCCGAGCAATCGAGTGCCGGAAACTCCAATAGTGAGGGTTTTAAATAGAAGAAAAAGGTAGAAGAAGAAGAAAGAAGAACAAGAAAGAACAGAAGAAGAGAAAATAAAGAGAAGAACAACAGAACAACAGAAACAATATCAGAATCTCACATATCGCAGCGGAACAATATATAATAGATAAACACTAGTCTTTTAAAACAAAGAATTATATCAGTTTTTATACATACATCAATCAGAGTCAATATACAACAATGGACAGTTATATAAACTTGTCCTCATACAGAATACACAGCGGAATAAATACTATCAGATACAAATACTACGTCTCGTCCTCCAGCTTATCTCCAAGCTCCAGTTTATCCAGAATATCCTGATAACCTAACTCTAGACTGTCCGTGTGGAAATTGGTGGGCACCCAGAGTTTAGAAGGGAACGATAAACTCCGAGTCAGTCATGGTGACTGGTGTGAGATCGTAAAACAGTTATTTTTCACAAAGAAAATAAGACAAATTCGCAATGCTTTTGGAAAATGAAACTACCATAAGACCTCCCACCACACACACAATGCAAACGCAGAATTGGAGGAGATTTCTTCTTATGATAGTCAAAGATGCTTACTACGCAAAATCAAATCATTTTTGATATTATTATTAGTGCATAGTGTAGAAAACATTTCGAAAGTATAATATTAATCTTAGCCAGCATACGACCAGTATCGTATGCCTACTATAGCTACCATCTAAACAGTGGTGACCACCGTACGTAAATGGCAGGTTCTACAACTAATACCGTACAAGGTTCGTATTGGAGTTTGGATTTCCAACAAATGGTCAGGCTAAGGAACTTCCTATGCCACGATGGGTACGTCCCTGGAATAGACGACCCGAGAAATAACCTAACATTACGGTTAGATCTCTGCCAACACAAGGCCGGGTTACCTCTGCAAAAATAGGTAACTACTGACACGCGTATGCCATCCCCCGATCGTAACCGATCTTCCCGAGGATCCCCGATTTCCAATAAACCACATCAAAATAATAATGCAGCAACCACATAGGTTAAGTATCTGGGCTCCATACCATGATACCACCTCTATCCAGAAGGAATGACATACACTAAGGGGCGCTACTCCCTAGAACCTTGCCGCATCCTTCCTGTTTTGACCATTTCCGGGGTGTGAGGCTCGACGAAGTCTCGTCCATAAAGCTACGCTTTCTACAAAGCCATGCTTCGGGTCAAACAAATGATCAACCTATGATCACAAAGATATAAGATCAAACAAATGATCATATCGCAAATGATCAAACACCGATCATTTCACAGCAACACTCAGTATGCCACTTTACCAAATTGGAAGTATATCGCTGATAAATTTCAACTACATAACCTCTGAGCTCGTACGTCTCAGAGAAGGGTGTTAAGCTAAGAGAATAAATTCTCCGCCACCAACAGAAATGTATTTGAAAGAAATCGGCTTTATATCTCAAATTGTAACGTCAGACACACAATCCATACAAGTCTGTTCCGGGATCGAACAGAACCGAAGGCACTTCTCACGAAGCCCTTGCATATCCGGATAAATTTCTAATCACGTCCGGACTTCCCGTCACTAAGGGTGATAAAACCTCTAAATCGGAGATCAACCGATGTAGAGTAACTCGACGGTAATCCTTCCGTTTTCAAAAATATCCGGTCTTCAACACCGGTCTTCGAATGCAATTCATAACGACGTATCACATATTCGGAATGGGTTATACGACCCCATGGTCATTTCCCGGCTAACCCGAATAGTGAGCGATTATTCAAAAATAAGTGTGGCATTCAAATTCATCCAATTTACAACAAATACCCATTTAAAGGTAATTATTGATAGTCGGTTATTTAACTATCAATAAAGATGCGCAACATCATCAGATTCAAAATAATTTTCCAAAATTATTTGTTTTCCAAAATATCTTTACTAGATATAAAATTTCCACACTTAATCATTTGAAAAAAATTTCAAATCAATTTCCACATTTCATTTTATCTTTGAAGATAAAATCTCAAAACAGTTCATTTCATATTGGAAAAGCATTTCCATACTTATTTAATAATAAGTAATTCACAAATCTATTTATTTTCAACATTTGAAAATATTCGATATACTTAAATCAAAATTAAGTATACATTTCATTCTTTAAGGAAATCATTTACTATAACAACATCTATTTGAGTCAAAATGAATGTTACGTAAAACATCGTTACGACGACTCAAAATCACTAGTATAGGGATTCGGAATTAAGATAGATATATAAATCCCAATACTATATAAAACATTTCCTTTTGGAAATCATTTACTATAACAACAGTGTTATAGTCCATCATTTCCTTCTATTTCTCGAAAACGTCTATTTCAACAATAAATGTTGAAAACTATGTATTCGATACTTAACACGTTTTAAAACATCTTTTAAAACAATTACTTCATTTCGTAATATCGTTTCTCCAAAACATATCCATTTTCCTTAAGAATATATTCACTGTCCAAAATCGTGAATATACTTCACTAACCACATTTCAATCTTTTCTACACATTTATATTTTCAAGAATTATCCACTATCCAAAATCGTGGATAAAATTCCCTTAATAATCTCTATATCTAAAATCAATCAAATTTGATTTATTTTCGAATTTATAAAAACAACGTTTATAAATTCTATTTCCATTTTATAACAACTTCGATTTATACATCTTCTTTAATGACCCATTCCATTTATAAGTTAATATAACTTATAATTCATTTATTTTAAAAGAAATCGTTCTTTTAAACTTCACAAAATTTAAAACTTTCAGATTTCATTAACTTATGAAATCCCATTTATACTTCATTTTAACACTTATAGAAACTTGTCTTATAATCCCAATTTTTCAAATTTATAAATATCCATTTTTGTACATCTTTTAAATAAACCGTTTATAATACTAGAAATCCCAATTTAACCCATTTCATAAATTTCTTAACTTTTATTTCAAAAATCACACTTTGATTTTATTTCACAAAAATCTTAACTTTTATAACTTTAAAATTTTAGACGTTTATTTATTTGAAATAAATCAATTCAAAAATTCAATAAAACGTCTACTTTCAAAAATCACTTTAAAATCCTTTTAAAGTAAAAGTCGTTATTTTTAAATTTCAAAACTGAATCCGATGATGCAACAGCACCAATTAGTCAATCACAACAACAACATCATATATCAACATATGATAACAGAATATACATCAATATCTGTAAATAAATAAATACTGGTGAGGAATCCAGTTGGATCCCTCCAACCTGTTTCCCTGCATCCACAGACGTTAGCACAATACCAATTCCACTTCGAGGTGGAATATCGCGGTATATGGGTTTTATAAAAATAATCCGCTTACTAACAGCGCAATAGGGTCTCATCCGCTATACGAGGCGGGAAATCAATCAATCCAATATATACATATGCCAATATGTATATATTGCTATATATAGATATATATCCTACTATATCTAATATCACATCCAATAGCAATCAATAACTGCAAAAATTCCACATTCAATTTTGAGTGAGAAAAATCTCACCTTTGCTTTTAGTTTGTAATCCCTTTCCATCCCGATCTGTTTCTCGATTTTTTTCTTGATTTATACCTTGTATAAATATTTTATACAATTTATCAATACTCGAATTAAATCGAACAATTTAAATTCCATTTTAACCAATTTTTTCGTTTTGTAATTTTAATTATCCAACGAATTTTTCTTTAAACAAATTTTCTTTTAATAAATCTGTTTACAAAAAATTAACTTTAAACTAAATTTCATTTAACTTATTGTTTATATAAATTACTATACCCTAATCTCATAGATATTTTTCAGATTTAAATCGAAATGAACAAATAGGAAATACCTTTGCTCAAAACAAGGCTCGACCAGAACTGCCGCCTTCGTAGCCTACTCGCGACCTCCACATCGTCACTGCCATCACCTGGCATTACGCCCACCAGTAAAACTTGAGAACAACTCCCCTACTCCACTTCGAGTATCGCGACGAGCTGCGACTCCAAAATCAAACGCGCCTCGCCTTCGAACTGTGAATCCAAGCTCGAGTTGCTCGCCGCTCGCGTCTGCCACCAACACCCAGCCGCGACTTCACCAGTTCCGACTTCGATGCCCCTTCGCTAGCCGCCGCCTCGCGATTGCCGAGCTCGAACGCGATTCCAGTAGCTGTATAAAGAGACTGCAGCAGGGCTTCAAATCGGCAGTAGAAAATATCACGTAGGAGGCAAGGACGAGTCGACGATGGTTGATGGAATAGCCGAGTATGCAGCGATGATTACCTCGAAGGCGTTGATTTACGAAACCCTAGTTTTCACGGGTTCAAGCATCGCGACATGGAGATTGCTATTGAACTGTAACTTCGAAGTAAAACAGATTTTTTCTTTGTTCGTTTGGTTTAAAACTGAAGAGAAGGGAACGAGATTTATTTGTGAAGGAGGGACGGCCATGATTCTCGAATTTTGGACGAACAAGAAAATGGTTTCGAGATTTTTTTCCTCGGCTGTTTGGTTTACTATTTTTGTTTCTCTTCTGATCGAACTGAGATTTGAGAAGATGGAAAGGAAAGAAAAATGGGTACGAAGGAGACACAATGGAGGCGGGTTGTACATATTGTCGATAAAAGAAAACAATTATATTCTATTTAATTTCAATTTGCCTCAGAATAGATTTCTATGCGTTTATATATCGTACGCTCAAACCACAACTCCAAATGTTACAAAAATTGAAATCCGATAATAATACAATATTACGGATCCAATGGAACTGGTTTCGCTGAATTCCGAGACTGTTTGAAAAATGACTATTTTTCAATATCGGTTCAAACAATTAATTTCAAAACTGATCAAATTGTTTCCAAACTAAATTCTGAAGCTTCTGTTATCTTCAGCATTATAAATACGAATTTTAGAAACTCTCGAAATATTTTTCTTCAACTGTAAATTGAAGATTTAAATTTCTATTCAACTTTCAATCGATTAAATTTTAAAGTTTAATCGCAAATTTCAAAATTATATCGGGGATTCAAATTAAATCATCGTTCAAATATTTAAAATTAATTAAATATTCTCAATTTAATTTGTTCAAAATTCTGGGTCGTTACAATAGGTATACTTTAGTTCTAAACTGAAAGTTTTGAAATTGTATCCATATATCTATCTATTCTTTGGGTCCGGATATGTTCTACGAATGGTTAGTTATTCTTTCGAACTGACCGATGCCCCTGCATACTTCGTAGATCTGGATAACCCGAGTATCTTGTGAAGTGTTAAATAGATTCGTTCTTGTATCTATTATTGATATTCTGATTTGGTAAGCCAAATGTAGAATAAATATTTGGTTTGATTTGATGAAATGTTTTTCATCTATCTTTGTGTCTCCCTGTGCAATTTCGAGGATGAAATTTTATTAAGGGGGGAAGTCTGTAACGGCCCCGAATTTTGTTTACATTTAAATTGATAATTAAAGTAATTTTTGAATTAAAATTGTATAGTTAATTGGAAATTGATGCGAGTTTCCCCCTTCTCAGATAAATTTTGGATAAATCATTTAAATTTAAAATATTGTATATATATGTGTATATATGTGAATATATATATATTTGGGCATACATGAGTAAATTTGAAATTATATATATATATATATATATATATATATATATATTTGATTTGAATATAAATCGTAAATAAATGTTTTAAAAATATATAAGATATAAAATAATAAAATAAATACATTGGATAAAATCTAACAACAAATTAAAATTTAGAAATTCATCTATATTACAAAATAAATAAATAAAAGAAAATATAAGTATGTAGACTTGAAGAAAGATATACATATGAAAGTATTGCAAAAGAAAGGAATGTATACTCAAATATGAACAAAAGGAAATATAAATATCTATAAAGCTTATAAAAGAAGACAAAGGGACAAATGTATATATATATTCAAGTATGTAGACAAAGTCAAATTGGATAAGTGAAGATTGTACATGGCAAATTAATGCCATATTCCATCAGCCGACCAAATAAAAGATAAAAATAAAAATATCATCTTGTATTGTACAAAGACATTAATATCACTTGTACTAATAACATCATCACCTGTAAACTTGCTTTCTCATATATCAACTTCTCCTTATTTCAGTTCGAGCTGAGTAAACACCATTTCATACTTAAACAAAAATTCAATTTAAACATCCACAAACAACAATACAACTGCATATAACCAAAGATCAAAAAGGGAAGCTTCAGCTTGCATTTTCTTAAAGCATGTTCAACATAAATAGAAGCTCTGTTCTTTATCTTCTTTCGGTGAGTAACTTCACTTTTAAGAACTTAAGTATATGAATCTGGTTACATGGTTAAAATCTGGAATAAGTATGCTTTGTGTATATGTATTTTTCTGCATATATATGGATGAATGGTTGTGTACATGTTGTAGTCTCTGTGACTATACTGTTTTTAGTTCCCAAGCTTGAGTTTTGATTCAAAAATTATTATCCCTTGATCTGATATAATTTTTAGGACTTAGAATATAAACAAAAATTGTTTGTTTCATCCTAGATTAGAGTTTAATTTTTTTTTAAGTTAAAATAATTTTGTATACCGCTTTGGAAGACCAAAACAACAGAGCAAACTTGAATAAGAGAAAAACCCAAACATTCTAATTTATAAATTCAGGATCATAAGTTAAATCCTTAACTTATAACATGATTTTTAAGAAGGAAATCATAAATTTTAGTAAAAGGATGGGAGAACAGTTCTGGTATGATCTGGAAATGGGAATTTGTGATTTTCTGGTGATCTACTGTAATGTGGATGTCGGGGTTCCTCCTGGAGGTGGAGGAATGACTGGAGATTGGTGGAAAATTGTTTAATTGATGAACAATTCGAGGAGGTGAGAGTAGTGATGGGGTTTTGTCCAGAACCCTAGTTTTATCTGTGTTTAGAAATCGATCACTACGGCTTGTAGGGATGATCGAGCGTTACGAGTTCTTAGGGAATGGTAGCTGGGTTATAGTCGAAGTCATAGCCGGAGTTGTACGATTTCTGGTGATCGGTGCGGCGAGAACGACGCGTTGACAGGTTTTGGGATGTTTGCTGTGTCGAGTTTCCAGGTTTGGGTAGCTAGCTCGATTTTTGATTTTAGCTACTGTGGTGGATTCTGATGGTCGTGATCAGGTTAGTGGATGGTCGGCGATGTGGAGAAGGCCTGATGGATGGCCGGAGATGGCCAGAGCCACGGTGCATGTGCACCGTGCATATTAAAGTTCTGATGAACTTTGTTTTGGTGCAGAAAATTGATCTCGGGTTTTACTCGGGTTATTCGAGTACTTTACTCGAAGCAATAGGGAGTCTGACTCGAAGCATTTTTACTTTGCCTCGGGTTAGTTTTATTTTGTACAGGCTTTTGTAAACCTGTCTGCAAATTTAAATTTTAAAGAAATTTAAATAAATTTGAATCTGTGAGCAAGATTTAAACACAGTTTAAATCCAGTTCTAAGTTTAGTTTCAAATAAACTTTGAATTTAAAAGTTTTAAAAGGGAATTTGGATTTTAAATCAAAGTTTTGAATATTTAGAAGATGGGTTTTCAGGTTTTAAACCTGACAGTTCTAGATTTTAAAATTTAAATTAAAATCTGAAAACAAGATTTAAACAGTGGTTTAAAATTCTAAGTTAAGTTCAGTTTTCAAAACAAACTTTTGAATCATAAAGTTTTAAATGAAATAGAAGTTTAAACTAAGTTAAAAAAAAAGAGATTTAAAACCTAAGTCTAAATCCGGATTCAAATATAATTTGAATCTTAGTCTTGAAATAAAAGAAGTTTTAAATTTAAATTGTTTTAAATGATTTGAACGATTTAGTGTATTTTTAATTTGATTTGAATTTAAATAAATTTGGTTAATGTTTAAATATATAATCATTTTGAATCTAAGTTTAGAAGTGTAATGTTTTAAGTACACTTAAATATTAATTAAATCACTAATAAAGAAATAAATTATCTTAGAGATAATTAAGGGGTGAAAATGATTTAATTTATAAGATGATTAAGGAATGATAATTAATTTATAAATTAATGATTTAGATTAATTTATAATTAGAGATTAATTAAAAGTAATTAAGAAGTGTTATTAGTTAATGAAGATAATCAATTAAGAATTTTTAAGTATTAATTAATGTGATTAATTTTAATAATTAATTAGGTTAATTAATTAAGATAATCAATTATAAATTGTTAATTACTTAATGAAAGTAATTAAGGGATTAATTACTTATTGTAATTAAATTTGGATATTTTAATTAATTAAAGTTGATTAAGTGATTAGGGATAATCACTTATTGTAAATAATTAAGGATAATTAATTAAATGGTAATTAATTAAGGGTTAATTAATTAATGTAATTAATTAAAGATAATTAATTAAAGATAATTAATTAAAGGATAGTTGAACGATTAAAGGTTAATTATTTAATGATTAAAAGTTGATTTAATTTTTAATTAAGGTTGATTAATTATTAATTAAAGGTTAATAAATTATTAATTTAAGGTCAATTGACTTATAATTAAGAATTAATTAATTAATGTAATTAATTAAGAAATATTTAATTTATGAAAGTAATTAAGATTAATTAATTAGTAATTAAGGACTAGTTAATTTATAATTAAGAATAAGTAATCATAAATTAATGATAATTAATGAAAATAATTATGTGATCAATTAATTATAATCACGATTAATTCATCTTACTTGTGAATGTTTGGACTTAACTGAATGGTTGAATTGTTTGATATCCCTGATATGTGATGCTTTGTGATATATCCTGATTTATGTGTGATCTGCACTGTAGTTATTTATCTGGGATGAATGTAATTTATTATCTGTAAATTATTTATATCTGTGATCTGTATATGAGAGATAAGCGTCATAGTTATATCGCTTATCAACTATATTTCTGTACTTTGATCTGTGATGATTTATTGATGTTGCACTACTGTGTGAAACCCTAGACTACACCATACACACACAAATATGGATTTCACGAGGAAATCGGTTAAGTTACAGATGATTTAAATTTAATGTTTTTGAAATTGAAATTTTAATTTCAATTGATTTTGGAAATGAATTTGGGTTAAATGTTAAAGCTTTTGAAATGGGGTTTTTAAGATGAAAGTTATTTTGAATAACTTAGTAAGTTTTCTAATTTAAATAATTTAATTTGAATTTTGAATTCAAAATTTCAAACTGAATTCAATGATTGAAAATTATGGTTAAAGATGTTATAAATATGTTTATATGAATTCAAACCATTTTGAACGTATTGTTTGAGAAATTGAATTTAACCCAAAGAACTTTATCTCGTAAAAATGAATCAGATTTCCGAAATGAAAACTATTGTTTCAAATGATAAAAGCTTTCATATAAGAAATGAAATTCCAATTTAAGTTAAAGGAATTTCAAGTTTGAATTGAAAAATGGTTTTCCAAGTTATGAGTGAATTCTTTTTGAAAGTTATGAATTGAATCTGTTTATTTTAACAGATTTAAAATGGTGATTTGTTTAAACCATTCGAGATGAAATTGTTTTGAAAGGTATAAGTTAAATCTTTGATTTAAAGATTTAACGAGTTAATCAAATTGAAATGGAAATTAATTTGGAAATCTATGAATAAATCTTTGTGAAACTGGGTGAACTTTGTGAATTGAATCTTTTTGTTTAAAAAGATTAAAATGGTAGTGTGTTTAAACCATTTGAAGAGAAGTTTTGAGTAATAAGTTGTGACTTAATTGAAATCCCATTATCCATATGTTTTAAAATATTATGCTCATTATTCGGTTTAGCCGGGAGAGGACCTTTGTGTCATATACCCCATTTCGAATAATGATACGTCGTATATGGATCGCATTTGCTATATTACAACATGATAGGGGGTTCTCGCTTCGTAGTTTGGTGGCGAACGGGAGACTCTTACCCCTACATGTCCCTGAGTGGGATGGGTTGGTTGTGACAGTCGAGAGGCTGGCCATAAAAGTAAATGCGAGGTACCAGTGTGAGCCACGGTGGGGCTGGGATGGTTGCAAAGCCTACCGGTTGCCACTGTCTTCGGATCTTTACAGTTGGTATCAGAGCTGAGGGTAAAACTTTTGCTCAGGAGTATAACACATTAAGTAGCTCATTAGAGATAGGGTGAAGTATACCCTAGAATGAGTAATCTCTAAGATATATGTCCGTACGCCTCAGTAAATTCTCTTACTATCCACCTATAGTGAGTATGAGTGCAAGAAGAGGATGAGATAGGGGACAGGGAAATACGACTATAGATGGTCAATAACCTGTAACAACAAGGAAACAATCATTTCTCTATCAATCTCTTTTGTTCAACATCTCTTTTCTCAATTCTTCAATAGTTCCTGGTAGATCCAGGAAGAAGATTCGATATATTAATATGGGATGTAAACTCCAAATAAGTCAGTCAGAATTGTTTGTTTGGATGAATTGGTTGCTTTGTTCGCTATGGTTGATAGGTATACTTTAGTTCTAAACTGAAATTTTTGAAATTGTATCCATATATCTATCTATTCTTTGGGTCCGTATATGTTCTACGAATGGTTAGTTATTCTTTCAAACTGACCGATGCCCCTGCATACATTGTAGATCTGGATAACCCGAGTATCTTGTGAAGTGTTAAATAGATTCGTTCTTGTATCTATTATTGATATTCTGATTTGGTAAGCCAAATGCAGAATAAATATTCAGTTTGATTTGATGAAATGTTTTTCATATATCTTTGTGTCTCCCTGTGCAATTTCGAGGACGAAATTCTTTTAAGGGGGGAAGTCTGTAACGACCTCGAATTTTGTTTACATTTAAATTGATAATTAAAGTAATTTTTGAATTAAAATTGTATAGTTAATTGGAAATTGATTCGAGTTTCCCCCTTCTTAGATAAATTTTGGATAAATCATTTAAATTTAAAATATTGTATATATATGTGTATATATGTGAATATATATATATATATATTTGGGCATACATGAGTAAATTTGAAATTATATATATATATATATATTTGATTTGAATATAAATCGTAAATAAATGTTTTAAAAATATATAAGATATAAAATAATAAAATAAATACATTGGATAAAATCTAACAACAAATTAAAATTTAGAAATTCATCTATATTACAAAATAAATAAATAAAAGAAAATATAAGTATGTAGACTTGAAGAAAGATATACATATGAAAGTATTGCAAAAGAAAGGAATGTATACTCAAATATGAACAAAAGGAAATATAAATATCTATAAAGCTTATAAAAGAAGACAAAGGGACAAATGTATATATATATTCAAGTATGTAGACAAAGTCAAATTGGATAAGTGAAGATTGTACATGGCAAATTAATGCCATATTCCATCAGCCGACCAAATAAAAGATAAAAATAAAAATATCATCTTGTATTGTACAAAGACATTAATATCACTTGTACTAATAACATCATCACCTGTAAACTTGCTTTCTCATATATCAACTTCTCCTTATTTCAGTTCGAGCTGAGTAAACACCATTTCATACTTAAACAAAAATTCAATTTAAACATCCACAAACAACAATATAACTGCATATAACCAAAGATCAAAAAGGGAAGCTTCAGCTTGCATTTTCTTAAAGCATGTTCAACATAAATAGAAGCTCTGTTCTTTATCTTCTTTCGGTGAGTAACTTCACTTTTAAGAACTTAAGTATATGAATCTAGTTACATGGTTAAAATCTGGAATAAGTATGCTTTGTGTATATGTATTTTTCTGCATATATAGGGATGAATGGTTGTGTACATGTTGTAGTCTCTGTGACTATACTGTTTTTAGTTCCCAAGCTTGAGTTTTGATTCAAAAATTATTATCCCTTGATCTGATAATTTTTAGGACTTAGAATACAAACAAAAATTGTTTGTTTCATCCTAGATTAGAGTTTAATTTTTTTTTAAGTTAAAATAATTTTGTATACCGCTTTGGAAGACCAAAACAACAGAGCAAACTTGAATAAGAGAAAAACCCAAACATTCTAATTTATAAATTCAGGATCATAAGTTGAATCCTTAACTTATAACATAATTTTTAAGAAGGAAATCATAAATTTTAGTAAAAGGATGGGAGAGCAGTTCTGGTATGAACTGGAAATGGGAATTTGTGATTTTCTGGTGATCTACTGTAATGTGGATGTCGGGGTTCCTCCTGGAGGTGGAGGAATGACTGGAGATTGGTGGAAAATTGTTTAATTGATGAACAATTCGAGGAGGTGAGAGTAGTGATGGGGTTTTGTCCAGAACCCTAGTTTTATCTGTGTTTAGAAATCGATCACTACGGCTTGTAGGGATGATCGAGCGTTACAAGTTCTTAGGGAATGGTAGCTGGGTTATAGTCGAAGTCATAGCCGGAGTTGTACGATTTCTGGTGATCGGTGCGGCGAGAACGGCGCGTTGACAGGTTTTGGGATGTTTGCTGTGTCGAGTTTCCAGGTTTGGGTAGCTAGCTCGATTTTTGATTTGAGCTACTGTGGTGGATTCTGATGGTCGTGATCAGGTTAGTGGATGGTCGGCGATGTGGAGAAGGCCTGATGGATGGCCGGAGATGGCCAGAGCCACGGTGCCTGTGCACCGTGCATATTAAAGTTCTGATGAACTTTGTTTTGGTGCAGAAAATTGATCTCGGGTTTTACTCGGGTTATTCGAGTACTTTACTCGAAGCAATAGGGAGTCTGACTCGAAGCATTTTTACTTTGCCTTGGGTTAGTTTTAGTTTGTATAGGCTTTTGTAAACCTGTCTGCAAATTTAAATTTTAAAGAAATTTAAATAAATTTGAATCTGTGAACAAGATTTAAACATAGTTTAAATCCAGTTCTAAGTTTAGTTTCAAATAAACTTTGAATTTAAAAGTTTTAAAAGGGAATTTGGATTTTAAATCAAAGTTTTAAATATTTAGAAGATGGGTTTTCAGGTTTTAAACCTGACAGTTCCAGATTTTAAAATTTAAATTAAAATCTGAAAATAAGATTTAAACAGTGGTTTAAAATTCTAAGTTAAGTTCAGTTTTCAAAACAAACTTTTGAATCATAAAGTTTTAAAATGTGAAATAGAAGTTTAAACTAAGTTAAAAAAAGAGATTTAAAACCTAATCTTAATCTGGATTCAAATATAATTTGAATCTTAGTCTTGAAATAAAAGAAGTTTTAAATTTAAATTGTTTTAAATAATTTGAATGATTTAGTGTATTTTTAATTCGATTTGAATTTAAATAAATTTGGTTAATGTTTAAATATATAATCATTTTGAATCTTAAATTCAAAATGAAAATTTTGAATCTAAGTTTAGAAGTGTAATGTTTTAAGTACACTTAAATATTAATTAAATCACTAATAAAGAAATAAATTATCTTAGAGATAATTAAGGGGTGAAAATGATTTAATTTATAAGATGATTAAGGAATGATAATTAATTTATAAATTAATGATTTAGATTAATTTATAATTAGAGATTAATTAAAAGTAATTAAGAAGTGTTATTAGTTAATGAAGATAATCAATTAAGAATTTTTAAGTATTAATTAATGTGATTAATTTTAATAATTAATTAGGTTAATTAATTAAGATAATCAATTATAAATTGTTAATTACTTAATGAAAGTAATTAAGGGATTAATTACTTATTGTAATTAAATTTGGATATTTTAATTAATTAAAGTTGATTAAGTGATTAGGGATAATCACTTATTGTAAATAATTAAGGATAATTAATTAAATGGTAATTAATTAAGGGTTAATTAATTAATGTAATTAATTAAAGATAATTAATTAAAGGATAGTTGAACGATTAAAGGTTAATTATTTAATGATTAAAAGTTGATTTAATTTTTAATTAAGGTTGATTAATTATTAATTAAAGGTTAATAAATTATTAATTTAAGGTCAATTGATTTATAATTAAGAATTAATTAATTAATGTAATTAATTAAGAAATATTTAATTTATGAAAGTAATTAAGATTAATTAATTAGTAATTAAGGACTAGTTAATTTATAATTAAGAATAATTAATCATAAACTAAAGATAATTAATGAAAATAATTATGTGATCAATTAATTATAATCACGATTAATTCATCTTACTTGTGAATGTTTGGACTTAACTGAATGGTTGAATTGTTTGATATCCCTGATATGTGATGCTTTGTGATATATCCTAATTTATGTGTGATCTGCACTGTAGTTATTTATCTGGGATGAATGTAATTTATTATCTGTAAATTATTTATATATGTGATCTGTATATGGGAGATAAGCGTTATAGTTATATCGCTTATCAACTATATTTCTGTACTTTGATTTGTGATGATTTATTGATGTTGCACTACTGTGTGAAACCCTGGACTACACCATACACACAAATATGGATTTCACGAGGAAATCGGTTAAGTCACAGATGATTTAAATTTAATATTTTTGAAATTGAAATTTTAATTTCAATTGATTTTGGAAATGAATTTGGGTTAAATGTTAAAGCTTTTGAAATGGGGTTTTTAAGATGAAAGTTATTTTGAATAACTTGGTAAGTTTTCTAATTTAAATAATTTAATTTGAATTTTGAATTCAAAATTTCAAACTGAATTCAATGATTGAAAATTATGGTTAAAGATGTTATAAATATGTTTATATGAATTCAAACCATTTTGAACGTATTGTTTGAGAAATTGAATTTAACCCAAAGAACTTTAACTCATAAAAATGAATCAGATTTCCGAAATGAAAACTATTGTTTCAAATGATAAAAGCTTTCATATAAGAAATGAAATTCCAATTTAAGTTAAAGGAATTTCAAGTTTGAATTGAAAAATGGTTTTCCAAGTTATGAGTGAATTCTTTTTGAAAGTTATGAATTGAATCTGTTTATTTTAACAGATTTAAAATGGTGATTTGTTTAAACCATTCAAGATGAAATTGTTTTGAAAGGTATAAGTTAAATCTTTGATTTAAAGATTTAACGAGTTAATCAAATTGAAATGGAAATTAATTTGGAAATCTATGAATAAATCTTTGTGAAACTGGGTGAACTTTGTGAATTGAATCTTTTTGTTTAAAAAGATTAAAATGGTAGTGTGTTTAAACCATTTGAAGAGAAGTTTTGGGTAATAAGTTGTGACTTAATTAAAATCCCATTATCCATATGTTTTAAAATATTACGCTAATTATTCGGTTTAGCCGAGAGAGGACCTTTGTGTCATATACCCCATTTCGAATAATGATACGTCGTATATGGATGGCATTTGAAGACCGGTGGTGAAGACCGGGTATTTGCGAGAACGATAGGATAACCTATCGATTGTCTCTGCACCGAGTGGCCCCGGTATAGAGATTCCCTAAGTGATGGGAAGTCTGATCGGGATTGTGAATACCCGGATTGCAAGGGCTTCTTTGGAAGTGCCTTCGGTTCTGTTCGAACCCGGAACAGACTTGTATGGTTACATGTCTGACATTACACTTTGAGATATAAAGCTGATTTCTTTCAAATACATTTATGTTGGTGGCGGAGAATTTATTCTCTTAGCTTAACACCCTTCTCTGAGACGTACGAGCTCAGAGGTTGTGTAGTTGAAGGTTATCAGCGATAAACTCCCAATTTGGTAATGTGGCATGCTGAGTGTTGTTGTGTGTTGATCATTTATTGATCATTTGTGATCAAAGCACGGCTTTGTGAAAAAGCTTTGGCTTTGTGGACGAAACCTCATCGAGCCTCACAGACCGGAAATGGTCGAAATAGGAATGATGCGGCAAGTTTATGAGGGTCGCGCCCTTTAGGGTATGTCATTTCCTTCTGGAAAAGGGTGGTATCATGGTATGGAGCCCAGATACTTACTCATGTGGACACACTATATTTATTACTGTGTGATGTTGGTTATCGAGCGCTCGGATAAAGGTCCCAAAGGACCGGGGGATGGCATACTCGAGAAGTAGTTACCTAGTTACAGAGGTAACCCGGCCTTGTGTTGGCAGAGAGCCGGGTAGGTTCTCGGGACGTCCATCCAGAGGCGTACCCATTGGCAGTAGGAAGTTCCTTAGCCTGACCATTTGTTGGAAATCCAAAGAAACAATACAAACCTTATACGGTTTTGTATAACCTGCTATGGAATGTGGCGGTAACCTGCTGTTGAACAAAGTAGCTATAGTAGGCATAGCGTGAAATGCCTATGTTGGCTAAGATTAATATTATACTTTCGAAATGTTTTCTGCACTATGCACTAATATTAATAGCAAATCAAATGTTTTTGCGTAGTAAGCATGTTTAACTATCATAAGAAGAAATCTCCTCCAATTCTGCGTTTGCATTGTGTGTGTGGCAGGAGGTCTTATGGTAGTTTCATTTTCCAAAAGCATTGCGGATTTCAATGTTTAAAATTCTTTTGCTATTTGTTTAAAGATAAACTGTTTTTGTTGCTCACACCAGTCCCACGACTGACTCAGAGTTTATTGTTCCCTTCCTAAACTCTGGGTGCCCACAATTTTCCACACAGGCAGTCTAGAGTTGGGTTTCTTTTTCAGATAATCAGGTTCAGTTGACATTGGAGCTAATTCAGTTTTGGAGATCACGACTGACATTGCTTACCTTTGTCTTATGTGATGATGGTTCTCGCTTGATATTGGAGTGGTTGGACTCAGCCTCTCTGACTGATGATTTGGAGTTATCACTTCTGTTATTTTCGTTGTATCATTATTTATCTCTGATATTGTTGTATCATATTGATATCATTATTGTATATCATTCTGTATATTGTATTCATTGGAGTTGTATATGATATCATCTATTTCTTTTCCGCTGTGTTGTTATACTTAATGGTGTTATAAGCTCCGGGGAGCCAGATTCGGCGTTTGGATCTACGACACTTGGGTACAAGTGAAGTACGGGTGCCGATTTTCGAAGGCCGAGTTTTTGGATCTTTACAGAGAACCATTTGGAAAATATTTTGAAAGATTCGAAGAGCTTTTGATAAAATGTCCAGACCATAACTTTGAAAAATGGACAATTTGCCAAATCTTATACGATGGACTCAAAAACAGCTCACGAACCATGCTCGAATCAATGTGCCAAGGCAACTTTCTTGCCCAATATCATGACGATGCTCGGCAATTTCTTGAAAACCTCGCCGAAAAGTCATCCCAATGAGAAAGTTCGAACGAAAAATCAATTTACTCACGATCGAGTGCACACTCGATAGGATATTCTTTTGCTTTGGAAGCTAAGATCGACGCAACGATTAAAAAATTCGATAACGTTTTCTCATCGAATTAAATGAACCAAGCTTCCCAACCGATGTGTTATAAATGCAACGATCCTAATCATATAGCCGATCAGTGTCCCAATTCTGTCGAACAAATCAATGCTTTCAATAAAGCCAAAAATGACCCATTTTCTCCAACGTACAATCCTGGTTGGAGAAATAATCCAAATTTTTCTTAGAACCAAAACAATCCCAACACGAATACGGTTCATCCCAATTTTCAAGCATTCCCGAATAATGCTTCGAATCCTCCCTTTCAGCCCAACAATTTTCAACCAAACTTTGCGGGTCCGTCTCATAATCAACCACAACAATCAAATTTTCAACAAAATTCTGCTCATCCTCCCCAAGACGATAAACGTTTAAGTTCACTTGAGAAAACTCTTGAAATGTTGGCTAAAGAAACTACTCAAAGCCTTCAATCAACAGCAATTTGCAAAATTTATTGACCTCGTATATGCAAAACACAAACCAATCGATTGCAAAACTTGAAATGAAAATGAGTCAACTAGCCACGTCTGTAAGTGAACGCGAACGAGGAACATTTCCAAGCCAGCCCCTTCCAAATCCCAGAAATCAAAACGCAAATTCAAATCAAGCCCATGTTGTTCAAGATAGCAATGCCACCCAATTGAATGCAATCACAACTCTACGTTCCGGTAAACAAATCGATAATCAAGTCGTTAATCCAAACGATTTACCGAAAACCTCTCTCGACACTTCTAAAACAATGAACGAATTTGAACAGAACGGGGAGCCAATCGTCGAATCGAATGCCAATCAAAATTCTTCTTCTTCTACTCAAGTAGACCCGCCTACTAAGTATCATGTCCCATTTCCACATCGTCTTTGACCCAAGAAACAGTCAGACCAAATGGAAAAGATGTTGGAAATTTTTAAAAAAGTCAAAGTTAACATTTCGCTTCTTGACATCGTTCAGCAAGTCCCAACGTACGCGAAATTTCTTAAAGACTTGTGTACCCAAAAGCGACACACTAAAGTGCCTAAAAAGTTTTCTTAGCTGCCAGTTTGAGTGAAGTCTTATCCCAATCCATGCCCGTCAAATACAAAGATCATGGCTGCCCTATGATTTCGTGTACAATTGGAGACAAGACGATTAACAAATGTTTGATTGACTTAGGTGCGAGTGTCAACTTGATTCCATACTCCGTGTACGAACAATTAGGCTTAGGTGAACTCAAACCCACAAAGGTCACACTTCAATTCGCCAATCGTTCCATTAAGAAGCCCGTGGGAGAAATCGAGGATGTGCTCATTCGAGTAGGGTAATTCATATTCCCCGTTGATTTTATCGTTCTCGAAATACAACCCGTGACAAATCCTACGAGTCAAATTCCATTGATTATAGACCGACCATTCTTAGCCACCTCAAATGCCTTAATCAATTGTCGCAACGGTTCGATGAAAATCTCTTTTGGAAACATGACTTTGGATCTTAATATTTTCAATCTTGAAAGCCAATCTAATGAACCTCGTGACCAAACATTGGAAGTTAGTACCATTCACGAAAACTTTGAAAATGAGAAACTTGACCCCAACAACGAACACGAAACTGAGTACGAAAAATTGTTTCATGAAATACCCAATGAGATTGAATACACTCTTCCTTTTGAATCGCTTCCCGTTGAGTCCAAATCTCAACCCAATTCTTTGATCGAGAAACTCCCAAAGTTGGACCTCAAACCACTTCCCAATCACCTTAAGTACGCATACTTAGGTGATAACAAAACATTTCTCGTCATAATTTCTGCAACTCTCTCTCTTGATCAAGAAACCTCCTTACTTTCTATTCTTTCGAAAAACAGAGAAGTAATTGGGTGGTCCATTACTGATATTGAGGGAATTAGCCCTGCTATTGTCCAACATCGCATTCACTTAATTGACGAAGCCAAACCCACTCGTGATGCACAACGGAGGCTTAACCGAAAAATGAAAGATGCGGTTCATGACGAAATTCTTAAGCTCCTCGATAACGGTATCATATACCCCATCTTCGATAGCCCATGGGTTAACCCAATTCATGTCGTGCCTAAAAAGTCCGGACTTACCGGTATAACAAACGACGCTAACGAACTCATTCCTACTCGAATTCAAACCGGTTGGCGTGTTTGCATTGATTATCGAAAATTAAATGCTGCAACACGAAAATATCACTTCCCTCTTCCTTTCATTGACCAAATGCTCGAACGTTTAGCCGGCCATGAATTCTACTGCTTCCTTGACGGTTATTCTGGCTATAACCAAATTTCAATCACTCCCGAAGATCAAGAGAAAACAACTTTCACGTGTCCATTCGGTACCTTTGCTTATCGACATATGCCATTCGGACTTCGTAACGCTCCTGCTACTTTCCAACGATGCATGGTTGGCATCTTTTCTGACATGATTGAACGCTTTCTAGAAGTTTTCATGGACGATTTCTCTATCTTTGGTGATTCTTTTTCTGAATATTTACATCATCTTGAGTTGGTTCTAAATCGATGCAAAGAAAAACATTTGACTTTGAATTGGGAAAATGCCACTTTATGGTCAAATAAGGCATAGTCCTTGGACATATCATCTTAAATAAAGGCATTGAGGTAGACAAAGCAAAAGTTGAGTAATTGTAAACCTACCCATTCCCAAATCTATTAAGGATATTAGATCATTTCTAGGACACACTGGCTTTTACCGACGCTTTGTGAAAGACTTTAGCAAAATCGCTTGTCCTTTGACGACTCTCCTCGGGAAAGACGTTCCATTCGATTTTAACTCCGAGTGTATCTCTTCTTTTGAACGTCTCAAAAACAAACTCATTTAAGCTCCAATCATTTGCGCACCCAATTGGGATCTCCCATTTGAAATAATGCGTGATGCTTCGAACTTTGCAGTTGGTGCTGTCTTAGGACAACGCATCAACAAGATCCTTCACGTTTTCTACTACGTTAGCATGACTCTGAACGACGCTCAACTTAACTACATAACCATTGAAAAAGAGCTTCTAGTGGTAGTTTTTGCTCTCGAAAACATCCGACAATATTTGATCGGGTCACACATTACTATGTGCATAGATCATTCTGCGCTTCGATATCTTTTCGCAAAAAGGACGCTAAATCTCGCTTAATTCGTTGCATCCATTTATTACAAGAGTTTGATCTTATAATCAAGGACAAAAAAGGATACGATAATGTCATAGTCGATCACTTATCTCGTCTTCCAAACGCACCATCTTCTTTACCAATTAATGAAAACTTCCCCGATGAACAACTTCTTTCAATTTCTATCGACCCATGGTACGCTGTTATAGTGAACTACTTAGTCACTAAAGAAACTCCCTCATCTTGGTCCAAACAGGACAAATACAAATTCATGTCCCAAGTGAAATATTTCTGTTGGGACGATCCATACTTGTTCAAATATTGTCCCGACCAAATCATCCGACGTTGTATTTCGGATAATGAAATCAGGAGTGTTCTTTCGTTTTTCCATGATCAAGCGTGCGGTGGACATTTCGGTCCTCGAAAAACTGTGGAAAAGGTGCTTCAGTGTGGTTTCTATTGGCCTTCTCTTTTCAAAGACTCATTCAAATTTTGCAAAACTTGTGATCGATGTCAAATGCTTGAATGAATTTCTCGACGAGATATGATGCCTCTAAACCCCATTCTTACGATCGAAATCTATGATGTTTGGGGTATCGACTTTATGAAACTTTTTCCCAATTCTTATGGAAACTTGTATATCCTTCTCGCTGTCGATTAAGTCTCAAAATGGGTCGAAGCCGTTCCTTGCAAAACCAACGACCATAGAATTGTTGTGAAATTTCTCAAAGAAAATATCTTTGCGTTCGGTACACCTCGCACAATAATCAATGATAATGGGACCCATTTTTGCAATCGTTCTTTTGAAACTTTAATGAAAAAATACTCGATAACCCACAAGTTATCCACTCCGTGTCATCCACAGACTGGTGGCCAAGTTGAAGTTTCAAATCGACAAATAAAAAAATCTTGGAGAAAGCTGTTAACAAAAATCGAAAAGATTGGTCTCAGAAATTAACCGACTGCTTTAGGCTTACCGTACTGCTTTTGAAACTAACCTTGGGATGTCCCCATTTTGTTTAGTTTACGGTAAAGCTTGCCATTTACCCGTTGAAATCGAACACAAAGCGTTGTGGGCAATAAAGAACTTAAACTTTAATCTCGATAAAGCTAGTGAAAACCGAAAACTACAACTTAACGAACTAGAAGAACTTAGGAACGACGCGTATGAAAACGAGAAAATTGACAAAGAAAAAAAAAAGTTTTTCACGACAAGTCAATCCTAAGAAAAACATTTTCGCCAACCAAAAAGTTCTTTTATATGACTCAAGACTTCATTTATTCCCTGGGAAACTTAAATCAAGATGGACTGGACCATTTATGGTACGAACTGTTTTTCCACATGGTGCCGTAGAAATAGAAAACCCCAGGGATGGATTGATTTTCAAAGTCAACGGTCATCGTTTGAAACCTTTCTTGGAATTTCCAAGTAACCAAGAGGAGGAGCTCATGATTTTGCAAGATGATTTTATCTTCTAAGTTAAATGGTGCTAAGATGATTTTGCAAAACTCTCTCTTTCTAAAAAAAATAGAAAAAAAACACACAAAAAATATATAAGTAAAAAAAACATTTGTATATATGTATATATTTTTAACACCTAGAGTCATGTGTTCACACTCGTGTGTTCACTCGCCATGCTCTGTACCCTTCTTACGTAAGCCCGAAAGGAAGTGCACGATCGGTATATCTGGCCTCAGTTTATCTAAGTTAGGTGTATGTATATAAAAATTCTTTTTAATAATGCCTATAGTCGATAAGTGTTCACACTTGTGTGTTCACTCACCACGCTCTGTACTCCTCTCACATCAGTCTGCAAGGTAGTGCACGGGTAATATATCTGGCCTCAGTTTACCTAAGTTAGGCTTATATAAATATTGTTAATATCAATAAAAAATTTAAATAAGAGAGAGTAAGCAATTGAAATCTAAGCACTATTTTTACTTATTAGATTTAACTTGTTATTGAAAAGAAATGAGAATACCACTTTGACAAACTTTGATAATCAACTAAGGATCCATTTCATAATTACATTGTGTTATCAACCGAAACAACTAGCCAAACTATAGTCTATCTGTTATGACAACTTAATTTTTGTTGGAAATTTTGATAAGTAAAAGGACTTAAATTTCTTGATAATGACCAGAACTTATATTTAACTTATTATGGTCTATTTGAAAGTGAATCCTTCATTTGTAAATACTTTCAAAACCCCGCATTCATATCTTTGTAAAAAATCTTGCATTGTGTAAATATTTTCATATTGCATTTGGATTTTGCGGGTAGTATCCACTGAAAGTCCTCACGAGACAACACTCGTCCTACTAGGACACCCAGTGGCTTAATGGCTTATTGCATACACTCAATGCAATCGTGCTCCCTATGAAAACGGATTTATCTTAGTTTTCCTTTATTCGAGGACGAATAAAAAGTTAAGTGTGGGGGTATTTGATGTGTACGTAAATGCGCATATATTTACATCCATATTTTATCTATTTTTATTTAAATAAATTTCATATTTGGGCATTTTAACATGTTTAAACCAAAATTCAATTATTGTCAAATCATCATATAGTCATCTTCATTCAGGAGCAAAATGGTCATTTTTGTGCATGTGTCAATTTGAGAATTTTTACTTGGACATTTTTTTATGATTTTTATAGGAATTTGAATGCATATGGAAGAGGCTTTTATGAAGATACATGCATGGACAAATGAATAAAAGGAATGAAGAGGGAAATAATTCAAACTCATGATCATGGAGGACCCCACCCACTTACCTAAATCTACAATTAGAAGCTAATGGACAACTAAGTGGAGGTTAAAGCTTCATGCACATTTAATGATGGATTAATTAATGGCTAATGGTTACTTGGTGGCCACACTTCCTAAAGGGAATTTTGGAATGCATCCTAAAAATTAAATTAGGGTTTTATGCATGTATAAATAGCCCTCTTATGTACATGTAAAGGATCTTCTACTCTTTCACATTAGTTAGGAAATTAAGCAAGCAAATTTTAAGCTCAATGTTACATGAAATAAAAATGGCTTCCTAGCCTCTTTCTCTTTTCTTTTCTACATGCTTTTATTTACTTTTATGCTCATTTTTATTCTTATGCTCTCTTTCATTTCATGTTCAATAGTTTAGATTTACATTTATGCACTAGTTTAGTTCATTTCCTTCTAGTAGTTAATCTTCTTTTTCTTTGTTTATTCTCTACTTTATTTTAATTTCAATGTTGAAATCCTATGTGTTGAAATGATAACACAAATGAGAGGCTAAATCCCTACAATTTAGGGGTAATGAAGCTTTCTTTTATCATGTAGATTCAACATAAATTTTCTATTTATGATCTCTTTTGTGCTTCATGAGAAAATAGATGTTTATGTTTTTTGTGTTTTATGTTGAATTTGATAGCCTACTTTGTTCATAACAAATAGGCTATGCTTACCTCATTAATCACAAATTGCCTCTTCATCTAAATATGATCATGGCAATGAAGTAAAGTTTTAATCAAAATTTGATGATCTATGTTACTAATTAACAGTAAATAGATCATGCTTAAACTAGATTTTGGTTTCATTTTCTATGCCATGTTTCATGAGATTTGAAAAAGTAGGACTAGAGTTGTATTATAGTTTGATGGTTGATTTGTGTTAATTAATAACTCAAATAGACCATGCTTATGATAAATACATCACTAATCCTACTTAGATTAAAAAGAGATCATCATTTGATTTTATGTTGATTTATGTGAAAAATATAAGAAAGTGGATTTGCCACTAAATTGAATTTTAATCACATGTTTTTAATCTGAACATTTGCTTAGCTTTCTAGTTTTCAAAACAATCTCCACTTTTGGTTTAATTTGATTGATTAGAAATTTAAAATCTAACAATTCCCTACAGATCGACCCATACTCGCCACGTACTAACTTTTGTACGCCGTGCGCTTGCGGTAAATTTTAATTTGAAATTTATCGATGATTTTCCAAGCCGATAGAAAATTCGTCGTTAAACACTATTATCCCACCTTTCTTAGGCTATTCTTCTGTATCTTACAAAGACTTGATTGTAGATTTTAAGGACGTAAGGTATGGATGCTAGGAGTGGAAGAGTTAACATTGGTGGAGGAAGCACTACAACCAATGGAAATGCTCGACCCAACAAGAGAAACCTGGGTCGACAGGCAAATGCTAATCCAAATACAAATGCCAATGTAGGTGCTGGAATCCCGCCAGTAGATATGAGGATGATGTATCAGTTCTTCGTCAATCTGATGTAGGCAGGAATAACTGTGGGTTTAATCAGAGGAAACGTGGAAGGAGGAAATCAGGGAGCTCCGGTGGTCAATAAATATGCAATATTGAGTAGAGACTATGCCAGGCTGGGAGGAAAGCCGTTTATCGGGACTGAGGATGCAATTGAGATGGAGAATTGGTTACTTCATTATGAAAGGATCTTTGCCGATTTAGGGCTTAATGATGAGCAGAAGAGGAGGCTCGCTTCTAGATAATTGCAAAGAGCAGCACTATACTGGTGGAACAGTGTTACGGTGGGAGTTAATGAGGAAACCATGACTTGGGCTGAATTTAGGAGGTTTGAGGAAAGATTCATGTCGGAGATAGCTACGTCAACTCTGCTCAGAAAGTTTATGGAGTTGGAGCAGGGAGACATGACAATGCTTGAGTATGCAACAAGATTTGAGGAGTTATCAAGATACGGATATGCTACGGTTGATACAGTTGTCAAAAGGAATGAGAAGTTCATCCACAGACTGAAACCTGAACTTGCTAAAGCCACTTTACCACATATTAGGGATCTGTGTGATGTAGTTGTTGAGATGGCTTTGTGGCAGGAGGAGATGCTTACTTTTCATGGTGGTAACAAAGCAGGGGAAGCTCAAAGTGGGCGAAACCAGAAGAGGAAGTTTTTCCATAAGAAGGGCGCTCTAAAGGGAGAAGCTACCAAAAAGGCAAAGGCTAATCTAGTTTGCTTTAAGTGTGATAAAAAGGGACACTATGCTCACGAGTGTCGGACATGCAAAGGGAAGAAAGTTGCTGATAAGAAAGAGGTGAGGTGCTTTAACTGTGATCAGATTGGACATTATAAGAACCACTACAAAGAACCAGCCAAGGATGGAAAAGGAAAAATGTTTGCATTGGAACCAGCTACCTCAAGACCAACAGCTGAGGAGAAAGGAAAAGCTATGTTGAGAGGTACGCTTTTGATCAATGGTGTATCAGTTAGAGTTCTATTTGATACCGGTGCATCGCATTATTTTATATCTCATTGTTTGGTAGGTAAGCTTAACCTCGAACCCTAATATCTAGTTACTTTCTTAAGAGTTGCAAATCCGATAGGAGGGTATGCGACTCTTGGGATGAATGTAACCACTTAGAGTTTGAATTGTTAGATCATGTATTTGCTTGCAGTTTGCATGTATTTGATTTCATGAGGTTCGAAATTATTTTGGGTATAGATTGGTTAAGTAAATATGATGCTGGATATTTTTCCATTATAGGAAAATATCACTAAGTCACCCTAGCTGTAGTGATCGGATTATATAATCCGTAGAAAACCCTAGTTTTTGGGTAAATGCTTTGTTTGGTGTTATGGAGGAAGAAGACGAGTTGAACCGAGTTTTCGTTGTTATAGAATTCGCAGATGTCTTTGAGCCCGTAGTAGGACTACCGTCGAAACGAATCAGAAGAGATGTGTTTGAGCCCGAAGAAGATGGTAGTCTCACGGAAGGAGTTGAATATGGGACAAAAGAGATGGTCAGAATTTTTAGTCGCTTATGACTTTGGTATTGAGTACACGCGGGGAAAAAAGAATAAGTTGCAGATGCACTTAGCAGGAAACATCAGAATGCAGTATTGGCAATGATAGCTGAGTGGAAAGATTTAGAAGCATTGATTACATGCAGAATACAGTGGAGGTCTGAAGCTAGTTCTAGTAAGGAAACTACTATGTTGTCATGTTTAGAAGTTCGACCAGTGATGATCGAAAGGATTTCTTCTACGCAAGGGGAGGATTCATTATTAGCTGAACAGATCAGAAAACTAAGAATTGGAATGGAGAGCGATGACTTAAAATATTTCATTCTTGACCAGAATGGGTGGTTAAGGAAGAAAAGAAGATTGTGTGTTCCGGATGTAGGAATCATTAGGAAGGAAGTTCTTGGAGAATTCCATTATTCAAAGTTCATCATTCATCCAGAAGGAACCAAGATGTATCAGGACATGAAAAGAATTTTCTTCTGAGAAGGTATGAAGAAAGATGTAGGCTTATGGGTGAAGCAGCGTTTGAACTATTAACAGGTAAAAGCTGAACATCAGAAACCAAGTAGGTTATTTCAGCCTTTAGATGTTCTAGTTTGAAAATGAGATTCGATATCCATGGATTTTATAGATGGGTTGCCTAGGTCAAATCGAGGAAATGAAAGTATATAGGTCATAGTGTACAGGTTAACTAAGGGTGCCCATTTCATTCCAGTTAAGTCAACCAGGACGGCGCATGTTTTGGCTAAATTATTCATAAAGAATGTAGTTAGACTGCATGGAATTCCTAGTAGTATACTAAGTGACAGAGATTCCTTATTCACTAGCGAGTTCAGGAAAAGTCTACAGGAGACTTTGGGTACCAAGCTCAAGATGAGTACAGCTTACCATCCACAGACAGATGGAAAAATGGAAAGAGTTAACAAAATCTTAGAGGATTTGTTAAGAGCTTGTGTGCTAGATTTTGGAAGATCATGGGAAGACCACCTACACTTAGTCGAATTTTTGTATAACAACAGTTATCGGACTAGTATAGAGATGTCACCGTTTGAAGCTTTGTATGGAAGGCCATGTAAATCTCTCGTTTGTTGGTTAGAGACCAGAGATAGTTTAGTTCTTGGTCCAGATTTGGTTATAGTAGTTGCAAAAAAGATTGAGTTAATTCGAGCCAGGATGAAGGAAGCTCGGTCTAGGCAGAAGAGTTATGCTGATAAAAGATGGAAAGACTTAGTGTTCTCAGTTGGAGATCATGTTTTTGTCAAGTTCTCACCGATGAAGGGTGCAATCAGATTTCGAAAATCAAGAAAATTGCCGCCAGGATTTGTTGGACCATTCCCTATTGTAGAAAGGACCGAGGAACTCGCATATAGAGTGGACTTACCGATTAGTTTGGTAGGAGTTCATAATGTTTTTCATGTTTCTCATCTAAGGAAGTGTATTCGAGATCCAGAAACTACTATTGCACCGACAATGTTAGATGATTTAGTAGTAGAACCGGATATGACTATAGTTAGAAAACCAGTTCGTAATGCCGCAAGAGATGAGAAGGGACTAAGGAACAAGACAGTCAGATTAGTCAAAGTCTAGTGGAGTGACGACGAGAGAGACTGTACTTGGGAAACTGAGAGCAGGATTAGAGATACTTATCCTGACTTGTTTCGTGGTATGTTTTACTTTTGTGTTTGATAAGTACATTATCGTAATTTCGAGGACGAAATTCTTTAAGGAGGGGAGTCTATAATGACCTTAATTTGGACTAACATTATTTAGAGTATTTAATTAGATAAATAAAATAAAATAATGTGGATGGTTAAGGGATTAAGATTTGTAAATTAATAAAAGGGCCATGCCTTAATAAATATAAGCAAAAAAGAATTAAAATTAAGTAAGTAGAAGGAATATGATAAGGGCAAAATAGAAATAGGCTATGTTATTATACCCTAAATCCTTCTTACCATCATTCCTTACTCATTTCAACATTTGCAAACAAAACTAAAGCCCTTGTAAGCTCAGCCGGCCACCATCAAGAGATTCAAGAAGAAGAAAAGTTAAGATTCAAATAGGAAGCTTAAGCAAATCAATCAAAGGATAAATCTCAACCTCCTTAACAACAAGCCAAGGTGAATAATGATTTTACATCTCATTTATATTGATTTCGGTTTCTAGTTAGGTCCGAATTGATTTTTCAAATAATATGTCATGATATAATTGTTTAGATGGATATATATATATATATATATATGCTTGTTGATGATTTATGTTGCTTCATATAGAGTTTATAATAAGTTTGGATTTGAAAAACCTATTAAATGACATCCAAATGACTTTCCATTTTAATATAATGTTAAAAACATTATTTTTATAGTGGGTTTCAAGTTTCATAATTTTCTAAGTTATAGTGGATTATTCATGAATTTTCAATGAAGAAAATAGTTAAAATTGGGTTTAAATTAATTACGACAAATATATGTTGATTTTGGGTCTAAAATTTAAATATGTTGGAAAACATATTAGAAGAATTATGGTAATTTTGGGGAGTTTTCCTAAGTATTTAACTATAGTTATAAAATTATTTAAGGTATGAGACTTAAATGTTTTATATGTTTATTCAAGGAGAAGGACTTATTTGTTAAACATTTTAATTTGATAATTTTTGAATTCGACAGCACATTTTGGAAAGGATTTTGATAAAGAAACGGGCAACCAATAGCATTTTTACAAATAAGGCAAGTTAGGCGAAAAAGCAATTTCTTTTAAAAGGTTAAAAGTCAGATTTACATAGATTTACTGCTTCGCCACTTCCATCCGGTGCTTTCGACACCATACCTCCGCTAGAGAACTTATTCGAAACCAATGCACATGGTATCAACTAATTGATACGTAGTGAATTGGAGAAAGGCGGAAGGTATAGTGTCGAAACCATGCTTTCGAAGGAGTAGAAGTCATTCTTATTAACTTTGAACTATTTTCATTTATAAATGATGCATTTAAAAGGGTTGGAGTTAGTTTCGACTTAATCAACTTGCCTTTGTTTATATAAAAGAGCTTTTGAATGAGTTGCCATCTTTATGTTATCAAAGAAGCTTTCGAAAGGATAAAACCAATTCTGCCGCATTCAAATCTTTCGAATCAATGCTTTCAAAAGGGTGCTTTCGCCTTTATACTCTAAAGCCACCTTCTCAATGCTTTCGAAAGGGTAGTTTAACTACTTTTAAAATGGTTTCGGAGGCAATGGTTTCGAAAGGGTTGGTTTCGAAACTATCCTCTTTCTTTTACTTGGGATAAATGCTTTCGAAAGTGATGCTTTTGCCTTTGTTCTTTTATGGCCCTTAGTTATATTAAAAGTTAAACCCAAAAGGTTTCGAAAGGAATGATTTTAAATGGTTTCGAAGCCATGTTTCCACAAGCTTTTACTTGAACCCAATACTTTCAAAAGGTACGTTTTAGGTGAAGAATTTCAGTGCTTTCGAAAGGTTTATAATATGTGTTTCGAAGGAGAGATCCCCAATGTTTTCAAAAGGTTTATTTTGAATATTTGAATGAAGGGTTTCCAATGCTTTCGAATGGCAAGTTTAAATGTTTTTAACAAGAGGATGTCTAAGGTTTTAGTAAAGCTTTCGAAAGGGTTATTTTCAATGATTTCGAGAGGCACTGTTTAAGGTTTAAACCGAGGTTTCGAAGGTATTGTTTGGCTTCATGTACTAAAATCTTTTAAGTTAAAAAAGGTTTTAAACTTACTTTGAAGGGATAGATAATCCCATCGACAAAGTTTCATCAACACTGTTTTATGTAAAGTATATATATCATGGCATAAGTGTTTTGAGTAAAGCAAAGTATATGATTTCCTTGTTTTATAAAGGTAGGATTTCAGGGGTAAATCATTTGTAAAGACTATTTACAAGGAAATGAAATTTTAACCGAGTAGTTAACCCTAAGAAAGGAAATGAAACATGAACAATGTAGATAACTCTAAGTTTATGACTCAGATATTAGAAGACCAAATGAGACTGGTGTAGGGTCACGCCATATACTTTAGCTATTAGCCCTAGCTAAAATAGGTCCAAAATTCCTGTGTGTAGGGCTTGTCACAGGTGGGACTAAATTGAGATTATACGCAGAAGGGAATATACAGAGTAAAGATAGGTTATTGGTGAGCCCATAAAATCATTAAGTTCAGTTGACCCTAGAAAAAGAAAGTTAAGGGCAGTTAGCACAGTATTATGCCTAACAGAAGTTGGATTTTTATTATGTCTGGTAGGCCCGAGTCAGCCAATGGTTAATAGTTAGCCAAGTAAAACTATGGTGTAGACAGATAATCCATTGATTTCCTGATTTTTAAGCATATGTGTATTTGCTATTATTGTTATAATCAGTTTGGTTGTAGAATTCTAGTTTGTAAAAGATATGCTTTTTAAAGGGATATTAGTGAGGGGAAACCCATTCTGTTAAGCGGTGTGGTCTCACTTAATATCAGTAAATCGAGATGTAATAATATTATTCACACCAGGCTATATGTCTGACTCGAAGTTTATGTTTCCCCCTTAAACTCTTGGGTGCTCAAAATTTACTTTGAGTAGATCTAGAGTTAAAGTTTTTTAGTTTTAGTAGGTTGGACGAATAAGCTTCCGAAGACGTGTAGGAGGCAATGTTAGCTAGGAGCTATTTAGTTTTATTTTCCTCTGTGATGTATTTATGACAGACATGTCTGTCTAGTACTCTGATCATCCAAGAGGGCATCTTCATATGTCGCTCTTGGCGTAATTTGTAATAATAATATTTGATCAAAACCTGGGAGTCGTTTTGGGATTATGTAACTGAATATGAAATATGGATTTGAATTGTAATCAAAAAGGTTTTTTTGAAATCTATTATTTTATTTCATATTCATGTGCTTCTGATATTATGGATATCATTGACATTACTATATTTTATCACCATAAGTTAATACTATAGATGATTGCAGCATCTGTAGCGCTTAGCTTTAGGCCTCAAGACAGGGGATGTTACGTGTGCTTTGTTGAAGAATAAAGCGTAGATTTGTGAAAAAAAAAAGTATGGCTTTATGAAAAGAAGAGCGTAGCCTCTCTAGCCTCATAACCCGATAATGGTGTGGATAATATGTGGTTTGCAAGACACAATTATGGGTTATCGAATGAAATGCGGAAAAGGCTACAACCTCCCATGGGTAGAAAAAGTGGCGTCTGAGTCCTTGGATGAGTAGCCATTGATATTAATTCCTATCGATCGTTGACAGCATTATAATGGCATGAGTCCTTAGATGTGTAGCCATTGGATATATGTTTATTGCAACCAAAACACCGCATCAGGCCACTAGTTCCTTGTCATGTTGGAAATCCAATCCTAATACGAGCTTTAAGGTTTTGATTATAGTCCCAAAATAGCTGTAATGCTTTGCAAACATTTCAGCTACCCCTTTGGTATCATATATTCTATTTGACCTAGTCCAGATATATTACCATAGAATTAGTTCAGGTATTAATACTTGTTTTATATATATTTACTTGAAAAAGTGTTTCAAAAGAATGTCATTAAAGATAATATCAAAGTGTTTTCAGTATAAAGTATTTTGGTTATCATAAGATAAAAACCCATCCGTATTTATGTGTGAGCATGGTCTTATGAGATACCCTTCTTTTCAAAGGTTTTGATTGAAATCAGCATGATCTATACACTTAAAATTTTGAGCATCTCATGCTGGTTGATCAAGCCTGATCTAGATATTTTTAATACTCGGGTCAGATCCGAGTAGTTTCAAGTTTAGTTGAAGACGCTTGGAGTTTCCAGAGGAGAGCTGGAGATCTTCATCTACTTATGGACGTATTCTATTATCCGCTGCATCTATTGCATTTGTTTTTATTTTTCAACATCGCAAGGATAGAGGGTTTATAACTGTCCAGGATAAATCTAGGTTAGACTCTGATATTGTATTTAAATTTTGTCGATGTAAGGATTACATATTGAAATAATATATGTTATTCCATTCGTGTGAGATCCTACTTTCTGTTTTGTTCTATCTTATTTTCTTTTTCACCTTCAACTATCCACCCTTCCATTCGGTTAGAGTTGGACTTGTGTGGATTATTGTCGACTTGAAATGTACAAAAAAGCGGGTCGTTATAGAAACAATACGTGCTTTCTTGAATCATGCATCGCCTTTTGCATGCTGAATAGCATCATTTTATCTCTAACGCCCTCATTTATAAATTATTATAGGTTTAACCTTAGTTTCTCCCCAAATCCCTGTAAAGGGGTGATCAATCACTCGTAGCAGAAAAACCTAACTATAGGATCGTGCTATGTGCGGTAAAACAAATAAATCGATCAATTCTCCATTCAGATCACCGCTATTCCAAAAGCAATAGTAAATAGCTATAAAAGAGAGAAGGGGACACGAGAGATTTATAGTGGTTCCACTATCGTCGTAATAGTGTGTGTCCACTTTGGGAAAGAGAAACTTTATTACTTTCAATAAACAAGAGAGATCACAAGAGATTCTAGAAGAATAATAATAATCCATAATTTAATTAATTAGGGTTACAATTTGTTTTCTTTATGGACTCGTTTTATTCCTTTTTGAGTTGTGGGGACAATGAATTCCACGAGTCTACTCCTTTATTTATAGTCTTCTTCAAGTGGAAATATAAAAAGTTTTAAATAAGTTAAGGTTGTAATTAAGGAAAGTTTCCATAAATTCTAAATTGCAAATTAGGAAAGTTTCCATATAATCTAAATTGTAAATTAGAAAATTTTCCATTATTCCAAATTGCAAATTATAAAAGTTTCTATATATTTGAATCACGCAAATAATTCAACCCTCTACCTCGATTCAAGTTATCTTAGTTAACTCTATTGCACGCTCCACTTTAATATGAATACCTTTCCAATAGGTTCCGGCTCGGCCTACCTCCCATTACACTTTGTCAATAAGTTCCGACAAGGCCAACCCCCATCAACAAAGTATTAAAAGTACTCAAAACAAAGGTAGAGTCAAAAAATCTCCTAACAAGAAGTATACTACAACTTCTATCTCTCCAACAAGAAGAATAATACATCTTCCTCTAGTTTCAACTAAGCTACTCCACTCTTCCTTATGGTGCCACTATGTGGCACTAACACTTCAATAAGCGAATCAAGTTCGAGCAATGCTCGAACTTAGCAACCGAAAATGCCATATAAACATGTCCACTGTGTTGTTCTTTGTATTGATCTTCTCAAGACAAACCACCCTTTCTTCAATTATAGCAATAAGAAATGACTCTTTGACTTCTATGTGCCTTGTTCTCGAACTGAACATCAAGTTTTTAGCCAAAGGAATTGCACTCTGACTCTTACAATTCACCACCATGTTATTGTATGCAAATCCTAGATCACATTCATTGTTATATGCGAATGTTTGTAGCATCAGTGGGAAGATCCTCTGTGAACTACTAATGAAACCATTTCAATAACCTCGTTTGATTACCTCACCTAACGTGGAAATGGTACTGCCCTAAGAAGTGACCCAAGTAACACAAAATGGCCAAAGGCAGTCTATAATTAATATTAGTGTATCCCAACTTCAGAATGTTGAAAAAACATGCTCTCTTAAGATCATCTAACACTCTTGATGAGATGATTTCAGCGGATTTAAGGAGTTGGAAAACTATCTTTTCATTCAAATAAAATTTTATAATTAATATTTAATAAATATGAATTAATTTAATTAATTTATAACAATTATAATTTAATTAAATGGGTGCAGTAACAGCAGTATTCAACATTTCGGTTGTGTGACTCTTAAGTGCAAATTTGGTTAGCAATTAATATCGAACAATTAGAATATTAATGTTCACATGTCAGTTATCAAATGGTGTGACATTATGGCTAAAGTTATCGCTCACTTAGCATTGGTAAAATCTAATTTTATTTTATTAAGCGTTACCTGATAGTGATAATTATTTACACCAGTTCTCTTTGTCAAAACTACATCACTTTGGACTTATGGAATTTAGTAATGGTCAAAATTCCAATATCGTCCATATCCAACTCTATAATCTACACACAAAGTCATTGGTTTAATAATAATTATTATTAACTGAACTACTCTGGTCAAAGACTTTGAGTTTGAGTTGATTTCAGTTGACTGTGATACTAAACTCGTATAACTAGGAAGATGAATCCTCTCTTGAATAGTGTTTCGCTTTCAATACTTCCACTCGACCCAACTATAGTCGTTCATGGACGCCTTGCTGCGATTTAACTATAATCAAAGCGGAGCTTCCACATTAAAGATCAACAGTATTCTCAAGTCAAGAGAACTATGTAATACTGTCACATCGATATTTTTTGTTTGACCTTAGTTATATGAACCAATAGAAAACTATATAGTGAGTCAGTCCATGGTTATCCAATAACTATCAGTATGTTACCCCTTGGTTCCTCCAATAAACATGAGTAATGCACTGCCCTATATTTGAAGAGCATTACGTACTCTAGTCTCGATGGATGTTTCGATATCCAGTCTCGATACATCTTCATTAGAAATATTTAAAATGATATATTTAATTTCATTGTGATAAATTATTCATGGTTACAACACATTGTAACTACTATCACAAAACATACCGTTTATTGATTTTCTGTTAAATATTTTTTTAATTAAATTAATTAATTAATATAACATATTATATCGAGTATATAATAAAAAGAAAACGTCTTTTCTTTCGAACAAGATTGGTTATCGAGTTAGATATTTTTAACAATTACATAATTACCCCTATGGTATGCCCCTAACTTTTTCAACGTTTACATGGAGTATATGAATTGAAACATCCAAAGTTATATATAGAAATGCCACATCAACAATCCGTGTCAATCTGCAGGATACAAGATGACGACACATATCCAAATCACAGGCTAAGTCAGTAGTCCAAGAGAAGCGTTCTACACCAATAACAGAGCTACAAATCATCTATAAATACAAGACGTACATCAACAGTAAAGGGATTCAAATTCCAAAAGTCTGACTTGAGTTCATTTGTAATTTTCATAATTTTCTTATACTTAAGCTTTCTTAAGAAGTCATTAATGGTAGAAACGGCTAATTAGATATTGGACAGCTATTCATAACTTATTTGACCGCAGAACAAAGATTTAGCTACCGTAGACGTAGGGATATCTTCCCAAACCACTATAATTTCTCTGTGTTCTTCACTATTCGACACTTATTTTCTTGCTACTTGCGGCTTAGGCACTTCGCTTTGGTTGAATTTTGTCTTTATACTACTACTTTCGAAAATAACTTCTGGACTTTAGGGTGTTAGATTATGATGAAAAATCATGCTAACATATAACTTGTTACAATTGCCAAAAAAAATGTAATACTAAGTATTAAACTTCCAACCTCTTATGAATCAATCTAATACCCTAACTGCTAAACCACTCTATCGGGTTCAATTTTACTAGGCTGTTGTTGTGCATGTTTAAAATGAACTTAAAATATATGATTTTATGATGAAAATAAAATTCACTAGATTTTCTTATGAAAATATTTATGATTTAATTTTGTATGTCTAAAACAATGGTAGTGTTTATAACATAATATATTGAAAATAGAGAGATTCACTTTGTAAGTTATGGATGAGAAACTATGAAAATATTTTCCAAAGTTTTTAGAAACTTTAGATGCAAGGGGAATCTTATTAGTTCGCCAACTTTTTCCTTTTTCGCCTTTGTCTTTCTTTAAAGGAGTTTGCACACCTTAAATCACTACGGACAATTCCAACAATATCCTTTATAATTTTTCATTTTGTTCTTATTTTCATTTAACCATTTTTATTTTCCTTTTTCCTTATTTTTTCGTTGCATGAACAAGAATCAAAACCTTAAAAGAATGAAAACCCTAATGAAATTCTCAATTTCCATTATAATTATAAAAGAAAGCCTAGATCTAAAGCTAAACAACTATATTTTTATTCATTTGTGTTATGATTTTAACTTAATTACTAAGAATTTAGAATTTCTATTTTCTTGCTAAATCATAGTCGATCGGAGCATATAACGGATCGGGAACTAGATTTTGCTGGAAATACGAAGAATATTACACTAGGTTTAGATTATTTCCTAGTGTATTCCATACTAGCTTCTCTATTACTTATGAACTAGGTTTTATGGATTCCAAGCATGTTAGTAATTTGGTTTATAGGCAACTTCTAGTACCATGAGAGCATATTTCAATTGTAGACTTACCGCAAAACTCATTACCAAATGATTAGTGGTTAGGCAAAAGACTGAAACATTGTTATCTTTTCCAATATGTCGATTCTGCTCCATTGTCTTTTAGAACAAAGAATATAAAATGTCAATTTAGAGTATATGATTATGCACGGTTTGGCTTAAAATAATCCTTATATTTTAAGTCTGTCAATGAATATCCGAAAATTTGAAATTCCTCTACATCCTTATTTGTAAATCGAAAAAAATATCTGAAATCCAAAAGAATGAAATGGATGAGGATATGATGATATTCACATTCGAAAATCATACATTTAGCTTTTATAAATATAATAGTTTATTTCAAGACCACGTGCTCAGACTTAGGTTATATATATATATATATATATATATATATATATATATATATATATATATATCTGTGTGTGTATTATGTGTATTCTACTGTATAAAATGATTGATATTTACTCTTTTATCGATATAATAATTTATAGCATGTGCATACTTCATACTCAAAACTAACTTCTAATCGTCATATTTATCATTTTTTATTTTTTTATAAGCATGAGTAGTTTAAAATAATTTTACGTTGAACCAAACTTTTCTTTTTTGCACTTCAAAATAGATTAGTTGTGAGCAAATACAGATATCCAAAAATGACTTTGAATACGGATGCGAATGTTACAACATTTGCATTTGAAAGTATCTATTAACAGATTTATTGTATTTTTCCACTTTTTAGTGGGGGTGGAAAATGCAAAAGATGAGGATTAATAGAATTGATGATACCTACATCCTTATAATTTTTTCTAATGTTGCCTTTAAAAACCCAATTCAGCTCATATCAATTAATGTTTCTAAGATGTGAACTTAAGATTTAAAGTTATGCTCATCTTTTAAGATTAGGTGAATTATACACAAATCAGTTTCTGATTTGCAATGCAATCGCTATCAATGTAAATTTTAAGGACTCTATCAATCCCTGTTGCAATCTTGCTACCTTTATCAATCATTTACTCAAATATATCATATGACCCACACTAGATTCGACAATATGGAAAATTAATAATAAAATTATTATTTTATTTCACAATATATACCAAAAGCTTGATGTTTCCATGCAGTGACATAAGAAACTTTATGAGGTTTACAACAAATGGGGTAGGATTAGGTAGTACACAAATCAAATCTCTTCATTACAGCCACTTAATTAATTAACTAATTGATAATTTAATTGATTAATTAACATTACCTCGTTCATTTGACAAAAATATAACCAAACCATTTGCTAATCAAGACTTTTACTATAAGCAAGCATAAAAAAACAACCCATTTAAGTGCATTAGTGTGTACTTATTTTTATTATTCTTTTATCTTTTTAATTTCCAGCAGTCAATTTTTTCGAGGAATAATGAAATATATCAACAAAAGCTCACCTGCTAAATAAGAAAATCAGGCATGTTATGCAATGAAACAACAAACAGTATTCTTGAAAAATGCCCTAGTTAAACTCACATTAAATCGTCTCATAGAGCATTTGTTAAGATCTAGCTAAATCAAGGCAGACTTGTAAAGTTTTGATTCTTTTTTATTTTATTTCAAATATAAAAATATAAAATCTCTCGTAGCTAAATAGCTAGCAAAAGTCCTACACTTGTGACATTTCGTTTAAGCCTATCATTGCTAGTAGTATAATCATTCATTGATATGACAGCTACTCAACTATCAATTAAATTAACCACCTGAAGTGACTGGCTTGCATGGTAGCTATCAATTGTTAACAACCTCTGTGTGTGTGTGTTGGGGTTTTTTTTTTTGGGGGGGGGGGGGGGGGGGGGGGGTGTTTGTTTCCCCTCGTATATAAGTAGCTAGGGTTTCTAATCATGATCCATTCTAATTACTCCAATCATACTTCTGTGTATGCAAATGACACCTGTATATTGATAAACCATCACAAGTAGTACAAGTCAAAAAATCAACACTGAAGAAAAAACCCACAGAAATAAATATTCAAACAAGTGTATATACAAAATAGAGAGGGGGAATATAATTGTGTCCATATACACGTATGTATATATATCGACTTCCATACGTATACAGTATCCATGTATAACATAAGCACTGCAACAAGTGTTGATGAGTAGCTCTCTCATGGCAAACACAAGAAGCACTGCAAATATATACTAAATAGCTATATATAATTAAGATGCACTCTAAATAAACATATAATTGATTGATTAAAAGAACTCGGTCGTAAATGGGTCATGGAGCAAGAGCTCGGGGGCCCAAAAAGAAGACAACCCGGATCCATCACTGCCCTCAGAACTAGACGTGGGACCCACAGACCCATCTGTGATCAGAGGCGGCAGACTTTCTAACCCTAGCAAATTACCATTCTCTCCCTGCCCAAAAAATGCATCGTCGAACCCAGAACAATCTAACTGGTCATTTGCATCATAGCACGGCTGCACGATCTGCTGCTCGAATTCCTGATCCCCTCCTCCAAACTGAGACTCAGGAAGGTCGAGGTCCAGATCGAGATCCAGATCAAGATGAGAAGTTGGCATTGTACTGTTGTTGATCATGTAATTAGAATTACTGGGACTGAGGCTTGTCTGGTTCTGAGCAACGTTGTTTGCTGCAGACTGGAGCAAGTATTGAAAGTATTGAAGTTGAGCAGATTGATGGATGTTGGATTCCGAAGAGCGGAGGTTTAATGAATGATCGTCCCATGGGCGACGATCGACAAGGTCACACAGGTTGGCCAAGGCTAAAAGGCCAGGAAGTGCTGCGAATACATCGGTTCTTGGCCTGTGTGTCATTGGATCAAAACCCATTTGGATGAGTTTCTTTTTAAGATGTGTGTTCCAGAAGTTTTTTATCTCGTTGTCCGTTCTTCCTGGTAGATGTGTTGCAATCGCTGACCATCTGATATAAACAATGTTTGAGACACTACTAATATATATGGTCCATATATGAAATATGATTTTGGAAGTGATATATATTTTTGTAAATAGTTTTCAAGCATATTTGAGTATGAAGTATGTTTTTGAAAGCACTCTTGATGAGTAAAAAAGAAAAAATACAAAGTTGATATATATTTGTATGTAGCATAGTAATTGGAAAGGGAAAATTACTTGTTGCCAAGGATGGAGTGGAGATTGAGGATGATCTGTTCTTCCTCTGGGGAGAACTTGCCTCTCTTAATATCCGGCCTGAGGTAATTCGTCCATCTTAATCTGCAACTCTTCCCACATCTATTGAGACCTAAACAAGTGAATAAAACAGAAGAATGAAACTATAATGAGAGTAATTTACTTGGTAGTAGTAGGGAAAATCTATGTATGCAATTATGCTTTTACCTGCAAGTTTAGGGAGAGCTCTCCAGCTACCATGACCACGTTTTTGGATGAAATCAACAAGCTTTTGATCTTCTTCAGGGGTCCACGGGCCTTTCTTCAGACCGTTCTCATCGCAACATGGAGATCTTCCCATCTGAATTGTAGTTATATATTTATAATTATTACTCAGGCAATAATCACCGGTGAGTGTTGCAAGAGATAGAGAGAAGAGAAAGACTTAACTGCCTACAGCTTTTAGTGGGTCTCATCTTGGCCAACAAAACCACGGCTACATATTTATACACTCACTGACCTTGATTTCTAATGTTATTTTAATCCAGCTGAGAAACGACCAATCATAGTCTACGTACCAAAATTACGACACTACCCTTTAATTTTTTTTTCAGAAACTACATTTAAGTTGTAAGCACTGTATTTCTAATAGAAATTTTCTGTTTTCTGGTTTAGGGTGAAGCCAGTATAAAATTTGCAATTTTTCAGGGATAAAGATGTTTTCAGAATTATTATCACATGTAGTGCACATTGCTAAGCAAGTTTGAAATCAAAATATCAGCAGTTTTATATTGCATTAACAGAAACTTATCTGCTTTTATTGAATAAAACGATATACAGCAAATTTATCATTTTAATCCTAGCTAGAAAGGCGTATATACATGCATTTTTAATATAAGAGATATTAAGCATTAATGTTCCACCATTTAACTTTTTGATTCTTGCAGGACTAATCAATGTTAGCAACCATCTGTTAAAATGAAATTGTTCGGAATACAGCACATTTGGTAATTAATTAATATAGAAATTTAGCTTAATAACTGGGATACTCTACAAATATAATTATCATAACATGGACCCATGTGCTTACATTTGTTCATATTGCACTTAAAAATAAATAAACAGATAGGCCAAGTTCAAATAGTTGGTCTAACATGGTGCAATACAATGCAACTTTAATAACAATAATCCTATTTTTATCGGGTTATATAAACCCGGTAAAATTTCCAGACAGAGACTAATGTGTAACTGGTAAATTTTTGTTTTATGGTGCTAGAGAGGATTCAAATTCATATATGACATGCATACACATCACCGTCGCAGCACTAATAGTTTAAAATAGAGACTTGGTGAAATTAAGTCCAATAAGAGTCCACGTGCCTCGTGCAATTAGGACTTGTGCAAAAAATTGATGTCATTAAGCTTCTCCATGCACGCAATGTACGCAATTTGAATTAAAGCTTTAATAAGTAAAGGAGGAATCTCGTCACCTTTTTTGAATGGAGACAACTAAAAGCAAGCTACCAGTTCATTGACATCTTCACGTTAGGTTGGTGCATGGGGCATGCAAATAAATAAAAGAAGCTAATTTGCATATTGGAAAATGTCCATTCTGCATAACATATAAATAAAAGTAGCTTGTCTATTCAAATCTTTTGACTGCGACGGATTGATCAAATGAAAGGAATCTGCGTATGACAGAGTATCTAATTCATGATATATTAACATAAAATATATATTACATTGTATCAATAATAGTTAATAGGCCCAAATATTTTCTTCTAAAAAAAATAACAGTCCCAAATTTTGGACCGTCTGATTACATATTACTGTGTTATGGTTCTTATATACTCCTATCACTGTTGAGTTAGTGCCGGAACATTTACTGATATTCCCAATAAATACCAACATTTTACTCATTATGTAGTAATTCTGGCCATTTATATTGCATAAAGAGACTGGAAAATACTTATGAACATCTCATTGTAACCAATATTAGTTGATCTATCTATCGGTGCCAAATCTATGCGATAATATAAGATATGAAAATACAGATCTCGAGATACAAGTAATGTAAATGTATGAATGTTGAGCTATTCTCTAACTAGTGCAAAATTTAATTCCAAGATGAATATAGATTATAGAGTGAGGCAAAGTACAAATGTCAAACCTTCGATTCTCTCAGAGGAATATAGGTGAATATAGGTTATAGAGTGCGATCATAATAAATATTTTTTATATATATAGAACAAGCACCTGTACTTTGCAACTTAATAATCGAGAGTTTGCGAAAAACTTCAATTTAAGTACTTGAAAGGAGTTCAAAACTTGGGCCCTACGTATATGAATATGCATACATAAGTATATTTACATAATATAGATTTTAGAAAACAATTTTAAATGCTAATGATAAACCACTCATTGCAATTTAAGCAAATGTATTTCGGGAACATAAATATCTTTTCTAAAGAAATATAAATAAGATGAAGTTTTAATGCAAGTATCACGCTTATGGGGTCTCACTCTATATATTTAATCATAATTTTGTTTGATTATGATATTGCTGACTCCATTTGCAACTGTACTCACTAGCCAAATGTACGACCTTTTTTTAAATATTTATTAATGTAACAACCATAATCTGCTCGCCATGATTAAAGAGCACGGAAGCTGTTGTGAGAGAATTGGGAAAGAAGAAGTTGTTTCGACTGGGTACTGTTCTCTGGAATTAGCTGAAGATCATCAGAAGTAGTGGGCTTGTATGGGAAAATGGAAGCATAAGGAACTGGCAGAGGAAGATGAATGTGTACTGGTCTATGAGTGTGTTTGTTCGAATGTATCAATGTACAAATTGATGTATCTGTAACTGGGTTGTTATTGGGCTGAGTACAAATGTGTGTACTGGTCTATAAATACTAGTGGTGTGTCTTGTAATTGATTGTGAAGAAACCTGAATAAAATTGCTCTTCATTTTTCATTTCTATTTTTAATGCTGAGTACTTTTTGAGTTAATCTGAAAGTTTGATACTATCTGTTGTTGATTGCAGTTTTTTACCAAATCCGATTCCTTCTTTTAGTTTTCTTTTTAGTTGCAAATTCATCTTGTTCTTTTATCAATCAGTTCTCTGTTTCATTTTTTCTTGTATCTCTATATCTGTCAATTCTGTTTTCTTGATTGTGTGATCTTATCGTTTCCTTTATTTTTGTTCAATATTCTTGTTTACTGATTCTATTCTAGTAATCTGTAACTTGTATAATTGTTCAGTACTTCAGTTCTTGTCTTGAGAAATCACTTGGATCTTGAAAGAGACTTCTGTTCCATTCTTGAACATCTTTACCCAAATTTCTTCTTCGAGATAAACCCTATTTCTTCCACTTTTACTTCGAGTCTTTTTTCCATTTTTCCCGGTTCTTGATTTTCCACAATCTGTGCACGTGCACACACCCAAAATCATCATCTTCTTCCCAAAACTTACCAACACCATTTCAGATCCTCTTTGCAAACGCCATGGCCAAGAACCAAGATCAACCTGGCCCTTCCAATTTGGTATCAGAGCAGGCGTCAGAGTTTAACCTCAATCCAACGACCGATCAAGAACAAACCCTAAATCCAGATTCGACCCTAAATTCGAATCCAGACAACCCATGGCTGCGGCAAGATGAAATCAATAATCGTACTACTTATGCCTTAAGAAATTTAGAAATCACTGCTAGAAATTTGGAGTTTACAGTCCAGAATTTGGATAAGAAGTTCGATCAATCCACCAAAGATTTGCATACTAAATTCGAAGGGGTACATAACATGCTAACCACCTTTGTTACTGAGTATCGTAATCACAGGAATCCTTATCAACCACCTCCTGTAGCCCCACCTCCGACAACCTTTCAGCCTTATCCTCCTCATCCAACACAACCACCACCACCTCGAAATTACACACCACCTCACCGAACACCTATAGCCCCACCCCGAAATGTTCCCTTCTTTAATACTCCTCCAAGGTATCCTCAAGAACCCCTAATTCCTCATCCACCCAGAAACCCGAACCACGATTACCATAATCACTTGCCATACCCTATCATTAAGCTTGATTTTCCTACTTATTCTGGAGAAGAAGGAGTAGCTGATTGGCTAAGGCAAGTAGAACAATATTTCAAATTTCATCATACTGAAGAATATCAGTGGGTCGAAATTTGTTCTTTTGCCTTGAAGAAGGAGGCCTTGCAATGGTACCATTGGTATGTAAACACAGTAGATAACAATGAAGCATGGACTGTCTTCAAGGATGAGATAATGGTCAGGTTTAACTCTGAAGAAATAGAGAGACCATTTGAAACCTTGTCTAAACTCAAGCAACATACAACTGTAAGGGCTTATTTGAGCAAGTTCGAGCAATTACAAGCCGTAGTGGAAACTCTACCTCCAAGATATTTACTTGATAGGTTTATTGGTGGATTAAAGGAAGAAATACGATATGATGTTCTCACTTCCAGACCAGTGGATTTTAGAGAAGCAGTGGCCTTAGCAAAAATGTTTGAAAGCAAATGCCTCCAGACCAAGAAAATTAAGTACCCTTCAACCGGACCTTTAACTACTAATTCCAAAACTACCCAGCTACCCTTATCAAGATCATCCCAAGAATCAACTTCTTATTCCCAATATAACCCTGCTAATAGCTCCAAAGATACCCAGATTGAATCCCTGGCAAAAAGTAGAGGACTTACCCCTAGTCAGATCATTGAAATGAGGAGGCAGAATTTGTGCTATGGTTGTAAAGAGAAATGGTCCCGAGATCATAACTGTAAAAATCCTCAGGTTTATGTATTGGAAGGCATGATGCCGTTACTGAATGGGGAAGATTCCACTGATAGTGAATTATCTATGATTGAATCTGAAGTACAAGTTGAGGAAACCTTAGCCATAACTTTACAAGCTTTATGTGGGATTCCTACCTTATCCACCATCAAGGTAGAAGGCAGTATTCAAGGGAAAACTGTTCAGATTTTGATTGACTCTGGATCTACCCATAGCTTTATCAATGACAAGCTTGCTAGAAAATTGAAGTTGAAGGCTGATGAGACCAAACTATTTGAAGTAATGGTGGCCAATGGAGAGAGACTAACTGGTTCTGGAATTTGTAAAGATGTTGTACTCAATTAGTGCCAAGGTTGTACCATGACAGTGGATCTGCTCTTGTTTCCTTTAGATGGCTGTCAAGTTGTGCTTGGAGCTCAGTGGATGAAAAGCTTAGGAGAAATAATACTTAATTTGGATCAACTGCAAGTTAAATTTGTTTACAATGAAAAACCTTATGTGTGGCAAGGTTTGAGACAGGATGAGTTGAAATTCATTAATAAGAAAAAGCTAAGTAAAGAATGTGTGCATGGCCAGGTGACTATGATGATTTGTTGTCAATCTATTCAGATAGAACAAGATACCGTTCCTATCCCACCAGAGATTGATGCCATCCTCAAACACTACCCTCTAATCACCAGTTCTTCTCCTGATCTACCCCCAACCAGACCCCATGATCACAGAATACCTCTATTACCAAATTCTAACCCTATCTGTCTAAAACCTTACAGGCACTCATATCACGTCAAAAATGAATTGGAAAATATAATTCAAGACATGTTAGACTCTGGCATTATTAGGCCCAGCCATAGTTCTTATTCATCACCTGTTGTTATGGTAAGGAAGAAGGACGGCACATGGAGGCTGTGTATTGATTATAGGAGATTAAATGCACAAACCATTAAGGACAAGTTTCGTATTCCTTTAATTGAAGAGCTTTTTGACGAGTTACATGGTTCTCAGTACTATTCGAAGTTGGATCTCAGATCTGGTTACCATCAAATCCGGATGCTTGAAGAAGACATTCACAAGACTGCCTTTAGAACCCATGATGGTCACTATGAATTTGTAGTGATGCCCTTTGGTTTGGCAAATGCCCCTTCCACCTTCCAATCTCTCATGAATGATATATTCAGATCCTATTTGAGAAAGTTTATTTTAGTGTTCTTTGATGATATTCTTGTGTATAGTCAATCATGGACTGATCATGTTAGACATCTTGAAATAACTTTTCAACTTTTGCAGAAAAATGCTCTAGTGATCAAGCTTTCCAAATGCAGGTTTGCCAAGCAGTCTATTGATTATCTTGGTCATGTCATTTCTGTCGAAGGTCTCTCAGTTGATCCTAGCAAGGTGCATGCGGTCCTTAGCTGGCCACTTCCTCAAAGCTTGAAGGCTTTGAGAGGGTTCTTAGGCCTTACAGGGTACTACCGCAAATTCATAAAAAACAATGGTGTAATTGCTAAGCCTTTAACTTCAATGTTGAAAAAAGAGGCTTTCAAATGGAGTGATGAAGCAAAAGAAGCTTTTGAGCAGCTAAAACAATGTTTGATTTCACCACCAATATTAGCCATGCCAGATTTCACACAACCTTTCATTTTAGAATGTGATGCCAGTGGGCAAGGGGTAGGAGCAGTCCTCCTTCAAAACAAAAAACCTATAGCCTACTTGAGTAAAGCTCTTCATGGACGAAATCTAACACTATCTACTTATGAGAAGGAGCTCCTTGCTATCATCATTGCTACGAGAAAGTGGTCACAATACTTGATGGGTAGACAATTTGTAATAAAGACTGATCATCAAAGTTTGAAGCACTTGCTAACACAGCAGATACACACTGGAGTGCAAGGAAAATGGTTGGCTAAACTCCATGCTTTTGACTATAAGGTGGAATATAAAAGTGGGCAAGAAAATAGGGTAACTGATGCCTTGTCAAGGAGAAGTGAATCTGAAACAAATGAAGTACTGGTCCAAGCTATATCCATAGTGCAGACTCCTTGGCTACAGAAACTCAAGGAAGCTTTGCATAATTCTTCATGGTACACACAACTATTAGCAAGAGTACAAGCAAGGGGGTTACCAGAAAGTAAATATAAAGCTGTTGATGGCTTGGTATTCAGAAAGGAAAAAATTTTGGTTGATCATCACTTGAAACAATTGACACAATTTCTTGTTAAGGAATACCACTCCTCTCCTTTAGGAGGCCATTCAGGGGTCAAGGCAACTCTGCATAGATTGAGACAGGTTTTTTATTGGAAGAAATTAAAGACTAGTGTTGAAGAAATTGTCAAGTCTTGTGAAGAATGTCAGAGAAACAAGCATGAGAACATCTTGGTACCAGGTTTACTACAACCCCTTCCCATACCTGACAAAATTTGGTCTGATATTTCCATGGACTTCATTACATGTCTACCTAAAAGCCACAAATATACTGTCATCTTCGTAGTAGTTGATAGACTTAGTAAATATGCTCACTTCTTTCCACTTCAGCATCCATATACAGCAAAGGATGTAGCCTTGATTTTCTTCCAGGGTGTCTTTAAATTACATGGGTTGCCTAAAACAATTGTGAGTGATAGAGATACTATTTTCACAAGTCTTTTCTGGCAAGAGCTTTTTAAACTTCAAGGCAGCTCACTTAAACTCAGTTCGGCCTACCATCCTCAAAGTGATGGTCAAACTGAGGTAGTAAATAAAGTTTTAGAAGGCTATCTACGATGTTATGTGTGTCATAAGCCCGGTGAGTGGTCTAGATGGCTGCCATTAGCTGAATATTGGTACAACACTACTTGGAAGACTCCTACCAAAACCACTCCTTACAAGGTTGTGTATGGCATTGATCCCCCTACCTTACTTTCTTATGTACCCAATACTGCTAAGGTTGAGCAGGTAGAAGAAGAGTTGTTTACTCGGGATATTATCATTCAGTTCCTCAAGGATAGTCTGAAGGTGGCTCAGGATAGGATGAAAAAGTATGCAGATATGAGGAGAACTGATCGACAATTTGAAGTTGGAGACTGGGTATATCTTAAGCTGCAACCTTACAAACAAATTACGGCCAGACATTATAGAACCCATAAACTTTCGCCCAAGTTTTATGGTCCTTACAAGATCATAGAGAAGATAGGTTCTGTAGCTTATAGACTTCAATTTCCTGATAACACTCGAATTCACAATGTGTTCCATGTTTCCCAATTGAAAAAGAAGTTAGGAGATTCTGTGGTGGTCCAAGATAGTATTCCGAGCTTCACCGAAGAGTTGGTTGAACAACCAGAGAAAATACTTGATCGAAGGATGGTCCCTCTAAATAATGATGCAGTGGTGCAGATTCTAATTAAGTGGAAAGACAGACCCGAGGAAGAGGCTACGTGGGAGGATTACTGGCCACTAATCCAAAAGTTTCCTACCCTAGACCTTGGGACAAGGTCTGTTCTTAAAGCACAGGGGAGTTGTAACAACCATAATCTGCTCGCCATGATTAAAGAGCACGGAAGCTGTTGTGAGAGAATTGGGGAAGAAGAAGTTGTTTCGACTGGGTATTGTTCTCTGGAATTAGTTGAAGATCATCAGAAGTAGTGGGCTTGTATGGGGAAATGGAAGCATAAGGAACTGGCAGAGGAAGATGAATGTGTACTGGTCTATGAGTGTGTTTGTTCGAATGTATCAGTGTACAAATTGATGTATCTGTAACTGGGTTGTTATTGGGCTGAGTACAAATGTGTGTACTGGTCTATAAATACTAGTGGTGTGTCTTGTAATTGATTGTGAAGAATCCTGAATAAAATTGCTCTTCATTTTTCATTTCTATTTTTAATGCTGAGTACTTTTTGAGTTAATCTGAAAGTTTGATACTATCTGTTGTTGATTGCAGTTTTTTACCAAATCCGATTCCTTCTTTTAGTTTTCTTTTTAGTTGCAAATTCATCTTGTTCTTTTATCAATCAGTTCTCTGTTTCATTTTTTCTTGTATCTCTATATCTGTCAATTCTGTTTTCTTGATTGTGTGATCTTATCGTTTCCTTTATTTTTGTTCAATATTCTTGTTTACTGATTCTATTCTAGTAATCTGTAACTTGTATAATTGTTCAGTACTTCAGTTCTTGTCTTGAGAAATCACTTGGATCTTGAAAGAGACTTCTGTTCCATTCTTGAACATCTTTACCCAAATTTCTTCTTCGAGATAAACCCTATTTCTTCCACTTTTACTTCGAGTCTTTTTTCCATTTTTCCCGGTTCTTGATTTTCCACAATCTGTGCACGTGCACACACCCAAAATCATCATCTTCTTCCCAAAACTTACCAACACCATTTCAGATCCTCTTTGCAAACGCCATGGCCAAGAACCAAGATCAACCTGGCCCTTCCAATTAATAAAAGAAAAGGAATAAGCTAGCATGAAAGCTAGAATACAAAATAATTTACTCGCCTTTTCCACCAAGCACGATATATCCAATTTTCATGCCTAACAAACTGCATATTCTCGCTATTATTTTAGCCAAGTCCTCGAAATCTGTAATTTGTTTTGACATAAGCCTGTAAATTAATATATCGGAAAAAAAAACACAATGACAACATTTATTAGAAGTGCAAACATTTATGATATTTGAATGTAGGGATGTCAATGAGCATCCGAAAAATTCAAGATTCGTCCTTATCCGTATGCGAAATATGAAAAATTATTCGATATTCGAAAAATTAATATATGAACGCAGATATGATCATATTCACATCCAATAATTATCTATTTGGTTTTTATCAAGATCATAGATGCTTTTTTTTGTGTATTTTAATACACAAAGTGATTCTCATTTACTATTTTATCTAGGTAAAAAAAATTTAATATGTGTATAAAAATCAATATTTCCCGTTTAAAATTATTTTTCTTAGCATATTTATTATATTTTATATTTTGAGTATTGAAATGAATTAAAATTTTCTATGTATTTGTTTAGATTTATTACTTGTGATTCGGTCGGTAAATATCTGATATCCGATAATTATCTAAACCACTACAAGAACAACAGTATATTCCGACAACACGTACCGACGACCGTCGACGGTTCTTTTCCGACGACTTCCGACAGCTAGTATATTCTGGACTTTGTTACGAATCAAATAATTAGTCGTCGGAAGCCGTTAGAATATTGTCGTTTGCGGCCGTTGGTAGCCGTCGGAAAATCGCGTATACCTTCTTCCCCAGGCCGAACCAGAAACATTTTGCCTCACCTCAAATCAACAAAAACTTCCTCCACCATTTCCCCCTCCAACTTCAAGCACCAAAATCAACTCCAACTTCGTCAATTCGGAATCTCATCTCCTCCAAACCTCTAATCTCCTCTATTTTAGGTATTATCCCTAAATCATGATTTCATAAATTTGTTAATTTAGGATTAATTTGTTATTTTAATTGTTTATATTGTCTCATTGATTTTGTAGCATAGTTTATTGAATGTTAATTACTGTTATTATCCTATAAAGTATTGAATACTAACTTGTTTAGTTTGTGCGATAAGAAATTAGTGTGCATTAGTTGAATAATTTAGTGTTTTTACGTCTTACTTGGGTATTTAGTGTGGATGAGCATAATTTAGTTTATGCGTTTTAGAAAACGTCGAAAATGATAATTAATTTTATATACGTACGGTTAGTTAATTAAAGTTTTAAACATGTGCGTATGTGATAAACTATCGTATGTGGTAGTTTAACTTAAGTTAAATGTTAATCAATTTGATGTAAACGTCGAAAGCCAATTTTTTTTAAAAAATATAAAATATGTAATATACTTTATTCATAAAACCCATAGAGTATTTTTTGGCCACGTCTAATAAGTATTGTATATGATCATTATGTGGGTATTCGTTTTTTGATAGAATAGACATCTATATTCACCATATACAATATTTGTTGGATTTGTCCCTGTATTGGACAAGTTACAAACATAGTAACGTAATTACATCTCGTAAATCATTTCATTTTAAACGTTTTACAAAATTTCGACAGCACTTCCTTTATGTTCCCTGTGTACACGCAATCATGTACCACTCAAGGAACAAAAGGGAAGTACTGCCGAAATTTTGTTGAATCGTTTAAAATGAAATGGTTTACGAGATTTAATTACGTTACTGTGTTTGTAACGAGAAGTAGGATGACCCAACAACAAAGTGTCAATGATCAATTAATATAAAACATTAAACTGTAAAATTCTATTGAAAAATAAATTGTCAATGCGGTTTTCATTTATATCGTATTTTTTAATTATAGTAGAAGAGATGATAAATTATTTTATTGATCGAAGTTGGATGCATCAACAACGAAGAAAAATTAGAGGCTCAATAAGTGAACATTTTAATAATGGTGTACACGTATTTATTGATTTCGCTTTAAGTAATAATGGAAACGACAGAAATCCGTTGTCCATGTAGTAGGTGTAAATTCTTGAAGCATTTGATACCAGAAATGGTTAGAGTTCATTTTCGTCAGTACGGTTTCGTGCCGAACTATTTGGTATGGGATCGTCATGAAGAACTTGTAGCACCTAATCAGGTATACAGTCAAAGGAGGTAGTGAGTAATGAAATTGTTACAACGAATCTCGTAAAACATATGGTTAAAGATACAGCATGTTCAATGTTCCATACTGCACAATTTGTTGATGACGATGTTAACGTTGAAGAAGAACCAAATATTGGAGCAATTTTTTTTTATGATTTATTGGATTCCGTGAAGAAACCCCTTTGGGAAGGCTATACAAGCGACATCCAATTATCAGTAACTGCAGAATATATTGCGTTGAAATCTAAATACAACCTCATAGAAGCTGGATTTACAGCTGTTGTACAAGCCGCGAAGCGGCATATGCCTCCCGATATTTTAATGCGCGAAAATCATTATGAAGTGAAAAAAATATTTAAGTCGGGTTTTGGTTTACTGTATCAAAAAATAGATACATGTTTAAATGGTTGCATATTGTTTTGGAAAGAAGATATCAATCTTAGGAATTGTAAAATATGTAATCAGGAAAGGTACAAACCAAGAAAGAAGAAGGGAAAGGAAGTCCCGTATAAACATATGCATTATTTACCTATTACTCCTAGGCTTCAAAGGTTATATGCATCTTCTGTAACCGCGTATTATATGAGATGACACAATGTTAGAACACAGGAAGAAGGTACGTTAACACACCCAGCTGATGGGGAAGCATGGAAGCATTTTGATCAAAAATATCCCGATTTTGCAGCGGAGAGCCGTACTATTAGACTTGGTTTATGTACGAATGGATTTTCACCATTTTCTCAATTTGGTTCTAAATATTCATCTTGGCCTATAATCGTTACACCTTATAACTTACCTCCATGGATGTGAAAACTCCATATATGTTTATCACAATTTTCCTACCCGGCCCTCATGATCCGACATAAGGAATCGTTGTTTATTTACAGCCGTTGATTGAAGAGTTGAAAACATTGTGGTACGAAGGAGTTGAAACATACGACATCTTAAAAAAAAAATTCGTATGTTTGCTTCTTTGTTGTGGACTATTAGTGATTTTCCTGCATACGCAATGCTTTCAGGTTGGAGTACGGCCGGTCGCCTAGCTTGTCCTTATTGCATGGAGGAAACACGAGCACTTTCTTTACCACATGGAAGGAAATTTTCGTGGTTTGATTTTCATCAGTGTTTTCACCATATTAATCATCCTTTTAGAAGAGACAAAAAAACTTTACAGCTAATAGACACGAGCCCTTTCAACCACCAACGGTTTGGTCAAGTGAAGATATATATGAAATTGTAAAGGATTTTCCAAAGATACATGAAACCGGAGAACAAATTGAAATTCAAGGTAAATCAACGATTCATAATTAGTGCAAACAAAGTATATTTTGGGAGTTGCCTTATTGGAAAAATCTACAACTTTGTCACAATATTGACGTGATGCACAACGAGAAAAACGTGTTTGACAACGTTTTTAATACAATTTTGAATGTTAAGGGGAAGACGAAGGATGATTTGAAATCAAGATGAGATATCGAAGAAATATGTAATCGCCCTGAGCTTCATATCAAGCCAAATGACACAAAAAAACCAAAAGCATGCTATGAGCTAGACAATAACCAAGTTAAAATACTTTTAAAATGGGTGGAAGGATTAAGATTTCCTGACGGTATTTCTTTCAATATTCGTAGATGTGTCGACTATAAGAATAACAAACTTAGTGGGATAAAAAGCCATGATTGTCATATTATGATGGAAAATTTGTTACCCGTTGCTTTTAAAGAACCGTTGCCTGTAAAAGTTTAGATGGTTGTAACAGAACTTAGTTTGTTTTATAAGGAGCTTTATTCTACTACGTTAAAAGTTGATCGTCTACATAAACTTGAGGAAGAAATCCTCATACTCCTCTGCAAACTAGAGAAAATATTTCCTCCAGGTTTATTTAATGTAATGAAGCATTTACCTATTCATCTTCCATCTGAAGCACATCTTCGAGGGCCTGTGCAATATGGATGGATGTATCCATTCGAGAGGTATTAATGTTTAGTACGTTAAATATTAGTTTAATTCATGTATAAATAAATTTTAATTTAGAATAATTCTTAATAGGTACTTAAATCATCTAAAGAAAAAAGTGAGACAGAAAGCACGAGTTGAATGTTCGATTTGCAAATCATATATCGAAGAAGAAGCTTCGTTTTTTTCTCTCATTATTTTAGTGATCATGTGAACTTATCGTTTGAAAGTGCTACGCGTAATGATGAAGGCATTGATCAAGATGATTGTCAAGTGAGTTTATCTATTTTTTAAAAACATAGCCGACCTGCTAGTAAATGTGGAGAATTATGGTTGGACGATAGAGATTACCATGTAGCACACACATATATTCTTCTCAATTGTGCTGAAGTTGCGCCATTTGTTAGGTAATGTACATATATTCTTCTTAATGCATTATATCATCTACATATGCGTATACATACATATGCACATGTGTGTGTTAATTATAATGCAATACTTCTTCTATAATTGCAGTGTTTACGAATCATAACATCCAAATGGCAATATCGGCAAAGATTTTCACTACTTGGTTTTCAAATTACGTTTACGACACGACAAATTGTGTGTTCGACGAAGGATTGAAAATTTTAGCTATGGGACCAAAAAGGAAAGTCAAGACCTATCCAATATTCTTCGTTAATGGATATAAATTTAACACCAAAGAATACGATGCTGAAAAATTAGCTAACAATGCCGGTGTATTTGTTAAAGGTAGTGATGATCCAAATGATCGTGTAAATGATTTTTATGGCGTGTTAACCCAGGTTTTGCAATTGACATATTTCACAAGACCTGTAGAAGAAGTTATTTTGTTTAAATGCAATTGGTTCAGCAACGTTCCAGGTTTTGGAATCAACGTGCACCCAAAGTATAATCTTATAGAAATAAAGCATACCTCGCGTTATTATAACTACGATCCTTTTATACTTGCCAAACAAGCTCTTCAAGTTTATTACGCTTCGTACCCATCTTTACGAAGAGATAAAGCAGATTGATCGGCTATTTTTAAAACAAATGCAAGATTTACATTTAATGGACAGAATATTCCAAACGAACAAGCTTATCAAGCAGATATCGAGGAAAATGCTGGAATAATAATAACCGACAATCAAATCTATGTTGGACCTCTAAACAATGAATCAAATGCATTAATAGAAGCATTTGAGATTACAGAGGAACAAAACATAGAGTACGAAACGGAGTCTGAATCAGAAAACGACGAGGACTGATTAATAATCTACATATCGAAAAGAGGTAATTTCTGTGTTTATTTATGTTACATTTTCTCATTAAAAATGATGTATTCTACTAATGATATGCTTAGTCGTAACTGTTTCACATAATCCTTTTATGTTCTACCATAATGTATGTTTCACATAATTAAATAATATATTTCTCATATATGATATGTCTGTAACAAGTACTATATATGTCTTTTTTTCGTAGACGTAGCTCTTCCCATATAGGATCTCCCTCTTCTTCTCAAAGAGGGACTGGTGTGCCTCCAGCTGGTGATGGTAGTGGCCCACCATGGGAGGCAGCTCTTCCTGCGGTCTGGTTGCAGGCCAAAGCTGATTGATCGTAAGTATTAAATTTATTTCAATATTAACAATATTTTCTATACGATCTATTATATATTAGTCTTGCTTTATTAAATGTTTGTTTCTTTTTAACACAGTGGCTTCGAGCTCGAGCCATCAGCTACAGTGCTCTCTATATCTAGACAGGCATATATGAGCAAGATGACTACCTGCTGGCCCAAGTGGAGGAAGATACCGGATAATGTCAGAGAGAGCATTTGGCAGGATTTCCTACTAAGTGTAAATTTATATTTTGCATTTTCTATTTGATCCTAGACCACTTTATATATTGTAGACTATTTATAAAAATGTATAACTTTCATTTTCTCAACGTGTAGGATTCGGTGGACCTACAAGAGACCGATCTTTCCCTGGTGCAGCGCCATTGGAACAGCAAAATTGCCAAAAATTATAGGGATACAGTGTCTGCTATGCGAAGAGCGGGAAAAAAATTGAACAGGATGAGTGCTAGCGTGTGGGAAGCTTAGGTCGCATGGTGGGGCAATGAGGAGTTCCAGGTAAGTTTACCACATATTAATTACTTGAAATTGTTGCGTGTATTTAATACATAATTTAGAACCGTAAAATGTTATTTTCAATTTAAATTTACAGAGGGAGTCAGATAAGAACTCCGCAAACAGAAATAAAAATCCTGTCACACATCGCGGTGGTTCCAAGTCGTTCCGGCATCATCGTGAGGATTTGGTAAATTTTTATATTCACATTTTTATATTTTAAGTTATAAGTTGTTAATAGATAGTTAATAAAACAATATAATATATATATATATATATATATATTTCAGGAAAGAGCGCGCGGATGTACTGTTTCGTATCAGAATGTTTTTGCTCATACTCATGCCCTGAAGCAGACCGACGATTCGGGCTCAGTCGTATACTCATGGGAGCATGATGATAAAGCGACTGCTGCCTATGTAAGTATATTATAATTAAGTTAAAAGTTATCAGTTAATTAATTAAGTACACATTTATAGATATATTAATTAGTGTTATTTATACCAGTGACCATTTCAACTTTTTGTTAATTAGTATAGCGATTAGTCTACTAAATTGTATTTTGCATTACAGCAAAAGTTCCAGGAAGCACGGACACAGTTGCTGGCTGAGACAGGACGGGATGAGTTGATAGGTAATGAGGAGGACGCTATATTCGAGTCTGTCATGGATCCACCATCCCGCAGCAGGCGCTATGGATTTGGGAACCAAGCGGTAATTTTCAGAAAATAAGCTAAATTCAAATATTGCATAATTTTCAATTAAAGTTATGTAAATTACGTTTATGATGTTGGAGGTAGTATAATAATTTATTTTTATTCGCAAGTTAGGACATCGTAGAAGGCGTATAAGATGGCTCAAGACAAAGAAGAAATTGCAGAGCTACGAACCCAGATCGCTGAGCTGCGGGTGCATGATCGTCGTCGTGCTGCGCAGATGGAGCAGCTGAACCAGCGCTTGGCGGAGTATATGGAGGAACATGGGAGGCTTCCTTCATCGGGTGGTTCTGTAGGGGATGATGAGTGATGCTAGGTATGTTCTGTTATGTTTTTTTGTCTGTATATATACGCTTCGAGTGGGTGAGGATGTGTTTGATACATTTTGACGGATTGTATATTATTTTATGTGGATTTGGATGTTGATTTTTTGGATTATGTTGGATTTGGATATGGATTTTCTGGATGGAATATTATGTATGGTTATTTATATAATTAGTGGTTTATATATGCTCGAAAAGGAACTGTTATGTGTATTGATGGATGTGTAGTGGCTGGAAGGCAGCATGCTCAAATTCAGAAGAAAAACACCCAGAATTCTGACGACTACCAACGTATACCAACGGCTTATAGGTCATGACCTTGCAACGGCTACCGACGGCTTATAGGTCATGACCTTGCAACGGCTACTGACGGCGCTCTACGACAAATTCCGACCATTTTCGACTGCCTCGAGCAGCTATTTGGTTATTTAGGTTTGCCACGTGATCAGCGTTGCCGTCGGAAACGGTCACAGATTATCGTTGGAGGCCGTCGGAAAATTGCAATTGTGGCCGTCGGAAGTCGTTATAAAACGAGATGCGTATACCGACGACTCTTCTTATGGTTTCCGACGGCCTACGGACGGCCGCCGACGGCTAGTTGACGTTGGAAATCACTGTTGTTCTTGTAGCGAACATTCGATAAATACGTTCACATCCACGGATATGGATATCCGATATTCAAAAATGATTTCAGATATGGATACGGATATGATATCTGTATTTGAGCGATTACAGACCTATATACAAAGCAAATAGAAGAATTTTAACATGATTTATAATAGGGCAAAGCATGTCTAAATAAATAGACAGTGTAAATATGTATCCTATTGCATAAACAAAAAAATTAAAAAAATCCAATATATAATTCTAAGTAACAATAATGAAATTCATATTACCATACTTCTGCAGATATTATGTAAATTTTTTGTCGACAAATTCTATTCAAACACCAGAAAATACTATTGAAATTATGGTATGAATTTTGAATAAACACGTCCATTCGTTAAAAGTTGTGTAAAGAACCATGTTCACTTATTATGAAAAATCATGTCTGTTAAAGTATAGTTATTTTATTTTACATGGAGTCTTTAATCAATAGTTGTGTCTTTTAAACGAATGGTTAAATTTAAAGAGTTATGTCTCTTTTAAAGGTTATGGGTCTATATATAAATATGTCATTTCTTGACATATTGTACCGAAGAAACAAAAAGCAAACAAAATCTATTTTATTGAATAAATAAAGAATCAAAATTTACTATTTCTTTCTTTATTATTTTTTAAACAGCATTGCTAACAGTGGTATCAGGGCCACGTTCGTAACTAATACGTATGTGTTTAATCACCATACGTGTACCGCGCCATGCATCCGAAATACTATGATCACGTAATTGGCTCAAATATGCCACACTTAAAAGGGACGCGATGAAGATAAAAGTCTCATATTGAGAAATATATAAATAAGTTCATATATATACATATATAGAGAAACTACTATTCACATTAACCAATTGGTTTTATGAATAACTAAAGTAGTTCTCTAATGAAAAAAATGCTAATAGTGGTATCAGAGCCTTGTTTAATAAAGATTGGGCCTTTAATTAATTTTTCATGGAGAAGATTGTGATTTTTGGTCTATCAAAATGAATACTTATTTTCGTTCACAAAATCTATGGAAAATTGTTGAGGAATGAATTACTATTTCAAAAGACATGTCTACTCTTCCAATAAATCAAAAAAAGGTTCTAGGAGTTAATCAACAAAATGATTCTCAAGCATTGTTTTGCCTATAACAAGCAATGACGAATGAAATTTTCTCTTGAATCCTGAATGCAGCCACTGCAAAGAAGGTGTGGAACATGCTAGATTAAGAGTTTAAAGATCCTCAAAGGTACAAGTGGTTAAACTACAGAACTGATGAAGAGATCTTAAAAATCTTACGATGAAAGAAAATGAGACTGCAAAAGATTACTATTCTAGAATAAAGAGATAGTAAATCAAATGAAAGCCTATGGAGAAACAGTTTCTGACAAGAAAATAGTCGAAAAAAATATTAATTTCTTGTACAAAAAAATATGATGCACTAATTTTGGTGATAAAGATAGGTCTGTCAACGGATACTTTCGAATGTGTATAGTGTCATATTTGTATCTGTATCTGTATCCGAAATTATTTTCGGATATTGGATATCTGCATCCGCAGATATGGACAAATATAGTATAATTATTCTGTAACGACCCGCTATTTTGGACTATTCGCATCCGCACATGTCGAACTTGAATAATTCAAAATACCGAATTGTTAATTTTAAATTTGGCAAAACTGAACATATACAGTAAATAAATAATCACATATCACAGACACTGAGTAATAAATGCAGCGGAAGCAAAAGATAGTAGTTCATGAAGCTACTATATACATATCAGAGTTAAATAAGTTACAACAGAAGTCTCGAATACAAAAGTCACATACAATAATCAGAATACAATCACTGGAATCAACTGGATATCTGAAAGCTGGATAGATAGCTGGATCTCCAAGTGAAGCTCCAACTCCAAAGGTGAGTCTCAAATACTGGTACACTCGGTCTGACCCGAGCGTAAAGCAAAACACAAAACACTCGAGTCAGGATTAACATTCTTATATTAATAAATCCAACTCAAGTGAAATAGCAATTGAAATACAAGTAACTCAAAGGATGTTTGAAATAACCATCCTTTAAGGATCCGTTAAACTATCTACTATGTAGTAGTGTACGATAAGTAGATAATGCCTATCAGTAATATAAGATATCAAAATAGTGTTAAGGTGTTACCATTATCCCCCTTAACACATTTTATATAAGCATCATAGTCTATACAGCACTGTAAACTCCACCGTAAACTAGTAGGATATCAGGGAGTACTCCATAGGTATAACACAAAACAAATCGTAGTGGTCGCGTATATAGGGATACAAATATGACAAGGCACATGAGGCAATACCCAAGGTAGTGAAACTACTGTTTGCCTGATCCGGACTGGTGAGAACGCATCGCCGCAGCGATCACAACACCGCGAAACAACACTCCCAAAATCAAGGGTGCACCAATCGACAACAAGTAATGAGTAGTTCGAAGAAGTGTGTTCGCTCGAGGTAGCTAGCCCCCATTTGGCCCGGCACGGCTCCTGTTTTAGTCATTTCCAATTTGACACAAGTGTCAAGGCTATCCATTATCGTTCTCTTTCTTCAGTCATCACGTACATCATTCCAACCACTTCATTCTGGATCACACTCCACGTATAGTTATTAAAGTGGATTTCGATTTAGACAGTGAGTATGTCCCTAACCGATTCCGGTCTCTTTAATAACTTTCGTAATTTATAACATCGATTGGTCATTTATATATTTCAAAAAACCAAATCAATTACAATTTCAATTAGAATTTGTAAACCAACATTTCATTTCCCTTTCTAAATCAATTTCCATAATTTACGTTTCATAACTTCCAAATTACCATTTCAAAATCTTATAATTCAATTTCTATTTAAAACAATTCGAATATTGATTCAAGTTCGCATATAAGTTTCATTTCGAAACATTTAAATTAATTAATTTAACATTCAAATCAATTTAACTTCATTTATCGATTTCATTTAATATTCGTTAAGTAAATTTGTCATTCAAAATAATTTCTATTTAATTTCCAATTCATTAAATCAATTACTTAAGTTCAGCTTTATTATATCAAAACTTCAAATTGAATTAAATTAAATTTGTCAAATCGAATTCTTTAATTTACAAGTCTTATATTTATTTCAACACATAAATCACATTTTTTTATTTCTTGTTAAAGAAATTCAATTTCACTTATTTATTTACTTAGTTACAAATTTCAAAACTCAATTAATAAAGAAACTTAATTTCACTTATTCAAGAAGTTCAATTTCACTTAATAAAGAATTCAATTTTATTTAATTATTAAATAATTCAATCTTATTTAATTATTAAATAATTTCAAAACTTAATTATTAACTAATTTCAAAACTTAATTATTAATAATTCCAAATTTGAATAATTAATTTTAAAACAATGTTCATTCATCATCTACTATGTTAATATTTTGATTCAGATTATTAAATATTAACATTTCCTTTCATTAAATTTCAAATTGCAACTTCGTTTCAAAACCATATTATTTATTCAGATAAAATCTTCATTTTTTTTATATCAAATTATTGACCAATCGATTTTTATTTAATTCTCTATCCTAGGTCAAAGTTCAATTTGGGTATTTATCATTTCAACCCGATTCCATTTCAATTCAAAATCAAAGCATAGCAAAGGGAACTTGCAGTGTGATAACTGGGATGGTGTCAAAGTAAATAAACAAGCAATAACAACAACCAATATCAATCCAATAATCAATTCAAATAATCCCGAAATAATCGTATTAATTCACATTGTTATTTGTGTAATTAATATAATTATTTCTAGAATCTACACTATCATTTCATGTAGATTAAAGATTTTTACATTACGGTTCTTCACTGTCATCTATTTACAATTTCATACATCATCAATTTAACAACATACATTCAGTGGTTCAAGGTGTAATTAAACAAATCCTACGTGTCAATAAATTTAACAGTAAAAGTGGTCATATTATACAAATGTCATTTAATCAAATTTAACACATATATCAAATCTAACTATCCTACGTCAAATTCAATTACATATTATCTATCACTTCAACATTAACAATTTAACATCCAATGTCAAACATCAACAATCAATCATTTATCAACCAAACTGGATTATCATTGTATAATTAACAAATAAGGGTGTCAGGTGTCACAGGTGAACTGATACCGGTAATAACATATATAACAGTGTAAATAATTAACAGCAGCATATTTCAATTGTCGTTTCAATTGAAATCAAATTTAATAAATAAAAGAACATTAATCGTGAGTGATTGCTCACCTTTCGAGGCTAGAGAGATTCGTCAAAGAAATGAGCTACGAATTCCAAAGCAAAGTGGGATGGGCACGAATTGGACGAACAGAGCTGATAAATAGAGATCGATGAAAATAGATCAGAAACTGCTTAATGTAGACCGAAACAAAATATATATTATTCTAATATATTATTTTCTTAACCAATATAAATTTTGAAACTCATTAAAATTATATATACATACGTTTTCAAAATCATAGTTTTTAAATTAAAATACTCATATGATATACTACATATATTAGTTTTTATATGCATAAGCTAATTGATAAAATTACCCCTTTAAATACCAATCCCTTAATACTCTAACAAATAAAAAGTATAAACTATACGTATATTAAATTTTGCATATTGTAAACAACAACACTTAAACTTGTTTACATATAAAGTACTATAATATTGCAACCCAGCTCTTATATTTATTTAAATCAAACTAGAATTATGCGATACTATAATATATATATGTATAGACTTCAACATATAGATTGTACACTACTACATATAAAAACTCAGCAAATAGCACAGTGAAGTGTAATATAATATAAGATACTATATAATATGGCATGCATATAATACTACTAAAGCTCGGCTGTGCCTTAAATACAAATAAGTGTGAAAAATTACTCTTAACATAACATATCCAATGCCATGTATATATTCAAACTTGTGAAACCCGAGTGCATACACATCCAAGCCAATATATGATGGCTATTCAATTAATATATATATAAACTTTATATGGAAACATATACATACCATTTTTACGTATCTATAACTATAAACAAACCTTATAATATAAACTTGCTTAGCATATTTCTATGCAGACCTGCTAAATTTACTAACACATCTATATAGATACGGCTAACCTTATGATATGATATAAAGGTAATGTAGTGTAATATCATATAATAATATTTAGTATATTATTGTATACAAAATGTACATGCATAGTGCGAAGCAGGCAATAACCATTTGACATATATAATACAATAAAATATGATATATTATAATCTAATTTAATATAATATAGTATATTTTAAACCACCGTATCACATATTATATAAAACAGATTAAGACATAATATATATATATATATATATATATATTATCTTTCAAAACTGTACTAAAACAAACAATACTCATATATGCAAAGAAGAAGAGCATACGGTGGCCACGGGTTGCAAGGTGACGGGGTGGTTGGATGCGGCTGCCGCTGGGTCTGGGATGGGCGATGAGCTCCGACTCCATGGCAGGGTCGATTGCATGGAAATGTGCGGAGGAGATGACTGCGCTAGTGGGAGAGCGAGCGGTGATGGTTTCGTGCTAGGGACGACCGGGTTTTGAGTTGACGGAAGCTGCGTACGGTTCAATGGTGGATGGCTTGGCCGAGCTTGGAAAGTAAAAGGACAGGTCGGAGGTGGACTAGAGGCTGTAGGGATGGAGCGGAGGAGGAAGGGTGGGTGGCAGTGTCGGTTGCAAGCGAGGTTAGATGGGAAGTCGGTTGCTAGGTAAAGGCGGAGATGCTGTTGGCTGTTTGTCATTTGCATGAGGGGAGTACACGCGAGATGCTACAGAGTGAAAGAGGAAAGAAAGATGAAAGAGGAAAGAGATGAAAATAAATGGAACCAGAGAATGTGGAAAGAACCGAAAAAAATATGAATTGCCTCTAGGAAATAGTGAAAGTCACTTGCTGAATTTTAGAAATTATTAATTGCCAACGGCTGTTGGATTTACACTCTTTGAGAAATGAATGGTCAAAAGAAATTTGAAATGTTTGAAACCGCACCGATACTGCAAATAGTTTCTCGGTTTCGCCGACGTGTCGAACACCGAAAACACAACTGAGTATACCGTAAAGATCAGCGCGACGAGACGATCAAAATAGTATACTGATATCAGTGGTATGATTGAATTATAAAAATTCGAATTTTTCTACTGGCGGAAAATGCAAGAAAAACGTAGAAAAATAAGATCTACGGAGCCAAAGAAGTCCGAATTTAGAAAAACGAAAAATGACGTTTGCTCAGAAGATGGTTTAGAATTTTTCTATGTAAAAATATTTAGGTTCCGAAAACATTTTATTTTCATCGCTTTTTAACTGATTAAATTGAAGTAAATTTACGCGCGAAATAAACTTTCATATTTTCGGACGAAAATTAACCAGTTGTTATGTTTAACTAGACGCATTCCAAATATCAAATTTATATTTCAAAATTTTATCGTTTAAAATTCCACAAAATTTCAACTAATTACGATATTAAAATAGTTAAAATTTACGGGTCGTTACATATTCTATCCGCTAACGACCGATAAACTAAGAAACATAAATGGAAAATCTTAGTTTAACATAAACTTTTTTCAATCCCATTATTTATTAAAATGTTAAAAATAAACAAATACAATGATAATAAATAGTTTTGAGCAGTTAATATGCATTTAGCACGCATAATATGAACTTTTAACTTAAAAAACAATAAATAAATATTTTTCACTATACTAAAATACACATAATTTAAACTATAATCTTAAAAAAACCGAACGGATAATTTTCGGATATGGATGTCTTCATATTCGCATCCAAATCCACATCTGTTTCTTTGGATATCAGATATTTATCCGTTTTTCGGATACGAATACGGATGGATTTCAGATTTTTCGGATATCCATTGACAGCACTGGATAGAGTAAACAAAGAATCAAAAAAATTCATCACCGACTGAGTTAATGGGCTCTCTCTAAGCATACGAAAATAGATGAGAAAGGTGAAATGAAAATTCAACAAAAAATACCTTTCAGTCTAAGTTTAATTCGCAATCTTATAAGGCAAAGGACGGGGCAAAAATATACAACAAATCTATAGAAGTAAGAAAAACTAAGGGAAACAACTTGAGAACAATGGAAAATTTTCTTCATGTATTATTTTTGAAAGGAAATGTCATTTGGGCAAAGATTGTTGATTTAAAGGGAAACCGAAATATCAAAACTATAAAAAGTTCGACTATGTTGAACGAGACCATTGCTTCAAGAAATCTCACCATGCTAACTTTTTAGAAGAGTCAAATGAAGAAAATAATCTTTTTTATGTCTATCAAGCTACCTTGGAAGAAAAAAAATGATATTTAATATTTTAATAGTAGTGGTAGTAACCACATGACAAAAAATGAAAATTTCGTTTATAAACTTAATAAAGCCAAAACAAATATCAAAATTGACAATGGTGACTTCATGAAAGCAACATGAAGAGGCACAATTGTCATTGACACACGAAAAGGTAGAAGGTACATCAATGATATACTTCTAGTTCCAAACATTAATCAAAACCAACTCAGCGTGGAACAGATGATGGAGGAAGGATACTTCTTACATTTTGAAGGAGATTCTTGCATCATATGACAAACGAGACAAATCCCTTGAAATTGCAAGAATAAAGATGAAAGAGAACAGATGCTTTCTAATACAATGGAGATATGCTAACAATATAACAATGCAAGCGCATGCAGACGAGTCTGGGTTAAGGCATAAATGGTTTGGATATTTCAATTTTCAAGGATTGAAGATCCTCTACGAAAAGAAATGATGCGAGACCTTTCAACAATCAAGGAGATCAACAATGTATGTGAAGGGTGCATGCTTGAAAAACAACGTCGACAACCTTTCCCATCAGGAAAATCTTGAAGAGCCAAAGAACCACTGGAGTTAATCCAAACAGACGTTTGTGGTCCATTGTGTAGCTATCAAATAATCAGAATCGATACTTTATTCTCTTCGATGATGACTGTACTAGAATGACATAAGTTTATTTTTTGTGAAACAAATCACAAGTCTTTGATGTTTTTAAAAAGTTCAAAATCCATGTCAAGAAACAAAGTGGTCACAATATCAAGACAATAAGAAGTGATAGAGGCAAATAATATGCTTCTAATGAATTCAACAAGTTTTACAAAGATGAAAGTGTGAAACATAACTCGTAGTTGGGTATGTGTCATAACAAAATGGAATGTTAGAAAGAAAAAATAGAACTGTGATGGAGATGGCATGAGTCATGCTAATGGAGAACAGTCATTCAAAAACATACCGAGCAAAGACAGTAAACACTGTAGTATATTTACTCAGTAAATGTTTAACCAAAGTTGTGGATGATAAGACATCAATAAAAGTATGGATTGGAAGAAAGTCATCGATGAACCATCTTAAAGTTTTTGATTGCATATGCTACACTCAATCAAAAGGTTATCAAATCTATAATTAAGAACAAAGAAGCTCGTTATCAACCGAGATGTAAGGTTCAACGTAGATGCTACATATAATTGGGAAACACAAGAAGTTGAAAGAAAGAGTATCAACTTACCCCTATTTCCAACACAAGAAATCAAGGAGGATTATGATCAAATCCAACCTTCGACTCAATTAGAACCAATACAAGATGCAGAATCCCCTCCAGATTCACCCGTAAGGCAAACTAAATCCTTAGCCGTGATATATGAGACATGCAACTTAATGACTATGGAACCAGAAAGCTTTTAAGCGGCTTACAGACAAGAAATATGGAGAAAAGCTATGGACGAAGCGATAAAGATGATTGAGAAGAATGAAACATGGGTACTCGTAGATCGTTCATAAAATAAAGATATTGTAGGAGTCAGATGAGTTATAAAACAAAGCTTAACTCAGATGACTCAATCCAAGAGCATAATGCAAAGTTAGTCGTGAAATGGTACTCACAACAATATGGTATCGACCACAACAAAATATTTTCTCCAGTAGCACTTCGACACAATCGGGGCATTTATCGCACTAGTTGCACAAAAGAAATGTAAAATATTCAAACTTGATGTGCAGTCAACGTTTTTAAATGGTTATCTTCAAGAAAAAAAATTCTATGTGGAACAACCACAAAATTCCATGATGGAAGGACAAACAAATAAAGTTGTCAAATTAAAAAAGACTTTATATGACCTTAAACAAGCTCTAAGGGTCTAATATGGTTGAATTGATGGTTACTTCACCGAGCAAGAATTCGGGAGGAGCAAAAATGAGCTAACACTATACATTAAGACCAAAGGAATGAATAATACACTTATTGTTTCTATGTATATTGATGATCTTATCTACACGGAAAATAACAATACAATGATCAAAAAGTTTAAAGAAGATACGATGGATTCTTTTGAAATGACAGATTTAAGTCTTTTATGCATTTCTTCCTTGGAATCGAAATATTACAAAATAAAGATAGGATCTTCATCTCACAAAAGAAGTATACAGATACTCTTCTAAAAATATTCAAAATGGAAGGATGTAAGACAGTATCAACTCCATTAGAAAACAACAAAACATTCAAGAAAGAAGATGGCTTGACAAAAGCAGATGAATCACGATTTGTAAGTTTAATTAGAAACCTGCTCTACTTAGCAGTAATAAGATCAGACATTATGTACACGGTTAGTCTTCTATCAATATTCAAGCAAGACCCTAGTAAAGTTCACTATGGTGCAACTAAGAGAGTACTTCGATGCTTGGAAGAAACTAAGAACTATAGAATATGGTACGACGTCACTGAAGACTCAAAAACTAACTGGATAAACAAATAGTGATTGGACAGGTTACTCGGGCGACATGAAAAGCACTTCGGGCTATGCGTTTACACTTGGCTCAAGAATATTCGCTTGGGTATCAAAAAGGCAGGCAACAATTGCAGAACCATCAATAGAAGGAGAGTATATTGCAGCAACGATGACCACATGTCAAGCAATTTGGTTAAAGTGAATACTTGAAGATATAAGAGAATCATAAGAAGAAGCCACAGAAATCTATTATGACAACAAATCAGCTATAGTAATAACAAAAAAAATCATGTCTTCCACAGTAGAATGAAACAAATATGCATCAAGTATCACTTCATCGGAGAAGTTAAGCCAATAATGAGATTCAACTTAAATACTATAAAACCAAAGAACAACTAACAGATGTATTCACAAAGGCATTGTCAAAAGGAAAATTTGAACTACCACGAGAAATGATCGAAATTACTAAACTGTATACCAAGGAGGAGTGTTGAAATTATAATATACATTTTGAACAACGTGTCTATTCATGAAAGTTGTGAGAAGAGTCATGTCCCTTGATTATGAAAAGTCGTTATGTTGAAGTAAAATAATTTCATTTCATATAGAGTTGTTAACCAATGGTTGTGCTTTTTTAATTGAATGGTTAAATTTGAAAAGTTATGTCTCTTCCTAAAATTCTTGAGTCTATGTATAAATATGTAATTGTTCTTGGCATAATGTATTCAAGAAAAAACTGAACATCAATTCTATCAAATTAAAAAAAAAAAATCAAATTCTACTATTTTTTTCTTTATAATTTTTAAACAACATTTCTATCAAATGCTATACTCATACCAAAACTCTTAACAAATTAGTATACACCAATTGTTAATTACACCAAAAATATTACAACACTACTCACATCTTTTGATAAAATTACATTCCTTCCTTCATTTTTCATTTTTTTCTCTTTCCAAACAAGGTTCCCATATCAGTATCCAACATATTAAATTCTGCTATATATGCTTGGGTAATTTTCACTTTGTTTAATACACGTCGGTCAAGAGAAATATTTACATTATTTTCAAAAAAAAGTTTTATCTCAATTTGGTTGATTTGAAAAAAAAACTAAAAAATAAAAGATAATAATAATAATATTATCGCCTTTTATTCTATTGTATTGTAAATTACATAATTAAAATTAACAATGTTTGTTTATGTTTTTTAAGTTATTGTTTAATTTAACGGGTTCAAAGAACAATTATTAATCCTGTAATGAAGAAGGACAAATTTGTACTACAATTATATTTTAAAATACAGGAGTGAATTAAGTAATTTTCGATGTTTAAATAGAGTTAACTTTTTTGGGAAGAGCATCCTTTTGAAACTATCAAAATTGTATATTCCTTAACAAAAGTTTTTTTTGCAATATCATAACAAAACAAATGGTATTTGCTCTTTCAGTTTATCATTTTTCTTATAATCCAAAGAAAACATTTTATCCCTACAATAGGAAGAGGGCTGTTTTCTACAAATCCACAAATAAAAATTGGCATTCTTAATATCTAACAAGGGGTGTGTGTCTATTGTAACACAAACACAATTTATAACACAATAGATCTCAGCCTTTAAATTCCATTATATATTCATTTGTGTGAGATCCAATTAATATCCGATGTTTGATATTTATTGTGTCACCAATTGTATCTAAATAACAACCCTCTACATATGTACTTGCATATGTATGGATAGGTTGTATTTTTGGAAACTAAATTTGATATGTATAGTTGTTTACGTTCCTCCATTAAGCCCAACTGAGATCTTCTATTCCAACATGCTATGTGATACCATACTCCCGTTGAATCATAGTCTTTCATTTTGACTACAATTAAATATATAGAATGTATGGACAAGATTTGTGGAGACATGGAGACAGAGTGTTCTAGGGACAGGAGAACCCAACTCAACCAAACCTCTTTTCATAGGCCCCAAGAACTTACAAATTAGCTACTAGTACTCTCAATGGGGGTCCTTAAATCAATTGCTTATCTATCTTCAATTGTATAAATCGCCATACAAATTATGCTCATTACGGGTTAAGATTTCGAGGCTATCCATTTGATGGCTCATGAATAACCAAATATGTTTCAAAACTAGAGTTTATTATAGACAGACTACTAATTGCAAACAAGAACAGCTGACTGAAATTCAAACTGCTAATATGAAGGAAGATAATATTGTCATTTATCCATTACACTTATAAAAGGATTTTTTTTTCGCCTAACCTATAATGAACATGAACTATTTACAAATGATAATTTGACAGAATGTAAAATGATTGATTTCATCGATATGTAGGATCATGAAAATGTACAATTTTACATATGGTACTTGTATTATACAAAACATCAAGGTCATAGGCACCTCATGAAATTTAAGTGAAAAAACAAAAGTCCAAGAAGTTTGGAATGATGCAATAGGAGACATTACAACGCCATAAAAATGAGGGAAAAAAAATCATATAGGTAGCTGAGAAAATAAAACAGAGCACAGTGTTTTCTAGTAAACAAATAATGAAGGAGTAGTAGTAGGGAGCCAACTCCATAACTACACAAGAAATTTGAGGACTAGTAATCTCTGCTAAAATGTTTTGTTATCGTAATCACAACACAAGGTAGTAGAGTTGAAAACGATATGAATATGGTAGATAAATATTTAAGATGACCATTCAATAACCGTGGATACAAATCGAAGAATATCTGAAACAGTATTGAGACTCGCCATTGAGCAAGAGTTCTACCTGTAAAACAAGAACGATACAAGGTGTAGAAGAACCACTGTTAAGAGGCAATACTAAACATATTGTGGCATGGCATCAATTGTACATCGATAGGTGTATTATCAAATTTGGTTATTAATATGTAACTGTTGTGAATCGATCGAATTTCACAAGCTGATATTACCCGAAAGTGATAAAAATTGTACACAATTTTGAGAGGGACAGTGAATGTGACATTATCAAATTTGACAGAGTGTCTATAGCTATAAAGTTGGTGCAGCCAGCACCTAAATCTTCACATTCAAGGTATTACCTTCTCCAACTTTCACAACAATTCTTCACTGATGACACACTTTATCCCATTCTACAATCTAAAACAAAAATGTTTCCCTTCATTAATTTTTTTATAGTAGGAACTGCACTAAGATTTTTGCTTCTTAGAATATATATTTTAAAGGCCTTATTATTAAAATAGATGACTTGTCGATTGAACTTTATTTATATTGATCATTTTCAAAATCCTCCCCTTTTTCCATCCAAAACTAAGGGTCCGTTTGGTTTCATTTTGCATTTTGAGTTTTGTGTTTTCAACTTGTACTAAGAAATAGCAAGAAATAAAAGAATAAAATTTATAATTCTTAGCCATTGCGACCACCAACGGACAATGAAGGAGTTGGATTGTTTCCGTGCTTTTGTTTTTTCTCGAAACACGAAAAACAAAATAAACTTGTTTTCTATTTTACATGTTAATTTCATTTTTTAAAATTGTTTGTTTTTCAACAATACATAAAACGGACGCGCTTTTGTATAGACGAAAACACAAAACTAAAAACGACAAGTCAAACAGGACCTAAAGTTCTGTGTTTTCCACAATATGTTGACCAAATTTCAAATATCAATTTTGGCTTTCAATCTCCAATTCACTTCATCAAATTTGAGATTTACTGATGTTTTTTAAACACTTATTATCAATGTTCTAGTTTAAGCATGCAATATGTTAGTTAAATGTTTGAACTTTGAATTGATTCCGGTTATGATTTTGTGTGCCTTTTGCAGAAAGTAGTTTATAGTTTGAGAACTTCAATGGGGAAAAATTGTATATAAAATAACTTGTGTTGTATTGGATATTGGTTTGCATGGTATAAAATACAAGTTGCGCTACAAAGTTTAATGACTTGCATTATACACACTGCAAACGTCCTACATGTTTTTGATTGACTTTTGTGTGATTTATCTAGAAAACTGGATTTAATTTGTTGAGTTTGATGATAAACGAAATCTGTACATAAATTCCCTTGCATTGTATCAAAAAATTGCTTGCATTGCAACTGTAAATTTTTTGTACTGTATAATGAAAGTGCTACGTATTATATTTAATGTTTATTTTGTTTTTATTTTTTCTTTCAATCATAGATACTTGAAATGAGGAATGAAAACCAGGTTTGAATTAATAAATGTATCGATTTCTTTGGTAAATTAATTTGGAAAGTAAGGGCACGGTCAAAAATCCACTGTTTTTAGATAAACTCACAAACAATATAACAGATGAGACCCTCAAGTCAAATAATTTGGTACATGTAAATGGTCATAATTGTAAAGTGCCCTCATTCCAGAAGTCAATAAAAGAAGACTAAGTGGAAGAAGATTTTCTTTTCTTACTCCGGTGTGCTTTCTAATTTTTCTTATAAGAATTGCATCACTTACTATAGCCAGCAAGTAATGCATGTTCGTGAAAGTCTGAGATCCTGAATAAGAGAAAATCTTGTTCAAAGACACATTTAGTGATATCACCGTTAGAAAATTTCTTTCAAAATTCACAAGTGTTGCTTCCTTAATAGAGGTTTCCTTGTCTTTCTTTTTATTAGAAACTATAAAATATAGATCTGTAGTTGCGCTGTCTGGCTCTCTTGTGTCATCAATGTTATAAGAAAATTATATAATAGTAAAATATAATAGTAGAATATTTGCATAAACTTAACTAACTTACTATAATTCCTTGAATTTGGGTTACTTGCCTAGACATGCAACTCAGTTAAAATCAGAGTTAATAATTAATTTCCATCATTGTCCAAACGAATTTTTTATGGGTAAGGTGCAACAAATACTAATGGATATGCTTAGTTCAAACCCACAAAGACTGAAGTTTTTAAGTTTTATTTTTGTTCAAAAATTTGCTGCGTTTTAAAGTTCCAGATTCTGCAGTTGAAATTAAATTTGAAGTATATGATAAAATGTTATGTACATGAAGAAAGTAAAATGTATGATTATTTTTAGCAGTTATGTTAGGTAAATATTTCCTACAAAACAAAAAACAACATTGTTTGTCAGATGAAGGTAGTAACATATAATTGAAAATGAAAATAAAAAATAGGTTAGAATTTTTGAGCAATGAATATTAACTGTACCACATTAATATCTTCTAATGTCAAAAGGAAGAGAGATCTTCTTACGTAGTACTTGGCTTGTTGAATGTGTTTCCTGTGACATCTAACAGCATTAAGTCAATAAAAAAGATAATAAAATGGACAACAATTAAGGGAAAAAAATGAAGAAAATGTACAACAAGAAATCTCATAGAGTATTCATGGATTTGGTAGAACACTTTAAAAAAAAAAGGATAGTCATATGGCAAAGAAAATGTCAAATACTTCTAAGACGGACCCAAGATATGTTTATTTGCAGTAATATTCTTGACCATGAAACATAATAAATTAGTTAACAGGAGAAACCTTCAATGACAACAACAAACAAATACATTTAAACAAATAGAATTTAAATAAATCTGGTGCTCAGTTTTCCTAACCATCATGCCCAACATCACAAGAATTCCATATCTCTTTCCTGGTTCTCTATCAATACTGTTATCAGCATATCAGCTGATGGTATAAAATAAAGTTAATTCAAATTTCACACGCTACTTAAGAAGAAGAAAGGAAAAGAAAAAAAAAATCCAGAAAGTAGCTACTTTTAACTGCCCTTTGTCATATTCACCTTAAGTCTTGAATAATATCATGAATACTGATCAAAAGATGCAGAAACAAGTTTTGTTTGAACAATTTCACAATGAAGTCCACTGTGCTATTCTTTACTTATCCTGTTAATTAGTTTGACAAGAGAAATGACATTAATTGCTAGTTCAGAACGACTGTAAATTCTTTATGTTTTTTGATGAAAACATATAAAACTACACAAATTAACAACTACTAATTACCAAAGACTTGACAGTTCAGACTGTACCTCAAACCACTGACTGCAAATAAACAACACGATATATTTTAGAATACTTAGCATTCTACACGTATACAGTTTTAAGTAGGAGCAGCCTGTATTGAATAATGCTTAATAAAAGGAATCTGCCACTCTATATCTACAGTTCCATTGTATATACCATAAACATTATCCACTTGCATTTAAATTTTTTAAATGGTATCAACTTATTAATCATCAAGTATAATTGTTCGTAGTTAATATTATAATGTATATACATAGGGGTCTAAAAGATGCCTCTTAAGAGATCAAGGAACCAAATCTCACTTACTCATATATTAACCAAATAACCAATGTGACTTTGTTTATACCATGCAGAGGCCAACTAATAGGTTTTTGTTTGGAATAAGTCACCTAATAATATGTTTACACCCAACTGACATGCACAAATATGTGCATGCACACAAGTTTGGGCATTATGTGGCTGACTGATTGATTTTGTGAAACATTGAACTGAATTTAAGGAAACAAGTAAAATCTGGATATAATAGCACAAATTTTAGCAGATTTTTTTTCTTTATAAGGACTGGAAGCTAGTAAAAGATGGAAAATAAGAGTCGCATTGCGTAATTCGAAATAATACAAAATCCACTTAGCTTTGATCACTCGCAGAGACATCAAATTAATTCAACCAAGATCACTTGACCGGATAGTCCCAGAAATTTTGAACCGGAAGGAGATATAAACCAGTAGATACTTATTATTCATTCCAAGATAACATCAGAATAGCAGGCATTAAAATTTTATGCTTCATCATTTTGATGTGATGATCACATATTACAAGCTTATATCAAGTTTGGAAAAAAACAGCAGAGACTAAAAGGCTTTAATGTTATTTCTGTGCTAAATGTCAGATGAAATTATCAATGTTTGCACAGATTATTTTGCCACAAAAGGCAGGATTTTTTACTTCATGCATTTTGCTCACATCTTCGCAAGCATACACAGTGTTTTTAAGACTTTTAGTACAATTCAATTGAATTTGTATGATGCAAACCATTTTACTACACAATGCAGATCCATTTATCAGACATCGCAAATCAGTTTGTAGTACAACGTAAACCAGTTTAGATTACATTGAACGGCGGTTTTTAGTTGTATAATATAAGTTGATGTAAAACACAATGGAAGCTAAATACACAGACAATGTAAGCCAATTTACACAAAATACAAGTTGATGTTTAATGACAATTTCTGAGGTCAAATGGATAATTATGTATATAAGGTGGAAGTGAATAATTCTTGAGGATGTCAAGAGTTGTGAGTGAACATCCTGAGAAGACTAGTTTTAGAGATGTGCTAATCGGTGTAAAATATGGCAAGGAAGTGGTTTTCAAGGAGAAAATCGAACAATTAACTATTGGTGATATATCCACAATGATATAAAAGGTGAAAGACCGTGGAGTTTTACTGTCTTCTATGCTATAAGCATTTACAATTACAGAGAAAATATCAAATACAATGAAGATCTTTGTAAATTTTAGATATTCCTTGTGTAGGATGGTTGGATGGTAAATCCAGTCATCGGACTGGTAGAGAGTGAACATCACTCAAAGAACTGAAGTTTGAGGTAGTAAGGAAGCAGATCATGGAAGATCTGATCCTCGAAGCGACTAACGTTTAGATGGTAATAGAAATGAGTTGCTTTTCTACTATGTTGAGTTTCAGTGGTCGAACCTAGCTTCTCCTTACCCATCGGCCCATGACATATGCATGTGTGTTGAGACACACCATCAGAACAAAAGGAATTCTCAATGTTATATGTCTACTAACTCATATTTATATACCACTTATTAGAATAACTTGCAATGCAAGACTATTCCGTTGTCAACTGCTCTCTTATTTTAATGCATGTGAGACGACCTCTAATATCTTCGTGAAAAAATGGAAATATGATCTGATGGAGGATCAATTGAGGGAAAATTATAGTATTGAGTAAAAAAAAAATCAACTATATTACTTGGAAGAAAGGCACATTCAAAATACGAAGGTAAATGTCCTCTTTATAAAAGATGAAGGTCGGCGACAGTAAGGGTTTTCTTTTATTCTGTTATGCGGGTGCGCTGATGGGAACCAAATTTGATTAGTTTCAAAACCACATGTTATGCCAACTAGATGGGTAGGACAAGGGAGGCTACTCTTACGGTTATATGTTTCATTTTTGGTCTATCAAATCATATCCTTTGCATCTTTAGGAAGGTTGTTCAAGTATCTATTCAACTAGGTCTTATAATTATTTATGGATAGAAGAGTGATTGATTATCAATCCCTCTCACATTATTTAGGCATTAAGTGTTATCATTGAGTTTCAACCACTAGGAATAGCCCTTCTCAGATCAATTTGTATGCACCCGACGACTAGGTGCTTCTTTTGTCACCAAATACAGATAAAATAATAAATCAACTAGAACTGATTTAGTAGGTTAAGCTTGAAAGTGTTTCCTTAATGGATGTAGCAAAGAGCGGGGTGTTCGATGAAGTGGACTGATCAAGTCCTTTTTAAGTATAGCTTTATCCTTCTGTGTTCATTTAGATGGATCGCTTGCCTATCAACTTCAATTTTTCACCCACAACATATACCAGAGACTTAGGATGTGCTTTTTTGGCACACGAAAGGGACACGGGAAATGAGCATTTGAAAGAGACACGAAAAGATATTTTTTTAGCAAAAGGAGAATGCGTTTTTAAGTTGCGAAATGGACATTTGAAAGAAATATTCATGAAAGAAGATTATCAATTTTGTTATTACTAATTAAGTTGTTAACGATTTATATTGTTTTAAAATAGATATATTTTAAGAATTGTAACTAAATTCGAAAATTTGATAATTCAACCACAATAATGGTACAAATACCGTTACACTGGTACAATAATTTTGAATTCTAGATACAATAACGATACAAGTGCGATTACAAAATATAAATTGCTAATGTTAGGCAAACAGTTTCTAATGTAGTTCAACAACAACTAGTTCATTTTGTACATTATCTAGAACGATCGTCATGGAATTTATTGTATTTCTTTCAACTGGTTCACGATCGTTATTTCTAAACGTTCGAATATTATAGTACTCTTCTAGAAATTCTTTCGAAATTAGATTGGGAGTCATGTGTCATAAATTTATGGTCTCCTTCGTTGTATTTTGTATGAAATTATGGATAACAATTATAGCAGCCACAATATTTACTTGAACTTGATATTTTTATGTCGGCATGTTATGTAAAAGTACAAGATTTTTCTTTCAAATTTTAAAGGTTCTTCCGATTGTCATACATAAACTCGAATGGTAATAGTTGGAAATTTCATTTTTGGTTTTGTTTGTTTTGTGTTTCATTAAAATATGGTATGGTATATAGCATTGCGGTAAGATGTAATAATCTATCCATCAGTCGATATCCCGAGTCAACTAAGTAATATTATCCTCGCAGTATATGAGGAAAAATTAAATTTCTACCGTTTAAATCTGAACAAAAAACTTTAGCATCATATGCAGTTCCTTCCCGTCCTACCGTTACAAACATAAATGTTAAATCAAACATGCATACAGCCATAATATTCTACAAAGCAAAATCTTTACGTCAAATATATCGTTGCATCTCTGCAGTAGGTACATGTGCAACTACATGTGTACCATCAATAATCCTACTACAATTTTTAAAGAATGTGCAATGTCGATGTCCTAAATTGTTTTGAGATTCTATTAAATAGAGGATCTATCGGTCTAATAATATCTTTAGACATATTGACTCAACAATTTTCAAAACTTTGTGAAAATAAACACATACTGTATTATTCAATCGTTGAAATCTTTCGGCAATCTAACGTGTTATAAGAGGCAAAGCAATTTTATACTAAAAGATGACTACCATTTCCCTAACGCACATATCAGACGTTGACTTCAAACCGTAACCTTCTAACCGCTCACACAATGTCAGAAAACAAAGTCTTTTCATTTAGAAGTTTCATTGACAACGTTCTGCATGACTGCACAACGTATCGTTAACCCAATGAATTCCTTTATATTCAGAAGTATGAACTCGGTCCATTGAAGCTTTCTGTAGTGCTCTAATTCTCATAATAGCTTGTATATAAGTTAAATCTTCGATTTTAGAATCTACATGACCGCCTTCGACGTATGGTTCGACTATTAATATTTTTTGTTCGAAGATGGAGTGAAGATGATGAAATGGAGATGAAGGAGAAATAGAGTAGAGGAATGTGGTTTATATAGGAGTAATTAGCTGGTTGAAGTAATTAATCGTTGGCGTCAGACGCGTCAGAAACGTCTAATGTGTCTGACGTCAACCATTGATTTACAACGGTTCTCCCCAATGGACCATTTAAGTAGGTCCCGCCCAAGATGCGACCTGAGTAAAAAAGAGCTATGAACGCTACCTTAAATTCTATCTAACAAAGATGGTAAATGATTTTCCTTTTTAAAATATATGCATCTATTATGATGTGATTTGATGTCGTTTTGCAATGATAGCTTCCTTCTCTCAACCAAAAACAAATGTTCGATTGGCCTCTCGTGTTTAATTTAGATAATTGATTTTAGGTGAAGTTTTAATCGGAGTCGCTTGGTGTTGGCTTCAAACTTGGACCGTAGATTTAAGATCGAACTGTTTTATATTTGAATGGTCACTCGTTTTCAGTATATAGTATCTTTTATCTTCTTTTATCTTACTTTCTAAAAGATTGTCTCTATTCTGAACTTATTTACGGCTTTTAAGTAAAGATGGTCGAGAATATAGTTGATTCATATAAATAGGAGTGAACAAGAATTGACATATGAAAGGTTAAAGGATAAGGCAAAGATCCAAGATTTTAGAAAATATTTCTCATTGCCCTATGCAAACCATGATAGAAATTGAGGAGCCCTCGTAAGGGATCAATTGTTATCAATTTTCTTACCATTTTGATGGGGTTGTAGCCTACATATAGTTGGGTTGTTGTCCACATATATGTCCTTCACTGGATCATTTCTTGCTTTGCCTCAAATCACACCATATAAAACTACCATCAAGGGAATGGGTCACCATCGCATCTTGCACAATATTGTGCATTCGTCTTGCTTGCGAGTTTATGGAATGCGATGACTTTTCTACGATTAGAGAGATAATGAAGGATGGCTCGATCTAATACCCAACGATAGTCAACCCTTAATTCTAAGGAGCTCATAGTCTCTAGATAATTTGAAGGTATGCTATTTTCCTTCATAAGACCACTCGTGTGTGTAGGGATGGGTGGGGGAAGGAGGAGGGGTGTGATTCACAATTGATGGTCCTACTTTATTTGAATTGTTACAAGACATGTTAACACAAATGCTTTTTTGCTTCACTATGTTCTGAATTTGTTACATATGTATCATCCAAAATTAACAAATTACCTTGAATTTTAGGTAAGTATTCTTATTTCTATTTTTATCTTATTTCCTTTAAATTATTAATATTTATTAGATTAATAATATTAATAACATGATGATATTTGTGGAACATTGTTTTCTAATATAAAAAGGTTGACAATAAATCTATGGTAATTTCGTATTATTTTGGCACTATAATCCACTTTATATATACAGAAAAATCTCCAAGTAAAATATAATTAATCAAAATAATAAAATTAAATTTTGAATGAAATAATGAATCTTTGAAAAAAATCAAGTTAAATATAACATAAACAAAACTTGAAATAAAATCAAATGAGTGAAGACTAAATTTGAAATAAAATTCCAAACTAAAAGAAATACATATTTAGAAGCTAATAAATTTACCTGTAATATCATTTAGAAATACATATATTCACAAAATGATAATTATTTGTTCAGAGAATTCAAAGGTAATAATAAAACAGCAGATTGAGTTTTTCAAACATGCAACATATTTTAAGTTTGAAATATCATAGTTTATGAGAAGAAGAAAAATCAAGCTTTGTAAGAAAATAAAATAAAGGTCATCTTAAAACACCAACGAAAAAAAAAATTGAATAATGTTAAAGTGAACATTTGTAGTAAAATCAAGAAAGAAGAGTATTTGTACATTTTATTCGATTGCATAAAAAAAATTAAAGATAAAAAGTAAGAAAAAAAATGTAACCATATTATAAAAGAGGTGAGTTTTCAAGTAAAAAATAAAAATTGTCTAAGCCAAAAAATATGAAGGAAAATCAATTATCTTTGACATGTCCTAGATCGCTAAATCTATTTCAATAGTCTTCTTTAACCTTTTCTCGAATCGCTCAAACAGGTATGTTTGATTTATTAGTTTTTCTTACAAGATATAATTCTCTTTGCTTTATCAAGGCATATCTTCTAAATTTGTGTTTTGACTAGTTTAATTTGGATCCCCAATACCCCAAAAGTCATTTTTCTTCGTAATTCCACATATTTTCTTCATTTTCTCCTTTCGACATTAACGAATATTTTACATAGTTTAATTCATTAATTTCGGACATCTCATTCATTATATCATCAAATAAGTCTATTTTGTTGGGTGTCAGGCAAGGGTTTTTACCTTTATGAATATAAAAAAGAAATAAAAAGAATCATGTTCAACTTTTTTTTCCTCAATAAGAAAGATCCTTTTTCTTTGAGAAAAAAGAAACATGTCATAGTAATTATGTATTGGTTTACTTTTCTCCAAATAATGGGATGTAAAGTAGTAATGCTATATTGGCATATTTATATGTTTTTTCTTATCAAATATTATAACTAAATAATGTTGGGTAGTAGTTGTTTTTAGTAGCAATAATGATTTACTTCGTCGAAAATTATTTGTGACCATTATCATTTTTTAGACTTATGTGTATTTGCATTTCATATACGTCTTAAACATGTTAAACTGAATAGAGAAGATCAACTGCTTTTTTCCGTTGTTACATAGTATTTCTAGTTATAGCAGAGTCCATTTTGATAGTTTATTTCATTTTGTTGTTCTACCTCAAATTTTGATTCATCTCCTATTTTTTTCTCATTGTTTCCTATTGTTTCTCTCTACCTTATTATGGATTTTTTAAATTAATTTTTATCAGTGGAATTTTGAGAAATTTATAATAGGAGCGCAAAACAGTGAGGGTGTTACAGTTATAAGTCTATTATGTTAAAACAGAAAAACAAATTAATGCATAATAGAAGCTTATTAAAAGAGTACCAAAATGAAATGAAATATGCCAAAACTTGTGCTTTATAAGCCCAACTGAATCAAAAACCAAATATTTGAGTACCAAAAATTCATTTAATAAAGTATTAGAATTATCATGAAAAAAAATTCAGTGCAAGAACTTATGGACAAGACTGTTGAAACTGGGCCAGCCCGCAGCGGAAGTTATGGATGTATTTCAAAAAAAATTCATCATACTGTATCTTTATTGGGCCTATGAAGTCTAATTCATTTAGAACAATTCTAAATTTGTTTTAAATAAAATCATGTATTTTATTTAAATTTAAGTATTTTATAATGTAAAGTTAATTTGAATGATTTAATTTATATATATATATAATATACATGTATCATATACATATACATATGTATGCATGTGTAACATAATAATCCGTGGAGGATATAACATGCCCGTATATAGATGTTGAGATTTCCCTCGCAACAGACACATTAGCTAATTTCATACGTATTGCATATTGTCTAAATATGTGCACAAATCTATAATGCAAAGTATATTTTATAAATACGCATACATATATTTAAAATATATTTTATAACTAAAAGTCTCAAAATTATATATATATATATATATAATTTAAAACATTTGTATAAACATATATACATAATTAAACATATAAAATTATAATACACATATATATATAATAATTAAAATTATATATATAAGGTTAAATAAAATGTACATATATGAATAATTAATTACATTCAAATACTTAAAATATAAATATATATATATTAAAATTATTTCCAGATCGAAATTAGCATAACAAACAAAAAATAATAATTTTATCATTATTATATATATATAACAAATAGTTTTGATCATAATAATTAAAAATATTAGTAATAAATATTAAAAATCAAAATCTAAAATTTACGAAAATTTAGGATCATAAAATACAGGTTCAAAATTTTTTTCATGATTTTTTGACATAAAATATTATTTTTAATAAATATAATAAATGTTCAACCGAAGTAATTTAATTATTAAAAATATTAAATATTAACAAAAAATTCTGAAATTTTTTTTCGTGGGTTACTGCATAGATGTAGTAATTTAAAAAAATATAAAATCGAATTTTCAGTGCAATAATTATTTTAGATATAATAAATAATTCAAGTAATCAATAAAAGATAATTTAAAATTAATTATATATAAAAAAAATTATTTTCGAATTTGATAATTCATATTATGTATAAATAGGTGTAAGGAAAAATTCTAAGCTGTTTATACATTATAAATATACATATATGTAATTATATATTTAAAATATACATTAGTCTATATTTAAATTAAATATATACATTAAATAATTAATAATGACAAAATTTAATTTTTTACAGCAAATTAGATTTGTTTATACATAAATTATAACACATAATAATATAACCATACACATAACCAAACTAATTTGTGACAACTACATTATAAATTATAACACATAATAATATAACCATACACATAACCAAACTAGTTTGTGACAACTACATTACCTACGAAAATCTCACCTAACTAGATATATAACATTAATATATATACAGATTTGGGATTAATCAATATTAAATCATAAAATATGAAATGATTACTGTATATATAAATAAAATACCAATTGATGATGCCTTTGAGTCCAAATGAATCGATGAATTCCCTTCTCTAGTTATGCTCGATCCGTCAGATTGCAAATCTGGAATCGTCGACCTTTTCTATCAAATAGTGTTTTTACTTAACTTGAATTGATTTGAGATTCTTAGAACTGTTATGGGGATTAATTTCGGGTAGTAAACTTGATAGCTATGGCAGCCAAAAGTTGTTTTTGATTAAGGGTTTAGAGATCCATATATATAGCCTTGTACAAGAGAGATATTAAGACAATCTCATTACCTATTCTCTCTTAATCTTAGTCATCCATCTCTAGGTCTAATTCTAAGTTTTAGCCGCCTCCAATAACTTGTAAAAACCGAAATTTGCAGCCCTAATGATGGGCTTAAACCCATTTAAGCCCAAGCCAAAATGTTATGCAATTAAATCTAATTTAATCACTTATCGGTATCGTATATCGATTGGTACATTTATAACTATTATAAATATATATAACATTATTTATTTCTCAAATTATATTTAAATTTTATAATTAATATTTCATGAATATTAATTAATTTAATTAATTTATAACAATTATAAACTAATTAAATCGTTCGGTCTTAAGGGAATTCATCATTTCAGCTGTGTAACTCTTGGGTGTAAATTTGGTCAGCGATTAACATCGAATTATTCTAATGTTAACGTTTACACGTCACTTAAAAGGCGCTGTGACATTATGACCAAATTTATCGCTTACTCATTTTCGGTAAAATCCAATTTTAGTTTAATAAGCGTTACCCGGTTGTGATATTTGTTTACACCAATTCTCTTCGTTAAAACTATATCACTTTAGATTTATGGAATTTGGTAATGGTCAAAATTCTAACCTCATTCGAATTCAACTAGTCTAAATACAAAGTCATTGGTTCAATAATAAAAATTATTATTAACCGAAATGCTCTGACCAGAGACTTTGACTTTGAGTTGACTGCGATACTAACCGCATATAACTGAGGAGACGAATCCTCTCTTGAATAGTGTTTCACTTTCAATACTTCCACTCGACCCAACTATAGTCACTCGATGGACGCCATGTCATGATTGGCTATAATCAAAGCGGAGCTTTCATATTGAAGATCCACAGTATTCTCAAGTCAAGAGAACTGTGTAAATCAGTCATATCGATATTTTCTGTTTGACCTTAGTTATATTAACCAACAGAAAACTATCGAGTGAGTCGATCCGTAGTTATCCAACAACTATTAGTATGTAACCCCTAGGTGCCCCCAGCAGTCATGAGTAATACACTGTCCAACATTTGGAGAACGTTACGTACTCTAGTCTCAACGGATACATCGATATCCAGTCTCGATGTATCTTGACTGGGAACATTTAAAATAGTATATTTGTCGTTGTGATAAATTACTCACGGTTACAACACTTTGTAACTACTATCACAAAATACATCATTTATGGATTTTTCTATTAAATATACTTTTAATTAAGTTAATTAATTAATATAATCACATTAAATCAAGTATATAATACGAAGAAAATTCCTTTTATTTCGAACAAGATTGGTCAACGAGTTATATATATGTAACAAATTACATAATTGTCCATATGACATACCCCTAACTCTATCAAAGACTTCCTTAGGTTTTCAAAGATTTATTGTTCAATAAACAAGTACTTTGCATATAATTTTATCTATTGCTAAATATGAATTGCACATCGATGTACGTTTACTCATATATATGTATAATTTAGCTCGCATTCATGTGTTATCTAACACATTTATATAAGCATGATAAAATTATATTGCATGGAAAGTAACTCAATAATTAATTGAAAGTTTTAACAAAAAATATCATCACAATAATTAATAATTATGTGGATGGGTTTGATTATGAAAATAAATTCAATTTTAATATTCCTTTTTGCTTCAAAAATTACTCGCTTGGAGCCTTCTAGGTAGAAGTAAAAAAATTGAAGTAAAAAATGCAGCATGAGACAGTGGTGCACTGTTTATATGTTCAAATGTAAGCTTCATAGCACATTCCTCAACACAAACTATATCCTGTTTTACAAAGATGGAATAGAATTCCAAAGAATATCTAGTTATAATAACTTATAAGTTGACATCATATTATGTAATTATGCTTAATTATGAATAACAATTCTCTTATTATGAAATAATACATAGTTATAAGTTGACTTATTTATGAACTTGTAGTCTCATTAGTTATTACTACATTCATCATTTAATTAAGTAATTACTGTTTTATTGTTAAATATAAATAAATTAAATTCAAATTTACTAAATTTAAATTTATAAAATTTAAACATATTACTAATTACTAATAACATTGAACTAATAATTGGTTACACTTAATTAAAAAATAATGTTAAACTAAGCATCTACTACTTTTTCATGCTCAAGTGCACATAAACACATTTCTTAGCTCCGAGGAGTCTCCTTACTCCACCCGCCTTCGCCGTAAATGCATGCCTACTTTTTAGAAAGCAAAAACTTTGGTTACGACAGAGATTTATTTGGCTTCATCGTGTTATAAAAAACTTGTATATTTGTCGATATGATCACTAGGAGTCTAGGAATATCTGTATAGGATGAAACAGGTTGATAGTTTATTTATACATTACAACTTTAAAGTTAGTTTGAACTTATGTTAACCGGTCAATTCTACGTCTTATATCCAAAAATAAAATTGCTATTTGTAAATTTTAGAATTAAATCATGACTGTCCTTTTTTGTGCCACACGCGCTCACACACACACATGGGTGTGTGCCCGCGTGTCTTTTGTTTGAATATCTGATAGGTCGTATACATATCACAAACTTCAATATCAAGGTTTAAGATCTTGGATTCGATCTCCGTTTCAATCTTTTGTAATTTTAGCAATTTCGATCTAATTCGTATATTTCGATTCCAGGTTTAGTTTGGAGCTTGCTATTTATTTTTTATATAAGTACACATATATTTGTTTAATTTATTGAAACAAAACATATAATTTATATTTAATTGAAAAATAAGATATAAGTGAACAATATTGATTAATTATGAATATTTATAACACAAATAATGCTTATTTATCACTTCGTTTTCAACTTTTTTTAGTTAAATTATTTATATATTTTGTTAATTTGTATGTTTCCTTAGTTAAAATTCCAATTTTGAATATTCATATATTTTAAATTGAAATTAATTATTTTTTGGTGTTTCTTCTGTAAAAATTTAAAGTTTAATAGTTTATTTTATTGAACCGAAGTTTCGGTATGGTTTGGTATTGGTCCCTACCGAAACAGAACAACCGGAATCTCATTATTTCGCTCGAAACCTCAAACCTTGTTTAATATCAAAATTCACATTAGTCGTTTAATTCTAGTTTTGAATCTAACCTTATTATATTTGAAGAAAAAATAATATTAAAAGTGATTTCCAATACTAAATTATGTCCATCAATTTTGTACATATCATTGATCATAAAACAAGGTCTGTGGGTAAGCCGCATATAGCTGACAGTTGCATTGAAAGTACCATTGTAAGTATGAATTCAATATATCATCATATAGGAAAAGTTGTATTAAAATTAATGCACTTCAACTGGAATTGATCGATATCCATAACAGATGTCAACGAAAATGAAAGAGGTATTAGAAAAGGGTCGGGAAAGGAGAATGAAAGCAAAAAATGAATGAGTTTTTGGGGTTTGAAAGAGGTGGAAAAAGAGAATAGTTGTTATTATTGATTATTAGTTGTTTTAAGTAAAATAAAATCATTGTCAACTAATCTCGATTGTTATTAAAATAAATTAATGTGAAAATTCACTAAAAAAAAGTGATTGCTTTATTGATATACATTATATTTTTTTATCAGCGAGTAGTTTAACATTATTTATACTATTTTATGTATGCTATCTGTGTAATTTGTTTACTTTTAAGTACAAGAAAAATTAAATTTGGGGTTTTGGGGGGGCGGGGGTGGTGGGTGGCTTACGCCCCTATAGAGGACAATCAACCTGACCGATCAAATCACAGATGCCGAACGGTCAAGGGGGGCAGCATCACATTGAAAAAATGACTATGTTTATTAGTGTTATGTTTTATTTTTACAAAAAAGATAAACCACTTTTACTAAGTATAAACTTTTCAAATATAAAATTACGTTTAGAGACGTTGCCACTGGAGCTAGTGACCTCTGACATCATTTCTTTTTAAAAATAATTATATAGAATTATCATCAAAAAAATTAAATCAAATTAAATTAAGCTGGTACTTGACTCATCCATTGCAACCGATGTGTCAGTTGCAAATGAACCTCCTAGCCCTTTTTCTTTGAATTGGCTGAAAGAGGGTAAATCACGTCCGATGCAGAAACTAGAATGGAAAGGCTGCAAACGCACTCTAGGTGTAGCTTGTGAAAGATGCAATAGATAACATAAATTGCATTAAAATTTTCACCTTGAGTAGCTTCTTTATAACATAACAGCATCGCTCTTGTTGTTCCTCTCCTTAAATAAGCTTTTACATTCTGTCAGTATTTAAAGATTAAACTATCAGCTCATCCACTCAGATAAGTTATATAATGAATACAGAAACTACGTCTTGCTCATCCACTCAGATAAGTTATATAATGAATACAGAAACTACGTCTTGCGTTCATCGGTTAACAATACAACCTGTACAGAAATGTACATCTTCCTTTACTCAGTTAACCATACAATGGATATGGATATCAAAACTACATCTTGCTTTCATCAAATAACCAACTATTCATCCATATGCTGCGATGGTGAAAAGTTTTAACTGGCTCGACACAGTAGTCAGTAATCATTAATCTAATGTTGATATAGAATAGTAGAGATCGTAAATATCTTTTTATTTAACTTGGTACGTAAAAAAGGTGACCTCAGAACCTAAGTCTGAGCATCTTACCACTGGGACATGGACCTGGATGATCATAAATATCCTTGCTAAATCAAATGCATTGCCATGTTCATCACAAATATTTTAGTGTGATTACTCTCTATTAGATGTTGTTTTAATTGTACACGTAATGTTAGCCAAACTTTATGCACAAATAAAATGAGAAGAGAGTTAATATGTCTGTGAAAAAGGGATAGTGAATAAAAAATAAAAAATTTGTGATGTTCGCAGCATATATTTGTCGACTTGAAAATTTTATACATCAAGATCCAAATAATAAAAAGGATAACAAGGTCAAGTCCACTAATAAATTATATATTAACAATATTCAATAAACTAGGACCACAAAATGCATAGTAACTAAAGGTACATCCTCAGAAACTTTTGCAGAAATTTCACATAACCTTTTTAATGATTGATATGGCCTGATTGCAGTCTCTTTCTGATTGGTGGAAGCTGTAATATATATGGATGACGGTAAATATAAGTGCGCCGATGCAACCATGACGGACAAAAGAGAATTCTAGAAATGTCAGAATCATTAAGAAATATACTCACCACCCAAGTTCTGGATAAGCAGCTGCCTGGCCGCAGTAATGAGTTGAACTATAATCGTTCAGTTCAATAGCTTTACTATAAAGTTAACAGCTTCCTTCAGTTCAATAGCTTTCAGATTATGAATTCAAAAAAATAAAAAATAAAAAAAGGAAAAAAAAAAGAAGAAGAAGAAGAAGGAAAATGAAAAAGAAAGAGAAAGAAAGACCTCAACTCAGTTCAATAGTCCGAAATCCAAACCGATAACTAGTTTATGTTAAGGTATGCAAAACAAGTCCAGCATTCTCAATAACTTTAAATTTTATGTAAAGTTCATCCAAATGAAGATATCATACTTGGTTTCCACACCTCAACTCAGTTCAAAAATGATTTACAACTTGAAGAATATATTTTTGTGTAAGATCATGTATTTTCTTTTTCTTTTCTTTTAACACTCAGGCTAACCAGACCTATTAGGGCTATTACTCTGTGAACATCCTAAGAAAACATGCACCGATCCCACAACAGATGCTTTAGGCTATTCAAAATACCGTTTTTTAGTAGCTTGAAGACGTACATATCACCATTTATATCTTCTGTCAGCACAGCACTAGATACAGTTTTGACTTTTTTTTGTAGAAATGAAAACATATCTGATAATGTACCGAGTAGAAATTTATCAGCTTCATGTGCAGCTATACGAATTAGATAGTTACATGCTTCCTAGAGGAACAGCAACCTTACAAGCATATACAGTAAGCTTTATTGCTACAAATAAGCTATATGCTTAAGTAAACAAAATGTGAAAGTTTTCTCCAGGGAATTAAAGACTTAAACTGAATTTCCTATCTGCAGTCAACCTTAGAAAATAAGGTTATCATCTACAGAAATATGTTTTTTTTATGTATCCAGATGACACTCGTTATATCGAAATAATCTATATTACTGTGCAGTGCTTATGAAAGCAGGCCCAGTAACAAACATGCGACGATGTTTATTAATACTTCTTTGCTAAAATTCTCTTCTTACCTTGTTTTCTTCAACTCTGTTGCACTCTTTTCAGTGAATGTTCGTATCACAAAATTCTAGAAGTTGCCACAGTTAGAAAACTCATGAACAAGTTTGATGCAATGCAAACAAATGTGCTTTTAGGAATGGGTTTTTTTAGAATAATCTGTTTCACCAAGTTGAATGCCACAACATTCCATCTTAGACAGTGGGTCGTATAGCAAGAATCCTTCCGCCCTAACTTTTGGCTTTATTCCAAAAAACATTATGCACAACTGTTTTACTTGTACTGATGAACAAAAAGGGCTAACTGTTTCAATGGGATAAGCTCAACTCGATATCCAACTGCAACCAACTTCTTTTTTAACTCTTTTATCTTCCATTACTTTCCTTACTTTTGCTTTACCATCTCTATTACCAGACGAAGCATACAACTCAGAGAGAAGAACATATGGTGAAGAATCTTGTGGATCCACATCCATTATTTTTTTAGCTGCAAATTTTCCAAGCTCTATGTTTCCGTTCATTCTACATGCACTTAAAATTGTTTTCCAAACAAGCGAAGAAACAGGAAATGGCATACCTTCTACCAGTTCTTTTGCTTCAGATAATTTACCAGCTCGACATAGAATGTCCACCATACACGAATAATGTTTCTCATTTGGAGTAATCCCATACTCTTCATGCATAGACTTAAAGTGAAACCATGCTTCTGATACTAAACCTGCATGGCTACATGCAGAAAGAACTGTAAGAAACGTCACATCATCAGGTTTTGTATTGGAAGCTTTCATCATCCCAAAGATGTGCATTGCCTCTATTCCAAGTCCATGATGAGATAACGCACTTAGCATTGAGCTCCAAGTGATCAAATCCTTCATAACCATTTTATCGAATACTTTCAAGGAGTTGGAGAGCTCGCCGCATTTTGAGTACATGGTTAGGAGCGAGTTTGACACGGGTAAGTTCATTTCCAATGCTGTTTTGATTACTTGTGCATGGAACACTGATCCTATTTTAGAATAAGGGAGCATGGCGCATGACATGAATATGCTTGCAAAAGTCATGTCATTGGCTTCTACTTTGTTCTCGTTCATCATTTTGTATGATTCAATCGATTCTTTGGCATATCCATTTTGAGAGTAGCCTGAAACTAATGCGTTCCATGATATGGAATCAGGTGAAGATATCTCTTCAAATACAGAACAAGCATTTTCAATAATGCCACAGTTTGAATACATGGTGAGTAGAGAATTCATAAGAGCTGTATCAAACATTAAACCTTCCTTTTGAACACAGGCATGAATTTGCTCCCCTATGCATTTTTGGCTAGTATGACCACATGAATCTAATAGAACAGAATAAGAAAACTCGTTAAGCTCAACACCCATGTTCTTAATCTCCTTTAAAATGCAGATAGATTTATTGAACAAACCATGGTGCGAGCAACCGATAAGCATTATATTCCATGGAAAAATGTCTAGATTGTTACAATTTTCTATAAAAAATCGCTCCATTTCATCCGTACTGCTTCCACCTTGAGATAATAACTCGAGCAGAAAGTTGCTAATGGTGGGAGAACCCATAAAGCCAGCCTTTATGACAAGGCCATGAATCTGTTCCCCAAGTTCAAAATAATGCAGTTTTGAACAACTGCTAATGACACTTGAAAGCATTACCTCGCCAATTTCAATGGTATCTGATCGAGCTTCGAAAAAAGTATTTATACAGCCTTCATAATTTCCACTGGTCCTACAGAAACTCATCATTAAATTATATGATTCCACATCCCTAGCCTCCATAGCCGCAAATGCAACAACTGCGTTGTATAAACTATCGCTTCTGCAATACATGGTTAATACAATATTATCAGAATATCGAGGGAAGCGCTCTCTGATCTTAACAATCATATTATGGGTTTCCTTCGCAATCTTAAGATCACTTACAGATGCACAACAAGAAAGGAAGCTCAAATAAGTTGAACCATTCATCTCAATTCCACTAGACATCATTCTCTTAATAAAACGAAGACCAGAATAACCCTCACGATTAGAAGCATATCCATTAAGTAGAGAGTTCCATGTAATAATATCTCTATTCTCAGAAGCAAACCAATCAAACAAATTCTCAGCCTCCTCCAAGTTACACATATTAGAGTAAAATGTAATGAATGAATTGACTACAGATACACATGAATCAAAACCAGATTTTATAGAATACCCATGAATTTGTCTTCCGCTATCTATGCATAAAAGTCTTGAGCATAAGCTTACCAAATTAGAAAGTGCAAAAGGACTCATATCAGCACCATTAATTCTACAGTATCTTACTAAATTCAATGCATCGCCTAGCAATTCATTTTCAACGTACCCTTTACACATCGTCTCAACCGAAATATCATCAATGTGATACATTTCATCAGATATTTTCAACAGATGATCACATTCATTTAACTTAGCATATCCTTTCAGAAGGGAATTACCTACACAACAATCCATTGAAAACCCGCATTTTAAAATAAAACAATGTACTTGTTGCACATAGTTAAAGCAGCCCATTTCAGCACACGCAGTGACAACAGATGCGTAGCTAGCTTGTGTTGGTTGAAAACCAGAATTAACCATTTCTGTGAAGTAACAAAGACCATTTGCGAAGTTTTCTGAATTAACGGATCCAGACATCATTGTATTCCATGTTACCACATCTCTATTAAGCATTCTACCGAACAAGTCGAGTGCATTGTTGTATGAGTTGCAAACAAAATATGAATGCAACAAATTATTGGATATAAGGGTGTTGGATTCAGACCCAGAAACAACAACTGCTGCGTGAATCATTTTGGTGATCGGAAGAGACTTATGTATTTTGAAATTTTGAAGTCTGGCGAGTAAATATGCCGTTGGCATCCACTTATTCGAGACTTTTCAACTTGGCATCAGAGCTTGAAGTCGCGATCGTTGTACGAGATTAAATCACAAGCGCTTCAGTATGCCCAAGACCGTTTGACTAATGATTTTTCCACGGCAACATGAGTAATAAACTGGAATGCTCCTTCCTCTGGGTGTTTCTAGTACCGGCCATGGTGAAAGATGGTAAGGTTTTGGTTCAGGTGGAAATTGGTGGAAGCAGGTAAGTTGAGATAATGCAAGAACAAGAGAGAGCAAGTAAATTAGAGGGAAATGGAAATTTAAAAGTTAAGATGAATACCCAATTTCAACTGAAACAAATTTTATTCACCAACTGAAACAAATTTTATTCACCAACTGAAACAAATTACCACCAACGCATATGTATATAGCATGCTTGGCTAAGTATTCTCACTTGCCAACTCATCATCCCCTAGTTACATAAATACAACCTTCAGTTTATCAAACCCTAATTGTGTACACATTAAATCATGTACGCCGTGGGTATTGCACGTGCACGTGCACATACACATATATATGATACACATGTTAATATTATACAATACAAATATAACATTAAAATAAAATTTTATTTGCAAATTTAATAAAATATTGGTTTTATTTAAAATTAATTTAGATCAGATTTAAATGAATTTAAACTTTATTAAATCCAATAAGATTCAAAATAAAATAATTTTTTTAAAATTTACCCATTTAACTTATTGCGTGCTAACCCATATCCAACATTATCAACTAACGGAAACTCTCAAATGAGTCATTTCATAGTTTTCTAATAACTACAAGTACTTAACTTTTTGGTTTCCCTCAACGGCCACGAGTAATACGCTTCCCAACATTTGGAGATAATTATGCACTCTGGTCATAACGGATGAATCGATATTCATTCTCGAAACATTTTAACTATATATATGTATATATATATATATATATATATATATATAATGTGAAGACCAGAGACATATTAGCTTCACTTTGTACTCGTGAAATAGCAACTGGAAAGGAAACTGGCTTATGGAGAGATCCTTGGATTCAAGGTGAACCATTGATTGACATATTGGGAATTCATGCTTTCTCTGACTTTGGATGTCCGACTAATAAAGTGAAAGATGTGATAAGAAACAATAGGTGGGATTGTTCTTCTCTGCCAATAAACCATGATAAAAAGGAAGTTATTCAATATATGCCTATTTACTATGACAGAGAAATGGACTTATGGGCTTGGAAGCCTACTGGTAAAGACTTCTCCACCAAGGCTACTTGGAATGAAATCAGGCTAAAAGACAGTAAAGCAATATGGAGTAAAATCATATGGGATCATGTTAATACCCGAAAATGGCATTCACTGCTTATAAAGCGATACTGAAAAGATTACCTACCAGAGACAGGTTATCGAAATGGGGATTGATAAATGAAACCGTTTGTATCCTATGCAATCAGAGCTTAGAAACGCATGAACACTTATTCTTCGAATGCGCCTATGCTAATCTGGTGTGGAATTCGTGCAACAATTACTTAAACTTGACTCCTCACTCTAATAATCTAGTTGAACAAATCGATTACCTGACTCAGAGAGGTTGCGATAAAGACATTGAATCCAAATTGAACAAAATCGCCATCACAGTGACTGTTTGGAATATTTGGAAGGAGAGGAACCGTAGAATTTTCCAAAACAAACAGAGAAAACAATTAGAAGTTAGCAAGTTAGCAATTGGAGACATGCAGTTAACTCTCAAAAGGATTAAGGGGAATCATCTTACCAGGCAGGTACAAGATGAAGCTCGTGCTGTAGAAGAGGATCGGAATAATCCAGAGGAAGGAATCCCAGGAACGAGCTATCAGCCGCCATGACTTTGAGCAGTTTGAGTGAGGACGATGTAAAAGATGTCTTTATGGAAAGGGTTCAGTTACTTTATTGTTGTTTGTACTTTGTATTGGTCCAACCTGGGCTATATCTTTGGGCTGTAATGCCTTAATAATATCTTTACCCATTTACACACACACACACATATATATATATATATATATATATAAATTAAAATGTTATTTTATATTTTAATTAACTACTCATTATTGCAACTATGTGCAACTAAAGTAACATAACATTTCATTTAAAAAATTTCCTATTAATATACTTTAAATTAATTTCTTAATTAATTATATCATAATATAAAAAAGTATATATAAGAATACAAACACATTTATTATGAACAAGATTGATTACAAAATTAGATATATGTAATAAATTCATAATTGCCATTAAGGCATACCATTAACTCTCTCAATCTTCCACTTGCACTTGGTATCAATTATAGAATCTTAATCGTATTCCTTCGATTAGTTTGGAATCGATCGAGCTAGTTCCTTGGTGAGCGGATCAGTTATCTTGTACTACTATCTACTTGGTCAGCCAACATCTCCCATCATTGATAAAATACCTTTATAATGTGGAATTTACAGAGTATGTGTCTAGACATTTTATGAGCCCTAGTTTCTTTTACGATCTACGTCGTAGCTTTCTTTTCATAAAACAATAACACCCCTAATTTTTTATAACATTATTCAGGAGATTTAATTACATAAATTAAATAGAATAATGTAAGAATTAAAATGATAAGGGGATTGAGATTTGAAAATAAAAATTTAAGGCCGAGCTTAATAGTTATAAATGGGCTTAAATGGACTAATATGTTTTCAATTTACATAAAGGCCTATTAGGGAATAACCGCCTTTATTTCTATAACCCACCTATTCACGTATCCTTTCATTTTCTCACGTTCATTTTATTTCTCAAAAACAAAACAAACGTAAACCTAAGAAAGACGGCCATTACAAGGAAGAAAAGTATGGAAGATTAAATCAAGCTAAGAAATTAAAGCAAGGGGATTAATCTTAAATCAAATCTCAAGGCTCTTATCATATTCAAGGTGAACAATAAATCATTCCATCTCTATTTTGTTTTTATAATCATATGTTTTCGGATTTAAGATTATATTCATTTTTATAATGTTTTGGATGATGATATGCTTGAATTATTATATGTTTGATTTAAACCAATTCATTTACATATGAATTTGCACGGTTTTAGGGCAAAACCGATTGTTATCGAATTTAGCATGCTATGGTAAAATTATATGTTAGGTAAAACATGATTTAGATATGGTTTTCAATTTTCATAATTTTCCAAGCTATGGTAAATTTATTATGAGTTTCGAAAGGGAAATATGATATATTTGGGATTAAATTTATTTCGATTATTTTAGGAAGAAATTAGGTCTGGAATTTTAATATGTTAGATAACATGATGAAATTGAATTTCTATTATTTTTGGGGATTTTTCCTAATTGATTTGCTGTGGAAAATAAATTATTTTAAAATAAGGACTTATTTGCAATATTGGTTTTGCTTAATGGAAGGGCTTAAACGTTAATTTTTCCTTTGATTTAGATCTGATAAATGCGGTGGTTATTTTGTAAAGTATTTGAAAAGTTTTCAGGCAACCAATTAAAACATTACACATAGGCAGGTTAGTTAAAGCATTTACTAAAATGAGCATGATTTCAGCCTTTAATCAGAAAAGTGTGTTCCGCCTCCTTTAGTAATACCTTTCGACTCCATTGCTTTCACCCTAACTCAGTCGAAACCAACCCAGCTAGGGATGTATATCGGACGGACCAGATCGAACATTTTGGTGTTCGAACTCGATCATGAGTCGGATGAGCTCATGTCCTACTGGATAAAATTCGAACAAATATTTTCTTGTTCAAACTTGGTCCGACAAGTAACTGAATATTATGTGTCCGGTCCAATAAGCTCACCCGTAGAGTCGAACAAGAAATGGACCGGGTCGGACAAAATGTAGACATGCATGGAATCATACTTTATACAAATTAACCTGAATCATGATATATGAGAACTATATTCTCATGCAAAAATGTGAACGTAATGGTGAAAAAGGCAAGATAACCAAGGCATGGACATAAAACATCATCCCAAGAACAAAATAATAAGTGAAAACCTCATCATTACCATATTTAATAAACATTATACTTCTTCCAAGATCTGATTCCATAGCAGATAGGAGTACATAATAATTTCATAACATGAGACACGGTAACAAAACTATCAGCTTGCTTCCAACCTTAAGCACTTTAGCAACTTTGGCATTATATATAATTATAAAGAGTCTTTTGCAAATAACAACCATTATTCCTAGAACCATGCAACAACAAATGGCTTTCATGCATATCCCATTATCTACAAAATAATCATCTCACCTGGACAAATAGGTAGCTCATGTTAAATTCATCAACAGGGATCTAATTGTGTGGACTACTTTATGTAAGTGTTACAGTGTATGAATAAACAACCTGGTACACTACTTTTCATTTAAAAAATATTATATCCTTCTTTAATGAGCTGGAATCAACCAGTAAATATATTCATGTGCACAACTCAGGTTATGGCAATGGTAAACTCATGTACAAACAGCAAACTCAAGTAAATAAGCAAATCACAAGAATACACTTACTTTATGGTTAGCATAAGAAGAAGAATAGTACATCTGTACATGTAATGGAGATAAGGTCCTTACAATGACATTTTTTATGACTAACTTTAGAAGGACAATATTAATATTATAAACTAATAGAGTTCTAACAACAAGCATAAATACATGGACTACTTTATATGATGGACTTATCATATGTTATGATAAAATTTTGATCATTCAGGTGTATTCTCGTTCTAAAACTTAATAATATATAAATATAATAGCCATCAAAATTAAGGTTCTTAAAAAGCTTACCCCTAACTTATCAATAATTTTATCCAAGCTATTCAAAACTGATTGATTCTGTATCATTCTCACAAGGTTCAACTTGAAAATAATTGCAGGACAAAACCGATCGCAAACATTACCATAATAAGAGATTTAAAAAATACTACACATAATGGATATCAGATTTAAATTTAAATATGCATCCTTGACTTTGAAGAAAATGTTCTGAAGGTTGAAATTACATGCACAGAACTTATAACTAGGATTTAGGAGTTTTCATTCAAGTATATACGTCTGCATACATAAAGTATATAATAGAAACTTATGTTAAGTTCAAGGAATATGAACACTCAAAATGGCTATGTGCATACAAGCAGGTTGCTGTAGAAATAATTAATTAAATTTAATATTATTCGATAAAATATTATGCATGGAAATGTATAAAATTCTAACCTCCAAACTCTTCAAAACATACTTAGAACGCAACCAATCTCCCTTGCAAATTAAAGCTTCTACTGTTTCAGGTTTGAGAGAACTTCTATACTGATCCAAAACTCTACCACCGGCACTAAATGCAAATTCAGAAGCAACACTGCTAATAGGAATGGATAGTATATCTCTAGCCATTATTGACAAGATTTTATACTTAGAAGCATTTATTTTCCACCATTCTAGTACATTAAAAGAATCTTCCAAGTCATCGAATTTATAACGATTCTTTCAAATATAACTCTAGTTCAGATTGTGTAGTCTCAACTACATCTGATTCCTTAGCCCATGTTTCAAACTCAGTCCTACCTTTTGTCTTTTTTCTTTTTGAAGTACTTGAAATACTTCTTTTTCTTAGCTTAGAAGTGTTATCAGTTGCAGCAGAAGCATATTCAAAATACAATTCATATAAAGAAATCATAACAAGTTTTATATTTTGTTCGGATTCAGATTTAGGGTAAATCTTAGGAAAACAAAACTCTATAAGCTTCATTTTGTATCTTGGATCTAAAACTGCAGCAATAGATAACAGCAAATTGCAATCTCCCCGGTACTTGTCAAATTTGTTCTTCATTTTATCTACCATTCCTTTCATGAAACATGACTCTTCATATTCTAATAACTTCTCAGTTAAAGTCTGCTTAATTTTCTAAAGTTCTGGAAGGAACAGGTTAGAAGTTGGATAAGTTACACCTGAAAATATATTTGATGCTTCGTTAAAGACCTCTAAAATCTTACATATAGACTCCACTCTCTCCCAATCTAACGTAGATGGCAACCAAATGTAAGATGGCTCTCTTTCTTGATACATATAAAAGACCTTTTTAAATTGTAAAGCACACTCTAGCATTGCATAAGTTGAGTTCCAAAGGGTAGGAACATCGAGTATTAAACGTTTAGATAGGGGAAGCTGCAATTGTTTAACAATATATGCAAATTTATGTAGGAATTGAGGTGACATTTTAAAGTATTTCACACTTTCACGAATATTTTGAATCCCTTCTTTGACCTCATTCAATCCATCTTGCACAATTAAATTCAACACATGCACACAACACCGAACATGAAAAAACTTACCCTTGAAACAAAGTTTTCCTTTCAAAGCAAAGTTTTCTCTCAAATTTCTCACTGCAACATCATTTGAAGATGTGTTATCAAGTGTATTTGTAGATATCTTATTCTCAATACCCCAATCTAAAAGGCAAGAAAATATTGCATCGGCAATCGCAAGTTCGGTGTGAGGTGGTGGCAAAATAGCAAAATTCAAAATACACTTCTGTAATGTCCATTCAGAGTCAATAAAATGACAAGTTAAGCACATATGGCATATTGTTTGATTTGATGTCCATAGATCAGAAGTTAAACTTACTCTACTAACACCTTTTAAAACCTCCTTTAACTTCTTTTTTTCAGATTCATGTAATTTCATGCAATCATTTTTAATTGTTACTCGCGACACCTTCTCAAACTCTGGATTTAATACTTGACAAAAATAATATAAAAAACTCATGTTCAACCATCTTAAAAGGGTATTCATGCAAAGTGATCATTGTAGCAAGAACTTCTCTTAATTTTTCTTTGTCATATTTATGGAGAGCTATTTGGCCAACCAGCCCAGTATTAGAAGCTTTTTCTTTAAAGAAGTCTCTACTTAACAATCTTTGTTGATTTTCTTAGCATTACGAACACTACATTTATTTAGATGTCTCTTAAATGTAGTTGTGCATCCATCTGTAGTTCTAGTTAACTTTTTATCACAATGAATGCACTTAGCAAATAATTTAACCTTACCATCTTTACCTTCTTCTTTAATCTTCTCAAACTCCAACCAAACATGAGACCTCTTTTTTCTAGACTGCTTTTCATCTCCACCAACAATATCATCAACGGCTCTAGCAGTAGTTCCATCGGCAGTTTCAATAACATTACCATCACCAACATCATTTGCTAATCTCTTCTCTTTTGTATTTTCATCTTCTCCATTGAGGATAAGCTCAGCTTGATTATGATCACCAACTATTGGTTCCCGATATTTTTCATCATTTATCAAATCTTTCGAAGCTAGAGGAATAATAAAAGGCAAGGGAGTCGGGATAAATAAAATTAAGAAATACATTTTTGAATCATTTTTATGTTGCAAGTACGCATAAGCAAGTTTTTATCCATAATCATAATAAGGTGAATGATTAAATGAAAATTAAATTTGGCAATAATTGACATTATAACCACACTAGATTAAATAATATGAACATTAGAATTATAAATAAGTTGAAAATCGACAATCAGTTTTGGTATAATATTTGTCAAAAATTTATCAACCAAAAATGTAAAGAAAACAAAATGACTAAGTAAATCCATTTTTGGAATGATACTCTGCAGTAATAAGCAAGATTAAATTCTTACAGTAGTAATTTAGATTAATAAGCAAGATTTGATTCCATTGCATATTCACATAGCAAGATTGGATTTATACACGAAAGCTAACAACTAATTATGTAAATCCAATTCAAATTTGAATGATAATAATGTGAACATGTCTATTTGTATATTTAGAATGTTCCTCAGAAGAGGAAATAATATCATTCACTGATTGCTACTTGCTGGAACAATAAACAAACTATACTAAAATATTGAAAATCACAAATTGGGTAAAGCTAATATTAGATTCCTTAAATGTACAATAAAAATCAAATAATTCTCGAAATAAATCCTAAACGAATCACATACTCATACAGTTTAATTAACAAAAACTTATTTAACAAAACTGAAAAACTCACTTTGTGATTTTGAAGAAGCCATGGCAAAAGTCTGAAGGAGCAAGAGAGAAGTTTAACCATATATCTATTGCTGATGAGAGAAATTGTACCTTCGATTTGATGATTTATATTATTTTCTAATATGTTGTGTTGAATATGCAAGTATATGATTTTTGTTTGATGATAATAAACATATATATATATATATACATATATATTCATTTAAATGTATTTGTTATTGTACTATTTTTCACATAATTGAATAAATATTTATTGAATAAAATAAATAACACAGAATTTAAATTCAAACAAATATTTTATTACAATTTTGAATAGTAAAAATTTGAGCTCTCACTATATATATATATATATATATATACAAAATTTCAATTACAATACATTTCAATTTACATTAGCACCTCACTACATATCACTCATTCAATCGTATTTTATCTTCGACTTTTCTCCAGCCCAAATCCAGCATCTGAGTTATCTGTAAAATACACACTGACGTAGTAAAATTGAAAAAGAAATATTTTTGCAGTGTAAAATAAAATGTGTTTTTGAAAATATTATTTGCCTCAATTATTTGGGTTGTTCGTCTTCATATTCGTTTTGAATTCATCAAACACGAACAACCTATGACATGCACAGTGTATCATTGTGCATGTCACAAGGCCGTGCACACCAATATACACTTGATAAAACTACAGGGACAGGTGAGCACAAGGTCAAACCCGAGCTATAAGCTGGATTCAACTCGGGTGAAATACGAAAAACAAATCCAGATGAAAGTGTACACAAAACTTCAAACTGTAAACAACACGGGTATAAAGTGATGTACACATGAAGCCAGCAAAACCCAGAAATGAAGACACAAATGTATCAAGACTCCAACCATGCTAACAAGTGCACAAATGTGTACACATGAGAACAGACTCGACAGTGGAGTCATGAAACAACTTCAACCAGGTTAGTACAACATTGCAACAAAGATCAGGAGAGAAGCAACATGACAAAAGGACATATAAATATGGACATGTACTCAGAGCATCATCAATGAACTAAAACTCAAGCCAGTGAAACAAAAGTGCACAGCAACTAAACATAAGATCATCAGGGATGCAACTCAACCTATACCAGACTACAAAGAAACTAAGGCCACAAATTTCAACCAGATCAATGAGCAAGGCAAAATGAAGACAACGGAAATGCAGACCCATGAAGACCAACAGATCAAAGACCAGTGAACAGTGAAGTGAAACAAGACCAGACCCAAACCAACCATGAAGTATAGGAGCAACACAGACCAGCTCATATGCAACTTAGACTGCAATGACAAAGCGAGGAGCAACATATATATATATATATATATGCTACAGCAATGAGCAGTCGAGATAGACCACACAACCAAACAAGTCAACACTGGTAATTTCAAACTACATGGTGCAACAAACATACATACATACATATATATATATATATACACACACACATATGCATACACACATGTACACATATACACACACACACACATATATGTATATATGAACATGAATAAAATGGAAGCAGTTCAATATGCAAGCAAACTACTTGACTGCACAGACCAACTCTATGTACACTTGCACCAGATCAGTTAACATAAAGACAGTGAACACACACATATATACATACATAAATGTATGTATGTATGTATGTATACAAGTGGAGATGACCATCAATCAAAGTTAGCAGTATATATATGAAGTAAAATCAAAACAGAAGCAGGTTGAACCAGTACAAGCAGTATCAGTGATCAAGCACAAATCGAACAAGTGCAATCAAGTTCATCTCACATATATTTACTTGAGTCACGATACAGGTTTGCAGTCAAAACAATGTCATGTTTCAAAAGGAAATGAAAGAACAACAGTCAACAAAAATTTGAATCAAAACTTTGGTGAACAAGGTATAGTTCGAACAAGTCAGAATAACTAGTAGGTGTCACAAAATTGAACAAGTCGAAGCAAAAATATTATCACAGTATCAAATGGCCGAAATCAGAAATGTCAATGGTGAAAAGAACGGAACCAAATCTAGAGAAAATGCAAGCCGTGATAATCAAGCAACAAAAATATACGAATTGAAAAAGTCAGAAAACATCACAAGCATCCAAGCAAAATCGAACGACCGAGCTAAAGTAGCAGACGAATTCAATAAAATATATACGAACGAGATTATAGGATTTCGAATCCTATTTAACCAATTCTCATCATCGGCCTAATAGTATTTGAGTTAAAACAATATCACAGAGCATAGTTTCAAATAAACAACTCGAATCGAATCGAGTTCAAGCATATCAATGAAAGCAAAAAGGAAATCACATAACAATTCAATTCGAACTTGCCAGTTTGAAGCAACCGAAGGTAAATTGAAGACAGGAGACGATTGACAGAGCAAAGCGAAGCAAATTACTTCGATCGCTCAAAAAAATTGGCCACCTCAAATTACACGAAGCCCTAATTTTCTTAAAGGGGAACGAACGAGCAAAAGGAAGACATTAAGCAAAGGATACAGGCCGATAATAAAAAAGAGAAGGGGATACCTTTTTATCATTTTACTTATTGGGCCGGCATTTTTTTTCTCTATTTGGGCTTAGTATATTATATAGGGTTTTATGTTTTTAAATTTTTTTTATTTGTAATTTTCTTTTAAACTTCTGTATAATTCTAGTCGTGTGACTATGGGACGAACTACGGTGGTGTAGTTCGAGAATTTGCAACTCAGTGACTGAGTTGTGGTAGGGTTTTGAGCGTAGAGTTAGGTTAGTCGATAGCGGGTGTCACGAGTTTACGTGTGTAAGCGTCTGACTACTTAATTTCTAGTAGAAACCTTGGGGGCAGCACGTAGGCAGGGTTTTGCCGAAGCTGGATAAATCTGTATTGTTCTATTTCTGCTTTTTATTATTCTGCTGTTATCTGTGCTGCAATTATTTTATATATTTCTGCATAAATTTTTATATTTATTAGTATCACCCTATTCACCCCCCTTTAGGGTGAAATCGATCCTACAAGTGGTATTAGAGCTAGGAACAAAAACCAATTTTTGTTTTTAAAAATTTGATTTTTCAAAAACAAATTTTTATTTTTAAAATTTAATTTTTAAATGGCTTCTTTCAATAATGCTTCTGCTAAGGGTCGGTCCAGTATTATTCCTCCTATTTTTGATGGAACGGATTTTTTAAATTGGAAATTAAAAATGGAATTTTATTTAAAATCTGTTAATTTTAAATGTTGGGAGATTATTGAAAATGGGTATGATATAATAGACGAGAAAAATACTTCAATTAATGCTCTTGCTATGCATATACTATATTCTCATATTAATTAAGATAATTTTAACTTTATCTCTCATTGTGAAAATGTACAAGAAATCTGGAATACTTTTGATGCAATATATGGTGCAAAAGTCAACAACGATGAGAAATCCTCCACAATCGACTCAGTTAAAGAAACATGCGTAAAAGGATTGGCAAAAGGCAGCAGTAACGAAGATTCAATAGCCGATGAGATAAGTGATTTTCCATTCAATGATTTAGTTCTCTTGTGCCGGAAATTAATTGAAAATAATAAAGCTCTTGAGATGAAAAATAATAAGTTGAAAAGGGAACAAGCTAAACTTCATCAGAAAAATAATGATTTGGAAAACGAGCTTAGAAATATTAAGAAAAATAAAAGTTCTAATTGCAAAAGGTGTTTGGACCATGAAAAAGAATTTGCCCGTTTTCATGAAAACTTTCAAAAGTTAGAAAACGAAATTTTAATGCGGGAGAAAAACAAAACCGAGTTGATTTGTAAAAACAACATTTTGCAAAAAGAGTTGGATAGTTTTAAGAAGTCGGAAAGTTCTAAATGTGCAATTTTTGAAAAGAAATTAAACAAGATCAACAAAAATTTCAAAACCCTTGAAAAAGAAAACGTGAAGTTGAGCAAATCTGAAATTATTCGATTAAATCACGAATTTGAAAAGGAGATTAAAAAAATCGAGGATTTTGAAAAAATTGAATTTTAAAAAACTCCAACTTTTTGAAATTGAGATGCTAGAAATTGAGAATAAAATTAGAGAGCTTCAAAATGAAAATATGCAATTAAAACTGAATAGTCTTGAAAAGAGAGATAGTACCATTAGTTGTTGTTCGAAGCTAATAAATGAAAATAAACTTTTAAAATCCAAAGTTAATAAACTTGAGTTGATTACTCGAAAAAATTTCTCTAGAGAAAAATTATTTAATATGCTTTTAGAAAATCAACTCTTTGTGAATAAAAGAAATGGGCTTGGATTTGAAAAAGTGTCAAAATATGAACAAACGACTAATAACACTGTCAAAGGGAAATATGTGATAATCAAATGCGTAAAGTGTGGAAATATTGGACATGGCAAGAATAATTGTCGAAATATATACAAACACAAAACCGTTAAACAAATATGGATTCCAAAAGGTACAAACATAAATGGTTTGAAATTTAAACAAATTTGGATTCCCAAAGGTACAAATGTAGATGCTAACGGTTTGTTATGTAGATAAATTTGGATGCCAAAGATTTCAATAGATAAAATAGTGGTCCTACATTCTTAGTTAGACCACTTGCCTTCTCCAAAATTTAGACACATAAGTGGGCTAAGGAACAAATTTAATGGAGATAGATTTCGAGTTGTTCCAGGAAATTGGTAAACTAAAATTAAAATGTTCATTAGCCTATAAAATTTAGATGGAGATCATCGCATTTTTGATATCACGACATCAAAGGAAAGTGAGGTATGATCTCTTAACTCAATTGTGTTCACATATTGTTAATTATGTTTTAATCGACATTGTTGAAGTATTTATGTCATATCTTGAACATCCCAACTTTGATTTATTCTTGAAGTTCTAGAAAGCTAACCGATAATGCTACAACTTCTCTATTTTTAGTGATTCACTTTGGAATGACAAGAAAAACTGCTTTGACGAATTTTTCTGAATGTGTGATTACTTTACTTGTGCTTGATATAAATGGACGTGCTGAAAAATTTAAGCGTTGAGGAGTACACGTTTTTTTTATATACCACTGTATATCATCATGAATATCTCAAATACAAGTGGTATCTAATATCATCTCATGTTAAAATCATTTTTGCAATTATTTAATTATTTATATTGATTTTCAACTTGAAGTCATTTTCACAAAACCCCCTTACAGAAAATTGATTGTCACTTATTTTAATTTTTGAAAATGATAACCTTGAGTCTAAGAGAAATTCAGATGTTAATTACACTGGTAATCTAGTTGATAGAAAAATTAGTGGAACGTGATTTATGTTGAGACATTCAGTAGTTGCATCGTTTTCAAAGAAAATATCTTCATATTTTTCATTTCAACTGATTTTAAATTAGCAGACATTTTTCTTATAAAACCCCTTCCAGAAAATAGTTTTGTTGACCATATTTCAGATTAGTCATTTTAGAAATTTTGATTTTATAATTATTTTTGGATTTGATCTTAAATGACTACATTGACTAATTTGACTCCCTGCTGATTATCGAAAAGATAAATAGTAATTGAAAAAGTGATAAGTGTTGATATTAATCAATATTATAACTTGAGAAAGTATATTTAGTAAATTTCTTTAAAAATTTAAACAAGATTTATAATAACTTTTGTCGGTAAAAATTCCATAACCATTTGTATTTCTATCATATTTGTAACGACCATCACTCATCAAAATCCAATATAGTATGTCATTAAATAGGAAATTATTCGTTTTTATTTTATTTATTTTTTCAAAGTATTCGCTCTCATTTAAAAGTCCTCATGGTTATGCATGGGTGAATTACTTGGAATATTTGTATATGTGTTTTCATGCTCATTTAAAAGTCCTCACGGTTATGCATGTATGGAACACATATCAAAATTGGTTATTAAATAGACGAGTTGATTCTAATCCCATTTAAAAGTCCTCACGGTTATGCGTGGTTAGGAGATACTTGAAATTTGTTTTTTTTTTAATTTGGGAATACTACTAATCTCATTTAAAAGTCCTAATGGTTATGCATGGTTAGTAGATATTCAAATTCCTGATATTAATATACCACAAATAGACACGACTATATGCTTTTATATGCCGACATCACCCTTATCATTCTAAAGTGGAATATGCGCCTAACAAAGTATTTATATTTTTGTTTGATTTTTTATTGAAATTTAATATTTATACTCTATTGGGTATTAATATTGTATTAATGTCTATCACTATATCTCTATTTCTCTAACACTATTACTCTTTTGCTGATAACAAAAGGGGGAGAGAAAAGTTAAGATTTTGGAAAATAAAGGTCAAATATTTTATTTTTCTATTTTCTATTTGCATCTAGAGGTTTATTTACATATTTTTATTTATTTTCATGCATATATGAAAGGGGAGCTTTGGTGTAGGGGGAGCATTCAAATAAGGGGAGCAAATAGAATGATCAAATACATTTAATAAATTCAAAATATTAAATATATGTTTGTTATCATCGAAAGGGGGAGATTGTTGAACATGCAAGTATATGATTTTTGTTTGATGATAATAAACATATATATATATATATATTCATTTAAATGTATATGTTATTGTACTATTTTCACATAATTAAATAAATATTTGTTGAATAAAATAAATAACACAGAATTTAAATTCAAACAAATATTTTATTCAAACAAATATTTTATTACAATTTTGAATAGTACAAATTTGAGCTCTCACTATATATATATATATATACACACACATAATTTCAACAATAATACATTTCAATTTACATTAGGATCTCACTACATATCACTCATTCACTCGTATTTTATCTTCGACTTTGCTCCAGCCCAAATCCAGCATCTGAGTTATCTGCAAAATACACACTGACGCAGTAAAATTGAAAATGAAATATTTTTTGCAGTGTAAAATAAAATGTGTTTTTGAAAATATTATTTGCCTCAATTATTTGGGTTGTTCGTCATCATATTCGTTTTGAATTCATCAAATACGAACAACCTATGACATTCACAGTGTATCACTATACGTGTCACAAGGCCATGCACACCAATATACACTTGATAAAACTGCAGGGACAGGTGAGCACAAGGTCAAACCCGAGCTATAAGCTGGATTCAACTCAGGTGCAATACGAAAAACAAATCCAGATGAAAGTGTACACAAAACTTCAAACTGTAAACAACACGGGGATAAAGTGATGTACACATGAAGCCCGCAAAACCTAGAAATGAAGACACAAATGTATCAAGACTCCAACCATGCTAACAAGTGCACAAATGTGTACACATGAGAACAGACTCGACAGTGGAGTCATGAAAAAACTTCAACCAGGTTAGTACAACATTGCAACAGAGATCAGGAGAGAAGCAACATGACAAAACGACATATAAATATGGACATGTACTCAGAGCATCATCAATGAACTAAAACTCAAGCCAGTGAAACAAAAGTGCACAACAACTAAACATGAAGATCATCAGGGATGCAACTCAACCTATACCAGACTACAAAGAAACCAAGGCCACAAATTTCAACCAGATCAATGAGCAAGGAAAAATGAAGACAATAGAAGTGCAGACCCATGAAGACCAACATACCAAATACCAGTGAACAATGAAGTGAAACAAGACCAGACTCAAACCAACCATGAAGTACAAGAGCAACATAGACCAGCTCATATGCAACTCAGACTACAATGACAAAGTGAGGAGCAACATATATATATGCTACAGCAATGAACAGTCGAGATAGACCACACAACCAAACAAGTCAACAGTGGTAATTTCAAACTACATGGTGCAACAAACATACATACATATATATATATATATATACACATATGCATACACACATGTACACATACACATACACACACACACACACATATATATATATATATATGAACATGAATATAATGGAAGCAGTTCAATATGCAAGCAAACTACTTGACTGCACAGACCAACTCTATGCACACTTGCACCAGATTAGTTAACATAAAGACAATGAACACACACATATATATACATACATACATGTATGTACGTATACAAGTGGATATGACCATCAACCAAAGCTAGCAGTATATATATGAAGTAAAATCAAAACAGAAGCAGGTTGAACCAGTACAAGCAGTATCAGTGATCAAGCACAAATCGAACAAGTGCAATCAAGTTCATCTCACATATATTTACTTGAGTCACGATACAAGTTTGCAGTCAAAACAATGTCATGTTTCAAAAGGAAATGAAAGAACAGCAGTCAACAAAAATTTGAATCAAAACTGCGGTGAATAAGGTAGAGTTCGAACAAGTCAGAGTAACTAGCAGGTGTCACAAAATTGAACAAGTCGAAGCAAAAATATTATCACAGTATCAAATGGCCGAAATTAGAAATGTCAACAGAGAAAAGAACGGAACCAAATCCAGAGAAAATGCAAGCCGTGGTAATCAAGCAACAAAAATATACGAATTGAAAAAGTCAGAAAACATCACAAGCATCCAAGCAAAATCGAATGTCCGAGCTAAAGTAGCAGACGAATTCAATAAAATATATACGAACAAGATTATAGGTTTTCGAATCCTATTTAACCCAATATCATCATCGGCCTAAAAGTACTCGAGTTAAAACAATATCACAGAGCATAGTTTCAAATAAATAACTCGAATCGAATCGAGTTCAAGCATATGAACGAAAGCAAAAAGGAAATCACATACCAATTCAATTCAAACTCGCCAATCTGAAGCAGCCGAAGGCAAATTGAAGACAGGAGACGATTGACAAAGCAAAGCGAAGCAAATCACTTCAATCGCTCGAAAATTCGGCCGCCTCAAATTATCACGAAGCCCTAATTTTCTTAAAGAGGAACGAACGAGCAAAAGGAAGACATTAAGCAAAGGATACAGGTCGATAATAAAAAAGAGAAGGGGATACCTTTTTATCATTTTACTTATTGGACTGGCATTTTTTTCTCTATTTGGGCTTAGTATATTATATTGGGTTTCGTGTTTTTAAATTGTTTTTGAATTTGTAATTTTCTTTTAAACTTCTGTATAATTCTAGTCGTGTGACTAGGGGACGAACTACGGTGGTGTAGTTCGAGAATTCGCAACTCAGTGGCTGAGTTGTGGCAGGGTTTTGAGCGTAGAGTTAGGTTAGTCGATAGCGGGTGTCGCGAGTTTACGTGTGTAAGAGTCTGACTACTTAATTTCTAGTAGAAACCTTGGGGGCGGCACGTAGGCAGGGTTTTGCCGAAGATGAGTAAATCTATGTTGTTCTATTTTTGCTTTTTATTATTCTGCTATTATCTGTGCTGCAATTATTTTTTATATTTCTGCATAAATTTTTATATTTATTAGCATCACCCTATTCACCCCCCCCTCTAGGGTGAAATCGATCCTACACGTTGACACTGTAGGTAATTAAAAGATCTTCAATGTCACTCTCAAGTCTGGCCTCCACCGCCCTGGCTTCAACCTCAACCCTAGCCTCGACCTCCTGAGCTTTCAACTTCGCCACATCCCGCTCGTTCTGAGCCTCCACAGTTTGGGCGTAGGCCTCTTGAGCGATCTTTTTAGCTTCATCTTTTTCCGTAACGACTTCGTCGTATTTGGCTTTAAGCTCTGCCAGCTCTCGGAGTGCTTTATCTCTTTCGGCAGTGACTATGGTGTTCCTATGGCACATATCATCTACTAACTTTAAATGCTCCAACTCCTTATTGGCCTCGTCAACCTTTTTCAAGGCCTCCGTTTCGGAATTCCTTAAAGTATTGTTCTCTCCAGTGAGCACTGTGACGATCCGATCCTTCTGGGTGATGGTTTCTTGAAGCTTTTCAATTTTCTTTGCCCGCTCAAATACCACAGCTGAAACTTTCTCGGCGGTTTTCTTCCACTCTTGGTATTGGCCAAAAGCATGATAGACATGATCATGAATGATTTTTTCTGCTTCAACTGGAAGCACCATCAAATTTGGAGGAAAATGGAAGCCGTCGAAGCATATGTTCGGAAACTCTCTTTTCAGTTGGGATATCCGAGTGGCTCCCTCACCTGCCAACTCTGTAACCGATGAAGTATCTGCAATAGAGGTGTTCCCCCGGTTGTACGGCGATGTTCGCCGGGTCTTGGAATTACCGGAGGCGCCGTTTGGCGCGAAGTCGCAATAGTCTGTGTCCCCAAACTGGGAGATAGCAACGGAACCCTGGGTGGAGGAGAGCGGGATCGGGAGCGGCGTTTATCTTGCCTCTCTTTTTCTCGTTCTCGTTCCCTTTCCCTTTCCTTGGCTCTCTCTCTATCATAATAATCCCTCTCTTGACTAGAGTGGCGGCATTCATAGTCAGAATCACGCCTACGAGATTCCCTATAAGAACCGGAAGATTTGCGTGCAGTACGGAGACTATCGAGCATAGACGGTTTCTTCGACATCGGATCTGCAAAATTAAAAGAAAGGCAAAGTTGTTTATCTTCGGAGATTGGACAACTCGTGAATATTGAGTATGTGATGTCGTGAAGTGTATGCATGTATGTGTTAACCCCCGACCAACTGGTTATATCGGCCGTACTCGAAGGAGTTGGCTCGCCTAAATCTAAAGCGCTTTGAAGCCCTTCCAATCTGGTATCTTGTTGGAGCGACACATAGTCCGAGATTGGAATATCTGCAAGTCCTTCGAAGGGGTTATCCATGTGTAAGGAAGGAGCCTCCAAAATTGTAACACCGACAACTGGAAGAGACACAACCACAGATTTTCATCTCGTAGATTTGCGAAATTTACGAGCAATCGCCTTGCGTTTCCTTATCCTTTCTAAATGTCGAGGGCTATCTGAAGGCCCGACTACGGGTTTGTCTTCGGTGGGCGTATCCTCTTCGCCACCCTGCTTAGCGATTACAATTCCGGGCACTCTTTGTCTAGCTTGTCTTGTTGGAGCTGCCTTGAGAGATCCTTCAAGCCCTATGTTCTGATCTCCATCAATAAGCCCAACGGCCCTCAGATTTTCATTCGTAAGCACCACTTTGATCTCTCTAAACTCACCCGACACCTCCTGAAGGATCCTAACGATTTCCCTAAATTGAGCGCCTTCGGGTCGAGGAATTGAAGCTGTAAAGAGGAAATAACATTAAGCTCAATATCAATGGGGATTAACCAATTAGTTGATGGAGGAATTGAAACACTTACAACTATCTAGCCACCATCTAGCGAATCCTAGCGGGCAACGAACGTAGAACCACTCGGTTTTGAAGTAGCTTAGTTTGGTCCAAGTCCCAATCACAATTTGATAGTTTCTGACTCCCTCTAAGAATGTGAAAGAGGGATTATCACCTCGACACTTTACATTGAAAAAGAATCTGATTTCCTCTGGAGTCAGGGGCCGGAAAAAGGTGCTCCATGAAGGCGATGAATAGGCTGTTTAGCAAAGCGTACCCGTTCGGCTGCAACTGTGACGGGGCAATCCCTAAGTAAGATAACACTTCTCGGATGTATTGATTCAATAAAGGAAGTGTCCCAGCTGTGCACGAGAACCTGTTAAAAGCGGTGTACCCTTCTAGAGGAGTATGTGGCCTATCGTTTGGCCCTGATAGCAGGACGTCATTCAACGATAGCCCATGCCTTAAGCAAATCCTTCCTAACATTTCTTCAGAAATATTAGACGGAATCGAGTCTTGAGGATTCCCAATGAAAAATGCTCCTGGTAGCTCGTCCAAAGCAGGACTTATAATTTCGACAGTAATAGCTGCCATCTATATTATTGGAAGGGGTGGGCTCTGAGCCTCTTGTTGCTGTGAGCTTCCGGGCTCCATAGCTAATTAACTTAGTAAAAACCATCATTAGGTGACAATAATCCCGTGTTTTCCCCAGAGTGAAATGCATGAGTGTGTTGCGCAATGCAATGCTGTATAATACTTAAGAATATTCTACGGAGATTAGCAAAGTGTTTGAATGACGAGACTCCAGAATTCAAGCGAAGTGACCGTCATCGCTGACCATCACAACCGTGTCATCCAGACTTTGGAGATCGATTCGAATTGAGGTTCGTTAAGTGTTGTCATATTACAGTTCCATCGACGAGCTTTGAAGGGCGGTCAAATGTGCAGTATGTTTAAGTTAGATTATGCAAGGCAGAAGCTTGTCGGAGTCAAGTGTTCAAGAACGCAATTCGTATCGATAAAAGTTTAAACTTGAATCAACCACCAAAGTCCACTTCATCTCGATCAGGGAAGCGCCATTTCGTATCGATCGAGGAGCTATGGTTCGTATCGACCAAAAAATCGTAGTTCGTATCGATGCTAAGTTATCTACTTCGTATCCATTCAGAGGAAACTCTCTTATATCGATCAATAAGCCACTAAGTCGTATCGATCAGATTATTTGTTTTCATTTTCAGAATTTGTATCGATCGAGGGACATCGATGCATATGCCATATGATCGATACGAGAGATGTCATTAGCTAACCGATACGAAAGTCTCATCACCAACCGATACGAAGCACTCCACTCATTCGATGCGAAGCACTGCCAGTCCAAGTCGATACGAATCTCCTCTCCTCCATCAACACGAAGCGAAGGCCAAGCCATTTCTCCATAAGTCCTTCGTATCCCAAACTCCATCTTCTCCAAAAGCTTCGAAGGAACCAGCTCTTCGATCCTCAACCTCACTTCGGCCATCCACGGCAGCAACCTCACCAGAATCATTCACGAATGTGTATAAAATGGTGTGGAAATTCAAGTCTTATCATTCTATGTTGGATTTTTATCGATTAGTTACCTAGCAAATGATTCGCGGAATTAATGGGTTGATTGGATTCGAAGACGAGAGATTCTTTTCTCGGGCAACTGAGCGATACGAAGATAGGAACGAAGGCAGGGGGCAAGAAAATGAGAAAGTGGGAAAATGGCTAAGTACCAAGCTTTTATATACCTAGGAATGACCGTTCGTCTCCCAGTCACCGTTACCGGCCACAACAGTCACCAAGGAAATCGATACGGAGCGTAACTCGTATCCATCATACGACCGAGTCGAAGCTGCCATTCGTATCCATCATGTGACTAAGATGAAGCAAATACAATTCGCATCGATACGAAATGAAAGGCAGAAAATTGTTAGAACTACTCAACCCTATCTATATGAAATGCCAATTTCGTATCCCTCCATTCGAAAATCTTAAGACTTGTATCCATCGATATGAATGACATTGAAACACCCACCAAATTCGTTTCGATCTGTGTCAATACGAAAACAATTATTCAACTTTTCACATCGATCAAGGAGAGGATCGATACGGAGAAATATTCCAAAACAACCATCAAGTGTTGTTACAACTTGAATTTCACATCGATTCAGGAGAGGATTGATACAGAATTCGACATAAGAAAATTGATAGCGACTCGTGAACATACGAACGTTAACGGGAGTCAGGTTAACATGCATTTATGTGTATGATGGATTAACGTTCAATCTTCAAAATTCACAGGAAGTGGATGCTCACCTAGTGACAATTGCAAAGATGAACAACAAATCCCCAGCATTCAACACTCTGTTACAACAGTGCACGGTACAATCATTGGCAGTCATCAATTCAGCATTTATATTACAGAGAAACAATCGAAGGTTACATCTTTTGATGAAAAGACGACAACTGTACATCAAATCAAATAGAATATTTCAGATTGAAGGTTGTAACTTTTCAAAGCACGTCATGTTCACACAGGACGTACTTTGGGGGGCAAATGTTATCCCGACTTTTGGCAAGGCCGTGACACCAAGAACTCAACTAGAAACCAAGGACAGTCTGTCCCGAAGATCGATTACCTACAAGGTTCACTATGGGTACTGAAAAATTTTGCCCGAGTTCGGGTCGAGCTACAATCGATATGGTACAACATAAAAAGCCATGAAAGCCCACATTCCAAATTGCAAGTCAATCAGAGTTCGTATGCTCAAGATTTGGATCTATCAAGGTTCACTAAGAAAACATCTATAATTCGTATCCAACACTGGTTCGTATCCATGGGAAGGAGCAGGTTCATTCGTGTCCATCCACCTTATAGCCATGGCCAAGAAACGCTCTCATTCATATCCATGGGAAGAGGCAAAACCCATTCGTATCCAAGGCCAAGCAGCGCTCCCATTCGTATCCATGGAGAAAGCATTGGGTTCGTACCCATCAAGGTTAGTTACCATCTCCTTCATGTCCACTTTGTTCGTATCCATGAAGGGTTGCCTCATTCGTATCCACCTCACTCCTACATTTTGTATCCATCACATGAACCTTATTTATATATTATTCGTATCAAACAACCAATGGTCGATACGGATATGTCATCCAGTAAGTGATATGAAATAGCATATGAAAAGGGAGTTGAGGGGAGCGGTACGAATGGGACAGCTTGAAACGATACGAAAGGGATCATGTCAGGTCGATACGAAGGATATGGACGTACACTGATACGAAAGTGACTTCTTCCAGGATCGATACGAAGTGGAGAGCAAAGAAACAGTACAAAGTGGATTATTCCAGGATTGATAAGATTAAAACACGATCAAGTAGAAGACTCCGTCACTCGACATAAAAAGTGGATCGACCGTTAAAGATAGCACCACATCACCAGCCATCATGTGCCTAGAAGCGATACGAACAGGGTCGACACGAATGGGAGCAATACGAGCTCAGCTATACACTGAAAACCTAAACTTGCATCGATCATAACTCAAAATCTACAAGTCCAAATGCCATCAAATTTTCACAGAAGCTTGCTTACAACCTCAAGAATGTACCTAATCGATCCCATCCAAAAAGGATCAATTCTTGATCGATACGAATTCCATTCGATCGCTCTGATATCAAGTCGAAATCACCTGAACTAATCCCGTGGGCCCACCCACGTGAGAGAAGAAGTGCTCCAAGATTCGGGCGAGATATTTGCTGCCTACGCCTATAAATAGTGACCCTTGACCTATAGAAAAAAGTCTTTTGGCCTCTCTACATCGATACTCTGCCGAAATTGCTGTTGTACTTTGATTGTACTGTTGTAATCCACTTGTAACCAGCGAGTTATAATCAATAAACATCAATCATTTCATAGTGGACGTATGCCATACGCCGAACCACTCTAAATTTATGTGTTTCTGTACCTTTTCTTATCTGTTGATTGGTGTGTTTGTTAGACCTGCCTCATTTTACATTTACTTTCTTCATTTTATTTCTTCAAACACATCCGAAGAGTGTTGTTGTGCCTAATTTTGGTACAAACATACTTAACTAGGGGATACTATTTACAGTTCCCTCTGTATTGTAGTTAAACTACAATTCTAAAAACTTTGGTATGGAAAGTTTATAAATTTGTAACGACCCGTAAATTTCAACTGTTTTAATAACGTAATTAGTTGAAATTTTGTGAAATTTCAAACGATAAAATTTTGAAATAAAAATTTAATATTTGGAATACGTCTAGTTAAACATAGCAACCGGTAAATTTTTGTCCGAAAATATGAAAGTTTATTTCGCACGTAAATTCACTTCAATTTAATCAGTTAAAAAGAAGTGAAAATAAAATGTTTCCGAAACCTAAATATTTTTTCATAGAAAATTCTAAATCATCTTCTGAGTAAGTCATCATCTTTCGTTTTTCAAAATTTGGACTTCTGTTACTCCGTTTATCTTATTTCTGTTAGAATAGCAGCATTTCTGGTACCGGTTATCGACTTTTGATCGGATGACCGTACCACTGATATCTGTGTACCGTTTTGATCATCTAGTCGCGCTGATCACCACAGCATATTTATTTCTGTATTTTGAGGTCCGGTACACGACGGAAACAATAGATTGTTCGTTGTAACGGTACCATATATTTGACTTTATTTCTACCTTCGGTTTCAAAATTTGAAAAGTAATGTCCAATCAATCCATTAATTGCTTTAAAAAAATTTCTTTGCTGATTCAATGGATGGACGTTACCATTCCCTTCATTTCAGTTTATATTTACATTGGGAACGTTTAAGTCTGATAGCTTTTATTTACTGTTCATTCCGTTTGTTCATTTCGTATTCTCCTGCCCATTTGTATTTCAATTTTCTTTTTTTTCTTTTGTTCTATCGAGAGAAAAAAATAATTATGAAAGGAATCATAGCCTACAGGCCTCACACCCTTGCCGCTGCCACCATCTCCATGCAGCTCCGCCGCCACCACTCCACGTCACTCCATTACCACACCATCGGCCATCTCCGGCTCACCTCCGAGTTTCCACGTCACCAAACTCTCACAACCAGCCCCGCCTAACCCTCCACGAACCAAGTAGCTCCCACCCTAACACTGAGTACCTCAGCCCAAACGCCTGGCCCACCACCCTAGATCCCACCGCCTGCATGCCTTTCCACCCGATAACACGCACCACCTCCCTCCCCTGTCAACTTCGGCCCGCCTACCCGCAGCAACTGTCAACCTTTACAAACCACCTCTGATCTCACCGCCGAGACTAACCACCACCAGCCGAGCACTTGCCTCACCCAAACACCTTCCATCCTTTTTCGATTACCGAGCAGTTCCCACTAGCCTCCAGCAGCTGAGACCATTCGGTCAGACCTTATCTCAAGGCTAATCTCTCAAATCATTTATATATATATATATTGTATATATTAGCTTATATATATGATATGTTATTATATATAAAGTTTATAAAAAAAATTATTACCTATCTGTTTATCTATGCCTATAGTCATACTTTATACTCATAGAAATTTCGATCTATGTATATATAATATGTTAATCTGCATAAATCGTGCGAACTGTATAGGTTAGGCATATATTCTATTGTATATTTTGTTATCTATAAAATTGTAAATTTATATGGTTTAGCTTATATATATACAGCGTTATGCTGATCTTTTTTTTTTGAGCAGTTGTATATATTGGTTCATAGACAGGTTTAGGAATTCTGCTATATATGGTATATGAGATGTGAGTTAGCTTTATGATTTGTTAAATAACTTAAAAAAGTGTATAATTTGGTGGTATAAAATGTTGATTAGCACGATAAAACTTTTAAAGTGTACACACACACACATATATATATATATATATATATATATATTAGTCCATTATGTTGTAAAGATTTATAATAGTTATTTTAAAAACAAGTTTCTGTAAAAATATATAACCTGTCGAGTTATAGGATATAGTGATTTCTATAAAGCAATGTTTTTTTAGTTGGATTTGTAGGATTAGCTGGTAGGTATATATATAAAGTTGTTTAATGTGTATAAGTTATATCTATATATATATGTATATGGATTCCATTTTTAATGTGTGGGTTTCATTATATAAAGTGATAGTTATACTCATTGAAATAAAGCAAATTTATTTTGATTTTTTTAATGCAATATATAATAATAATGTATATTTTCAGTTTATATCGAAACTGATTATCCTGTTCTCATCGATTCTTATCTATCAGCTTTGTCCGTCGAATTCGTGCCAATCTAGCTGTGTTTTGGAATTCGTGCTTTGGAGTCCGTAACTCGATTGTCGAATATCTCTAGCCTCGAAAGGTGAGCAATCACTCACGATTGATGTTCTTTTATTTATTAAATTTGATTTCAATTGAAACGACAATTGAAATATGCTGCTGTTTGATATTTACACTGTTATTACCTGTATCAGTTCACCTGTGACATTTGACACCATTATCTGTTATATATGCAATGATAATCCAGTTTGGTTGATAAATGATTGATTGTTGATGTTTATATTGGATGTTAAATTGTTAATGTTAAAATGATAAATAGTATGAAATTGAACTTGATATAGGATAATTAAATGTTAAATTTGATTAACTGACATTTGTATAATATGACCCCTTTTTACTGTTGAATCTATTGACACGTAGGATTTGTTTAATTACATCTTGAACCACTGAATGTATGTTGTTAAATTGATGATGGATGTAACTGAAATTGAATGACAAGTGAAAAACCGCAATGTAATAATCTTTAATCTACATGAAATGATAGTGTAGATTCTAGAAATAATTATATTAATTCGTACAAATAACAATGCGAATTAATACGGTTATTTCGGGATTATTTGAATTGATTATTGGATTGTTATTGATTGTTGTTATTGCTTGTTTATTTACTTTGACACCATCCCAGTTATCACACTGCAAGTTCCCTTTGCTATGCTTTGATTTTGAATTGAATTGGAATCGGGTTGAAATGATAAATACCCAAATTGAACTTTGACCTAGGATAGAAAATTAAATAAAACCCGATTGGTCAATAATTTGATTTAAAAATAAAATGAAATTTTATTTGAATAAATTATATGGTTTTGAAACGAAGTTGGAAATTGAATTTTAATGAAATTTAAATGTGAATATTTAATAATCTGAAATAAAATATTAATACAGAAATTGATGAAAGAATGTTGTTTAATTTGAGAAATGATTTAATAATTAAGTTTGAAATTATTAAACTTTGAAATGATTTAATAATTAAGTTTGGAATTATAATTAAGTTTGAAATTATTAAACTTTGAAATGATTTAATAATTAAGTTTTGAATTATTTAATAATTAAATAAGATTGGATTATTTAATGATTAAATTGAATTGAACTCTTTAATAAGTAAAATTGAACCTTTGAATAAGTAAATTTTACTTCGTAAATAATTGAAATTGAGATTTCTTGATTAAGTAAGTTTTGGAAAATTATTTAAGGAAGTAAATAAGTGAAATGGAATTTCTTTAACAAGAAATGAAAATGTGATATTTTTGGAATTAATGAAAGACTTGTAATTTAAAGAATTTGATTTGACGAATTTAAATTAATTCAAATTGTAAGTTTTGAAATAAGGAAGTTGAATTTAAATAATGGATTTAATGAATTGGAAATTTAATAGAAATTGTTTTGAATGGAAAATTTACTAAATGAATATTGAATGAGATCGATAAATGAATTTAAATTGATTTAAATGTTAAATCAAATTAATTTAAATGATTTCGAAATGAAACTTATATACGAACTTGAATCAATATTTGAATTGTTTAAATAGAAATTTGAAATTGAATTATAAGGTTTTGAAATGGTAAATTGAAGTTTTGAAACGTAAATTTTGGAAATTGGTTTTTGAAAGACAAATGAAATGTTGGTTTACGAATTGAAATTGAAATTGAATTTGATTTGGTTTTGAAATATATAAACGACCAATCGGTGTAATAATTACGAAAGTTATTAAAGAGACCGGGATCGGTAATGGATATACTCTCTATCTGAACCGAAACCACTTTAATAACTATACGCGGAGTGATGATCCAGAATGAAGTGGTTGGAATGATGTACGTGATGACTGAAGAAAGAGAACGATAATGGATAGCCTTGACACTTGTGTCAAATTGGAAATGACTAAAATAGGAGCTGTGCCGGGCCAATGGAGGATTAGCTACCTCAAGTGGACACACTTCTTCGAACTACTTATACTTGTTGTCGATTGGTGCACCCTTGATTTTGGGAGTGTTGTTTCACGGTGTTGCGGGCGCTGCGGCGTTGCGTTCTCACCAGTCCGGATCAGGCGAACGGTAGTATCACTACCTTGGGTATTGCCTCATGTGCCTTGTCATACTTGTATTCCATTTATGCGCGACCACTACGATTTTGATTTGTACCTTTAGTATATGGATTGCCCTCTGGTGACTTCCGGTTTTGGGGAAACTACGGTCTTGTATATGCTTTTGGGAATAAAAATGTGTTAAGGGTGGAATGGGCCATGACTTAACGCTATTTTGATATCTTTTTATATTACCGATAGACATTATCTACTTATCGTACACTACTACATAGTAGATAGTTTAACGGATCCTTAAAGGATGGTTATTCCAAACATCCTTTGAGTTACTTGTATTTCAATTGCTATTTCACTTGAGTTGGATTTATTAATATAAGAATGTTAATCCTGACTCGAGTGTTTTGTACTTTGCTTTACGCTCGGGTCAGACTGAGTGGTTCAGCTTTCGAGACTCACCTTTGGAGTTGGAGCTTCGCTTGGAGATCCAGCTATCTATCCAGCTTCCAGATATTCGATGATTCCAGTGATGTATTCTACTTTGTATCTGATGTATCATATTACTCTTCCGTTGTATCTGGTTTAACTCTGATGTAACTTATACATTTATATAGTAGCTTCATGAACTACTATCTCTTTTATTTCCGCTGCACTTATTACTCTGTGTCTGTGATATGTGATTATTTATTTACTGTATATGTTCAGTTTTGCCAAATTTAAATTAACAACGCGGTATTTTGAGAAATTCAACTCCGGCATGAGTGTCTACCTATACACTTATAATGGATGTGAATGGTCCAAAATGGTGGGTCGTTACAGTTGGTATCAGAGCTTTGGTAGCTCTAGGCAAAACTTAACATATAGGGTAAATGTATTTACAGAATCACTCTCATTCGGGTTTCAATCTCTTCCTTTCGACTCGATTTCTTTGAATTTTGGAACGTTCCCAACGGTTCCAAATTTCATTCGTGTCCCTCACTATTCGTCTTCTTTCAATTCTGGAGCACCCCATAACTCCATTTTGAGTTATAACTATAATAGATCGGCGGTCTCGCAAATCTTCGAATGATTCGTAAAGGAGCAAAACTCCTTTACAATAGGCATCGATTCACTGGAGATTTCTGTATCCTCGGTCTATGATGCTATCTATCTCCTGCTATACTTGAATTTTATTTCTTGAGATCGGATGTTGATTTACCTCGGAATTCAGCATCGATCTTATTATTAAAGTCACGGTCGATCCGGTTAAGATTGCCCGCAAATTAAATAAGCTTATCCGTCTCCCGATTCTGTTAATATAATTATCTTATCTCCTGTCCGAACTTATCTTCGAATCAAATTTCTCTTTGATTTGAGTCCATCAAATTTGAAACCCTATCCTTATTTTGAAAATTCATTCCTGTATCGTCGAGCAAAGAAATGTATTTGTAAATTTATATTAAAAATGTTTTATATATTGTGTTGTTTGAGTTGTTGATGTGATTTGGGTTTTCGATCGATTCGTCTGATCAGCGCTATCGATAGAATTTCCAAAACACTTGAACAGAGCAAACTGACACAATATTATTTTCAAATTTGGTAAATGAAATAAATTTGTTTGATTATACTGTAAAAATATAAGTAAAATTTTCTGGAATTTAATAGGTTAATTAAAATTGTTTGTTGGAAATGATAATATTTGATTATCATTTATTGTTCTAAATAAATTTATAAATACGGTTTATAAATTGATTTGGAATTTGAAATGAATTTAATTCAGAAATTTGAGAATTTATTAGTTTCCGATGATTTCGAACTTTGGTTTTTAAAATTTTAAAGTATATATTATTTAAAGTATTTTCAAATAGGAATCGTTTCCAAAGAATTTTAAAATGTTGAAATAAGTGCTCTTCTCTTTGTCGCTGGAAAATAATTTCGGTGATGGCGGCCGCATCATCGACATTCATTTTCGAGTTTCGAAGTTGAGAAACCATTCTGTAGCTTTGCTACGGTTTTGTTTTGGAAAATATTTCGATTTGAATTTCTTCAGTATAATTTAATTTTTATATATATATATGGGTATTTTATTTTAAAATTTAATTTGATTTGATATAAATATATTATATATATCTCTAAATTGTTTAAACTTAATCGGAAATCTAATTCTTAAATTTTGTTAAAAGATGATTTTAATATAAATAAAACCAAAATTTGGAATAAATATTTAATCTTGAATAATTGAATTGGGAAAATTTTATTTGTATATTGTTCAACTGCATTCTAATACAACTTACCTAAATCATTCAGAAGTTGAATATGTAATTGGATAATATATAAGATAAATTAAATTTATAAATAAAATTGAGGTTTATAATAAATGTTATACACTAAATTTTGATTATAAAGATGTCAATAGAGTTAGATAGGATAATAAGTAAACTCAGAATAATGAAATAAATTTGTTGGAAAGAATTAATAAATTGAAATTTGATCGACATATGAAAATACCTTGAATTTAAAAGAAATTAATAGATGTAAATTAATTTAAATCGAAACTTTTATGTTTTAAATTAATTGATATGGGTTAAATATATGTGAGTAGAGATATTAAGTAGAATAAATTTAACAGTAATTTGGAATAAAGAAGAATTTAAATTGTTGAAAAATATGATTATAATAAAAGACTATTCAAATTTATGGTTTTAGAAATTGTAAATTTAAGATAATTGGATAATAAGATAATGAATTTAGAAATAGTTGAGATTGATTTTAGTGAAATCAAATGGATTAAATCAATTATTGAATATCAATTAATTAAAATTTGAAATTATATGGTTTAAATAAATTGTTATTTTGTATTTCAAATCTGTTTTCTTTCTGGTCGTTTCTATTCTCCTACCTCGTTCCTTTTCGGGGACGAAAAGTTTTGATTGGGGGAGAGTGTAACGACCCGTAAATTTCAACTATTTTAATAACGTAATTAGTTGAAATTTTGTGAAATTTCAAACGATAAAATTTTGAAATAAAAATTTAATATTTGGAATACGTCTAGTTAAACATAGCAACCGGTAAATTTTCGTCCGAAAATATGAAAGTTTATTTCGCGCGTAAATTCACTTCAATTTAATCAGTTAAAAAGAAGTGAAAATAAAATGTTTCCGAAACCTAAATATTTTTTCATAGAAAATTCTAAATCATCTTCTGAGTAAGTCATCATCTTTCGTTTTTCAAAATTTGGACTTCTGTTACTCCGTTTATCTTATTTCTGTTAGAATAGCAGCATTTCTGGTACCGGTTATCGACTTTTGATCGGATGACCGTACCACTGATATCTGTGTACCGTTTTGATCATCTAGTCGCGCTGATCACCACAGCATATTTATTTCTGTATTTTGAGGTCCGGTACACGACGGAAACAATAGATTGTTCGTTGTAACGGTACCATATATTTGACTTTATTTCTACCTTCGGTTTCAAAATTTGAAAAGTAATGTCCAATCAATCCATTAATTGCTTTAAAAAAATTTCTTTGCTGATTCAATGGATGGACGTTACCATTCCCTTCATTTCAGTTTATATTTACATTGGGAACGTTTAAGTCTGATAGCTTTTATTTACTGTTCATTCCGTTTGTTCATTTCGTATTCTCCTGCCCATTTGTATTTCAATTTTCTTTTTTTTTCTTTTGTTCTATCGAGAGAAAAAAAATTATGAAAGGAATCATAGCCTACAGGCCTCACACCCTTGCCGCTGCCACCATCTCCATGCAGCTCCGCCGCCACCACTCCACGTCACTCCATTACCACACCATCGGCCATCTCCGGCTCACCTCCGAGTTTCCACGTCACCAAACTCTCACAACCAGCCCCGCCTAACCCTCCACGAACCAAGTAGCTCCCACCCTAACACTGAGTACCTCAGCCCAAACGCCTGGCCCACCACCCTAGATCCCACCGCCTGCATGCCTTTCCACCCGATAACACGCACCACCTCCCTCCCCTGTCAACTTCGGCCCGCCTACCCGCAGCAACTGTCAACCTTTACAAACCACCTCTGATCTCACCGCCGAGACTAACCACCACCAGCCGAGCACTTGCCTCACCCAAACACCTTCCATCCTTTTTCGATTACCGAGCAGTTCCCACTAGCCTCCAGCAGCTGAGACCATTCGGTCAGACCTTATCTCAAGGCTAATCTCTCAAATCATTTATATATATATATATTGTATATATTAGCTTATATATATGATATGTTATTATATATAAAGTTTATAAAAAAATTTATTACCTATCTGTTTATCTATGCCTATAGTCATACTTTATACTCATAGAAATTTCGATCTATGTATATATAATATGTTAATCTGCATAAATCGTGCGAACTGTATAGGTTAGGCATATATTCTATTGTATATTTTGTTATCTATAAAATTGTAAATTTATATGGTTTAGCTTATATATATACAGCGTTATGCTGATCTTTTTTTTTGAGCAGTTGTATATATTGGTTCATAGACAGGTTTAGGAATTCTGCTATATATGGTATATGAGATGTGAGTTAGCTTTATGATTTGTTAAATAACTTAAAAAAAAGTGTATAATTTGGTGGTATAAAATGTTGATTAGCACGATAAAACTTTTAAAGTGTACACACATATATATATATATATATAATATTAGTCCATTATGTTGTAAAGATTTATAATAGTTATTTTAAAAACAAGTTTCTGTAAAAATATATAACCTGTCGAGTTATAGGATATAGTGATTTCTATAAAGCAATGTTTTTTTAGTTGGATTTGTAGGATTAGCTGGTAGGTATATATATAAAGTTGTTTAATGTGTATAAGTTATATATATATATATATATGTATATGGATTCCATTTTTAATGTGTGGGTTTCATTATATAAAGTGATAGTTATACTCATTGAAATAAAGCAAATTTATTTTGATTTTTTTAATGCAATATATAATAATAATGTATATTTTCAGTTTATATCGAAACTGATTATCCTGTTCTCATCGATTCTTATCTATCAGCTTTGTCCGTCGAATTCGTGCCAATCTAGCTGTGTTTTGGAATTCGTGCTTTGGAGTCCGTAACTCGATTGTCGAATATCTCTAGCCTCGAAAGGTGAGCAATCACTCACGATTGATGTTCTTTTATTTATTAAATTTGATTTCAATTGAAACGACAATTGAAATATGCTGCTGTTTGATATTTACACTGTTATTACCTGTATCAGTTCACCTGTGACATTTGACACCATTATCTGTTATATATGCAATGATAATCCAGTTTGGTTGATAAATGATTGATTGTTGATGTTTATATTGGACGTTAAATTGTTAATGTTAAAATGATAAATAGTATGAAATTGAACTTGATATAGGATAATTAAATGTTAAATTTGATTAACTGACATTTGTATAATATGACCCCTTTTTACTGTTGAATCTATTGACACGTAGGATTTGTTTAATTACATCTTGAACCACTGAATGTATGTTGTTAAATTGATGATGGATGTAACTGAAATTGAATGACAAGTGAAAAACCGCAATGTAATAATCTTTAATCTACATGAAATGATAGTGTAGATTCTAGAAATAATTATATTAATTCGTACAAATAACAATGCGAATTAATACGGTTATTTCGGGATTATTTGAATTGATTATTGGATTGTTATTGATTGTTGTTATTGCTTGTTTATTTACTTTGACACCATCCCAGTTATCACACTGCAAGTTCCCTTTGCTATGCTTTGATTTTGAATTGAATTGGAATCGGGTTGAAATGATAAATACCCAAATTGAACTTTGACCTAGGATAGAAAATTAAATAAAACCCGATTGGTCAATAATTTGATTTAAAAATAAAATGAAATTTTATTTGAATAAATTATATGGTTTTGAAACGAAGTTGGAAATTGAATTTTAATGAAATTTAAATGTGAATATTTAATAATCTGAAATAAAATATTAATACAGAAATTGATGAAAGAATGTTGTTTAATTTGAGAAATGATTTAATAATTAAGTTTGAAATTATTAAACTTTGAAATGATTTAATAATTAAGTTTGGAATTATAATTAAGTTTGAAATTATTAAACTTTGAAATGATTTAATAATTAAGTTTTGAATTATTTAATAATTAAATAAGATTGGATTATTTAATGATTAAATTGAATTGAACTCTTTAATAAGTAAAATTGAACCTTTGAATAAGTAAATTTTACTTCGTAAATAATTGAAATTGAGATTTCTTGATTAAGTAAGTTTTGGAAAATTATTTAAGGAAGTAAATAAGTGAAATGGAATTTCTTTAACAAGAAATGAAAATGTGATATTTTTGGAATTAATGAAAGACTTGTAATTTAAAGAATTTGATTTGACGAATTTAAATTAATTCAAATTGTAAGTTTTGAAATAAGGAAGTTGAATTTAAATAATGGATTTAATGAATTGGAAATTTAATAGAAATTGTTTTGAATGGAAAATTTACTAAATGAATATTGAAGGAGATCGATAAATGAATTTAAATTGATTTAAATGTTAAATCAAATTAATTTAAATGATTTCGAAATGAAACTTATATACGAACTTGAATCAATATTTGAATTGTTTAAATAGAAAATTGAAATTGAATTATAAGGTTTTGAAATGGTAAATTGAAGTTTTGAAACGTAAATTTTGGAAATTGGTTTTTGAAAGACAAATGAAATGTTGGTTTACGAATTGAAATTGAAATTGAATTTGATTTGGCTTTGAAATATATAAACGACCAATCGGTGTAATAATTACGAAAGTTATTAAAGAGACCGGGATCGGTAATGGATATACTCTCTATCTGAACCGAAACCACTTTAATAACTATACGCGGAGTGATGATCCAGAATGAAGTGGTTGGAATGATGTACGTGATGACTGAAGAAAGAGAACGATAATGGATAGCCTTGACACTTGTGTCAAATTGGAAATGACTAAAACAGGAGCTGTGTTAAGACCTCGGTTTCGATGTCTACTATGAATTTTGACAAACGACAACTATATACATTATGTACTAACATATGTTTTGCAGGAATAGCCACAAGACTGGATTCATATTATCTTCATGCTGCATATATGTTGTTTTGGGTCTTTGTTTAGTATTAAAATATTGTGAAAATCTCTCCTTTAAGATATATATAAATACACACCAGTGCTAAGAATAAAACTCAATTTCAGACTGAATTCAGACGTCTGAAATAACCTATTCAGACGTCTGAATCTGAAGATAAAATTCAATTTTTCAACAATATTCAGACGTCTGGTTCTGTTATTTCAGACGTCTGAATATAGATAAAAATAGCCTATTTTCTTTCTGTTTTGCACGCTTAAAATTTCAGAAGTCTAAAAATTTATTTTCAGACGGCTGAATCTTTACAACTGCTATTTTTGTGAAAAGACACTTCTCTTCACCTAAGAGAAACTCTTTCAAAATCAATGGTTGCAACTGTTCTTTTCAATATAACTTTTCATCTATAGTTGCAACTCTTTATACACTATAAATAGATTACAGAATTCAACAAACAATTCACCGAATCTAATTTTAATATTCTTGAATTCCTATCTATTCTATATTTTCAAACTGCACTCAAACTGAATACATTTTCTGATCGTTGATCACTCTATCTTCCACTATTCTCAAAGCACATCACTATATATCCTAAAGGAGAAGATTATAGGAAGATTGTACTATCAAGAGACAAATTCGTGTTATTGAGAACACACAGTGTCAAATACCTTTTGTATAAGTTGAAGTCCTGTTCTGCTGTTCAGGCGTGTGAAGTCCTCTTCGGCTGTTGAGGCAAAATCCTATTCTGTTGCTCAGGTCCTTTGTTCGGCTGTTCAAGGGTTGTTGTAAACCTGTTCCTCCGGGTTAAGAGAGGATTGTTGTTAGTGAAATTCCAGAAGGAGTCTGGGACTGGACGTAGAACGGGAAGTTCGAACCAGTATAAAAATTCCTGGTGTGCTCGTTTATTATTTACTATTATCTGCTAATTGTTCTTTTATTCCGCACTGCTTTTGTACTATTCCATATAGCACGATCCGCACCGATCTTTCATTTGGTATCAGAGCTAGAATCTAATAACCGTTACACAGTTATTTGATAATCTGCTCATATGGCCAACATGGATAACAACGCTATTCCAAATCCTGTCACTAACTCTGGCATTGTAGAAGGACAAGCCACTGGACGACCTCCATTCTTCAATGGATTAAATTATAACTATTGGGCGACACGAATGCGTATTTATATGCAGGCTAATGGTTTTGATGCTTGGAATATCACACAAGCCGAATACACTGCACCAACCACTGAATATACTACTTGGTCGACAGCCCAAAAAGCAGAAGCTACCCTAAATGCCAAGGCTATGAACATGTTGTTTTGTGCTCTAGATAGAAATGAATTCAATCGTGTTAGCATATGCACCACTGCATATCAAATATGGCAAACATTAAAAACAACTCATGAAGGAACAAGCAAAGTCAAGCAAAGCAAGATATCTATGCTCAAAAATCAGTTCCAAAATTTCCGAATGAAGCAAGACGAGTCCATAAATGATATGTACTCTAGATTTCAAGATATCCATCATGCCTTGATCGGACTTGGTGTAACATATTCAGATGCTGATGTTGTCTCGAAAATCCTAAACTCTCTAACTGACGAGTGGGAAAGAAAAGTTTTGGCAATTGAAGAAGCTAACGATATTTCAGAAATGAAGCCAGAAGAATTAATAGGAAATCTAATGTCATACGAAGTCAATCTACAGGCAAAACGAGTTCAAACTCAAGACAGGAAGAATATAGCCTTCCATGCTGAAAAAGATGAATCAGAATCAGATGATGAAGATTTAGCATTTATTGCTAAAAATTTCAAAAAATTTCTCAAACACAAAAAGGGAAATAGAAACAATGGAAAAAGGAACTTTAATAAACCTTCTTCATCAGTTCTAGAATGCTTCAACTGTCACAAGAAAGGACACATGCAAAAAGATTGTCCAGACCAGAAGAAATCGAATTACAACAAGTTTAAGAAGGACAAGATCAAGAAGAAAGCATTCTCTGTCACTTGGGATGATTCAGACTCTTCGTCTTCTGATAGTAGCAGTGAAAGCGAAAATGAACAAGCTAATATATGCTTCATGGCTACTGAAAATGAGGTATCAAATTTTACCTTCGATGATATGGTTGAAATTAATACTGAATTAATTAGTACTATGAAAAATCTCAAGAAAAAGTATAAAGAAGCTGTTGAACAAAAGAACAAAGCAGAATTCGAAAGAGATATGCTTAAAGACGAGAAGAAAATATTAGAAGAAGAATTAGAGAAAATTCAACTTTCATCTTCTAATAATGATTCTCAATTAACCTTCTTGAGTCAAGAAATTGAAACTCAAAAAGGAAAGAACGATGCTTTGTCTTCTGAAAATCATGAGCTAAAATCTAAAGTCAAACTGATTGAGTTGGAAAATACTGGATTAAAGGCTAAATTAGAAGATATTTCTAAAAATATCTCTAATTTTAATAAGGGGAGAGAAAATTTATCTAAGATAATTGAAAACTCTCAGCCTTGTACCAGTAAAAAGGGACTAGGATATATTAAGAAACAAATAGCTCCTCAAAATAATTGGAGACAGTTTGTTAAATCAAAATCCACATCAGTTCAATCTAAAAGAAATCAAGAACTGAAAGCTTCTATATATAAACCAAAAAGGATACAGATATCTAAAACCATAAAAATATGGGTTCCTAAAACAAACAATAGTTTGATTAGGAATAAATATATAAAATCCTTTTTGGAAACTGTTCATAAAAGTCAGAATTATATTTACAAAGGGAATACCGGATCCGAATGGGTTTGGTTTCCTAAGACCTAACTCTTAGGACCCTATAAAAAGGTGGGTACCAATGGTCTTAATTCTATTTTTTGCAGGTCCCACTTAAAAAGAGAGGAAAGTGGATTCTAGATAGTGGTTGCTCTAAACATATGACTGGAGACAAAAGTATGCTGACAAATATTACCTACACAAATGAAGGCTCAGTCACATTTGGAGATAATTCCAAAGGTTATATCATCGGCAAAGGCGATGTGAGCAACTTCGGTAACTCTAATACTCCTCTTATCTCTAATGTTTTACTTGTTAAAAACCTGAAGCACAATTTGTTGAGTATCAGCCAATTGTGTGACAAAGGATTCAAAATCTCTTTTTCCGAAGATAAGTGTAGCATTTTAGATCACAGTGGAAATCTCATATTTGAAGGTAATAGAAACAGAAATATATATGTTCTGAATATGAAAGTCAATCATAATTCAGATATGTGCTTAATAGCTAATGAAAATGATCCTTGGTTATGGCACAAACGTTTCTGTCATATTAACTTCAAATCCATTAATAAGTTATCTAAAAATAACTTAGTAAAGGGGTTACCAAAAATGAACTTTAAAGTAGATCATATTTGTGATGCCTGTCAATTAGGTAAATTAACAAAATCATCATTTAAATCTAAAAAGGTCATTTCGACATTACAACCACTAGAATTACTTCATATGGATCTATTTGGACCAACACAAGTACAATCCATAAATCATAACAAATATGTGTTTGTAATTGTCGATGATTTTTCTAGATATACTTGGACAATTTTTATGAAAAATAAAAGTGATACTTTTGATCACTTTAAAATTTTCGTCAAGAAAATCCAAAACTTGAAGGAATTAAAAATTAAGAATATTCGGAGTGATCATGGAGGAGAGTTCGAAAATGAAGCTTTTGAACAATTCTGTAAAAAGAAAGGAATTTCTCATAATTTCTCGTTTCCTAGAACTCCACAACAAAATGGAGTTGTAGAACGAAAGAATAGAACTTTACAGGAATGTGCAAGAACTTTGTTAAATGGAAGCACACTTCCAAAACATTTTTGGGCAGAAGCTGTAGCAACTGCCTGTTATGTTTTAAACAGGGTTTCCATTCGACCTCTCACTAAGAATACTCCGTATGAACTCTTTAATAGCAGAAAACCAAACATATCCTATTTCAAAGTTTTTGGTTCAAAATGTTTTATATTAAACACTAAAGATCAGCTTGGCAAATTTGATGCGAAATCTGACGAAGGTTTCTTCCTAGGATATTCGGATCGAAGCAAGGCCTATCGAGTGTTTAATAAAAGAACAAATACTGTTGAGGAAACTCTACATGTATCGTTTGATGAAAATTTTCAACAAATAACAAGTATAAATAATGATGATGATGATAACATCATAAATACAAAATCTGAAAATGTTAAAATAAATGAAAACGAAATTGATAATCCTAATGAGAACAATAATATTCAAAATGAATTAAAATCTCCACCACATATCTTACGGGATCATCCTGTTCAAAACATTATTGGAGAAATTAATTCAAACGTTCGAACTAGGAATCAATTAAACCAAATGGGCCACGTAGCATTCTTATCTACTATCGAGCCAAAGAACCCAAAGGAAGCTTCTACCGACGAATACTGGATCATTGCAATGCAAGAAGAACTAAATCAGTTTGAGCGCAATGAAGTTTGGGAATTAGTTCCTAGACCAAGTAATCAAACTGTTATTGGAACAAAATGGGTTTACAAAAACAAGGCGGACGAACAAGGAAATATCACTAGAAATAAAGCAAGATTGGTGGCTCAAGGATACAATCAGGAAGAAGGTATCGACTATGAAGAGACATTCGCTCCTGTAGCAAGACTAGAAGCAATACGAATACTACTGGCCTATGCGTGTTTTCATAATTTTAAACTTTATCAAATGGACGTTAAAAGTGCCTTTCTGAATGGATATATTAAAGAAAATGTGTATGTTGAACAACCTCCCTTATTTGCTCATGAAAAATGTAACATCCCGAGTTTTTCTAACACGAAAAACCGGACCATTTTAGTTAAGAAGAAGAGGTAGAAGAAGAAAAATAGAAAACAACAACAGAATCTCTCATACGCAGCGGAATAAAATATAATATATATCAACAGATTTTTACACAAATCAAAACTGTATCTGTATATATATATATACATCCAAATACATCATCAGAGTACATCACATCAATATCATACAACGGAATACACAGCGGAAAAATAATAGCAAGTACGAGAGTACGTATCGTCATCCAGCTCGTCTCCTGAGCTCCACATCATCATATCCTGTAACCTATAATACTCGGTCTGACCCGAGCATCATATAAAACAATACCCGAGTCAGTCTGGAAAACCAGCGTGAGAAAATCACACTCAAATTGATTATTAAAGTTTCAAAATCCTTTGAAAACAAAAGCATCTCGTAAGACCACGCCACAAATAAACATGTCGGGTTTTTACCTTACGATAGCTAAACACTTTATATCAAAATCCTCTGATATTATAATAGTGTCTACAGAAAGTAAACTAGAATCTAGCTGAAATGCTTGCATCTCACGTTTCAGCAATAGTTGGGCACAATCAAAATCGTACAGGCACGTAGGAAGAATGGATTTCCAACGAATGACTAGGCACTGGGGTACCACCTATCACAGTACGTGGCCTAGATCACAGTACCGAGGAGTACGCCCGCTCCCCTGCAACACAAGGCCGGAACCATCCCTTACTGGATGATCCCGAATAAAATCACCCCACGGTTGGGATCAGCAACCGCACCACTAAGCCGAAATAAAAAGGGACATCTAGACAGGGATGACCTTACCCTCCAGTGGAAGCTACCCACGAAGCCTTGCTGCATAACCCCTGATTTTCAGTCATTCCCGGTTGATGAGGTTCGAGGCTAAACGATACCTTTTAGAGAACATATCCCTTAGAATGCCCATCATCCGCTGACGATGTTTCGCAAGCATTCGTCCATACCAGTCCGTCCTGGGTTTGAACGGAACCGAAGGCACTATTCCTACTACATCCATTTTGGAAATATCCTCAGGATTAGTAGCGACTAGCCCTTGCACTTCACTGCTCCATCTTCGACTCCGAAATCGTTACACGAAACGTACAAACCGGATCGAAGTGGTATTCGGGTCTCCAGACCTAGAATCCTGGTATACGGAAACCCGATCCCGGTCTCTTCGAAACGATCAGCGCATTTGGCCAATATTGATAGTCGGTTATTTAACTATCAATTAACATCCACAAGCAACCATCACACAATTAAATAATTTCCCACATTATTTATTTGCCCAAATATCTTTCCAAGATATATTTCCAAATTTCCAAATTCCTTTTGAAAACAATTTCAAACAGTTTCCGCTTACGGAATACATTTCCAAATATTTATTTCCTTGAAACACCAAGTACAAAACACTTTTAGATTTTAGAATAATTTAAAAACATTTTATTTTAAATATATCTTATAACATTGAAATTAAACTACTTTAATACTTTAATAAAAATATATACTTTAAAATAAACCACTTTATAAATATAAACTAAATTTCTCCTTTTAAAACATAATAGCAAATCACTTTTATATAATTACTACAATAATATATTTTTGAAAATACTTACTTTGGAAATTAACCTTTAGAAATAATCAATTTTCTAAAACATACTTTTAAAAACACAATTAGAACTTTTAACTTATATTAAAAATTACTTTGAAAACGTACTTGGCTATCCAAAGAAATACACTTCTCATTTCCATAAAATAAATCAACATTTATTTTTAAACCAAACCATATCTTTTTATAAATTCTTACCTTGAATTTATATTCAAATATCCACTATATTTTATTTTACTTTATAAACCCAGTTTATATCTCCAAAATCTCACTTCTTTTAAAATTCCAATTTTAAATAACTAAATCAATTTCCAATTGATTTTCCAATTTACTTTACTTTACTTTGAAATAAATTTCCTTTACTACTTCATTTATTTCAAAATACATTAACTTTTAGATTTATTCCTTTATTTGAGTTAAAACCCTTTTTAACTGAAAATACCAATTTTAAACTTCCAAAATTCCTTCTTTAGCCTTTAATTAAATTTAATCCTTACATTCAAAATAAATCCTTTATTCTTTAAATTTAATATCACTTTAGTTTAAAGTTAATATTTCCCTTGTTATTTCGAAATTCCCTTATTCCAATTCACTTGAATTATTTACTTAAAATTTACTCTTTTATTTCTTTCAAAATCCAATTCAATATATTTTGATAACTCTTTTTTTTTTTGAAATATTCAATCCAACCATATCATCCAATATTTCAATCATCAATAAAATCATCACAGGATATCAATATTCATAGAACAAAATATCAAATAATCTAAATAATTTTGAGGAATCCAGTTGGATCCCTCCAACCTGTTTCCCTGCATCCACAAACGTTAGCACAATACCAATTCCACTTCAAGGTGGAATATCGCGGTATATGGGTTTTATATAAAATATCCGCTATTATGCGGCGCATAGGGTCTCATCCGCTATACAAATGCGGGAATATCAATTCCAATATATACATATGCCAATATGTATATATTGCTATATACTACTATATATATAGCACATCAATCAATGCAATCTTCCAATCAATTATTTAAATTTAACCATTTAAATTTAAATCTAACTGAGTGAGATTAACTCACCTTTGCTTTTCTATTTGCAATCCAATCCTCCTTGACTTGTTTTTCCTTGATTTTAACCCTTGTAAAAAAAAAAATTTTACGATTTATTTCCATCGAACTAATCAAACCATTTATTATCCATTTTATAAATTAAATTAACTAATGGTTTAATATATTTAATTTTTTTTTCTTAGAATCTGCTCTCAGATTTTATTTCAAAATAACTGTCTGTTCAATTAGAAAACAATTTTTCCCTAAATATCATAAATTTCATAATAGTTAATATATCTCTTTTATAAATCTAAAATATCAAACTTTAAATAAAATCTTCATAAATCTTTTCCCTCAAAATCTTATAAAATTTTCTCTATAAAATATTTTTATTCTTATCTGCAAGATAAAAACAGAGTTATTTTTATGCTTTTCGACCAGAAAGATTGTTGTTCCAGACTTCACATATTTTCCTAATCTTGTATATATATATACACATTAAATTATATTAAAATAAAATTTCTTCCAAACCCATATTAAATTAAAACAGAATTGTTTTTATATGTCATACTGTAAAGTGTATATACATTTTTTTTCTTATAACCAAACAATTTGATAGTAGATTTGCTAAGTTAATTCCAGAAATAAACTATGAAATTACCTATCTCGCAACCCACTGCAGCCACCAACTACTCGCCGCCGACCCCCGCTCTTACCCAAACCCATACTCGTCTTCGAAACCGCCTCCTCCTCGAGCTGAAATCGAAGTCGATGACGAAGCCCCTAACACCATCGATTCACCCATCTTCGTGAGTACGGCCATCGCGATCCCATCGCCAATCCCCCTTTCAGTCGACCTCCTCAAATCGAACAAGCTGGGAAATCCTCCTCGTCGCGAGACGAACACTTGTCGAGCTACTCATTAAAGCACGCGCACGAGGCCGGCCTCCCCTTCGAGCAACCCACTACAGCGACCAAACGAGTTCTCCCCTCTCGTCTTCGACTGGGCTTCAAATCGAAAGTAGAAAATATCGCGTAGGGCAAGGATGAGTCGACAATGGCTGATGGAATAGCTGAGTACGCAGCGTTGATTATTAAGAAGGCGTTGATTTATGGAACCCTAGTTTTCACGAGTTCAAGCATTACGACATGGAGATTGCTATTGAACTGTGACTTTGAAGAGAACAGATTCCATTTGAATTAATTTGAGAATAGAGGGAGGTAAAGGGGAAAACGAACGAAGGCAGCCTATTTTCTTTTCGAACGAGATAGCTTCAATTGAAAGGAACAACAGAGGGGGAGACGCGTGTTTATTAGGTAGGACACGTGTTTAAATTAGGCAATCTACAGTGACTTTCGAAATGAAAGGAGAAGATCTGATGTGAATTTCTTTTTAACTGGTCAATATAACTTATTATTTATATTTGAATTTCAATTAAATTTTCAGCGCGTTTATCTATCGTTCGCTCAAACCATAACTCCAAATGTTACAAAAATTGAAATCCGATAATAATACAATATTACGGACCCAGTAGAACTGGTTTCGCTGAATTCCGAGACTGTGCCTCGGACGGCTATTTTTAAACTCAATTTCAACGATATATTTTTAAAACTGAACAAAACTCTTTAAAATTCCATTTTAAAAGTTCTATCATCTTCAGTATTAACAATATAAATTTTCTGAACCTTTGAACTATTTTTAACAGGCTTAAAATCAAGATTCAATATTTTACCCAATCCCGATAATTAAATTTAATAATTAATTATCCAAATAAATACTGTATATTTGAAATTAAAGTTAAAATTTAACCTTCGGATATTTAAAATAAATTAAATATTCACATTTCAAATATACAAAAATTCCGGGTCGTCACAAAAAATATCCCAATCATGTATATAGACTTAAGAAGGCTCTATATGGTTTAAAACAAGCACCACGTGCTTGGTACGAACGACTTAAGAGCTATCTAATCTCTTCGGGATTTCAAATTGGAAAGGTTGATCAAACATTATTCATTAAACATTCAAAAAGGGATATTTTAATAGTTCAAATCTACGTTGATGATATCATATTTGGTTCCACCAACGACAAATTATGTCAGGATTTTTCGGATATTATGACTAAGGAGTTTGAAATGTCCCATATGGGAGAATTATCATACTTTCTTGGTCTACAGATTAAGCAATTACCGAATGGTATATTTTTTAATCAAGAAAAATATTGTAATAATCTAATCAAACGCTTCGGAATGGAAAATACTTCTGCCAAACCAACTCCTATGAGTACGACAACACATCTTGAAAAAGATGAAAATGGCAAAAGTGTTGATCAGAAACAATACCGAAGTATGATTGGATCATTACTATATTTAACTGCAAGTCGTCCTGACATAATGATGAGTGTCTGTTTGTGTGCTAGATTCCAAGCCAATCCAAAAGAATCACATTTACGAGCAGTGAAACGTATTCTACGTTATCTAACAAACACAAAGGATTTTGGTCTATTATATCCTAAAGAATGTCCATTTGAATTAGTTTCATATAGTGATGCTGATTTCGGTGGTTCTCGAACAGACCGAAAAAGTACAAGTGGTACGTGCCATTTTATTGGAAAATCACTTGTATCTTGGTTTAGTAAGAAACAAAATTGTGTTTCTCTTTCTACATGTGAAGCAGAATATATTTCTGCTGCTTTGGCTTGTACTCAAGTAATCTATATGCAACAAACACTCAAAGATTTAAATATAAATTTATCAAATTCAACTATATATTGTGACAACTCTAGTGCTATTAACTTATCTAAAAATCCTATTAATCATTCACGAACAAAACATATTGACATTCGTCATCATTTTCTTCGTGATAATGTTGAAAAAGGGACAATTATTTTAGATTTTGTTTCTTCTGAAAATCAGTTAGCTGATATTTTTACAAAACCTCTTTTAGAAAATATTTTTGTAAAACTAAGGCGAGAACTTGGTATTGTGTCTCTTCAAAATTTATGATTTTCTTCTGATAAATTTTATACTATTTAAATTTTTTTTTTTGTTTTGGCTAATATCCTTTTTACTATTTTTACCTTTTGTTTTAACAGACGGATATTACTAACAAATGAGTTTCAGCCATTCCTTTTATACTATTTTTGAACTTTCTATCTTATTATAAATTGTTCAATTCTAATCTTCTGTTTCATCAAAGTCATTTCTATTTTTTGTTTTCTAATAGAAAATTCCCTCTACAATGAAAATCAACTTGTTCATATTACTTCTCTCCATGGCTTCTGAATCCGATGATTCTCCATCATCTTATTCTACATCATCTCTTGAAATTTTAGTAACTCCAACACCTCATGAGAAAAATAGACCTTGTCCTTCTCGTGAACGTTCTAGCTATACTCCTGAAAAAAAGAAATCTCGTCGGTTTCTTTTCTTTGGTTCTCCATCAACCAAAGAGAAAATATCAGAGATGCATCATTACCAAAGAGAACAGTTGGATTTACAACGAGAGATGTATTACGAACAAAAAGTTAATTCCAAACGACTTAGTTTTATTGAACAAGTGGCTTTGAAATTTTGTGGTACATCTCCTAAGAAAGATGTAGTTCAACCTTCAACATCTCAACAAATAACTTCATCTGGATGGAATTCATGGGAGCCGAGTCCACAAACTCCTTCGGTTCCACAAAACTCTTGGGAACGTCAACCATATTGGTCTCCCTTGCGACCATACACAGAGATAACCAAGATCGAACCAGAAGAATGTAAAACTCCTAGTGACTCGGATAAATAATTTCTTATAGATTCTTTTTATATTTTGTATATCTCTATTTTTTTGTAAAAAGTAAAATTTCAGACGTCTGAACTCTTTATTACAGACGTCTGAACAGTGTAAGAGAATAAAGTTTATAACAGTTTCAGACGTCTGAAACTATGATTTCAGACGTCTTAAAATAGGCTTTTTTGCACTGTTTTCTTTCTGTTTCAATTTTCTTATATTCAGCCGTCTGAAAGTATATTTCAGACGTCTGAAAACTGGAAATTTTTTTTTCAAATTAATATTACACGAATTTCAAGACACCAAACCCTTTTATTCCTCCCGTCCTTTGCTTTTTTGCTTTTCTTCATCTTCTTCTTTCAGTCCTTTCTTCTCCATTGTTATCACCTCCTTCACAAACAACTCAAATGGCACCTAAATCAAAAAGATCAAGACCATCATCCTCTTCATCTACACCAAACATTGATCAGTGGCTATGGAACGACCAAGCAAGGCAACGATTTGCTCAAATGAATAGATCCAATTTTTTTCCTGGAGCCTTCATCAGATTCGAAGAATTCAGCGCTTATCGTATTCATCAAATTGTAAGAGCAAATGGGTTAGAGTCTCTAGTCTCTTTTGATGCCAACAATATCAAAATTAATCATCTTTTAGTAAAATTATTTTTTGCAAACATGAATCTAGACCATCATACTCCTCACAATCGCAATGATTGTATTTGGACTTTGGTTTGTGGAGTTAAAATATATCTGCCAATATCAAGGCTTGGTGAAATTCTACGTTGTCCATCAACCGGAATTGATTTAGATGAGATTGATGTGTCTTTAGATTTAACTAATAGAGATGAAGTTTCACATCAATTCCTGAATGATGATATTAATCGTCTCACGTCTATTCAACTTCGTCCTCAAGCTCGCATTCTTCATAGAGCATTAATTCGTTCAGTTATTCCAAGGACAGGAAGTTATGAGATAGTTAATAAAAGAAATTTTCAAGCCCTATATGCTGTATACTCCGGTCAACCTATAAATTGGGCTCAAATAATTTTGGAAGAATTCATGGATGTCAATCATAGGAGACGATATAAGACCTTCTACTATGGTGCTTATATTATGAAAATTCTTCAAAATTTTAACATTCCTTTTTCTGAGTCCGATTTTTCTTCGATCAAAGAACTTGGGTCTAAAACATTAGGTCTTATGGGATTGCCAAAACGCCCGGAAAGTTTAGCATATATCTCTTTCCAAGAATGGGTTGCCAACCGTGATCAAAACCAGCCACAACCTCGTCGGCACGATTCTCATACTCAATCATCTATCCCTCCATCGGAAGAAGAAGATGATAATGATATTGTGATTCTTTCTCCCGACTCTAACTCAAGGAATGCCTTGGTAACTCTTTCCCAAAATCAAGCAAAACTTCAAACCCGAATGAAATCAATAGAACGAAAATCTGAAAAACGTTTTAATTCCATTCGAGGCTTTCTTAACAAAATTTGGGAACGTATTGGTTGTTCAACCTCTTCTTCTACCGATGTTTTCAACCCCACTCCTTTTCAATGGTCATCAAGTTCAGAGAATAGAATTAGTGGTGATGATGATGATGAAGTTGGAAGTGACTCCAGTCCTAGATTCTGATCTTTTTGCTCTTTTATGTTATTTGTTATGTGACTTTTATGTTGTTTGTTATGTATCTTAAACTATCTTGTGCAACTTCTTTAATTTATGTCTACTTTGATCTATCTTGTAAGATTACTGATTACCTTTTTGCAATGACAAAGGGGGAGAATATGGTGTTAATTCCTTTTAACAGGGGGAGCTTTCGTATATAGTTGATAAAAAGGTGTTAATTCTTTTTGACAGGGGGAGTTTTAGTATATAGTTGTCATCGTCAAAAAGGGGGAGAATGTTAAGACCTCGGTTTCGATGTCTACTATGAATTTTGACAAACGACAACTATATACATTATGTACTAACATATGTTTTGCAGGAATAGCCACAAGACTGGATTCATATTATCTTCATGCTGCATATATGTTGTTTTGGGTCTTTGTTTAGTATTAAAATATTGTGAAAATCTCTCCTTTAAGATATATATAAATACACACCAGTGCTAAGAATAAAACTCAATTTCAGACTGAATTCAGACGTCTGAAATAACCTATTCAGACGTCTGAATCTGAAGATAAAATTCAATTTTTCAACAATATTCAGACGTCTGGTTCTGTTATTTCAGACGTCTGAATATAGATAAAAATAGCCTATTTTCTTTCTGTTTTGCACGCTTAAAATTTCAGAAGTCTAAAAATTTATTTTCAGACGGCTGAATCTTTACAACTGCTATTTTTGTGAAAAGACACTTCTCTTCACCTAAGAGAAACTCTTTCAAAATCAATGGTTGCAACTGTTCTTTTCAATATAACTTTTCATCTATAGTTGCAACTCTTTATACACTATAAATAGATTACAGAATTCAACAAACAATTCACCGAATCTAATTTTAATATTCTTGAATTCCTATCTATTCTATATTTTCAAACTGCACTCAAACTGAATACATTTTCTGATCGTTGATCACTCTATCTTCCACTATTCTCAAAGCACATCACTATATATCCTAAAGGAGAAGATTATAGGAAGATTGTACTATCAAGAGACAAATTCGTGTTATTGAGAACACACAGTGTCAAATACCTTTTGTATAAGTTGAAGTCCTGTTCTGCTGTTCAGGCGTGTGAAGTCCTCTTCGGCTGTTGAGGCAAAATCCTGTTCTGTTGCTCAGGTCCTTTGTTCGGCTGTTCAAGGGTTGTTGTAAACCTGTTCCTCCGGGTTAAGAGAGGATTGTTGTTAGTGAAATTCCAGAAGGAGTCTGGGACTGGACGTAGAACGGGAAGTTCGAACCAGTATAAAAATTCCTGGTGTGCTCGTTTATTATTTACTATTATCTGCTAATTGTTCTTTTATTCCGCACTGCTTTTGTACTATTCCATATAGCACGATCCGCACCGATCTTTCAAGCTGTGCCGGGCCAATGGAGGATTAGCTACCTCAAGTGGACACACTTCTTCGAACTACTTATACTTGTTGTCGATTGGTGCACCCTTGATTTTGGGAGTGTTGTTTCACGGTGTTGCGGGCGCTGCGGCGTTGCGTTCTCACCAGTCCGGATCAGGCGAACGGTAGTATCACTACCTTGGGTATTGCCTCATGTGCCTTGTCATACTTGTATTCCATTTATGCGCGACCACTACGATTTTGATTTGTACCTTTAGTATATGGATTGCCCTCTGGTGACTTCCGGTTTTGGGGAAACTACGGTCTTGTATATGCTTTTGGGAATAAAAATGTGTTAAGGGTGGAATGGGCCATGACTTAACGCTATTTTGATATCTTTTTATATTACCGATAGACATTATCTACTTATCGTACACTACTACATAGTAGATAGTTTAACGGATCCTTAAAGGATGGTTATTCCAAACATCCTTTGAGTTACTTGTATTTCAATTGCTATTTCACTTGAGTTGGATTTATTAATATAAGAATGTTAATCCTGACTCGAGTGTTTTGTACTTTGCTTTACGCTCGGGTCAGACTGAGTGGTTCAGCTTTCGAGACTCACCTTTAGAGTTGGAGCTTCGCTTGGAGATCCAGCTATCTATCCAGCTTCCAGATATTCGATGATTCCAGTGATGTATTCTACTTTGTATCTGATGTATCATATTACTCTTCCGTTGTATCTGGTTTAACTCTGATGTAACTTATACATTTATATAGTAGCTTCATGAACTACTATCTCTTTTATTTTCGCTGCACTTATTACTCTGTGTCTGTGATATGTGATTATTTATTTACTGTATATGTTCAGTTTTGCCAAATTTAAATTAACAACGCGTTATTTTGAGCAATTCAACTCCGGCATGAGTGTCTACCTATACACTTATAATGGATGCGAATGGTCCAAAATGGCGGGTCGTTACAAAATTAGACTTTTATTAATATTCTTATAAAGTAGTTTTGAAAATATTAGCTCTAGCATGACGATCGGGTAATAGTTGTAAGTCTTAGATTTGCTACTAAACTAGAATTAAACTAAAGAATGATAAAAGAACAAAAATATAAGAGTACATATATTTGTGACTACCAAAGCCTTGGGTGCTTATGTTATGAACATAATGTACGATGATAAAATTGAAATTGGTTAAACATAACTAAGCTTTCTTATACCTTGGTTGCAGGTAGAAAACATAAATGAAATATTGTTATTATTACAAGCAAACACAAAGAAGAGAAGAGACTATACAGTACCCGAAAGACCTCTTCTGACAGTGCCTCAAGTTCCACCCTTACCAAATCCATCGACCACTACAGCAAAATATAGTGCTAACGTTGCTGCACTTTCTTAGGATCCAAACATGCATGGTTTTAGACCAGGTCGTGCTTACCCAGTACCCTGTCACCCACCAGTTGCTCCCATGTCAGAATATGTTGCTCCTGCCACTTCTATTGCTCTTGTTCAACTGCATCAGCTATAGTAGGGCAACAACCAACTATATACCTTTCGTAGAATTTCTTTGCATCCTTCACTCTTTAGAGGATGCTTTTATACATAAAATATATTATTATTCAATGATATTTCTTTTAACTATATTATTAAAGTTTACTTTGAGCGTTGGCCTTTTATAGCCTTGATTGTTTCTGCATGAACTCTAAATTTGTAATAAATGTATATGTATGCTGTCGACTTGTACTAACATCTATTCTCTTATTTCCAGTTTTAGTCTGTTATCCATTCACTTTTTTATTTGAATTTATATTTTTCTTTTCCTCAAATAGATATATCCGAGTAATAGAATTTTAACGGTGACTTGTTTTAGAAAACAATCTTTATGTGTAATACAAGCAAATCAATTAGTGATTAAGTGATCACAGTCTAAAGCCAATAAAGCCAAGATTATTTTGAACATCAAAGCTAAGATATATTAGAGCAAATTAGAAACAATTCTTTATGTATTATTTCTACTATGAAGAATAGAATAAAGTAAACATTAAATCATATCTAAAAACACAACAAATGTAAATATTCTAAAAGACGGTCATAAAAATATGCAGAGAAGAAGATAGAGAATCTCACTCACTCCAATCTTTGAAGCCGCCTTGTCAACCTTATCACTCCTCTACCTGACATCATTTTTTTGTAGTTTTCCTCCATTTACATTTACAAGTGTGTCACTGTTATACTCATTTGACACCATAATTCAACCTGACACCATCATTTGACATTAGTTATGACGTAGTTCTACTCAGCGACTCCATCTGCCTCAACCTGACAGTATCATTTGTTTTAGTAACTATATTCAACAGAGTTTTACATAATACATGTAAAGAAAATAGAACTATGAAGAAGATAGCAGCATAACTAAAAAATCAAAGAAGGAAAGACTTTACTAATAATATAAAAAAGAGGAATGGTTCAGAGCCACTACCAATATCAACAATGTTTGTTATGAACATTCGTCTTAAAGTTCTTGTTTGCACAGTTCTTATTTGCACAACTAACATAAGTTTCATTCCCTTAATGTTTCCTAGTTTCAATTAAAAGTAAACAAAAGATGAAAATAGTATAATACTAATTTGCAGGAAATATATAAAACTACTATAAATGACTTTACTTGTTTAATAATATACGTTCCAATAATATTACAATTACAAATTTTCTGATAATAAAATTTAAAATAATTTATTATATTATTTAGGATAGAAGAAATAATGTAGAAATATGTATATGTATCACGCTTTCTACAACAATATGCTAATGGGATCCTCTGCTTTTGGAAAGTAATATCTATTGAATAAGATTAAGGTCAAAGAACTTCTTGTTCGAATAGTTCCCGAATCATACAATTTTCAGTTATATTTTATGTAAAGTATACATATTTACAAATTGTGAGCTTAGTATGGACTGAACATTGTGACTGATTTTGAGTATAATTTATATTATATCTAGAAATTTCTAATAATGTTATGTTATATAGAGCAAAATATTTAATATTTGTGTCTATACCCCATTTTGCTAGATAAATACCTTTTTGATTTCAAACCAAACAATAGAAAGATGATTGTTAGTTTCCTAGAAATCTTAAGTTTCTCGTGTAGAAGAAGTTGCTATGGTGTCAAAGATATAAAACCAATTATACATATTTTATTCTAAAATATAAAAGTTTTTTTAGTAATGGGTCAAATGAAAGCATGATCATCATTTTTTGTTTTAACTTTGAGTTAGGTTATGTAACTTATGTTCAAGTCCCCACAAAAGGTCATTTTTAATTTCTTTTTCAGCATACATATACAAACCTATGTACTACTTGATAACTATGGAGCATCTAAAGGAAGATTAATCCAAATTTATCCAGATAATTTCTAAGCAATTAATCTTTAGTTCATATACAGTAGCAAAATATATTCAACTTAACAACAAAAAATGATAAATAAATGGAACTGGTCAGCTTTATATACATGTAAAATATGCTCGAGTTTTTATCAGATTCACAACAAATTTTATCCTTAACTTCCAATAATAAAGTGTGTGACCTCAATTCCATGTCTACCTACTATTTTACCACAATTTGATATTGAAAAGACAGAGATATAAATTTTTACTATCATTATTTACACACAATAAACGCTGTGTCTACGTGATTGCTAGTTGTTTGTTTCATACTGGCAGCAAGTGACAAATATTAGTAGTGTATAATTGGGATTTGCAACCAATGTTCAATCTCTTTGAATGACAAACTACAAATCATATCCATATTATCAAAGATTCATATACTCTCATCAAAGTCATACCAATTGTTCCTAGAAGGGATTTTTCACTGGAATGGAAAAGAATAAATTGAACAAAGATAAAACATTCAAAAATATAAAAACAACAATCAAATTAAGTTTTATTTTAGAAAATTTCAATCATTAGCATCGACAATGTTAGATGGTCACTTCAACTAAGCCTCAATTTACAGTAGATAGGAAAAAAGTTAGTTAGCATGTGATTGAATAAAAAATAAAATAAGTTTCAATACCATTAACTGTAGAAATATACTGGCAAACATGAACTTTCAATAACTTTTAGATTGATTAACTACATTCCTGAGACACAAATAAATTTACTTTGGAAAATATGGTCCCATCTTTATAGAAATCAACATAAAGACATTACAGATACTAGCAAATCTTACAAAAAAATGAAAAAAAAATGATAAAAAGAATACACTATGTTGGAGAATCAGCAGTATTCCATATGTTGTAGTCATATTATGTCTCAAAAAAATTGAACTGACTTGAAATCGGTTTTCAGTATCATAGAGGAGAATCTAATTTAAAAAAACCGGGAAGAAACCAAAAAAATTATGACATAAAACAGCCTAGAAACCAAAAATATTATACAACCGTAGACTACCTTAAGATATAAATTAGTTTGGTATCTTAATAATGAAACTATACTCTAGCATACCTTAGTTATACAATCCAAATAAGGAAAATTTGGATTTTGACAATGAAGCATATTGTGTAGTGTCATTAATTTTTCTTCTTCTTTTCTTGAGAAGATTTCCATATGTCCATGTCATCCAAAATTTTTAAGGGGCAGCTCAGAGGCTTATGACTATAGATAATGAGCCATACTTTTGAATGAATATTTTTCCATGATATATTGTTATGGTATTAATACTCAAATTAATGAAAAAATATTTAATAAATTGGATGACAAGAAGACTCATGTTAGTGTTCCTGGGTATAATGGTCCAACCATATTTATAATCACATAACTTATAGAAATAAAGTTAATACTTACAGTCACTGGTGGATTCTATGCAAGCAAGAAGGTCCGCTCTTCCTAAATCCCCAACTTATTGCTCTGCTTATATTTTGTAAACATCCAGTTGGTATATAGTAGATACACATTAAACTTTTCCAGCCTAGTTATAATTACATATCGTACAAGTTTTAGTGAGTCCCAAATGAAATTGGCTTTAATATGTGTGTGTGTGTGCATAACTTGCGATAAATCTGCATATCTATGTACATTATGTTTTCCAACCAGACAATTTGTAGATATGTGTCCCTTAGACTGAGAATTAATAGCTAAACAAACAAATATTTTAAACCGTATGGCTGCACACATGATAAATTCTTACTTGGATTTCCCAACGTACATCTATAACTAGTTAAGTTATCCAAATGTACACTCTTTCTAGTGTATGATGGTTAACGATATACACAAACGCGGCTACATTATGATATATGGTGACGGGTACGTGTACATTTATATGAGCAATTAACATATAAATGTGGCTATTATCATATATACATTTTAGTAACTTCCTGACATATAAACTAGCAATTGGTTACTGAGATATTGATGCTTTTCTGATAAAATTTCTCTCGTTAATTTGTAATGATCATTAAGTCTACTTCAGACTTTTTAATGATTGTACTAATACATGGAATAAAAAGCAGGAACTCTGAATAAGGTAATAATTTATTTATTTTAGTGAAAATTAAGAAAAAAATAGAAAGTGGTAAAATATTCAGATGATGTAGGTTTCTAATTTTCTTTTTTTCAAGGAAAACATTTCCTTTTCATGAAATACATACATCATAAATTAAAAAACTTAACGTAGATGGTCGAAGTGTAAGAACCGAAGATGCAACCTTTGCTGCTAAATACTGAATGACTTTGAAATTAGTGTGAAAAGAAGTTTCTTTCTTAAATGCTAAGGTGGTAACAGTGGTAACTTTATAGAGAAATAGTTATAAGTTGCCAATCTTCAAAATGATGTTAGCTCTCTAGAGAGTTGCAAGTCTATAGAAATAAAATGATTTTAATATAATGGTACAAAATCATAAACTGTATCTTATAAATGATTTTAATTAATATATTATGCCTACATAAATGAATAAATGATAACTTTGATGAAATTATTGGCAAAGGATAAACTTAATAGACATGGAACTGGATTAGAGATTCAATCCTGTAAGCACAAAAGAAAACAATCGAATGTGGATATGTCATATGTGTATATTACCGAGTCAGTGATAAGCATATGAACCTGAATCAACTCCAATATCAATCTTCCCTATAAGGTGTTTATTATGTTCATTTCAGTAATTATTATATTAGTCATGGGAATCAGGCAACCATCAACTCTCTGTTTCAGATCCACTACCTAAGAAACCCAAAACCGATGGAAACTACTCAGAAATCAACATCAGTTTCTTATAGTATATGAACAACTGTGAGAAAAATCATCAGTATTCAATTTTGAGTACTTCCACTCATATTAAACATCAATATATTATAAAAACTGAAATGGTCATTGTTTGCTGCAGAAAAGTAATTACATTTTCTTTCATTGTACGAACTAATAGAATGCGATGATAATAATCAAGAATACTATTTAAGTACTGCATGAGATGTTCTTCTCTAGATTCAAACATTTATCTAAGGGGTATAGTTGCACCTTTTTTCTTAGGTAATCATTTTGTTTTAGTACTAGTGTACAACTTTTATTTAAATAATTGTATATTGAAAAGGATGAACAAGTGTTGTTGCCCAGCCGTGCTCAGTTCATGTTCATCATGCCGCGATTAGCGAAGCTTCTTTAATAGGCATTATGCCTGCTCAAACTTCTCCTGCACATAATTCACATGCATACCCTATGCACTTTCATGCATAGTTTGCAAAATCAATAGCTTCAGGACCCCAAGTTTTCACTTTAATTCCCCATGCTTTGCCAAATGAACAAGCCTGTGATTTTCTTTCTTAATCCCCTTTGCAGGCCTCCGCTAAAATTCTTGTCCCATTGCCTGCCGGTCAACCAACCGTCTCTGCAGGTTCTTATGAGTGGCCAGACCCTATTCCAGTTCCTCATGCACTGCCTGTGTTTTTACCCATGCATATCAATCTACTCATTGTGCTTCACCTTCACAAGCTGCTGCATCTTCTCAACATGCAGTATCTTATTGCGCCACAACCCTGTCACATGTTTACTCCCAACCTCATCACGCTAGCATTTCATGTGCTTTCCATGAAGAGCATGCTTCTCCTCTTCAAGCCGTTTAACCATAGACTTCAGAAAGGCCAACAACAGCTTATTAATGCCACGGGACTCACTAAAACTCAATGTTATCATGATCAAATACCAAGCAATTCACAAGATATTTCTCTTTTGTTATTCTGGCCCCTCTTTAAGTGATTGACAATGCTTAAGGTGGTGATGGGATCGAAAGATACACTAAATTTGCATTGTCAAGCGAGAGATTTAAAGGCAATATACTTCAAAGAATTTATGATGCTCTAGATTTCAAGTACGGTTCTATAACGTGCAACTATAGTAAGGAGAGTTAGAATTTCTGAGAATTGTAACAGATATAAAAGAAATGGTATTTGTCTTTATTTCTGAAATACTCAGTAATACAAATGTAATACAGAACAGTTTATTTATACAAAGCATTCTTGGGCTTAATATAAAGAGCCCATGATCCGAAAATACAAAAGGAAAAGATAGCAGCCCTTGGATGGCTTGTATGGCTGAGATGTAATAGGCTGAAGGATGCAGATTGCAATATAGCCAAGGAAAGATGAAAGCACACTTCACATTATCTTTTACTCCCTCCCCTCAAACCCGATTAGGTTTAGGGTTTGCGAGATAAGATAAAAACATGACGGCGCCTCCTTTGAGAGAGATGCGACTCAGCGATTTAGTAGCTCAGACATTATTCTGGTATGAAAACAACTCTTTGAGATCTCTGGTGTGGATCAGCAGCATCGACGTTGAGTTCCTCTCTAAGTCTCGAGAAGTTGAGTTTCGTCAAAGGTTTAGTAAGTATATCTGCCTTTTGGTGAGCAGACGGTATGTAACCGACTTTTAGCTTCTCTTTAATCACTTGTTCTCTTATGAAGTATAGATCCAGTTCTATGTGTTTTGTCTTAGAATGAAGAACTGGGTTGGATGATAAAGATATAGTGCTCACGTTATCATACCAGATTGTTGCTTTTTTGTTAGAAACAATGTTTAGTTCACTTAAAAGTGATTCTACCCACATCACTTCTGCTGTTGCACTAGCCACACTGCGAAATTCAGCCTCAGTGCTGGATCTTGATACGGTGCTTTGCTTTTTTGCACTCCATGATATAGGATTTTTCTCTAAGTAGATGCAATAGCCTGAAGTAGATTTGCGGTCATCAGTGTATGTGCCCCAATCTGCATCAGCGTATGCATTTATGTTGAATGATTGACTTGATTTTAGGATGAGTTCATGATTGATAGTGCCCTTGAGATATCTGAGTATCCTTTTAACAGCTTTCCAGTGATTGTCTAAGGGATTTTGCATATACTGACTGATTTTGCATATACACCATTTAAAAAAGCATTATTCACATCTAATTGCCTGATGCTCCAATTTCTACTTAAAGCAATTGTTAGTATAATCCTGATAGATGATGGCTTCACAACAGGGGAGAATGTTTCAGAAAAATCAAACCCATACTGTTGTGAATACCCCTTTGCAACTAACCTTCCTTTATGTTTAGAAATTGAACCATCAGCATTTTTCTTTAATTTGAATGTCCATCTACACCCAACAATATTTTTGTTTTCTGGTCTTTTGACAAGAACCCAGGTTCCCTTGTTAACTAGAGCATTATATTCCTCTTGCATAGCAGCCCTCCATTTATTATTTTGAGCAGCTTCTATGTAAGAGGATGGTTCTTCTTGATTTATGGTGGTGTTGATGATTTTTGGTTTATGTATACCACACTTTGCTCTAGTTAGCATTGGATGAATATTGTCATTATTTCTGATAATGTTGTCTGAATTATTTTCAGAGTTGTTGTGAGCCGTAAAGCCATTACTAGCATCTTGACTATCACTTTGGTTGCTAATCTCTTGATTATCATCCTTGCTGCTGATCTCCTGACCTTGAGTACTTTGATTGTTGTTATCACCTTCCCAATTATCTTGCCCTTGACCTGGTTCCCTAGTGGGCATGGTGAGTTGAGGGCTGATGGTTGTGCCTTTACTTGTAGGCTGAGTTGAGGTGCAACTTTGATCTCATCAGGTAGATCAGTTATAGTAAGCTTTGCATTTCTTACTTTTTCAGTGGTTTTAATATCAGTGTTGCTATATGGATATACATGTTCGTTAAATCTTACATGTCTGGAAATATATATCTTTCCTTTATTGTCAAGACACCTATATCCTTTCTGGTTGTTACAGTAGCCTAAGAAAGTACATGATTTAGATCTGAAATCTAATTTGTGAGTATTATAAGGTCTTAAGCATGGAAAACATTGACAACCAAACACCTTTAGGTGTTTATAATCTGGTTTGACCTTAGTTAGCACTTCTTGTGGACATTTGAACTTGAGATTCTTTGTTGGTAGTAGATTTATCAAATGCACAGCAGTATTAAATGCTTCTGGCCAGAATTTTAAAGGCATAGAAGCCTGTGCTAATAAGGTCAGACTAGTTTCGACAATATGTCTGTGTTTCCTTTCAATGATTCCATTTTGTTCTGAAGTATATGGACATGTAGTCCTGTGATTAATCCCTTTTTTTTCAAAGAAGATTTTTAGTGGTAGAAATTCCTTTCCACCATCAGATTGAAAGGTACAGACATGATTTCCAGTCATGTTTTCAACCTTGTTAATAAATTGCATAACTATATTACTAGCTTCAGATTTTGTTTTTAGCATGTAAATCCATACAAATCTTGAGTAGGCATCTATAAAAGATATATAATATTTGTAACCATAGTCAGAACTAATAGGAGCTGGACCCCATAGATCACTGGCAATTAATTCAAGAGGTTTTGTGTAGTTGGTGTGTGAATCTGGAAATGCAAGTTTATGACTTTTTCCCAATTGGCAAGAAGCACATATATATGAGTCAGAAATATTACTAAAGGGAATGTTATTACTAGTCATGACATGTTTTACAATCTTAGCACTGGGGTGTCCCAGTTTATAGTGCCATAAATCGGAAATACTATTGTTCATGACATTCATTATACAATAGTTCTCTTTGTTTTCAGAAATGTTTGAATTACAAAAGTCAAATTTCTACAACCCGTTGTTTTCTTTACCCTGCAAAATGATTTCTCGAGTTAGTATATCTTTAACTATGCAATTATTTGGATAGAATTCAAAAAAGACATTGTTGTCTTTTGCGAATTGGGAAACACTCATTAAATTTTTTTTAATTGAAGGAACCCTTAATAAGTTTTTTAGAAATAATTTCTTGGGTCCATTTATGCTTGCATTTCCAGTGTGTGTAATGTGAACAGTTTTACCATTGCCAACAAGAAGATTTTGTGTACCTTTATATTCCTTGTTGCCCAAGTTTAAGTTGCTAAGATTGTTGGTCACATGATTGGTTGCTCCTGAGTCTGGGTACCAGCATTCATCATCATCTGCTGTAGCAGTCTCAGTGTTAAGAATCTCTGTTTGACCATTGTTGTTGTCTTTGGGCCTATCTACTGTATTGATGTTAGTATTGCTATTTTGCTGTGATGGAGTAAAGTTCTTGTTGAATCTGAAATAGCATTTATTTGCTCCATGACCATATCTTTCACAAATTTGACACCTTATTTTATTGTTGTTGTTGTTGCTCCTGCCACCTCTTCTTCCTTTGTTGGATGGTCCTCCTCTCTGATGGTTGTTGAACTGACCTCTTCCTTGGCCTTGTTTGCCTTTGTTGTAAGTATAGTTGACAGATATGTCTGAACTTACTGTTTTTCCATGTTCTATTCTTCCTTCATGTGATAAGAGAGTAGAATAGACGAACTGTAGTGAGGGAGTAGGTTCCATGGTAGATATAATTGCCACAACAGCTTCATATTCGCTATCTAGACCACTGATTGTGACGACCCGGAATTTTTGAGCATTTGAAATAGGAATATTTAATTAATTTTAAATATTCAAAAGATAATTATTAACTTTAATTTCAAATATCATTATTGATTAGACAAGTAATTGTTGAATTTAAATTATTGAAATTGGTAAATTATTGAATCTGGAGCTTTAAGCCTGTTAAAAATAATTTGAAGACTTATAAAATTTATATAGATAATACTGAAATGGATAGAAGTGTTGGAATCAGCTTTAAAAATGGTTTGTTATGTTTTGAAATTTTATATCATTTAAATTGAATTTGAAAGTAGCCTTCCGAGGCATAGTCTCGGAATTTGACGAAATCAGTTCCATTGAGTCCGTAATATTTTATTATTGCCAGATTCTAATTTCCGTAGCAATTGGAATCGTTACGTGAGCGTGTGATATATATATAACGCACTGACAAGAAAATCGATAACTGAATATATAACGAAAGAATTTTATACTTTGACTGGTCAAATTTCCCTGAACTGAAATAATATCATCCCGATACTTCTACACTTCACTTCAGTCGCTGTAGCGAGACATATCTTCCACGCAAAGCAACCCCACGACAGGCATCTTTCCTCTTTTAGTTTTAAAGCTCGGTCAACACTTAAGAAAAGGAGAGAGAGTGAGTTCGAAATTAAAATTTATCACAAAGGGGCGATCGCGTTTCCATCTCTTCAACCGTCAGCTGGAAGCAAATCAATACATCTCGTTCGCAGCCAAAGCTTGAGGTCGAGATCGAACAAATTGTTCAAACGTAATCGCGTGAGATAGAGGGGCGACTCGATTGGCGATCGCAAGAGGGATGTCGGCGTCGAGTTGGGCTGCCGCTTCGTGGTACAGCAGTGAAGTGGGGGAGGAATCGTGAATTCAATTCGAGATAGGGAAGCATGAGGCGCGATGGGAGGTGAGCGATCGATGTAGGGTTGGTCGCGATTGGTTTGCGAGGTGGGAGGCACGTCAACTTGAAGGTTTGGATCGCGAGGTGTTGGCCGAAGTCGTGGGAAGGCGTGGGTAGATCAAGTCTTGGTGCTCGAGATTTTGTAAGGTATTTTAACTTCTTCTTTTTATAAAAATAAGTAATAAACATTCAGGAAACAGTAATTTTACATTTTTGTTTGAACGACAGTGACTATAATCTGGAATTTTGTTAACTATAGAAATATAGGGTTTTTAAAGAAATGTTATATGGAGTTTATTAAGAAAAGTGAAAGGCAGATCACTAAAGTGTAGATTGTTTGTAGATTGTTTCAAAAATGATAATAATAAAATGGAATGGGTACACATATGTAACTATTTTTATTTAAAGCTAAAATTTAAATTATGGGGAATAATTTGGTTTATTTGGTTAATTAACCTATATATATATATATTTAGTTACTAAAAATAATTTACCTAAGGAGAATTAGTTTAAAATTGAATAATTAGTTGTTTAAAATTAAACGGAATTAATGGTTCAATTAGTTCGAATATTAACAAGACATCTAATGATTATTCAAGGTTAAAAATCAAGAAACCAAGGCAATATTGGAATGGATTGCAAATAGAAGCAAAGGTGAGTTAATCTCACTCAGTTAAATTATAATTTAAATTTAATTGGTTAAATTTAAATATTGATGGATGGTTGAATTGATTGATTTGATTGATATGGTATATAGTAGTATATACCAATATATATATATATATTGGCATATGTATATATTGGAATTGTTATTCCCGCATTATATAGTGGATGAGACCCTATGCGCCGCATAATAGCGGATGATATTTTATAAAACCCATATACCGCGATATTCCACTTTGAAGTGGAATTGGTATTGTGCTAACATCTGTGGATGCAGGGAAACAGGTTGGAGGGATCCAACTGGATTCCTCAAAATATTTAATTTTGTTTAAATATTCTGTGATATGATTTTTGATATCCTATGATGATTTATATTGGATAATCTGGTTGGATTGAATTTCCCAGTATAATGAGTTATCAAAAGCAATTGAATTGAATTTTGGAAAGAAATAAAAGAGTAAAATTTAAGTTAAATAATTCTAGTGAATTCGAATAAATTAAATAAGGAAGTGTAAAAGAAATAAAGAAATTTCTTAATTCGAACAAATATGGGAAAAGAGGATTTTGAATTTAATAGTGAAGAAATAAATCTTTAACTAAGGTGATATTATTTAAAAATATAAAAGAATTGATTTTATTGAAATTTAAAGATTTAATTTAATTAAAATATTAATTGAAGAAGTTTGGAAATCCGAAATTGGTATTTTAGTTAAAAAAAAGGGTTTTAACTCATAATAAGGAAATAAAAGATGAAAGTTAATGTATTTGAAATAATTGAAGTAAATAGGGAAATTTACTTCAAAGTAAAGTAAAATGGAAATCAATTGGAAATTGATTTAAGTGTTTAAAAACTTGGATTTTTAAAAGAGAAATGAGATTTTGGAGATGTAAACTGGGTTTATAAAGTAAAATAAAATATCAGTGGATATTTGAGAATATAAATTCAAGATGGGAATTTATAAAAGGATATGGATTGGTTTAAAAATAAATGTTAATTTATTTTTAAAAGATGTGAAGAGAAGTGTATTTCTCTGGATAGTAAAGTACGTTTTCAAAGCAATTTTTAATATAGGTTAAAAGTTCTAATTTGTTTTAAAATGCATGTTTTAGGAAATTGATTTTTTTCTAAAGGTTAATTTCCAAAGTAAGTATTTTCAAAAATATATTATTGTAGTAATTATATAAAAGTGATTTGCTATTATGTTTTAAAAAGAGAGATTTAGTTTATATTTGTAAAGTGGTTTCATTTTAAATATTCCTTAAGTATATATTTTGTTAAGGTATTAAAGTAGTTTTTAAATTTCAATATTATAAAGTATATTTATAGTAAAGTGCTTTTAAATTATTTTTAAATCTAAAGTATTTTGTACTTGGTGTTTCAGAGAAATAAATATTTGGGAAATGTATTCCGTAAGCGGAAACTGTTTGAAATTTGTTTTCAAATGAGCTTTGAAAATTTGGAAATATATCTTGGAAAGATATTTGGGCAAATAAATAATGTGGAAAATTATTTATTGTGTGATGGTTGCTTGTGGATGTTAATTGATAGTTAAATAACCGACTATCAATATTGGCCAAATGCGTTGATCGTTTCGAAGAGACCGGGATCGAGTTTCCGTATACCAGGATTCTAGGTCTGGAGACTCGAATACCACTTCGATCCGGTTTGTACGTTTCGTGTAACGTGTTCAGAGTCGAAGATGGAGCTGTGAAGTGCAAGGGCTGGTCGCTACTAATCCTGAGGATATTTCCAAAATGGATGTAGTAGGAATAGTGCCTTCGGTTCCGTTCGAACCCGGGACGGACTTGTATGGACGAATGCTTTCGTGACATCGTCAGGTGGACGATGGGCATTCTAAGGGATATGTTCTGAAAAGGTATCGTTTAGCCTCGAGCCTCATCAACCGGGAATGACTGAAAATCAGGGGTTATGCAGCAAGGCTTCGTGGGTAGCCCCCACTTGAGAGTAAGGTCATCCCTGTCTAGATGTCCCTTTTATTTCGGCTTAGTGGTGCGGTTGCTGATCCCAACCGTGGGGTGATCTTATTTGGAATTATCCAGTAAGGGATGATTCCGGTCTTGTGTTGCAGGGGAGCGGGCGTACTCCTCGGTACTGTGATCTAGGCCACGTACTGTGACAGGTGGTACCCCAGTGCCTAGTCATTCGTTGGAAATCCATTCTCCCTACGTGCCTGTACGGTTTTGATTGTGCCCAACTATTGTTGAAATGTGAGATGCAAGCATTTTAGCTAGATTCTATTTTACTTTCTGTAGGCACTATTATAATATCAGAGGATTTTGATATAAAGTGTTTTAGCTATCGTAAGGTAAAAACCCGACATGTTTATTTGTGGCGTGGTCTTACGAGATGCTTTTATTTTCAAAAGGATTTTTGAAACTTTAATAAATCAATTGAGTGTGATTTTCTCACGCTGGTTTTCCAGACTGACTCGGGTATTGTTTTATATGATGCTCGGGTCAGACCGAGATAAACAGGTTCAGGATATGATGCTGTGGAGCTCAGGAGACGAGCTGGATGACGATACGTACTCTCGTACTTGCTATTATTTTTCCGCTGTGTATTCAGTTGTATGTTATGGATGTTGATGTACTCTGATGATGTATTCTGATGATGTATTCTGATGATGTATTGTATAAACCGATATAGTTTTTGATTTGTGTAAAGATCTGTTGATATATATTATATTTTATTCCGCTGCGATGGTTAGATTCTGATGTTGTTTTCTATTTTTCTTCTTCTACCTCTTCTTCTTAACTAAAATGGTTCGATTTTCCGGGCCTGGAAAGTCGGGTCGTTACACTGATTATGTATAAAACATGTTCTGAATCAGAAATTATGTGTCCTGCAGAGGCTAGTTGATCACATAAATTTTTGACTTTGAGTAGATATTCATTCATGGTCATTTCATTCTTCCTAATGCTCTGTAATTGCCTTCTATGATGCATGATTCTTGCAGATGACTGAGATGTGAAATTTCTTTCAATAGTTTCCCATACTTCTTGAGCAGTTTTACAGCCTATAAGTTGTGGTAAAATGGATGCACTTACAGATGACATCATCCAGGCACAGACGAGACTGTCTTGTCTCTAGTGTGCTGTATATTCTTGATTTACCACCAATTTGTCTTCACTGTCTTTGACAAATTTTGGTGGTGTAATTTTAGTACCAAGAATATAATCCTCTAATCCATAACCTCTAATAGATGTCTCTACTTGTAATTTCCAGATCAAGAAGTTGGTTTCATCCAGTTGGATGGAGAGCAGTTGACTCTGAGGTTTGATGGTGGTTTTCATCAGATTATCTACAGGATCTGATTGAGTTCGACTGGGAGAAACTCTTGTGCTGGACATTTGAGGGCTTGTGGCTTCATCTTGACTCATGATGAGAGATGAATGATGTCATAAAATAGGTATAATGATTCAAACCTGAGAATCTTGAATTAGGAATAAAAGAGAAAGTTATGTAGTTGAATCTTGATGTTGTCTTGAGAGCTTAAGTGATGATTTTTCTTTTAAGAGCCTCTCTGATGAGTTTTCTTGATGCACTTGTATTCAACTGAAACTTTTTCTTGAACTTCTTGATCGGTTTTCAAAAAGGGTTTGTTAGAAATCTTTATACCACCAAGCTTTCAGTGGAGTTCAGATGCAGCCAGATAGATTAACTGGCGAGGCACTGATCTCTGGTGATTGCAGCAACTCTTAAATGAGAAGATGCTGAATCTTTGATGAGAGGAGTCCAAATGATGATGTTTAATCTGATGGATGAAGATCTCTGATTGTCTGGTGCAGTTAGCACATAAGAATGCTCTGATACCAAGTTAGAATTTCTGAGAATTGTAACAGATATAAAAGAAATGGTATTTGTCTTTATTTCTGAAATACTCAGTAATACAAATGTAATACAGAACAGTTTATTTATACAAAGCATTCTTGGGCTTAATATAAAGAGCCCATGATCCGAAAATACAAAAGGAAAAGATAGCAGCCCTTGGATGGCTTGTATGGCTGAGATGTAATAGGCTGAAGGATGCGGATTGCAATATAGCTAAGGAAAGATGAAAGCACACTTCACATTATCTTTTACTAGGAGCGAAAAATTAAATTGAGAGCGGGATCTTAAAACTATCATCATTGTTATCAATAAAGAAGCTGGGTCATTTGAGCTCCTCTTCGCTAACCAGCCCATAGTGGAGGGAAGAGTGGGTCCGTTGTCCACCGAGTTACGATGGCTTAGTTTTAAATCCGGCTAGTGCATGTAGTTTATCTATTGATGAGGTTACTTAGCGTGTAGCACGCAGAATGTGTATAGTAATGTTCGATTTATTAATTGACTGGTCCAACTGAGGTGGTACCGTACTATTTTACACAAAATTCTACTTGTTTTTGCTATAAAACCATTATAGCATGTAAATTATTTGACAAAATTTATTCACTAAACAAACGAATCTTTGAATATAGGATAGTAACTCAAAATTTAACATGTGATTGATAGGTATTTTGGTGTATTGGATTATAAATAGTGATGTGATCATTATTAACAAATTATTGAGGTTTTAATCGAGTTTTTCATATACAATTGTCTTTGATTCTATCAAAATGTTAGTTATTCATTAATTTTCCTCGTACCTTTGTCATACTTTTTCATTGAGTGGTAAAATCAACCCCCATTATGCACTTGAAAGAATAAATGTCTACTTGCTATGTTAAACCCAAAATATCTATCAATCAATTTAGTAGGCCAAAGGACTGTTAAGTAATTTCAAATCCTAATTTATAATTTTCTTACATGAAACTTTTACCAAAAGTGTTCATTTCTATGTTTACACAACTCTTGTTATTTCATTGAATTTAACTTCACTTTTGCCTCAACAAAGTTAAGGGAAAATGCATGAGAAAGGCCAACTCAAATTTATGGATGTTATTATTTTTGAAAAGTCTCAACTATTCCTCTTCATTGCAAATCACGCTTCGAACCTCTACAATATGAACCAACTTTTCAAGTGCATAATCCTTTCAATTTTAATGGTACCTCAAATTTTCTTGCAAATTTTTTCCATGTTTTTTTCTTAGTGCACATAAATCATCTTTTAATACATGTTTTTATGTACATGGTAACTATTTAATAGATGAAAAAATCACCATATCATTCTCCCCATGATTTCAATAAATATAAAAACATTTTTAAAGAGCAGAGTCCACCACTAACACATCCACCAGTAAAAGAGGTATCTAAATTTTATGTTAAGTTTATAACATCTATTAAAATATTCTTTGGCACAAAATATGATTTATATTTGTAGAAAGATATACCAAGATAGCTAAACCATGACATGGTAAATTTGAGGAAGTAGAGGGAAATCATGGTAAAATCGACAAGGTAATAAAATCAGAAGCAAGTGAAAATTTAGAGGTGGAAAAAGAAGTGGGCAGGCCTCTTTCAGGGAAACAATAAGAAAGTTATAATCGGTAGCCAAATTTAGGCAAGACTTCCTTATTTAACAAACAACGAAGTTTCTTGATTCAAAAAGATTGCATTAGTATAAGAGAAGCCACAGATGAACCTACGACTCAATCACTGGAAGATCATGATATGCTAAACAATAACTTATGAAGAAAGTATAAATAATAATACAACCGAAATAAGTAGCTAAAAGCTGGTCCACTGATTGGATAGATAAAGGGAAAATTCATTATTTTTCTTCTTTTACACTGTATAATTTACAAACTAGATCCTCAACTCTTAGAATTGCTAGTTGAGTATGAAACTTTTGTTTTTGTTTTAGAACTGAAACTTAAAGGTCCAATTGTTGCCTTTTAAGTATAACCGTTAAAAATCATGTAATTCTTTTGGCTGTTTTTCTTTTATCAAATTTACAATTTATCATTGTTTGGATTTCACTTTAAAAAGATTGATTTTATGACGACCCACATTTCGAAAGGTTTAAATCGACAATAATCCACATATGTCCGACTTAAACAATTCAGAACATAGATAATCAATAAGGTTAATTAAGAAAAATAAGAAAAGAAGAAGAAAACAAACACAGAATCTTGCAGTGGAACGATAAAATATAATAATCAAATAAACATTTCATGAAGCTGTTTATATTATACATTCGATTATAATTTATACAACATTTATCAAAGTTATATATACATCATGGATAAATAAAGTAATGCAGCAGACAACATGATGCAGGAATAATAATAGTAATAATATACCGAATCTTCGTCTTCGTCCTCCAGAATAATCTTTAATGCGCTGAAAAACTCAGGGCCGACCCGAGCGTAATGAAAAGACAAAACACTCGAGTTAGGATTAATATATTCTTATGTGAGTCAAATTGATATCGCATATAACATGAGTGTCGTGGCGTCAGAGATGTTACGGTATTACATCTCATATCCAGTGCATAACGTGTGTGCAATAACTCAAGAGATGATACGGGATTTTTCCATCTCTTAAGGATCCGTCAAAATATTTATATGTAGTAGAATATGCTACATATATAATGTCTAATCAATAAAATAAATATTTTTCTTAGCGTTAAGGCTTTACATCGATCCCCCTTAACACGTTTTTAAGCATTGTCATACAGTTTGCATATAAAACACTAGTAAACCGTCGATGGATAGGGATGCATCGTGATATGACAACACTAAATCAAAATCGTAGTGGTCTCAAATAAGGATAAAAGTATGACAAGGTACGTGAGGCAATGCCATAGGTAGGATACTACCACTTTACCCTTCCCGACTGGTGGTAACCTATGACAGCCCACCACGTCCAACACTCCCAAAATCCGAGGGTGCGCACCAATCAATCACAATGTAAATGATGGTAATACGAAGAAGTGTGTCCGCTAGAGGTAGCTAGCCTCATTGGCCGGTACGGCTCCTGTTTTAATCATTTCAAATTGACACAAGTGTCAGACCAATCCATCATCGTTCTCTTTCTTCAAATCCAGCAAACGACACCAAATCCAACCACTTCGTTCTGGAGTCTCCTCCGCGTACACATTTTTTAAAGTGGTTCCAATATTGACAGAGAGTATGCCAATAAAAGGCCCCGGTCTCTTTAACAACCGAACGTCGTTTTACACACCGGTTGGTACTTTTATATTTCAAAAATAATTTAGACTTGATATCAAAATATCATATTCGCTTCAAAATCAAATCCATTTTGAAATCATCATATTACTCAAAATACACCATTTCATTTCAAAATCATTTTCGCCTTAATATCCCGATTTCGCTTCCAAAATTGTTTCGAATTTCAATTTAGGTTATAACTTCATTTTAACCTAATTCGTATTTAAATCCACGATTTAAATATAGACACTTCCCATTCTGACCAGTTTTACTTTTTAGAAAACAGTTTGAAGATTTATAAATAGTTTAATATAAAATAGTTTGAGTATTGAAAATGGTTTATATAAGAAGATAGCTTGAAAAATCAAAATAATTTGTATATTCAAAAAGATAAATTTTAAAACAATTTATAATAAAATAATTTATTTAAAAACAGTTTCAAATTCAAACTGATTCAATTTCAAGTCTTCCAATTCAAATCATTTTCAATCTTAATCCAATTCAATTTAAATCGATTCAATTCCGATTTCAATCCGAGTTAACTTCGATTCTAGTTTAAATTCAAATCAATTTCAACTTCGATTTTTCACATTAATCCAATTTCAATTTTAAATTAATTAATTTCAATTTCAAATTAATTAATTTCATCCCACTTCCAATTTGGAGTTCCAATTCAATTCTCAAATTTAGAACCATTTAAGTTTATCGATTTCAAGTTCAATTTCAAAATATCGCCCTAAATCATTTAATTCAAATTAAACTTCAATGTTCGAATTTAGACTCAAACCTTCGAAATAATTCAATTCCAAGCTCAAGTTTGGAATATCCATTTAAATTTACCTTTACTTAAATAACTTCAGAGTTTAAGTAGAAGTTCAAATCTTTTTAACCAAAATTAACTTCAACATTTCAAACTAGAATTCGTGATTAATTGAAACTTCATAAATTTAATTTTTATTTCTTTAAATCAGAATAATTTAAATAATTTCAAAACCAAGACTTTTAAAATTATTTAATTTAACCAATCCGGTGTTCGTATATAATTTTCTATCATATGGCCAAGTGATCAGTTATTTTTATTTTAGTTTCAGGGATGGATATATATCATTTCAATCCAAAATAAATGTCATAGGTATATATCATTTCAACCTATTTCTTAATTTATTCGAAATAATTCAATTTACAGTTTATATACTGTAAATAATTTACAGGGTGATAACACGATATATAAAAATAAATAAACATCCAATCATCCAAATATCAACCAATTGACATCCATCATAAACAATCGTCCAAACAGCCAACAAATCTCAACAGTTATATATTTATTAGCAATCGGGAATTTAACTAGCAGTTAATTTCAGTTTAACTATTAATTCAAAATTCCTAGCATATAAATTTCTATATCGGTTTCTGTGTCAGTTACATTATCAAAAACCAATCAATAAAATTAAACCACCTCATGGTTTTTATTTAACTAATCATAAAAATATTTTAGTACTTGTGAGCGTTAAAACACTCACCTTTTATTTTCTATTGTCGCTTTCGCGTTTGATTTTGATTAAATTCGAACGCATTCGAATTTAACTGAAAATTCGAATGATTCAAATAGCAACGAATTCAACTTCATAGCGTAGATGGCATCAATATGAATCCAACGCAAGAAACGACACTCGAATCTGACCTCGTATGAACACAATACGAATTAATAAACATTCGAAATAAATTATAAACTTAGTTAACACTTAAATCTTAAGATAATTACCCACATTAGTTTGATCATGTGAGTAGTTCTCCCACTCATCTTCACGCTCGCCCTAGGTCATGAAAACCACGCTCAACCTTCCGCATCCACGAACCATCGCATGCATCTCCGGCCTGCCGCGCCACCTGTACCTACCTCTATGAGTTGCCTCGCCTCCCCATTGTGCTACGCCGCCGGTCTCTTGCCCGAACACCCCACGGTTCGCCTGAACTAACCGAAACTATCGCGAGTTCAAATGGGAACTATAGCCGCCTCGAAGCTCCGATCAACCCCAAACTCGGTCAGCAATTAGCCCTCAAGATGCTCTTCGACTTTCCTTCAGGCATCGTCGTCAATCGTCAACCATAGACGATGAATTTTGCCATTTTAGATCTGCGGTTATCGGCGATTTGTAGTCGATCCGCTGCGTCGATGACGATCATGACCATTGATTAGCTTCATCTTATCGTGCTCTACAACTTTGTAGTAGAAGTTGAAGGCTGAAAGTGGACAGATTGGCGCCGTTGGTTGTGGATCGTTGGATTGAGGTGTTTGATATTGGCTGTTTATATTATTAGGGCCGGCTGAAATTTGTGAATGCAAATGAATGGGAGAGGAAGTGATTTTAAAGATCTCAATCGCACACTGCCCATGGACCCCAAACTAGACGTGCCCACTAGCGTTATGCACCAAATAACTCTATTCCGGATTCGATGGGGCTATTTCGAAACTCAATTAAATTGCATACAAAAGTTAAATCCTTTGTCGATCAATAAAATTTAATTTTTTTATATGCAACTATTCCAAAATTTACAGTTATTGATGATAAAATATTTCAATTTCAAAAGACATTATTTTCTACCCAAGTGTTCGCTAAAAATTTAATTTATTATTATTTCTCAAATTTGAATTCAATTGAATATTTACATTTCAAAATAATATTTCCATCAATCAATCAATTGTAAATTTAAGTTAAGATGTATAAAATTCCCAATTTCACATTAAACAAATTTCAGTTTAAACAAATTGATTTAACACGTTAATTATTCAACTTCAATTAAATTAAATTCAACGTTCATTTATTTTATCAACCTTGCTTTGTTTCCATTCAACGTTGTTTCTATTATAATACAATGTTACTTACATTAACTTATGTACAACAATTCTCTTTACTTTCTTTAATTAAAATATTTCAATAATTCAACTACAGTAATGTCAATATTAAATTTCAAATGAATTGTAATTATTACCCAATTATTGTATTTTCAATTATAATAATTCAAACAATGTTTGTCATGTTAATTCATATAGCAATTTTACATATTAATTATTAAATAAAATTTTCCCTGTCAGTAACTAAACTTATTAAACTACATGTAATAAATAAACTCATGTTTTCTCTTTTATTAAACATAATCATTTTGTTATTTATTCAACTAGATATTTATTATTCAATTCATCCTATTAGCTATACAACCAATATCAATTCATATCCCATTGATTTGTTTCATTGTCATTTCATGCCATAGGAATTTTGTTCTTTAAATAAATCTATTCAAGTTCATATCAAATAAACTTCATAACTGCTTCCTAATCAGGTTATTTGGCTTCAGTTATTTGGCTTTGGTTATTTGGCTTCGGTGCACTACTGCAAATCTCAACACATTTATAACTTCTTCCTATTTAAGTTGAATAATTACTAATAGGAATATATTTCTCAGTACCATTTTGGAATCAAAGTTGTGCATGTATGTTGAATATTTACTGATAGTGATATGTTTTATGATACCCTTTTGGAATCAAAGTTGTGCATTCACACCAATTTATTGACATGTATAGCTTGTGCATATGAAAGGGCAATATATAGGTATTTAAGATTTGGTCTTCTACAACTAATGAAATAAGGTATGGAAAAGACTAATGTCTTAGACTTGCTCCTAGCAAGCAGCTGGTACAAGGAATGAAGGAAAGAGTAGAATACATTGGAGAAGCATTAATGGCACAGGGCAGCATCTCTACATTTTCAACAGGTGGTCCAAATTCCTAGAAAAGTAAAGTGAGATAAAGCTGGTATTTTTGTATTTTAAGTAACAGAATTGGATTTTGGACATATTCTAATTTTCATTTTTGAAAACTTGTTTTCAAAATAAGTACATCAAAGGCATCTTCTTTATTCTTAAAATATCTTAAGATGAAACCGAAAACAACCATGAAAACTCAAAATGTAAAACATATAATGCAAACCAAACATCACCTAAGTTTTCTATGATGCTTGTCAACTTGGTTAATTCAAAAAAATTAATAAACAAATCAACTAATTTACTAATAATTTAATTTTTTTTGAACTAAAAAAATTATTTTAGTTTGATTGTTAGCAACACCCTTAATTAAAACATGATAAAAAAATATAGAGTTAATGAGATGATGCACATTAACCATTGATGATACATTTTCATATTCGACTTTTAACCAATGAAATGTGGTATGGAAACCACATGAATCTTGTTACACTGCTTTCATCAATGAAATCAAATATATTTTTCCATATTTCATAACTTTGAAAAATAATGAACTGTGTGCTTTTAACCGTAGTCGCAATAACAATTATAGACGTAGAAATCACAACCATTATAGAACATCGTCCAAGTGTATAACATGCCAAATATAAGCAAAACAACATATGTAAAAAAAATTATATCATATGTAGAATAAGATACTAAATATAAGCATAACAGTTGCAATGGAGACAGCTAAAGCAATGAATAGTTTAGGTGAAACAAAATAGGGTTAAATAGATTACCTCGGGACTATTCAACTAGGTTGAAACTTGCTTATGGTTCTTAGCATCGGAATTAGGATTCCAGGCAGTTGAATAAGCGGAGGAAGATTGAGATCGATGGTGGAAATAAGTGATTTTGGTGGCCGGATTTCGACCTAATTGAAATGAGATTTAGATTGACGTCAGAATTGGGGCACGGTTTTTTGGTGGTTGGGTTTTGATTTATGGATCTCTACTGGAAGCAAAAGAAATATGTGATGGAGAGGTTGCGGGTTTCCATTGTGGATTTTGGTGGCTACACTTTTTTCTCCTTCTAAAAGTGATGAAGAGAAAGGAAGGAGAGGGGAGTTCGCAAAACAGATATTCTTTATTCCCCATGGTAAATAAAATGTTTCCTGCCCTTTGTATAGCATTGGATATTTTATATATATTTATTTTATTTGCTTCTAATAGCATACAATAGGGCAACGCTATGTATTGATGCTATGGAAAGCCTAGAATTTTGTAGTGTGTCCAAGAGGCTACATGATCCATTGTATTTAAAGTTTAAGAAATTGTTTTTGGTAAAACTATCAATTCTATTTGTATTTGCTTGGGTGTGCTTGTAGCCCGTTCAAATCAAGTGGGTGTGCTTAGTAGCCCGGAAATCTAGTGCGTGTGCTTGTAACCTGTTCAAATCAACTGGATGTACCTTGAGTCCCGAAATTCAAGAGGGTGTGTCTTGTAGCCTCAGAATCGAGATTGTATTTGGGTTTGCCTTCATGCCCGTTTAAAGATTGGCATTTGAAAAGAAATATGTATAAGCAATTGTACGGGATATGATATAGGAGAAATCCGAACTAGTATAAAATCTCTGGTGTCATCTCTCTAAATCTTTACATTATCTTACTACTTTTATTTTTACCTATGATTGCATTTGTGACTATTTGATAATATAATTCTACGTTGTTAATCTGTGATTTAATATTTATTTTGAAATAGATTTTTAAAGGTTTACATAAGTTAGAAAAAACTATTCACCTCCCCTCTAGTGTTTAATTAGCATTAAGATCCATACTTCCGCACAAAAGGATGTTGTTTTCAAATCCTATATCATGAATTAAACGACCAAACAAAAACTGATTTTAACATGGGTTCATTGTTAGCAATCAGTAGTATGCCATGTACTTATGGTTTAGAAATATTTAAGTATCTTTTAACATTCTTCTTTATGGACACACACTTCCTCTATAATTTGACTAAAAATGAAACCATTAGACTTCTTTATCAAAATATTAGCTTAATTCGTATGCTCGTTTAACGATACTAATGTATCAGCTCTTGGATGCTATCTAGCACTTATAACTCTCGCCGACTTCGTGACATTTAGGTTATCATGTACAAACTATCTACTATAAATTATTATTTAGAATTTCTATTTTAACATAGATGTACCAAAACTTAAAGTCATATTGGACGATGATTTTATGAGTAGAATTCGAACTAAATCAAACATTTGGTTGATGAATATATTACGCTAATTTGAATAATTGAAATTTATGAGCTTGTTCTCATTAATATTTCTTACGATATTCTAATTGCATCGGTCTTCCTTTTCAAGACACACTTGCGATGATGGATCATATCCATTCGGACACCACTATCAAAGTCATATTTTAATAACGTACTTGGAACCCATATTGGATTTAAAGCATCGTACCATATGACAAAGTCTATACTCTTCATGGCTTACTGACAACCATGGAAATTATTATTACTAATGATTCTTTTTCTCGACATTGGTAAGAAACTCATATTATACCTTTAATTTACTACATTTCTTATTAGTCAATCTAACGAGTCAGGTCCATAAGCTTGTTAATTTTATTTCATCGTATGTAATCAGTTTCCATATTAGTATCTTTAGATCATATCCAAGTCCATTATACTACCACTAATTTCTAAAAGAAACTCCTTCGCCATAAAGGTGGAAGTTCTTGAAATAATAATTGTTTCTTAGTATAACGAAATGGGCATTTAGAAATATTAACTATCTTTATACTGACATTAAAACTAGTTTAGTTTTAAGTTTACAAACTTATGTTCATAAATAAATCACTCAACCACACATATTAAACTATTTAAGATCAGATTTCTTCTCTAGTCATATCTTATATTATTTTGTAAACAGTTTTTTTGATGAAACTAAATTTAACATATATACTTACTTATAAGTACATACGCTTATAGAAAGAAGTTAAATCAGTTTCACTTATAATCAATCGTACTTTGTTGAACAAAGTCTAATTACTCATTATCAATACATTATTAGATATTATAAAGAGGAGTGGCTATTGAGATTAAATCTTATTCATATTTAGGTACTATAGAACCCTTTTACAATATACTCACATACTGGATAAAATCAAATTATTTTATTTCCTCTACGTGCTATGTTTTCTATTTCCCTATTATATCATATGAACTTATAATAAATACACTACTTATGTGTCGAATACATATACTCGTGTCTATGATAATTCTTCATTGAATTTAACAAAGTAAATGGATCCAATTTGATATCATTAGACCTTGTAATGCATACACCTATATGTATCAATCCGAAAGTTCATTAGCTCTTTTGTCGCTCCCATTAAACAAATGCTTTGGCCTTAATCTTCTGAGATACAATTCACGAGTACCATCCGATACACAATCATATGATTTAAAAATTATTCCTTAAGGATATGACTTGGTCCATAATTCTAAAATAATCATAGAAATTTTAGATATTTCTATATTTTCTATAACCAACGCATCACCATAGTTGTGAAAACAAATACTGTTACCATAATAAATTTATTTCATAATGAATATTCATAATACTCATATTAAAATTATACTACATATATTTTAATCAATACTGAAAAAAAATTATTATTTAATAAATAATACTTTGTATATATATTCGAAGTCAACTGCAACAACCTTTATTTTACGCATCGGAGGATCGTAAAATATTATTTTTAAATTCATATTGTGTCATATGTGGCTACAAATTTGAGAAATGTTGGTTTTTAACATTTTTGACCCTTAGAAATTTTATTAGATGGTTCTGACTTTGAAAACTTATAAATTCCATAACTTTTTGACAACAACCAAATTAGGATATGAAACTACATCCAAATGAAAGATATGATTGTTTCTATTTTTGTATAGTAGGCGTAATAGATTTTTGGCTTTACATTTTAAGAGATATGGCCATACAAAGTTAGATAGTTTTTTGATAGATTAGAGAGTAATTAACTTAACTTGGATTAGGCTCATTAACCCATTTCAATATTTATTTCTAATCAAACTGATTGGACAACCTCTCTTTATTATCACACTTCCCAAAAATTGTTCAAATCCACCATTAATTGGTTTCTTAGCCAAAAAGCAACCTAAATCATTACTTTAATTAGCCAAATCAACCAATCAAGGAGAGATAGGCAAATGGATTAACAAGGGATCCATTAATTAATGTTTATGGTGCATTGGAATTCATGATAATTACTGTTTAACGTGGGTTTGCCTTAATTTATGTGTGTTTTAGATCTTAGGTGAGTGGTTTATGCTTCTCACTTTACTACAAAGGTTTGTATCATTGAAATTGATTTCAAATGTTAATATGATAGATCTAAACTTAACATTGGTTTTAAAATGAGTTTGAAAAGATTAGATATTATTTTAATCCATTTTTGACTGTTTGAACATACTAGTCGTCATTTTTCTATATGGCTAGTTTAAGATGATATAAATGTTTGATTCATGATTGTAGTGCTTGGTATGTTGTGTGTATGTTGTATAATACTTGTATATAGTCGTTTGGATGTATGTTTGATCCGCTTAAGTGAATTGAGTGATCAGTTTGTTTTTGAGAGATCGTTGGGTCAAAATGCTTGAAACATGATGCTATCGATATGGAGCGTTCTTGATAGCCTAAATATGCTATGATTGTGGTTGCATGAGGCTTGGAATAAAAGAGACAAAGTTTTGGGAAAAATTATGGAAAGATTGATGGTGGACACCCACGAATTGATTTGGGGTGAAAGTATGTGGACTTGAGGATGTGGCATGATGTACATTGAGCAAGTTTGTGGAAAGTTTTAGGCTTGACTTTAGAAACTTGAAGGAGTGCTTACCACCAAGCACCTTTGGGTCACCCCTGACTAGTTTGAAGGTGGCACTTAGAGGATTTGAGCTTAACCCACATTTACTTTAGGCTTGGATGGTCGGTACTTCGCGGCTCAAAGCTTAGATGAGAGGTTTTAGGGGGTTTCGACAAACCAAATTTGGCTAAGTGTTGACCAAAGTAGCCGTGTCGATAACTTTAGAGTAGTCGGTGCAGATCATAACTAATTTTGAGGAATTGAAGAGTGGACCTAAGGAAGCATGGCACAGCCGATCACATGCTCATTTGATGCCTAGTCTTGGATTCATAACCTTGTGACGAATGGTTTTGCAATTATAGGATGATGTAAGAAACTGGTTTGGTGACTTAGGGCCTTACCTCGGGATTTATGGGCTTGACTTTGGGCCTTACATAGCAACTTTATGTGGTAACTTTGGGACAGTGATGTGGAGACTCTATGACTTTTGATGGACGTTCAGAGTTGTTTCAAACTCAATAACTCGATGATGGGAGTTGTGATGATGATCCACAAAGGCAAGTTTATTGATTTGAACTTGTGAAGTGGAATGCTAAAGTATTCTACTATGATGATGTATTGAATGGAACATTGATGTGTTCTGCTGTGGAGATGTATGCAAAGGGATCATTGATAACTCGGATGTTTTGATGTGTGCTTATAAAGAGGGGGTATGGGATGGCGCTCACCTGGATTTTTTATGTTGATCCCAAATAATTGATGTGATCTGTTTTACCATAAGCTTTTTTATGTTGAGTCTAGTTCTCGACCTTCAAAGTGGCATGGAGTCAAGCATTGAGAAATTGAGATGTTGAGTAGTCTTTGACTGTTGATGTAGTCATAAAAGCTATCATTTATCAAATGCACTTGAGTAAATGATGTGAGGATGATTAGTGCATACTACGTTTGCATTGTTATGCTAGGGATGTCACATGATGTAGGTATTATTGACTTAGATGCCTAGACACCCCACATTGTACTTTGAGATGTAGTACATCCATACGATGATAGTAAATTAGCATACGTCGTTATGTACTAAATCTTTAGGTGCAAGGATAAGTCAGGTATGATTCTTCATACCTTGTGTTTCTATTTTACTATACCGACTTTCATAGTATTTTGTGATTGTTGATCGCTCATACCAGATTGCTGTTTTGCTCGAATTTTATGACTTGCTTCTTATTATCTTGGATACACTTAAATGAATAGACTAGATAGAAGGTATGGGATAGTGCTTGAGCTGTTCAGAGGACGAGCAGGAGGCTACGCTTTTCATATATCTACTTTTGATGCTTATCCACTTTATTTCTGCTATGCTGTATTTATCTAGAGACAATTTATTAAGAGTTTATTATTTGATGAATAAACTCTACAATTTACTTGTATAACTGTGATATATCTTCTACACTATGATTTGATTTTGACTCATACGGTTAGATTACTGTCTTGCATGTTTTATATCTATGTGATTATTATATGTTATCCTATGCACTATGGGATAAACGATAGGTTTACTTCGGAGTTTCAATTACTTTACCATATTGATAATTGTCCTACATCGGTCGAGTACCGTCATAGCACACTTTACAGGTTATATATTATGTACGGAATGTGTAAAGTGGTCGTCGTAGCAATCTTTCATAATTTGATGCATCCACTAATAAATGTCATATATTATTGCTCCCACTATTTCCATAGTTACTATAATGGTGTACAGAATGCAAAAATCCTCATTCAACCCCTTATTATGAGATATTTATTTCATCTATTGTAATTAACAATCGGGAGTTTCAGATTGAATATCCTGAACTTAAAGAAATAATCTTATAGAAAACTATTTTATAGAAAAATGTACTTGGAATATAAATCAGATTTCTCATTCCATATTAAATATCTACTAGTATTTTGTACAGTTCACATTTTTCGATATCTCTTGGAGGTGATCATTCACTCCCATCTCCCTAACCGTGTCTATGTTACATCCACTCTTGGATATTCTCTTTCCTTTTCAAATAGTCGAACCATTTATAAGGAAATTCTTGCAATAAGACCGCACTGAATTTTTCACAAAAGCAAATCAGGACACTCTATTTGTTCCATAATCTATGGGTCTACTGGAGCTACCCACTTCGATCTCTTGTTTGTGCGGGATATTGACCAGATGAGACAGCTGATACCGAACCTTAACACTTTAAGGGTATCATATAGGCTGCACTTAAGTAAACTGATCGAGACTAGCATTTCAGTGAATGAATTCCTAGGTTCGTCTAGTAGTTCTTAGTCTGTGTTGCTTCTAACATAACAAGATTCTAATTGTATTCAATCATATTGAACACGTGATCTTACACTATTGTTTACTTGCTTTTTCTGAATGAACTAATTTCATCAACATTTCGTGTATTACGAATATGACCATTCACTGTACAACTTTCATATGTGCTTGAATATGGATCAAATATCTATATTCCTATATCGCTTTAGAGTTACAAACTCATAGAAGACAATACAAAATATTGAGCAAAGAAACACTTAAGTAACCAAGGTATGAAAGTATTTAATAGTTATATAATTTGGCTCTTGCATGGATCTTGAAGTGACAACATGCCAAAGAATTTATTGGTAAATATATATTATAATTCTTTGACAATCTTAATTCAACTCATTAGTATATTTCAATTGATAAACAAAATTTTCAATTAAACTGGTTACACAAATCTACTAAATAGATAATGTTAATATTTATAGCATGCATTTTCACAATATTAGAAAGATTAAATGTAATCATTTTATTTTTCTAATAAGGCCCCATTATATTTTATTTTCCTCAAAACCCTAAGAGAAATATAGAAATCATTTGATTTGTCTAGTAAGTGTTAGGACTCCTTTACCTTGGGATTTTAACCTTGAATTTGCTCAACAAATCATAGGCTCGCAAGTGATGGATAACTCTTTATCGATTGTATCATATACAACTCCTAACCATGGTCTTTCCCTGACCTTGACCTTGACTTTGAGTTTGCTTAAGAAAGAGATTATTCATTCTTATCTCTCATTTCTCGACGGCGTAGGTATAATGCACATAGTTGAGTTTTCATAACAAATACTTGCATGTATTTTACCTCGTCTAGGCAATATAATAATAGTACTATGATAGAGTTGGTGGTATGCCTTAGGGGCAATTATGTAATTTGTTATGTATATCTAATTCATTGACCAATCTTGTTTGAAATAAAAGGTATTTTCTTTTTATTATATACTCGATATAATGTGGTTATGTTAATTAATCAATTTAGTTAAAAGTATATTTAATAGAAAATACATAAATTTTATGTTTTGTGATAGTAGTTACAAAGAGTTATAACTGTGAGTAATTTATCACAATGAAACAAATATATCATTTTAAATATTCCCAGTCAAGATGTATCGAGACTGGATATCGATACATCCGTCGAGACTAGAATACGTAACGCTCTTCAAATGTTAGGTAATGTATTACTCATGACTGCTGGGGGCACCAAAGATTACGTACTGATAGTTATTGGATAACTATGGAATGACTCACTCGATAGTTTTCTATTGGTTGATATAACTAAGGTCAAGCAGAGAATATCGATGTGACTAATTTACACAGTTCTCTCGACTTGAGAATATTGTTGATCTTCAATGTGGAAGCTCCGCTTTGATTATAGTTAAATTGTGGCACGTCGTCCATCGAACGACTATAGTTGGGTAAAGTGGAAGCATTGGAAGTGAAACACTGTTCAAGTGAGGATTTGTCTCCTCGGTTATATGAGGTTAGCATCACGGTCAACTGAAGTCAACTCAAAGTCAAAGTCACTGGCCAGAGCATTTTGATTAATAATAATTGTTATTATTGAACTAAGCACTTTGTGTTTGGACTATAAAGTTGAATGTGGACGATATTGGAATTTTGACCGTTACCAAATTCCATAGGTCCTAATATGATATAGTTTTGACGAACAAAATTGGTGCAAATAATTATCACTATTGGGTACCGCTTATAATAAGTAAAATTGGATTTTACCAAAAGATGTGTAAGCGATAAATTTGGCCAAAATGTCACAACACCTGCTAAGTGACGTGTGAACGTTAATTTTCGAATAATTCGATATTAATCGATGATTGAATTTACACATTTGAGTTGCACAACCATAATGATGAATTCTCTAAAAAAACCACATGATTTAATTAATTTATAGAATATTGTAAATTGATTATAACTGGTATTTGAGAAATATTAATTATTATTTATTTGATGTTTGGAAGTTTTTTTGTAATTATTTTAATGCATTTATAAAGTTATATTTGCGCACATTAGTATATGATATCAATGTAATTTAAAGATAATTGCATGAAATGATTTATTGAAATTTTATGTCATTTGATGACATGATTTGTGAAAATTTTATGTTATTCAATAACATACGTGTAAAGAAAGGATTGACGAGAGAGAAATAATCAAGGGAATTAATTATAGAAGTATTAATTAAAGAATGAGAAAAGTTTCATTCTTTCAAATAAAACATATTTTCTAATTCATTCTGTAAGTACAGTTCATTTTCTTTCTCATTCATTCTCTCTCTCTGTCCTTCTAAATTTTCATTGCGGAAACAAAAATGAACACGAGTTTCCAAAATGTTTTAACTCTAAATAAAAAGATCAGATAAAATAAAACAAAAGTGGTTCATCCATCTCTTGCAAGGATCTGATGTGGATCTTGAAGATTCGAGGAGATATCATCATTCAAGGTCTGATTTCTAGGTAACATCCTAAGGTGACTCAGTCGGATCTAGAAGCATTTTTCATTCAAGGTGCAAATCAAAGCCAACATCAACAAGGTGTGTTTTAAGGATTAGGCAGCAAGCATGTCATTTTCTATATATAGATAGTGATTTTGCAATGTTTGATAGAAATTTAATTTGACTTTAATAATTTGTATGATGTATTACTGTCTTGCTTAATTAAAAAATTTGTTTATGAAGATTAAATTATTTGTTGAATGATATGATTGAGTTTTCATTTGATAAATCAAAATTAAATTTACTTATGTTTTAAAACAATATCTAAGCGTAGATCTATATTTTTAAACATTCCAATTAAAGTGTAATTCTTCAGATCTGAATGTTTACATGTTCGAATTGATTAGCTGCTTTTCTTTATTTTGTTAAATTGAAACTAAATCTATATATTTTAAATACATTGTTTTATTTTAGTTCTATGTTTTAACATTTAATTTAAATTCCATTTCTTTAACTCTAGAAATTTACATTTTCATGTTGATTGATCGAATTATATTTAAATAAAAAATGAAATTTATATGGAATCAATATAATGTTTCAATTGTAGATCTATGTTTTAATCTTTCATAACAAAGTGTAATTTTAGTTTTGAATGTTAATATATGTAATTATGCATACATGTAATTCTTGCACTTTTTATTGCATTAGATATTTACATATGAATAAAAGAAATTTTAACAACAAATCAAAGTTTTGAAATTGATTGTAATAACTATCTAATTTATATTATTAGAAAGCTTTGATTGAATTCCATATATACATATTTGGATCTACTTATATGTGTTCATATAAAATTTATTTTTCTTTACATATATTGTCATAGTGTGAAATCATTTCTCCTTTTTAATTAAGAAAATAATGTATAAATACAATTTATTTTTTACCTTCATATTCTTACATTATGGTACCGATTGATTATCATTAATATGTTACATTAATTAAGTTTACTAAAAGGGAGACTGTATCAATCACCCTTGTCATCCCTTATTTATTTCCTTTTCAATTTCTATGTAATAACCATTCAAATTGTTCTTGTTTATTTTATGTATACATATCAATTACCACTGACTATGCATACTCCCTATATGTTGCACTTGCATAGTATTTACTGTGGATATATTTACAATTCGTGTCATATTTAGATTAGTCATTAATGTTATTTATTAATCAATCATTTAATTTAACTAAGAGAAGGAAATGAAAAGTTTCATTCTCTAACTAAATTTATGATCCCTCATTAATCAAATAATTTAAGAGAAAGGAAATGAAAATTTTCATTCTCTAAATAATATATGCCCACTTATTAATTGAATATGTTAAGAGAAAGGAAATGAAATATTTTCTTCTCTGAATAAATTTGAAAAGTAAACGTTACATACAAATTTGTATATAAGAGTATATTTGATATAGTCTAACTTACATACACATTAAATTAAAGTGAAACTTTATTTATAAAGTTAAATAAAATATTGATTTTATTTAAAAGAAATTTAGAAAAGTTCTAAGTATATTTTGACTTCATAGTCCCATTAAAGATCAAAATGGCTAATTATGATATCGAAGTAGAATCTAACTCTGTTGTGGATGAAACTAAGTTTGATGTCGACGGACTTTCACCCATCTCGGAGATACGCAAAGAGCGTCCGCTATCCATAACTATTGAAAACTTCATAGATAAGTAAGGTCAGGTAGAGTTTAATTTAACTTCCGTGTTGAAATAAAACCATGTGTGACCAATGTATAAGACCCAACGGATGTCAATGTGTATTGGTCAATCAGATCTTGTACATTAATAGGGCAATAATATGCAATTCACTCTATGCAGTATATATCCTGTATCTGGGCGTAGTAGTTGCAAACACTCTATGTAGGTAGCTTTCTCGTGCTGGCAAACGATCACTGTCGCACAACGGAACTGTGTGTCGAGCTTTAACCATTATCGTAGGAATTAAGATAATTGAATCATTGTCTGGAGCAACACCGAATTTCTCTTTGCAGGGACACCAGAGTAAAACGTTTGATTTAGTGCAGTCTTGAAAATTCGAATACCAAAGCACGTTCAATGTGACCATTATGTGAAATCATCCCACTAAAACTCAACCGTCGGTCTCCACTTGACCAAAAGTCGCTCAAGACCATCATTTTCCCTTCATCATTAAGCTTAGAAAATTTCTGGCTAAAGAGCCTTAAAAACTCAAAGTCATCCAAAACTCAGGCCAAAGCTAAGTGAAACTCAGGGCAGACCCGAAGCAGGTGATGCAAGGCAGTGGCCCGAGTCGTGCCTCAGAAATTCATGAAGTATCTTAGATTTTTCAAGGTAGAACTTACCCTCAAATTTTCTAACAACCATAGCCAAAATGGAAGAGGAAGATGTCGTTCAAGACCATAGCCAAGTGTGATTAATGGCCTAATGCCAACATCGATGACCACTAAGTGGCTACGTCATCTCAGATCATCTATCACCCACCTAAGCTAACATGCAATGTAGGAGAATGCGATGAAGCAAGGAAGGTCGAGAGTGGATCTCGAATGGAATCGGGGCAACTTTGCTCGAATCAAGGGTAAGTCGAGCAATTAGATGATGCTGGCGAGCAAAGTAGGTGGCAACGACATTATAACTGTGGCATTGGTTTGAAGCCTAGGTCAAAAGTCGGCAATGGCGGAGGTTCAGGTCGAAAATACTTAAGGTAGAATAAAAGGCAAGTAAAAAAAAGGAGGTAAGATTTTTTTAAGTACCAGATCGGCCCCTAAAATTGAAATCGGATATTGTGTCATGCTTCTCAACTCAAACTCTGCGAATGGTAGATAAAGCACTCCACGAATCAGGATCCTACCTAACCAAATCAATAAAAGAACCTCCAGACTTTCAAGAACCCAAATGGCAAATTCGAACTCCAAACTTCAACCTTTATACCACCCAAGGGATAAGAACGCATAACTATTCAGAGTGATGTGATGGTCTAAAGAAGACGCACCACTTTCTGAAAATAGTTAAGAGAATGGGGATATTTTTTCGAATCAGAGTTTGAAGTCGTTGGCTTATCTTGATCCAAAGCATACCTTATTGACAACAAGGTATACTTTGGAAGCAAGTATTATCCTGCTTTTGAATCAAGCCATATCTGGACGAGTTAAAATCATTGAATGGTTGAGAAGTGATCCAGAAACCCCGGATCCTAACTTTAGAGACCAAAATCAAACCAAAGTCCAAAACGTTGATGTAGAACCTTGCTTGCCACTTGAAGATACCTTTCCAATCTCCAGTTGAACCAAGTGGTGGAAGCCAGAATTATCAAACATGAACTTAAGTGTTGACTCGGTACCGAGTTGAACCCTCCAACTCGATATTGAGTCATTAAAACAACTTAGTACAGCCGTTTCAAAAAAATTGAAGATTCAACTATAAATGAGCAAAGTTTAAAACTAGGGGAGATAAGCCCGAGCACTACATCGAAGGAAGTGAAGGACCGAAGCCAAATACTTGAGAAATCTGGGAATCCACAACTCATCACCGAATTGTGAAGCACAACTCGGTACCGAGTTGACTATCAAGGTAACAACGTAGTCACGCTTCCTTCTGAACCTCATTCTGAACATGGAGAACGTGGGTAGCAAATATCAAATCTTATTTCGTTGATCTACATCTTTAAACATGAGGAGAAAAGCACAAAAACGAGATCTTTTCTTTACTACATAAGTTTTTTGGTTTTAACCCGGGACTCTGTTCTTACCGACTTTTAAGAAACCGTGTTATAAAATCACAGTTGTAAAAAACTGCAGAAATCATTAACAAAGTTTAAGTGAACGTAGGTTAGAGTATTTGCCGAACCGCTACAAATTCTTATGTGCTATTTAGTTCGTTTTTTAATTATTTCTTCATTTAATCTTTTCTTATAATCTAACCGGGTGTTTGTCCAATTTTTGATGCAAATGGCTATAAAGGTTTCTGAGCTATTATTATTGGGTTACATGTAGTTTTTTATAAGCAAGAGATGGTTATATCCTATTGCATACGGAAGGCTATAAAGTGATCTACAATGACTATTAAAGTAGTCATTGCTCATTTTATCAGCATCGTCATATCATTATTGCTGTCATAAACTGTTGATTTTGTTCAGATATCTGTTCCGGCATGCCGTTTACTGATCTTATTCAACCATCAGTGTACATTATGCAAAAATATTTGTTTACAGGTTTTGTTTTTTTATTACTAGTATGTGTTAAAAAAATATAACAACTATCTTGATCTTTCGAACATGTATATTATTACTAATATCAAACATATGGAATTAAAATTCCTCTGGGCAAAGTGTAGTAGAGGGGATGCATTTGTAAGTAATGCATGATTAAGATGAACTGCAGAAATTTTTGCTATACTAGAGATGTCAGGATTATAGTTAGTTTTCAACTATTTCTTCCAGTAATAATGTAAATTTAACCATACACGACATACTACCTTATGTACTTTATATATCTTATGAATGTATTATAGCTAAAAAGTCATCTGAAACGATTTAATAATAGGTAATTTTTTATATTTTCCACCATTTTTCCTTGACAAAGTTGATATTAAGTAGCTGATATTAAAAATAAAAAAATAATTACAGTTATCGCCCGGCTTAAAAAAAATAAGTCAATAAACAATTTAATTATACGCGGCGAAAGCATGAGAAAGAGGCATGTCAAAGCATCGTCCAGATCCGATAGTATGCAGACATCAACCAACATATCTATTGGGCGCTTATGTGAGAACTTTTGTTCATTATGATTAATAAATTATAATTACTAATTAATGTATAACAATGCAGTAGAGTAAAAGCGGAGAAAATGACAAATGCTTGTATAATTGGGGATAAGTATTTGCAGTTAGTTTTGTTCATTATCGGAACATAAAATAAAGTAAAAGGTGGTCCACGTTTAGGAAAGAATGAAGGTTTACGTATAAGATCCACCTCTCGTGGTACAATACCAGAAAGAAAAAGAAACCTAACTTTACCGACTACAGTCATAAAATTTTATAGATGAGAATTATAATTATTTCAAATAAGCTTTATTTTAATTGAATAAAGAAGTGAAATGTATACTTTGGGATAATGGATAATTTTCATTTAGTAAAAATACGTTATATTAATTATGTTTTCATTATTAAATGACAAAGTGATGAAACAAAAACTTATTTGTGTAAATTTTTATTTTTCAAAATACTACATATTATTTTGTTGAATAATATTAAATTTTCTACGTATAAAATTTATTGTAAAAATGATAAAATAATATTTTTAATTGGATTAGTATTAGCCATAGTAATTCGAACAATGAGAGAAGCGATTATTATTATTATTATTATTGTATTAGTATTAGTTATTCTTTTAAGAACAAAAGTAGAAAAATATAACAATTAGTTTACTAAAAAAAATACTAATAAAACTGTACATTCAAGGAACTTCTAATTGTAACAGAAGTAGAAAGGTAAGAAAGATTACAAAGTTTGAAAGTAGCCAAAACTAATTATTTTGAACAATGTTTGCAGTACAAAGATATGGAGCTTAAAGAGAGAAAATATTAATTTTCTAAACTTGCTTTTATTGAAAATTCAAAAGCTACTTGAGTTAGAATGCATATGCATAATCGATGTATATAATCACTCTACAATCTATATTCAAGCATAATCAAAACCATGAAATTGTTTAGAGAAAATAACAATTACAAATTAATCAAGGAAGATTCATGTAAAGTGCAATGTAAAGATTCATTTAAAGTGCACAACACTCAGTGCATTGTCGTTGCACCATAAGGATTAGAACAAAAAAACCATTAGAGCATGCATACAAAGCAACTAATATGATGTCAAATCCAATAGTTCCATTAGTTTCTCCAAGCTTCCATCTTCATGGTTGCCCCCAAATTAGGAAAACTTAGTTTAACTTGCTTTTTAAATGCATGTTTTTCAAGTTCTTGAGGCCGGAGGAACGTCTCGGTGTCCTTAGTGTGGATCTTACTTTTATATGCGGTAAGCCTTTTATTGTCACTTCTGGGACTCCGTCTATTGACCACGCTAGGGAACATGTTTCATCTATTCCAGTATGAGATTATTTTTCTCATATACCTTCTGTCTTGCAACCTTTGCTTGGATTAAATTGGCTAGCTAGTAATGTTGGAAAATTGTTATGTTTTGATGCAAATACTGTAGCAAGGAAAAAGCTAGTTTATGCAAAATCGTTAATTGTAATAACTCCAGATAAGCCAGTTCCGGATAAGATTAAGGTCCGTGCTTCTAAGGTTTGTTTTGCTGAGGTTGTTGTTCGTTATTGCTGGAGGCCAGATATTTGCACATCCTGTCAGTCTTCTGGTCACCTCTTGGATGCTTGCTCCCATTGTTCTTCTGATGCACCCTTATCTGTTAGGTCCCCCCTTCCATGGCCTCCGGTCTTGAAGTGGATCCCGAATGTGAGCCTGATGTCTGTTACTGATCCCCCTGATGCTGCTATTCCCCCAGTGCCTATTCCTGATGTTCCAACTGTTTATCCTTCGTCGGAGTCTCATCCTGCCTCCACTTCAGCCGTTAGTTTTACCTTCTCTGTTCCATTTGTTCCTGCAGTTGTATCGGTTCCTTCAGTTGCTGCTGCTACAGTTTCTCCTTCTATGCCATCATCACCTGTTGTTATAGTTTCTACGCCTTTTTATTGGGATTCGCAGGAAAATGCTTGGATCCACGTTCAGTCTGCCATAAGATATAGCCCTATTGAGGATTACTTCTTCCATTTTGTGTCAGATGACGAGTTGGACCTCAAATGTCTTTTTATTGCATTTTAGGAGATTCGTTGGTTCTTGATACTGAAGGACAGCTTGCGAAAAAGAACAATGATTTGTTAACTGATCCTACATGGAATAGGTCTTTCATTTTCTTTTCGGAGTCTGTTGACTATGACCATCTCTTGCGGTTTGTTCCAGACCCTTCGCTCATGCCATAGGTGAAGACCCCAGTGTGGGTGGTCAAGCGCCTTCGGCCGAAGGAAATAACTCCTCCTCTTTGGAGGAGGAATATCTTTTAGGTCATTTATAGTAGCTTAAGCATCTTTGCCTAACTCCTAGGCTGTTTTTTTAACTTTCTCATATTAGCTAAGGTCCTTTTGTCTTACTCCTATTCCGTAACTGTTTTACTTTGGTAATAAAAAGTGGACGATCCACTATAAAATCGGCTGGTTTTGCTAATAAAAAAATTGTACGTTATTATTAAACTACTAAGGCATGAAAACAATTAATATAGTCACACACATCTACCAGTTTAATTTGTTTTCGTTTCCTTTTCTTTTGACATGACATATGAACACAAAATACTGTTTAGGAAAGTGATCTTGCCATTCATTGAGGTACCGCTCGCTTTCATCCTCCCCTCTGTTCATCGTCCCTTCTCTTCTCTTCGTTTACTAAGGTATCGTTTCCTTTCCTCTTCCCCTCTCTTCTCTTCTCTTCTACTATCAATGGCTGATTCAAAAATAGATTCCAACTATGAAGATGTTCAGGATTTACTCATTGTATCGGCATATCTATGTTGGATTTTCGTGATACAATATTCCATATTTAAGTAGATTTGGAAGATATTTGAGTCAAGAAGGAATTGAGACTCAAATACATTGTCTCTTTAATAGATTTTGTAAATTTTGAAGAGTGATTAATTGTCTCGTTTTTTGCTTTAAAGAATGCAACAAATTATCTATACGGGAAAGATCTATAGAATTATAAATAGCTTCTTGAAGAAAATATCTTGTCAACACCATTATAAATAGGCATTTATATGGTTCAATAGATGTATGTGGGGAAAAGTGCATTCAGTACAAGAAAATGGGTTGGTTTCTGATGCAGATTAGCGACGCCATAGTGACCCAGCCTCTTCGCGGCGTCGCTACATATTCCTTCAGTAAGGCATCAGTAATGCATCAAAAAAGCGTCGTTAATTAGCTATGCCTTAATGACGCTATAAACATTGCAATGTTTTCAAACTAGCATCGTAAATGCGTTGGAAAATACCTACGCATTTGCGACGCCAAGGAAATTTAGTGATGCCATAGTGACAACTATCATTTATTAAATAAGTTTTTTGGCATGACAAAAGACACTGAGGTTTATGAAATTGATATTCAGCGATCTGTAGCATATTTTACTACTTATCTGAACGGTTCACTTAGCAAAATCCAAAGTGTAGGGCTTGTCATCCAGGTACATCTTAGAGAGCCATCAAATTAGGAATACCGAATCTAACAATTCACAAATATATCCCTTCTTCATTGCTTCCATATCGTAGAATAATCCCAAGTTGAAAAAAAAGAAGAAAAAAAACCTAACTTCTTCCCTCTCTTTCAATGGCTGCCAACTGCGCAGCTTGAACTGGGCATGGAGTTGCACGAATATGCAGGATTGAAATGAGTTTGGTAGATCTGTTCGCCCATTAGTACTTTAAGATTCGGAGCTCTAATTTATTATTTGGAGACGAGATTTGTAACAACCCGCCTTTTTGACCTTCAAAAGTCGACACTAATACATCCACGGTATTCATGTGCCGAGCATCCAAGTGACGGAAAGACAGATTATTGAGATGAAAGAAAATAAAACAAAGAACACATTCTTATATCATGACGAGTAATATATAACATACAACAGATCTTTATATAAAGAAAAGCTGAACTTTATTACACATATATCAATCACGGTAAACTAAAAAATCAATAGCCTGGAAAGTTATGACAACCTATCCTCAACAATTTGTTGATGAACACAACAACCTATGCAGTGGAAAATAAAGAAATATGTAGATATGTCTTGGGCATCCATCTCGTCTCCCGAGATCTAAAGAAAATCTGTAAATATGCTCGGTCTGACCCAAGCATTATAATAAAATAACATTGAATCGGTCTGGTAAACCAGCGTGAGAAACACACCTCAACTGGATTATAAATGTTTATAAAACCTTCCAAATAATAGTATCTCGTAAAACCACGCCGCACATAAACACAGATGATATTGACCTTACGATAACCAAATGATTTATATTAGAAAATCCAATGATATTATAATAATGTCTAAGGCAAAATATCAATAATCAAGTAGTTATGATGCTCATGAGTTTACATCACAACAATACTAGGTATATAATAGAAAACCATTAAGGTGCATTCGCTAATTGTGTAGGATTCCACAGAGGTGCCCTTAGTACTTCGAGAACGATCCTTTTGCACAAGGATCAGAGTTATCCTTTTGAAGCAACAATACATCCCAGGTGATGTACAATAGGAAATACATAGCTGGCCATGCAAGGCCGAATGCAATGCTCCGTGCATGCATAACAACTGTAGGTAACTCTAGGAAGGAGACGACTGCACCCTTATGGGTTAGATAAACCCCTGGTTATGCATCCTATCTCTGGTTTTAGTACTTACAACTGGAGAGGCTACGTCTGGTATTCTAGCTCATGCACCACCACCTGAACATATCTTAGAACCACACATGAACTCCTATACCTCAACAGGTCTCAGAATCACACTTGGATTCCAATATCCAAAAAAGATCTTGGAATCACACATGCATCGCCATACCCCAATAGGTCTCAGAATCACACATAGATTCCAACATCCAAAGAAAATCTTGAATATCCTCCAAGCATAGAGCCCGTATATGGTTTTGGAGTGGTTACAATTTCGAATTATCTCTTATGAGTACACTACCCCCGCTTACCGGATGTTCCAAAACCAATTGATCGATTTCTCGATTACTCTTCACCAGTTCTTTTGAAAATAATCAGACAATACATAAGAGCGGGGATCACTCCTAACCGTTTATGTGGACGGATCTCCTCATCATTTATCCTAGAAGAACAAAATGAGTTTATACGTATAATATACCACCACTAGCGGTAGCTGTACCATATAATCCCCATGTTTCTCCTAGATATTTGCAGAGTTAAAATCCTTCGGTGTTAAATAGGAAATATTTCTATACCACCAAAATTAAGAAGGAATACATATTTAGACCAAGATTTGATAGTCGGTTATTTAACTATCAAATAAACAACATTCAAACAGATATTACATTTCTCATGGAAATCACCAAGCCTCGTAAATTAATCTTCAATTAATAAAAATCACTTCCATATATTTATCTCAATAAGATAAGTATATTCACAAAACACTATATTTTTTATACTTAGAAAATACAACCATATACTTGTCTCAATGGTATAAGTATATTCACAAACTATTCCTTTCAAAACTTGGAAAACCATTTTCACGTACTTATAAAATGTATAAGTATATTCACCAAACATGTAGAAAGATTTTCTATTTCAAAATCATATAAAACGATCAAACCCAAATGTCATTAAAACAGGGATATTAATAACCTAAATACTAATTCTTTTATAAATCTCTTTCCAAAATAAATATCTCCTTTATGAATCTCAAATTTTATTTATAAAATTTCTTTATAAATCTCCAAGTTTTATTTTATAAAAAATACTCTTTTATAAATCTCAAAAACCAATTTATTAAAATTCCCTTTTAAAATCGATAACCGTTTACAAACCTCTTTTCTAAAATCATTCAAAACCCCACCTTTTTTCAAATCACAAACCTCTTTCAAATTAATAACTCCTTTAATAAACCCTTTCTATTAGGTAAAACCCTTTAAAATCTTTCATTTAAAAATAATTCCTTCTACAAACAAACTCATTATTCAATTATAATGAATAAATACTTTAACTTCATAAAAATATAAGTTTAATCATTTTTAATAATATAATAATAAAATTTTAAAGGATTTTTAAATAATATAATAAAAATATTTCAAACAAATTTTAAAATATAATTAACTAATTTCAAAACATTATCAATATAATAATTTAATTATTTCAAAGCATTATCAATATAATAATTAGTTAAACTTTGAAACAATATAAATGCAGTAATCTTTTAAATAATATTAATATGATAATTAATTAACTTTTAAGTAACATTACTAATTAAATAATTAACTAGTTTTAAATAATCAATAATAAAATAATTTATTACCTTCAAACAACTTTGATGTGTAATAAATTATCTTTAAACAACAATAATAAAATAATTAATATTAAAACATTATAAATATAATAATTAACTTTACTAAAGAAATAATTTTACAAAACACTTTGTAAATTAGAAATTAAACAAAACACTTTGTTAAAATAATGATTAAATTAAACATTTTACTTCAAATTATAATTTCATAAAACACTTTACTTTAAATCATAAAATTTGAAGTTAATTTAAATCCATAACTTTCCCATTTCAGAAAGAGGCTTAGCGACCACAATGGTACTTAAAAAAGTTACCATTTAATTAAATTGAACTTCTCAAGTTAAATTATAGGATTTTACATAAACAGGCATATATGTAAACCAAATCCATAACTAATAATCAATTGTTAACACATTACTTATCCAGTATTAATCAATTGGAACTTAAATGAATGTCTAGATTAATATAGTAACAGAACGAGGATTTATTTTGCTAAACAAATGTCATTCAAAATAATCTCTTCCATTTATTATTAGATAATGTTTATTTGGCCAAATAGATAACACCAAAGAAATATGCTTAATTTAACTACGTTACTATTTAAACAACGTAATTATATTAAATCATATTATTTTATCACTTTATATTTATCCATTTCAAAAATTATAATTTATCCAAACTAAACAACCAGCAAATACAATATCTAAGCAGATAATAAATAATTTATATGTACCATATAACATATTGATTAACCAAAAAGGTGAGTTTAACTCACCGAAATTTCAGTTATCGTCGAAGCATTCTGATTCCATCTAAAATAGAATAGCGTTTGATTTTAGCTTGAAATTCTACAAGCTCCAATCTCCACCAATTCAATTCCAAAGCATAGATGATATTCCTATGAGCACAACACAATAGACTGCGTTCGATTCTGACCTTATATGAGAGAGATATAAATTTTATAAGATTTTGTTTTTTAAATATAATTAAACCTTTAATTATTTTCTTTAATTACACATATTTACCCTTAATTACACAATTAAATCATATTCCCCAAATGAAAAGAATTCATGCCCTCAACCTGCTACTCTTCTCCCCAATCCCAATCTTTTCATCATCTAAGCTTCCTCATTCTTCCATGAGATTCCCCGAAACCACTGCCAAACTTCTGCTCTACGTGAGCTCTACTATTCTGACCCCACTATCACTCCCTAGCACCCTCTACCGGAACCAGCCCATTTTCAAGGCTCGTGACGAGCACAACGTTGCCCCCTCATCTAACAGCCCCACTTCTCCAAACTATGGCCATAACTGTAATTCGTTCTCCCAAACCCAAATCCAATCACCAATTTACCTAACCATGCCTAGAATTTAAGAATATCCAAACCCTAGTTCTCACGCTAAATGTGACGCCCCACCTCTATGCTCACAATAACAAAGGTTATTATAAGGAATAACGTCTGCTATTGCGAAGAATAAGGCTTGTTAGAAGCGACCATCCGTAAGTTATGCCTTAGACGAGTATTGATTACATCGATAGGAGTTGTATAAATTACTCCCAACGATATACATTCAATCCAAATCTAAAACGAAACTACGGTGGCTTAAGAAAAATTCAGAACAACTCATAACAACAACAACACTGATAGTATAATCACATCAAAACAGAAATATCAGATATATAGCGAAAGACAAGTCTAGAATACATGCTACAACAATCGATAGTTCACATGATCCAAATGTACATATACATATACATCAACATACATAAGTCGAGAATCACTAAACCAAAAGAACTCCTCGAAGTCTAGACAAAAGATGGTATGAAATCCCAAAAGCTGAAGCTGCAACTGAATCAGAGATAGCGATTACCCTGAAATAACTCGGTCTGACCCGAGTATTATTTAAGGGAAAATAATAAACGGATCAATCTAATTTATTCTTAGAAGTGAATGCATCATAAACAACATCAATCAAAATAATAATAATCTCGAATGAGACTATTCAACATAAGAAATCAACATAATTTAAATGAAGAAATCACATCAAACTCCATCAAAATCAACTTTCAAATTCACAATTGAATTCAAAACAACAATTCAAAAAATCTAGAAATCAAAAATAGATAACTAGAAAATCAACATAAAAGTGGATCGATCCCATCATATGGCGAGTCTAAGCTACGCCGCACGCGCATCAACATATGGCCGAAGCCTACCAAGTACTGTCATCATAATTTTGGTGTCCAACAAATGACCCGAAGGTCCAACATATGACCCGAAGGTCTAGTACTGGTATTTGACCCGAAGGTCCATCATATGACCCGAAGGTCCAACATAGTGGCTCAAAAGCCCAACAAAATCATCAAACATCAAATATTTCAATTAACGAGTCCAGAATTAACCGAAATAGTAAAAGTGTGATTCCATACTCCGCACTTTTGCTAAATCGTTTAAATCTCTTCATCGTTTCCTTGAAAGTGCAAAATTATGTATTTTATATAAATAACATTTTACGTTCTCAAACGGACAAGTCCGGAATTAAGCAAATCAGTGAAAGTAAGGGTTTTTTTTTTTTTAAAAGAAGAATATATATATATAACAGGATGGAGAAAAAATGCCTTTCTCCGGGAGCTTACAGAAATATAAAAGACATTTTAAAAATGCATTCGAGAATAACAGTACAGAAACAAGCCTAACAAGAGTACTAAAGGAATAGAAAGCACCAGAATCCACTGCCGAAAGAATACAAAAAATCCCTCCTGAGAAAAGAGGAGCATCAACCCACTGAACCGACTATCCCGCTACACCCGATGAAGGTGTAGGCCAGACCACCGTAATAAACCAACCTCCACCAGAAATAGAAAGCCCGAAACCAATCAAGATCTAAACACCAACAAACAGACAGCCGAAGACAAGCTCTACCCGACTGAGGAAATCATAGGGGATAGAAACAACAACCAAAGGCAGCGGCGAAGACACAACCGATCCATCGAGGAAGACGAACCACCACAAAACCTAAACCTAAAACACTAGCAAAAACATCAAACCAAAAATAATAGGGGGGAGGGGGAACCAGATTGCTGGATGAACGCCAGCAATCCGCCAGGAGGACCTAGCCGACGCCAAGTCTGGCGGAACTCGGCGCACAAGAAATGGAAAGAAGACGGACAAAACGATGAGCATTGGAGCTCAAGTTGCCCCTAAACGGTCGACCACGGAATGCTAGGAATACATCATTCCTAACTTGATGAATAATGGATGAGGGGACCATAGGAGAGTCGTCGAAGATTGCCTTATTCCGTGCACACCAAATGTGCCAGCAGATAAGACAAGGAACCAGACGATGAATAATCGAACGAAGAGATTTCCCAGATTTCCGCGCCCACCAGGTAGCCGACAGATCATTAGCAGATCTGGCAACCCCGCGGACAGACAAAAGGTTACCAAAGTAATTCCAGCATGCAGTGGCAGTAGAATTGGCGAAGAATAAATGATTCAAGGATTCAGAATTCCCGATGCAGCAGCATTTGCAACGGGAGACTAAAGGAATGCCTACCCTTTTGAGATTCCCATCCAATGGCAGTCCGTCATGAAGGATACGCCACATCAGAAGTGAAACCTTAGGAGGAGAGCGAGAATCCCAAATGAAGGAAAATAATGGACGAGTAGGACAAGAAATTCTAACCGAGGACCAAGCTTTCAGGATGGAGAATGGAGCGCCATCCCAGCCCGCCCGACCTCCATGAGAATCAGCGAAGGTCTTCACAGACTGCATGTGCTTCCAAGTCTCACTTGCATAAGACGGAGTTCCCGAAAAGTTGGAACCAGCCAGCCTATGGTACTTAGCATGAAGGAAGTTAGCCCATAAGGAGTCATTAGCACCAAATCTGTACCACAGTTTACAAGCAAAAGCAGCACAAATATCCTTAGGATGCCTAAGCCCCAAACCACCCTCGTTCTTGGGACGACAAATAGTGTCCCACGAAACCCAGTGGTGGCGACGGCGATCGTCCTTTGTGCCCCAGAAAAAGGACGAGACCAAAGACCGATACGAGCGGAAGAAGGAAGATGTAGGGGTCATTGCCGCAAAGACATGAGTGCCCATAGAATCCAGCACAGACTTAATAAGAACCAGTCTACCGGCCTGGGAAAGAAGAGCCGCATTCCAGCGACAAATCCGGCCCCTCACCTTGTCAGTTAAGCAGTCGAACAAGGAGTTAAGCTTCCTACCACGGTATAGAGCGATACCTAGGTATGGTAACGGCAAAGAAGCTTCCTTGAAGCCCGAAAAGGTCTCAATCCAAGAGGATCGAGTCGAAGAACAGTCCTTAGCACGAACGAAACAACTTTTGGAAGGGTTAACAAGCTGACCAGAGGACCGTTCGTATTGGTGGATGAAACGAAGAAGACGACGAACGGATGAAAGTAAGGGTTCATAGTCCTCAATTTTGCTGAAACGTTTAAATCGTTTCCTCATTCTTTTGAAAGCGCAAAGTGTAAAATTTTGGAAACAATTTTATTTTAAAACGATTTTGAAAACACGTGCTTGAAACAGCAACGTCTGTAGCAATTTCGACGAGGAAATTGCGTTTCACAAAACACCGTAAAAACGAATATCAAATCAGCGTTGCAGAATAACCGCTTAAAAATTTACTTTAAATTGACGGTTATTGAAGCCAAAAATAACAGTAATTTTTATTCGTCAAATATAATCAAAACAACACGCTTCAAAAATATTTTACTGGCGAACAAATTCCGTTACAAAAATAACGGTAGCAAAACACGTTTTAAAACGTAATACCGGTTCAACCGTAATTTAAATAGTGGACTGCGCCGCTTTATATTTTTTTTATACTTTTTTTTTTCAAATTATTTTGCACTGTCCACTTGCACAAATAAAATAGACAACAAAATAATTTGGACAATGCATTGTATACATAATACAACCTGGACAATGCATGCATACACAAAATAACTTAAACAATGCACTTTTACCCTGTACGCGTGTGATGCTGGACAACGCAATTATGCGAATGGTGGCTAGGCAACTCTGATGCATGCATACAATATGCGGTTGAAAACAATTGCAATGCATAAACAAAACAACTTAAACAATGCACTTTTACCCTGTACACGCATATACACACGAAAATATATATACATGTGTCTAGGCAACTTCCTTTCCAGCAAAATGGTTTTGAACTCGACCAAATGAAAAATTATAAATGAGCACTCCTCTAGGGAACGCACTGGGCATGCGCACTACTATGTAACAAAGCAAGAATTATATAATGTCCTGGAATGATTATTCACGCATACACCATTTCGGTCTAGACTAGAATTTAGTGCAAAGTTTGGTTGCACGTACAAAATAAAACAAAGAATTTCAACCTGGACTTGCAACATAGTTTTTATGCACACACACCAAGGAATTAAGCACCTGGCAACAAAAATTTTGCAAGCTAAAAAAAAAGAAGATTACACGCATGCAAAGAATGATGCGTACATGTTCCTCCAATATGCAGACATCTCAATTTCGAAAGCAGTCAGTGACTAGCCCCTGGATTTTGTATACAATATGCACGCAATATGTTCTGTTTATGCAAAAATACTAGAGCAACTTCCAAATGCCAGGACATACATACGCAAGAATGAAAAAAAAAACAAGAAGAAGGCAAAATAGAGTCAATAAAACTATGTCACAAGAAAAATGAAATCAGAAAGAAATTAGAAATTTGAGCGTTTTGAACTCACTAAACTTTTGCTTCCAAGTCCAATAGCAACAAAGAACTAAATGCACAAGGAATGACCTGCCATTTTTATTTGCAGAGCTACTGGATGCAAAATGAAAGAAGTAGCTTTTTTTTTCTTTCTATTTCCCAATCGTATAAGTCAAAGAAAATGTGCATGCTGGCAACCATGGGTACAAATGCATTAAAGAAGAGATGTGCATCACTGAACAAAAAGGACGGTTGCATTGATGATGGCACAAAAGTGTTTATGTTTTCTCTACAATTATTGTTAACAGCAAGTGTTCACCTTTTGATTTTGAAAAATGGTCTATCCACATATACACGTGAAGGCCAAACTGAGAATACAACTCTACTAAGTTATACTTCCTACTCACTTACAACCGATTTTTGCATCATTTTTATTTTTTTCAAATTTTAATTTAAAAAAAAATCTCTATTTTAAATATTTATTACGACGGTAATAAAATCACGGTCGTTACACTAAACTGCATTCATCACAAATGAGTATCACATACACTAAAACAAGCATGGATGCGTAGATCTCAACAAAACAAAACCAAAGATATTTATTTTATGATTTTTCATCGAGTATATTAGGAGAAATTGATTTTTGAAATGGTGAAAGCTTGCTTCCTTTATGAATTTCGTTTTTTAGGTTTATAGGGGACATTTGGTTGTTGGTACGGAAAGGAACAATGAAGAGAGATAAGAGGATGCTGTGCACTGATTGTCTAAGTGTTGATATAATATAATTTGCGATTTTCGTCGTTTCGCCGCACAGATTTCGGTTCGAGTACCAACTCTGAACGATAAAATAAAAATATGATCGTGCTCCAAACAGCGATGCGACCTCAAAACAATAATACACCGGTTTACTGATTCTTTAAAATCACAAAATATTGTCGTTTGCCGATAAATCGTCAAACAAATAATTTCAATAAATTCCAAATTAAAAACTATGGGAAAATCAAATAAATTAAATTAAAAATACGTCAATAACAATTGAATCGTAAAAATAAAATTTCTTATTATTTATTTGAACCATTTATTTTACAAATAAATTTATAAAATGAATTCATTATTATTATTTAAAATTAAAACGAGTTAAGAACATTAAATCAGTTAAATAAATATCCAAATTGAAACCCCAATATTTAAATCACTATTCAATTATTACATCCATAATTCAAATTTTTTAAACAATCACCATATTTGAGTCCAATGTTAAACCTTTTAAAACCAATCATTCAATATTTAAAATTAATTAAATATTCAAAATTCATAGACCAAAATTCTAGGTTGTTACATTCTCCCTCACTTAAAAGAATACCATCCTTGAAATTACAAAGATAAGAAAAATGCCTCAAACCCCTAAATTTTCCAAAACCAATTAGTTGAAATGGGTTATTCAATTTCTAAGTTCTTTAAAATTATGGAAAACTTCGGCGGCGTCTCCTTTGCGCGGCTCAATCGAAAAAACTGCAATCGCCACTACGAGCCCAATCTAATAAAAGAAAACAAAAGCTAAGCGACCTTTCAAATCTGGGGCATAAAACAATCAAACCAAACAACAATATAAACACATACATATTTGTCAGGTAAACAACTCTACTCATGAGACCAAAAGCATCAAACCAGCCTTTGCTTCCATGAACCTGCATCTCACTTACAAATAATATGCAACCATATAACTCATAACCATATAATTTTTCATTTTCCAATGTAAAACATAAAATTTATTAAAGCTCGTATGATGTACGTATATCATCCATACACCATATCAAAATTGATTGCCCGCTCGATCACATAATTTCACTTTCGAACTAGGATCGCCCACTCGACTCCCTAGTGCGGACTTCGATCCGGTTTCTTGATTAGAAACCTCTATTTTTCTTACATAGCCATCAAATATGATAGAAAACTTCGAATCAAATCAAAAATCTATATCCAATGTCCGCTGTCAAGAATCGAGTGAAAAATCCTAACTCAGTCCTATGTGAATCACCTCGAAACCGAGTACTCTAATTTGGATCAAACAGTTATGCAAATAAAATGGTCTATGTACAAATTACGTATTTCCAATTGGTTTTCTAAATTATACAATTTTTTTATATTAATATTCCTTTTCACTTTTTGTATGTTTCTTTAATACTAAAGTCATTTATGAACTATTTCATAAAACCATTGCTTAAGTTTACAAAATTTTTATAACAGAACTTATGTAATTCAATCACTTTAAAACTCGAGTTCCTACACATTTTCAAAAGTCCACAACTTCATTTTTAAAGCTCTTCGATACTTAAGTTTATTATAAACATTTTATAAAGCACACTTGTGTTTATTATCCACTTTAAACTAAAGTCAATATTTGTATAACACTCCTCTACAATCTAAAAGTATATATACAAATTTCAATTTTTTTTACTTACCAAAATATTCAACAAAATTAAAATTTATTTTAACTTACTATTTCTCAAATTCATAAGTTACAAAAATTTATCTTATTAAAATTTCAATAAAAACATTTAGCTTAAATTTCAATATCCATTCGGGAGTTTTCGATTATCAAAGTTCGTCTAAAATTTCATTTCATTTCAACAAATTATTTAATCAACTAATTACACTTAATTCCTTAATTACCGTATTTAAATCCTAATGTATGGGATACATGCATCCATATAATAATTTGACCGAAAACTTCAGACTTAAACACCTGGTTTTGTTTCAGCTCTATTTTGAAATAAATAATATCTACATATCCTCTTTTTTATACCAAATTACTCCTTTGGGATTTTTAAATCATGACCCATTTATTGAAACAACTCGAAACAAATTTCCATGGTAGCAATTCCCGCTTAAAAACTTGAAAATGAACACCGATGATGCTATAGTCATCAACAGAATTGTTTTCCAACGATCGAAGTGAGTTCGGTGCTTTCTATCTTCCTTAAAATTCTTTAAAAATATTTCTAATCAGAAATACTTCCAAATAATACTACTATTATTATTTCTTCCAAAAATTTGAAAACCATTTCCAAAAATATTAGGATTTAAATTCTCAAATTCTCAATTTAAATTCCCTTTTACTTATAACCCACATTTATAAATTATACTTATATAATTTTCATTCCCTTATATAAAACCTTTTCACAAATGTACGTCTTTATTTAGATTATATTAATTTTTTTATTAAAGTTAACTTTTGACCCAACATGATCACCAAACGCCTTATATTCAAATTGTAAACTGAATTCCCAAGGTGTTCGTTTCAATATTCCCACAATTATTATTTACCCAACCCATGCAGTGAAAAGGACAAAACTGCTCCTAATCAACCACAATAGTCAATGCCCATTAACTGGCCAGGCACAACTACTAAATCAACAAACAACAACCAATGCTTCTAATTGAATGAGCATGACAAATCAAACAATAAATGATAATAATTGAATATTATCATTTCCTAACAACAAACACAACATTGATAATAATATTTAGTTTTATAAATTATTCCATTATATATATACAAAATATAATCCTAGGTAAAAAAAATTCATTTACCAATTTCAAAACAATACTATGTCGATTTGGCTTGTTAAAGTGTTTAGAAACGTTTATCGATACTGTGGCTCCTCACGTGCCAATCAGAATTCATAAACTACTCACTGATAAGTCAACACAATATAAAACATTTTATATCACTAACAAATACACACTCTATATATATGATACACTCAAACTCATTATAGGGTCTCACTTACCTATCTGAAAGGAGTAATCCCTACCAAAGCCTAGGTGTTCGCTCGACCTAAACTCTTATACCAACAGTAATGACCCGCCTTTTCGACCCTCATAAGTCGACACTAATACATCCACGGTATTCATGTGTTGAGCACCTAAGTGTCGGAAAGAAAGATTGTTGGGGTAAAAGAAAATAAAAGACGGAACAAAATCTCTCATTGTGAAGAATAATATATAACATACAACAGATCTTTACAAAAAGAAAACCTGAACTTTATTATAAGTATATCAATCAGAGTCAACTAATCAATCAACTGCTTGGACAGTTATAACAACCTGTCATCAACAATTGATTGATGAACACAACAACAAATGCAGCGGAAAATAAAGAAATACATAGGTATGGCTTAGGCATCCAACTTGTCTCCTGAGCTCTAAAGAAAATATGTAAATATGCTCAGTCTGACCCAAGCATTGTAATAAAATAACACCAAGATCAGTCTAGTAAACTAGTGTGAGAAACACACCTCAATTAGATTATGAATGTTTATAAAACCTTTTAAATAAAGGTGCATCGTAAAACCATGCTGCACATAAACACAGATGAATTTTTACCTTACGATAACCAAACAATTTATATTAGAAAATCCAGTGATATTATAATAATGTTTAAGGCAAAAATATCAATAATCAAGTAGATGTGTTGCTCATGAGTGTACATCACAACAATACTAGGTATTTAATAAAAAAACCATTAAGGTACATTCACTAATTGTGTAGGATTCCATGGAGGTGCATCTTGTACTTCGAGAACGGTCCTTTTGCACAAGGATCAGAATTATCCTTCCGAAGCAATAATACATCCTAAGTGATGTATAATAGGAAATACATAGCTGCACATGCAAGGCTGAATGCATCGCTCCGTGCATGCATAACAACTGTAGGTAACTCTAGGAAGAAGACGACTACACCCTCATAGGTTAGATAAACCCCTGGCTATGCATCCTATCTCTGGTTTTAGTCCTTACAGCTGGTGAAGCTACGTCTGGCATTCCAGCTCAAGCACCGCTACCTGAATAGATCTCAGAACCACACATGGATTCCCATACCTCAAAAGGCCTTGGAATCAAACTTGGATTCCAACATTCAAAACAGATCTCGGAATCACACATGGATTTCAACATCCAAAACAGATCTCGAATCTCTACCAAGCGTAGAACCCGTATATGGTTTTGGAGTGGTTACATTTTCGAGTCATCTCTTACGAGTATACTCCACCCGGTTACCGAATGTTCCAAAACCCATCGATCGATTTTTGAAATGCTCAATACCGATTCTTTTGGAAATAATCAGACAATACATAAGAGCGGGGATCAACCCCTAACCGTTTATATGAACGGTCTCATCACTATTTGTCCTAGAAGAACAAAACAAGTTTATACGTATTGTAACGACCCACCTCTTTGGACAATTTAAATCGACAAGTAAACACACATGCCGATTCCAAACCATTCAAAAGGGAGGATTGTTAATGGGGTAAATAAGAAAAGAAGAGAAAAGGAACAAGAAACAACCACAGAATCTCGCAGCGGAAAGATAAAATATAATAATCAAATAAACAGTTCATGAAGCTGTTTAATATACTTTTGATTATCATTTATACATCATTTATCAGAGTTATACATATACAACAGAACAAATAAAACAATGCAGCAGACAGCATGATGCAAGGATAATAATAGTAATAGTATACCAAATCTTCGTCTTCATCCTCCAGAATAAATCTTCAATAAGCTGAAAAACTCAGGACTGACCCGAGCGTAATGAAAAGACAAAACACTCGAGTCAGGACTAAAACATCCTTATGTAAGTTAAATCGGTCGTAAATAAATATGAGTGTAACGGCGTCAGAGATGTTTACGGGGTTTGACATCTCTTATCCAATGTTGACGTGCGTGCAATAACTCAAGAGATGTTACGGGATTTTCCATCTCCTAAGGATCCGTTAAACTATCTACTATGTAGTACAATACGCTATTATAATATGTCTATAGTAAAATAAACTATTAAAATAGCGTTAAGGCGTTACCCATATCCCCCTTAACACATTTTATATATTCCCATAGTCTATACAGTACCGTACGCTCCTCCGAAAGGTTTACGCAGAGGGCACCCCATAGGTATGGTACAAAACAAACTCGTAGAAGGCACGCTAGGGCATGTGAACACGGCACACGAGGAGATGCCAGGGTAGATATACCAATTGCACTCCCGGACTGGTGGAGACGCATAGCAGCTACTACCGCCCACCTCGGACACACTCCCAAACAATCGAGGGGTGGCCACCAAATCGAATCACCAAAGCAATATAATGGTATCGAAGAAATATGCCCGATAAGAGGAATGACCTCACATTAGCCCGGTATAGCTCCTGATTTTAGTCACATCTAAGCTGACTCACGGGAGTCAGGGTCACGTCATACCATATAGAATCGTCGCCAAACCATCCTACTTCATTTCTGGAATCTCCACCACGTACACAGTTGTTAAAGTGGTTTTCGGTATCGACAGAGAGTATGCCCATATCCGATCCCGGTCTCTTTAACAACCAAACGCTTATTACACACCGGATGGTTCTTTTACATTTTCAAAATCAATTCATAATTGATATCAAAATATCAAGTTCGCTTCAAAATCAAATCCATTTCAAAATCATCGTATCTACGCAAAACATACGATTTCATTTCAAAATCATTTCGCCCAATATCTCATTTCAATTTAAAAATCATTTCACATTTCAATTTAGGTTGTAACTTCATTTAGCCCAATTCGTATTTAAATCCAAGATTTAAATATAAACATTTCACCTTATTGACCAGTTGGAAATTTTGGAAAATAGTTTGAATAGTTTTAAGAATAACGTAAAATTTAAAATATTTAAAAATACTCTAAAATATTAAAGATAGATTTCAAAATAGTTTAAATTTGATTTAATATAGTTAAATAGATTTTTAAGATAGATTAAATAAAAATAAAATAGGCTGAATAGCTTAAAAATAGATAAAATAAAATTAAAATAAATTAAAACAGTTAATTAGTTTAAAAGAAATTAAATTGGGTTAAGTAGATTTAAAATAGATTAAAATAAGTTAATATGTTTGAAATAAGTTAAAATAATTTAATATAGTTAATATAGGTTAAAATAGTTTACTATAAAATAGTTTAAGTATTTAAAATAGTTTGTACAGCAGAATAACTTAAGAAAACCAAATTTGAAATAGCTTCAAAGTCAACCATTTTAATTTCCAACTTACCAATCTGAATCAAATTCAAATTTCCATTCCATCGATTAAATCTCAATTTCAATTCAAATCAAATTTTGATTTCAAATTTAAATTTTATTCCATCTCAAATCCAATTGTCTCAATTTCGATGTCAAAATGTTGTCTTTATCACACTTTACTTAATAATAGACAAAGTCCGAATAAACGTTGAATTCTTTAAAAAAAATCAAATCAATTAATGAAATTCAATCATATCACAATTTTTTAATTTCAAAATCTTAACTTCAATTATTAACCAATTTGTTTAACAAAATTTATTTCAACATCTCAACATCAAACTCGCGATGAATTCAATTCTATAAAATTTGATTTTTAAATTCCTTTAAATCGGACCATTTAAAAATAATTCCAAATCAAAGATTTTACAAATTATTTAATTTAACCAATCCGGTGCCCATATATAATTTTCTATCCTATGGCCAAGTGATCAGTTATTTCAATTAAATTTCAGGAATAGATATATATCACTTCAAATCAAACCATAGTGTCATAGGTATATATCATTTCAACCTATTTCTCAATTTATTCGCAATGGTTTAATTTACAACTATAAATAATACACAGGGTGATGATAGGATATATACAACAAATAAACATCCAAACATTCAAACATCAATCAATAGCATCCATCGCAACCAATCATCCAAACAGACAATATAAATCACAGAAATTTCATAGTTATAAATGTTCGGTAATTTACTTGCGATTAAATTTCCATTCTAATTAGACTGTCGATTTCAATTCTAATTTGACTGTCGATTTCAATTTCTAACATTTAATTCGACGACAATCAAGATGACGGTTAAATTTTTATCAACAACGACAAATAAAAATCGTATCACTTCACAATATTAAATTTAACTAGCATCAGTATATTTTAGTACGTTGTGAGCGTTATAAAACACTCACCTTGATTTTAAATTTCAAATCAAATCGAACGACGTTCGATTTAACCTGAAATTTTAGTTAGCTCCAAACGTCCCCAAATCAATTCCATGACGTAGAGTTCGTCAACACGATTCCAACGCAAAAAGTTTCGTCCGATTCTGATAATGTATGAATGAGTTACAATTTTTTTTTAGAGTTTGAATACAAATTAAATAAACAATTTCATTTAAAATAACAGTTAAATAAAAGCAACCAGATCTGGCCATCGATTCGAAGAGGTAGATCTAGACCGCAAATCCAACCTCTCCCTCGTTCGTTCACTCGCGCTCCAGGCGAAGAGAACCCAAACGCACGCGATCAAAGATCGATGGCCGCGCCACCCTGCTCGTCAAAACGTTGATCAGCCTATGCCCTCTCGAAGGCCATCACGAACCCCCCTCTCGATGACAAACTCAATGAACTCGGCTGCCCCGAAGCCATGAAAAACACGTTCGAACGCAAGCCCTTCTACGACGATTATTGGCCATCTCGTCGAGTTTCGCGTCGACCCACCGTACGGATGTGAAGCCTACGACGTGCTCTACGATATTCCAGTTGAGAGATTTTGAAATTAGTTGATGGATTTGAAGAAAAATTAGGGGGAACGAGGTGTGGTTTTGGCCATCAAAATTATCTCTGGCAGCCACGAGATAAACGACTAGGGTTTGCAGTAGAGAACGCGTATATATACACGTATATATATATATATATATATATATATTATTATTTACAAATTTAACAAGATTTTCGAACGAACTCCAAATTAGACGTGCCGACAAACGTTTGTAATGTTCTACCCGCCTTTTGAACACAATGGAACGTGTTTCGGAGGCTAATTCGATCGTCTGAGTGAGTTATGGAAATAAACGATCAATTTTTTTAAATTAAACCGATTAAATGAATTTCTAAACGTTTTCAGCTGCCACGGTCAAATGGCAACTCCGATTGCTCCGAAATTTGAAATCCGATAAAAATAAACTATTACGGATCCAATGGAACAGGTTTTGTCGAATTCCGAGACTGTGCCTCGGAAGGCTATTTTTACCCGTCGATTAAATCGACGACTTTTCAAAATTTACAGAATTTCTTACAAATCCAATTTTAAATGTTAACAAATTCATTGTTGTTTAAATAAAATTTTATATCAATCTTCGATATCATTTTCAATCATATTATATTCAAAAATTCAATTATTCAAATATTTGCAAATTTAAATTTTAAACAATTTTGATTGTCCGAAATTCATTATCTTGAAATATTTGAAAATGAACTTATAAAATTTAACTTTAAAACGAATTCAAATTATGGAACAATTATTTCCGTTATACAGTTATTCAATTCCCATTATTCAATCTATTCAATTATTCAATTTATTTCCAATATTAAATTTAAACAATTTAATTGTTCAATATTCAACCAATTCCAATATTACATTTTTAATTGAATTTTAGTTATCACTCAATTACTTTATTCACATCCAAAGCATCCAACATTTATTATTCGACTTCAGTTATCGATTATAAACCTAGTTACTATATAAAATTTCATTTCATTTACAATTGGTTTCTAAATTCAATTCGACTGACCAATAAACAAGTAACTTATAATAATTATCACCATTTTCTTTTAATCACACTTATAAGTTTATTATTTACAACAAGTGTCACAATTTCCTATACAATACCAATTAGATTCCATTTCCACTGACTGTATATTATTTCATTAGTAAACCCAATATTTACATTTGGGTTTTTCTTATATTTCCATTATAGCTAAGTTATAATATTTAAGTCATTTCTATTTATGGGAATTTCATTCAATTTATTAATAATTAACTTAGACAAATATTGTTGCAATTCATTCTATTTATTATTATCAATAAATAAATTACAAATTTTTAATTCTTCCAACATTAAACCATGAAATCTTATTAAATTAACTATTTTAATTATCGAAAATCTATGGGTCGTTACACTCTCCCCCACTCAAAACTTTTCGTCCCCGAAAAGGAAAAAGAAGGGAAAAGAAACTAAGTAAAGAATTCAGCATTTGATATATTTTATTCCAAATTATCAATTTATAAAATAATGAAATTTCATTTATAAAGTCGTCACTACGCTTCCACTACGCTACTCCGATTGGCTTACGAAATTCAAGTTGGTTATCCAAACGAGTTATAAAATTTTAAAACTTGAAAAATTTTCTAACACCCGGATTTACGGAAAATTTCGGCAGCGTCTCCTTTGCGCGGCTCGATCGGTACAGCTACAAAACGCCTCTACGGGCCCAAACCAATGAAAGAAAACAAAAGCCAAGTGGCTCCATCCAAAAACCATCAAATCCAATGACAAATAAACATGTACCTTTTTGTCGGGCAATCCAAATTTTCTTGATTTTAAATACCTGCATCTTATTTATCAACGATATCCAATCATATAATTTAAAATCAATTTATAATTTGCATTTCCAATTTTCAATATTAGCTTTACTTAAACCTGTACGAAGTACATATACCATTCGTACGCAATATCAAATCTGATCACTCATTCGATCACACAATTTCACTTCCAAACTAGTATTGTTCACACGACTCTCTAGTGCGAACTCAGATTTAGTTCCTTGATCGGAAACTGTTGTTCTCCTTGCATAGCCATATACCATGATAGAGAGTTCTAGAATCAAATCAAAAATCCATATCCAGGGTTCGCTGTCGAGAATCGAGTGAAAAATCCTAACTTGGATCGATATAAATTATCTCGAAATTCTGTGCTCGAATTCAGATCAAATTGTTATGCGAATAAAATAATATACGTACAACTTACTATTAACTTTCAATAGATTTCTATACAATTCATCTATATTCAATTAATTTACTTACCATCATTTCATTTACAATTAATTATACACAATGCATTATTCATTCCTTAATTACTTAGCATATCCATTTCTTTACATAGCATACTCTTTAATACTATCATTTCTTAAACATCATCTTATACAATTTTCTTAGTTAAGTTCATTTTAACCATTCCATGTAATTTAATTAAATTAAATTTCCCTTTTCAATTTATTCTTAGCTATACCAAATTCTTCTGTTTACATTTACTTCATTTTCATAATTTCAGTTAATAACAAATTTATTGGTGGAACATTTTATTAATCATCACTTAGTTTATAATTATTCTATAAAATTCATATATAAGAAGTTGGACTTTATCTAAGTTTATAATTATCTCCAAAACTACAAATTTCAATTTCACAATTTCTTTGCAAATTCATATTTAATTTCTATAACAAATTTACAAAGATATTTTTTTTTCATTGGCATATTATACTTAAGTATATTATTTTTATCACAACCAAATTTCCATTTATATACATTTTAATCACTTTTAAGTTTTGCTTACTTGTATAATTCAATTATTTTTAGGTTTTGCTTACTTGTATATTTCAATTACTTTTAGGTTTTGCTTACTTGTATAATATCCCATTACATATCCAAATCATTCTTTTAACTTTTTAACATTTGGTAAGTCATATTATATATTATTAGAATGCAATGTGGTATTATACAAATTTATAGGATTTATTTTACTTAATTAGAATGTTCGCAACTTTTAACTTGTTTAAGTTTTCCTTACTTTCAGTTTTAAGAGTTACAACTTCAACTCTAAAGTTTCTCAAAACATTTAGCTTAGAGTTTTTTTTCCTCTTATTATATAAGTTCTGATTATTCACATTTCACTCAGATAATTTGAAAAATATTAATTAACAGAACTTAAAAATTTAAATGCCCGGTTCATTTCAAATCAATTTGAGATAAAAATAAAATCATTTATATCTTATATATATCAAATCATACTTTTGGAGTTTAAACCAAAAATGCATTTTTTTTTCAAAACAGTTTCGAAGCAAAGCTTCGCAGAAATCTCCTCCACTTTGAGACTCGAAAATGAGCGTCGATGATGCTGCGCAATCATCACCGAAATTATTTTCCAGCGACATAAGAGAGGATTACTGAATTTATTCCATCTTAAAAATCCTTTCAAAATATTTCCCATAAATATTTTTCAACTCATATCACTACATTTTTCTTCTTCAAAGTTTTGAAAACCCTTTTCAAAATCCCCGGGTCTTAAATTCAATATTTCACAATTTAAATCTATCTTGATTTATAAGTCACATTTATGATTTATTCTTACAAAATTTTACTTTCTTAAAACATTCCACAAGTTGTTTTATCGTTGTTTATTTGTAACACACCTTATTTATTAAAACACAATATCCAATTTGTGATAATCATCCATATTATCATTTCTAACAACCAAACAAACTGGATGTATCATAATAATTTTTGAAAAATTATTTCTTTATATACAAAATATAATTGGGGCAAAATTATTTCATTTCCCCAATTTCAAAACAATACTATGTTGAATTGTTCTGTTTAAGTGTTTAGAGATCCCTATCAATAACGTTAATTACTCGTATTGACCAGAATCCATATGCCACTCAACAAATCAACCAACACAATATAAAACAATTTTATACCACTAACAAATACGCTCTCTCATATATATACACTCAATGACTCATCATAGGGTATTACTACCCTATTTAAAGAGTCAGACCACACAAAGCTAAGGTTATCGCTAAACCAAAGCTCTGATACCAACTGTAATGACCCACCTCTTTGGACAATTTAAATCGACAAGTAAACACACATGCCGATTCCAAACCATTCAAAAGGGAGGATTGTTAATGGGGTAAATAAGAAAAGAAGAGAAAAGGAACAAGAAACAACCACAGAATCTCGCAGCGGAAAGATAAAATATAATAATCAAATAAACAATTCATGAAGCTGTTTAATATACTTTTGATTATCATTTATACATCATTTATCAGAGGTATACATATACAACAGAACAAATAAAACAATGCAGCAGACAACATGATGCAAGGATAATAATAGTAATAGTATACCAAATCTTCATCTTCGTCCTCCAGAATAAATCTTCAATAAGCTGAAAAACTCAGGACTGACCCGAGCGTAATGAAAAGACAAAACACTCGAGTCAGGACTAAAACATCCTTATGTAAGTTAAATCGGTCGTAAATAAATATGAGTGTAACGGCATCAGAGATGTTTACGGGGTTTGACATCTCTTATCCAGTGTCGACGTGCGTGCAATAACTCAAGAGATGTTACGGGATTTTCCATCTCCTAAGGATCCGTTAAACTATCTACTATGTAGTACAATACGCTATTATAATATGTCTATAGTAAAATAAACTATTAAAATAGCGTTAAGGCGTTACCCATATCCCCCTTAACACATTTTATATATTCCCATAGTCTATACAGTACCGTACGCTCCTCCGAAAGGTTTACGCAGAGGGCACCCCATAGGTATGGTACAAAACAAACTCGTAGAAGGCACGCTAGGGCATGTGAACACGGCACACGAGGAGATGCCAGGGTAGATATACCAATTGCACTCCCGGACTGGTGGTGACGCATAGCAGCTACTACCGCCCACCCCGGACACACTCCCAAACAATCGAGGGGTGGCCACCAAATCGAATCACCAAAGCAATATAATGGTATCGAAGAAATATGCCCGATAAGAGGAATGACCTCACATTAGCCCGGTATAGCTCCTGATTTTAGTCACATCTAAGCTGACTCACGGGAGTCAGGGTCACGTCATACCATATAGAATCGTCGCCAAACCATCCTACTTCATTTCTGGAATCTCCACCACGTACACAGTTGTTAAAGTGGTTTTCGGTATCAACAGAGAGTATGCCCATATCCGATCCCGGTCTCTTTAACAACCAAACGCTTATTACACACCGGATGGTTCTTTTACATTTTCAAAATCAATTCATAATTGATATCAAAATATCAAGTTCGCTTCAAAATCAAATCCATTTCAAAATCATCGTATCTACGCAAAACATACGATTTCATTTCAAAATCATTTCGCCCAATATCTCATTTCAATTTAAAAATCATTTCACATTTCAATTTAGGTTGTAACTTCATTTAGCCCAATTCGTATTTAAATCCAAGATTTAAATATAAACATTTCACCTTATTGACCAGCTGGAAATTTTGGAAAATAGTTTGAATAGTTTTAAGAATAACGTAAAATTTAAAATATTTAAAAATACTCTAAAATATTAAAGATAGATTTCAAAATAGTTTAAATTTGATTTAATATAGTTAAATAGATTTTTAAGATAGATTAAATAAAAATAAAATAGGCTGAATAGCTTAAAAATAGATAAAATAAAATTAAAATAAATTAAACAGTTAATTAGTTTAAAATAAATTAAATTGGGTTAAGTAGATTTAAAATAGATTAAAATAAGTTAATATGTTTGAAATAAGTTAAAATAATTTAATATAGTTAATATAGGTTAAAATAGTTTACTATAAAATAGTTTAAGTATTTAAAATAGTTTGTACAGCAGAATAACTTAAGAAAACCAAATTTGAAATAGCTTCAAAGTCAACCATTTTAATTTCCAACTTACCAATCTGAATCAAATTCAAATTTCCATTCCATCGATTAAATCTCAATTTCAATTCAAATCAAATTTTGATTTCAAATTTAAATTTTATTCCATCTCAAATCCAATTGTCTCAATTTCGATGTCAAAATGTTGTCTTTATCACACTTTACTTAATAATAGACAAAGTCCGAATAAACGTTGAATTCTTTAAAAAAAATCAAATCAATTAATGAAATTCAATCATATCACAATTTTTTAATTTCAAAATCTTAACTTCAATTATTAACCAATTTTTTTAACAAAATTTATTTCAACATCTCAACATCAAACTCACGATGAATTCAATTTCTATAAAATTTGATTTTTAAATTCCTTTAAATCAGACCATTTAAAAATAGTTCCAAATCAAAGATTTTACAAATTATTTAATTTAACCAATCCGGTGCCCATATATAATTTTCTATCCTATGGCCAAGTGATCAGTTATTTCAATTAAATTTCAGGAATAGATATATATCACTTCAAATCAAACCATAGTGTCATAGGTATATATCATTTCAACCTATTTCTCAATTTATTCGCAATGGTTTAATTTACAACTATAAATAATACACAGGGTGATGATAGGATATATACAACAAATAAACATCCAAACATTCAAACATCAATCAATAGAATCCATCGCAACCAATCATCCAAACAGACAATATAAATCACAGAAATTTCATAGTTATAAATGTTCGGTAATTTACTTGCGATTAAATTTCCATTCTAATTAGACTGTCGATTTCAATTCTAATTTGACCGTCGATTTCAATTTCTAACATTTAATTCGACGACAATCAAGATGACGGTTAAATTTTTATCAACAACGACAAATAAAAATCGTATCACTTCACGATATTAAATTTAACTAGCATCAGTATATTTTAGTACGTTGTGAGCGTTATAAAACACTCACCTTGATTTTAAATTTCAAATCAAATCGAACGACGTTCGATTTAACCTGAAATTTTAGTTAGCTCCAAACGTCCCCAAATCAATTCCATGACGTAGAGCTCGTCAACACGATTCCAACGCAATAAGTTTTGTTCGATTCTGATAATGTATGAATGAGATACAATTTTTTTTAGAGTTTGAATACAAATTAAATAAACAATTTCATTTAAAATAACAGTTAAATAAAAGCAACCAGATCTGGCCATCGATTCGAAGAGGTAGATCTAGACCGCAAATCCAACCTCTCCCTCGTTCGTTCACTCGCGCTCCAGGCGAAGAGAACCCAAACGCACGCGATCAAAGATCGATGGCCGCGCCACCCTGCTCGTCAAAACGTTGATCAGCCTACGCCCTCTCGAAGGCCATCACGAACCCCCCTCTCGATGACAAACTCGATGAACTCGGCTGTCCCGAAGCCATGAAAAACACGTTCGAACGCAAGCCCTTCTACGACGATTATTGGCCATCTCGTCGAGTTTCGCGTCGACCCACCGTACGGATGTGAAGCCTACGACGTGCTCTACGATATTCCAGTTGAGAGATTTTGAAATTAGTTGATGGATTTGAAGAAAAACGAGGGGGAACGAGGTGTGGTTTCGGCCATCAAAATTATCTCTGGCGGCCACGAGATAAACGACTAGGGTTTGCAGTAGAGAACGCGTATATATACACGTATATATATATATTATTATTATTATTTACAAATTTAACAAGATTTTCGAACGAACTCCAAATTAGACGTGCCGACAGACGTTTGTAATGTTCTACCCGCCTTCCGAACACAATGGAACGTGTTTCGGAGGCTAATTCGATCGTCTGAGTGAGTTATGAAAATAAACGATCAATTTTTTTAAATTAAACCGATTAAATGAATTTCTAAACGTTTTCAGCTGCCACGGTCAAATGGCAACTCCGATTGCTCCGAAATTTGAAATCCGATAAAAATAAACTATTACGGATCCAATGGAATAGGTTTCGTCGAATTCCGAGACTGTGCCTCGGAAGGCTATTTTTACTCGTCGATTAAATCGACGACTTTTCAAAATTTACAGAATTTCTTACAAATCCAATTTTAAATGTTAACAAATTCATTGTTGTTTAAATAAAATTTTATATCAATCTTCGATATCATTTTCAATCATATTATATTCAAAATTTTAATTATTCAAATATTTGCAAATTTAAATTTTAAACAATTTTGATTGTCCGAAATTCATTATCTTGAAATATTTGAAAATGAACTTATAAAATTTAACTTTAAAACGAATTCAAATTATGGAACAATTATTTCCGTTATACAGTTATTCAATTCCCATTATTCAATCTATTCAATTTATTTCCAATATTAAATTTAAACAATTTAATTGTTCAATATTCAACCAATTCCAATATTTCATTTTTAATTGAATTTTAGTTATCACTCAATTACTTTATTCACATCCAAAGCATCCAACATTTATTATTCGACTTCAGTTATCGATTATAAACCTAGTTACTATATAAAATTTCATTTCATTTACAATTGGTTTCTAAATTCAATTCGACTGACCAATAAACAAGTAACTTATAATAATTATCACCATTTTCTTTTAATCACACTTATAAGTTTATTATTTACAACAAGTGTCACAATTTCCTATACAATACCAATTAGATTCCATTTCCACTGACTGTATATTATTTCATTAGTAAACCCAATATTTACATTTGGGTTTTTCTTATATTTCCATTATAGCTAAGTTATAATATTTAAGTCATTTCTATTTATGGGAATTTCATTCAATTTATTAATAATTAACTTAGACAAATATTGTTGCAATTCATTCTATTTATTATTATCAATAAATAAATTACAAATTTTTAATTCTTCCAACATTAAACCATGAAATCTTATTAAATTAACTATTTTAATTATCGAAAATCTACGGGTCGTTACACGTATATAGTACCACAGACGGTAACTATACCATATAATTCCCGTGTTTCTCTTAGATATTTCAAGAGTCAAAATCCTTCGGTGTTAAGTAGAGAATATTTCCGTGCCACCAAAACTAAGAGGGATTACAATTTAGGCCAAGATTTGATAGTCGGTTATTTAATTAACAAATAAAAAACATTCAAACATAGATTACATTTCTAATGGAAACCACTAAACCTCATAAATTAACCTTCAATTAATAAAAATCACTTTGTAAAAACTTGAAAATCACTTCCATATACTTATCTCAACAGGATAAGTAAATCCACAAAACACTATATTTTCGATACTTAGAAAATATAACCATATACTTATCTCAACGGTATAAGTATATTCATAAACTATTCCTTTCAAAATTGGGAAAACCTTTATAACATACTTATGAAATGGTACAAGTATATTCACCAAACATATAGAAAGATTTTCTATTAGAAAATCATATACAAAGGATCAAAACCCTATTTATAAACCTTCCCTTTTAAAATCGCTTACCATTTATAAACCACTTTTCTAAAATCATTTATAATCCTACCTTTTTTCAAATTTCAAATCTTATTCAAATTTATAACTCCTTAAATATATCCTTTCTATTAGATAAAACCCTTTAAAATCTTTCATTTAAAAATAATTCCTTTTGTAAACAAATTCATTATTTAATTATAATGAATAAAAACTTTAACCTTATAAAAATATAACTTTAAATGTTTTTAGTAATTTAATAATAAACATTTAAAGGATATTTAAATAATATAATAAAATAATTTCAAAACATTATTAATGTAATAATTTAATTATTTCAAACATTATTAATATAATAATTGATTAAACTTTGAAACAATATAAATGCAGTAATCTTTTAAATAATATTAGTATGATAATTAATTAACTTTTAAATATCATTACTAATAAAATAATTAAGTAGTTTTAAATAATCAATAATAAAATAATTTATTATTTTTAAATAACTTTGATAAGTAATAAATTATCTTTAAACAACATTAATAATATAATTAATTTTAAAACATTACAAATATAATAATTAATTTTACTAAAGAAATAATTTTACAAAACACTTTATAAATTAGAAATTAAACAAAACACTTTGTTAAAATAATAATTAAATAAAACATTTTACTTCAAATTATAATTACATAAAACTCTTTAATTCAAATTATAAAATTTGAAGTAAATTTAAATCCATAACTTTCCCATTTCAGAAAGAGGCTTAGCGACCGTAATGGTACTTAAACCAGCTATCATTTAATTCAGTTTAACTTCTTAAGTTAAATTACAACTATTTACATAAACATGCATTTATGTAAACCAAATCCATAATTAACAATCAATTGTTAACACATCACTTATCCAGCATTAATCATCTGACACTTAAATGAATGTCCAAATTAATATAATAACAGAACATGGATTTATTATACTAAACAAATGTCATTCAAAATAAACTCTTCCATTTATTATTAGATGGTGTTTACTTGGCCAAATAGATAACACCAAATAAGTATGCTTATTTTAACTACGTTACTATTTAAACAACGTAATTATATTAAATCATATTATTTTATCACTTTATATTTATCCATTTTCAAAAATGATAATTTATCCAAACCAAACAACCAGCAAATACAACATCCTAGCCGACAATAAATAATTTATATCCACTATAAAAGATACCAATTAACCAAAAATGTGAGTTTAACTTTACCGAAATTCTAGTTATCGTTGAAGCGTTCTGATTCCGTCTAAAATCGATTTTAGCTTAAAATTCTACAAGCTCTGATCTCCACCAATTCAATTCCAAAACATAGACGATATTCCTATGAGCACAAAGCAACTGACCTCGTTTTATTCTGACCTCGTACGAGAGAGATATAAATTTTGTAAAATTTTGACATTTAAATATAATTAAACCATTTATTATTTTCTTTAGTTACACATATTTACCCTTAATTACATAATAAAATCATCTCCCCCAAATGAAAAGAATTCCTGCCCTCACCTGGTACTCTTCTCCCCCTTTCATCACCTAAGCTTCCTCGTTCTTTCACGAAAATTCAATTATTAGGTCCATGACTCTGTTTGAATTACACAATTTTGAATTAAGTACCTATGTAAAATTATAGGCTTACCTGTCCTAATGGCACGAGGCCATCTTGCATCCAATACTATTCTGGATTATTTGAAACTGAGACATCAGGCATTGTTTTACATAGGATTTTGGGCTGCACATCAGACATTCATGGACATAGTTAATAGATTATTGATTTTGATCAAGTTATGAAATCAATAGCAAATTGAAACTGAGACTAACGTGAACGAATTTCAATTTACCTTACTTCTTAATCAAATATATCGTCAATACTCATTTCAATTATAATACATAGTAATAGAAAATTGACAAGTTGTTTTAGTCTGAAGACAGCTATTATAATGACACTATATTGTATTCTCTTCCCTTTTGGAATATTGCTCTAGCTTGTCTTTGCAATTAGATTGATGTTATTCCTATATAATTCACAAAGTCCATGTGTATATCAATTTGATGTTTGTTTTCTTGCAAAATATATAATTTTTATATTGTTTATTTATCAAATTTTATACACTTAGTATTGCTAGTTTAGCAATATATACGTTATTTGAAAATTTTCTATTGCCATGATGATATATTTATATGCATCAAGGAATATGTATCAGATCAGAGGAATGAAAGCTGATGTTGATTTTTGGCTATACTGAAAAGGCGATTTCTATAAGGTTTTAATTGTTAATTAATACTTATATATCACTCAATCTCAGCAAGAAATCAAATCGATATGATTTATTAAATTATGTGATATATTTAACAATCTAGACTCATGCTAATTCAATGCAGATGCATTATTGAAACCACCATGATGCTAGGATCATCAATGCTTGCAATATAATTATATTAGTAGATACAACGAAACAATAAGTCATGTAGTTGGGATTGTGTCATATTCCTCATATCTTTTAGAGTTTATAAGTCAATATCTTTCATCATGTACTAACACTTTAACTCACTAATAATTTCAATACCTGTATCTTTATTTCAACAACCAGTCCCGTTATATATATATATATATATATAGTGTTGTATCCTTTAATTAGGCTTTAGATATTTTCTTGAAACATATTGGTCTAAACGGTTAAGCAACACATGGTATTTTCTTCTTCTCTAAGATCTTTTAAACAGTCATTTTTTCCACTGCACAGAAACGTTCTTTGTTTTCAAATTGAAAATATATGGTCAATTTTCGTTACTAAGTATATGCATATATATTAAACATGAATCAGGCATTTCAATCTATAATACATATATCAATGCATTCTCAAAGAAATGAGTATTGATGATATATTTGATTAAGGAGTAAGGTAAATTGCATTCTCAAAGTAAAAGAGCAAATGTGATTTTGGATGTATATTTTGGTTTAGAAATATAATCACAATATACTTATATACAGTAGTAAGATAAACACCATTCTTACCTAGTATATGCATTGATATATAACGCGATAGATGTTACTTTTTATAACGCCAATAGATAACGCTCTATTCCATATCGTTATCCTTTATTTTAGTTTGTTTTACTAAGGAAAGCGTTTAAATAAGTAACGCTTTTTGAAGCGGGCTTTCCCCTAAAATTTTGGTAGCCGCCTGTTTTTTTAATTATTTCCCTTTTTTCTTTTGTATCTTCCCCTAGCAGCAAAATAAATTCGCTCAAAATAAAAGATCCCATTTTTTATAAATCTTCTTCGTCGGTTAAGCACCCAAAATCGAGATCTGATATTGGAGCTAGTCGACGTCACTCGGAAGCTAAACTATAGCTTGTGCCTCGCATGTAATTCAAAGAGACACCGTGCTGGAGTTTGCCTGTAATTTAAAGAGACACCGTGCTCGGAAGTACAATCGATGGCTTGATTTTCTTTCCTTGAGCCTTCTTGGTATATCTACTTGTTTGAATTTTGATTTAACCATTATTCATTTATGTGTTAGGCCCTAGTTGCTCATCGATAGGAGGAGGAGCCTTCACTGAGTTCGGTCCATTCTATCCTAGAGGCGATGGCCGTGGTCTTCGAATTAACAAAAAATCATGGAACAAGGGTATATGTTTACTTTACTGATACATATTTTAAATAGTTATTATATTTTGCAATGACAAAGTTTCTTTTCCTTCCCAATAGTGTCAAATTTACTCTTTGTTGAATCCTCTGCTGGAGTTGGATGGTCCTACTCTAACACAACTTCTGATTATATTACAGGGGATTTAAAAACAGGTACCATTTCTTCTCTTTTTTGAATTTCAAAACTACTTGTATTTCCATTTTCAGTATTTCTATGCCAATTGTGTTTTGAATTTTATATTTATAAGCCAATGACACGCGCTTGTTCTTGCTTGGATGGTTTGAGAAATTTCCTGAATATAAAACTCGGCACTTGTTTTTGTCAGGAGAGAGCTAAGCTAGTATGAAATACTCGCTATTAATTTCTATGTTAATAAACCTGCATATTTATCTTTTTACTAGCTGTAAATTTCCTGCTTCTAATTGTCCGTTTCATCGTGACACGGTTATTTATCTTTTTATATTGTTCCTTAACATTATAAGTTACCTGCTACAGGGCACTACATACCGCAATTAGTTGATGTTCTCCTAGACTACAATAGCCAGTCATCTAGTTTCAAGTTCAATATAAAAGGCGTTGCTGTAAGACTAGTTTGTGTATAATTTTATTGTCTTATCAGTATTTATAGTTACACAATATTCTGTTAATTGACAATTTTATATGAGTAATCCGCCTACAACCCCTATTCATACGTAGACATGACAATTGTTATCTTAACATATATAAAGTTATTACAATGTCCTATGTATTTTAACATTTTTATGTATTGGAAATCCACTTCTAAAGCTAGATAGAGATGTTCCAGCAACTTCGTTAACTAAATTTAATAAAAACCAAATAAGCATATAAAAATTAACTAAGTCGATAACAAAAATAATAACATAATTAAGTTTTCAAATTGTATTATGTTTGATAACAATTAACTAAATTTTGAACAATAATAATAATAATAACTTATAAAATATTTACCAAGTTAACTAAATTTTATAAAAGTTAACTAAATTTGTATGACAATAACAACGACAATAAATTAACTAAAATTATAAAAATTAACTTCGTTTGTTAAGTTATATAAAAATTAAATAAGCTTACAAAAATTAAATAAGTTGATAATAATAATAATAATTCAACTAATTTTTATACAAATTAATATTTATTATAACAATATTAACAACAACAACAATCATAATAACAACAATAACAATAAATTAACCTAGTTTTATAAAAAATAACAATGTTTAAAATAACAATAATAATATTAATACTCATAACAAATCCTGAGAATCCTGAACTAATTTTGGTTTTTGTATGATTTCGTGCAGTTCTCCACCCTCCTGCTGCAATGGAAGTTGGTTCCTTAGGTAACTGTACACTACAGAAATTTTTTTACCATATTTTGGTAAACCATAATAAAAAACATAACAATGCACTAATAGCTTTTACATTTCTCTGCTTTTGAAACCTTAAATTCTTCTTATAAAATACAACGATTTATTCATGCATGGTTTAAATGGTGAAAAATATGTGACAACATATAATATGTGATAAACTAAAAACTTGGAAAAAGGGTTCAGTACAAAATTTTTAATGTATCTTATATGTTGGACACATTCTTGTATCAACTATATGTTCTTATGATTAACATCTACTAAATAGTTAATTCTGTACTATAGCTAATTCTGTATCAACTATATGTTCTTATGATTAATATCTATTAAATAGCTAATTCTATACTATATATACATAAAGGTTGAATATGTAACTATATATGGATTATAATAGTCTACCTAATGAAATGAGTTATCAATAGGAAGTTGACAACTACGGTAGAGAAAAATCAAACAAAAATCATTCAAATTCAGCATAGTTCTGTGACTTTTTTGAAGTTTTTTGAAATAGATAACAATGTACTGAACATAAAACATTTAACAATAATGCTAGATATGTATGAGCTTATTATCTTTATAGGTGCTGTGCAAGGCGCTGTATTGTGCTGAAATATCCACAATGAGAGGGATAATAGGGTAGCCTGCAAGCGCAGTGAAGGCGATGTGCATGGTGTTGTCCAACAAAGTCAAAGACCTATGCTTACCTGAGCCATCCAGGTGCTTCGGGTTTGAGTTATTTCAGTTTGTGTGCTTCAGCTTTGGCAGTTTGTATGTGCTTTTGATCTAAAAAACAAAAAGTAGTGTTTTATGAACCATACCAATATCAATGATATGCAGAGCCAGAGAGGCATCATGAAAGAGTTGTGTTGATTATCATCGGTGAATGCTGAGATTATTTACTGCAACAGTAGGCAGATTTGGTACATAGGGTGAGGCTGCTATTTTATCACCTTAACGGTACTTACTGGCTACCTGTATATTATTTTGTAGTTAGTTCACATTTACCGCATATGTGTTTTGGTTGTATCCTCGGATTATAGAAATTTGAATAGAAACAGTACTAAACTAATGACATTAACAGAAGCAAAGGAGAACATAGAGAGATTAACAGAAATTGATGTCCAACACTAGTAAATAATTAAGAAATAGCACCTTCCATTAACTATTTAATCAAATAAGAAAATGAGAAGAATATATAAATAATATCTTGTAATACTAAAGAAGATGGGTCTGTTTTTAAATGCTTAACATCATGCACTGATTGAATGATAAATTAATTTTGCAGTATACTATTTTTGGATAAATATTTTAAATTTTCAAATTCCAAGTATATAATTATGTGATAACGAAGGCTGAGGTTAATTTCAGATCTTGTGAGGCTGCGACGATTCGACAATTACCCCGCCGAACTGAATGGTACTGGACTTTTATACATGATTGTAATTAGCTTTTCAGCCTTACTTCACTCGTTTTATATCAGACTAAGGCTGAAGTTCATCTGCAATTTGTTTTAACCTTGGTCCTAACTATTTGTGCTTGGTATACTACATGTAGGTTCAAGAGTGGTTGAGGTTAAAATCAAGGAGCCACCCGAACATATTGATATTTCAACATACAGTAAGTTGTTTTGCAATTATGCTTAAGTTATCGAATTACTTTTACACAACTGCGTTAGTAGAATTCAAAAAGTCTGAGGTTGTCGCTGCTATTCCAGGAATAATCTTCTATATTTGGTCTGCACCACATAAGGATTGGCTAGCAAAAAACATCTTGGGACTATCATTTTACATTAAGGTTTATTCCTTTTTTACCAGATGGTTTTAACACTAACTAGTTGTAAGAAATAACAAGCATGTGTTAAATATAGTTCATAAGCTCGAACTATGATATAACATGTTTGTTTGGTTGAAATTTAATTATATACCACAACATGCAAAAATTTAGGATTTCGGATTGTTTATAATTAAACACGTTGAAGGCCTGTTTCATTGATGTTTGGATATCATGAATCTCAGTTGTTAACTTCATAAAATTTCAGAACATTCATAATTTCAACATACTCTTTGTTTTCTACGATATAGAAACAAAAGCCTTACTTGTATTTCGTAGTACTTTATAGTTGAAACTAAAGAATCAGCTAGGTTCTATTTATTGAATGTTAAATGTTTAATTAATTTTGTTGAATGTTAAATGCAATTCATAGGTTTAGAATAATAATAATAATAATATCCAAGTTAACTAAGTTTACTAAAACGATAATAATAAATTATAAAATATTAACAAAGCTAACTAAGTTTTATAAACAATATCTAAATTTATATAAAATAATAATAATCAACATAAATTAGCAAAGATTAAATTAACTTCGTTAATTATGTTTTATAAAAATTAAATAAGTTTATAAAAATTAACCAAATCGATGATGATGATGATGATTATAATAATAATAATTATAATAATGATAATAGTAGTAGTAGTAATATTAATAATTATTATTTTTATTATTTAACTAAATTTTATAAGAATGAATTAAGTTTATAATAATAATACTAATGATAAAGGTAACAACAATCATAATAGAAATAATGCCGATAAATATACTAAGTTATAATATAGATAATGATGATGATAACAAAAGTAAACTATTAATCAACTTAAATAAGTTTTATAAAATTAACTAAGTTTATAATGATGATAATAATAATAATAACAATAATAAAGTAACTATAAGTTTATAATAATACTATACTGATAATAATAATAAATTATAAAATATTAACAAACTTAACTAAGTTTTATAAAAATTAACTAAATTTATATAATAATAATAATACTAACAATAATAATAAATTACCTATTTATTTTAATGCTTTAAGTGGTGCTCTAAAAAATTGCTAGATTAATGGTGGTAGAACTCAGAGCTCTAATTTATTAAAAAAAAATTATAGTTATATAGGATAATGGTGGGATTGCCTATGTTGGAGAGTAGAGAGCTGATATCGAGGACACTGTTGTCAAAAGAGAAGGTTGAAGAAGATATCAACTGTAACGAGATTGCAATCTTGACCGAAGGATATTGTGGAAGCGACTTTGAGGTTTGTTCTTAGTTTAACTTATGAATTCCTAGTTTATGGTATTGATAAATTTGTTTAATTTATGAAACAAGAGCTGTCAACACGTCTGAATTCACGATACAAAATGTTTGTTATGATGAATAAATAATATGGGATCATCACATAGATGATGGACATAAGTGATAAAGAAATATATTATACATGAGATAAATGAAATATATGTAAATCTATTGCTGCATATGGCATTGTGCAAGTCCTTACTGGTCTTAATGACATTATACCTGTTGTATATGGGATCAACTGTAATCTGATCCAATATGTTGTTGGATTGAACTTTTTGATCCACATCCAACCTGCTGTATATGGCATGCAACCTTCAACTTTGTTAGTTTGTATCATTATATTTATTCGGAGTTTACAGGTGCTTTTCACTTAGGATATATAATATGAAACACTGTTTGATTTCTAAATTTTTATATTTTTTGATCTATTAGTTGTTTGTCCTTGAAAACAAACAAAATTTAGTAGATGTGTGGATGTTTATAACATGCTGTTTTGAAATATTTAACTTTGTCGTATGAAGAATGAAGATAGTGGACCTCATTTCTTAGCTGGAGTGAGGTTAACGTGGTTCTCGTTGATTAATTAATGCGAGCTATGCTAAAATTATTGTTTGCTATCTAAAATTCAAATTTCGTCAGTGTTTTATTCATATTCGTTCCTAATGTAAACATTTATCTTATTTGCAAGTGTGTGAAAGAAGAAGGATGCAAAAGTTATGGTCTTCTTTTTAATGCAAACAACCAAATATGTACTTGTTTTTTTTGTTGAACTTTGCTACTATTTTTTGGGGTGTGCTTAAAACATTTGCTACTACGTTTTGATTTATGTGGTTTAAGCTATAAGATATTATGTGTATGAATATTGGATATATTTAATGTAATGTGTTACATCTCTATATTTATTATCTTTTATGATTTTTGCATTATTTAAATAATTTTATGTTTAAAATGATTATTATTGTGCATTTTGATATTGGTATTTAAACTGTAGTTTATGAATAGGATGCAGAAATTTTTTTGATTTGTGAAACTAAACCATAGCACTTGAAAACCGCTATAAATATTTAATAGCGCCGAATGACCGCTATTTAATATGTCAGTATTACAGATGCATAACAAAAAAAGTGATATGGTATTATAAAAAGCGCTATAAAAGAACATATCATAACAGAGTATAAGCGCTCTTGTAGTTGAACCTTTATAGCGGCATATTGGTGTTGTGATAAGTCAACATCTACTATAACGTGTCCATATACAGCGCTGATAATCCGCTATTAATACTCTTTATAGCGCAATATTAGTGCTATTTTAGAAGAAACAAAAAGTATTTTGTGGCTAATAACGAATTTCATAGCGGACAAATAGCGCTATTAAAGTAATCAATAACACATAATTTGCCGGTATAAAAATGTTTAAAATAGCGGATTATTTGCACTATTATATTATTACTTTTTATAACGCTTATTTTGCACTATAAATTGTTCACTGTTTTTAATAACATGTCGTTATACAACGTTTATTAAACCGCTATCACACGGTATTCACGTGTCGAGCACCTAAGTGCCAGAAAGACAGATTGTTGGGGTAAAAGAAAATAAAAGACGGAACGGAATCTCCCATTGTGAAGAGTAATATATAATATACAACAGATCTTTACAAAAAGAAAAGTTGAACTTTATTATACTTATATCAATCAGAGTCAACTAATCAATCAACTGCTTGGACAGTTATAACAACCTGTCATCAACAATTAGCTGATGAACACAACAACAAATGCAGTGGAAAATAAAGAAATACATGAATACGTCTTAAGCATCCAGCTTGTCTCCTGAGCTCTAAAGCAAATATGTAAATATGCTCGGTCTGACCCAAGCATTATAATAAAATAACACCCAGATCAGTCTGGTAAACCAGTGTGAGAAACACACCTCAATTAGATTATGAATGTTTATAAAACCTTTTAAATAAAGGTGCCTCGTAAGACCATGCTGCACATAAACACGGATGAGTTTTTACCTTACGATAACCAAACAATTTATATTAGAAAATCCAGTGATATTATAATAATGTTTAAGGCAAAAATATCAATAATCAAGTAGTTGTGTTGATCATGAGTGTACATCACAACAATACTAGGTATTTAATAAAAAACCATTAAGGTGCGTTCACTAATTGTGTAGGATTCCATGGAGGTGCCCCTAGTACTTCGAGAACGGTCCTGTTGTACAAGGATTAGAATTATCCTTCCGAAGCAATAATACATCCCAAGTGATGTACAATAGGAAATACATAACTGGACATGTAAGGCCGAATGCATCGCTCCGTGCATGCATAACAACTGTAGGTAACTCTAGGAAGGAGACGACTGCACCCTCATGGGTTAGATAAACCCCTAGCTATGCATCCTATCTCTGGTTTTAGTCCTTACAGCTGGTGAGGCTACGTCTGGCATTTTAGCTCACGCACCGCCACTTGAATAGATCTCAGAACCACATATGGATTCCCATACCTCAACAGGTCATGGAATCAAACTTGGATTCCAACATTCAAAACAGATCTCAGAATCACACATGGATTTCAACATCCAAAACAGATCTCGAATCTCTACCAAGCGTAGAACCCATATATGGTTTTGGAGTGGTTACATTTTCGAGTCATCTCTTACGAGTATACTCCACCCGGTTACCGAATGTTCCAAAACCCATCGATCGATTTTTGAAATGCTCAATACCGATTCTTTTGGAAATAATCAGACAATACATAAGAGCGGGGATCAACCCCTAACCGTTTATATGAACGGTCTCATCACTATTTGTCCTAGAAGAACAAAACAAGTTTATACGTATATAGTACCACAAACGGTAACTATACCATATAATTCCCGTGTTTCTCTTAGATATTTCAAGAGCCAAAATCCTTCGGTGTTAAGTAGAGAATATTTCCGTACCACCAAAACTAAGAGGGATTACAATTTAGGCCAAGATTTGATAGTCGGTTATTTAATTAACAAATAAAAAACATTCAAACATATATTACATTTCTAATGGAAACCACTAAACCTCATAAATTAACCTTCCATTAATAAAAATCACTTTGTAAAAGATTGAAAATCACTTCCATATACTTATCTCAACAGGATAAGTAAGTTCACAAAATACTATATTTTCGATACTTAGAAAATATAACCATATACTTATCTCAACGGTATAAGTATATTCATAAACTATTCCTTTCAAAACTGGGAAAACCTTTTTAACATACTTATGAAATGGTACAAGTATATTCACCAAACATTTAGAAAGATTTTCTATTAGAAAATCATATACAAATGATCAAACCCAAATGTCATCAAAACAGGGATATTAGTAACTTAAAACACTAATTCTTTTTATAAATCTCTTTTCAAAATAAATATCTCCTTTACAATTCTCCAAATCTATTTATAAAGCTTCTTTATAAATCACCAAGTTTTATTTTATAAAAATACTCTTTTATAAATCTCAAAACCCCATTTATAAACCTTCCCTTTTAAAATCATTAACCATTTATAAACCACTTTTCTAAAATCATTTATAATCCTACCTTTTTTAAAATTTCAAATCTTTTTCAAATTTATAACTCCTTAAATAAATCCTTTCTATTAGATAAAACCCTTTAAAATCTTTCATTTAAAAATAACTCCTTTTGTAAACAAATTCATTATTTAATTATAATGAATAAAAACTTTAACCTTATAAAAATATAACTTTAAACGTTTTTAGTAATATAATAATAAACATTTAAAGGATATTTAAATAATATAATAAAATAATTTCAAATAACTTTTAAAATATAATTAATTAATTTCAAAACATTATTAATATAATAATTTAATTATTTCAAACATTATTAATATAATAGTTGATTAAACTTTGAAACAATATAAATGCAGTAATCTTTTAAATAATATTAGTATGATAATTAATTAACTTTTAAATAACATTACTAATAAATAATTAAGTAGTTTTAAATAATCAATAATAAAATAGTTTATTGTTTTTAAATAACTTTGATAAGTAATAAATTATCTTTAAACAACATTAATAATATAATTAATTTTAAAACATTACAAATATAATAATTAATTTTACTAAAGAAATAATTTTACAAACGCTTTATAAATTAAGAAATTAAACAAAAAACTTTGTTAAAATAATAATTAAATAAAATAGTTTACTTCAAATTATAATTACATAAAACACTTTAATTCAAATTATAAAATTTGAAGTCAATTTAAATCCATAACTTTCCCATTTCAAAAAGAGGCTTAGCGACCATAATGGTACTTAAACCAGCTATCATTTAATTCATTTTAACTTCTTAAGTTAAATTACAACTATTTACATAAACATGCATTTATGTAAACCAAATCCATAATTAACAATCAATTGTTAACACATCACTTATCCAACATTAATCATCTGACACTTAAATGAATGTCCAAATTAATATAATAGCAGAACGTGGATTTATTATACTAAACAAATGTCATTCAAAATAAACTCTTCTATTTATTATTAGATGGTGTTTACTTGGCCAAATAGATAACACCAAATAAGTATGCTTATTTTAACTACATTACTACTTAAACAACGTAATTATATTAAATCATATTATTTTATCACTTTATATTTATCCATTTTCAAAAATGATAATTTATCCAAACCAAACAACCAGCAAATACAACATCTTAGCCGACAATAATTAATTTATATCTACTATATAACATACCAATTAATCAAAAAGGTGAGTTTAACTTTACCGAAATTCCAGTTATCGTTGAAGCATTCTGATTCCGTCTAAAATCGATTTAGCTTAAAATTCTATAATCTATGATCTCCACCAATTCAACTCTAAAACATAGAAGATATTCCTATGAGCACAAAGTAACCGACCTCGTTCAATTCTGACCTCGTACGAGAGAGATATAAATTTTATAAGATTTTGACATTTAAATATAATTAAACCCTTAATTATTTTCTTTATTTACACATATTTACCCTTAATTACAAAGTAAAATCATCTTTCCCAAATGAGAAGAATTCCCGCCCTCACTTGGTACTCTTTGAAAGTGTGCTATGGATCATGTAATATGGATATACGATAATACAGAATATAGTGATGATAGCTATACAGTAAATAGTGCGGAAATATAAGAGCAGTATAATAAAATTTACACCAGAGATTTTTATACTGGTTCGGAGCTCCGTTTTACATCCAGTCCCAGACTCCTTCTGGAATTTCACTAAAACATCAACCCTCACTTAACCCGGAGGAACAGGTCTATACAACCCCTAAGCAGCCGAACAGGGACCTGAGCAGCAGAACAGGATTTCGCCTCAGCAGCCGAAGAGGACTTCACACGCCTGAGCAGCAGAACAGGACTTCAACAAATATAAAAGATTGTTTGACTTTTTGTGTACTAATAACACAGATAAGTCTGTTTATAGTACACCCTTCCTATGATCTTCTCCTCGAGTATAAATATGTATATTTGAAGTTTATGAAGATTAGAAAGGAATAGTATTGCTTAGAATATGATTTATAAATCTAATTCAAGCAATGCGTATGTTAAGAATGAGAGATAAGCAGATTAAGTAATTTGGAATGAAGTTAGGATATGTATTTATAATTGTTAAATAGCAACGACCATTGGCGAAGAGTTCCGGTTGAAGCGTCGTGTCCAAATCTCTTCGTAGAGATTCGTAACTCTTCACGAATGATCGTGTCTTTTTAGAAAATATAGCTGTTATAGAAATTCAGTCAACTGAGCTTCTGGGTTAGTCGACTAAATATTTAAACGATTTTTATTATTTATTATATATATACTTGTGCACCTGTGCATGTTGCACAGATACTAGCAGGTCAGTCGAATGACCTACCAGGTCAGTCGATTGACCTGGTATTATCTGTGCAATTTGCACAGTTTACATAGGTATATGTAATATATATATATATTATATGATTCTAACTTTAAAACTTTGATTATATATATATATATATATTATATATGCTTATATATGTATAAATCATTTGAGAATAAGAAGATTATATATAAGCTAATATATATATATATATGTAAACGAGGAGAGATCTTAACAATATTGACTTAAGACTCAAAACAAAATAATATAAAAGTTGATGCACTGATTTTGATGTCTTGTCTCCATGTAGTATATATTCTCTTTTTGTCGTAACAGTCGTCGAATCTGTATGTTGCAGTGATAGCTTCGTGTCATGAATCAAAACCAAGTCTTAACATTCTCCCCCTTTTTGATTGATGACAACCTGTAAATAGATATAGATTTCGACAGTATATAATATAATATGAATACTTACTCACCCTGAATCTTTGGTGATATATATCATGTATTCTTAATGTTAGTGATAATTTTCTCCCCCTTTGTCATCGACAAAAAGGAATAAAGAACATGAATAATCGTATGATGCATGTATAGATATTCAAATCATAGCAATAAAAGAAACAAGCATTCACATGTCTGCGTTATGATTAATTTTCATATTTAAAACGTAATTTTTGTTATCTCTATCTCCTGTGAAAATAAGATTCTGATTTTGATCGAAGATGCTACATTTATTTTCAGAGAAAGATATTTTAAATCCTTTATCGCATAATTGACTTATACTTAGTAGATTATGTTTTAGATTCTTAACTAATATAACGTTAGTAATAAGAAGTAAATTAGATGTACCGTAATTGCTCACATCGCCTTTGCCGATGATATATCCCCTGGAATTATCTCCAAAAGTGACAGAACCTCCATCTGAGTATGTAATGTTTGTCAGCATATCTTTATCTCCTGTCATGTGTTTTGAGCAACCACTGTCGAGTATCCATTTTCCTCTTTTCTTGAGTGGGATTTGCAAAAAATATGAGATAACGTTGGTACCCACCTTATAGGGTCCTAAGAGTTAGATCTTAGAAAACCAAACCCAAGTGGGTTCAGTATCCCTTTTATAAATATAATTCTTATTATTATGAACATTTTCTATTAATGATCTAATATACTTATTCCTTATTAATTTGTTATTTGTTTTAGGAACCCATATATTGATAGTTTTAGAAACTAATCTTTTTGAAGATATGGGCGTTTTATTAGACTTAACATTGTTTAAATTACTGGATTGTGAATTCTTGACTTTCCTCTTATAACCTAGCCCATTTTTATTGTAAGTAGGTTGTGAATTTTCAATAATTCTAGATAAATTCTCTCTGCCTTTATTAAAATTCGAGACATTTTTAGTGATTCCTTCTAGTTTGGTCTTTAGACTCGAATTTTCTAGTTCTACCATTTTGATATTAGTTTTCAAATCATGATTTTTAGAAACAAGAACATCATTCTTTTCTTTTAGAGTCTTAATTTCTTGACTAAATAATATTAGTTGAGAATTAACATTTGAAAGCGATTCTTGAGTTTTCTCAAGTTCTTCTTCCAATATTTTCTTCTCGTCTTTAAGCATATCCCTTTCGAATTCTGCCTTGTTCTGATTTTCAACAGCCTCTTTATATTTTCTTTTGAGACTTTTTAAAGTATCTAACAATTCTGAGTTTATCTCTATCATATCATCAAAAGTTAAATCACTAACCTCATTATCTTTGGCCATAAAGCATACGTTGGCTTGTTCATTATTGCTGTCACTCTCACTTTCTGAGGAGGACGAGGAGTCTGAATTATCCCATGTAACTGAGAAAGCCTTCTTTCTGAATTTGTCCTTCCTTTTATTGCGATATTCTTTATTTTGATCCGGACAATCCTTCTGTATATGCCCCCTTTTGTGACAGTTAAAGCACTCCAGAACTGATGAAGATGGTGGTTTTTTGCTGTTTGAGCTTATCTTGCCATTATTTATGTTTCCTTTTCTATACTTCAAGAATTTCTTGAAGTTTTTGGCAATAAAGGCTAGGTCGTCTTCGTCTGAATCTGGTTCTTCTTATTCTGCATGGAATGCTATATTCTTTTTATCTTGAGCTTGAACTCGTTTAGCCTGCAAATTCACTTCATAGGACATTAGATTTCCTATTAACTCTTCCGAAGTTATTTTGGAAATATCGTTCGCTTCTTCAATAGCGAGAACTTTTCTTTCCCATTCTTCCGTTAAAGAGTTAAGGATTTTGGATACGATATAAAAATCTGAATATTTTACTCCTAGTCCTACTAATGAATGATAGATATCCTGAAATCTTGAATACATATCGTTTGTAGATTCATTGTCTTTCATTCTAAAGCTTTGAAACTGACTTTTGAGCATGGATATCTTGCTTTGTTTGACCTTGCTAGTTCCTTCGTGTGTAACTTTAAGTGTACGCCATATTTCATATGCAGTGTTGCACATGCTAACATGGTTAAACTCATTTTTATCTAAGGCACAAAACAACATATTCATGGCTTTTGCATTTGCTGTGGCATCTAGTTTCTGTGTATTTGTCCAAGCAGAATACTCCTCGGTAGGAATAGTGTATTCTTTTTGAGTAATATTCCATGAATCAAAACCATTTTATTGCATATATATTCTCATTCGTGTGGCCCAATAGTTATAGTTCATGCCATTGAATAGTGGTAGACGTGCAGTGGATTGTCCTTCTATGAAGCTAGTGTTAACGCTAGTGCTAGTGTTAGTTTCCATATTATTAGAGTATCAGATAACTGTGTTACGGTTATATGAAGAACCTGCTCTGATACCAAATGAAAGTGTGCTATGGATCGTGTAATATGGATATACGATAATACAGAATATAGTGATGATAGCTATACAGTAAATAGTGCGGAAATATAAGAGCGGTATAATAAAATTTACACCAGAATTTTTATACTGGTTCGGAGCTCCGTCCTACATCCAGTCCCAGACTCCTTCTAGAATTTCACTAAAACAGCAACCCTCACTTAACCCAGAGGAACAGGTCTATACAACCCCTGAGCAGCCGAACAGGGACCTAAGCAGCAGAACAGGATTTCGCCTCAGCAGCCGAAGAGGACTTCACACGCCTGAGCAGCAGAACAGGAATTCAACAAATACAAAAGATTGTTTGACTTTTTGTGTTCTAATAACAAAGATAAGTCTGTTTATAGTACACCCTTCCTATGATCTTCTCCTCAAGTATAAATATGTATATTTGAAGTTTATGAAGATTAGAAAGGAATAGTATTGCTTAGAATATGATTCATAAATCTAATTCAAGCAATGAGTATGTTAAGAATGAGAGATAAGCAGATTAAGTAATTTGGAATGAAGTTAGGATATGTATTTATAGTTGTTAAATAGCAGCGACCATTGGCGAAGAGTTCCGGTTGAAGCGTCGCGTCCAAATCCCTTCGTAGAGATTCATAACTCTTCACGAATGATCGTGTCTTTTCAAAAAATATAGCTGTTATAGAAATTCAGTCAACTGAGCTTCTGGGCCAGTCGACTAAATATTCAAACGATTTTTATTATTTATTATATATATACTTGTGCACCTGTGCATGTTGCACAGATACTAGCAGGTCAGTCGACTGACCTACCAGGTCAGTCGATTGACCTGGTATTATCTGTGCAATTTGCACAGTTTACACAGGTATATGTAATATATATATATATTATATATGATTCTAACTTTAAAACTTTGATTATATATATATATATTATATGCTTATATATGTATAAATCATTTGAGAATAAGAAGATTATATATAAGCTAATATATATATATATGTAAACGAGGAGAGATCTTAACAATACTGACTTAAGACTCAAAACAAAATAATATAAAAGTTGATGCACCGATTTTGATGTCTTGTCTCCATGTAGTATATATTCTCTTTTTGTCGTAACAGTCGTCGAATCTGTATGTTACAGTGATAGTTTCGTGTCATGAATCAAAACCAAGTCTCAACACTCTTCTCCCTCTTTCAATTCCCTAAGCTTCCTTGTTCTTTCACGAAAATTCAATATTGATGTATTTTATAAATTGGCATGCTGCTATGTTATACAATAGTTATATTTGTATGAACTGCAATGAAACATGCAAACACTGGATGTAGATGATCAATTATCAATTGGGAAAAAAATTTTAAGGACAAATTATAGTAAATATTTAGTCAGAAGGACGCGCGCATAAAACTTTTACCATAAGGACAAATCCTAAAGCCCAGATACAATTTTAAACAAAACAAAGCATTCTGTTCGTCTTCCTCCTACTTCCTTACACTCATAATTTCAGGAAAATTTTGCTCGAAAGAAACAATGACACCACAAACCAAAAACAAATCTATATCTCCAACAGAACCTCAGAAATCGACTGTAGATGAACAACGAGCACAACAATCGACAACCGATGAAACCTAAGTAAGTCGGAAGTGAATCAACAAAATGAAAATCGAAATGTCGACGCAACAGATGTTCAGAAAGAAAATGCAATGATAGAAGAGGAAAACCCACCTCTAGCGCAAACGTTAGCGTCGGCAGTAAAGGGAAAAAGCAACAAATTAAAGCTTAAAAAACCTACATCAACAGAAGAGGAAAAGAAAAATAGAGAAGAAAGAAGAAAGAGAAGAGACGAAAAAATTACAGCAAGTGGAAGCAGACCAGATTTATTATCAAAACTAATACTAATAATTTCATTCTGTTAAATGTATTCTAATGTTATCAAAAATGTTAAACAGGAAAATTCTCAGCAAAAAGAAGGGAAAAAAGCTGCGGATGAAGAATCAGAAGAAGAACAACTCAATTCGGTAAAATAAAAAACATCATAACTTTATACCATGATAAATATTTAAAAATATTACCTGTAAATCATTTGGTAAAAGAATAGGTTGATAAGTACAACAAACTGATACCTAATTACAAGTAATAATAGTCATTATCATTAAGTGTAAATTGTTTGATAAAATAATAGTCAGTATCATTTAGTTGAAATATGATACAAACAAAAAACTGATATCTATTTACAAAAAACTGATACCTACTTACAAAAGAACTGATACCTAGTTATAAAAAACCGATACCTACTTGAAAAAATGATACCTGGTTACAGAAAACTGATACCTACTTAGTACCAACTGATACCTAGTTACTGCAAACTGATACCTAGTTACTACAAACTTGAAATTGTTACATATTTGACAGAAGATATTTCACTGCAGCTAATACCCAAATCTATTGTTGTTTTTAAACATAATTTGTTTCACAAATAACTTATTGTCTTTATTTTGAAATAATAGGATAATGATGATTTTTTTGATCCACATCCAAGATGCATAAAAGAAAGATCACAAACAAAACAGCAATCTGAAGATAAAAAGCATGAAACTGCTTACAGATGTGGATTGCATGCAGTATTCAAAACGGTAAAACTGATAAAACAAAAAAATGCTCTATCCAAGAAGCAGATGGACATAATGAAGAGCACTCCTTTCTATAACTTCTTTAGAGTTTTCAATGAAGAGAAAATTTTGATGAAAGAATGCAAAAAGCATCAACACAATTTGGATGCTTTATACAAATGCTACTCAGTTGTGGAAGATGCATTCTTATTTTCCAAAGAAAGGATGAAAGTTATAGCAACGGATATAAGTTTGATTTTTGGCTTACCACTAAAAGGAATTAACATTGAGCCAACTCAGAAAATGACAAACAGAACAATTCCAATGCAGTGTAGGGAATTTGCAAAGAGAAACTTCAGCAATTGCACTTATATAACAAGAAATGTTGAAAGAATAAAGCAAGAAGTTGCAAAAAAGAAAAAAGAGTATGAAGAAGACTTGCCAATGTTAATAGTAATTGAAATACTTTTAACATTCTTCTTTCCAAACAACCAGCAAAAATTAAGATGGGGACTTCTACCATACTTAATTAATGTAGAGACAATGCAATTGGTTTCTTGGCCACTAACGATAGAAAAGAATTTCAATAAATTTGTTAAGAAGTTTATCCATAATCCAAGAAATATGTCGGGATGCTCCATGCTTTCATTGGTAAGATAAGTTAATCAAAAATTTATTACTTAATTTTTTTTAACAAACATATCTAATCAATTCTTTTTATGTTAACAGTATTGCATTTGTGAGAAACTGAATCTCATTCAACAAAGACAATATTATACTCCAGCTTTACCAAGATTTGCAAAATGGGATTTAAGTAAACTCAAAGACAAAGCAATCAAAGCAGTTTTTGATAACGTGAAAGAGGGTGATGTAAGTAAAAATTCCATTTCATTTTTTGTTAATCAATATGCTTTAACTCTTATGTAGAATAAAGTTTTATTGTCTATCCTTTCTTCTATAACATAAAACTGATACTACAGTGATCAAAAACTGATACCATATCATTACGTAGTAAATAGTATCAAAAACAAAAAATAGAATGCAAAAAACTGATACCATATGTTTACTTGCTTGAAACGAATACTAATAGTATCATAAACTGATACAAAAATGCAAAAACTGATACCAAATGAGTACATGCTTGAAACTAATTGTGGATGTATTCAAAACTGATACTAGAATGCAAAAACTAATACCTTATAATTTCACAATTTACACTGATACTACAATCCAATAACTGATACCATAGTTGTACATCTTTGAAACTGATACTTATATTATAAGAAACTGATACTAATATTATTAGAAACTGATACTAGAATTCGAAAACTGATACCAGTTTTACATGATTGAACCTGATACTAATAGTATCAGAAAATAAAAAAATAGCTATTTGTTTTATTGCATACAGTTTTCTTTTTTCATTACAGTAAAAATTCAATTATCATTGCAAATTGATATCATAGCTTAAAACTGAAACAAATTTTCCAATACCAATTTTCTAGGTGAAAGAAATCACAAATCTCAGCCCATATGAAGAATGTCTACTTCAAACAGAGACTGTTGAACACAATTTCCCCAAAATTCAAAAAGAAAAGCATGGAAAGAAAAGAAAGTTTGAAGAAACCATTGAAAGTGCACATTCATTTGAGGAAGACATAAGCATCAGGATCTTCCAAATGCATATAAAAGATTTGGAAGAAGAAACAAAGAAAACAAAAAAAAAGAATTGGATGTAGAAAAAAAGAAAAGAATTAAAGCAGAGCAAGAAGTTTTCAAGTTGAAAGAAGAGTTGAAAGAAATTAAGTTGAAGCTGAAAGATAATGAAGAGAAAAGATCACAGGCTGAAGACAACACCAATAAATTTGAAGATGATTTGAATGACAGTGAAGAAAACGGTGAAAATAAAAAAGAAAGTTTCAATGTACAAAGCGACATTTTACAAACTGAACTAAATGCAGATACTTTTATAGAAATGGAAATAGAAAAAAATGAAGAAAAAGCTGAAGAGTGTGTACAAAAAAGAGCAGATAAAAAAGAAGAAATGAAGAAACATATGCCCATCGAAATAGAAAGTGAATTGGGTAAAAAAAACGAGCAGTGAAGAAATACAATGTGAACATGAAGGAAAAAAACATATTCCAACTGAAGTGCATCAAAAAGAAGAGTTGGAAAAACAAAGTAAAGTGCAGAGAGACAACTCAGAAGATAATCAAAATCTTCAAGAGGATACAGATGTAAAAAACCAAAGTATACCATATGTCGCTTTAGTGCTTGACTTTACCCCTTCATCTTTCAAACTTTACGACACACAAGACTTTGAAAGTGAAAAAACCGCAAAAAAAAGATGCAGAAGAACATGTGCAAACAGCTGTTAGAAAAGAGAAACAAACAGTCACAAAATCAAGTGACAAAAAAATCAAAGCAACACAAAAAGGGACAGCTTCTTATATTCAAAGATTAAAGGCAAGAACAAGAGTGAAAAAACAACGTCATAGCTTTGAATATGGGATCAAACAAAAGAAAGTTGCAAATAAGCCAAAACCTGAAGAAAAAAAAGATGTTGAAAACAAAAGTGAACAAGACAACAGTCCAAAGCCACTTGCAGTAATAGAGCCAACACTTTCAAAGATAGGGCTTGGACATTGCAAATGTTTGATCTATCTCAATGTTGAGCAACAAAATGTGATTAAAACTTACTTTTCATTAACGATATCATCACAAAAAGTAAGTGTACAAATATGTATATTAATTTTAAATATGAAATTAAGTTTATCTAACATATACAAATTGTTTTTATCAAAATAGTGTAGTGGTATGGGAGGACAACGACACAATCAGAGGAGGTTGTGTCATAACAAAGAATGCACTAAAACATCTACTAGAAGGAAACAACACAGACGGGCAGGTACATAATATTTTTTTCTGTACATCAACACTAATACCAAAATAAAAATAAAAATGATACCCAAATCCACAAAATGCTTTAATTGACTTGATGCTTTATTATTTTTATACTTATCAACATACACAGCAACTATTAACATTACTGATACTATTAACAATTTAATATTGCGTCACCAATAAAAAAACCTATACTTTTCTGATTTTAATACAGATTATAGATTGGTATATTTCAAAATGTGGACTGGAAGAACACAACTATGCTTTCACAACTACAATGACGGTAAATAAAACTTTAATATTCAAGTACATAATAATTGCTTCATTTATTAAATCATAACTTATTTTCATATTAAACAGAAAACAATTGTGTGTGATATAAAGGGTGTGAAAAAAAGTCTTGTCCTCCCTATGCTAGAATCTATTGTACAGGACAAATTTGCTGAAAGTATATATTTTCCTTTGCATTGTGAGAACCACTGGACATTAGTGACTTTAACATACCCAACAATGCAATGGTGCCATGTTGATTCTAACCACCCTAGAAGATCAAACGAAAGAAACAATTCCAGTTTAAAAGAAGCTATAAAATGTTAGTACATGAGTTGATGGTTTTGATGACAACAACCTTAGAATAAGATTATAAAATATAAATACTAACATTATAGTTTAGATATATATGTATATGTAGGAATTAACCATGCATGTACCAAGAATGAAGACTGTACAGTATAGAGATTCAAGATATCAAGATTGAAGACTCATGAGTATCAAAATTATCAAGAGTTCAAGATTTCAAGGTAAGTATTAAGTCTAGAATTATGTTAAAACTTCACAATAGCACTGAAATCTTCACTCCATTTTTCTTTTGGGATGGAACCCATTTCTACCTTTTAGTGGCTTACAAACCCATGATAAGTAGCTTACAAACCTACGATAAGTGGCTTACAAGTTCTCGAGTCCTCGTATGACAAGATATTCTGCAGGAAGAAGCTTGCAAAACTACTTCAAAATGATTTTCGAAATTACTTCATAATGATTTTCAAAACTGCTTTTCAAAATGTTTTAGCCTTAAAAATTATCTTTTCAAATGATTTTTGAAAAGATGTTTTAGCCTTAAAATATTCTTTGTTTTTGTTTTTAATAAACTTGTGTTTTTAAACTTTGTTTGTTTTAAACTATCTTTATACTTAGATTTAAATATAAAATTATAGTAAAATTATATATATATTATTCTCTATATTTATCTATGTATTTTATCTATAGTCAAGTATATTTATAAAGTTTAAAAAGGTTTTAATATAAGATAAAGGTTATTTTCAAAGAAAAACAAAACATCAAAATTTCCTTTGGGATGTCGACATGCCCTAGTACCCCATGTCGACATAGTGTCAGTTAGATTCAAAAATTTGAATTTCAAAGAAGTGTCTATTCGCCATAACCTTTCACGAATGGACATGACTGTTGTTCTTCTATAAATAGGGGTTAGTTTCAACGAATTTTATATCAGATTTTCTGGTTTTTCACTTCTCTTCTTCTTCCACATTTTCTTATTCAAAATCCTATCATCACTCTGCCGAAATCAACATTGAATCTAACTAGATTATCTCTGGTTTGATTCTCTATCACTATCTCAACAAGATCCAAGTGCTATTCAGAGTTATAGGCTTCTTCGTAATCTATCTAGCGAGAAAAGGTGTGATTGTAGCCTTGGAAATCAATCAAGCGAGAAAAGGTGTGATTGTAGCCTTGGAAATCAATCAAGCGAGAAAAAGTGTGATTGTAGCCTTGGAAATCAATTGGGTGAACTTGTTGCCCCGGAAATCAAGTATCTCCACCCAGAGGATTGTGATTCTGGAGGGTGTACCTCGTAGCCTTGAAACCGAGGGTTGTAATTGTTGAATTGCTTTTGAAAGGAAATCCATACTTAGTTGTACGGGACTGGATGTAGGGTAACTCCGAACCAGTATAAAATCCGGTGTGTTCTTTCCTTTACTGCATTTACTTTATTTATGCATTTGTGTTTGTTTCTGTGATTATATCCGTGTCTGAATATTACATACATTTGTGTTCAAATTAACATAAACTCAAAAATATTTAGTAATTTCTTATAAACACTATTCATCCCCCTCTAGTGTTATTCCTAGCCTTAAGATCCATATTCCGCATTCCTCACATAATATTGGTATCAGATTTATCTTTCTTTAAAAAAAATACTTATCACGGTGAATATGAGCTAAAATTTTAATATATTACCTGTTTTAGAGACATGAAATAGAGGACATGCTCCAAGAAATCTGGAAAAGCAATAACATAACAGACATGGTGGTGAAACCAGATGATATGCATCAAATAAAGTGTGCACAGCAAGCAGAAGACACGTAAGTTTTTTTCGTTATAATCTATGTTTTTGCATTATAATTTTCCATACATACTGCTACACATTAGAATTTGATTCTTAATAAAAATATTGAAAATTATTATCTCTCAATTCAATAAACTTTTAATTCATATAAACAATTACTACAGGAAAAAAAATGATACCTACATAAAAGAAATTGATACCTACAGAAACAAAACTGACACCTACAAAAAACAAACTGACACCTGTAGAAATTAATACGTAGTGTCCTAGTAAAACTGCTAAATATTTTAATTCAAAGCATACTGTATGCTTGTACCATTATCTCTGAAATTCAAATTTTTGTATTGATTATAAACCTGTTAATACAGCAGATGAAAATTGATACTAATATTACATTTTGGTTTCAACAGGCTTGACTGTGGGATATTTGTAATGATATTCATCATTTCGCTGAACAAAAGCAGGATACCAATAAAAATTGAAAAGAAAGAAATATTATCAACAAGAGCAAGGATTGTACATACAATATTAACAGATGATGAACACTGCTGGAGTCTGTCTAAATACATGTCAAGCCTAGAAGAACAAAGAAAAAAAGGAAATGAATTCACATTGTGTTATTTCACAATTAAATTTGGTACCTGTAAAGCAATGTTGTTCTGTTGAAATGTGTACTTGTGAAGTAATGATGTTCTGTTGCAATTTCATACTTATGAAGTAATGTTGTTCTGTTATTAAAACAATGCTGCTTTTACTTGTAAAAACAATACTGATCTCCTGGAATGATATGTTGTGGTTGATGTTCTTTTCTTTTCCTGTTGTTTATATTATAACAAGATTAACTAATGTATGTTCTATCATCCAACTATGGATCCCACATAATATTATCAGTTTTATGATGCAACTATCAGTTGTAAAATGATATTATCAAATTTCATATAATATTTCAATACAAAACAGTAACTGGGCATCAGTTCTTATGACTGATAGTATCAGTTTTGTTAAAACTTACACTCAACATACTTTATGAAACAACAATTAGTGCAGGTATCAGGTTTTGCAAACACTAGATATCATTCTAATTATTTAGTAGTACTAATGTCAATTCTAGCATGTATTATAATACACGAAATTGATACTAAAAACAAACCAAAACTGATAATAAAGCCGTTTATATCCAATCAACCAAACATTATCTCCAACCAAGCTAACTGATACCGAAACTGTAAAAAATGATACCAAAACTTATAAAAACCGATACGTGTAAAAACTTATAAAAACTGGTACTGTAAAAAATGATACTGTAAAAATGATACTGGTACCAAAACTAGTAAAAATAAACAACAGAACTGATACTGCAAAAACAAATAACCGATACTATCATCTATACTAAAATAGCTGAAATTAAAATCAATTTCATAATATGCTATACTAAATACAAATTAATAACAAAAGGTTCAATTACTATAGACCACTGAAACAAGTCTCACATACACTTATTACTCTGAACAAATTAAAAATGTAAAATCAAATCATATCCTCTTTGTAGCTTGACAATTCCGTTATTATGACCAAATTGCTTGCACTCGCCACATCTGTTTTGCTTGTTATGAAAATATGAAAATCCTCCTTTGCGCTTCACTGATGGTCTGCCAGCGCCACGTTTCTCCTTTGGTGGCTTGATAACATCTTGAATGCTACCATCAACAATAGGCCTATCATAATTTGGAATAGAATTTATAGCATTGGCATAAGAACATCGATAAGAATCAACAGTGAAATAATTCTCGACAAAATCATATGCAGACAACTTAAACTTGTTCATACACTTTATAGCATGAGCACAAGGAAATCCCGTAATTTTCCATTGGTTGCAACTGCAAACCCGTTCCTTCAAATCAACACAATGAGAGTTTGGAGATTCACTTCAAAAGCAAAATCAGAAGATTTATATACATCATATCCAAATCCTTCTTCAATCAATTCACCTAAACGTAACTCCATAGAAGGGCAAAGACTTGTTCTCCACAAACGACACCCTTCTCCTCTTCTAGCCATTTGTTCCATAATCTTAACACGAATACCATCTAAATACAAAGTAATAGGCAATGCTCGTTCATCTAAAATCCAACTATTAAAACTTTCTGTAACATTGGAACTATATTCACCATAACGTTTTCCTGGGAAAAATAAATCCACCCACTTATCAAATGGCTTATCCTTTAAAAAATTCACACCAGCAACACCACCAATTTGACAGAACTTAGAATGTGCTCCTTTAAATTCATATAGATTAGAAGCTCTAAAACACATTTTGAATAGATCAACAATAGACACATTTGCATTTTTGGCTTTTACTGCTGAAAGAAGATTTTGTTCCATATGCAAATAGCAATAACTGTGATAAGCTGAAGGAAAAACATCACGAACACCTGAAAGCAAACCTTGGTGGCGATCTGATATAAAAATCAAAGTACGATCTTCTTGAAGCTTTTGTTTTAAATGGTTCAAAAACCATGTCCAGTTATCCACATTTTCTACAGAAACTACACTCATAGCTAAAGGGAAGAAACCTGCAAATGCAAAAATAATTAGTAAAAAAATCTAAAACTAATTATGACCATAAATCTAAAACAATTCATAAAACTGATACTAATAGTAAAAAAACTGATACCGAAAACCTGATATGACCATTATAAAAATATTGATAACCACAACATTATGCACATTAATCTTCATTCTACACAACAAAGTAACGAAAATTGACATATATTATGATACAAATGAAATTTCAATAATACATAACTATATATGATACCATATATTAACATACTTGAAACTGATACTAACATTATACACAAACTGATACTAATCTCCTGCTAAGCAGTATGAAATTATGATACCAAATACAAACTTACAATTCAATACAATGAAAATTCTGATACTAGAAACTTGCTAACTGTAAACTACATATCTTAAAACTGATACCAACATAATACAAAATATGATAACAAATTAATATTAATGGTTATGCCAAGTATTACGGTCTCAATACAAATAAATCAAAACTGAAAACAAACACATACCTTGATCACCATTTTTTGCAGTAGCACCCATCAACACACCAGGACGTCCCTTCAAGTGAGTAGCATCTAAGAATATCATAGGACGACAATACTTGAAACCAAGTAAACAAGCGCCAAAAGCAATAACCACCCTTTCAAATTCATTAGTACAAGGATCAACATCCATATCAACATAACTATCTGGATTAGATTTCTTCACTGCTTCCAAATACCAACTCAAATCATTATAAGACAAAGCATCATTACCATGCAACTCCATCAATGCAAGTTGTTTCCCATGATAAGCATAACCGTAAGACAACTGAAAATTGTATTCTCTTCTAAAATCAAGTATAATATCTTTAGGCTTTTTACTAGGACAATCACGAATCTTGTCAATAATCATCGATTTAACAAACGAACTAGATATATGTGGATTATTCACATTTCTAAGACCAGCCCCACAAGAATGATCAGCAACCAAATTTCTCATAAAAAACCTTTTCAATTCTCCAGAATCACAGGAACCATGGACTTTGAAAAGACAATCATCCTTATATGAAGAGCAAATCATAGTAACTCTTGTAGCACAATTCTTTATAAATACTAATTCATACCCCTTTTGAATTTGATATGCCATCAAAAATTCTCTAAAATGTTCAGCTCATCCAAAACTAAAACCAACAAAATCAGAAATGCATAATGTCGACCCTCTCCTCAACATATCTTTTAAATAACTTTTACCATTAACAACAACATTTGAACAGATAGATACAGTAGAAGATGAAGAAGCACGAACATCAGATGAACTTGAAATAGAAGCACCATCAACATATTCCAATTCAGAACCCTTAACCTTAACGGTAAAACCAAAGAAAGAACTTTTCTTGTATAACTGAAAACAAATTATACTCTGAATATCAGAATTAGTGTCAACCATAATAACTTTGTCCTCAAGTACATAAGAAATCTGAATAGAAGAAGAAGTTAATTGAGACCAACATCGACATATCTCATTCTTCAACTCATACAAAGAGCAATCAATAGACAATCGAGTACTAAAAGTGTTATTATTCAACACAAACAGACAAAGAAGACTATTATCCCCACTGTCAAAAAAAATAAAAATAAACATTAGTAAAAATACATTCAATTTAGAACATTAATTATTCAATTTCACAAAACTGATACCTACCGTATACAAAATTGATACCTAGTTACTGATAATAATAAAATGATACTAAGAAAAAATAAAAATGATACCCAAAAACTGAACCTAAAATACGATAGTTTTCCACTCTATCACAACTTTATATACAACCCAAACAACGATACTTTTCCAATCAACCCAACATTAATGCAAGAAAATGCAAGATAAATTAAATGAAAAGCTAACTAGAATACAACACTGCATAAAGAAACGAGTATAATAATAAAAAACCTACTGCTACTTCCACAATTTTCCATCGACGAACGAACAAACAATGAGAAGAACAACACTGCATATCATTCATAAAAATGAACACAAATAGAAATCATAGACAATTTTTTTTAACTCGAATAGAAAAACAACAAAAAACGGAATAATATAAGCATACCTAAGAAAAACGAGATCACGGTACAAATATGAAAAGAACGAGATCAACAAACGCACGTAAGAAAAAAAATGATCGATGAAGTACAATTTTCAGAAGGGCGAAAATGAAATAAACGAACGAAGTTGATCGATATTATAATTGGAAGAAAGATATTTGATCGCGACTGAAAATTTTGATCGAAAGAAAGAAGAATAATAAGCGAGCGAAATTGGGCTGGAAAGGGAAAAACGATAATTTGTCATTTGGAGAAAAATATTAACAGGCCGTCCTTCATCCAAAAAAAACCCTAAAACGTGTCCTTGAGGATTTCATGTTATCAATTAGCGGGGATATACCCTTTTGTTTTGATTTGTAGCTATGGTGTTGGTACAAATGAATTTTCCACCTCTAATAAACCTCCTTTCGGCTTGTGTTATCCAGCGATGAGAATAACGTGAACATAAAGGACGATAAATTTCATTATAAATGAATATTTTGTTAATCTACCTCTCCAGTCTAGTCACCGGTTCTAGTCATAAAGAATAAAGTTATTTTGTGCATATCATTTTATGCGACCAACACCCTCAAACATTGCTCCTTGCAATTTGAATTGACTAACCACATTTTACAAATATGAGGCGCTAGGTAGCTACACAAGTGATCTTTGTGCTAGTATAATCGTACAACGGTGGAAAAACCGACCGTTTACTTATATAATTTTGAATTTTCTTTTTTAGGATTTATCATTAGTTTCAATTAAGTACAAATTGGTAGGTAAGTGACGACCCATGCTACGCACGTAAAAAGAACTGCATTTGTTAACATAAGATGTAAAAAGTTCAATTAAGTAGAACTTTCAAAGTCGGAATAAAATAACATTTAGTTTTTATACGGTACCTAACAATAAGGGTGTTACGGTTGCGGCAACCGTCGTTATTACCACCAACCGTAACCGTTATTGACGGTTATAAATTTTTATAACCGTTACCGCAACCGTCTATGATGGTTAACCGTCGTATTTTTAATATTGAAGCATGTCGTACGTATATTTTCAATTATATGCATTGTTGATGATAAATTGATACAGCTTTAACTATTTTTTGCAAATTTATTTATTTTTTATAAAACGATCAATATGCATGCACATGTTATTAGTTAATTAAGGCACATATTATTAATGTACAAGCTATTCCTTTAACTTAAATTACTAATTTTTATACTTTATTGTTAAATATTACATAAAACAATCATGTATGGTTGGTATGGTTAACCGCGGTTTTCAAATTCTTCAATCGTTCCCGTAACCGTTACCATTATATATGGTAACCGTATAAACGGTTGGTACGGTTGAGCGATTCAATCGTAACAGCCCTATCTAACAATTATGGAATCATATTTTTTTATAATATAATGCATTTCTAAAGCATATTTGATTGTAATTATAAAATATTGGTTTACATTTCCGTACAATGATGACAAATCATCAGGCAGTACAACATGTTTAAAACTACAAAATTTCTAAAATGAAGAGTTTCAATAATTAAACTTTTACATATATACAATCCCTATCATTTGAAATATAATAAAATTTATCATTTCGGTGAAACTGATCATTCTACAAAAAAATATTACATTTTAATTATTCAAATCAAATAAATTATGTAAAACAGGGACTTGTTGTTTATTAATGGAGAAGAAGAACAAACATCTAGGACCAAGTTATATTCCTCCACAAAACCTGTCTGTTTCATTCATGAATATTAGGAATTTTAATCAGCGAACGCAATCTTTTGATAACAAGTAACGAGTAGGTAAATATATTGCATGCTACATGTTGTCATGCGGTATACTTTCCCTTCAAATAATGCATGCCAATCTTCATTGTTCCATGCACCAAACCCCCCTCTCTAATCCGTTTACTCTCCTTATCTTCTAGAAGATATTTCTTTCAATCATTCAACCTTCAACTGTCCTCCCAGATTCTCAATCCATCATAGGCATTTTCACATCAGACATGCACACCTTTTCTCTGCATGTTCTCAACTATAATGCATCAGAAGCCGAGGCAATGATCACACTATCATATGCAATCAATTTTGACCTGTCTGATATCTCAAACAACAGCCAAATTCTTTCACTTCCAAATGATCCACCACCACTACAAACGTCCCCTTCAACCTCCTCAAACCAACAAGGACCCTACCCTATGACTACAGTTATTGCATTCAACAATGTATTAGCGGAAATGAATACCGTGTGTTTGTTTTGTAATCCGATAATATGCCTCTTGAGCCATCTCAACCGTTCAGATTAATCAACGGTCTCAAATCTTTATTTCCACTGGTTCGGATTGCTAGACTAACTAGATGGGCTTTCAGCCCATATGTTGTATTGTATATAAAAGCCTTTGTTCACTGTATTAGTGTATTCATTGAAAGATATCAATAAAATTTCGTTTGCAATCTTTTTCTCAATCAAAATTTAATTTGGTATCAGAGCTTATTGCCTAACGGCTATTACATTGCAACTGATTTCAGATTTCATTCATCCTCAAATAAATACATAGGTATTTTTTGTTATAGAGCTCCCCTCAGAATAATTTCATCATAGGGGAGACTTACCTTTCTCGAAATCAAATGCAACATTCATGTTCATCAGTTTTTACCATCTGATCGTGCCATCCTAGAAGAGAATCCGATTCAATTTTTTCGTCATTTTCTCTCTGGTTGCACAACCCAGATCCGTTCTTTTACCTTCATTTTGTGATTCTTGGCACATATTACTGCTTCTTTTTGAAACAGTAATACACACCTTTCTTGAATCACAAAATACCCCCTTCTTGATCATATTGCATCAAGATTCCTTGTTTTCCCCATGGCTCTCGAAGAAGAAGAAGTCACGTCAGCCAATACTGGTAACCCATCCAAAGATGAACGAAGGTCAGATCCCATCTTGATCAGACCTAAGAATCAAGCCATTAGTACACCGTTAGATGAGGACAACTATATCACATGGAAATATCAAGTCGAAATAGCCTTAAGAGGCTATGATCTGATGGACTACATCAAGGGTACTAAGGTTATTCCTCCAATTAACACTACTGATGATAAAGGGAATACAGTAAGAAACTCAGAGTATATTACGTATCAAAAACAAGATAACATGCTTGCATCTTGGCTATTATCTTCTGTCAGTCAAACCCTTTTATCTCAACTTGTTGGATGTTACACTTCATATGAAATATGGTCGTCTATAGAGAAAACCTTCAGTTCTCAGTCTGCAGCAAGGATTATGCACTATAGACGAGAATTACAAAGTTGTAGAAAAGGAGATACAAGCATGAGAGAATACCTTGCCAAGATCAAGAATCTGTGTGACAAGCTAAAAGCTGTTGGGCACGAAATTTCAAACAGTGAACAGATTCTCGTCATTACCAACGGTCTTGATCAAGACTATGAATCTTTAGTGACCTTCATTGCCACACAGCCAACACTACCCGATCCAGATTATGTTTACTCAGCTCTCCTTGCACATGAAGGGAGAGTTGAACAAAGGAAGCTCATGCATGAAGATTATTCTGCAAATTTTGCCACAACAAAAAATAAAAACCAAAGAATCAATCAGTCCACTCCCAGCTCAAGAGGGGGTAGCACTCAAAGAGGAAGGGGTAGGGGCAGATATTCTAATAACAACAGAGTAAAATGCCAAATTTGTGAAAAGTTTGGTCACATGGCAAGTAAATGCTACTTCAGGTTCAAAGAAGACTACAACCCAGCACAACAAGGTCAGACCAGCAGGCAACCAACAGCTAACATGATTCAAAACAGCAATCAATCAAGGAATAATGACAATACAGGAGATGATACAGATAAAACTGATGATATTAACACAGCTGAATGGTTTCCAGACTCAGGGGCAACTAACCATCTTACCAACAACTTACAAAATCTCAATTTAGGCAGCAAAAGCTACACAGGTAACAACTCTGTTTTAATGGGTAATGGTGAAACTGCAAATATATCACATGTAGGAGCAGGCACTATAAAAGGTACAAGGCTACTCTATCTTAATAATTTATTGAGAGTGCCAAGTATCAAAAAGAACTTAATCAGTGTCTCTCAGTTTGCTAGGGAAAACAATGTATATTTTGAGTTTCACCCTAAAGTTTGTCTAGTTAGAGATTTGCTAAACAAGAATATATTATTACAGGGTAGGGTGGACCAAGGTCTGTACAAATTCTGCAATATGAGACCCAAGAACAATTGTAATAATGCAGTATGGTGCCATAACACTAGTGTAGATCATAAAGAAATTAGTGATGTATTCCATTCATGGCATTGCAAACTAGGGCATCCTAGTTATGATGTAGTCAAACAAGTTATGAATGAAAATAAAATTCTTGTCTCTTCTTTGAATAAATCATTTATTTGCTCACATTGTCAAATTGGTAAAAGTCATAAATTACCTTTTCAAATTTCTGAAACTATCTATGAAAAGCCATTGGAGCTTATTGCAGCAGACTTGTGGGGACCATCACCACACATGTCAACAAAAGGAGACAGGTATTATTTATCCCTCATTGATGCTCATACCAGGTACACTTGGATATACTTCTTAAAAGCTAAATCTGATGCTAGCAGTGCTATAAAACATTTTATCACTTGTGTTGAAAACCAGTTTAATAACAGTGTGAAAATTTTCCAAACTGATGGTGGGGGTGAGTTCAAACCCTTGAAAGATTTTTTTAATAAAAAGGGGATCATTCATAGGATAACTTGTCCACACACATCAGAACAAAACGGGTTAGTTGAGAGAAAACATAGACACATAGTAGAAACTGGATTAACACTCTTATCGCAGGCAAGTTTGCCAATGAAATATTGGAAAGAGGCATTCACTACAGCTGTATATCTTATTAATAGAATGCCTACGAGAGTGTTGAACCAAATTTCTCCTTTTGAAAAATTATTTTCTTCAAAACCAAATTATCATTATTTAAAAACTTTTGGATGTCTATGTTTTCCCTATCTTAGACCCTACAATAAGCACAAATTAAGCCTAAGATCTAGCAGATGTATCTTTTTAGGGTATGCTCATAACCAAAAAGGATATATATGTCTAGATGATCAAGGCAGAATATACATTTCAAGACATGTTGTTTTTAATGAACATGTTTTTCCTTTTGCAGAAAAGGAGAAACACATGCAAAGCACTGATGTTGATAAACCCAACAATGGTAGCATTCCTGATTTATCAGAGTGGTTCAATGCTGAAACTCACACAGAAATAAGACCTACAGAAAGTCAAAATAATCACTACATACAAGAAACCACTTATAGTCCAGCACATGATGAACAACAAACAGACTCACAGCAAAACAATGAGCAGCAAGATAGAGATGCACCACAAAGTCATGACAGTATAGACACAACCACAGAAGCCAATACTGAAACACATGAACAACAGCCAGACATCATTCAACATCCCATGGTCACTAGATCAAAAAGTGGGATTTTCAAACCCAAGATTTATAATACACAGATTGATGAAATTGAACCAACATCATATGACTCTGCTGTTAAAAACTCTAAGTGGAGAAAAGCTATGGATGAGGAGTATGGGGCTTTAGTTAAAAATAAAACATGGAGCCTTGTTAATCCACCCAAGCACAAAAATATAGTGGGAAGAAAATGGACTTACAAGATCAAAAGAGATGCTAATGGAAATATCATCAAACATAAAGCTAGACTGGTGGCAAAAGGTTATACTCAACAGTTTGGATTTGACTTCAAAGAGACTTTTTCTCCAGTCATTAAACCAGCCACCATAAGAATCATATTGACTATAGTTTTGCACAAACAATGGAAAATTAGACAACTGGATGTACAGAATGCTTTTTTAAATGGAGACTTAGTCGAAGAGGTATATATGCAACAGCCAAAGGGTTACAACAATGAAAATAGCAATCAAGTATGCAAACTACACAAAGCCATATATGGTTTAAAGCAAGCCTCAAGAGCTTGGTATGACAAACTGAAAAGCATATTGGTAAAACTTGGTTTCAATATTACTATGTCTGACAACTCTTTATATACCAGAAGAAAGAATGGAAACATCATCTATATACTAGTCTACGTTGATGACATACTCGTCACAGGAGATGATCAACAGGAGATTGAGCTTGTCATAAAACACTTAGACAATCATTTTGCTATAAAGGATATGGGTGAAGCTAACTACTTCCTAGGCATACAAATTCAACGACAGGAAGACTCTAGCATTATTTTATCTCAAAGACAATACATGTCAGATATACTAGTCAGGGCCAATATGAATAATGCAAAATCTATTTCTACTCCTATGACCAGTAACCATCAACTCAGCAAAAGTAAAGGTGAACCTATAGAGAATATCAAACACTACAGGAGCATAGTGGGTGCCCTCCAGTATGCCACTATCACCAGACCGGACATAAGTTTTAGTGTCAACAGAGTATGTCAGTACATGCAAGCCCCGACAAGTGATCATTGGTGTGCCGTTAAAAGAATTTTAAGGTACATTAAAGGGACGATCAACTATGGGTTAAGACTCATACCTTCAAACGACTTATACTTACGTGCTTACAGTGATTCTGACTGGGCCAACGACCTAGATGATAGAAGATCTATCACTGGTTATTGCGTGTATCTGGGCAGCAATCTCGTTTCATGGTGCAGCAAAAAGCAGGCCACCCTCTCCAGATCTAGCACAGAGGCCGAGTACAGAGCTGTAGCCAGTGCTACCGCTGAAATCATTTGGATTGAAGGTTTGCTAAAAGAGCTAGGGCTCGAGCCAAAGAGAAAGCCGACCATCTGGGTTGATAACCTCAGCACCATATCGTTGTCTATGAATCCCACTCAGCACTCACGATCGAAGCATTTCAAAGTCGACCTACACTTCGTCCGTGAGCAAACTGGAAAGGGGAAGCTTCTGATTCAACACATTCCCTCGTTCTATCAAAGAGCGGATGTCTTAACGAAAGCTATTTCATCTAAAAACTTCGCCAGATTTCGCGAAGATTTGGGTATTTTCGCAGCCGCCATGAAAGACGAAGGAGAAGGGAAACCCTAGTTTGGTTTGAGGGGGAATATTAGCGGAAATGAATACCGTGTGTTTGTTTTGTAATCCGATAATATGCCTCTTGAGCCATCTCAACCGTTCAGATTAATCAACGGTCTCAAATCTTTATTTCCACTGGTTCGGATTGCTAGACTAACTAGATGGGCTTTCAGCCCATATGTTGTATTGTATATAAAAGCCTTTGTTCACTGTATTAGTGTATTCATTGAAAGATATCAATAAAATTTCGTTTGCAATCTTTTTCTCAATCAAAATTTAATTCAATGTAATTAGAAACTGAAACATTTTAAAACAAAAAGGTCAACAAATATAGTCATGGACACGCATCATATCCAATAACATTTTCATGTATAGAAAACAAAAAAAGTAATAACAAAGAATATTGAATCGAAGCAAAGATTAGTATTGACAATCATACAATGTGCTCATTATGCATGCACTGCGTAAAAATTATCTAGAGAATCTTTTGGCATCCAACTAAAGGTGACAACTCAATCATGTATAAATATGTAAATGAAACTGTGCAGTTAATGCCCCGCTATTACCCCGCTATATCTCATAGCTGTTTTCTACCGCTATGATTTTTCCATATAGCTCCAAATATAGCATTTCCGCTTTAAGCCCCGTTATTCCTGCTATATTCCGCTATATCTTCTTTAAAAGAAATGAATTAAAAATTGACATTTATACATTATCATAATTATGAAATTATTAATTTATTTGATCGAATTTTTAATATATTTTCAGAAATGAAAATACTCTAATATTCTACTAGATTCAATTATGTTATATAATAGTTTTATGCTTATTTACAGTTGTAATATCAAATACTCTTTTAGTTTCTGGAACTAACTTTTATTATAATTGAAACGATGGCTTTATAATCAGCCTTTACAAAGAACTATTGAAACTCCTAAACTTACTGCATAAAAATAGAGCAACTACTTGACCGTAATACTCGATCGTTATTGACTAATTCAAAACATATAACTCATTAAAACAAACGACTTCTTCAACTACTAGTTCCCGCTTTTATTTGCTCCAACAAACCCTTCCTAAACTAAGCTTGGTTCACAAAGCTTAGCTTATCTGCAACAGAACAAACCCCAAGCTTGTTCCTCAAATCTTCAAATGCTTCACGCTTCAATGGCTTCGTGAAAATGTCTGCAACTTGCTCCTTCGATCCGCAATGTTCAAGTCGAATCTCCCCTTCATTGACCAGATCCCTTAAGAAGTGAAAACGAACTCCAATATGCTTGCATCTTCCATGAAAAACAGGATTTTTTGAAAGTTTGATTGTGGATGTGTTGTCACATAGAATGACAGTGCTCCCTTCTACTTTGTATCTTAATTCCTCCAGAATTCTCTTGAACCACATAGCTTGACAAACACAAGCTGATGCAGCAACATACTCAGCTTCAGTGGTGGAAAGTGTAACAATTGGTTGCTTCTTTGAAGACCATGCAACTGCAGCATCGTTTACGAGAAAGACATAGCCTGATGTACTTTTTTTTGCTATCAACATCTCCAGCAAAATCACTGTCAGTGTAGGCTAACATTTTTTCTGATCCTCCCCTCTTATACCAAATTCCAAAATCCATTGTACCACTCAGATATCTCAGAACTCTCTTAGCTGTTTGCAAGTGTAACTGAGTCGGTTTAGCCATGTATCGACTCAGGAGACTCACAGAAAATTGCAGGTCAGGTCTTGTTATTGTGATATACATGAGACTCCCTATTATTTGCTTGTAGTAGGTCTCATCAACACGTTCTCCATTCTCATCCACATTGATCTTGTTTCCAGGTACTATTGGATTGCAAACTCCATTGCAATTTTCCATACCAAAACGCCTCAAGATTTCAAGAGCATACTTTGTCTGAGAAATGTGAATTCCGTGTGGTGTCTGCAACACCTCAATTCCCAAAAAATATCTCATCTTGCCAAGATCTGTCATATCAAACTCCTTTTGCATTGAAACTTTGAACTCATTCATCATTAAGACATTATCTCCTGTGTATATGAGATCATCCACATAAATACTGACAAATAAAACATTATCGAATTTGTTTGTCTTAACGAACAGAGTTTCTTCATTCTGCGACTTCTCAAAACCCTCCCTGATAAAATATTCCTCAATTCGGCTGAACCAAGCCCTTGGAGCTTGCTTTAGTCCATACAGAGCCTTGTGGAGTTTGTACACCTTATCTTCTTCTCCATCAACTTCATACCCTTTTGGTTGCTGAACATAAACATCCTCGATGAGTACTCCATGAAGAAATGCCGATTTGACATCGAGTTGGTAGATGTCCCATGCCTTCCGAGCTGCTGTGGATATGATGGTTCTGATGGTATCCATCCGAGCAACAGGAGCATAAACTTCAGTGTAATCAATTCCATGTTCTTGTGAGTACCCCTTAGCCACCAGACGAGCTTTGTATTTGTTCACCTCTCCATGCTCGTTGAATTTGGTTTTGTAAACCATTTTACTCCAATACATTTTGCTCCGTTTGGTAGGTTGGAAAGAATCCACGTCTGATTTTTTTCGATGGAATTTATTTCCTCATCCATGGCTTCTCTCCATTTCGGATATTTTTTTGCTTCCTCAAACGTTGCAGGATCAGACGAATTAAACTCCACCATATTCACCATGTTAATTTCGTTTTCTTCATTTCCAGTAACATAGTCATTGAGATACTGCGGACGCCTTCTCGTTCTTCCCTCCCTGACTATGTCACCAGGTTGCTCGTCTTGATCCGCTTCAGCAACTTCTGCAGGTTGTTCGATTTCATCATCTGCAGGTTGTTCGATTTCATCATTTGAGTCTCCTTCATCACCGCTTTCTTCCCATGGCATATCATCATCATTCCAAGTCAGCTCAGAATCTTTATGATCTTGTTCTGCTTCCCAATCCCAACCTTTTGTCTCTTCAAACACCACATCTCTGCTTATAATCACCTTCTCAGTCTTTGGATTGTATAGTCTGTAGGTCTTTGATTCTTCTGAGAATCCCATCATTATGCAAGTGATACTTTTGTCATCAAGTTTACTTCGTTTCTCATCTGAGACATGCACGTGTGCAAGGCTTCCCCATACTCTGAAATGCTCTACACTCGGCTTAACTCCACACCAAGCTTCCTGCGGTGTTACATTCTTCACCGTGTGTGTAGGGCATCTGTTAAGAATATAGATAGTCCAATTCACAGCTTCTGCCCAGAATGATTTCGGTACCTTTTTTGAGGATAACAAGGACCTGACCATGTTCATGACTGTGCGGTTCTTCCTCTCTGCAACACCGTTCTGTTGTGGTGTATAAGCGACTGTGAGCTGTCTACGGATCCCTTGTTCTTTGCAATACTCATTGAACTCGGTTGATGTGTACTCCCCTCCTCGATCAGTCCTTAGACACTTGATATTCTTTCCCATCTCAGTCTCCACCTTCTTCTTGAATATTTTAAAATAACTAAAGGCTTCTGATTTTTCTTTTAGAAAGTACACCCACGCCTTTCTACTGTAATCATCGATGAAGCATAAGATATACCTCTTTCCGCTGGCAGTTATAGGACAAATAGGACCACAAATATCTGAGTGCAGCAACTCAAGGATTTCTTTTGCTCTCCATGTGCTTTTCTTGGGAATGGGGTTCCTTGGTTGTTTCCCCACCAGACAATCTGAGCATGTGAATCTTTGAATGTCAAAGTTTGGTAGCCCTCTTACCATGTTTTTTCTTTGCAGTGTCTTTATACCACGGTGGCTCAAATGGCCATATCTCTCGTGCCACAGCTTCTCTGTATTTTCTGAAATTGTCTGCAAGCATTGTTGCTGACTTGGTGCTGCTTCATTTGTCCCTTCATCAATTAGTATGAACATTCTGTTTAATCTCATCTTGCTTTCAGCTATCAATCCTCTTCTATCATGATAGACCTTACAGGTTCCTTTCCGTATGATGATAGTCAGATCCTTTTCCTGAAGTTGACCGAGACTCAACAGGTTGTTCTTAAGCTCAGGCACGTAATACACATCATTTATTGTGTATCCAGCATTGTTTATGACCAGCCTCACGCTTCCTTTGCCCACAACCTCCATTCGTTTGTCATTTCCAAGCTTGACTGAGTGCTTGAAATTTTCATCCATTGTTGAGAATAATTGACGATCTCCACTCATATGGTTCGAGCAACCTGAGTCAAGAAACCATGCTCTCCCCCTCAGATTTTTTTGTTTTCCAGAATATGTCATCAGCAACATCTCAGCATCCTCCACATTAACCTCATACTCTTCACTAACCGCTTCCTCTTCATTGTATATCATCAGCAACATATCTTCATTATCATCGATATAGTTTGCTTCCTCTTCCCACATTGGGCATTCATTTTTAAAGTGTCCTAGTTTGTGGCACTTGTAGCACTCTACCATGCTCTTGTCTGGAAATGACCGTCCTCGGCCACGACCTCGTCCTCTGCCTCTTCCTCTGATTCCACTTCCTTGACCACCGTGAGTCACTTTCAGAACTTGTTCATTTCCTTTGTCTTGCCTTTTGAACTTCTGTTCATGGACTGCAAGAGAACTCTGCAGCTCATCCAAAGATATGCTCTCAATGTCCTTGGATTCTTCTATGGATACCACCACATACATGAATTTCTCACTGAGGGTTCTAAGAATTTTCTCCACCACTTTCGAATCATCAATGGCCTCTCCATTGCTTCTCATTTGATTTGTGATAGCCAGCACACGAGTGAAGTATTCCTCCACCTTTTCAGATTCTTTCATCTCCAACAACTCAAAATCTCTTCTCAGCTTCTGCAGAAAGGACTTCTTCACTCGATCATTTCCTCCATATTTCCTCTTCATCGATTCCCAAATGATCTTGGACGATTTCCTGTCCAAAATCTGTTCAAACGTTACCCTATCGATGGTTTGATAGAGGTAGTGTTTGACTTTGTGATCATTTGCCTTGGCTTCGTCGAGTTGTTGTCTCTGTTCTACCGTGGGCACCGTTGTGGTTGGTGGCTCTTCGATCCCGATCTCGATCATTGTCCATAACCCTTTTGCCCGGAAGAAGTTCTCCATAACTTCACTCCAATGATCCCAGTGTCCATCGAACTGGGGTAATTTCATCTTATCATCTCCCATCTCACCTCACACTTGCGTTTTGAAGCTGCGGCTTCTCTCTCAAAGTTCTCAAAAAAATCTAACGGAGCTCTGATACCAATTTGTAATATCAAATACTCTTTTAGTTTCTGGAACTAACTTTTATTATAATTGAAACGATGGCTTTATAATCAGCCTTTACAAAGAACTATTGAAACTCCTAAACTTACTGCATAAAAATAGAGCAACTACTTGACCGTAATACTCGATCGTTATTGACTAATTCAAAACATATAACTCATTAAAACAAACGACTTCTTCAACTACTAGTTCCCGCTTTTATTTGCTCCAACAATAGTATATTCGCACGTGTTTTTATTTAAAATTATTTATGTATTAATTATAATTCAATTGAATGTTAATTTTTCATTTAATTACCATGTATATAATTGTAAAAACATTAAGTATGAGTTTTAAATGCTATTCTAAAGTCATCCGCTATATCCCGCTATATCCTTGCTATATCTCCGCTATGACTTTTTGCACCTCCGCCGCATTGAATCTGCCGAGCGTTTTAACTGCACAGAAATGAAATGCAAATTCATTAAACTAATCAATATGTGTTAATTGAGTTTAACTAAAAAGTTAAGAAAAAAAACTTCTTAGAACAAATTAACTTTATAACGCCCTTTGCAGTAATGGCCTAGATACAAAGTCATGCCGGTATCACTATGAATGCTGGCATTTTGACAAAATCAGTGAACTAAATTGAAAATGCTTTATTTATCACAATAATAAAGAACTAGACAAACTATCTACTTTATTGTATTAGTGTTGAATAACAACTTGATTATCTAGAGGAATTATAATTCTAAAAAATCTTTTTCTTCAGAAACAAATCGATCAAGATCTTCAAAATAGGGAGCAAACCTCAAATGTAGTGAAGCATAGATTAAATTCTAAGAATCTTGAGAAAAACAACCTCTAATTTTGTGTGCTTAGAAATAGCACAATAAATAAGAATATGTAATTTATAAACTCATTAAACCAATTTAACCAAAATTCAAATTAAAATGTAGTTACATTCGGCATTTTCTATTGCATTTATAGCCTCATTTCAGGTAATAAATCATACATGTGGTTTTAAATATATTGCATTCGCAGAATTTTCTGTTATGTTAGATTAATGTATATAGGCTAACAACAATTAAAAATCAATGTAAGATACTGTTTTTTTGTACAAAGATCTTCATTTCTGTAAAAATGTACTATGCTTTTATATCTTGGTTATGTTTCAGATGGTTCCTAAATAGCTTGCAAATGTTTTCAATGTATAGAAGTGAAGTGACTTCAACATTATACACATCCATTGCAGATGAAACATGATACTTTTGAATGCTTAATTTCTACTAATCATTTCTTCGAATTCCACTATAGAAAACACAATCAGCAAATACATTATTTAAATCCTTATATCTTGAAATAAACCTAATATATGAATATTATTTATGACTTGTGCTAAAGCTAATTTACGACTTGTACTTAATCAGTAAAGATGACCAACAATTTTATGTTTTTTGCATGTGCAAATCTTGAAAAAGCCATAAACCAATAACTATAAGCTAGTGAAACTGTGAAAGTTATAGTCCTAAAATAATTTTAATAGTTATATACTTCAATTTCATGTGAAGAATGAAAACAAAAGGATATGGTGAAAATTATATGCATAAGAGCTTTCAAAATAGTGAAGTAACATCAAAATATGAAAATATATATTTTCCATAAATCGATGAATGGAAGCCCAAAAAAATACAAGATACAGACCAAAAGTGGTAAAAGCACATCCAAAATTCAACGGTCTATGAACGATAAAATAAACTCTTTTAAATAAATAAATCATAGATCATGAAAACAAAACAATATATTGATTACCATCAAGAAGCGGGGCTTGAACAATTATATGTCAGTCATTCTTTTGTCAACAAAGTTCATAGTAAAAGTTCATCGTGCTAAGTGGACCTCAGCTGCCATTTGGGTTGAACCAAACCCAGGCACCCACTCTTCCTGATGCTTAAAGGTACAGGCTCCCCTCAGCTAATGTCAAGTTAACACTGATTTCACTAAATCAACATTAAAAAAAATCTCAATTATGCAATTGTCAATCGCAATCCAAAATTTTCAAGAAGAGAATTAAAATCACAGCAATATTTGATGTTAAAATTAGAACAAATTATTACCAGAATATGTTCAATTGTAAGAGAGAAGGGAACATCGAAGGTAGAAGCGGCAATAATAGGGGATATAATCGCGATGGTTGAAATAGGAGAAAGGTTAATCTGATTTTTTATGAATATCATCTATTACTTAAACCTAAAAGCACAAATTCAGTTATGCTCACGTGGCATTGCTATCTTCTGCTATTTCAAAATTCTCAACTCTGTTTGCATTCCTCAATTTTTTTGTACAATTCCTTGACTTCCTAACAATACACCCACGAACTCCACCCACCTTTCCTTTTTTTTCTAGCCATTTTAACACCTGCATCCGTTTGAAACCCTAAAAAACGTTTTCCCTTTCTCCTTTAATCACAGCAGAGCCTCAACGCAGCAGATCCTCATACGCTCTCAAATTTCTCTGCTTTTTGAATTGCTCAATTTGAATGCTAGCCGAGGCGACAAAATTCAAAGCTTCAATGATTTGTTGATGAGTTTCCACTGCTATAAATGATCTGTGTAGGCAATCTACGTCGATTCAGGGAGTGTACAAGACTGTTCACATTCAATCTTCATAATTATTTTACATTGTGCATTGTCTTATGAAAATCATGAAATTACTATTATTATAATAAGTGTAAAAAAATATTTTTTCTTCTTTGCATGTTGATCAACAGTTTGAGGGATTTGATCTGAATGTAATGGAGCTAAGTTGCTTGCTGACATTTAGTCACCAAACATGTCAACATAGTCCGTAATTATGACACCTCTTTTTTTTAATTGTTTTGAATGTAATTTAAAAGCCTTTATACGCAACAAACAAAAAAAATTGTATTTTGTTTTGTGTTTTATTCTCTACTATGATACAACTTTTTCATTTTTTCATAAATAATCTCTATTTAAAATTATGTTTCCATCCTTTATTCTTCTATGAATAGTGGTTTATTTTTTATCTACGTTTGCATTATTTAATTAGTTGAAGGGATTTTCTACTTGCTCTTAATAGCTAAAAGTGATTGTTTGATAATGAATGAATTTTACACGACATGGTTTTTTAGTATTGGTTTTTTAATTGTTATAGAGAATTGAATTGTCGTTTACAATATTATAAAGGACTTCCATTATATTTAAAATTTTCAATTCAAGTAATTAAAATTGGCTTAGTATCATGCTCTTTCACACCATTTTATGTAGACTTTGCTTATGTCCAAAATATTCAATTCAGATAAATAAAGCCCGCTTAATATTATGCTTTGTCAACTCTTTGTCCACTGTTTATGACATTTACATCAATTTTACAATAGTGTAAACTAGAATTCATAAGAGAAAGTCGCAATCCTTTAAATACATAGCTCTTCGGTAAGGATACAAATATTGTTAGACTTTCTATAATATACTGATTAACAAAACTTGACATCCTTCTGTCGATGAATTTATAATCCAGTAATTTTGTTTTATAATGCATGGCTTATATTTTGTGTTTAAATTTTCATTTGCATTCAATCTCTATAATTGTTTTACTTTGTTCATAATTTTAAGGAAATCATTATTATCGTCTTCTAATTTTAAACTCATTTTCAGTGGATTTAACAATTTTGTTCTTCTTTGCATGATGATCAAATTTTTAGGAGTTTGATCTTAATGTAACGGATCAAAGCAGCTTGCTGAGATTAGTTCCCAAACAGCTTAACATGATAAGTAATTAGGAAGAAATTTTTGTTTAATTTGTTTGAAATGTAATATCAAAGTCGTTGTAAGCAACAAATGTGTTTTATTTTCTACTATGCTATAATTTACACTTTTCCATAAATATTACATTCAAAATTAAGTTCATGTCTCTTATCCTAGACAATATTAAGTAAATAAAAAAATATTTGTATGAATAGTGAAAAGTTTGATCAGTATGTGGAAATTCGATATTCATATCAATTGCAAGAAGCATGAACAAAAGAAGAGCCGCTATAAACTTTACATTACAAGCTTGCTAGGATGTTGCTTGCTGAAAATTAATTGCCAAAAGATTTAAATGGTAAGTAATTATTGATTTTCTCTGTAATTTGTTTTGAATGAAAATTTTAAATTTATTACGTGCAATTAACCAAAAATTTAGTGTTTTATTCTCTACTATGCCATTATTTATTCACTTTTCCATGAATATTTTATATTTATCTAAAATTAAGTTTCTGTCATTTATCATAGACAATATTTTTTACCTAATTAATTTTTTAATTTGCATTTTCTTCATATTTTACTCAATCTTTGTCTTTATCTTTTATTTTTTATATCTCTTACTTCGTAAAGGTTTGTTCGTAACTTTTGAACCCTTCTATGGTATATAATGTGAATTTTTGAGCAAGATGATTTCAGATAAATGGATAAATTATGGATTCATTTACTACATTACATAATTGAATAAAGAGAGGTAAGCTTACACATGATGTGGTTTTAGTCTAAATATGCATTGATTAGTCATTAATTCTCAAAAACTATCGGCTCCCTTTGTTGTGACGTGGGGAAGTTACAAGGACACACTTGGGTTGCTCTTTCGATAGCTTAAGGATCCAACATATTAAATGTTTCTACATCTTTAAGGTATGAACAAGGTATAGTGGGTTCACTATGGTAATTGTTATTGATTAAACTTCATTGTTATGGTACATATGTCTCGTATTGTTATCAGAGCTGCATTCTTACATGTATGATAGATGACTCTATTTTGAGTTAGTCACTTATCCATCCACTGTATTAAGCATACATGCACATTTACAAATTCAAATTTTAGCTCAATTAACATTACTGATTTAAAGTTTTCCTATTACCGTGTATAATAACAACTGCCTCTTCTTTTTTCACACAACCATTTTTTATGTCATATTTGTTCATCTCTGTTATTCCAAAAATGTTCATAAACTATATTTTTAAACCAAACAACTACGTACGGACTGAAACAAAGAACCAAAAATACTAAAGTGTAAATACATTTTACAACCAACGTTTAAACTGCAATCTTTATAACCATTTACATGATTACGGAGTGGAATACGTTGGCTACAATGGTTCAAAGCATGAAAAGAGATAGAAGGAAGATAATACGAATGATTAAAAATCTGCTACAAGAAGGACCACCACTTCTCCTACTACATCTTTGCGTTTTGCGTTTGTTACCATCTTATGTAGACAATAATTTTTTTTGTACCTTTTCAATTTGCTTTTTAGCTACTATCTCCTGCATTTAACTGTTTGTTTTCAACTTAAATGTTTTAATATTTGTTCTTTATCACTAATTACCGACTATGCACTGTTATTGCTGCTTTTACTTATTACTTCTACTCAGTTTGGTATGACTTACAACTTATTAACAATGCTTCAAAATGATTTTTTTTTAACTTCTGTTATTATGGTCTTCGGATATGGATTCAGAAAATGGTTGAAGTATCCCTAGATTATACAACTAGCATATGTTATCTGACAATACAACTATCAGTCCTATTATATATATGTGCTATCTACTGGCTCTTTTACAATCCAACTAACAGTCCTACTACTACGTTACATAATTATAGCTGTACCACCATTTTTAAATCTTGATATAAATATATACTTGCAGGGATAGTAAATGTATGCATATTCCACTATGTTATATAGTTGCTGTTGGATATATTTATGATTACTGTATGTGACTATGCATGTGTGCTGTGGTTGTAGATGATTTAATTAATTCCATCTACACCAAAACAACCGTGGCAGGATGACCCACGACCCAAATTCTTACATTATTTTGGTGCTTTAAACTCTAGGTTACTATTAATCCCTGATGTGCTGATATCATATAGGTTTGCATTTACATAAACAAAAAGGTGTACGATGAATCTTAGTACTTTCAGACTGCATAATTACTTAATTAGTTGTACAAGTCTGTAATCTTCGCCTAAATATTCTGTAAAGACACTGTAATAATACAAAAAAATCTACCTGCTATACTGTGGGTCATCAACAGTTTCAAGTAACTGAATGAATAACACATAATTGTTTGCATGGGATAACACTTCCAACAATTACCACTATATTTTCAGCTTTAATATACAGTCATTTTACATCGTAAATACATTAAAAATAATATAGTTAACAAAAACGATGAATAACCCACAACCCAATGATTAAGCAAATTAATATTGTTTACACCTACCCGTGTGCGAAGCACGGGTTCCAATCTAGTTGGTTTAAATAATTGAATCTGATACTGGTAATTGTAAAAGATGTTTAGGGAAAGAGGGGCGATGTGTTTAATGACTAATTGAAGAGGTATCGAGAAGAAATAGTAAATGAAATAGTTCGCTGAGGAAATATATTTCGGAAAACCGCGGACAACAAATTGTTTTTGGCCAAGTAGAAGTAGGCAACGGTCGGTTTAATGTCTACGGTTATCAATGGCTATGAAACCTTTTATATTAATGGCACGGAACTTCAAGAAATTCAGCTGATCATGTATTAAGTGGGGTTGATTTTTATTTTGACCTATGCACCTTAGATTATCATCCCAATTTGTTTGGAAGATTCCGCCACAACCATATTTGTAACGACCCAGAATTTTTGATAATTAAAATTCGAATATTTAATTAATTTTAAATATTAATAAGTGGAATTAAGAAGTCGAATGATTTATTTTTCGAATAATTGGATTTAATTGGGTAATTAAATCGATAATTTAATAATTGAAATTCCAGAGATAATTGAAAAAAGAGTTTAATATGATTGAAAATGATTTGTAAAATTTTATTTAATCATAATGGAGTTATAGAAAGGTTATAGAACTTTTAAAATTGAATTTGGAGTTAATATGTGAAAATCGAATATTTTAATATTTAATTATCGACTGAAAAATAGCCAATTTTTGAACAGTCTCAGAATTGGACGAAACCAGTTCCATTGGATCCGTAATAGTTAGTTATTATCGGATTTCAATTTTCGTAGCAATCGAAGTTATCGTTTGACCGTGGCAACTCGAAACGCATCGATATCGTTTTAATTTTAAATCGTCGAGTTAAAATAGTCATTTTTCAAAAAGTCTCGGATTTCGACGAAACCAGTTTCATCGGATCCGTAATGTGATATTATTGCAAGATTTCAAATTTTGTAATTTTTGGATTTACCATTTGTCCGGTACGAATTAAAACGCCTCGAAATCAATTTAAATCGGTTTAATTTAAATTGATCGTTTAATTGCATATCTCGCACAGACGATCGAATTAGCTTCCGAAACCTGTTCCATTGCGTTCGGAACGCGGGGTAAACCTTAGAAACGTCAGCCGGCACGCTCGAATCGGAGTTCGAAAAAATGCGATGAATAGTAAATCGTGAAATTTTCTATAAAAACACCCATTTCTTTCATTTTGCAAATAAGAAACCTAGCTAGGGTTTCATCATGTTCGTGGCCGCCATTTCTAAAACCGAAGGCCAGAAATTCATTTCGTTTCTCCTCTAATATTTCAAAATCCACACGTTTTTACGAAAAGTTGTTAACTACAACATTGTAGAGCGTCTCGAGCTCGATAGATCCATACGGTGGAGTAGGCATTCGTCGACCAGAGGAGACGTGTGGTGGCCGCGTTCGTGCGTCATTCGAGCACGTTTTTCGAGCTGCTGATGGGACCGAGCTCCGTGTTGTTTGGGGCGGTGATGGAGTAGGCGAAGCCCTTCGAAGTGGTGAAGCTCGTCTAGCTTCAGGTTGCTCGAGTAGGCCGCGAGATTTAGGGTTTGATGGCGGCTTTGGGTAGTTTGGTCGCGTATTTTACTGGGTTGAAGAAGAAAGGCACGAACGGCCACGATCCTATCGTTTGAAATGCACGGCTCAGATTTAAGGTTGTAAAATATTTAAGAGAAAAATTGTAAATTAAATTATATATTAATTCGTTTAATGTTTAAAACTCTGTAACTCTTTCATGCGAGATCGGAATTCGACGAAACTTCTTGCGTTGCATTCGTTTTGTCGAGCTCTTCGCTATGGAATTGGATTGGAGTCGTTTGGAGCTAGTTTGAATTTCGGGTAAAATTAAACGCGCGTTTAATTTTATCCGAAATAAACGCTGGAACGGAATTTAAAATCAAGGTGAGATTATTTTCTCACTCAAATTGAAAAGTGGAATTTTCAGTTATTATTTGATTGTCTGTTTGGATTGTTGATATTAGATATTATAGGATATATCTATATATAGCAATATATACATATTGGCATATGTATATATTGGATTGATGATTTCCCGCCTCGTATAGCGGATGAGACCCTATTGCGCCGTTAGTAAGCGGATTTTTATAAAACCCATATACCGCGATAATTCCGTACTGGAGCGGAATTGGTATTGTGCTAACATCTGTGGATGCAGGGAAACAGGTTGGAGGGATCCGACTGGATTCCTCACCAGTATTTATTTATTTACAGATATATTGATATAGATCTGTTATCATATTGATATATGATATTGACTGTTGTGATGGACCAATTGATGTGTTACATCATCGAATTCAAGTTTTAAAAATAACGACTTTTAATTTAAAAGGATTTTTTTTAAAGTGATCTTTGAAATTATACGTTTTATTAAATGTTTGAAGTGATTTATTTTAAATAAATAAACGTTCAAATTTTAAAGTTATAAAAGTTAAGACCTTTGTGAAATATAACCGAAAAGTGATTTTTGGAATAAAAACAGTCGATTTATTTATAAAATGGTTTAAGTTGGGATTTTTGAATAACTATAAACGATTTGTATAGAAAGATTTATAAAATTGATATTTTTGTAAATCAAAATATTGGACTTATAAAACGAATTTTATAAGTGTTAAAAAGAAGTATAAATGGATTTCATAAGTGAATGAAATTAATAGATTTATATTGTGAAGTTAAAAATGAATGAAGTTGTAGAATAAAGGATTTATAAGTAATTTACTTAGAACTTGGATTTTTGCCTTTAAATGGAATATTGATCGAATTTGTTCATAAATGATTCTTTTAAAAGTGGAAATCGTTATAAAGTACAAATGCGATTTATAAACGTTGTTTATAAATCCGAAATCACTTATTTTTATAAGTAAATGTTAGAAGTTAATAAAATGAGATTTATAAACCGGAGTTGTTATATAAAATAGAAAATGGAATTTATTAACGTTGTTTTATAAATTCGGAAATCAATCAATCAAATTTGATGAATTTAAGATAGAAGGTTAATAAGGGAATTTTATCCACGATTTTGGACAGTGGACAATCCTTGAAATAAATATGTAGAAAAGATTTAAATATGGTTAAGTGAAGTATATTCACGATTTTGGACAGTGAATATGTTTTAAGTAGAATGGATATGGTTTTGGGAAAGCGATATTATAAAATGAAGTAATTGTTTTAAAAGATGTTTTAAAACGTGTGAATTATCGAAATCATAGATTTCAACATTTATTGTTGAAATAGACGTTTTCGAAGAATAAGGAAATGATGGACTATAACACTGTTGTTATAGTAAATGATTTCCGAAAGGAAATGTTTTGATGTAGTATTGGGATTTATATATCTATTAAAATCCGAATCCCTATACTAGTGATTTTGAGTCGTCGTAACGATGTTTTACGTAACATTCGTTTTGACTCAAATAAATGTGTTTAAAGAGAATGATTTCCTTAAAGTATGAATATGTACTTAATATTGATTTAAGTATATCGAATATTTTCAAATGTTGAAAATAAATGATTTGTGAAATACTTATTTTTAAATAAGTATGGAATTGCTTTTCCAATATGAAACGAAGGGTTTGAAACTTTATCTTTTAAAGATAATTTGGAAGGTGGATATTTGAAATTTGTTTTCAAACGGTTAAGTGTGGAAATTTTATATCTAGTAAAGATATTTTGGAAGATAAAATAATTTGGAAAATTATTTGAAATCTGATGATGTTGCGCATCTTTATTGATAGTTAAATAACCGACTATCAATAATTACCTTGAGTAGGTATTTGTTGTGAATTGGATGAATTTGAATGCCACACTTATTTTTAAATAAACGCTCACTATTCGGGTTAGCCGGGAAAGGACCATGGGGTCGTATAACCCATTCCGAATATGTGATACGTCGTTATGAATTGCATTTGAAGACCGGTGTTGAAGACAGGATATTTTTGAAAACGGAAGGATTACCGTCGAGTTACTCTACATCGGCTGATCTCCGATTTAGAGGTTTTATCACCCTTAGTGACGGGAAGTCCGGACGTGATTAGAAATTATCCGGATATGCAAGGGCTTCGTGAGAAGTGCCTTCGGTTCTGTTCGATCCCGGAACAGACTTGTATGGATTGTGTGTCTGACGTTACAATTTGAGATATAAAGCTGATTTCTTTCAAATACATTTCTGTTGGTGGCGGAGGATTTATCCTCTTAGCTTAACACCCTTCTCTGAGACGTACGAGCTCAGAGGTTATGTAGTTGAAATTTATCAGCGATATATCCCAATTTGGTAACGTGGCATACTGAGTGTTGCTGTGAAATGATCAGTGTTTGATCATTTGTGATATGATCATTTGTTTGATCTTATATCTTTGTGATCATAGGTTGATCATTTTTGTTTGACCCGAAGCAGGGCTTTTTGAGAAAGCGTAGCTTTGTGGACGAGACTTCGTCGAGCCTCACACCTCGGAAATGGTCGAAACAGGAAGGATGCAGCAAGGTTCTAGGGAGTAGCGCCCCTTAGTGTATGTCATTCCTTCTGGATAAAGGTGGTATCATGGTATGGAGCCCAGATACTTAACCTCTGTGGTTACTGCATTATTATTATCTATGTGGTTTGTTGCGAATCGGGGATCCTCGGGAAGATCGGTGATGATCGGGGGATGGCATACGCGTGTCAGTAGTTACCTATTTTTGCAGAGGTAACCCGGCCTTGTGTTGGCAGAGATCCGGTTAGGTTCTCGGGTCGTCTATTCCAGGGACGTACCCATCGTGGATAGGAAGTTCCTTAGCCTGACCATTTGTTGGAAATCCAAACTCCAATACGTGACTTGTACGGTTTTAGTTGTAGAACCTGCCATCTAATATGGCAGCTATAGCAAGCATACTATAATGGTACCTATGCTGGCTAAGATTTATATTCTACTTTCGAAATGATTTCTACACTATGCACTAATAATAACATCAAAAATGATTTGATTTTGCGTAGTAAGCATCTTTGACTATCATAAGAAGAAATCTCCTCCAATTCTGCGTTTGCATTGTGTGTGTGGTGGGAGGTCTTATGGTAGTCTCATTTTCCAAAAAGCATTGCGAATTGACATTAAAGTTTTCCTGTTGTTTATTTTAAAGATAAACTGTTTTACGATCTCACACCAGTCACCATGACTGACTCGGAGTTTATTGTTCCCTTCTAAACTCTAGGTGCCCACAAATTTTCCACACGGGCAGTCTAGAGTTAGGTTATCAGGATATTCTGGATATTCTGGAGCTTTGGAGATAAGCTGGAGGACGAGACGTAGTATTTGTATCTGATAGTATTTATTCCGCTGTGTATTCTGTATGAGGACAAGTTTATAAAACTGTCCATTGTTGTATATTGACTCTGATGATTGATGTATATAAAAATTGATATAGTTCTTTGTTTTAAAAGACTAGTAATTATCTATTGTATATTGTTCCGCTGCGATATGTGAGATTCTGATATTGTTTTAAGTTCTGATGTTGTTCTGTTGTTCTTCTTTCTTTTCCTTCTATTTTCTTCTTCTTCTACTTTTTCTTTTTCTTAAAACCCTCACTATTGGAGTTTCCGGCACTCGATGGCTCGGCAGTCGATAAAGTGAGTATCGATGTCGAATTTTCGAAAGTCGAAAATTCCCGTACGTGACAGCGTGGTATCAGAGCATATGGTTAAGCGACAACCCTGCTCTGTTGGGTGTTACTCATTAGAGATAGAGTCAGTAGTACTCTAGAATGAGTTTGAGTGTAATAATAGATACGAGTGCGTATTTGTTATTGAATATAAAATTTGTTTTATATTGTGATGATTGGTTTGTTGAGTGGTATATGGATTCTGGTCGGTATTGTCCGTACAACTCTATCGATAGGGATCTCTAAACACTTATATAGAACAATTCGGCACAGTATTGTTTTGAATAGGGTGAATGAGATAATTTTGCCCAAAACTATTTTTGTATAGAAAAGAAATGTTTTTCTATGAATTATCATAGTATATGGTTGCATGGTTGTTAGGAAAGTGATAATATTGAAATGTTATCATTATTATATGAAATCGGATAAGAAATTGAAATCATAACTCCAAAGTTAAGAGATAAATCCATATACTAATGAAATTTAAAGAATGTAAATTATAAATGTGATTTGTAATGTGAAACGGGATTCCAGAGAAGTATTTGGAAATGTTTGAAAAGAATTTGAAAATTTTGGAGATTTGGAAAGTTTAAATCTTTTTGAATTTGAAAATGAATTTCAAAGGTTTTGAAAAGTATTTTGGAAAGATAAAAGCTCTAAACTCTTTTCGGTCGCTGGAAAATAATTCCGATGATGATCGCGACATCACCGGTGTTCATTTTCGGGTTTCCAAAAGAGAAATTGCTGCCAAATTGTTTTAAATAGAAGTTGTTTGAAAAATTTGGGTTTTGTTTTGAAATTCAAAAGATAATTTGATTTGTTTTCAAAAATGATTTTTGAAATGTTGGTAAGACTCTGGAATACCATATTTATGAAATATTACTAAGTTGATAACTTATACCAATTGAATTTTGGTAGAATAAATTTAACTTAAAAGAATGAAGTTAAATCAAAGCAAGTATAAGTGAATCAATTAAATGAAAATGAAATTGAAAATTGAAATTCATTTCGAATTCGTAAGCCAATGAATTGAATTGAATAATTGTGAATGAAAGATGAATTAAAATTCGTATGGAATTTGAAATCCCGTTTAAATGTAGGTAGATTTAATCGAGGTAGAATTAAAATAAATTGAATTGATATCAATTTGAATTAGTAATTGGAACTAATTTAAGATAGTGCAGTTGTAAATGACAGATAATTGATAAAATTCAATATTTCAGAATTGAAAGTAAATTGAATCCAAATTTAGTTGAAATGGTAAACTAAATACAAATGAATGGGAAATGTAAAATTGAAATAATAATGAATATATAACTTCAACAGTGAGGTAAAAAAATGTATAAGCAGTTTATATTGGAAATTTTGTAATCGAATTTGCAAAATGTTTGAATGCTGTAACTAGATATTATGGCTAGTAAGATACAGGTGTTATTAAGGAATTGGATTTGATTTTCAAAGATGAATTTGAATTTGCTCGAAAAAGGTATGTATTTAAATTTGAATATGAGATTTGATGATTTCTTGTCTAGCCGCTTGGCTTTTTCTTTTTGAAATCTGAGAGTCCATAGGGACGTTTTGTAGTCGTACCGTATTAGCCGCGCAAAGGAGGCGCTGGCGAAATTTTTCGAAAATTTAGGGTGTTAGAAAATTTTGAAAGTTTAAAATTTGAATTTAAACTCGAATTTGAATTGTTAAGTAAACAATGTTGTTTGAAACTTATAATTGAAGTTAGAAATTTAGTTGAATTAATAGCAAATCTTTAGTAGAAAGATTTGTTTTGAAAATTTGAGAAAACTATTGAATTGTGAAAAATAGTAGACGAGTTAAGGACCTTTCTTCCTAACTTGTAATTTCGAGGACGAAATTCTTTTAAGGAGGGAAGTTTGTAACGACCCAGAATTTTTGATAATGGATTTAATTGGGTAATTAAATCGATAATTTAATAATTGAAATTCCAGAGATAATTGAAAAAAGAGTTTAATATGATTGAAAATGATTTGTAAAATTTTATTTAATCATACTGGAGTTATAGAAAGGTTATAGAACTTTTAAAATTGAATTTGGAGTTAATATGTGAAAATCGAATATTTTAATATTTAATTATCGACTGAAAAATAGCCAATTTTTGAACAGTCTCAGAATTGGACGAAACCAGTTCCATTGGATCCGTAATAGTTAGTTATTATCGGATTTCAATTTTCGTAGCAATCGGAGTTATCGTTTGACCGTGGCAACTCGAAACGCATCGATATCGTTTTAATTTTAAATCGTCGAGTTAAAATAGTCATTTTTCAAAAAGTCTCGGATTTCGACGAAACCAGTTTCATCGGATCAGTAATGTGATATTATTGCAAGATTTCAAATTTTGTAATTTTTGGATTTACCATTTGTCCGGTACGAATTAAAACGCCTCGAAATCAATTTAAATCGGTTTAATTTAAATTGATCGTTTAATTGCATATCTCGCACAGACGATCGAATTAGCTTCCGAAACCTGTTCAATTGCGTTCGGAACGTGGGGTAAACCTTAGAAACGTCAGCCGGCACGCTCGAATCGGAGTTCGAAAAAATGCGATGAATAGTAAATCGTGAAATTTTCTATAAAAACACCCATTTCTTTCATTTTGCAAATAAGAAACCTAGCTAGGGTTTCATCATGTTCGTGGCCGCCATTTCTAAAACCGAAGGCCAGAAATTCATTTCGTTTCTCCTCTAATATTTCAAAATCCACACGTTTTTACGAAAAGTTGTTAACTACAACATTGTAGAGCGTCTCGAGCTCGATAGATCCATACGGTGGAGTAGGCATTCGTCGACCAGAGGAGACGTGTGGTGGCCGCGTTCGTGCGTCATTCGAGCACGTTTTTCGAGCTGCTGATGGGACCGAGCTCCGTGTTGTTTGGGGCGGTGATGGAGTAGGCGAAGGCCTTCGAAGTGGTGAAGCTCGATCAGCTTCAGGTTGCTCGAGTAGGCCGTGAGATTTAGGGTTTGATGGCGGCTTTGGGTAGTTTGGTCGCGTATTTTACTGGGTTGAAGAAGAAAGGCACGAACGGCCACGATCCTATCGTTTGAAATGCACGGCTCAGATTTAAGGTTGTAAAATATTTAAGAGAAAAATTGTAAATTAAATTATATATTAATTCGTTTAATGTTTAAAACTCTGTAACTCTTTCATGCGAGATCGGAATTCGACGAAACTTCTTGCGTTGCATTCGTTTTGTCGAGCTCTTCGCTATGGAATTGGATTGGAGTCGTTTGGAGCTAGTTTGAATTTCGGGTAAAATTAAACGCGCGTTTAATTTTATCCGAAATAAACGCTGGAACGGAATTTAAAATCAAGGTGAGATTATTTTCTCACTCAAATTGAAAAGTGGAATTTTCAGTTATTATTTGATTGTCTGTTTGGATTGTTGATATTAGATATTATAGGATATATCTATATATAGCAATATATACATATTGGCATATGTATATATTGGATTGATGATTTCCCGCCTCGTATAGCGGATGAGACCCTATTGCGCCGTTAGTAAGCGGATTTTTATAAAACCCATATACCGCGATAATTCTGTACTGGAGCGGAATTGGTATTGTGCTAACATCTGTGGATGCAGGGAAACAGGTTGGAGGGATCCGACTGGATTCCTCACCAGTATTTATTTATTTACATATATATTGATATAGATCTGTTATCATATTGATATATGATATTGACTGTTGTGATGGACCAATTGATGTGTTGCATCATCGAATTCAAGTTTTAAAAATAATGACTTTTAATTTAAAAGGATTTTTTTTAAAGTGATCTTTGAAATTATACGTTTTATTAAATGTTTGAAGTGATTTATTTTAAATAAATAAACGTTCAAATTTTAAAGTTATAAAAGTTAAGACCTTTGTGAAATATAACCGAAAAGTGATTTTTGGAATAAAAACAGTCGATTTATTTATAAAATGGTTTAAGTTGGGATTTTTGAATAACTATAAACGATTTGTATAGAAAGATTTATAAAATTGATATTTTTGTAAATCAAAATATTGGACTTATAAAACGAATTTTATAAGTGTTAAAAAGAAGTATAAATGGATTTCATAAGTGAATGAAATTAATAGATTTATATTGTGAAGTTAAAAATGAATGAAGTTGTAGAATAAAGGATTTATAAGTAATTTACTTATAACTTGGATTTTTGCCTTTAAATGGAATATTGATCGAATTTGTTCATAAATGATTCTTTTAAAAGTGGAAATCGTTATAAAGTACAAATGCGATTTATAAACGTTGTTTATAAATCCGAAATCACTTATTTTTATAAGTAAATGTTAGAAGTTAATAAAATGAGATTTATAAACCGGGGTTGTTATATAAAATAGAAAATGGAATTTATTAACGTTGTTTTATAAATTCGGAAATCAATCAATCAAATTTGATGAATTTAAGATAGAAGGTTAATAAGGGAATTTTATCCATGATTTTGGATAGTGGACAATCCTTGAAATAAATATGTAGAAAAGATTTAAATATGGTTAAGTGAAGTATATTCACGATTTTGGACAGTGAATATGTTTTAAGTAGAATGGATATGGTTTTGGGAAAGCGATATTATAAAATGAAGTAATTGTTTTAAAAGATGTTTTAAAACGTGTGAATTATCGAAATCATAGATTTCAACATTTATTGTTGAAATAGACGTTTTCGAAGAATAAGGAAATGATGGACTATAACACTGTTGTTATAGTAAATGATTTCCGAAAGGAAATGTTTTGATGTAGTATTGGGATTTATATATCTATTAAAATCCGAATCCCTATACTAGTGATTTTGAGTCGTCGTAACGATGTTTTACGTAACATTCGTTTTGACTCAAATAAATGTGTTTAAAGAGAATGATTTCCTTAAAGTATGAATATGTACTTAATATTGATTTAAGTATATCGAATATTTTCAAATGTTGAAAATAAATGATTTGTGAAATACTTATTTTTAAATAAGTATGGAATTGCTTTTCCAATATGAAACGAAGGGTTTGAAACTTTATCTTTTAAAGATAATTTGGAAGGTGGATATTTGAAATTTGTTTTCAAACGGTTAAGTGTGGAAATTTTATATCTAGTAAAGATATTTTGGAAGATAAAATAATTTGGAAAATTATTTGGAATCTGATGATGTTGCGCATCTTTATTGATAGTTAAATAACCGACTATCAATAATTACCTTGAGTAGGTATTTGTTGTGAATTGGATGAATTTGAATGCCACACTTATTTTTAAATAAACGCTCACTATTCGGGTTAGCCGGGAAAGGACCATGGGGTCGTATAACCCATTCCGAATATGTGATACGTCGTTATGAATTGCATTTGAAGACCGGTGTTGAAGACCGGATATTTTTGAAAACGGAAGGATTACCGTCGAGTTACTCTACATCGGCTGATCTCCGATTTAGAGGTTTTATCACCCTTAGTGACGGGAAGTCCGGACGTGATTAGAAATTATCCAGATATGCAAGGGCTTCGTGAGAAGTGCCTTCGGTTCTGTTCGATCCCGGAACAGACTTGTATGGATTGTGTGTCTGACGTTACAATTTGAGATATAAAGCTGATTTCTTTCAAATACATTTCTGTTGGTGGCGGAGGATTTATCCTCTTAGCTTAACACCCTTCTCTGAGACGTACGAGCTCAGAGGTTATGTAGTTGAAATTTATCAGCGATATATCCCAATTTGGTAACGTGGCATACTGAGTGTTGCTGTGAAATGATCAGTGTTTGATCATTTGTGATATGATCATTTGTTTGATCTTATATCTTTGTGATCATAGGTTGATCATTTTTGTTTGACCCGAAGCAGGGCTTTTTGAGAAAGCGTAGCTTTGTGGACGAGACTTCGTCGAGCCTCACACCCCGGAAATGGTCGAAACAGGAAGGATGCAGCAAGGTTCTAGGGAGTAGCGCCCCTTAGTGTATGTCATTCCTTCTGGATAAAGGTGGTATCATGGTATGGAGCCCAGATACTTAACCTCTGTGGTTACTGCATTATTATTATCTATGTGGTTTGTTGCGAATCGGGGATCCTCGGGAAGATCGGTGACGATCGGGGGATGGCATACGCGTGTCAGTAGTTACCTATTTTTGCAGAGGTAACCCGGCCTTGTGTTGGCAGAGATCCGGTTAGGTTCTCGGGTCGTCTATTCCAGGGACGTACCCATCGTGGATAGGAAGTTCCTTAGCCTGACCATTTGTTGGAAATCCAAACTCCAATACGTGACTTGTACGGTTTTAGTTGTAGAACCTGCCATCTAATATGGCAGCTATAGCAAGCATACTATAATGGTACCTATGCTGGCTAAGATTTATATTCTACTTTCGAAATGATTTCTACACTATGCACTAATAATAACATCAAAAATGATTTGATTTTGCGTAGTAAGCATCTTTGACTATCATAAGAAGAAATCTCCTCCAATTCTGCGTTTGCATTGTGTGTGTGGTGGGAGGTCTTATGGTAGTCTCATTTTCCAAAAAGCATTGCGAATTGACATTAAAGTTTTCCTGTTGTTTATTTTAAAGATAAACTGTTTTACGATCTCACACCAGTCACCATGACTGACTCGGAGTTTATTGTTCCCTTCTAAACTCTGGGTTCCCACAAATTTTCCACACGGGCAGTCTAGAGTTAGGTTATCAGGATATTCTGGATATTCTGGAGCTTTGGAGATAAGCTGGAGGACGAGACGTAGTATTTGTATCTGATAGTATTTATTCCGCTGTGTATTCTGTATGAGGACAAGTTTATAAAACTGTCCATTGTTGTATATTGACTCTGATGATTGATGTATATAAAAATTGATATAGTTCTTTGTTTTAAAAGACTAGTAATTATCTATTGTATATTGTTCCACTGCGATATGTGAGATTCTGATATTGTTTTAAGTTCTGATGTTGTTCTGTTGTTCTTCTTTCTTTTCCTTCTATTTTCTTCTTCTTCTACTTTTTCTTTTTCTTAAAACCCTCACTATTGGAGTTTCCGGCACTCGATGGCTCGGCAGTCGATAAAGTGAGTATCGATGTCGAATTTTCGAAAGTCGAAAATTCCCGTACGTGACAATATTAAGTAGAACTCAGTTCTAAAAGCTAGCATGTAAATTTAGAATGTCTAATGAGTTATATATAAGTCAATATATCCCATATTTTACAACGTTGGACATATCTGAAGGCATATCAAGTTCAAAAATTAATTTAAGAACCAAACTAAAACATGTCATTTGCCTATAATACCTACTCACTCATTTTAGTTTACACTATATAATTCCAATTGATAAGGGGTTTGACGTTTGAACATCAATGTATAATTTTTTACAATCCAAAGTGAAAATGTTTTTTTCTGGAATTTGATTATAAATCGTTTTCATAGTAGAAATTATTAAAACAATCTCTACTAATCAATTACATGCTTTGTTTCTTATATCAACGAATATTTTATATTAATAAACTGCCAAACATGGGAAAAAAATAAAGAAATAAATGTATGTTATATATGTAAAAAGGGCGCGTAGTTGGCAAATTTAGGGGTTAGGACCAACATGCAAACTTAGTTTGCAATGATTGAAGCTTGAACTTACTCAGATACATCATGCTCACTAAAATCAAAATGTTTTGAGTTCTCACATGTATATAAATACATGCACTGCACCTTTCCATTCTATGTTAAATTTTCAGCTTTATCTTCTTCTCTAATCAATTCTACAAAAATCATAAATAATGTAACCGGCTACTGAGACCTATTCAATATATCGATTATCTCAGAGGTGCGACACTGTAATTATACTTTAGCCAGCTGTTTATAGATCTGTTCTCCACTTGTACCATATAAATAGAAAGCAAACTCAATGTATCCTGTATCAAGGCTGATATGAAATAAAACAAGTTTACATTTTACATCTTTCTCTGTTACAACTATTTGTATCAGTTCATTCAAAAACTTAATTTGGTATCAGAGCTTCTCTGCCTAACGGCATCTCAAGTGCATCAGCCAAACTTCATCAGAAATCGGTCATCACTTGAAGTTTGACTGCACAATTTCTCCCCTTAGAAGCCTCATCATCAGGGAGGATATTTCTCTTTTCAAACCAACTGAAATCGTCAAAGAATCCAGTTCTTGAAAAGATGTGCCTTGCCAAAAAGGTGAATCGGAAATATTTCATCACCTTCACCTCTGGCTGCATCATCTCTGGTCAGTACCCACCTACATTGAAAGCAGTGCCTTGCCAAGAAGACAAATCAGAAAAACTTCATCATATTTGCCTTCGGCTACACCACTCCCAGTAATCACACTATTCTTTCCTGAATTTGATCATCATTTCTTAATTAATGACAACAGGTGATGAGGATAACTCCTCAAAAAACACCTCTGCTTCCCAACAAAGAACCAATTCATCTACATCAAACCCTCTGGAAGACCCACTGAAATCTCTCATCAACCCCCAAAGTCAGTTAATTACTATCCAACTCGATGAAGGAAATTTCTTGCTCTGGAAGTTCCAAGTTCAGAGAGCCATCAGATGCTATGGACTAGAAGGCTTTATTCTTGAAACACCCATCATTCTAGAAGAATACACTGCAGACAGTGAAGGCAAAATGGTCAAGAACAAAGAATATATCATCTATACAAGGAAAGATAGTTTGTTAAGTGCCTGGTTGTTATCATCTATAAATGTTAGCCTTCTATCTCAACTTGTGGGGTGTAGAACCGCAAGGGAAATTTGGTTCACAATTGAACAAATTTTCAGTTCTCACTCATCTGCCAAAGTAATGCACTACAAAAGGCTAATGCAAAATCAAAGAAAAGACAACCTGTCGATGAGAGAATATCTCACAAAAATGAAGACATATTGTGATCTACTTGAGGCCGCGGGTCATAAAGTATTACAGACAGAGCATATCTTAAGCATCATGAATGGATTAAGCGAAGAATATAAAGCTGTCATTGCAGTCATCTCCTCAAGAGAGACCACACCTACATTACAATATGTTCATGCACCCTTCTCGCTCATGAGGGCCGAATAGAACAGAAAAGATCACAAGAAACAGACATATCTCTTAATTATGCAGCAAACTCAAGAAACAAAAATCGAGAAAGGAACTTCAACAATAAGGATGAAACTGGAATGCAATATTCAACAAGAAACCAGTCAGGCAGGTTCAGAGGAAGGGGTGGCAGGTGGAACAACAATTAACCCAAATGTCAAATATATGAGAAGCTGGGGCACACTGCCATCAAATGTTATTTCTTGTTTAACTCAAGCTATAATGGTTCTCAAGGTACCAGTAATCAAGTGAGTCAAAACATGAATGAAAATCTAGCAAGCATGCAACAAGAGTCAAGAAATGGAACTAATGAATCAAAGTTGCACAACATCAACCTACTGGACACAACCAGAGTCGAAGACTTGCAAAATGAAAACTGGTATCCAGACTTAGGTGCTACACATCATGTCACAAACAATTTGCAAAATCTAAATTTAGGCAATAAAGAGTATCAAGGTACGCATTCAATTAGTATGGGTAATGGAACATGCATTAATATTACACACATAGGGCAAGCACAGATTAAAAGTCATAGAATTTTACATCTCAATAATCTGTTAAGAGTCCCTAAAATTAAAAAGAATCTAATTAATGTATCTCAGTTTGCACAAGACAATGATGTATTCTTTGAGTTTTATCCTAATCATTGTCTTGTTAGGGATATTCAAACAAAACAAATCTTATTGCATGGTGATACACATAAGAGACTATATAGATTCAGTCTATCTCATGTTAAACAAACAAGGAATTCAAGAAAGCAGTGCAACATAGCTGAATCAAGATCATCTGAATTAATCAGTAATTCTTTTGATCTATGGCATTACAAATTGGGTCATCCCAATGTAAAAGTTGTAAAATAAATACTAAGTGATAATAAAATTTCTATTGAGAATATACCTGACCATTATACTTGTACTTTCTGCCAAATGGGAAAAAGTCACAAACTCCCATTCACAAAATCACAAACTATGTACTCCAAGCCACTGCAACTTATTGCAACTGACTTGTGGGGGCCAACACCCATCAACTCAGATTATGGGTTTAAATACTACATTTCATTTGTAGATGCAAACTCTAGATATACATGGATATATTTTCTGAAATCAAAATCAGAAACTTGTAATGTAGTTATTCATTTCATCAAACAAGCAGAAAGACTAATGAATCAACAGTAAAGGCCTTTCAAACTTATGGAGGTACTGAATTTAAGCCACTCAAATCATTCTTTTAAGAAAATGGGATATTACATAGAGTAACATGTCCATACACCTCTGAACAAAATGGCCTAGTTGAAAGAAAACATAGGTATATTGTAGAAACTGGTCTTACACTACTTGCACAATCTTCACTTCCACTAAAATTTTGGTCAGATGCCTTTGCAACTAGTGTATACTTAATCAATAGACTACCAACTAAAGTGTTGCAAGGAAAATGCCCAATAGAAGTGCTATATGGTGTAAGGCCAGACTATAAAGATTTAAAGACCTTTGGATGCCTATGTTTTCCTCATCTAAGGCCATATAACTCGCATAAACTGAATTTCAGGTCAACTCCATGCACCTTCCTAGGATATGCCTCAAATCAAAAGGGCTACAAATGTTTAGACAGCAATGGAAAGTTAGTCATCTCAAGGCATGTGGTGTTCAATGAGAACATCTTTCCATTTGCAAGTCCAAACATGAAAACCTCAAACAAAGTTTTCAATCCAAACTTGTCAAAACTATCCATACCAGTGATTATGAATAGTGAGAATCAGACAAGAGTACATCAAAGTGGCTCAGAAGGTCAACGCACTATGCATCATTCTGTGCCAGGTCAACACAATTCTGAACCACTTCAGTATTCAAAAGGTCAACACCCAATGGATCCCATCAGGCCAAGTCAATCCTATTCTGAATCAATTCAGCACTCCCCACAAGTCTCATATCCTGCACAAACTACACCAAGTGTAAGCCAATCTCAAACAAGTAATGAAGCAGACAATCAAGATGAGATACAGATGAGACAACTAATACACATCAACAATCAACCAAGGGGCACTATATGATAACCAGGTCCAAAAGTGGAATATTTAAACCAAAAGTATACATAACAGATGCAAATATTGAAGTGCTAGAAACTTTTGAACATGCAATCAACAACAACAACCGGAAGAGAGCTATGAATGAAGAGTACAGTGCTTTAACAAGAAATAAAACATGGAGTGTAGTCTCACCACCCAAAGACAAGAACATAATTGGATGCAAATGGACATACAAAATCAAAAGAAATTCAGATGGCACAATTCAAAAATACAAGGCAAGACTGGTTGCTAAAGGCTACACCCAACAACATGGTTATGATTTCAAAGAAACTTTCTCTCCAGTGGTTAAACCAACAACAATAAGAGTCATTCTAACAATTGCCTTACACGAAGGTTGGGACATCGGACAACTAGATGTGAACAATGCATTTGTAAATGGTGAACTTCAGGAAGAGGTATACATGGAATAACCACAGGGATTTAAGCAATCAGGCAAAGATAATATAGTCTGCAAACTGCACAAAGCCATATGTGGCTTAAAACAGGCACCCAGGGCGTGGTTTGACAAACTAAAATCAACTCTCATCAATTTGGGTATCAATCAGCAAGATCTAACACTTTACTATTTACTAAGTTTAATAAAGATACTTTAACTTATATTTTAATATACGTGGATGACTTCTTAATAACAGGAAGCGGTGCAGAAGAAATTAATTAGGTGGTGCAACAATTAGACAAGCAATTTTCAATAAAAGATCTAGGTGCACCCAAGTATTTTCTAGGAATCGAAGTCAACATAGTGTCAAAGTCAGAACTACATCTTTGTCAGAAAATGTACATTAGAGATCCACTTTTCAAGGCAAAGATGCATCAAGCCAAATCTCTACCAACTCCTATGACCAGCAACCAACACTTATATAAACATAAAGGAGAAGCTATACAAAATGAAAAGGAATATAGAAGTATTGTTGGAGCACTTCAATACACAACCATAACCAGACCAGAGATAGCTTTCAGTATCAATAAAGTTTGCCAGTTCATACATCAACCTCTAAGTGAGCATTAGAGAGCTGTTAAAAGGATACCAAGGTATCTAAATGGAATAATAAACTATGGTCTTATACTAAAGGCGAGCAAAGATCTTACCATCACTGGATTCGCTGACGCTGACTGGGCCTCAGATCCAGATGATCGGAAATCTACTACTGGATACTACATATTTCTGGGCAAATGTCCAGTATCATGGTGTTCACAAAAACAGCCCACAATCTCTAGATCTAGTACTGAATCGAAGTAGAGAAGCCTCGCAAGTACAACTGCAGAAGTGATCTGGCTAGAATCACTGCTAGGAGAACTGAAAATCAACATCGGCAAATCACTGCTAGGTATTTTGTTATTTACATGATTTGTTCTTACATGTTCTTTGTTTCATCAAGAAACAATAATGTTAATAATGTTTGTAGCAAATGCAAGCGAAGTCTACTACGGTATGTACAAAACGTCTTATGATCCTGTCCTATATTTTAAAATGGTGTTTGAAATATTAGGTATGCGTTAAATAATTCAATATAGCGCTATGTGCATGATAGTTGACCTACTTCTTAGTAAATAATTTAACTAGCCAATTTTAGAGCATCTCCTACAAATAGGAGGTAATCTTAATTAAATCCTACATGTCGAGAGATAAATCACAATGTTAACTCAATGTAATTTCTAAAAATTAAACATAAAAAACTACTTCAATACAAATGTATTTACAGAAAAGAAATTAACTATGTGTACCAATTAAAATTTAAATAAATAAAAATAATAGATAAAAAATTACTTCATTATGTATATTTATTACTTCATATTGTTAAATGTCTAAAACTAGACATTACAGTAGATAATGTCAAGTTATCATAACATTGTCATTAACATTGACACTGAGAATGAAAATTTAAACTAAATTACATATTGATGATGTGTAATTAACATTACATCAAAAATGTTCATAGGATGAAGATGCCCTTGTGACCGGTTCCGAACTAAATTTGTTATGTAGCTTATAAATAGCAGTTGCATCCAACTATACAAACTTGCTATCTTTCCCTGCAAACTGAATGTGAACATGTAGTTCTAACTATTGCGTACACAATGCATAGATATATAAATTAAGTACAAAACCACGTACAGAGTTTGAATCTAACCAATTTGCATTTGAAAACATGCAACCTGACTGCATGTTTAGAAAACATGAAGGTTCTCATCTTTGTATGTTTTGTAGAGGAGGAGACAAGGCAACCTATCCATCTAGAGCTCGGAACATATCAAGAAAATATCAAGTTCATGAATAACTTGACCAAGATTTAATCCTATATTGCTTCATACTGACACAACAACGGTTCGACCTCGAATAACCCTGGACCATGAATTACTACGGTCTGAATTCCAATCAGACCTCAGTTGGATACACATCCAGTCAGCCCTTCGAACCTGCGGTCCAACCATCAATTTTACCTGGTTAAACCGTAGTTCTTTTATTTTTCCCTTACTTTCTCACCGTGTAATTTTCTCTCATTCTCGTTCTTTGTATTACTTTAAAGAAAATTAATAAATCTACATTGCAAAAATCATCATCATTCTGATCTAAACAACAAACTTCACCACTTCATTCATCACCACTGCAAGCTTTTCTAAGACTACTGTAATATTCGTCAAGTTTGTCATCACTAAACTTCTGTCATTGTGCACTACTCCACTACGACACAACCATAATTGTGTTGATGCAGTTGTGTACTGCAGCAGCATACAACTTCAATTGTAGACATTTAAGACCATTTAGAGCTCGTTACTTAGCATTTTTATTTCAATATTTTTGCATATGACTTGTAGTTAAATGTGTAAATTTTTGGGGGAAGAAATCAACAGTTTCGATGGTTTAACCGATTGAACCATCCAAACCTTAAATCTTGAATCGTCACGATTCGACTCATGGTCCAATTATGAAAAATATGCTTCATATCTCCATTGTGCTTGTCCTGGGAATTTACCATTATATCTTATAATATAATTCTTAGTTACAAGTATATAGGCACATCCACGGGGCTCGCATCCGCTTACTTTGGTATTCAGACTTAAATACACACAATGTCATTTTTTCCAGAACTTCTGTTTACTTTCATTTCATTACAACCAGTTATATTATTACAATACACACACACACACATACTTCAGTTGATCTAGATGTTAAACACTTTTTCTTTTATTCCTATATATTTCATTGATCTGCATTTGTTCTCATCTTGTCCACTATTTCAGCCAGTGCAACCAATTGATTTTAGTGACTTCTCAGTCTCATTCTCTCTGTCTCAGCCAGTATGTATACAACATATTCTTTCTGCCTTAGCCAATAATGCTAACACATCTGTATGGTTGCAGCCTAAGTTTGTTCATTCATTTGCAAATTTTGAATTCATTATGGACTTCCAGTTCATTCATTTTCCTTTTGTTCATCTTAGCTAATCTCATGCAACTGTTTATTCTCTTACTGTCATGTCTTATTCTTCATGCCTGCTCTTTGCCATTGTCTACATCATCCCGCAAAACTTCAAAATTCAAAACTTGTAATCTTTCTCATCAAACTCTACATGGAATGCACTATAAAACATACATCAATAATCTGTAGTAAATGATAACATTAATTTCCATAACTTCAAAATTCATGCTTGTAGTAAGGTTTACACAACCGTACATGCCATCCAATGTGCTGCTTTGTATAATGCTTCCAATTTGCAGTAAATGATCACACTGACACCAAGCTTCCAATGTGTTGTCTGCTAGGTTGCATTAAGCATGGAATTTAACTGTCTCTGCATAATTGGACATTTATGGACAATATTAGTTTATGTAAATATATAGCATAACTTTTTATTTTTGTTAATAGAGTTTAATTTTGCTTGATCCTCGATGTGTTGATCTTTTTGGACAATATTCTACCTTACTCGCTATCATTTAATTCGTCCATAGTGAATATGGAGAAATACAATTAGACAATAAATATATTTACATATTAGAGATTACTCATGCTTTACACATGAAAATGATAAAACTTGTGCTTTTAGTAGTTAAGTTATTTCCCATATTTAGCCGAATACAATTTCAAGAGCTAACAGTAGCTCTAATGGTTATTAATGTCTCCGTGTTGGTAATTTTTTGGTGATTAACATCCAGCTTTACTTATGGTTACATATAATATAAATAAGTGCTGTGATGCTTGTGAAGACTTTCAAAGTAAAAACAAAATGAAAATCCATTAAGCTTTCTATTTACATGCAACATTTGATATTATGAATACTACTAAATCATCGGTTCAATCACCAAAATTAAATGAGCATTAACATCACTAAAAATCCATACTTACAAAACAAAAACCCCCACATCTAGGTTGTCTACAATTTTACAATAAAAAACTACGTAACTTTACAATGAAATATTTCATTTTAGCTGCCAAATTTTCAAATAACACAAACTGCACATATATTATATTATACACAACTCTGCCTTTCCCACTTTCCAAGTAATAGCTTATAAGCCAAAGACTACAATTCTAGCGCTTGAAATCTTCACCAAACTTCACCCATACTTTGTATTCGTGACCATTTCCCTCCTAATGTCCGTCGTCCTTCCCCGGTTCAATAGGTCCAACATTCACATTAGATCAGAAGCCTAGGTCCGCCTCCACCCGATCTAGGCTGAAAGCCTAGGTACACACCCACATCAGGCCTGGTATGGGCTTCAATTACAACCCTGGGCCCTACTAAGATAAGTTTCCAGTAAGTCCAGATGATTGCACACCTTGGATTTAAGCAGAAATGACTGTTGGCTGTCAATGGTTTGGGTTCCGCTTGCCTTACCCCATCAGCATCTTTGTACCAAGATGTCAACTCCACCGCGAACCTTCCAATCCACACCGATTTTGTATCTGTTTAACTAAGCATAGAGGCATGCACAATATGTACACAATATGTACGTATAATATCCACACATTGTAAATCACTCATATCATATTTGTTACAAATTAATGTATTTATTTTAACTAAACACGTATTTTATTTTGTTTGTTTAATAAATGGGATGACATATACTAAAATATATTAGAATATAGTGATTTAAAAGAAGCATCGACTACACACGTTTAATTTTACTCCACGGGTAGACTACAAATGTTGTTCATACATTTCTACATAAGTGATAAAGGAACATCAAGACAATTACAAATATCATATCAGATGTTGATGTTACTTGAAACTAACATAACATGTTGTGTTTACACAACATCATTTTATCATTTTTGCACATTTTCAAGATACGTAAAAAGCAAAAGCTTCTATGAGAAGGTTGTCAGTTGGAATAGGCTCTCATTTACAGACCTATATCCACTTAAAAACCCAGGAAAAAAAGTAAGAAAAAAATAAAACCTAGTCATTATTCTATATGCATCAACATGATTTTAAGCTCCTTTTGCCTCTAGATCAACATCAAGATTGACCACCAAATCCTTACTTTCACTAACATATTTTTTGAACATGGATTGTATTATCCATATTCGCGTTTGTTTTCTAGAATTTGTATATCACATTTTTCCACTTTTCGAATATGAATATATTTTTCGGATTTTGGACGCTCATGGGCCAAAATTAGGATTAGGCTGTTTTGCATATGAATATATTCACTATCATACAAAGCTTACATTAATTTTTAAAATAAAAGGGTATTATAATATTTAAAAACATGTTTACATATTTCTTTTATCTCATATATATAGGTATAATCAATAGGTTGTTTACACAGCTCGAACCTGCGCCATACACCATTAGGAAGTGGCCTACCATAATTAAACCTATAGGACCTTCCATAAGTATTGTCGTATACTATGACTGACTCAGGGGTCCATCCATCATTGCCTGTATACGTAGGAATAGGTAACAAATACCGTATCCGCAAGTTCCTTGCACTTTGAATGTGGTTATTGAGCATCACTCGAATGTCTTGCTTTCTACTCTCTTGTCTAGTGTTTTAATTAAACCTGATGATCATTTTAAATGAACTGATCTAATGCAAATAATTTTACTTCAAGAATTGGGTCACCTATATTCTGGTTTCTAGATCAACTTATATTTAAATGGCTAGGTAAGGTGTAGAAACACTGGACAAATTACAATAGTTTACATGAAAACTAATTGTTTTAATTAGTCCCACATTGTCCAAATTATGTTAGCTGTTAGCGTATATAACATAAGAAATAAGAACGCAAATTGTCTTCTCAAGAATATCCGATAGAATTTCAAATTACAAACGCAAACTAAGAAATGGTTGAAGCATTTTTCGCATTAACTTTCAACCCACCTCCTCTGCTTCGGCTTCAACCAAGGACTACTGCTGTTCATTTATACATACATAGATAACATGATTTCGATACATGGATGTGAAGGGTATTTTGGGAAATCCAAAAAGACACGGTTGAATTTTATTCATGGAATTCTCATTATTAATAGCAGAGATGAGAACGATGCTGGAACCTTAAACATGTTTCTCTGGTCATCCTATCTCCATTCTTTTTTTTAGACTTGGTGAAGCAAAGCCATACATATTTTGTCTTCATCAAGTATTTTTGAAATGTACAAACCACAGGAATGCAATGAGTATGTTATTTAATTGGTATATTCAATTGGTATATCTTCGTATGTCTATATTCAATTGGTGTATTATTTATTTTAATACAATAAAAATGAAATAAATGATTGGAACTTAGTCGGGACACAGATTGAGGATAGATCGTTTATATACTGTCGTAATAATGATTTTAGCATTAACTGATAATGACGTACTTTGATATGTCCACAATCTTAAAAGGTTTGGAAATCTCCCATTTGTAATTTCAATTATGACCTTACTTAATTGTACCAAGATTAAACCGTTTCTTAACTTTTTTAATTTATATCACTACAACAAAAAGTGTCTTTTATAGCGGCATATAGCCGCTATTAATCACAACCATAGCGGTTTGATAAGCGCTGTATATCGACATGTTATAAAAAACTGTTGAATATTTATAACACAAAATATGCCGCTATGGTTGAGCTTAGTTTTATAACGCAAATTCGCCGCTATGGTACGTTAATTCAGTAGCTCATTATAGCCGCTATAATACAGCTAAATCTCAACGGAACTGGAAATCTTTATAACACCATTTTGCCGCTATAAAATATTTATTCAATAGCGGTCATTTCACGCTATTAAATCAACATGTTATAGTATTGATAAATTCTTTTATAGCTCATATATTCCGCTATAAAAATCGTAGATACACTTTTCAAGAGCTATGCCTATATATTACATTTTAATAATAGCAATCAAACTAAATCTTCATAAACGAATAAATATTATAATCAATAAATATAACACAAGAGCATGCTCAGAAAGAAATGTGATATATTTTTCATTACAGTGTACAAACATTAAAGCAAGTGCATAACCATTGAATAAAACATAAGCCTGCAGCCAAGTTAACACAGAGAAACAGAAAATAATGTCAATTTAATAAGTGTACAAACATTACAGAGTACAAACATTAAAGCAATCCTTCCAAATATTACAGAGTACAAACATTACAGAGTTCCAACATGCAAGATCTGATCTAGTTGCGTACTAAGGACCTTGCTTCCTTCCAAATAAGCCTGCGAAGTTAACACAAAGAAACATGAAATGTTAAAACAAGTGCATGCTCAGATAGAAATGTGATATATATTTTTCATTACAGTGTACAAACATTAAAGCAAGTGCATGAACTGCATGAACTAGAAACTACAATTGATTATTTCTACCGATCTATTTTCCCAATATGGAAAATAGATTAAAGCAATGTTAACCTCACTTTTCTCAGTTGCAGCAACCATCTGTTGAAGCATTTCTAACACTCCAACATTTTGCCATACATTTCTCCAACCATCTGCTATAACAACCGCTCCAACAGCCACCAGTGACTACAACTCATTCAACTGCCACAACTCATAAAATCACTGCCTTTTGTTGTCATAATGTTTAGATAGAAAGTAATGCATGTTATGTATTATTCACAAGCACACAAAATCTGGAAAAAAATGAAATCAGTCTTATAAATTGTGGAAGGCTAACAATCTATAAACAGTTGCAAATTCGACATTGAGGTTATAAGAATCTTTCAAATTGATTTTTATTTATTTACTTAATTTTCAGTTAATATTTCAATTAATTTTATTTTTTAAATTGATTTAAAGCATAAGTGTATATCTTTCTCGTTGAAGTACAGATACATTTTTTTAGATTGATTTAAAGCATAAGTGCATACCTTGTTAACTTGAAGCATAAGCATAAGTGTGTACCTTTCATATGTACAAAAGCATATTTGTATTTTCATATCTTATCAATTTTTTTATTTTTAAATGTTGGTTTGCTTGAGAATATTTTGACTTGCATCAATGTGGCTTTACATTTGCCATGTCCAAATCGTTGAATTGATACAAGTTCCAAATACATTAAAGAAGGAAAAAGAACATTTTAATATTCTTTTACATATTCAACGAAATCTGAATATGCAAGGTGCAGTTTTATTTTGTATGATAATACAAAATCATTAATACATAAATCCTAATCTTAAAAGATTACCTCGCATTCAGCCTCATTACTCTTTTAAAAATATGTTAAGCCCACCATTACAAATTAAAGTCTTTCTATGCTTATTGTTCTTTGTAGGTTCTTAGTCATACTTTGAAAATGGAGCAAATGCCCAGTTTTGAATTAATGATTAGTGTAATCTTTTTTCTTATTAAAATATATTCCTTGATAGCTAACAAATGGCCACAAAATGATGTATATCCTTCATTTTATCAGTATCTGTTGAACATCAAACAAACAACCACTTCCTCATAATGATATAAATATAAAATAGTAATTTGGAAAAAGAAGAAAAACCTAATCTTAGCAACTCAACAGGATCATGGCCAGGGTAAACTTTACTAACTGGTTAGCAAGTCCCATCGTAGGATTAAGATAATGGACCACCCAACAATTAAGTTAAACAAAAACTACTAATTTTAGACAAATTAAGAACTCATTTTAATGAACTAAACTCAAAATGCAGGTTTAAAAGAGCAACAATATGGCTTTCAGATTTTCCCACTATTTTCTCAGTATTTCAGATTTTAGACGAATTAAATTTACGTTTAATTTATGCTGAAGCAAGCAAATTCAAATCAATGTTGTAGAAGGCAGCAAGCATTAAACAGTAAGCTTAAGGAAAGTTCATATGATATGTGAACAAAAAATTTACTTAGTGAATTTTATAATTGCTGAACTACAAAATTTCCAAGTTTAATTTTTTTTAGAAGTATAAAAGTTTAAAACTACAAATATTTTAATCTTTCCAAAATTTTGCTCTATGGTTCAGCTCTTATAGATTTATGTATCCTAATTAAGATATCCAATATATAATTTTAATAGTTGATTTCAGGAATATCGTTTTAAGAAGAAAGGAATCTTTTATTAATGAGTTATCAAGCTACTCCAAAATGTTTCAATGAACGGTATTTCTTTTTCACGTTAATAGGAATTTCAGCCATATTTTTAGATTATTCCGCACATGTTCCATAATGATCATTAACATCTCAATTTTATTTACACTTTCACATAAACTGAACCCTACAGTTTAGTGTGTAATTCTCTTACTATTTTTTCAAATCATATAGCATTAGGAAAAAAACTTCCCAAACATACATATAGCTATAATTAATCAATCATCAGTACACCTATCTTATATGTGTAAACACTGGGCTTCCAAGAGGAAAAATATTAGTCGGTCAAAATGTTCTAAAGCAACTACAAATGATAGCTAAAATATGTTAAAAATAGATATATTCTACAAGTACTTTACAGTAAATAGTAGCTTTTTAGTTGACACTTGAAAGCCCATGCCGATCTCAGTACTTTACAGTTCACAGTAAACTATCAGATCAGCATGGATCGTAAAACTAATGGAATGTTAATTAAACCCGGCTTTTATAAATATCATAGTAAATAACAATTTTAAGTTTTTAATAGACTATCAAAAAGTAGCTTAGTGAAAGCACTGAGGTAGAATTATACCTTAATTTCTGAAGTCAACTTTCTCCCTCTCCTTCCTAGTCCTTTACTCGATCAACATAAAGCATGAAAATAAATTTTCATTGACCTGCATAGTTAAAACAAGCAAACAAATATAATGCATTAGTTTGGATACATTTTATATAAAATAAAATAAAAATAAAGAATGTGCCTTTCAGATATATCAATACATGGTGTAATATTGAAGGATATCAGCAATGTGTATTAGAGGGGCATACAGCTACAACATGAGGGGATTTCACTCATAATCTTATTGCAAATATTAAACAAGTAAATGAAAATCTACAAGTCTAGAACATGAATCTCAAGGAATCTGATGTGGTAAAAGGGCTGCATGAAGCATATAATCAAGTATCTGCACAAATTGATGCAAATCATGAAGACATAAGCTTATATGAAACATGATGCAAATTTACTTAGAATTAATAAAACAAGTTAAACTGCAACATTAACAACTGATGTAAAAAAAAAATATTGTGCCTGCATGAGGGAGAAACAAATTCAAAATTCTTGTGGATTATTTAGGCTAATTAAAATCAAATATATTTGAAATAAATTTGTCAAATACTGGTCTATTTATAACACGCTTGTGGATTATTTACCAAATAAAAGAACACTAAAAATTCATTTCACAATTTCTGCAAACCAGGATTTTTGGTCTTAAATTACTAAGCAAAGCTTAAGCATGATGAATTGAAAATGTAAAAAAAATACGGAAGCGCATGCAATTTCATTATGATTATGTACTTGAGTAAACAAAACTAATTAATGTATAGGATCAAGCATCTAGGAAAATAAAGGATTAAATGTTTTTTGTAGATGGTTTGAACAACAACTTAAGCACTTCGATATGTCAGTTTCTTATATTACTTATACATGTTGCACACAACCTCATACACACACATTAAATCTTAAGAAGTACGATGAACTCAGGGTACCATTTGCATCTGACAATTCCATGTTTTGGAAATTGGCTTGATTTACTTGTTATTTTTGAAAGCGGACATATATATTACAAAAAACACCTTTTATTAGCACTTGAGATACACTAATTAGCTAAGTGAAATGCTTGTGGCGATCAAATATCTCCAGAAGAAAGATAATTATGAAATCAGACTTATATATTACGAAAGCACTTTTTATCACTAGCACTTGAGATACACTAATTAGCAAAATGGAACCAACATGGCTATTGGGATCAGAGCTTGTTGCAAATCCTAATTATTATGAAATCAAAACTTCTTCAGTCCAAATCTGAACTAAGGCCTTCTTGAAATATATGAGGATTCAGATTACCCCATTTAGTGAAACAAGGATAGTTGAAATCCAAATAACAAACCCTCAATGATTTTAAATTTATGAAAATAAATTATGTGGCCTAAATTGCAGAACTAGTTTGGTTCACAAAATAAAACAAAATAAGCAAGTTATGAGGTGCTTGCTTTATTGGTTTTACCATTTTTTTAAATAACATAAATATTGACATATGTCACACATCAATTGCTAATAAGATTACGATGTGCTCGAGGTAAAACTCTATAGCAAAATAATTGAGAAATGTTCAGATCACCATAATAAAAATACGAAATAATTTCCAAAATGAAACAAAATAATCTTGCATCGGGAATGAGCTTTTACAATCCAGAATCCACTTATCATGATCATAACCAATTCAACCATAACACAACTAATTATCAATAAGTTGATGTTGGTAAACATCACATAGAATTTCAAATAATATTTCACCTTATATTGTAAAAAGTGGTTATTCTTGTTCTTACAAAAATCAGTAATATGACCAAGTGTACATTGCAAAATCCCTAAATTATGCTCTACCATCCCAAGCACATAAACATCACAAGTAATAATACCCAATCTCTCAAAGAATTGCTATACTTTCCAATTAAGAATATAACAATAAGAAGTAAATTACCATAAAAGCTAAGCTTCTGCTTTCTCCTCTGTTACCAAAACAACCTCAACAGTAGCAACGTTCTCTTCCTTGGACTCCTCCTTTTCCTTCTCCGCTTTCTCTAACTCTTCTTATTCAGTGACGGCGAAATCGAAGATCGGCGATTAGGGTTCCAGACGCCATCGAGTTGACTACTAAGGAGTGAACTATTGAAGTGGAGGAGAATGGCTGTGAAGATCTGAGATGGAGCGAACAGTTTTAATTAGGGTTATTTCGTTGGAGACAAAAATTGACAGCGCTATTTTGGGAGGGATATGAAAATGGTTAAGTTTTTTTGGGAGGGAGATGAAACTGGTTAATTGTTTTTCTGGAGGGCAGACGAAAATTTTGGAGCCTAGAGCGTTACACAGCATGGTACAAAACAAAATGAGTTAAAAAACAAATGATTAAATGTAAACAATAACGCTTTAGAATAACGCGTTATTAAATGACGTTATTAATAACATCTTTTCTTGTAGTGTATTCAACAAATTATACACCAAAATATTTTTGATGATCTTCTGTGTAACAACCTGGTATTTCGTACCGATTAACTATCGTCTTTAGACGATTTCTTTTCCTAGCTAATTGTTGTTTGGAATTTTTAAACCGGTTTGAATTTTCTTTTGAAAAATGGTTAAGTCTTTTTGGTTGCCGTGATAACTAACCAAGACAAACCCGATCCCCCTTTATCCATTTTTATTCGCTCAGTAACCCTAAAATGAAAACAATCGAACGAAAATGGCGGCATCTCGTTTTCGTTCTTCTTCTTCGATCGAGAATTAGGGCTTCTTCGATCGTTCTTCGTTCGCTCTGAAAAGTCTGGGACTTTCGATCTTCATTCCTTTGCAAAAGCTAGGGCTTTCGACTGCTTCGATTTTTGATCGAGCTCGAGGGGACTTCGGCTGCTCCATTCGTGGCAAAGGTGAGTGATTTTTTTTATTACTCACATCTAACTGTAAATTGTTCGATCTTGTTTGCTTATTCTGTTTTCGTTGCCTCTGCTTCGACTAGATTTTTATTGTTGTTGATTTCCTTTGACTTTGCCAGTTTCTTTGATTTCGTGAATGTCTGTTTGACTTCGACTTTCACTTGGTTTTGTTCACTGACCTATCCCTGTTGATGCTTGACTACGGTCTCTGACATTGGTTGATACATGATTGTGTCTTCATTTACTTTTATCACACTATTTTTATGACTGCTGTTAATAACAGTTTCTTGGTCGAACTTGTTTCCACCTCCCTTGAACTTCGGTGAACTGTGCTTAAGTTGTTGTAGGATACTAGCCTGGGTTATGGTACACTAGGTTACATTCTTGATTTGAACTGGTAATTCATTAGTCTCTGACCTGATGTGTAGTATGATCTACTAGCTTGCATTTACATTGAACATTGGTGGTCTTTGTTGCACTGCCTTATGTCATACTCGTTGACGTCTTTGTATTTCGTTTCCAGTCAGCACTTTACTACCTTCATGTCTTTCATGTAGCATATTCTCTGTAGCACATTTGTGCTTGTTTGTGCAATTTGTCACTGTATCATATATGACATAGCTTGCATTTGAGTTGTTACTGTTGCCTTGATCTGTTGCCACAACGTTCATGTGCATTTTCTATTTAAGTGAAGTTTGATTTCGAGATGTATTATTGGACACTTGAGTTTCACTAAGCATTGTGCATATTTCTTTTACCACATAAGTCATTCAGCTGATATCTTTATATCATCAATGCTGGCTGCCTTGACCCTGTCCCCTGTTGCATTATGTTGCATCTGTAATTGTTGATGCTTCTGTGCATTTGCCTGAGTCACTTGTAACTGCTGTTACATGTTGTTCGGCCTAGTTGACTTCGACTTTGTTTATGATGGCTTGCTTTGGCTTCATTGCATCTTCATCTACCTGTTGTACATGCAGTGCATTGATTTTCTGCACTTTGTCTTGAATCACTTGTGTCATTGTGTTGCACTTCTTAGGAACTGATACCTTGCATTGATGCCTTGTCTTCATTGCGTTTGGTCACCATCGCATTCATGTGTTGGTGTGCTGTGGTGCCATACCCCTGGTGCCCTCACCCTCCTTCTATTTTTGTACCAGTACCTCTGCCTTGTGCCTTGGTGCTGCAGATGTGTTGAGTCAGAGACTTGACCTTCTTGCATTTCGTGGTAGTTTCCTACCTTCTCGAATTTGCAGTGTTATTACATTTACTTGGTGGCAATTGGTTTGCATACCATTTACCCTGGGCAGCCTTACCCCCCTGCTGCATTCGTTTGATTGATGTATCTGGTTTTTCGGCTGCAGTTTGTTGTCACCTTTTCTTGACCACTTTGGCATTTCTCTGCCTTGTCCGAACTGGTTTGGTTGTTGTTGCTTGAGGCAGCCTACCTCTTCAACTCACTTGGTTGAAGCTTTCCACTACTGTCACTTGCTTATTGCATTTGTTGGCACTGTGAATTCTTGAGCATTAGCCTTTGTGCCTTGTTGCTATTTCTTTATATGTTGTTATGGCGAGGCAGTGCACGCGTGCGTGTACTGCAGCCACACAGAGATGGCAGTTTTGAATTGATGTTTCAATTTCTTGAATTGTTTTATGTGTTTCAATTCATATTCTGGAATTGATATTTTTATTTGGTTTCCAAATTTTAATCGATTTCATTCGATTCTATTCACGTCTTCATATGTGAATTCCTGTGATTGATTGTTTCTACAATCATTTTTGTGATTTTTCACTTTAAAAATATAAAGGTTTTAATACTAGTAGTAAATATCAAAACTCTTTCTTCCAAATGATTTCAACACTATTTTATTACAAAACTCGTTTTCTCAAACCGTTTTCCAATCTACTAGTATATACAAGCCTTTACCTCACTCGGATGAGAAATCTAATTAAACGGCTTAGCAAAAATGGTGGTATGAAACACTTGCGTTTACTTCGTCGGTTAATTCTTGGACTTGTTCGATTGAACCTCTTGTGACAAGTTTCTAGTGAAGATCTACAGTTTGTTCGTAAATATTTGAGTTAAGCTAGTGGTTATGGGACATGAAGCTAAACTCTTATATTTACTAGCTTAGTGTAATTAACACTTCCTGATGATCATGACGATCATTTTTGTGATTTAGACTAGCGATTGAGCGATGTCTCTTTGTCTACGAGGGAGACTAAACCCCGTTTGTGTGATGTTTCACCATCACATATTGGGGTAGCGCCCCATGGTCTTCGGGTCGTTTGTGTGTCAAAATTTAATGGATAGCTTTCATGAGATAGCTTCTCGTTCATGTGATAAGCGCGTTGGTGAATTTTCATGCTCCCATTCTTGTGATAGGCCTCCCCCCTTTTTTATGTGATTTCTGGATTTCGTGTGTTGATTTCTGGAATTTGTGCTTCACCAATTTTCATGATTTTCATTGATATGTTTATCATTTTTGTGCATTGGTGAATTCGTGTGTTTTTGACTTGTTATGAATACAAGTTTTGGGTATGATGCCCTATTTGGATCTTTGAGAAGATTCTTGTGATATTGATTTATCCATTGTTGATTTTTCAATTGCATACTTATCATAGTATGATTTTATGGTTTTATACATTTATGCCATATCGTTTATTCTATATCATGTCATCTGATATTTTCAGTTAGACTGACCCGTTTATTATTTTCTTTTAAATAATACTCGGGTCAGACCGAGTTATTTACAGGTTGTAGATATCTCGCCTTGGGCGGTTGCTAGAGCTATGAAGTCTTTTCATACTTTTGGAGTAGTCGTTGTCCTAGTATAGGATATTATGTATTCATGTATATTAATCACGATAATGTAATTGTGTATATAACTTCCTGAGTCGTCAGTTGTAGTTGTATCATATGAAACCTATCACATGTATTATAACTGACATCAGTTATTGTATATATGTATGAGATTCATTGATGCATTCTTTTGCTTAGCACTAGTTTCTATCCTTTTGTGTTATTGTGGATCTTGTTAGACCACAACTCTGATAAACACTTTTATGTGTTGTATATTCATATCTATTTCCGCCTTTGTGATATGAATTATCTGTGACTGATTTATGTTATGTTTATTTCTATGTTTGTTTCCGAAGATTATATATAGCCACCGTGTGATAGCTTTGTGTTTGTACCAGTATGTCGGATTTCCTCCTTAAAAGATATGCATTCTATTCTATCTGACATATCGGTGCTCGCACAAAGAAGTTACATGGATGGTCGCTCCTCAACAGCCTTATTCTCCGTGCTAGTCGACAGCGTTACACCGTAGTATTCTTGGCTAGCTTGGGTATAGAGGTGGGGCGTCACAGCTTGGTATCAGAGCCAAATTTCGGAACATTGTAGAATAATCTAGCAAGGATCATTTTCCTAAGTCTTTCTTAGGAGTCGTGCTTTAGGGTTCTATTCGAGTCTTCATACCGTTCTATCCTATTTTCTTTGGTGAATTCCTTGCTTTGTCAATCAAGTTTGATTGAAATTCATTTTAGTGAATACAATTTTCTCTTTCTTTCTTTCTTTTCTTAAAAGAAGAAGAAATGGTTGGATCTAGCAGTCTCAGCGCTATTCAATCCAGTAGTCCTTCTCTGGATGGCGTATTCATGTCTGCCTAACAACTTCTAGATCTTGTATTGTATCAGTTCTCGGCCTTACTATTACCTTTGCTATGCCTTGAATTTGGCTGTTGGTTTGTGCTGAGTATTTTGATTTTATATTCAGTTTCATTTGCATTAATCTGGAGTTGTTTGTTGCATGCAGTCTTCACTTGAATCTGGATCACTCTGACCTGATCTGGTGCATGTTACATCCTTGAACACTTCACTGCGTTCAATTGTGTTGGACATTGCTTTACACTTGTAGCTACCTAGTCGATACTTGCAGTTCACTGAACTGTTGTATCACTCATTCTTTCCATTTATTTATGTAGGGGCTGCACTTGTTCTGTCCATTGGTTCATTTTAGTTTGGTTTGGGTTTCAGCATCACCGATCTGATCTACATTGGATTTCTTTTTCTAATTACACTTGTGTTGAATCCAGCTGAAATGCTCGGGTTGACCTGGCGCTCGTGTTATGATTTTATTTGAATGGCATTTCAAAAGCCTTATCCCAATAATAAAGTGATGCAAACTACCTTGGTAGCAAAGACTCCAATCCCTAGTCGTGGAGGATGCTACCATTGTAATTCTACGGAACACTATGTAATTAAGTGTCCGAAACCCCTCACCTACCGCTATTGCTAAAATCTGTGTCATCATTTATCTTCTTGCTCTAAACTTCAAAGCAAGGAGGAGAGGAACCTGAACAACTCTTCTCCTTGTCAAGGTATTTCTTATTCTATCTTTGATGACATTTGTTTTATGATTTATATTTCCGAGTTCTTTTTGATATGAGTTTCGTCTCACTGTTTTATATCAAAAGAACTTGTTGATTCCTTTCCTTTAAACGTTTTTGGGCTTGCTAACTTCTTTGAGAATTGCGAATCCGGTTGGTGGATCCTCAACACTCAATTCGCTTTGATTTGATGTCGAAGTTATTTTATGTGATTTTCTTTCCAAGCCGGTTTTCCTGTCGTGCGTTACCTAGGCTTTGGAATTGATTTTTGTGAAGGGGATTGGCTTACTTATTATGAAGCCATATCCTATGTCCCGAGTGGACTATTCATCTTCGACACTTTCAATCTGTTAAGCAGATTTCTATTTTTCTTAAAAACATTTTTGATTCCGATTTGATGGCATCATTTTATTCTTTAAGCCCTCTTGACAAGGAAAGTGTTATATCTCTCATTCATATGGTTTGAGAATTTTCCGGAATTTTTGAGTTGTCTTAGGATTATCACCCAAGCAATCTCTGGAGAGGTGTTTAGGTCTTTTCAACTCGACCTTGCCACTGGTTTTCATTACCTTCGAGTTGCGGAAATTAGCCTTCCATTTACCGCATTCCGCACTCGTTATGATTCTTATGAATGACTTATTATGTCATTCCGTTTATCCAGTTTATTTCATCCATTCTATGAATCGAGTATTCTTCGAATATCTCGATGACTCCATTCCAGAATTTATTGACTTTTGGATGAAATTAGCAATTTAAAATTTTGCAAATCTTTTTCATAGGATTTATTTATAAGTATAATTGGATTCTGTACTTAAACAAGCAAAGAATATTCTTAAAACTTTTAAGAGATATTTTCATTATATAGAAGATGATTTTGTGCTTGTATTGCCCATTAAGTGCTTTAAGAATTCTGGTCGATGCGCTTGATCGACGTTATCGATAGGAATCTCCTAAACTCTTTGATGAGACAATCATACACGATATATTGACTTGAAAAATGTAATTTTTTTCTAAAAAGATGATTACATAAAGATAATTGTAATTTTGAAAGTTTTAGCTTTTCGGGAAAGAATATTATTTAAAACAACTCTTTTCCGATACTTCTATTCTTGTGATTCCCGAAGGGAACCAAGATATTATCTTTTGTACCAATGCTAATCGTATTGGTTTAGATGCCGTTCTCTTGTAAAAGAGAACGTGCTATCTCTTATGCTTCTAAATCATTTATGCCTATTGAGACTAGATATGCCACTCATGATCTAGTGCTCGTGGCTGTTGAATTCACTTTTTAAATTTTTTTTTGCATCATTATTTTTGGGAGAGAAGTTTGTTCTCTACCCTGATCATAAATTTTGGGAATATTTATTTTCTCATAAGGGACTTAATTTACGTCAACCCCATTGACTCGAGTTCCTAGCATCCTATGATCTTGGTATTCTTTGTATCCTCCCGGAAAGGGGAATCGTGATGCCGATGCACTTAGTCATAGGCAACAAGCGGTCGTTTCTTTGATGATGTCCGAATGGAATCATCTTTTTACCAAGTTCATCGGACGTTTTGATGTATTTCGTTTTATTGAGCTTCGTCTCATTTCCTTTATGGACTAGCGTCTAATGTTCTTTTATGGTGATCGGTTCATCGGATGTACCGTTATTGTACTACATCGATGTCCCGACTTTCCGGATCGTTGGACGTACCGTTGTTGTACTATGCCGTTGTTCCAAATTATTCGTGTTTCACTTATGAAATGTGTTGTGCGTTTCAGTCGATCGGGAAAGTTAGCACTACGATATATTGGTCCATTTCCCATCACCGAATGTATTGGTTCCGTGGCTTATTGCCTCTTATTACCGGCTCAATTTTCTGCTATTTATGACATTTTCTCATGTCTTCCTTCTACGGAATTGCCTTAGGGATTCCGATTTTTATTCTTGAGCCCGGTGTTATTGAAGAAATTGAAGTTCCACCAGATTTGACTTTGAGCAACATTCTTTTCGCATCATTGCTTCGGAGGTTGAGCACCTTCGAAATAAAGATGATTTTCTTGTGGAAGCTCAATGGTTCTCAAATCCTAAGAATCACACTTAGGAATCCAGAGAATTCATCAAGCAAACACGTTCAAGCTTACTCTTTCATGCCCTATATGGTGAACTTCCTATTTCAAATTTCTTCATTTTGTGATGTTATGCTCTTATGGTTGTTACCTTTTTTCCACTTATTCCTTAAGATTGCGAGGACGCAATTTCTTTAAGGAGGGGAGTCTGTAACAACCCGGTATTTCGTACCGATTAACTATCGTCTTTAGACGATTTCTTTTCCTAGCTAATTGTTGTTTGGAATTTTTAAACCAGTTTGAATTTTCTTTTGAAAAATGGTTAAGTCTTTTTGGTTGCCGTGATAACTAACCAAGACAAACCCGATCCACCTTTATCCATTTTCATTCGTTCAGTAACCCTAAAACGAAAACAATCGAACGAAAATGGCGGCATCTCGTTTTCGTTCTTCTTCTTCGATCGAGAATTAGGGCTTTTTCGATCGTTCTTCGTTCGCTCTGAAAAGTCTGGGACTTTCGATCTTCATTCCCCTGCAAAAGCTAGGGCTTTCGACTGCTTCGATTTTTGATCGAGCTCGAGGGGACTTCGGCTGCTCCATTCGTGGCAAAGGTGAGTGATTTTTTTTATTACTCACATCTAACTGTAAATTGTTCGATCTTGTTTGCTTATTCTGTTTTCGTTGCCTCTGCTTCGACTTGATTTTTATTGTTGTTGATTTCCTTTGACTTTGCCAGTTTCTTTGATTTCGTGAATGTCTGTTTGACTTCGACTTTCGCTTGGTTTTGTTCACTGACCTATCCCTGTTGATGCTTGACTACGGTCTCTGACTTTGGTTGATACATGATTGTGTCTTCATTTACTTTTATCACACTATTTTTATGACTGCTGTTAATAACAGTTTCTTGGTCGAACTTATTGCCACCTCCCTTGAACTTCGGTGAACTGTGCTTAAGTTGTTGTAGGATACTAGCCTGGGTTGTGGTACACTAGGTTACATTCTTGATTTGAACTGGTAATTCATTAGTCTCTGACCTGATGTGTAGTATGATCTACTAGCTTGCATTTACATTGAACATTGGTGGTCTTTGTTGCACTGCCTTATGTCATACTCGTTGACGTCTTTGTATTTCGTTTCCAGTCAGCACTTTACTACCTTCATGTCTAACATGTAGCATATTCTCTGTAGCACATTTGTGTTTGTTTGTGCAATTTGTCACTGTATCATATATGACATAGCTTGCATTTGAGTTATTACTGTTGCCTTGATCTGTTGCCACAACGTTCATGTGCATTTTCTATTTAAGTGAAGTTTGATTTCGAGATGTATTATTGGACACTTGAGTTTCACTGAGCATTGTGCATATTTCTTTTACCACATAAGTCATTCAGCTGATATCTTTATATCATCAATGCTGGCTGCCTTGACCCTGTCCCCTGTTGCATTATGTTGCATCTGTAATTGTTGATGCTTCTGTGCATTTGCCTGAGTCACTTGTAACTGCTGTTACATGTTGTTCGGCCTAGTTGATTTCGACTTTGTTTATGATGGCTTGCTTTGGCTTCATTGCATCTTCATCTACCTGTTGTACATGCAGTGCATTGATTTTCTGCACTTTGTCTTGAATCACTTGTGTCACTGTGTTGCACTTCTTAGGAACTGATACCTTGCATTGATGCCTTGTCTTCATTGCGTTTGGTCACCATCGCATTCATGTGTTGGTGTGCTGTGGTGCCATACCCCTGGTGCCCTCACCCTCCTTCTATTTTTGTACCAGTACCTCTGCCTTGTGCCTTGGTGCTGCAGATGTGTTGAGTCAGAGACTTGACCTTCTTGCATTTCATGGTAGTTTCCTACCTTCTCGAATTTGCAGTGTTATTACATTTACTTGGTGGCAATTGGTTTGCATACCATTTACCCTGGGCAGCCTTACCCCCCTGCTGCATTCGTTTGATTGATGTATCTGGTTTTTCGGCTGCAGTTTGTTGTCACCTTTTCTTGACCACTTTGGCATTTCTCTGCCTTGTCCGAACTGGTTTGGTTGTTGTTGCTTGAGGCAGCCAACCTCTTCAACTCACTTGGTTGAAGCTTTCCACTACTGTCACTTGCTTATTGCATTTGTTGGCACTGTGAATTCTTGAGCATTGGCCTTTGTGCCTTGTTGCTATTTCTTTATATGCTGTGTGGCGAGGCAGTGCACGCGTGCGTGTACTGCAGCCACACAGAGATGACAGTTTTGAATTGATGTTTCAATTTCTTGAATTGTTTTATGTGTTTCAATTCATATTCTGGAATTGATATTTTTATTTGGTTTCCAAATTTTAATCGATTTCATTCGATTCTATTCACGTCTTCATATGTGAATTCCTGTGATTGATTGTTTCTACAATCATTTTTGTGATTTGTCACTTTAAAAATATAAAGGTTTTAATACTAGTAGTAAATATCAAAACTCTTTCTTCCAAATGATTTCAACACTATTTTATTACAAAACTCGTTTTCTCAAACCGTTTTCCAATCTACTAGTATATACAAGCCTTTACCTCACTCGGATGAGAAATCTAATTAAACGGCTTAGCAAAACAAGTGGTATGAAACGCTTGCGTTTACTTCGTCGGTTAATTCTTGGACTTGTTCGATTGAACCTCTTGTGACAAGTTTCTAGTGAAGATCTACAGTTTGTTCGTAAATATTTGAGTTAAGCTAGTGGTTATGGGACATGAAGCTAAACTCTTATATTTACTAGATTAGTGTAATTGACACTTCCTGATGATCATGACGATCATTTTTGTGATTTAGACTAGCGATTGAGCGATGTCTCTTTGTCTACGAGGGAGACTAAACCCCGTTTGTGTGATGTTTCACCATCACATATTGGGGTAGCGCCCCATGGTCTTCGGGCCGTTCGTGTGTCAAAATTTAATGGATAGCTTCCATGAGATAGCTTCTCGTTCATGTGTTACGCGCGTTGGTGAGTTTTCATGCTCCCATTCTTGTGATCGGCCTCCCCCCCCTTTTTTATGTGATTTCTGGATTTCGTGTGTTGATTTCTGGAATTTGTGCTTCACCAATTTTCATGATTTTCATTGATATCTTTATCATTTTTGTGCATTGGTGAATTCGTGTGTTTTTGACTTGTTATGAATACAAGTTTTGGGTATGATGCCCTATTTGGATCTTTGAGAAGATTCTTGTGATATTGATTTATCCATTGTTGATTTTTCAATTGCATACTTATCATAGTATGATTTTATGGTTTTATACATTTATGCCATATCGTTTATTCTATATCATGTCATCTGATATTTTCAGTTAGACTGACCCGTTTATTATTTTCTTTTAAATAATATTCGGGTCAGACCGAGTTATTTATAGGTCGTAGATATCTCGCCTTGGGCGGCTGCTAGAGCTATGAAGTCTTTTCATACTTTTGGAGTAGTCGTTGTCCTAGTATAGGATATTATGTATTCATGTATATTAATCACGATAATGTAATTGTGTATATAACTTCCTGAGTCGTCAGTTGTAGTTGTATCATATGAAACCTATCACATGTATTGTAACTGACATCAGTTATTGTATATATGTATGAGATTCATTGATGCATTCTTTTGCTTAGCACTAGTATCTATCCTTTTGTGTTATTGTGGATCTTGTTAGACCACAACTCTGATAAACACTTTTATGTGTTGTATATTCATATCTATTTCCGCCTTTGTGATATGAATTATCTGTGACTGATTTATGTTATGTTTATTTCTATGTTTGTTTCCGAAGATTATATATAGCCACCGTGTGATAGCTTTGTGTTTGTATCGGTATGTCGGATTTCCTCCTTAAAAGATATGCATTCTATTCTATCTGACATATCGGTGCTCGCACAAAGAAGTTACATGGATGGTCGCTCCTCAACAGCCTTATTCTCCGTGCTAGTCGACAACGTTACACCGTAGTGTTCTTGGCTAGCTTGGGTATAGAGGTGGGGCGTCACATTCTGGGTTATTCTGTCGACAGTGCTTGTTCAACCTTTAGGATTGTCCTAGAGAAGATTAAAAAAGAATATATAATATAATATTTTTTTGACTTAGAATAGGTAAATATTTCAACCGAGTGTTTGTAGATCAAAGATGAGCAACAAACCATGACACTAAATATTAATTGTCAAATCTTGATATTGGTTTAGAAAAGCATCAATAATATATGTCAGAGACATAAAACTCGATATTGTTGCTCCCTCTTAATTGGTTTGGTTGTCCTGGAGGAGTCCCTTGTTCATCTTGCTCTGGAACCAGCCAGGGCATGTCTAAACACATCCTCAATCATGGAATTCGGTAAATTGGTAGATAAGATGTTATAGGTCCATTCAAATTCACATCTATGAACCATTTCAAATCCTAAAAGCCTATTTGGTATCATTTTGAGTTTTGTGTTTTGCATTTTCAACGTGTACTACAAAATATGAAAAAAGCAGAGAAGAAAATATAAAATTCTTAGCGATTACGATGATGGATGGACGTCGAATGGAATAAATCGTTTTTTGTGCTTTTGTTTTTTTTGGAACACGGAAAACAAGATATATTTATTTTTTGTTTTTTGGGACATAACAAAAGTATAGAGAACAATCCATTTTCACCGTCGTCCATCCATCGTAATGGCTAAGAATTTTAAATCATTTTTTCTACTTTCTCCTATTTTACAATACATATCGAAAATGCAAAACACAAAACTTAAAATTAATCAAAGAGGCTTAAGTTTCTCACTTTTTTCTTTACATACTTCCAACCACTGTACCTTCATGCTGGTTATTTATAGTAGGAAAAAGTGGGTTAATTTGCCTATGTTTGTAGGAGATGAGTGTGAGGCTGCTTTGGAGATTGTGAAACCTCCACTCAAAAGTGGGAGAATTACCTTTCCTTCTTCGTTAAAGCAGGTGGGTGGGACCAAGGGAGTTTCCTACGACGTGTTTCATTAACAGAAATATGAAGAATTCAACGTCTTATTTGTATCTTTCTTTAAGGAAATCCTTGGTGGGAAAATGTAAGTTTATATTGGAAGCTTAAAAAACTAGGAATGGTGGTCGCATTGAGTATATTTTCTCTTTGGATGCTGATTATATCTCCCAAAAAAGCAAGGCATACCTTGTAAAATTAAAAGCTAATCGATTCCTTGGGAACAAAGTTCACAAGTATATAGCAGCCAACCACCATACAATGGTGCCAGATAATCAAGGCCTGACGGAGCTAATAGAAGATTCACAAGCAAACAAATAAGCCATCAAAGTTTCTTCCGGTAAATGCAAATCAAGGCACATTACATACCGATTCATTCTTTTAAAATCAAGAGACTAATGAATTCCACTCTCTGATTCACACTAAAGTTGTTAAGTCAAAGTCCAAATGTGGCAATCGCGATATACACAAACAAACACACGCGCATGCGTGAGAATCTGCATATGTATGTATGTGTGTGTGTGTATGTATGCACAGAAGAGAGAAAAAACATACTATTATGTAACTAATAGTATAATTATATTGACAATTGATTGTTATACTAATGAGGAAAATGTTAACCTATGCCCGGTTGTCAGCTTATTAACTCCCTTGATATCACTTATTTTTCACTATGTAATGACATAATAAGTATTTAAAATAATTTTTTTGTCCTTCAGCATATAATATTTGTTTTTAACATCTGTACTTAAGGCACACATTAACAACACTCAACTAATATTAGAAAAATCATTATTATGGTAATTAATATTATAATTATTATGCTATTTAATAATATAATTACTATGGCAATCAATATTAGGGTATGCTGATAAATACCCTTATAATGATTATAAATATAATTTTGTTGTAATATATATTAGTAATAAAGATGTATGCTGAATGTCAAAGGATATTATTGCAATCTCCATTGCATATGAAGTCTATAAATAAAGATCTCATTTGTATTGTTTTGGATCTCTATATTAATAAAATGTTCTCTCTTTAATGGCTTCCGTTCTTTTTATATTATAACACGTTATCAGCACGAGATACTTGAAACTTTATTCTTATACCAAAAGCTCATATTTCAGTTTTTGTTTTCAATCTTTGTTTACGTTTAGACTTTTCGACTTCTTAGGCTATTATCATTACATAGTAATTAGTTATTAACTATTCTCTGACTATTCCATTTCTCAGGCTATTCCGCTTCTCAATAGAAAAATATATTCTATTATATATATATATCAAGTGTATATGGATCCCTCATATAGAAACATATCTACTCTAGTTCTTTAAACATAAAACCTAAGTTCATAGCATGACAAACATAGCTAAGCTTGAATTCAAAGCTCTGGACATATCTAGAGACAACTATTTATCATGGGTATTGGATGCTGAGATCCACTTGCAATCTCAATGCTTAGAAAATGCCATAAAAAAATATAATAATATGTCCCAGCAGGAAAAAACAAAGGCTCTGATATTTTCAAGACGTCACATCCACGACGATTTCAAAACAAAATATTTAACTGAAAAGGATCCTCTCCACTTATGGAACTTCCTAAAGGAGTGTCATGACCACCAGAAGACAATCATACTTCCAAATACTAAGCAAGAGTGGTTAAACATGATGTTCAAGACTTTAAGTTTGTAAGGGAATGCAATTCCGCTACGTTGATAATCACTTCTAAACTAAAATTACGTAGAGAAAAGATGGATGATGCACAAATGCTTGAAAATACTTTTACAATATTTCATGCCTCGAATATACTCCTACAGCAGCAATATTGAGAGCATCATTTTACAAAATATTCTGAACTCATAGAATGTCTATAAATTGCTGAGAAAAATAATGAATTATTATTAATAATCACTCCTTAAGACCAACTGGTTCAGTTGCATTATCATAAGTTAATGCTAAGTTTGCCCACTCTAAAAAAGGTCGAGGTCGAGGTAGAGGATGTGGTCGTGGACGTGGATATAGTTCTAGCAGAGGTGGTTAAAATGGTTTTAGAGGTAACAAAACTACTAATTTTAAAAAGCAACAAAAGAAAAATGAGCCAAAAAAGAACAATGATTCAACTTTAGAAAATAAAAAGCATTATAAGGAAGTTTGTTATAGATGTGGACGCTCTGGTCACTGGTCACGTACATATAGATCATCAAAGAAAATAATTGAAGAATATCAAGGCTCGAAGAATATTGAGGCAAATAATGCTAAAGGATAGTCTGACAACACTAACCTTAAGTTAGGTGATTTCTTCGAAGATGACAATGGAAATTTCATTAATGATGAAAGTCTAAGTACAATGATCAATGATATGACCAAGTTCATCAACTAGAAGTAGCTTGAAGTTTGTTATGTGGCTTTTGTTTTATTTTAGTTTATTAACTTGTATTAATAAATTAATTTGGACAAGCACCGTTGTCCAAGTGGTTAAGTGATTCGGCTTTGGTGCGAGAGGTCACAAGTTCGAAACTTGCATAGTGTGATTCGAATGTTTATTAACATGTGATATGTTGTCCCAGTGACATGTTGTATATAAAGTACCGTTTCAAAAAAATAATAATAAATAAATAAATTTGAAGTTAGTGTTTATCTGTTTGTTTTCTTTTTCAAAACTAGTAGAAATAATATGTACTAATGGATGTTGGTTTTAATTAGTATTTTGTTTTGAAATCCTTTTTAGAAAGTATTAGCATCTATTTATGTTCACAAATCATTTTAACAGTTAACTTACTATATTGTATTTAATTCTTAAGGTATGGACCACCAATATTTGAATGATGATAATGCCTACTAGACAGTGCAACTACTCATACGATTTTAAAAACCAGAAGTTTTTCTCTAAATTATCTGAAAATATCTCAGCTAAAGTTTTCACTATAGCTGGATCTGCTTATATAATTGAAGGGTCCGGAAGAGCCCATTTAGTATTTCCAAATAGTACACATATCTTCATTCAAAATGCATTGTACTCAAGTAACTCTAAAAGAAATCTATTGAGTTTTAAAGATATAAGAATGAATGGCTACCATATTGAACAACAAAGAATATCTTTGTGTTATTTCTAGAATTGAAAGCCAGAAGTTTGTTTTAGAAAAATTTGGTACAATTTCAACTAGACTATATTTCACGAAAATTAGCATAGTTGAATCTAACTCTATAAATATGAGCCAGAAGCTCATGAATACAAAGACACTGATTCTTTGGCATGATCGCTTGGGTCATCCTGGATCAATTATGATGCGTAAAATTGCTAAAAACTCAAATGCGCATGTTTTATCAAACCAACTAAACTTACCGAGTGATTATTTATGTGCTCCATGTGACCAAGGAAAATTAATCACTCAACCTTCATATAGTAAAATCACTTCTAAATCTCCAACATTTCTACAAAGATTCAAGGTGATATATATATGGTCCAATCCACCATGAATGTGGACCATTTAAAAATTTATGGTATTAATTGTTGCTTCAACTCATAAGTCACATGTATGTTTACTTTCTACAAGAAGTATGACATTTACCAAATTACTTGCTCAAATAATCAACTTGAGAGCACGCTTCCCTGATCATCAAATTAAATCACTTCGATTGGATAATACAGGAGAATTTACATCTCAAGTACATAATGATAATTATCTATCAATTTGAATTGAAGTTGAACATCCGGTAGCTTATGTTCACACTCAAAATGGTCTAGCAAAATCATTAATTAAGCGTTTGCAACTTATTGAAAGACCGTAGCTTATTCAATCAAAGCTACCTGTTTCAGCTTGGGGACATGTAATTTTGCATGCATCAAAATTGGTTTAAATTAGACCAATAGATTATCATCAATTTTCACCATCACGACTTTTAACCGGATCTCGACCAAATATTGCACACTTATGAAAATTTGGTTGCACTATGCATGTGTCCGTTAGTCCCCCACTTCGTACTAAAATGGGTCCTCAATATAGGTTGAGAATTTATATTGGATTTGATTCACCTTCGATAATTTGTTATCTTGAACCTCTTATAGGTGATATCTTCACTGCAAGGTTTTCTGACTGTAAATTTGATGAGACAATTTTCCAGCTGTTAGGGGGAGAAAAGACCGTCCCTATAGAACGACGTGAAATATCATGGATTAATCCATCAATGCCTTATTTGGATCCGCATACCAAACAATGCCAATACGAGGTGCAAATAATTTTGCGTCTTCAAAATATTGCAAATCAGATTCCAGATGCATTTAGTGATGCTACAAAAATAACTAAATCTCACATTCCAGCAGCAAATACACCAGTTAGAATTGAAGTCCTAAAAGGACTAATGTTGAATATAGCAGCAAATGAATCTAAACCAAAACAAAAGCATGGAAGACCCATTGGTTCAAAAGACTTGGCGCTTAGAAAAAGAAAGTCTAATGAAAAACAATCAATTGATAAACCACCTAAAGAGATTATAAATGATCCAAAAGATCATTTAAATGAAAATCTCAATTCTCCTAAAAATCCAAAGGAACTATTATCCTAGAAGAAATAATAGAAGCTTCCAAAAATAAAATGGTACCTAATAATAATGAGATCTCTATATTTTATACGAACTATGGAGAAATGTGGGATCGAAGTAAAATAATAATTGATGTTGTGATCGCAGTAGTTACTGAAATAACCGAAAGTCATGATTTTAATGAGAATAAAGATAATGAACCAACTAGCATAAACGAATTTCGAAAAAGACGTGATTGGCCAAAATGGAAAGATGCTATCCAAGTTTGAGCTAGATTCACTTCAAAAATATGTTGCATTTGGACAGATAGAGAAAACACCAGAAAATGTTAAACCAATAGGTTATAAATGGGTATTCGTTAGAAAACAAAATGATAAAAATGAAGTCGTGAGATACAAGGCACGATTTGTCGCACAAGGTTTACTGTAGAGATCAGTTTTTAAATTTAAAGAAATATACTCCCCTGTAATGGATGTCATAACATTTCGATATTTGATGAGCCTTGTAGTTTCTAAAAGGCTTGATATGAGATTAATTGATGTTGTGCCAACTTATCTTTATGGTGAATTAGATATTGATATTTACATGAAAATCTCATATGAATATAAGTTGCCTGAAGAAAAATCAAAGTTCACGTACTCATTAAAATTGAGACGATCACTATATGGTTTGAAACAATCCAGAAGAATGTGGTATAATCATCTTGGTGAATATTTGGTGAAAACTGGATATAAAACAATGTTTTTTGGCCATGTGTCTTTATAATAAATTAGTAAAGGGATTTTCTATTTTAGCAATTTATGTTGATAATATAAATTTGATTGGGACTTCAAAAGAGATTGATGAAACAATAAATTACTTAAACAAAGAGTTTGAAATGAAATATCTTAGAAAAACTAAATACTATCTCGATCTACAGATCAAGCATAATACTAATGGCATCTAATCCATCAGTCAAACTACATTGAGAAAATCATAAAGTGTTATCAAATGGACAAAGTATATCCACTTCGTACGGCAATGGTTATTAGATCTTTAGATATTTAAAAGAACCCCTACCGTCCAAAAGAAGATGATGAAAATGTGCTTAGTCCAGAAGTATCATATCTCAGTGCCATTGGTGCATTAACATATTTGGCCCAATGCACGAGACCAGATATTGCATTCTCAGTAAATATTTTAGCAAGATACGGTTCAGAACCAATGAAAAGACACTGGAATGGTATAAAACATATCATGAGATATCTTCGTGGGATGACAAATTTGGGCCTGTTTTATTCTAACATAGGTAATAATCTGATTATAGCGGACTATGTCGATGCATGTTATCTTTCTGACCCACATAAAGTAAGTTCATAAACTGGGTATGTGTTTAGTAACAGTAATGCAGCTATTTCACGGCGATCCACGAAGCAAACATTGGTAGCAACATCATCTAATCACTCTGAGGTACTAGCACAACATGAAGCAAGTCGAGAATGTATTTGGTTGAGATCACTAATTGATCATATTCAAAATACTTGTCAACTCCCCTCAATTACAAAAGAATCAACTATTATTTGTGAAGAAAACGCAGCTTGTGTAGCTCAAATTCAGATAGGTTACATTATGGGTGATAGGACGAAGCAAATTTGTTCTAAATTTTTCTTCACACAGGAATTACAAAAGGATAATAAGATATAGGTCAAAAAAATCCAGTCGCAAGAATTCCGACAAATCTGTTCACAAAGGCACTTCCAAAATCTACGTTTCAGAAGATGATGTATAAAATTGGTATGCGTCAGCTGCATTAACAGACTAATTGAATAATGCGTTATGAATCAGGAGGAGTAATAAAAGCATGCTATAATGTACTCTTTTTTCTTCACTAATATTTAATGAGGCATTATCTTGATCCAAAAGTATCAATCCTCATAACAACATTGTAAAACATGTTATCTAAAGGTAAAATAAAATTGCACTCTTTTCATTATTTATAATTTTTTCCACTAGGTTTTTCATAACATAAGTTTTTAATGAGATAATTATTCTTATCAGACGCATATTCAAGGGGGAGTGTTGTAATATATATTAGTAATAATAATGATTATGCTAATGTCAAAGGATATTATTGTAATCTCCATTGCATATTGAGTCTATAAATTGAGAGCTCATTTGTACTGTACTTGGATCTCTGAATTAATAAAATGTTCTCTCTTTATGGCTTATGTCTTTTTATATTATAACAATTTTATTATTGTTATTATACTAATTATTTTACAATGTAAATATCAGTAGACTCGGAGATGATAGATAAATTGAACAAGAAAGTAAAAATATAATTTGGGAGAATTCACGTTCTTATGATAGAATTAAATGACTGCATTTTATGTGGGATTCAAAATTGTGACTTTTGGCGCATTCAGTGAATTGAGTAATACTGAAGTGTTGTATCTTTTGTGCTTTGACTGTTATTATATTACTATGGCAAACTTTTGTTACCATACAAGTTTAACCCGCAAAGAATTTATTGTTAATTTGGCTACTTAAAAAATCGACATGACCACATTAGCCTTAGAAATTGTTTACAAGGTATGTATTGGATGATAAAACACAGTTAATGATCATTTAGAAGAAAACATATTCATACTTGATACATGGTTTGTTTTAATGAGTGTGTATGTATGTGTGTGTGTCTATATAAATATATATATGTATGTGTGTGTGTATAAACATATATAACTATAATTCCAATACTATATATGATTGTCCATTCATTTTGAAATATGGTATTATGTTTTGCATTTCACCATGTATTTCAGAATGCACTTGAGATGAAGAAAAAAATGGGAGAATACGATCCATTTGTAAATGGTTTTAACATAAAAAATTAAAAAATATTATTTTTTCTTGTCCTCTGTTGTTAGGAAAATATCAAAAATATCTTTTCTCTTGCACTCAGATTTTTAGCTTTTCATTCTCTGCTGCCCCATTTAAAATACATACTGTAAACACAAACACAAAGCTCATTTTTAGACCAAACAACCACAAAAAAATGAGCTCATTTTTCAATCCTAGATGAAAACTAAATAAAGAAATTTTCTAATTAACCATGCATTTCACCATTTTATCTACAATATAAATACATGGTGTTTGGTTTCAAAATTTTGAGTTTATTGTTTTTCATTATAAATTTGCACTTCAAAAGATAAAGGTGGAAAAAAAGTTTATTTAGATAATGATTTTAACATATAAAATGGAAAACAAGGTTTATGGCGACGGTCGAGGGTCAGATGGAGGTTGAATGGTGGTGTGATAGAAGGTCAAAGTCTCGACTATAGAGATATAAAGGGAGACAATGAACGTAGCATTTTACAATTTAACCCGTACAAATTAAGCAATTAAATTTTAAACCCTACATTTTCTAATCATTATAAGTAATCTATATGACTTCCGGTTCATGCGTGATTTATTACATTGGGATCAAGACGGGATGATGAACATTATGGTATACAGTTTGATAATTTCTGAAAATTGTCGATCAGTTGAATTATAATTGTTAATTAATTTTAACATTCTAATTTATTAATTATTTTCGACTTCAGACCTTTAAACATTAATATCTTTTTCATACCACCTTCAATTTCAAAACATTATACATAAAAATTGTTTAGAAGATCGCTACGAACGTAATGATGCAAGTTTCATAATCAAATTCGGATGTTTATGAAAATTCCATTTTTATCTTTGTTATATAAATTTAATTCTTTTATTAAATTTTCGCTTAATTTTTGCGAGGTGTTACAATGATTCTTTTTCCACCCCTTAGATTACTCAAAGCGATAATTCTATTGACATTGTAGAACCTAACATCATTACGTACCAACAACTTGGTATTACAAATCCATTTTCTCAAAATTTTCATTATATATAATTCACACAAATCACACACTTCAATTATTTATTGATTCAGAAGGTTTATATAATAAAATCTTTGTTTTCAAACATTAAATTTAATTTCGAAAAGAACAATATTAATTTCCAAAGTGGTTTAAATAATAAAATATTATTCTTTTCCATAATGTTTATTTAAAATCCTCTTATATAACTTTAAGGAAATCTGTATTTTGAAAATTCATTTAGTTTCAAGTCCCTTAATCTCCTTTAAAATCATAAACTTTGATATTCTTCTTCTTTGACAATTTTTTATGTGATAATACCAAAGAAGTTTTATAATTTATAATTTTCATTAAACAAAAAATTTAAATAATTTCATAATCCTAGTAAGGATTTTCAATTAAAATAATTTCCTAAAGCTATAATATGAAATTCCAAAACCATTATGATTAAAAATCGCATTACATTTCAAATCCCTTTTAAACTTATTGTTTATAATAGGTAATTCATCATATTAAAATTCTATCTTATATATTACCTTCTCAAGACAATTCAATTCCTTAGAGCATCTCCAATAGATGCTATTCAGGCTGAATAATTCTGTTTGCACACTTCAATAACAACATTTTGGTTGAAGATTAAGGTTAATCTTCAGTTTGCAATTCAGAATTGGACTTGGAAGATCATTTAATGGATGCCCAAGCTCAAGCGTCCATTTTATGGGCGCCCAACATTCAGGCGGCCATAAAATGAGAGCCTAAGCTTGAGTGCTCATTTTTTGGGCGCCTAAACGTTGGGTGGCTTTTGTTTGGGGGATTTCCAAACGTCCATTTAATGGACGCCTAACATTCAGGCGTCTATTTAATGGGCATCTGTTTATTGGAGGACTTATCGCCCTTTTGGGCTGAATATCCATGGGTTGAATATTCAACCTTGAAGCTTTGATGCCCTTATATATATAAATAATCTAACACAAAAGGTATATTACTTTCAAATTTTCAATTAACAATATATATAATGAGTCATAAATATTAATTCCCATACAATCAATAAATTGCATTCAACTTACTATTACTTTCAAAATATTATTTTATAAACTTCCAACTTATTAAATCCAAATCAAATTAACTTATTATTTCAAAACATAAATTTTAAATTCTCTATTTATAGAAATCCTTTAAATATTATACAATCATAGATAAATAAAAGTACATATTCAAGGATTCACTTATTTAATCAATCCCGAAAATCATCACTTTCTAGATAATTTCAATTTACACAATTCTCAAAATTATTCCACATTAATATTTACTATTAATAGCAACATTTTCAATATTATAAAGAAAATCTCATTCCAAAATAACCATTTATATTTAAGATATTTTATTTCATTCAAAACTTTCAAATTTAATTTATTTATTACCTTCAGATCAATTTCTATTGTCGATTCTGGTTATTTACAAACTTTCATTTATTGCGCAATAATGTATAATAATTGTGTGTTCAACAATCAACTAATATCTCATTACAACAACGATTAGTTAAGGATTCAAAACACTATTTCAATCAATTCAATCCATATCAACTGAAACTTCATTACTAACAATCAACGAAATTCAAACAAAATGGAAGGCTAAACTATAGTTGTGAGTTATAAAAACAACTCACCTAATTAATGTTTGAATCCAAATTCATTGCTTCACCCCATTGCAAAAAAAATCATCGAGCATAGCCAAGCCGAAGAACCAAGATCGACATCCACCTTATTGTTGCATACTGCATAGCCAGCATCCCCGCAACCTCCTTGTCGCCCAGCCATGGCTGCATCCAAACCTGTGCCTCTCTCTTTTGTGCGCGTGCTGACGTCGTCGACGTCGATACCCCTTTCTCATTCTATTTTTTATTTTCGACCGTGATATTTTATTTTAATGCATCATTCGTTTTTGGATGTTGCTATCCACCCCATAATTTGTACTTATTTTTATCCAAAAAGTTCCTTTTCAATCGGCCCCAAATTGCCGACCACTGTTCATTACGTTTTGCAACTTGCTATCGACGGTAATAAAGAAAATTTAAATTTTCATTACATTTGGCAGCAAGTTGCCGATCACAAAGAACTACGGTCGGCAATTTGCCGTCGAATGAAACCGACATTTTCTGGTAATTTTAAATGGAAATTTTAAGGTGGATAGTAACACTCTTCATTTTCATTTAAATTACGTGCGGCTGATTTCCTGATAGGGGTTAGGGTTAAGGAGAATACTATAATAGTATGAATTTGGGTTTTTGAAAAAGAAAGAAAGATAAAAATGCACTAGAGCTCTATTATTTATAGTTAAGCACTTTTTCATTTGTTTAATCCAAACACTATACTTTCATTTACCTCTTAATTAATTCTACTATTTATCTATAAGTTTACTGCCAAATTAAATTGAACTATTAAATGTTTCACCGAATATATTTGATAATTTCTATAAAATATTAAATTCATAAGTTGTTTATCTCCATGGATTTGTTCGTTTTATTAATGTTAAATTAAATACATCTATCTTAGTTATATAACAAATATTTTCAACATAGAAATATTTATATTCATTGTAAATATTGTATTGGAGTTTAATATATTGTTATTATTATTTTGAAATGAATTTATTCTCTAATTCAATTTATTAAAACAAATCCCTTTATCGAATTATTTTAACCCAATAAAATATATTTCAATAATAAAATTATTCAAAAATTGTACTTAAACGTTTTATTTTAATTAAAAATAATTTATTACAAAAGCGTAGAAGGTCGGGTAGTTACCGGGCCCCTATTTGGATATAAAATAAAATACGAAAATGAGATACAATGGATGTTGGTCATTGAATCTCATTAAAAGTTAAATGCAAAGAAAAATTTAATGCTTGAGATATCATATTTCACCAGCTGTGTCTATTTGTGTCCAAATAGATATTTAGTTTATAATTTAATATCAATTAATTAACTATTGTTCTACAATATTTAAAACAAATAAAAATACCAAAATAAATATAAACAATCATTCTTATTTCGTAACACAAAAACATATGGCAAATTCTATTTCAACACAGATAATTACTTAATAGCCCCCTAAAATAAATAAAATTTTAAAGACTAAAATACCCTTAGAAAGCTGCGTACTTTCTTTCTTCTCAATTTCTTTATCTTCTTACGTCAGTTTCTTACTGTCTAAACCACCACTTCTTCAAAACCCTAGTTTCTAAATCAGTGAAGAAAAATTCAATTTTTCACTACTAAGTTATTTTTTGGGTTTACAGACTTTTTTAATTGTAGTTATGAAGAAAATATGAATTGGGTTTCTAAATCAGTGAAGAAAAAATTCAATTTTTCACTACTAAGTTACTTTTTCGGTTTACAGACTTTATTAAGAAAAAATTCAATTTTTCACTACTAAGTTTCTAAATCAATGAAGAAAAAATTCAATTTTCACGTTTTGCGTGATGGGAAGTGTAACAACCCTCATATTTTACGATTGTATATTTAAATGATTTATTTGAATATAACATCGTTAGTCGGATTCAAGTCCGAAATGTCACTTTTTGAAAACAGTCGAATTGGGACTCGAGACCACTTCCATTGAGTCCAATATGGCGTTTGCGACCTTTTTGAGTATAAATATCGATATGTTTGGAGTTGAGTAGAATTTTGACATTTTTACTTAGGGCTTTGGGCTTGGGTTTGGGTTTCAGCCCACTTACCCAACTCATCTTATATCCTAACCCCACATCCTCTCCTCTTCATTCATTCTATTATTTTCCTAACACTTCAAGCTTTAGAAAAATGGGGGAATAGAAGAGGAATTAGAAATTCCTATGCCCTAGATTCATTTGCAAACTCAAGTTCTAGCTCCAACATCTAAGAGAAGCTTAGGTAAGCATCCTCTTCATCTTCTCCATCTCATTTCCTCTTCAATTTCAGAAATTTCCTAAACCCTAACTTAGGAAATGTTTTTCTTTTGAGCTTAGATTGAAGTTTCTTGGGTTAAAAATTGAAGAGTGATTGTTCTTGCCTTGCTCCATAGCTTCTCTCTTGTGTTTTTGGGTTTAAAGGTGAGTTTTTGAACTCACGTCTTTGTCTTTTTCTATCATTGTTGTTAGGTATGAATTCCTAACATCTATTCATGTTCATTTGCTTTTGATTTGAATTGAATTGGCGAACATTTCAAATTTTGGTGTTTTGAAGTCAAAAAATTTAAAAATCCTAGCTTTGATGTATGAACATGCTTTTGGTGGTGTATCGAAGAGCCTATAGGGCTGGGTTGTCGATTGGCATAAACCCCTAGCGCCCATTACTCGTCCGATCGCAAATTGTTGAAAGTTTGCCCTTCATTGGGCTAGGCTGGAAATACTGGAAAACAGGGTCCAGTCGACTGAACTCAGAGTCCAGTCGACTGACCTGGAACCCGAGAGTTTTCCAGGCTCGGTCCAGTCGACTGGCTCTCTGAGTTCAGTCGACTGACCTGGAACGCGAGAGTTTCTAGGCATTGGGCCAGTCAACTGAACTCAGTGCCCAGTCGACTGAATCTGCTGTCTCAGCCAGATTTGCATATTTGCCTACTTCTTTTTGGTGAATTACCATTGTTTATCGATTTTTATTGATCCTTTTAGTTGTTATCACCTTTGTCGACTTTGATGACTTATTTTTCAGGATTTTTGGGAATACCCATTTTGATGGTTCCGGTATCGATTCCTTTGGATTTTTATTCACGTCTTCGAATGTGAATTTTTGGTGATTGATTTTTTCTACAATCATTTCCGTGATTTGTCACTTTTAAATATAAAGGTTTCTATACTAGTAGTAAATATTCAAACTCTTTCACAAAGATGATTTCAACGTTATTTTTAATACAAAGCTCGTTTTATAAAACCGTTTTCCAATCTCTTAGTATATACAAGCCTTTACCTCATTCGTATGAGAAATCTAATTAAACGGCTTAGCAAAACAAGTGTAATGAAACACTTGCGTTTACTTCGTCGGTTAATTTTTGGACTTGTTCGATTGAAAATCTTGTGACAATTTTCGAGTGGAAATCTACAATCTGTTCGTAAATATTTAAGTTAAGCCAGTGGTTATGGGACATGAAGCTAAACTCATCTATTTACTAGCTTAGTGTGATTCACACTTTTTATTGATCGATGATGATCATTTTGCGATTTAGACTAGCGATGTGCGAGGTCTATTTGTTGTGTGGGGACTAAAAACCTCGTTTGTGGAACTTCGGTTCAATTTGGTGGGGTAGCGACCCATGGTCTTCGGGCCGTTTGTGGAGATTCGGCTCAAAATTGATGGTTAGCGACCATGGAATAGCGTTCCGTTTGTGATGCATGTGTATGTGAGTTTTCATGCTCCCGTTTGTGATAGGCCTCCCCCCTTTGTGATTTCTGGATTTCTAGTTGATGATTTCTAGAATTTGTGTTTCACCTCCTTTTGTGATTGGCAATGATATGTTTGTCAATATTTGGGGTTTGGTGAATAAAATAAAGAATATGACATTCTTTTTGGTGCTTTGAGATTCTTGAGATATTGTATGATTTTGTTGTGGTTTAAAGTATACTTGTCACAGTATGACATTATGGTTATCATACGTTTTTGTTATATCTCTACTTATATCTCATTTTATAAATGATAATTATAGCTAGACCGATCCGTTTATTATTTTCTTCTTAAATAATACTCGGGTCAGACCGAGATGTTACAGGTGCTTCCGCTTGACTACTTATCATGGATTATCATCGGATTTTTGGCTAACTACTTTAGATTAGTAGTTTTTGGTTATTATACATTTGAGATATAGACTCCTTGATGTATAATTATTTTTTTGTCTAGCACATGTATCTATTCTTTTGTGATGTAGTGGATCTTGTTTGACCACTACTTTGATGTACACTTTTATGTGTTATATTCATATCTGATTCCGCCTTTATGATATGAATATCTATGACTGGTTTGTGTTATGTTTATTTCTATATTTGTTTCCGAAGGCCTCATAACCACTGTGTGGTAGCTTTGAGTTTGTATTTGATATGTCGGATTTCTTCTTGTAAGTTATATTATCTGACATATCGGAACTCGCACAGAGCAATTACACAGATGGCCGCTCCTCAACAGCCTTATTCTTCGTGCTAGTCGACGACATTACCCAGTAGTGTCCTTGGCTAGCGTGAGTATAGAGGTGGGGCGTCATAGGAAGGATAGTTCTAGAAATTGTTGGGGACTACTAAGTTATTTTTTGGGTTTACAGACTTTTTTAATTTTTAGGGGGTTACTAATTAAATTCTCGGGTTGAAATAGAATTTGCCAAAACATATACCCCTTTCTTCAAAAATGTGTTTTGCTTAACAAAAACACAACTAATATTTAAGCTTAACATTCAAAAAAAATGAAGGTTTAAAATATTTTAAAATTAAAAAAGATACGCAGACAAGACTTGAATACACCAACAGTACAAAAGAAAGCAGTGACGTCCGCTTTAGTCGTCGTCTAATGATACGTAACACAATTTCTAGCACCTATCTTGATTTTCTTAGCAGGTTTAAATTCAGAATGAGTCCATTTTCGTTTCAGTACCTTCTGCCTTTTCCTTTTCTCCATCCTTTTGTAATTAAAGGTTCAATATCTTCATCCGGCTCTATATCGTCAAACCAACAACAACAGTGATCTTCTTTGATAGCTTCTTTAGAATCTTCAGCTACCTTTTTATCATCTTGTCCAGTCCATATTGTTCCTGGTCTCTTTGAAGATTCACATGGTGGTTCATAGCCATTGTTCTTCAAACTTGACAAATTTTGTTGTTAGTTGCTTTGAATGTTTCAACATTTGAATAACCCAATCATTACAATGGTAATACATAACTATCCTTGTAATTAATAGTATAATTATATTGACAATTAATTGTTATACTAATATGGAAGGTGTTAACCTGTGCCAGGTTGTTAAATTAGAGTAATATGGAAGGTGTTAACCTGTGCCAGGTTGTTAAATTAGAGTAATATGGAAAAAAATTGCCTTTTGGCATATAATAATCATTCTTAATATATGCATTTAGGACACACATTAGTAATACTCAACTAGTATTTGGAAAATCATTAATATGGTAATTAATATTATAACCATTATGCTATTTAATAATATATTTAATATGGCAATCAATATTAGGGTATGCTGATACATACTCTTGTAATGGCTACAAATATAATTTAGTATTGTTCTTATACTTGTTCTTTTACAAAGTAAAAATATATAGAATTGTGATGATAGATAAATTGAACGACAAAGTAAAAATATAATTCAGGAGCATTAGTGTGCTCACGATAGAATTAAATGACTACATTTTATGTAGGGTTAAAATTTGTGACCTTTTAGTGCATTTGGTGAATTGAGTAATACTAGAGTGTGTAGCTTTTGTGTTTTAACTGTTGCTATATATTACTAAGGCAAACTTGTGTTACTGTACAAGTTAAACCGTTTAAGGAATTTATTGTAAATTTGGATACTTAAAAAAAATCAACTTGTTTGCAAGATATGTATTGGTTTGATAAAACACAGTTAACAATCATTTCAAAGAAGAAGAAAAAACCTGTACTTGATATACGGTGTGCTTTAATTAGACCATGAGCTATGAACTAACAGATATAATTAAAATTCCAATACAAAATATAATTGCCCATTCGTTGTGAAATATAGTATTATGTTTTGCATTTCAACAAGTATTCCAAAATGCACTTGAGATGAATATAACGATAGAATACCATCCGTTTGTAAATGATTTTAACATATAAAATTAAAAAATATTTTTTTCCTTGTTCTCTCTCATTAGGAAAATACCAAAAATTATCTTCTCTCTTGCACTCAGATTTTCAACTCTACATTCATCATTCTCTGCTTTACCATTAAAAATACATATTGTAAACACAAACACAAAACTCGTTTTCAATACAAACAACCCCTAAACAATGAGCACATTTTTTAATCCTAGTGAAAACTAAATAAAGAAAATTTTTGATTGACTATGCATTTCACCATTTTATCTACAATATAAACACATAGAGTTTGTTTAGTTTCAAAATTCGAGTTTATAGTTTTTCATTGTAAATTTGCATTTCAAAATACAAAGGTAGAAAAATGTTTATTTAGATAATGATTTTAACATATAAAATGAAAAACAAGGCTTTAACGGTTGGGGTCAGATGGAGGTTGAATGGTGATGTGATGGATAGTCAAAGTCTCAGCCATGAAGGTATGAAGGGAGACAAATAATATAGCATTTTACAATTTAACCCGTACAAATTAAGTAATTAAATTTTAAACCCTACATTTTCTAATCATTATAAGTAATCTATACGACTTCCGGTTCATGAGCAATTTGTTCAAATGGGATCGTGATGGGTTGCTGAACATTATGGTCTACGATTTGATGATTTTTGAAAATTGTTGACCAGTTGAGTTATAATTGTTAATTTATTTAACGTTCTAATCTGTTAATTATTTTCGAATTCAAACCTTTAAATGTTAATATCTTTTACATACCAGCTTCGGTTCAAAACATTATATATATAAATTGTCCAGAAAATCATTGCGAAGGCAACGGTATAAGTTTCATAACCAAATTCGGGTGATAGTGAAAATTTCATTTTTACCATGTTATATTTAAATTTTTGCTTAATTTTGTGAGGTCTTACAATGAACCTTTCTCGACCCTTTGGATTACTCAAAGTGATAATGCTATTGACACAATAGATCCTGACATCATTATGTACCAACAGCTCGGTATTACTAATCCATTTACTAAAAATTCTCACCATATGGAATTCACACACTTCAATTATTTATTGGTTCAGAAGGTTTTTGTAATAAAATCCCGTTTCCAAACCTTAAATTTAATTTTGAAAATAACAATATTAACTTCCAAAGAGGCTTAAATAACAAAATCTTATTCTTTTTAAAATCTTTATTTAAAAACCTCTTATGTAATTATAAGGAAATCTATATTTTGAAAATTCATTCAATTTAAATCCCTTAATCTCCATTAAAATCATAAACATTGATATTCTACTTCTTTAATAATTTTTTATATGTCAATACCAAAGAAGTTTTTTCATTTATAATGTCCATTAAACAACAAATTTAAATATTTTGATGATCCTAATATGGATTTTCAATTAAAATAATTTCCCAAAGCCATAACCATTGTGTTTAAAACTCGCATTAAATTTCATATCCTTTTTAAACTGGTTGTTATTGATAAGTAATTCATTAAATTAAAATCTATTTTATATAATACCTTCCCAAAACAATTTAATTCCTTAGAGCATCTCCAATAGTCGTTATTCAGGCTGAATAATTCAATTTGCACACTCCGATAATAACATTACGGCTGAATATTAAGAGTAATCTTCAATTTGCAATTCAGAATACCGAATTAGGCTTGGACGCCCAAGCTCAGGCGCCCATTTTATGGGTGCCCATAAAATGGGAGCCTAAGCTTGAGTGCCTATTTTTTGGGCGCCTAAACATTGGGTGGTTTTTTTTAGGGGGTTTCTAAATGCCCATTTAATGGGCGCCTGTTTATTGGAGAACTCATCGCCCTTTAGGGCTGAATATTAAAGGGGTTGAATATTCAGCGCTGAGCCTACTGGAGATGCCCTTTATATATAGATAATCTAACACAAAAGGTGTGTTAGATTCAAAATTTCACATTACAGTATATATAATGAGTCCCATAAATAATAATTGTAACATCCCCCACTTTGAGACCCGAAACTAAGCGCTGCGGATGTTGCAGTCATCCATAATATTAATTTCCAATGACAATTGAGATTAGTTAATTGTATCTTTAACATCAAGAGCATATGATTATGAAATAATTCAAAGCTCATTTCATTAATAACTTTCATATTCATTACATCCCATTAAATAATCTCATCGATTCCACATTTAGAGAAAATATAATAATTTTAATTATAATCCAAGAGCGACATATGAAGGTGCCCCCTCGGGTGATCAGAGTCTAACCACTTGACAGTTTTAAATCCAGTTATTACATCCATTCAACAAAGCAAAGACTTTAAACAACACAGCGGAAAATAAACTTCTAATATTAGCTAGTTTGCATCATGCACATCTCCGAAAGTTTATTCATTTAACTTGAAAACTCCCTACTCCCGACCGACTCAAATGAGTACCCGAGAGTTTAGGGGGAAAAACAAAAACTTTAGGCCAAATAAAAAGTCTTGCGTGAATAATAATATACCATCTTGAACCACAATAGAAATCTAGTGAGACCACGTCGTTGAGCGGAACGGGTTTTCCCCCATTAGTATTTTACTAAAATATGTCTACGATAACATAAATCCTACACCTGCAAGCACAATGGTTAAAACAAAACATGATATGATCATATGCATGCAATAAGGGTAAATGTGACGGGTATGTCATTAAGGGTTATGCATTTCTAAAGTATACCCTTCCCAAAAATAGAATGTCTGTCTCAAATCATGGTTTTCTCATGGTCATGATGAACCTATTACTTTTCACATGCCAACTAATAACCATCCGGCTGAGTCGGACCAAATCATAAACATGTGTCCACAAATCTCCAAATACAGTTAGGAGTTAAACAACTTAAATAATTTTGTGAGTCTATAGCGCTACGAGTTCCTTCTTGTGCGTAAACATCATTTTAGTCTCACTACCGACAAAGCCCTATGCATTGGAATTGCGGCCCTTTACCAACCGTGGGCTGACGCCTGAAGCATAAAGTGTGACCCACCTATAATCTTATCTTGTTTTAAGTCCATGAGTCACATTGTAACACAATTGATCTATTTGATCTACTGGATGCAATTCTACTCACTCAGGAATATAGCCTAACCATACTCACTACTGGGACTACCTAACCGGTAATTCTTCCCCCAAAATCCCAAGATGTAATATTGGGTCATAATAATATGAGCATGATAAATATATATGCAAATTTAACCGAACAATGGTAACAAGAACATACAACGTCATCCATCAAAATATGTTCATTCGATAGTCACATCATTACATAGTTTTTAAAACACTTGCTATCATAACAAGGCTATTGTGCTTCTATAAAACATAAGCGATATGAGGTAAAGAACCTCTAAAATATGGAGTGACGAGACTCTAAAATATGAGATAAAGAGTCTCTAAAATATAAGGTTTCGTACCTCAAAAACAGGTTATCGTAACTCTAAGCAGATGGCAACTAGCAGGTTTTCGTATGCCTAAACAGATGGCATCTAGCAGGTTGTCGTAAGCCTAAAAAGATGATATCTAACAGGTTGTCGTATGCCTAAAAAATGGCATCTAACAGGTTGTCATACGCCTAAACATATGGCATCTAACAGGTTGTCATATGCTCTAAACAAATGGCATCAAATAGGTTGTCGTATGCCTAAACAGATGGCATCAAATAGGTTGTCGTATGCCTAAACAAATGACATCTAGCAAGTTGTCATATGCCTAAATAGATGGTATCTAATAGGTTGTCGTATGCCTAAACCAATGGCATCTAATAGGTTGTTGTAAGTCTAAACAGATGGCATCTAATAGGTTGTCGTATGCCTAAACAGATGGCATCTAACAGGTTGTCATATGCCCTAAACAAATGGTATCTAACCGGTTGTTGTATGCCTAAACAGATGGCATCTACTAGGTTGTCGTATTTCAACAGCAGGTGACATCTAAAACATAGAATGACATTTCCATAAATAGTTTGAAAACCGAGCTATTTATTCTTAAATATAATACTTTCCACTAACTCTTGCATCGTGTCAAATTTTTATTGGATAACAAAATTTATTTTCATATTCTTTTTAGAATTTGTTGGAAGATCGCATTTTACTTTCCCAAAATTTTTTGCAAACCTTTATAATTAATTAACATTAATTAAAATCTTTTCTATCACAAAAAATTCATAGAAAATCATAAACACTTGGAAAAAATTCCCAAATATTTGAATTTCCATCTTCTTTCACATATAAAAGTTTTAGAGCCAAAATATTAATTTTATTACTTTTAATAATTTAAACATGAAATAAACACTTTTTCCATCTTAGTAAATTCATAAATATTCATATGAACTTGAAAAATTATTAAATTAAAAATCCGTCTCTAAAATATGATTTTACACAACATATTCAAATTTCAAGTTAATTAGAGGTCAAAAACTAGTTTTTGCCTTTAAATCCCTTAGGAATAATTCCATAAAAATTTCAATAAGTTATAACTCAATCAAACAATGATATAAACTATCCAAACATAACATATCATTACAATAATTTGAAAACCAAGCATAGATCTGAAAATAAACATAAATAAATGATATAGGTAATATTATTCACCTTAGATATGATAAGAGAGATTAAAATTTGGTGTAGATTAGTTTTCCTAAGCTTTTCCCCTTGGTTTTCTTAACTTTCTTCTTCCTTTTCCTCTAAATAATGCCAAGCCTTTATTAGGTTTAGTTTTGATATTTTTTGAAAGTGAAATGAGAATGAACGAGAGCGGAAGGGTTTAGGGAATGAATAAAGGAAATATTCCCAATATGCCCCACTCATTATTTTCTTTCTATTTTATGTTCAAATTAACCTTATTAATTGATTATTTAAGGCACAAATCAAATTAATTAAAAATCTTGTTCTTCTTATCACACCACACACATTATTCTATTTAATTTATCCAATTGAATCTCCTGAATAATGTTAACAAAAATTAGTGGTGTTACAGGCTCCCCCCCCCTTAAAGAATTTTTTCTTCGAAATTACGGTAAGTAAAACAACAAGTATATAAATCATGCAAACATGTGTGACAAACACATAACAATAATACTAGCCTATCTGACTCAATATAACAAATATAGAACATACCATCAAAATAATTCAAGATAAGTATCTCTAATCCCATCTTCTGTCTTCCCAGTATAGTCTTTCTCATTGTCACTCTACTGGACTTTCACTAACTTTATTACTTTGTTTCTTAACTTCTAATCTCTTGCCATAACACAAATTGTTTATTTAACAAAATTCATATCCAATTCCATTATTAAATCTTCCAATACAGTCGGTGCAATAGTAGTTTCTGTATTATGCACACACTTCCTAAATGAAAAACATTATAGACTCCTGCCAAACTATTCAGTAACTCTATCCGATAAGCGAGTTTCTCGGTCCTTTTTATAATAGGAAACATAACAACATATCTCGGTGCCAATTTCCCCTACTTTCTAAATTGTACTGCACCTTTCATCGGTGGTACTTTAACAAACTATGATCTTCAACCGAGAAATCTAAATCCTTATACCTCTTATTTGCGTAACTTTTCTGCCTAGATTGAGCTTTTTTCATCCTTGTTGGGATCAAATCAATCTTTTCTGTGGCTTCTCTCATCATATTTGGATCAAGAATCAATCTATCTTCGGTCTCCAATCAAAATGCTAGTGATTTGCAAGACCTTTCGTAAAGAGCTTCGAAAGATGCTATTCCTATACTAGTTTTATATTATTATACGAAAACTCAACTAATTACAAATGGTCTTCTCATGACCCTCCAAAGTTTAGTACATAAGTCCTTAACAAATCTTCGAGAACTTTGTTAACTCTTTCCACTTGCCCATCTATTTATAAATAGTAAGCGGTACTCATCTTTAGCTTGGTACCTACAACTTCTTGCAAAATCTTCTAGAATTCACTAGTGTGATTATACTACTAGGAATTCCATGCAATCTTACATTATTCTTCATAAACAGCTTTGCCAAAGTAGGTGTCATCCTTGTCGACTTAACGGGAATAAGGTGTACACTCTTGGTCAGTCTATCTACCATGGCCCATATACATTCATTTCCCTTATTCGACCTTCGCAACCCATCAATAAAATCCATGGATATGGAATGTATTGCCAAACTGGCACTTCAAAAGTTTGAAGCAATCCACCTAGTTTCTGATGCTCGGCTTTTACTTACTGGCAATTCAAACATTGTTTCACCCATAAGCCTACATCTCTTTTCATTCCTTTCCAGAAGAAACTCCTCTTCATATGCTGATATATTCTTGTTCACCAGGATAGATAGTAAACTTCGATCGATGACACTCCCTAAGTACTTCCTTCATTAGGTTATCAACATCTGGAACACACAATCGCCCCTTTTTCCTTAACCATCCATTCTGGTCAAAACTAAAATATTTTAAATCATCAATTTCTTTTCCAACTTCAAATCTTCTAATCCGTTTAGCTAGTAATGGATCCTCTTTCGGCTTAGAAGCAATTCTTTCGATCATTACTTGTAATGACCTGAATTTTAGATACTTCCTATTTAAATATCTGAATTGTTTAAATATTCGATTCTAGGATTAAATCTTATTAATATGATTTAATAAGCTTGTTAACCCCATTTTAAATCATAACTAATGATGGTAAATTTGTTTTGGAATTTTTTTTACAAAGTTTATATTCTTCAAAGGAAAATCAATAATGTGACGGTAAATCGATTTATCGGTAAATAGCTTTTCAATTGATATAAGTTGTTCGAACTCTTATGCACTTGTCTAATGATCAAATGAACACATTAGCAACTAATTAACACACTCACATCTTTATAAATCTTGGAAGGTTCTAGAATGTATTAATGGATAAAAGGTATTATCTTGAGAAGGGTATAAGTGTAATTAGCATAAAGAAGAAGTGACTTAAAGGAGAAGAGATGGGAGGTAAGGCTTCCATTGCATGAAGGGGGTGAATTCAAGCTTAAAGTGCACCATTTTCATCCTATAAAAGGAGGGGCACACCCTTAATAATTAGTCATAAATTTACAGACCAGAAACTAAGCTTTTCTAATAGACTTTTCTTCTTCTTCTCTAAATATTCTAAATTAAACAGTTGCAAATCAACTCCAAATCACTTCAAACTTTTCCACAAGCCTTAATACAATATTAGAAAACATTCCACCATGCAAAAAGTTAGAGAAGTGGAGCCATACACCCCCACCTTGGAATTTGCATGAGCATTGGATGTGAGGAGAGGGAGAGAGCAAGGCAAAGTAAGGAGGGTGAGGAAGAAGGTAGTTGCAAGGTGGAATTTTGACTTGGGTGCTTGGATCTTGGTTATTTGTTGGATTAAAGGCGATTTAACATCTCACTTTGAATGGAAAATATTATATATTTGTGTTGTGTTTGATTGTGTTTATGTTGTTCGAATTGTAGTTGATATATGTTAATAACATTCTTTTGGATTCTTACTTTAAAAGTAAATGACATATGTAATCCATATCTATGGATTTGAATGGACTTAAATCAACTTGAATGGACTTATATGACATGTGACACCGCCTTGAAACAAAGGATATAGGTCATAGATGTACTTTTGTTTAGATCAAATTTGAAAGTACACTTATAATGATAATCGCTATAGATGCAGTTAGAAATTGCCTTATTTTTGGCGATTTCTATGGAACTTTTATAAAGAGATCCTTAGTGTTTTCTTACCATATTTCTAATATTTTATATATATGTTTATTGCTATTAAAAAGCTTGTATAGTAAAAAGTTAAGTAACATCTTGAAAATGGCCAAAAGTTCACTTGTGCAAAACTGCCCCGTTTGGACTTGATTTTTGAACTTTAAAGGTTTGAAAAGATATTTAAATTTAAGTATTTTGTTTCATTCTTTTGACAAGTATTTTCTAACTATTATTAGTATTTTAAAAGTGATTTGAGATCTTTATTATTATTTAAGAATTAGTTGTGAATTTTTAAAGGAGAGATGTTTTGTTAAAATATATAGAATGCATGTTCTTTTTAAGTTTTTAAGGATGTTATTAACTTGTTATTTGCAAATAGTATTTTGAGTAAATATTTTAAAACCTATTATAAGTATTATAAATTATTTAAAAGCATTTTAAGTATGTATAGTTTTTAGAAAATAATTTGATTATTTTAATCTTATGTAATAAAATATCCTTTGACTTGTTTATTTAAACATTAAGTTTTTGTAAACAAATTACTATACATATATATATATATCATTTTTAAAAAGGATTTTAAAAGTACAAACAAAAGGTTTAGAAATGGATTATTAATTGCTCAAGGCCAAATAGATAATTATTTAATTACTTATTTGAAAAGTAATTGACTATGCTTAACACTAAAATCCGATGAAGTAGCCTTATATATTTATGAGAATTAAGATTGATGTTGAGTAGGAACGGAGCAATAGAGCTCTAACCTACTGGTTTCCCTTTTGGCCAAGGAATAGTTAAGTCGGAAGATATCGAAAACATGTTAATCCTGTTGATTTCTTATTTGTTTATGGAAACCATTAATACTATACTTAACACTAAAACCGATGAGGTAGACTTATCTATTTGTGAGAGTCAAGAATGAAGTGTCTAGGTAAGGCTTTGATGCAACCAGTGCTCTAACTTACCTGGCTTCACTCTTAAATGAGGCATAGTCAAGTTGGAATGTCGAAAACGAGTTAAGTGTACGAATCATAATTTTTATAAGCAATCGTCTTTAGAACTTGATAGTTAACTAGTCAAATACCGAACTTGCCCGAATATGAACTTAGATCTTTAAAAAAATGGTTTCAAAGATAAAAACAAGTATAAGAGTGGTTTTGGGTTTGTTGTGACAATGTGTAATAACATTCATCTTTAATCCCTTTTTTTATACTTATGAATGTAAATAGATCTTTAAAAGAACGTTTTAAAGATAAGAAAAATCGAAATGGTTTTGGGTTTTTATTGACAATGTTTGAGTAATATTAGTCTTGAATCTTTTTGAATGGATTTGTGAAGGTACACAAATCCTTAAAATTGATATTTTAAAGGAAATTATAGGTAAAGAATCTTTTGGAAAAAGATAGAAAATGTAGAAGTTTTATTAGATGAAAGAAGTTTACTAATAAAAGAATTTTTAATTAATAAAAGGATTTATTAAATAGAAGGGATTAAGTAGCTTAACTAAACTTTGTATGGCTAGATCGTGTTTTGTATGACCTGATAGTGTTTTGTATATTCATTTGTTTATGGAAAGTATACTAGACTTAGTTTCCATTTACAAACATCTCTCTTGTACCAGATAGTCGATTTTTCGATTAATTGACTATCTAACTTAGGAAATATCTAGAAGAAACATAAGGGCTATATGGTATAGTTATCTTCGGGGATGCTTACGTATAAACTCGTCTTGCTCTTCTATGATAAACGATAAGGAAATCCGTCCTTTTAACAGTTAGGAGGTGATTTATGCTCTTGTGAATTGTCAGTTTATTTTCAAAAGAACCGGGGTTGAGTTGACCAAAAATTTATCGATTGGTTTTGGAAAGTCTAGTAAGTGGGAAGAGTGTACTTACATGAGATGACTCGAACCGGTAACCACTTTAAAATCACATACGCGATCTACGTTCTGGAAGCAATTGAGAAGTGGAATGTTATAGAGTTGAACTGTCTATCCTAAGGTTAAGTCCAAGGAAGAGGTCAAACTATGCTATTGTGTGGGACTGTCTATCTTAAGGAGTACTCCAAGAGAGAGGACAAAGTTAGCATTCATCAGAAGACTTATGCGGGGAACCTATGTGGAGGTTCGAGATCTGTTCGAGATGCTCGAATCCATGTAGTGATTCGTGATCTGTTCGAGATGTGGGAATCCATTTAGGAATTCGTGTTCTGTTCGAGTGATGAAGACTCAAGTAAGAGATGTTGAACGTAGTCTCAACATCGAAAATGACTAAAACTAGAGTAGGATGCACATTCTTAGATTTAGCTTACGCATGAGGACATATTAACTCCATATCTAGAGCATGCTTATCGATATGTTGTGCGCAGGAGTTGGTGATACTTGGTGCTACGTTGTTCATCGTTGGACCAGTTGCGTTTATCTTAGAGTATATCCTATATAGAGATATACGATGCTCAGAAGGAAGTTTCTGATCCCTGTCATGGAGACCCGTTCCAGTTTTCTAGAGGCATGTCCATGGAAAGAAATCCATATACGAACGCACCTTAGCGGTATTGATTGTATACCTATTGTTGTTATGGTGTTCACACAGCCGCTATTTGATATGATTTATATGCTGCACCCTAGACATTATCTATCATATCACTATATGTTAAACTTAATAAATGGTTGATTTCTTTGAAGGGAAAACCATTATGGAAATCCATACGGTCTCAATGGTTACTGTTACATGTCACTCATATTTCCTGAGTTTCTTATGCTGGTTTACCAGATTGATCCGGATGTCCTTTTATTATAATGCTTGGGTTAGCCTCATGTATATTTTCAGATCTTGCTTTGGACGATGGTGCTTATGGAGATAAGCTTGATGATTACTGGCCGTAGTATTTATTTCCGCTACATTACTATTATATCATTAGCATTTTGAGGACATGATGTTATAACTGTCCAGACTAATTACGTAACTCTAAAATATTTTATATCTTAGAATGATAGTTTATACTTTCTTTTAATACTTTATGTTATGTTCCATTGTGAGATTTTGATGTTGTGTTCTCCTCTTCCTTATTCTACTTCCTTTTTTTTATTTCACCCTAACAATTCATCTTTCGGGCACTTAGGTGCTTGGCACGTTGTGGATGTATTAATGTCGACATTTAGGGTTAAAAAGGCAAGTCATTATACTTTGTATCTGAGCTGAAGGTTAAGCGAGAATCTTGGCTTTGATTAGGTATGACTCATTAAGAGATAAGGTAATGAAATGGCCTAGCATGAGTTGAGTGTATTATATATATAAGAGCTTATTTGTTAATACTATAAAAACAGTTTATATTGAGTTATTTGGTCCGCTGAGTGGTTTGTGAATTCTAGTTAATACATGGGAGGCCATGGTATTAATATGGATTTCTAAATACTTAAATAAGGAAAATCGACAAAGTATTGTTTTCGAAATTGGTAAATGAAATTATTTTACGTGGGACTATATTTTAGATATAGAATGAAGTTTTTTTAAAGGAAAATTTTATAGTTATTTATGATGTGTTAGGAAATGATAATATTCAATTATTATTATTTATTGTTTGATTAGTTATGCTCGGCCAGTTTATGGGCATTTACTATAGTGTGTTGATTTGTAAGAAATTTACCTTTTTGCAACATGAGTTGGATAGATAGAAAATTATGGGAACATTAAATATGATACCTTGTGAATTAAGTTTCACGGTTGGACTATAAGGCGTTCGATGATAATGTTATGTTAAATTTTAATTTTAATAAGAGTTATTTGTTATAATCTAAACGAAGATATACATTTTTGAAATGATTTAGATAAGAAAGCAACTTTATATAAACATGGTTTATGAACGAAAAGGATTTAAATAGAGAATTTGAGGACTTGAATCACGGTATCTTTGAAAATGTTTTTCAAGATTTTGGATAAAATAATAAGTAGTATTGTTTGAAAGTAAGTATTTGGAAAATTGGTTTATGAAATTGAGATCATGGTACTTAGTAACATTTATAAAGTACTTGATACCGTTTTGAAATGATTTTGGTTTAGTCCGAAATGCATGAATTGGATGTACTGAACTCACTCCTGTCGCTTGAAAATAATTCGGGTGATGACTTCAACATCATCGGCATTCATTTTCGAGTTTCTAATTGGGGGATGCTATAAGGTTGTTTTAGTAACGGATTTTGGTTTGAATCCGAAAGTATGATTTTATATAAAGAATATATGTGTGTGTGTGTGTGTAATTTCAAATGATTTGAAATACAAATCGGTGTTTTGTTCTATATTCATCATGTGGATTTTGCATTAGGAAAGTATGGATATGTATCATGATATAGTATGTTGTTTGGTAGTTTTCATTTGTTAAAATGAAATGGGATTTTTGGCGATTTTAGGTAGTCGGGAACTTCCAAATTATTATTGAAATTGTAGTTAAGTGTTTTTGAAAATATAAAGTTGAGTTTATATAATATTTGAATTGAGAAGATAGCAAGTTAAAACAAGCTCTAAATTTTTCAAAACATACTTGTTACAAATTTGATGTTTTTGTATATGCTCTTAGAATGTAATGGAGTATTATATAAGTATGGAACTTAAGTTGTAAAATGTTTAAAAACTTAAATTTAGGTTTTTTTGAGGTGGCCTGTAAATGATTTGGTATTGAAGTGATATACTATTAGGGTAAAAGAAAGTGATATAGGATATTGGTATAATTAAGAAACCAATAGGATGAATACATAAGTTTTAGGTAGATCGTTTTATTCATATGACTGTTCTTGATCTAGTATTTGAGTATATGTTTTCAAGGTGATTTACATCGATCCGAACAAGGATTTTTCATTTGATTCTTGACGGTGAATACTTAATATAGATTCTTGATATGATCCTGAAGTTTAATATCGTAGTATATGGCTATGTAAGGAGAATGAAGGTTTCCAATCAAGAAACCTGATTGGATCCGTACTAAAGAGGTTGGGCAGACTATACTAGAAGTTGAAATTTATGTGATCGAGCAAGTGATCAGATTAGATATTGCATGTGGATGGTCCATGTGCATCGAATGGGATTTAGTATGTATGCACATTATGTTTTGTTGACTTATGGAAGGTTTAGGTGATGACTCTTCAATTTGTTATAAGGTAGCATGAATAATCGTCTAAGTAACCTGAGGCTGTTGAGCGTAAGGTACGCTTAGTAGGTAATTTACCATCCTTGTGTAATGAGAGGTTTTTAAACCTGAGCAAACCATGAGCTTTGTTTACTAATGATTGTGATACTATTAAGTATTGAGGTGTGATTATTTCTTTGGTTGTTCGTGTTGGAATTTCGAGGACGAAATATTCTAAACGAGGGAGAATGTAACGACTCGGAATTTCGGACACTTCGTATTTAAATATATGAATTATTTAAATATTTAAACCTTGGATTAAATGTTATTGAAATGATTTAATAAGCTTGTTAACCCCCTTTTAAATCATACGTAATAATAGTAAACTTATTCTGGAAAAATGTATACAAAAATATATTATTCGAAGGAAAATCGATAATGTGACCGAAAATCAGTTTATCTGTAAATAGCTTTTTAATCTATATAAGTTGTTCGAACCCTTGTGTACTTGTGTAATGATCAAATGAACATATTAACAACTAATTAGCGCATATACACCTCTTCATTAAGCTTGGAAGGTTCTAGAATGTTCTAATGGATAAGAGATATTCTCATGAGAAGGATATATGTGTAATTAGAATAAATGAGAAGTGACTTAAAGGAGAAGTGATGGGAGGTAAGGTTTCCATAGAATGAAGGGAAATGAATGCAAGCTTAAAGAGCATAATCTTTATTCTATAAAAGGAGGGGCACACCGTTAGGAATCAATCACAAATTCACAAACCAAAAACCAAGCTTTTCTAATGGCTTCTTCTTCTTCTTTAAATGTTCTAAATAAAATAGTTGCAAATCAGCTACAAATCACATCAAAATTTGCCATAACCCTTAGTAAAATATTAGAACATCTTCCAGTATTCCAAAAGTTAAAGAAGTGAAGCCATACTCCTCCACCATGGAATGGCCACGAGCATTGGGTGTGAGTAGGAGAGGGAGAGAGCAAGGCAAAGCAAGGAGGAGGAGGAAGAAGGTGGTTGCAGGGTGGAGGTTTGACTTGGATGCTTGGTTGTTTGATGGATTAAAGGTGAGTTAACTCGTCACTTTAATGAAAAATATAACATATCTATGTTGTGTTTGATTGTGTTTATGTTGTTTGAATTGTTGTTGACATATGTTAAAAACATTGTTTTGGATTCTTACTTTATAAGTAAATGACATATGTAATCCATATCTATGGATTTAAATGGACTTAAATGAACTTGAATGGGCTTGTATGACATGTGACAAGGCCTTAAAACAAAGGATATAGGTTATAGATGTTATCCCACCTTTTTGCAAGGCCGTGATACCAAGGAATTGGCTGGAAACTGAAGACGGTCCATTCTAGAGATCGTTGTACATAGGTCTACTATGGATACTGATAAACTTTGCCCGAGTCCGGATCAAGCTACAATTGATATGACACAACAAGCGAAGCTATGAAAGCCAACATTTCAAATTTCAAGTCGATCGGAGTTCGTATGTTCAAGTTATGGATCGATCAAATTCTATGAAAAGCATGTTCTGTTCGTATCCATCTATTTCGCATTGATCCATTTCGTATCCATCGGTCCACAAGCCTCAATTCGTATCCATCACTTTGCAATGATCCTATTCGTATCCATCAAATATCACTCCCTCTTTGTATCCATCAGCAATGACACGTTAGTCCAATTCATATCGATCCACTACTTAGAATGTTTCGTATCAATCCGCTACAGATCGATACGAAGTTGGCATCCTCTATCGATACGAAACAGGCCAAGGACTATCGGTACGAAACAGCTGCATGTAATCGATACGAAGCAATCTCTATACCATCGATACAAAGTGGAGCACAGAGCATCGATACGAACTGGCCTTCCAACCATCGATATGAAGTAACTTCAGGCATCAATAGGAAGAGCATTTCCTGGGAGTGAACAGAAGCGATGCAAACCTAGAAGCCTTCAACAAATTCAAACTTGCATCGATCATATCTCAAAATCTACAAGTCCAAATGCTACCAAGTTTTCACAGGAGCTTTCGTGCAACCTCAAGAATGTTCATGATTGATCTCGACTCGATTGGGCTAAATCTTGATCGATACGAATTTCATTCGTATCGATCACGGATCGAGTCCAAACAACCGGGGATCGATCGCATGGGCCCACCCACATGAGAGAAGAGGTCTTCCGAGATCTGGGCGAGATATTTGCTACCTACGCCTATAAATAGCAGTCCAAGACCTACTGAAAAGGGACTTTTGGCTCTTCCACGTCCAGACTCCGCCGAAATCAATATTGTACTCCAATTCTACTGTTATAACTCATTGTAACCAGCAAGCAAAAATCAATAAAAGTTTGCCATTCCATAGTGGACGTAGGCCATCCGCTGAACCACTCTAAATCTGTGTGTTTCTGTGTGTTTTTCCTGTTTATCGATTGGTGTGTTTGTTAGATCTTCCTCGTTTTACATTTAATTTCTTCATTTTATCTTTTCAAACACATCCGAAGAGTGTTGTGCCCAATTTTGGTACAAACACTTTGGTGCTTTCACTTAGAAAACCCAGTTTTCCTTCTGCTCATTGGATCTACTACCGATATCGGATTGCAAGAATCTAAGGAGAAGATCTAGATTTCAAGTTTAGAAGTTCTTCCATCCTATTCAGATTTGTACCAAGTCTATGAGAGAGCTTCGCTATCCACCATGGTCAACACTAGGACTACTTCAACAGCTGCAGATCCAGGAGGACGGGACAGACAGAACCCCGCGCAACTTCCTCCTACCGACCAGAAAGCTGCCGGACCCTCGGATCTGCAAGGCCCTGTCACCAGGGAAGAGTTCCAACTGTTAATGCAAGAGCCGAGTCAAAGCCTCCAGCAGCTTACTCAGCAACTCTGTGCCAATGCAGAATTGACCAATCAATTGAATCGTCAAAGACGAAGGAGATCCAGAAGGGATCAGGCTTCCTATTCATCCACTGAAAGTTCAGCCTCTTCAGACTTTAATCACAGATCCACGCACCCACGGCTGAATAGAAGCTATACACAGGCTACTGGACATCAGCGCACCTTGAATCTTGGGCAACCAAGAGTTGGCCCGTCAACCAGCCATCAAACCGGACCCTCCTCCTGAGGAGGTAATGTTCCTTATCATACTACAGACGACCGCTCTACCACCACTGCTACTGAGTTGGAAGTTGATGCTCGGAACCGAACTGATCCGACCCACCGTCAACGCAACTATACTCCTGAGCCTTATGTTCTTGAAGACTTAGAACCAAGGAGGCAAGATATGGACCGTCGACGCGACCGACCCATCCTCGCATTGTTGAACCCGACCACATGTTGGCTCAGCATGCCCAGAACGTCTAGATGTCAGATATCCCGACAATGATCCGTCAGCTAATCCGCGAAAGTCAGGGCCTTACCAATGATGACCGAGGAATCTCCCGAAGTAATACCCCTTTCACTAATGATATACTCTACACTGAATCGCCTTAGCGATTCAGAATGCCAACTCTACCTGTTTATGAAGGGAGTTCTGATCCTAACCAACACATTCTAAAGTAAGAATGGTCAATGAATGCCGCACGAGCTAATGATGTGGTCAAATGCCGAAGTGTCCCGATCTCCCTAGGGGGCATAGCAACTATGTGGTTTACTCGTCTGCCACCTCGATCTATTTCATGTTTTGACCAATTGGCAATGAAATTTGTTGAACAGTTCCACATGCATGTCACAAGGCCGAAAGATGTTAACACCTTGTCTAGTGTCACTCAAGCTCCCGAAGAGACACTCAGACGTTATCTGGAGAGGTTTCACGTTGCATGCGCCGAGATTAGTGATGTGCACGTAAATGTGCATATTTTTAGCACCATATTTAATCTATTTAAATTAAATAAATGATCATATTGGGTATTTTAACTTGTTTAAACCAAAATTCAAATTATTTTCAAATTGTCACATATTCATCTTCATATAGGGGCAAAATGGTCATTTTTGTGCATTTATTAAATTGTAAAAATTTACTTGGAATTTTCTATGTTGTTTTGTAGAAAATTTAGTGAATTTTACAAGTGGTTTCATGATGATATATGCATGCACAAGAGTGAAGAAAACAAATGAAAATAGAAATAATTCAAAGTGAAGATCATGGAGGACCCCACTTACCCACCTACCTTAATGTACACTTAGGAGCTAATGCACATGCTAAAATGCCATTAAATCTTCATGCACACTTAATGGATGATTAGTGGATGCTAATGGTTACTTGGCCACTACACTTCCTAAGGGGTAGTTTGGGCATTCCCCAAAAATATGGATTAGGGTTTCTAACTTGTTTAAATACCTCATATCTTCATGTAACCCCCTCTTCCTCTTAGTTAGTTTTAGGCTCAAAATAAAACATAAGTTCTCTTCTTCTTTTTTTCCATGGCTACTTAGCCATTTTTATTTTCATGTAACTTTCTTTTTTTATATTCAATGTTAATTAGTGCTCTCTTTTCTTTTACATGCTTCTTTTACTTTCTTGTTAGTAGTTAGTTTATTTTCATGCAAGTAGAGTAGATTCTATTTTATGCAAGTAGATTGGTTTTGCTTTTCATCTTGCTCTCCTTTTCTTCTTGTTTTATTTCATGTTGCAAGCTACAAGTGTTGATATGATAACACAAATGAGAGGTTAATCCCTTCAATTTAGGGGTAATGAAGCCTCTAATCATGTAGCTTCAACATTTTGATAATTATTTCTCTCTTTTGTGCTTAAATGAATGTTGATGTGATTTATTGTTTCATGTTGAATTTGATAGTCTATGTTTCTCATAACAAATAGGCTATGCTTAAACAATCACAAACAATAATTACCTCTTCATTTACATATGATGATGGTAATGAAGTGAATGTTGAAATTAAAATTTGATGGTCTATATTTTTAATTAATAGTTAATAGACCATACTTAAAATAGATTTTTCTTTCAACATTGTTGTCATATGTCATGAGAATTAAAAGTGGTTTAAAAGTTGTGTTATAGTTTGATGGCTTATGTTGAGCTAACTAATAGCTCAAATATGTCATACTTATAATAAACACATCATTTAAATTCACTTATGACCAAAAGGAGAGATTATAATTTCATGTTTTGTTGAACTATATGATCTAGAGAGTGGAATTATCTCTAAATTGTCATTTATTCTCATGGTTTTCATTCACTTTTGTATTTGTTAATTTTTGCAGTTTTTAGTTGTTAGCTTAAACATCTCAAATCTTGGTTAATTTGATTGAATAGATTTTTAAAATCTAACAATTCCTGCGGATTGACCCGTACTCACCACGTACTAGAATTGTACGCCGTGCGCTTGCGGTTATTTTTATTTCAAAATTTGTTCGGCTATTTTCTAACTCGATAGACATTTAGCCGTCTGAACAAGTTTTTGGCGCCGTTGCCGGGGATTTATTTTGATTTTGATTTTCTATTCTTCAGATTATTTTTGTTTGATTTTTGTGTGTTTTTAATGTGTGTGTTTGCATTTAAATTTTTTTTTGTGTTTGTATGATTTTTATTTTTATTTTTGTTTGTGTGCTTGTTGTTGTTTATTTGCACTTGCATTTGCTTTTCTGTTACGAAAAAACATTCACAATAACAAAACAAAAACAAAAATATTTTATTTCCATTTCATTTACAATTTGCATTTCATTTTACAAGGTGCATTTCATTTTACAATTTACAATAAAAAAAGAAAAAAAAACAACACTGTTACATTGCACTATCTTCTCTTCTCTCTGTTTGCACTTCTTTATTCTCTGATTTCTGTTTGAAGTGCCACTTAATCCACTATCCTCTCCCTCAATAGTGCATTGTGCCTTCTTATCACTCCATCCACAACAGTTTCCGTCATCACAAATTCACTACAATTTTCTCCTACAAACAAGCTACGACCTCCCCAAATCTGCCGCCACTACCTACCAGAGCAACCACTGCCAAACTGCGGTTACTTGAACACTTCATTACTTCCTGCTTGCTTCAAGCCTCCAGCAACAATTTACATACCACAACCATTATCTCAGTATACATGCACCATAACTGTCACAAACCCAACCAGATAATCACCCCACTGCAAACATACCAGTCTCTCCGCCACAAACGTCCTATCACCACCGCATTAAAACTGTCTTACATCACATTATCAACTACACATCTTCACAAACTGTTGCATAACCATCCTGCCTGAACTCGCAAATCCATTCAACAACAAACTTCCTTCTCTCATCCAACTACAACTACCTCACAACTGCAAATACAAGTCAACCCCATTACTAAACAATCACTCCATACAAAAAACTGTCATCAACCCAGTCAATCACATCATCAACCCAGTCAATTACACAAACCATATCAGTTAATCCACCATCTACTCACCTCTTGCCATTCCCCTGCCTACGAGTTATGCCACCACCATCACCTGATCAACACTTAACCACGCAAGGGTATAGAGCTGCCACTACAACTATAATTTATCCTTGACATCAAATTGCAGCCTAGTTCCCCACTGTCAATTCACTACAACATCAAATACCTGGTTCACTACAAACTTCTCCTGCCATATATACACTTCCACAACCTCTGTTCCACCCCTGTGCCTAAATATCCACTTCTGCTTGCACTTCTGAGAAAACCATCACTGCCTCAAATACCCATCCCCTTCTCTGTGCATATCACCTTTCTTTCAATACTCCTACCCTGTGTTTCAACATCCCACTGCCCTTCACATCCATCATCTACCAACAGAAAAGCCAAGGCAATAAGTCATTGTACAACCACTTCTAGAAACGTCAAAACCACTTCTAAACCATATTGCCATTATTTCAACTTCATATATCTACTACCTCACATCCTCCTCTACTAACATACAACCTAAACCGCCCCCGATAGCCATCAAGCACCACTGCCTTGAAGCACTGCAATCCACAACCAACCAGAGACCATCTCTTCAAAAGAAAAAAAACTGCAACTTCCTGCATACAATACAAGCCAACCACTGACTGCAGCATCACATACAACGACCTCCTCCAACCATCAGCCTCGTAAATCACCACCACTTCATTCCACCAGTGTGCCTAAAACATTGCTACCAAACCATAAACCGTCTTGGACCATACCCCAAACCCGCGACACCTCTTCTCCTGTTACTTCACCTCATCGCCATCAACATTGCACAACCCAGAAAAAACTACCGAACCCGCCATCATCACGACTTCTGCTCCACTGCCATCATTTCATTCGACATATACAACTGCTATGTTGTCTTACAAATAACCAACCCATACTTCATTGCTGTTAACAACATACTGGAACAACCACCTTACAACATCCAAACTTCTTCATCATTCACTGCCTACCATTTCAACTTCATTCATACCCAACTGCAAATACATCGGTTCAAAACTGCCTTTTGTTCTTCCACCGTCGCCTGTAAACAACCCGATCGTTTGAAGAAAAAAAATTGAAAAACCAACTTCGAATCACGAACCACGAACAGAAAAACCCTACAACGCGACTTACACTCGAACGTGAGCACCACTGACCAGAGCAACAACTCGAAATCCGCCTCGACTTCGCCGTGACCTCCAACTGAACTCACGATCACCGAATCAACTCCTAATTCCAGACAAACAACCGAAATCCCCAATCACCGCCTCCAACTCCAATTCTTCGAACCCAAACCCACTCGCGCTGCTTCCCTAAACCCAATCACCAACCATGATCGCTCTCGACAATCGCTGTGATTTCATATTTAATTTCATGATTTCGTATTTTTTTTTCTTTTGAAGTTTCGATTTTTACTTTTGGAAGAGAGAACGGGGGCAGGGAATAAACTTGGAACCGTTTAAGATGGTTTGTGTTTGGGCTATGGGCTGAGGCCCTTTCAAATTTTTTTTATTTAAAATTTGCTTATCTTAAATTTTCCTTTAGCTAAATAAAAAAGAGGGTAGGGCTATAAATTTTGTACGAGTGTCCGATGTCCGTTCGTGTCCGTAACCGAAATACGTCCGTCCGAGTCCGTTCGATTTTCATTTAGGACACGAGCTAGGACAAGAAAATTTGTACGAGAAAAAATATTATCCGGTCCGAGTTCGTTCGAATTCGTCCGAATTTCTTATAGTTCAGTATATCTGATGGAAATTCTATTAAACAACATAAAATTTGATGTAAATAACATTGTCCGTCCGTGTCCGTTCGGGTCCGTGTCCGAAAAATGTATGTACGAGTCCGTCCGATTTCATTTAGGACACGAGCTAGGACAACAAAATTTGTACGAACATAAATCTCGTCCGGTCCATGTCCGGTCCGATTTTATTTAGGACATAAAATGAACACACCTCCGTCCGGTCCGGTCCGACCGATTTACACCCCTAAAAGAGGGTTGATTATAAATTCCTTTCGGGCTGTCGGGTAGTTAGTTTTGTTTTTGGTTGTTTTCATTTTTATTTTGTTTAGTTTAGCAAATTAATTTGTTAAAAAAAGTTCCAATTTGCTGTATTTGATATTGATAATTTTTTTTGTATATATCTTGTTTTTAATTTTCAGGTTGCAGGAAATAAAAAGAAGAATAGCTTGCTGAAAACTGTCTCTTCGCTTGCCAGATAAACTGCCTGCTTAAAAGAAAATTTGCACTCTTATCTCTTGTTTTTACTTTAGTTGCATTGTTGATTGCTTGCATTTGCATTTATATATTTTAAAAAAATTCTAAAATTCTGAAACAAAAACAAATTTAATTTGTAGTTACATTGTTAAGACACGTTTAATTTCTGCTTTGCATTTCATCCTAGAATTTTGATTAATAATAATGATTAGACATCGATAACTTTTAATTGTATATTGACAAGTTGTCTTCTTTGAACAATTTAATTTCTCGGTATCTAGGCTATGGCAGAACAATAATCAGTTATAAATATTACGGTGATTCGTAAATATTATACTGAATTGTTTCTCTGAAGTTACTTAAACCTTCGGCTGCATTGCTAAGGTGATTCGTGGTGCACCGATAACTCCTGCCCGTTACCTGGCTGAGAACTATCTTGTTGAATTAAGACAAAGTGTGATTATACAATTTTGAGTTAACTTAGGATAAATCATTTGTAATTAACCCTTGCATTCATTTAGTTGCATTAGTTCATGCATAATTAAAAAAAAAATTCAAAATCCAAAACAAAAAAAATTGTAAATATTACTTAACTTTGTTTTTAAATCCTTCCTTTTGAATTTTTTTAATCAAAAGCAAATAAAAAAATTACTTAGTTTTTTTTTAGAAAATCAAAAATCCAAAAAAAATTATAAAACCTTTTCAAAAAAAAAGAAAAAATTTGAAAAACCAAAAAACAAAACAAAAATCAATTTCCTTTTTGAAAAATAAATTTTATTTGTAAATGTTTTTCCTTTATAAAAAAAACCAAAAACATTCTTGAAAATGTCCGAATTTCCATATTCACTTGAATTTTGCAATAGTTGTGAAAATCAGTATAATCCATACGATTTCACTCCAAATTCGTATGGATATTTTAACAACAACTATTGTGTAAATAATTCGAATTTTGAACAACAAAATTTTCAAAACAATGACCAACCCTCGACTCTTGAAAATAGCATTTCATCTTTACTTAAATTCTCTATACAACAAAATCAAAGTATAAATGATTTGTGTAATTCATATTTGGGTAATAACTCGAGTCAAGGATTTCAAAATTTGAATTCAACTCAAAGTTCAAACGATTTCGATTATAACCCATGCCAATTCAATTTCGAACTCCAAAATGAATTTCAAACTCAAAATGAAAATGGAAACAACTTTTCAAACGACTTTGGCAATGAGAATAATATTAACCACGTTACGATTTAAAATCTTTGTTCTCAACAATTTCAAAGTGAAAATCCTCATGCTAATAACTATAAATTGGATTTTGTTGAGCAAATGAACGAAATTTACGATGATCACACGGATTCGTTGTTTGAAACTTATATGAAACAACGTGAAAAACAAAATCAAATTCCAACGTGTGACGAGTTAAGTAATAATCCAACTTTTACCAAAATTGACGATTTTCAAATAACAACTTTTGAAATAGAAAACGACAATCTTAATGAAGTTGTTGAAAATACGGTAGTTGAGTTGGATTTCAATTCTTTCGAGGGTGTGGAACCAAATTTAAAATTCGATCTTCCTTTTCTCGATTTCGAAAATTTGAATACAACAACTTTGGATTTTGAACTTGAGATACGCAATGAAGTTGTTGATAATCCAATAAAGAAAGACAAATTTAACGAACATGATTTCTTTGGAATTTTTGAAAATGAGTTGTCAAATTATGATGGGGAAGAGTTACATCACCATTTTGATTTTAAAATCAATAATTTTGAAGAAGTTTTCAATGATAAATTTGAATTTCAATTTGGTGATAATAAACTTAAATTTCAATCAATTACTCTATCAACCCCGAAAATTATCGAAAATAAAACAACTCGAACGACTTTTAATAAAACGACATTCGTTTTTTCGAATCAACACTCAACTTTGAAAATCTTTTACGATTTGGTTTTTCAAGCTTAAGCTGTGTCTCGCATACTTGACGAGACAAATGAATCGATCTTTGGAAGACCGTTTCATTTACTTTTTGACTGTATATTTTCCGATCTCATGTAAATACCGCTCATTTTCATATAGTTCATCTTTTTATTTTTGTTTTTCTCCTTCCACTTTGGTTGACAGTGGGGACACAGTCAATATCAAGTGGGGAGGGAGTCTCATCTTCATTTTTAATTTTTCTTGTTTATTTTTACATTTTCTTTCCAAAATTAAAAAAATAAAAATAAATTAATTAAGCATTTTAATTTATTTTTAAAGAAACATTATAGGATAAAAATATGGTTTTGGTTAATGAAATTGAAATTTTTGAAAAATTTATTTGTCTCAACAAAATAAAAATGAAGTTTGATTACAAATAACGATGGTTTAACTAGTATATAGGAAGATTCATCTGTGTTAATTATGAAATACATCCTAATTGAAAATCTTTGTTTTAAAAAGTGGTGAATTCAAATAAAAGAATGTAACATTTTTTTTGTCTTCTAAGTTAAATGGTGCTAAGATGATTTTGCAAACTCTCTTTCTAAAAAAAGAAAAAAGAAAAAAACATTTGTATATATGTATATATTTTTAACACCTAGAGTCATGTGTTCACACTTGTGTGTTCACTCACCATGCTCTGTACCCTTCTCACGTAAGCCCGAAAGGCAATGCACGATCGATATATCTGGCCTCAGTTTATCTGAGTTAGGTGTATGTATATAAAAATTCTTTCTAAATAACGCCTACAATCGATAAGTGTTCACACTTGTGTGTTCACTCGACACGCTCCGTATTCCCATCATATAAGTCTGCAAGGCAGTGTACGGGTAATATATCTAGCCTCAGTTTATCTGAGTTAGGCATATGTAAATATCAATAAAATTTTCAAAAAATAATAATAGAGAGAGTAAGCAATTGAAATCCAAGCACCATTTTAATTTGTTTGATTTGACTTGTTATTGAAAATAAATGAAAATACCACTTTGATAAACTTTGATAATCGATAAGAATCCATTTCATAGTTACACTGTATTATCGACCGAAACAACGAGTTAAACTATAGCCCATTTGTGACGATAACTTTGTTTTTATTGAAAGTTTTGACGAGTAAATGACTTAAATTTCAAGATAATGAGCAAAACCAATATTTAACTTATTCGTGTTAATTTAAAAAATAAATCCTTCATTTGTAAATATTTTCAAAAACCCGCATTCATCTCTTTGTAAATAAATCTTGCATTTTGTAAATATTTTCATCTTGCATTTGGATTTTATGGGTAGTATCGGTTGAAAACCCTCACGAGATAACACTCGTCCTACTGGGGACACCCAGAGGTTTAACGGCTTGTTGCATACGCTCAATGCAATCGTGCTTCTTATGAAAACGGATTTATCTTAGTTTTTCTTTATTCGAGGACGAATAAAAGATAAGTGTGGGGTATTTGATGTGCACGTAAATGTGCATATTTTTACCACCATATTTAATCTATTTAAATTAAATAAATGATCATATTGGGTATTTTAACTTGTTTAAACCAAAATTCAAATTATTTTCAAATTGTCACATATTCATCTTCATATAAGGGCAAAATGGTCATTTTTGTGCATTTATTAAATTGTAAAAATTTACTTTGAATTTTCTATGTTGTTTTGTAGGAAATTTAGTGAATTTTACAAGTGGTTTCATGATGATATATGCATGCACAAGAGTGAAGAGAACAAATGAAGATGGAAATAATTCAAAGTGAAGATCATGGAGGACCCCACTTATCCACCTACCTTAATGTACACTTAGGAGCTAATGCACATGCTAAAAGACCATTAAATCTTCATGCACACTTAATGGATGATTAGTGGATGTTAATGGTTACTTGGCTACCACACTTCCTAAGGGGTAGTTTGGGCATTCCCCAAAAATATGGATTAGGGTTTCTAACTTGTTTAAATACCCCATATCTTCATGTAACCCCCTCTTCCTCTTAGTTAGTTTTAGGCTCAAAATAAAACACAAGTTCTCTTTCTTTTTATTCCATGGCTACTTAGCCATTTTTATTTTCATGTAACTTTCTTTTTTTATATGCAATGTTAATTAGTGCTCTCTTTTCTTTTAAATGCTTCTTTTACTTTCTTGTCAGTAGTTAGTTTATTTTCATGCAAGTAGAGTAGATTCTATTTTATGCAAGTAGATTGGTTTTGCTTTTCATCTTGCTCTCCTTTTCTTCTTGTTTTATTTCATGTTGCAAGCTACAAGTGTTGATATGATAACACAAATGATAGGCTAATCCCTTCAATTTAGGGGTAATGAAGCCTCTCTAATCATGTAGCTTCAACATTTTGATAATTATTGCTCTCTTTTGTGCTTAAATGAATGTTGATGTGATTTATTGTTTCATATTGAATTTGATAGTCTATGTTGTTCATAACAAATAGGCTATGTTCAAACAATCACAAACAATAATTACCTCTTCATTTACATATGATGATGGTAATGAAGTGAATGTTGAAATTAAAATTTGATGGTCTATATTTCTAATTAATAGTTAATAGACCATACTTAAAATAGATTTTGCTTTCCACTTTATTGTCATATGTCATGAGAATTAAAAGTGGTTTAAAAGTTGTATTATAGTTTGATGGCTTACGTTGAGCTAACTAATAGCTCAAATATGCCATACTTATAATAAACACATCATTTAAATTCACTTATGACCAAAAAGAGAGATTATAATTTCATGTTTTGTTGAACTATATGATCTAGAGAGTGGAATTATCTCTAAATTGTCATTTATTCTCATAGTTTTCATTCACTTTTGTATTTGTTAATTTTTGCAATTTTTAGTAGTTAACTTAAACATCTCAAATCTTAGTTAATTTGATTGAATAAATTTTTAAAATCTAACAATTCCCTGCGGAACGACCCGTACTCGCCACGTACTAGAATTGTACGCCTTGCGCTTGTGGTTATTTTTATTTCAAAATTCGTTCGGCTATTTTTTAACTCGATGGACATTTAGCCGTCCGAATAATTGGGCAATCCTAATGACAACTCAATTTTGATGGCACTAACTAAGGGAATTGATCCCGATTCTGAATTTGGCAACTGGTTGGCCGGAAAACCCCCTGTGTCATTGGACCGTTTCTATTCCAAGGCAGCCCAGTTCTTGAGAAGGGAGGATGCGAAACAGTCTAGGAAAAAGGATGATGCGGGGCCAAGTGTGGAAGGCATCTAAGGCAATGTCGCTGTTAAACAAACCAGGGAGTGTTCCGGAAAGGTGCAACTGAACATACAGAATAAACAAAATCAACAGAAAGGCAATGAAAACCATAACAGGAAACAGGATCAGAATCGTGGGCCACAACGCAGGGCTCCTATGTTTGACAATTATACTCCTTTAAATACGTCGCTGGAAAATGTGTACTTGCAGACCTGCAATACTATTCAGATTTGTAGATTTCACAATAGCTATGGCCATAATACGAACGAGTGCCGTCATTTATAGGATATTATTGAGAAGTTAATACGAGAGAGAAAGTTGGAGCAGATTGTGCGGGCGTCGTAGTCAGGAGGTGCGGGCCCATCGAATCAAAACCAAATACCAAATCAGGAGAGACCGGAGGAACCCGCTCATACCGGCGGGAGGCTAGTGATTAATACCGTTAGTGGTGGTCCTCATCCAGCGGATCGAAGCTGGAAGGAAATGGAGTCGTATGCCAGTTCTATTAGGCATGCGAGCTTCGAATGTTGTAGTAATTTGGAAGACGGGGCTCTGGCCAAGCAACAGAAAACGATGACAGACGACATCGCATTTCGAGACAGGGATGCCGACAGAGTCGAAGCCCCAACCATTGATCCACTTGTCATTTCAGCTCAGATAGGTCCTACTTGGATGAAGAGGATCTTGGTAGACAGTGGAAGTTCAGTGAACATATTGTTTAAGCGAGCTTATGATCAGATGAAGATGGAAGCAAAAGATTTGAAGCCTTGTCAATCTCGCATTCATGGCTTCAATGGAAGTGCGTCTATACCTACTGGGATGGTGGAGCTACCAGTGGAACTGGGAATTGGAGAACGCCGAAGAGTCCAGATATTACAGTTTGTTGTATTGGATATAGACTCACCGTACAATGCTTTCTTTGGCTGACCGAACCTAGCCGAGTTCAGGGCTGCCATTGCCCTTTGGTGTCTGACTTTAAAATTCCCTACCGACAATGGAGTTGGAGTCGTTCAGGGAGACCAGGCTGCTGGACGAGCCTGTTATGTTGCTGAGCTCCGGGTGGTGCAGCGAAAAGAAAAAGGAAAGGGCATAGAGGAATATCTCTGCGTCTGCTTTGCTGAGAATTGACAATTGACGCTTGGGCCAAGGCCCGGGCACCCCAACCAATTCTCAAGGGATCTTGACCCGAGAGGTACCGAAAGTGAGGACGAAAGTAAAGACAGTCAAGCTTCCCTGGCCGAGCTAATGATCAGTGTCCCGATCGATGAAAATGACGACTCTAAAGTGGTAAAGATTGGATCTCAGCTAAGCCAACAGATGCAGGAGGAATTGGTTGAATTTCTCAGGGCAAACCTCGATGTGTTTTCCTGTATGCATTCCGACATGTGTGGAATCTCTCCGGACATCGCGAGCCACACATTGAATATTGACCCGCGGCATATCCCGGTCAAGTAGAAAAGGCGTGGTATGGATCCAGAGAGATCTGCCGCCCTTAAGGAAGAGGTAGATAAGCTCAAGTCGAATGGGTTTATTCGAGATGCACTATATCCGAAATGGGTGTCCAATCCTGTACTTGTCAGAAAGCCTAACGGGAAATGGAGAACATGCGTTGACTGCTCAGACTTGAATATAGCTTGCCCTAAAGACAGTTTTCCACTTCCCCGAATCGATCAGCTCGTAGACTCAACGGCTGGACACGAACTCTTATCCTTCATGGATGCATATTCCGACTACAACCAGATACCCATGCACTTGCCTGACCAGGAGCATACCAGCTTCGTCACTGATCTGGGACTTTACTGCTACAAAGTCATGCCCTTTGGACTCAAGAATGCCGGGGCAACCTACCAACGGTTAGTTAATCAAATGTTCGCTAACCAGATCGGAAAAACCATGGAAGTATATGTGGACGACATGCTTGTGAAGTCAGATTCTCCACTGATCATGTCAAAGACTTGGAATCTATGTTCAACATCCTCCGAGAGTACATGATGAAACTCAACCCGTTGAAATGTCACTTTAGGGTCGCGTCTGGAAAATTCCTTGGATTTATCGTCAATGCCCAAGGAATTGAAGCCAATCCCGAGAAGATCTGGGCAATCAGAAATCTTGACACTCCAAGGACTATAAAGGAGGTTCAGAGCCTCAACGGAAAAGTAGCAGCACTGAGCAGGTTCATTTCAAAATCCACCGACAAATGCATTTCCTTCTTCGACCTGATCAGAAAAGGGAAACAAAATTTTGAATGGACTACAGAATGTGAGGGCGCATTCCGAGCACTGGTTCAACACCTATCCACACCACTCATTCTGTCAAAGCCTATTGATCACAAGAGATTGTACATCTACTTGGTGTATCAGAAAATGCAATCAGTGCTGCCCTAATTCAGGAGGAAGACCGGATACAACGGCCATTATATTACATTAGCAAACGACTGAACGAAGGAGAGAGAAATTATCCGAAGCTGGAAAAGCTGGCTTATTGTCTTGTTATTGCCTTAAGGAAGCTTCATCCGTATTTCCAAGCTCATCCTATCACCGTCTACACCGACCAACCATTACGACAGGTCCTTACGCGGCCTGAGACGTCTGGTAGGTTACTCAAGTGAAATATTGAACTGAGTCAGTTCGACATCACTTACACACCAAGGCAAGCCATTCAAGGACAAGTCCTAGCAGATTTCATTGCTGAATTCACTATCTCGGAGGACTTGCCCAAAACCAGTGAATCTCCTAAATATGTCTGGAAGCTACATACTGTTGGTGCATTAAATGACCGCTGCTCAGGTGCCGGAGTTGTACTTGAGATTCCTGAAGGTCGATCCATATGCTACGCCTTAAAGTTCGATTTCCATGCGACTAACAACGAGGCCGAATATGAAGCCCTGCTCGCCGGATTGAGACTTGCCAGAGATTTAAGAATTATTACTGTGGAGATTTACTGTGATTCAAAATTGGTCGTGTGTCAAGTTTGGGCGAGTATTAGGCAAAAGACCGAAGAATGGCTGCTTATCTTGCTCGGGTTCAGGAAATATTGGATCAGTTCGATTATTATGCCATTTATTGCATACCCCGAGAACAAAATCAGAAGGACGATTCCTTAGCAAAGTTAGCCAGTACAGGTGAGGCACAACAAATGGGAATTGTTCCCGTAGAGACATTATCTTCCCCTAGCATCGATCAGATGGAAACAAACTGGGTATTTGAAGTCATTCTTGATAAGGAGTCATGGATGACTCCGTTCATAAACTATCTCGAGCATAGGACCCTACCGGAGCGTAGGAGTGAAAAAAGACAAGTTCTTCGAAAGGCTTCGCGGTTCACTATTCAAAATGGAGTCATGTATAGAAGAGGGTACTCTGTTCCTTTACTCCGGTGTATCGCCCACGATGAAATCAAACGAGTATTGCATGATGTACACGAAGGAGAATGTGACGATCACACCGGGGAGTAAGCTCTTGCCAAGAAAGTGCTTCGATATGGATATTATTGGCCGACTGTAAATCGCGATGCATTGGATTACGCAAGAAAATGTGACAGATGTAAAAAACACGCTCGGATTCCAAGAGCCCCACCTACCGAAATAACTCAGATGGTCTGTCCATGGCCGTTCGCAGTATGGGGCATCGACATTATTGGTTCTCTACCTCTGGCCAAAGGTGGTGCGAAATACGCCATCGTTGCAGTTGATTACTTCACCAAATAGGCAAAGCTGAGCCCCTTGCTACTATCACAACGAAGAAAGTGATCAACTTTGTTGTACACAACATTATCTGTCGATTTGGCCTCCCACATACCATCATCACTGACAATGGAGCACAATTCGACAATGTTGAATTTAAGGATTTCTATCAATGATTCCACATTCAGAAGAAGTTCTCCACAGTTGCGCACCCTCAAGCGAATGGATAGGTTGAAGTTGTTAATAAAGTGATAAAGTTCATTCTGAAGAAACGACTGTAAAAGGCCAGGGGCAAATGGGTCGATGAACTTCGTATGGCTTTATGGGCTTATCAGACAACCCACAAATCCGCGACCGGCCACACTCCATTCTCTCTTTCCTACGGCTTAGAAGCCGTTATTCCAGTCGAGATGGAAGTACCTTCTCATTGTGTGACATATTATGATCCGAAGACGAATGCTATATTGCTTGCCGAATCCCTTGACTTATTGGATGAGAAGCGTGAAGAGACTGATTTGAGGGCAGCCGCATACCGAAGTTGAGTGGCACGATTATACAATGCCAAGGTCCGACCCCGAACCTTCGAACTCGGTGATCTCGTCCTTAAGAGAATTTACCCGGTTCCTTTACATATGAAGCCAATGTGGGAAGGGTCGTATGTCATCGAACGAAAGCTTGGAGACGGCACATTCAAATTATCGACCGTTGACGGTCTTACTCTGCCGAGAGCCTCCACCCATGACGAATGGCAGATCGGCAAAAGGGTCACTCTGATGACCGAGAAGTTCCTCCATCATCTTCTCATAAAAGGTAAGAGTGCTCCCCTACGCTCCATCGGTCGGTGCAGTGGCGTTGTCGTGGTCGCTTCCATTATGATGGCCTCTTGCTCATGATGCGGCTCTTGGGTTGCAGGAGGAACGACAGGTGTTGCTCCTATCGCTGAATAGAGACAAAGAAAAAGAGTTAGTGATTAATTCAATCAACGTTTCCGGCTTTGAATAAGTGCGAGAGATGGTCAGAATACCTTCCTCAGAATGACTTGCAGGTGAAGCTGGAGCAGCTTCAGTGGCGTGCTCACGGGCTGGAGACAACTACAGTTGATCAGGATTGTATGCGGGCACATATTGAGGATCAACCGTGGGAGTAGATTCGGGCAGGGTTGGCATAAGAGTTTGAGAACCCGCATCATGGTGCTCAACACCAAAACCCTCTCCAGCCTCCGAATGCTGAGTACCGAGTCTCTCCTTTTCATATGTAATAGTGATGTCGTGGAGATCCCTTCTCTCATCTTCACTCAGCACCCGATTCTCCAATTCAAATTCATCTACAGACTCGACTTGATGCTCAGCTTTTTCATCTTCCACTAAGCGGCCCCAAGCATTATACAAGTGTGATGGATAGTTAACGAGCCAGGTTAGGTTTCGGTCCTTCAAAACTTTAGCGTTGTAGGTGATAAAAAGATCTTCGATGTCAGTCTCTAACCTAGCCTCTGCCGCTTTTACTTCATTCTCAACCCTAGCCTCGGCTTCCTGAATTTTAAGCGTTTCCGCGTCCCTCTCATCCCTAAGCACCACAGCCTGTTCACACGCTTCCTGGGTAGCTTTGTTTGCATCGTCTTTCTCTTTGACGATTTCGGCAAATTTGGCCTTAAACTCTTCAAGCTCTTTAAGCGCCCCGTCACGTTCGGCCATGACTGTGGTGGTCCGATGCCCTATCTCCTCGACCAGGGCTAAGTGCATCCGCCTCATCTCTTCCATTCGCCGAGTGGCCACATCAGCCCTTGTGTTGGCCTCTGTCTCCGAGTTTCTTGCGGACTCGCTCTCATCATGTAGCACCTGAATTATGCGGTCCTTTTGAGCGGGATCAGTTTCTATTTTCTCAATTGTTTTCGCCCGCTCAAAGGCCACCGCCGATGCTTTGTCCGCGGTCTTCATCCATTCCCGGTATTGGCTGTAAACGTCATGGATATAATTGTGCATTGTTTGTTTTGCCTCGACTGGAATTCTCTTTAAATGCGGAGGGAAGATGAAGCCATCAAAACAGATGTTTGGGAAGTCTTTTTTCAGCTGGGCGATTCTGATCGCTCCCTCCCCTATGGGCTCGGTGATAGCTTGCTCAGTGGCAACGTGAGTTTCGGTTTCGCTTCTCCGACACTGAGGATCGGGCCTTAGTGCTTGAGAAGGCGGTCTTTGGCGTGAAGGTTCCAAGGGTTGTTTACCATGACCGGAAGGTTGTGTTGGGGCTCGAGGTGGCGGAGAACGTGACCGGAAGCGAAGCCTATATTCTCTCTCTCTGTGTCCCTCTCCCTTTTATAACGCTCCTGGCTAGAATAACTGCGATCGCGGTCTCTATCAGCCTCCCTTCTACGGAACTCGTAGTATGAACTAGACGACTGGCGTGCCGAGCGAAGGCTACCGAGCATGGATTCCTGCCTTGTCATCGTATCTGTAAAATAGAAAGAGAAACAGAGTTGGTAATCTCCAAAAATGAATAACTTATGATTGGAAATCGTGCAGTGCCGTGAAAGTGTATGTATGCATGTACAAAACCCCCCGACCAACCGGTTATGTCGGCCATACTAATAGGAAGTGACTCGCCTAAATCTAAAGCGCTGTGGAGCCCTTCCAATCTGGTGTCTTGTTGGAGCGACACATAGTCCGAAATTGGAATATCAACGAGTCCTTCGAAGGGATTCTCCATTTGTGGGGGAGGAGCCAACGAGATAATAACACCGGTGGCCGACAAAGACATGACCACAGATTTCCATCTTGAAGACTTATGAAGTTTATGAGCAACTGCCTTGCCTTTCCTCCATCCCTCTAAATGCCAAGAACTATCTAGGGGCCCGGCTACGGGTTTGTCTTCGGTGGGCGTATCTTCTCCATCGCCCTCCTCAGCAATTACAATCCCGGGCGCCCTACGCTTCACCCGTCTCCCCGGGGCTGTCCTAAGCGGTCCCTCAAGTCTTATGCTCTGGTCTTGATCAATTAGCCCAACGACCCTCAAATTTTCATCTGTTAACACCGAGTCAATCTCTCTCATCTCACCAGGCACCTCTTGAAGGATCCGCACTATTTCTTTAAATTGGGCACCTTCGGGTCGTGCAATTGCAGTTGTAGAGGAAAGGAAATATTAGATTCAATGTCGATTACAACTATCTCGTAAGCCACTAGAGAAATTGCAACACTTACATCTAACTAACCACCTTTTAGCAAACTCTGGCGGGCATCGAACGTAGAACCACTTCATCTTGAAGTAGCTAAGCTTGGTCCAGGATCCAGTCACACCTTTGCAATTCTTGATTGCCTCTAGGAATGTGAATGAGGGGTTATCCCCCCGACTCTTGACTTTGAACAAGAACCTAAGTTTCTCCAGAGTCGGGGGCCGTAAGAGATGCTCCATAAAAACAATGAATAAGCTGTTCAGCAACGCATACCCATTCGGATGCAACTGTGACAGAGCGATCCCAAAGAAAGCTAACACTTCTCAAATATATTGGTTAAATGGAGGAAGTGTTCCAGCTGTGTATGAATGTCGATTAAAGGTTGTGTATCCTTCTATAGGAGTATGTGGCCTGTCATTTGGCCCCGGTAACAGGACATCATCCATCGATAGCCCATGTCTCAAACAAATCCTCCCAAACATATCTTCAGAGACGTTAGATGGTACGGAATCTTGTGGATTCCCAACAAAGATTGCTCCTGGCAGCTCGTCTGGAGCTGGAATTATGACTTCGGCCGCGATGGCCGGCATCTCTATTATCAAAGGAGATGGAATCTGAACCTCCTATTGCTGCGAACTTCCAGGTTCCATAGCTAATCAACTCAGTAAAAACCATCATTAGATGATAATAAGCCCGTGTGTTCCCCTGTGTGAAGTACATGAATGTGTTGTGCAGAGCAGTGCTACATAATACTTAAGAAATTCTACATAATTTGAGAAAATGTTCAAACGATAAGATCTCGAGATTCGACCAGAGCGACCATCATCGCTGACCGTCACAACCGTGCCATTCAGGTTTTGAAGAATGATCCACGCAAAATTTCGTTAAGTTTTTCAAGTTACAGTTCCATCGACGAGCTTCGAAGGGCAGCCAAATATGCAGTTTAACAGTTAAGTCCAGATATGCAAGGCTGAAGCTCATCGGAGTCAGATTCAAATATGCACAAGATTTCGTATCCATTAAAGTTAAAACTTGGATCGTTCAACAAAAGCTCAACTTCATATCGATCAGGAAAGATTGGGTTTCGTATCGATCCAAAACCCTCGACTTCGTATCGATCATCAACCTGGTCTTCGTATCGATCACTAGGTCCAGGACTTCGTATTGATTACACGGCCTAGTCTTCGTATTGATCGCTCCAGATCGATACGAACTCCTACCATTCTCAATCGATACGAATCTCAACCTTCCATTCAACAATTCCAGATCGATACGAACTTCTAGTGTTTCCAGATCGATACGAGCTACTTCCCAATGTTGCAGCATTTCCTTCGTATCCATCAGTAGGCCTTCTTCCCCAAGCTGCTTAAACGCTATTACTCCATCCTCAACCTTGCTCCGACCCAACTCTGGTATCAACATCGCCAGAATCGGCCACGACTTTGGACAAATTGGCATTAAAACTCGAGTCTCGTCATTTTAGAGTGGAATTTATTGGTTAGTTGCCTAATTTAAACAATCGGTTCAAAGGAATGAAGGGTTATTCAATTTGGGGACGAAGACAGTTCTTGTTTCTCGAGTCCTCTATCGATACAAAGGCAAACAATAAAATGATAGCAAGTGAAATTTTTCTAAGTCCAGAAAGCATTTATATTAGTTCATAGCCAAGGGAAAAAGACGCTTCATATCCCAGTTGTTATACCGAGATAACCAGTTACCTCCATAGATACGAAAGCGGAACTTCATATCCATCAACGCAAGCGTATCCAACTAATTCATATCCATCCATGCATCGATACGAAAGGAACAGTGAGATTGCACTAGAACCGCATGACTCCATCAATACAAAACGTTTATTTCATATCCGTCAGTGCGAGTCCCATCGATACGAAGAGTGCATTCAAACATTTAAACTCGATCTAGGAGAGGAACGATACGAAGAGAAACTCCAAAACAACCGTCAAGCGTTGTTACAACTCGAATTTCACATCGATTCAGGAGAGGATCGATACAGAATTCGATAAAACTGACAACGACTCGTGAACATGTGAACGTTAACGGGAGTCAGGTTAACATACGTACATGTATGACAGACTAACATCCAATTTTCAAAACTCATAAGGAGTTAAATGATCACCTAATGGCAATTACAACAAATAATAGATTGATATCCTTCAATACTCAGTTACAACTGTGCACAGTACAACAATTGGTAGTCAGCAATTCGTTATTTGCATTACTGAAGGTTAATCAGAGGTTGCATCTTTCGACAAAAAGACAACAACCGGTCAACAAGTCAGATAGAACCTTTCAAAATGAAGATTGTAGATTTTCAAAGCATGTCATGTCCTCACAAGACGTACTTTGGGGGGCAAATGTTATCCTACCTTTTGGCAAGGCCGTGATACCAAGGAATTGGCCGGAACTAAAGACGGTCCATTCTGGAGATCGATTGTACATAGGTCTACTATGGATACTGATAAACTTTGCCCAAGTCCAGATCAAGCTACAATTGATATGACACGACAAGCAAAGCTATGAAAGCCAACATTTCAAATTTCAAGTCGATCGGAGTTCGTATGTTCAAGTTATGGATCGATCAAATTCTATGAAAAGCATGTTCTGTTCGTATCCATCTATTTCGCATCGATCCATTTCATATCCATCGGTCCACAAGCCTCAATTCGTATCCATCACCATGCAATGACCCTATTTGTATCCATCAAATATCACTCCCTCTTCGTATCCATCAACAATGACACATTAGTCCAATTCATATCGATCCACTACTTAGAATGTTTCGTATCGATCAGCTACAGATCGATACAAAGTTGGCATCCTCTATCGATACAAAACAGGCCAAGGACTATTGGTACGAAACAGCTGCATGTAATCGATATGAAGCAATCTCTATACCATCGATACGAAGCGGAGCACAGAGCATCGATATGAACTGGCCTTCCAACCATCGATACGAAGTGACTTCAGGCATCAATAGGAAGAGCATTTCCTGGGAGCGATACGAACAAAGCACGATTCAAATGGAAGAAACAGTCACTCGGCATGGAAAGTGGATCGATCCTAAAAGTTAGCGCCTAGTCATCGGTCATCACATGCACAGAATCGATGCAAACTTAGCAGCCTTCAACAAATTCAAACTTGCATCGATCATATCTCAAAATCTACAAGTCCAAATGCTACCAAATTTTCACAAGAGCTTGCGTGCAACCTCAGGAATGTTCATGATCGATCTCCACTCGATTGGGCTAAATCTTGATCGATACGAATTTCATTCTTATCGATCACGGATCGAGTCCAAACAACCGGGGATCGATCGCGTGGGCCCACCCACGTGAGAGAAGAGGTCTTCCGAGATCTGGGCGAGATATTTGCTGCCTACGCCTATAAATAGCAGCCCAGGACCTACTGAAAAGGGACTTTTGGCTCTTCCACGTCCAGACTCTGTTGAAATCAATATTGTACTTGAATTCTACTGTTATAACTCATTGTAACCAACAAGCAAAAATCAATAAAAGTTTGCCATTCCATAGTGGACGTAGACCATACGCCGAACCACTCTAAATCTGTGTGTTTCAATGCGTTTGTCCTATTTATCAATTGTTGTGTTTGTTAGATCTTCCTCGTTTTACATTTAATTTCTTCATTTTATCTTTTCAAACACATCCAAAGGGTGTTGTGCCCAATTTTGGTACAAACAATAGATGGACTTTGGTTTAGATCGGACTCGGATTTGAAAGTACACTTATAGTGATAGTCGCTATAGATGCAGTTAGGAATTGCCTTATTTTCGACGATTTATATGGAACTTTGTAGAGAGATCAATACAGTTTTCTCACCATATTTATAATTTTTTATATGTATGTTTATTGCTACTAAAAGCTTGGATAGTAAACAGTTAAGTAACATCTCGAAAATGGCCAAAAGTTCACTTGTGCAAAACCTCCCTGTTTGGACTTGATTTTCAAACTTTAAAGGTTTGAAAAGATATTTAAATTTAAGTATTTTGGTTCATTCTTTGTAAAAGTGTTTACTAATTATTATTAGAGCACTCAAAAAGTGGTTTGAGTTCTTTATGGATATTTAAGAATTAGTTGTGATTTTTTAAAGGAGAGATATTTTTTTAAAATATATAGAAAACATGTTTTTTTTCAAGTTTTTAAGGATTTTTTAAACTTGTTACTTTCGAGTAATATTTTGAGAATGTTTTAAAACCTATTATAAGTATTATAAAGTATTTTATAAGCAGTTTAAGTATTTAGTTTTTATAAAATATGTCAACTATTTTATATCTTATATAATAAAATATCTTTTGACGTGTTTATTTATATATCAAGTTTTGGTAAGTAAATTACTCTATATATATATCATTTTTAAAAAGGGCTTTAAAAGTACAAACAAAAGGTTTAAAAAGGGATTAGTAATTGCTTAATGGCCAAATAGATAATAGTTTAATTACTTATTTGACTATGCTTAACACTAAAAGCCAATGAAGTAGGCTTATCTATTTGTGAGAGTTAAGATTGATGTCGAGTAGGGACGGAGCAATAGAGCTCTAACCTATCGGTTTCCTTCTTGCTAAGGAATAGATAAGTCGAAAAATGTCGAAAACGTGTTAATCGTTTTGGTTTCTTATTTGTTTATGGAAATCATTAATACTATACGTAACACTACAAGCCTACAAGGTAGACTTATCTATTTGTGAGATTCAAGGACGAAGTGTCTAAGCAAGGCTTCGATGCAACCAGTGCTCTAACTTACCTGGCTTCACTCTTGAAGGAGGAATATTTAAGTTGGAATGTTGCAAATGAGTTAAGCGTACGAATTATGGTTTCTATATACAATCGTCTTTAGAACTTGATAGTTAACTAGTTAAATATTGAACTTTTTCGTATATAAACTTAGATCTTTAAAATAAATGTTTTCAAAGATGGAAACAAGTATAAGAGTGGTTTTGGGTTTGTTGTGACAATTTGTTAATGACATTCATCTTTAATTCATTTTGGTTACACTTATGAATGTAAATATAACTTTAGAGGAACGTTTTAAAGGTAAGCAAAAGTGAATTGGTTTTGGGTTTGTAGTGACAATGTTTGAGTAACATTAGTCTTAAACCTTTTTGAATGGATTTGTGAAAGTACTTAGATCCTCAAAATGGATATTTTGATGGAAATTATATGGAATCTTTTGTAAAAATAGAAAAATTAGAAGTTTTATTAGATAAAATAAGTTTACTAATAAAGGAGTTTTTAATTAATAAAAGAATTAATTAAATAGACGGAATAAGTAGCTTAACCAAACTTTGTGTGGTTTGATCATGTTTTGTATGACTTGATAGTGTTTGTATGTTCATTCTTTTATGGAAAGTATACTAGACTTGGTTTCCATTTATAAACATCTATCTTGTGCCAGATAGTCGATTAGTCAACTATCGAAATTAAACAAATATAACTTAGGAAATATCTAGAAGAAACGCGAGGGCTATATGGTATAGTTATCTTCGGAGATGTTATACTGTACGTATAAACTCGTCTTTCTCTTCTAGGACAAATGATAAGGAAATCCATCCACTTAGACAGTTAGAAGGTAATCTCCGCTCTTATTCATTACCCGTTTATTTCCAAAAGAACCAGGGTTGAGTTTACCGGAAATTCGTCGATTGGTTTTGGAGAGTCTGGTAAGTGGGAAGAGTTTACATATATGAGATGACTCGAACCCCGTAACCACTTCAAAACCATATATGTGATCTATGTTCTAGCAGCGGTTGAGAAGTGGAATGTTATAGAGTTGAATTGTTCATCCTAAGGTTAAGCCCGAGGGAGAGGTCAACGTTAACATTTCAAACAATGCTATCGTGTGGAACGGTCTATCTTAAGGGGAACTCAAGAGAGAGGATATCGTTAGAATTCATCGGAGGACTTATGCAGGGAATCTATATGGAGGTTTGAGATATATTCGAGATGCTCAAATCCATGTGGTGATTTGTGATCTGTTTGAGACGTGGAAATTCATTTGGACATTCGTGTTCTGTTCGAGTGATGAAGATTTGAGTTAGAGATGCCGAATGTAGCCTCAACATCGGAAATCACTAAAACCAGAGTAGGATGCACAATCTCGGGTTTAGCTTACCCATGAGCGTATATAAACTTCATATATAGAGTATGCTTATCGATATGTTGCGCACGGGAGTTATTAATACTTAGTGCCACATAGTTCATCGTTGGACCAGTTGTGTTTACCTTAGAGTATATCCTATCTAGAGATATACGATGCTAGAAAGGAAGTTTTTGATCCCTGACATGGAGATCCACTTCAGTTTATTATGGGCATCACCACGGAAAACAATCCATATACGAACATACCTTAGCGGTATTAATTGTATTCCTATTATTATTGTAGAATTCACACAACAACTATTTGATATGATTTATGTGCTACACCCTAGACATTATCTATCATATCACTATATGTTAAACTTAATAAATAGTTGGTTTCTTTAAGGGGAAAACGGTTATGGAAATCCATACGATCTCAATGGTGTTACTGTTACATGTCACTCATATTTCTTGAGTTTCTCACACTGGTTTACCAGACTGATCTAGATGTTATTTTCTTATTATGTTCGGGTCAGCCCTATGTATATTTCCAAATCTAGCTGTGAATGCTTTGGAGCTTATGGAGATGAGCCGGATGATTACCGACCGTGGTATTTATTTCCGCTGCATTACATTGTATCATCGGCATTTGTGAGGACAGGTTGTTATAACTGTCCAGGTTTATTACTGCAACTCTAAAATACTTTGTATCTTAGAATGACAATTTATACTGTCTTTTGATATTATATGTTACCGTTCTGTTGTGAGATTCTGATGTTGTTTTCTCCTCTTCCTTATTCTACTTCATTTTCCTTTATTTCCCCCTAACAATTAATCTTTTTGGCACTTGGGTGCTCAGCACATGAATATCGTAGATGTATTAGTGTCGAGATTCGAGGGTCGAAAAAGTGAGTCGTTACATTATTGGTTGAACCTCCAAACATGACAACTTCATTATATCCCGATTAGAACTAGCCGTAGACCTTAACCACACACTACCTGTAGTCAGTGTCTTTAAATCCTTCCATTCTACTAACATAGCCAACACCCTATTCCCATGTCTTCTGCTAAGTGCATCTGCGACTTTGTTTCTTTTCCCTGACGTATACTCGATATACAAATCATAAGCCGCTAAAAGCAACAGCCACCTTTGCTGCCTCATATTCAACTCATTCTAAGAGAATAAATACTTCAAAGACTTTTGATCCTTAAATAACTCGAATCGTTCTCCCAAAAGATATTGTCTCCACACTTTCAAAGCAAAGATCACCACTGCCAACTCCAAATCACTTTATGTGGTTTAAGCTATCGAGAAGCGAAGACAATCACTTTACCTCTTTGTATTAACATAGCTCCTAATCTTATCCCACATGCATCAGTATACACCACTAAATCTAGATTTCCATCTAGAACAACTAACATGGGCACATTAGCCAATAAATGTTTTAGCTTTAAGAACGCTTCTTCGCATTTATCGGTCAAACATACTTTATGTTCTTCCTTGTTTGTTTAGTCATAGGTGCTACTATACGAGAAAAATCTTTGACGAATCTCTGCTAATATCCATCTAAACCCAGAAAACTTCTTATCTCGATCACTGTCTCAGGTCTTTTTCAATTATTAACAGCTTTAATCATAGCTAGATCTACCGATAACCCATTTTCTAAAACTACATGACCAAGAAACTTCACTTCTTTCTTCCAAAAATGACATTTTGAAAATGTCGCCTTCCCTTGATGTTGCGCAACATATCTAGCACTATTCTAAGATGACCTCACGGTCTCATTCATTCTTATAATATATCAGAATGTCGTCTATAAACACTAACATGAATTTGTTCAAATACTATCGGATGTTCCAGTGCATCAAATCCACAAAGTAAGCAGGCGCATTGGTCAGTCCAAAGGGCCTGACAAACCATTCATACGAACAATATCTTGTTCGAAACACCGTTAATGGAATGTTGTCTTCCGCCACTCTAATTGATGAAACCTTGTTGCTAAATCTAATTGGGAAAATACCTTGGCTCTACCCAACTGATCAAACAAATCAACTATTCTCGTCAAAGGATATCGACTCTTTTTCGTCTTTTTATTCAACTTACGATAATCAATACACATCCTTAATTACTTGTCCAGTTTCTTCACGAACACCGTGGGCACTTCCTAAGGTGAACTGTTTGGTCTAATAAAATTCTTTCCTTTTAAGTACACCAGCTGCACCTTTAACTCTTTCTTCTCAGTAGGTGTCATTCTACTAGGTGGTCTACTTACGGGTTTAGCTCTAGGTACAAGATCTATTTGAAACTCAATAGCTCATTTCGGCAGTAGTTCCGTAACTGGCTCAAAAACAGTTGCATACTCTCTTACAAAAAAAAACCCGATTCACTTCATCCTCCACTTCCATTACACCCAATAACGCACAAATATCTAAACTCGAATTTTCTACCGAGTATATAATTCGATCACGGCTATTAGGGTCTCTTAGTGATATCTTTCTATCTTGGAAAATATCCTAGCATCATATCCATTTAACCAATCCATGCCTAGAATAATCCCAAACCCACGAAGTCAAACACATACAAATTGCGGGTAAATGCATGACCTAATAATTCAAATTCTAAATGGTTACATCTCATCCTAAGAGTTGCATAACCTCCTATCGGATTCGCAGCCCTTAAGGAAGTAATAAGTTATAATTGTTCTAGATTTAACTTATCTACCAAACATTACGAGATAAAAGAATATGATGCGTCAGTATCAAATAATACTTTAACAGGTATGCCATGAATCAAAAGCATACCTCCCATCGCAGTCCTTTTCTCTTTTACAGTTGGTCCTGAAGTTGATGGCTCCAGAGAACAAACTTTTCCTTTATCAGCCTTGGCGGTTCTGGACATTCAATCTTGTAATGCCCCATCTGATTGTAGTTGAAACACCGCATGCCTTTCTTTACCACAACCTTCTTTCTTGTGCCAAATCGACACTCATAGCAAAGTGCCATTTCTTATCACACTTGAAGCAAACCATTAGCCTTTCCTTTCTTGGCAGCTCCGTACTTCTAAGCTCCCTTCTTATTAAAGAACTTCATTTTCATGCCTTGAAAACCTTTAGTATCCATAGGCTTATCGCTTCCATGCATCGAAAGCATTTCTTCATTCCTTAGTGCCATTTCCACTACCACATCACAAAGATCTCTATGATGCGACATAGTTATCCTGACAATTTTTGGCTTCGATCCCTAAATGAACTTTCCAATCCTCTTGATTATAGTATTAATGGTAACATATCCATGTACGGCAACCTCATCAAACTTAGTTGCATACTTCGGTACAGACATCTCTCCTTGCTCCAATTCAGTGAACTTCCTAAGCAAACTTGACTTAGCTACCTCAGCATAAACCTTTCCTCAAATCTCCTTCTAAATTCAGCCCAAGTCAGATTCTCCTCTGGTATTCCAACAGCCACTATTCCACCAATACAGAGCAGCTCCTTGCAACTGTCTAGATGCCAACCTCCTCTTCTGCTCATCATTCAAGTCAAATTCAGCAAAGATCCTTTTATAGTGCAAAAGCAAATTCTCAACCTCAATAGCAATTTTTGTTCCACGAAAAGGCTTTCCTTCAAGACTAGTATAATCACGGCTCAACTTGGCAAAATTGTTGTCAGTGGGTACCTCAAGATTTACACTTCCTGCATTATTAGCATTCCCTCCAACAAAACCAGCTCCAGCTTGCATCATATTTATGAAAAATTGATACATAGTCCTCATATCTACTAGCGGGGTTCCATCACTCACATTAGCATTTTCATTTGGATTAGCTTTTGCTTGTCGACCTGAATTCCTTTTAGTATTGGGTCAAACATTTCCATTTGTTATGGTGCTTCCTTCACCTATAATAACTCTTCTGTTTCCTACTTCCATATCTTGCTTTCTCGTAATATGCAACCAAGCCTTAGTGAGATATGGAAGAACGATCTAAGAGATAGGAGAATAGATATAGAATATGCACAACCCCCCCTCCACGCACACATATATAGAAAATACAAGTACATTACTATAGCATTATCCTATACCCCTAACCTAATTTTCTGATCCATTTGGATTATGTTTTCAAAATCTTTTTAAGTTTTGCATAAACCTATGCTCTGATACCAAGTTGTAACATCCTCCATTTTTAGGCCCGAAACTAAGCACTATGGATAATGTAGTCATTCATAGTTTTAATTTCCGATGACAAATTGAGATCTGTTAATTGTATCTATATCATCAAGAGCATATGAATATGAGAAATTTCGAAGCTCATTTCATTAATAACATTCACATTCATTACATCCCATTACATAATCCCATTGATTCCATGTTTAGAAAAAAATATAATAATTACAAGTATAATCTAAGAGCGACATATGAAGATGCCTCCTTGGGTGATCAGAATCTAACCACTTGACAGTTACAAATCCTGTCATTACATCGATTCAACAAAGCAATGACTTTAAAATACACAGCAAAAAATAAACTTCTAATATTAGCTAGCTTGTCTCATACACGTCTTCGGAAGCTTATTCGTCTAACATGAAAACTCTATACTCCCGACTAACTCAATTGAGCACTCGAGAGTTTAGGGGGAAAATCAAAAACTTCGGGTCAGATAAAAAAACTCGTGTGAACAATAATATACCATCTTGAACCACAATAGATATCTAGTGAGACCACACCACTGAGCCGAATGGATTTTCTCCTCACTAGTATCTTACCAAAATATGTCATGATAATATAAATCCTACACCTGCAACCACAATGGTTAAAACAAACATAACATGATCATATGCATGTAGTAAGGGTAAATGTATCTAGTCTATCATTAAGGGTTATGCATTCCCAAAGTTTACCCTTCCCAAAAATAGACTGTTTGTCTCAAATCATGGTTTTTTAGGGTCACGTTGAACCTATTAGTTTTCATAGGCCAACTAATAACCTATCCGGCTGACTCGGACCAAATCATTACCAGATGTCCATAAATGTCCAAATATGGTTAGGAGCAAAACAACTTAAATAATCTGGTAACCCTATAAAGCTACGAGTTCCTTTCTATGCGTAAACATCCTTTTAGTCTCACTACTGACAAAGCCCTACGAACGGAATTATGGACCTTTACCAACTGGGGGTTAACAGCTGAAGCATAGCGCACAACCGTACATCAATTCCACCTACAATCTTATCTAGTCTTAAATTCATGAGTCATATTGTTTAATCAATTCAGGGAATCCTAACACAATTGGTCTATTTGATCTCTTAGATTCAATTCTACTAACTTAGGAGTTTAGTCTAACCATACTCACTACTAGGACAACCTAACTGGTAACTCTGCCCCTAAAATCCCAAGATGTAGTGTTGGATCATAATAATGTGAGCATGAAAAATAAATAAATATGCAAATTTAACTAATCAATGATAACAAGAACATATAACGTCATTCATCAAAATATGTTCATTCGATAGTTACATCATTACATAGCTTTTAAAACATTCGCTATCAAAATAGGGCTATTGAGCCTTTATAAAACATTAGCGATATGAGGTAAAGAACCTCTATAATATGGAGTTTCGAGCCTCTAAAATATGAGATGAAGAGTCTCTAAAATATGAGGTTTCGTACCTCAAAAATAGGTTTTCATAAGCCTAAACATATGACGTCTAACATATCGTCGTATGCCTAAAAAGATGGCATCTAATTGGTTGTCATATGTTTAAACAGATGACATCTAACTGGTTGTGTATGCCTAAACATATAACATCTAACAGGTTGTCGTATCCCTTAATAGATAGCATCTAACAAGTTGTCGTATTCCTAAACAGATGGCATGTAACGGGTTGTCATATGCCCTGAACAGATGGCATCTAACAGGTTGTCATATGCCTAAACGGATGGCATCTAACAGGTTGTCGTATGCCTAAACCAATGGCATCTAACAATTTATCGTATGCCTAAACAAAGGGCATCTAACAGGTTGTCGTGTGCCCTAAACAGATGGCATCTAACAGGTTGTCGTATGCCTAAATAGATGACATTTAACATGTTATCGTATTTCATTAGTAGGTGACATCTAAAACATGGAATGGCATTTCTGGAAATAGTTTAAAAATCAAGTTTTTTTCCTTCTAAAGATAATACTTCTCACCAACTCTTGCCTCTTGTCAAGTTTCTATTGGATAACAAAATTTCTTTTCATATTCTTATAAGAATTTGTTGGAAGATCATATTTTTCTTTTCCAAAACAATTTGCAAACCTTTATAATCAATATCATTAATTAATATTAATTAAAAGCTTTCCTATCATAAAAATTCATACAAAATCATAAACATTTGGGAAAATCCAAAAAAATCACTAAAAATCTGAATTTCAATCTTCTTTCACATATAAAATTTTCAGGACCAAAGTATTAATTTTATTATTTTTAATAATTCAAACACGAAATAAACACTTTTTCCATCTAGGAAATTCATAAAATATTCATATGAATTTAAAAAATTATGAAATTAAAAACCCATCTCCAAAATATGGTTTTACGCAACATATTTGAATTTCAAGTCAATTGGAGGTCAAAAGCTAGGTTTTTACCTTTAGAACCCTTAGAATGATAAACATTCCAATAAATTATTATTCAATCAAACAATAATATAAACTATCCAAAACATAACATATCATCACAATAATTCAAAAATCAAGCATAGGTCTGAAAATAAACATAAATAAATGAGATGGATTCTATTATCCACCTTAGATTTGATAAGAGAGATTAAGACTTGGTGTAGATTAGTTTCCCTAAGCTTTTCCCCTTGATTTTCATAGCTTTCTTCTTCCTTTTCCTTTAAATAATAGCCAGTCTTTCCTAGGTTTAGTTTTGATGTTTTTTGAAAATGAAATGAGGTTGAATGAGAGAGGAAGGGTTTAGGGATGAATAAAGAAAATGTAATGACCCTGAATTTCACCGCTTTGTCTTGCGAATATTTAATTAATTTTAAGTATTCAAATAATGGTTTTTATACTTAAAATAAAAATCTTTTAAATAATGAATAATGATGGTGAAATAATTTTTAAAATGTGTTTACAAAAATATATAGTTCGATGAAAAATCGAACATGTGACCATAATTCATTTTCCGAAGTTTCGATGTTTCGTCGTATATAAGTTATTTGAAATATTGTGAACCTTTGTTTGTATTTAAAAACAACATTTGAATATTTATATACATCTTAGTTAAGGTATAAAAAGGTTTAAACAAATTTAGTTAAGTTAAGATAAGCATGATGTGACATATTGGCAACTTAGTACATTAAGGGTACAAAACATGTTTAAACATGTTGGCTCATGAGGTTTTAGGAAGGAAACAAGCTTGTAGGCTGAGGTACATGAAGAAGATGTGGCATGGTGATGTGGCAAGAGGAGGTGAAGGATAAAGGACTAAGGGCATTAAGGTATTTTACATATTTCTTGCTTATAAATACCCCTTTTATTTTTTCAATTTTGCCTCGTCTTCCTTCTACCATATCTTTCTCATGTCTTATCCAATTGGATATGTTGTTTTCTTAAATCATAGAAATTTCTAGTGGATATAAATTCCATGTGTACCACCTCTTTATATTTTGAGTTTAGCCAAGTCCAAATCTCATTTCTTTTAGACTCATTTTCGGACCCACATTTTCAAGTCCGAAAATACCTCTTCTTCTTTTGACCATATCTTTGTAAAAACTAATCCAAATTAAGTGATTCTTTTTTTGAGATTGTAGATAAAATAATTTTCAAAAAATTTTGCTTTTGAAAAATTTCCAAATTCCATGAGTAACTTGTCCAAAAATTAGTTGAAAGATGATCCATTTTCGAGTTTGATTTTTGTGAGTTCGATGATGATCCGCACCCCCTCTACCTTCCATGGCCGAGCTAAACACATCATGGCCAAACTATTAAGACACCTTAACCAAGTCAATTTCCCCTCCAAGCCTCCAAAAGCTCCTTTCTTTCCAAATTAAAAGGCAAGCTATAGGGTAGTTTCAATTTCTAGTGGAAGTTTGGAGTGTATTGGATAGCTTTCGGTGTGAAAAAGTTTGCCTTTTTCTTAAAAGTTTTGAACTTTAAATATCATGCTTACTTTTATAATAAATATTGTTATTTGATTGTTAAGTTTGTTGGATGTTTGATTTAGACAATATTGTAGTTGTTTTGCTTATGTATGCACACATATGTGCTTAGATGTGGTGCAGTAAACTTGAAAATGAAAGTTAGTTAATTAATATCAAGTTAATGCCTTTGCTTGTGTATGTTGATTATGTCATGCATATATGTTGGACATTTGCTTATGGTTTTGTATATTAAGAAAAGTTAACACTTGAATTTGTAAGATAGCAACATAGAAATCCTTTGTTTTGAAAACTAGTTTTACATAAGAATTGTTTTGAAAAGTTACAAGTTTTAAAACTTTGATTTAGTTCCCAAAACCTTACTTTTGTTCCAAATCTTATATTAAGTTGTAAAAGTAGTTAGTATATGAAAGCTAAGTATTTTAAAGCCTTTTGATATATTAAACAAGTTTTGAAAATATAGGGTCGTATAGCGATAGTCGCTATAAATGTAGTTTCCGAAAAAGGAACTCTTTTTGAATTTAATTTTTTTTAACTAAAGTATCTTTTTAAAAAGTGTTTTCAAATGTATTTTAAGTATATAAAAATAAATATTATTTATTTATTCATTTACTTAATGATTATTTAATTAAGTAATCAAATAAGGTAATTAGCACTTAATCAATAATTAAGTTAGGGTAATTAGCACTTCATTATTTTTAAGTAAGTAAATTATTATTTAATTAAGAATTAATTATCATTCATTAAGATTAATTAAATTATTTATTTAAGAAAGTGTTTAATTATAATTTCTAATCAAGTTAAATTTAAGTTAAGATTTAATTAAAACTTAATTATGATTTAATTATTTTAAATAAAGGTTTAACTTATTATTTAATTTTTAATTAAAGATTATTTAATAATTAATTTATGATTGATTATGGTTTAATCATGTATTTAAAGGTAACTATTAGTTAATTATTTATTTAAGGATAATTATCTATTTAATAGTTAATATTGTTTATTATTCATTAAAGGTTTAATTATTTTAAAATAAATCGTTTTAATGTTATTTAATTATTAAATAAAGTTTTAGAATTTTGGCTACCTTATTTTTAAAGATTGGTTTAGTTTTCAAGAAGCAATTTTCTTTTAAAGGACGATTTTAAATCAAGGGACTTCTTTGTCAACTGTCCTTGAGTAACCCCAATCGAGTATGAAACCCAATGACATCTGTTTAGCAGAAGAAATCACCGTTCTACTAATTAACTTGTATTTGACATCTGTTTGGTAGAATAAATCACCATTCTACCATAGTTCAGCAAGTAGATTATGTTGACATCTACTAGGCAAAATAAAAACACATTCTGCTATTATATTAACTTAAACATGTGTTTAGTAGAACAAATCTCCGTTTGTTATTTTCGTAATTTGGACATTTACTTATATGATTGATTGTTGTTTATTGATTCCCTTATACATATCTGCTTGTTATGTAAATACCTATATTATAACCTTAAAAGTGAACTCGGTTAAATGAGAACCATTGTGGTCATTAAGCTTCTTTCTAATTTTTAAGGTCAATCATTCTTTTAGTAATGGTTTCAAGTTAAGTAATGATTTTAGTAAAGGTATTTTGAATAATCATTTCGTTTATCAAAAGGACTTTATTAAATGAGTTTATTAAAGGAGTTTTGTTTTTAATAAGGAATGTTTATAAGAAAGTTTTATATATGATTTTGGATATAAAGGAAGTTTTATAAATAATTTTAGAGATTTATAAAGAGATATATAAATGGTTTTGATATTTATAAAACAGTTTTGTAAATTTAACTTCATGATTTATAAAGATTTTTATAAATGGGTTTGGAATTTATGTAAAGGAGATTCATAAAGAAAGAGATTTCTTAAGAGGATTTATAAAGAATTTGAGAATGGATTTCCTTTAACCGACCTTCTTAATTTTGGTGGTATGGACATTCGTTCCATACTTAACACCAAAGGAATATTATTTGAGGTTGTCTTTATCTCCAATTTAAATAATGTTTTGTTTTAATCCTTTGATATGATTTGGAAATCAAAAATCTTTCACAAATGTTTTGTAAATATATTTATGTCAGCAAGATAAGTATATGAATGTTTTTGATAAACACATTTGAAAAAGAGTTCAAATAAATGAAAGAATTGTTTTGAAGCTTAGTGGTTGTTATGAATAATTAAATCCCTGAATTTGCTGTTGTTTTTTATTTGATAGTTAAATAACCGACTATCATATCTAGACCAAAATATGACTCGAGAAACATATAGGAGAAACATGTGAGTTATATGGCACAGTCATCTTCGATGATGATGTACTGTGCGTATAAATCTCGTTTTATTCTCTTAAGACGAATGATAGGAAGATCCATCCACTTAAACAGTTAGGGGGTGATTTTGCTCCTATGTATTGTCAGATTATTTCTAAAAGAACCAGAGTTGAGTTTACTGGAACTATCGAATGTTGTTTCGAAGAGATCAGGATCAGATAAGTATAAATTATCCGAAAACCACTTCGATCCAACTTAAGAGTTTCGAACTGAAGATATCGTGAAGATGATTGAAGATGGAGCTTTTGAAGTGCAAGGGCTACTTGCTACTAATCCTGAGGGTGAATCCAAAATGGGTGTAGTAGAGGTAGTGCCTTCGGTTTCGTTTAGACCCTGAACGAACTTAAATAGATGAATGCTGGGCACTGCATTGTGACTTGGAGGGCAGTGTTAGAATTCCAAGATGGTTTGCTATATAAAAAGGTAAGCGTACCCTCAAGCTTCATCGATCGAGAAAATGACTAAAGCAGGAACGTGCAACAGGGCTATGTGGGTCCCTCCCATTAGGGTATGATCATCCCAAGATCTAGTGTCGATATCTCTATGTACGCTTCGGGACCCATTATGGTTGTTCGATCGCAACCAATGGGTGATCATATTCGGCGCTATCCAGTAAGGTGTAGGGCCGGTCCTGAGTAGTAGAGGTGTAATGTGTTCTAGCCTCCTGTACATTTTATCTAGAGGTGTATGGATTCGGTGGGTAGACCCTTACCTTTTCATAGTTGTAATCCATTCTCCAATACGATCCTTCGGACTTAATTGTATACCTATTATGCTGGAATTTAATAATGTAATAATTTCATCTATGATTAATATGTATTTGTATTCTAGACATTATTATAATATCATTGGATTTTCTATAAAAAATATTTTGGTTATCGTAAGGCAAAAACCCGTCCGTGTTTATATGCGTCGTGATCTTACCAGATATCTTCGATTATTAAGGGTTTTACAAGTTAAATAAATTAATTCCTTGTGATTTGAGTTTCTCACACTGGTTTTACCAGACTTGTAACAACCTGAATTCCCGTAGGTCCGGATTTTTCGCAAAAAGGCTAAAATCCAAGCCCATAATGCTCGAGTTGGGTATCTGGTATCCTGCAAATAGGCAAAGATAAATATCAGAGCTTAAATAAATATCTCATAGTGGAACTGACTAAAAATATAATAGTAAGTAAATAGTCACCAAGGTAATAACACTTTCTATATAAGTGTCACTAAGCTGGAAAATCTCTGCCATCTATCTAACCTGTGGGATGTTATGAGGAGGGGGTCAGAACTAAAGTTTTGGTGAATGGACAAATTATACACTTCTAAGCATAATTCTACATATACCGTTCTATTTCCATTTTCTATTATATTAGGTTTATTGGGTTTATAATACTCTTGCCTCTGTGCTTGAATCATACCCATCTACTCCCTAGTAGATTAAAACCTAATAACTAATATATATATATATATATATATAGCTACATGCCCAAAGACTGCATCGGTCCTAGGTACTACCCATAGTATCTTCTGTATCCTCCTTGAAAAGGACTCCATCATCTCGCTGCTAGAGCGTACTGAAACTACATCTGTAAAGGACAGCATCGTAAGGCCTACAATACAGATGTTCTGTCATCTGCTAGGAAAACGTACTGCATCCGCACTAGCTTATACTAGTGCTCGGACATCCACAATGTACCACCCAGTGCGTACCTTGAGGACTACACGTAATCGTTATGTCTACTCCCTGAATTCCGCCAACAAGGTGTACCTTGAACGGAACTCGGTCGGGGATTTTCTATATCTGTAAAGGTCCGCTTCGTTAGGCCTGCAATACAGATATTCTACATGGTCTATCTCTTTTCTCATCGTGGCTATGGCCCCACGCAGCCACCCCTTAACTAATCGAAAGACCTTCCAAGAGCTAAGTGGTTGTGCCTTACTACAAACAATCTAAACATTCAATTGGCTATGCTCCTTATCCAATGTCTCGATAGTTAAAGAATCATTGGCCTGTTGGTTTAACTCTAGTCTTTCCCGAACTCGCTCTGACTGATGATGGCTTGATCTCCGCATGCGACTATCCTTTTGGGTCCTGCCCACTATAACCTACTCGTAATCCAGAGTACGGTGTCATATGAATATCCTACTCCATCATCAACCTTTTGACTGCCTACAAAGGTCCGCTTCGTTAGGCATGCAATGCAAAAGCAATCAAGGCATACTCTCTTGATGGAACACCTACTGACCTGCCTCCGGGGGTGCAGCTTCGTTAGGCCTACCCCAGAGGGTCATCCTAGAGTATCCTCATGTCCCGTTGAAGTATCGTACTTCATTCTAGCCCAAACTAACTAAGTTGGACGTACTCTTTATGTACTAAAATCTGTGACGAACTGCTTCGTTATGCTCTTTGTCCAGATTCTCTTTCGGGTTGCCCCAAACGCACCTTACCATTTTATTAGATCCTACGTTCAATCTGTTATTATGCGTTTAGTTTGCTTTTCTTATTCTGTTGGCTAATTACTTACTCTAATCAGCATGCCCATCCCCACCTATGTTTGAGACCATCAGTCCTAGACCTGAAAGGGAATGCAGTCGGTACGGGCCACTTCTATTATTTTGCTTATTAACTTAATCCAAGATATAAGTTTGACAAAATAAGCCTCTTTTATTTCTTTCTTTTTAATTATAACCTACGTGTTACAATTATACTTGCAATTGTTACTTTTATATTATTTTCTTTCTTTTATAACCTACATGTTATAAATGTAATTGCAAGTGTCTCTTTTCTATTCTAGTCTGTCTTCTTTTATTATGATATTAAATTCTCTTTAGTTCTGTTATATTATATAATAGTCTTGGCTTGAGACTACGTCCAACTGTCATAAATTTACTTATCATAATAACTGATTTACCTTTTATTCTACTATCCGTGCAGTAAATGCAAATCTAGTCACATCTTCTGTTTATTATTTCTAGTCTTGTCAAATAATTAACTTGATTACCTCCTCTTCTTTAATTTCTTTAACGCTTCACATCATCCACTTTTATTTTAGGAAGTAGTTCTATTCTATTTGGTTGGTTACAAAGACTGTGCTAAAAATCCACTTCCATATTTTAATACTAAATAATGCTATAAAAAATAATCCGTAACTGCAAGATATTTCTTTTAATTGTTTCTTTAATTTTTGGGTAATACAAAATACAGTAATGTCTCTATTTTTCACTAATTCCATTTTTCTTGCTTTTATTCTTGCAATTACGTTTATCGTTATTCTTACAATATTAAACTATGGAAATGTATTCCCTTTTCTAAACCAACCAACTAATCTATTACTAACTTCTAAATCAAGTTATTAGATTTCCCCTTTTTATTTCATTCCCCGAATTTTTAACATAATTTACTGTAAATTTCTCACTTTTAGGCTTATGCCTTTCTCTATAATTCTAAAGCCTAACATTACTTATATTGAATTGGATTCCTTTCTTTTTTTCCATATAAATAACATTCAAATATAAGTACACTTCTCTTATAAAATTTACAGTTTTAACATAACTAATTAGCAGAACTAATTACTGAAATAAATGCTGAATTACATATTTAACGGGAATCTAACGATATTATATCATAAAAATAAAAGAGATATAATTTAAATCTACTCACATGTCGTCCTTAGCTTTGCTCGATGGCCTTCCTGGATCCCTTTCTAAGGTGTCTAATATTTTTATTAAAAATATCTTCTCCCCACAAATATTTTCTATTTAGGGCTCAGCCTCAGGCAATGAACCTAATTGGGAGAAAATCTGATTGTGGGAAAAATAGCTAGGCCTAGGGTTCTATTTATAGTGGAGTTTGGGGATCTCAGACCGTCGGAATTTTGGATTGAATCTAGTGCAACCACGTCACAGGCTCACTGTGAATCGCTGGATCCAGAAAACAATGCTTCAGATCGCACGAAAACCGAATTAGAAAAGCTCGATACGTCCCTGGACGATTAACGTCCAGGGCAAACGCGGGTCGACCTTAGGGTCGACCCTTGTGCATTGCCAGTCGACCCGTGGGGTCTTTTATTTATTATTTTTTTCATTTAATTATATATATATATATATATATATATGATTTCTTGTTATTCTTGTAATCCTTTGTATTAACTCGGATTTCGACAAGTTATATATGAAAATTGATCAGAAAATCACCACGGACACAATGGTATGAGTTTCGAGGCCATATTATGACAATTCCAAAAATGTTTATTTTCACTGTTCATCGTTATTTGATTATTTAATTATCTAAAAATGCGGGGTGTTACAATACTGATCCGGACGTTATTTTTCTTATAATGCTCGGGTCAGCCCTGGAATATTTCCAGTTTTAGCTGGAGACTTTGGAGCTTTCAGGTGACGAGCTGAATTCTCCAAGACGTACTTACGTATCTTATCTTCTTCCACTGTTAGTTGTACTTGATGTTTATTTGTTGTATATATATCAGCAATTGTAAGGACAGGTTATTATAACTGTCCAGGCTGATGATTGGTTAATGTACTCTGATTATGTGTATAATAAAGATGATTTCTTTTTGTGAAGACTTGTTCATATTATATATTACTCATCACGTTTTGTGAGATTCTGTTCTTCTTTTTTCTTTCTTTCACCCCGAACGACCTGTCTTTCGGACACTTAAATGATCGGCACACGAATACCGAGGATGTATTAAGTGTCGTCTTTAGGAATAATAAAGGTAGATTGTTATAGGAAATATTCCCAGTATGCCCTACTCATTACTTTCTTTCTATTTTATGTTTAAATTAACCTTATTAATTGATTTCTTAAGGCACGGCTCAAATTAATTAAAAATATCATTCCGCTTATCACATCACACACATTACTCTAGTTAATTTATCTAATTAAATCTTCTGAATAATGTCAACAAAAATTAGGGGTGATATAATAATTCCCATATAATCAATAAATTGCATTCAACTTACTATTACTTCATAAATATTATTTTATAAACTTCCAATTTATTAAATCCAAATTAAATTAACTTATTATTTTCAAATATAAATTTTAAATTCTCTTTTTATAGAAATCTTTCAAATATTATATAATCATATATGAATAAAAATACATATTTAAAGAATCACTTATTTAATCAAATCCCAAAAAGCATCACTTTTCAAATAATTTCAATTTACACAATTCTCAAAATTATTCCACATTAATATTTACTATTAAGAGTAATATTTTCAATATTATTAAGAAAATCTTATTCCAAAATCATAGTTTATATTTAAAGTATTTTATTTCATTCAAATCTTCCAAATTTAATTTTTTTATTCCCTTCAGATCAATTTCTAGTGTTGATTTCGGTTATTTACAAACTTTCATTTATGCAACAACGTATAATATTTGTGTGTTCAATAATCAACCAATATCTCAACACAACAATGATTTATCAAGGACTCAGAATACTATTTCAACGAACTCAATCCATATCAACTAAAACTTCATTACCAAAAATCAATGGAATTCAAAGAAAATGGAAGGCTAAACTATAGTTGTGAGTTATAATAACACCTCACCTAATTAATGCTTGAATCCAAATTCATTGCTTCACCCCATTAGAGAAAAATCACCGAGCACAACCAAGCCCAAGAACCTGGATCGACATCCATCTTATTGCCTCACAACCAGCATCCTCACCGCCTCCTCATCGCTCAGACATGGCTGCATCTACCTTATCACATCCACCTTATGAGCACGGAAGCCCTGCCATTTTCTTCTCTCCTCCAAAATTTCTAAATACACAGAAGTAGTTTTAGATTGCACAGATACACTTGGAAGAAGAAATATGAGATGACAGGGAATAGGAAATAGGTTCAAACCAAGTCGCTACATCGAAGGTAAATTATAGATCTGATCCTAATAAGTAAAAATTAAATCTAAATCTCTTTTCACTAATATAAATTCGTATAGATCTATATAAATGTTATTTATGGATTCGAATTGGGAGTCAAAATGAAGAATACAGATAATAAGGTTTAGATCTAGATTAGATCTAGAGATTTGAGAGGGCTAGTAAAAGGTGAGTGGGAATATTATATGTTTTTATATAATATTAGATTATATCATTGCATATTCTATCCTTATATGCATGATAATTTAATTTAAATTGCAAGTTAATCTTTGTTACCTAAACTATTGAATTTAATCTAATTTATGAAGTCATATGGATAAATCAAGTACTTCCCTGTTATGAATAAATTTGCAATTTTATATGAAATTGGTTAGAATTGCGTAATGAATAGAGTTGATATTTTTACGTCAGATATTAATTCAATAATGCGTAATGATTAAGAAATTTATTTTATTCGATAGAAATGAACTGAATAAAAGCTTAAATAACGCGTAATTAGGAACTTGTTTTATTTGGCGATATAAATGGAATGGAAATAAGAATCTGTTTAGATCTCTTGGGATTTTGTGATATTTTACTATATTTGAACTGAAATTGTTGCAAGTACATTTCCGCATATTATCAAGTTTAAAACAAATAAAAGTGGAACATTTGGAATAATAAGGAATGCGCATATAAAAATAAAAAGGAAAAGATGTACAAAATAAGGGAAAATTCCTACGTTTTGTACTGTCTATTCCAATAAAAAATTAAGAAAGCCATTACTTTTAATTACAAACACCACACAAGTATCTCCTCTTTTGATAAGATATGAAAATTTACGCTGTTAACACATATTGAGTAAAAGTTTGGTTTCAATATATTAAAATGCAGTAAATCCCAAGAGTTGGACATTAAGATAAGAATGAAATAAAAATCCAATAAGAGGGGAAGTAATTAAATAGACAATGTGAAGTTAGTGGCAAGAATAAAAAGGAATAAAGAATGAAATGGAACAGAATCAAAGTTGGAACTAATGAATACAAAAGCAACGATATTTATAACAAAAATGGGAAGAGGTAAATGAATTTGATGGAGAAAAGTTAAACGCGGAGTAAAATAAAGACCTAGGGTCAGATACAAAAGATGTTGAGGAAATGAAGAAAAAGTAAGCATAATGAATTTACATGAATATTAAATATGTATATATATAGCCTCAGATATAAGTTTGTGATAGGTGTGGCAAATTATAATTTAATATATAAAATATATAAAGTAAATGACAAAGGTCATTAGAATAGGTTGGAATGATAAAACACATCCAACGATAAGACCCATGGAGAGTATTCGCTTGCATATAAAGGAAGGGATACCCACGAGACCGTGCTTGAAATAGAAGCTTCATAAATAGTCATACGTTCATTCGTATGGGCCAAATCCCAATAGTGAACATTGATCGATAGGGGGATGTCGAGGATGGACTCGTACAGTTAGAGTAGTCTGCTTTAAATTTGTTGAAGGGGGTATTGCCTTGATTACACTAGACAATCTAAATAGATGGTGGGTGAGGTCAGATGCTATGCAATACGTGTGGTACCAAACTAGGTGTAAGGTTGCATAGGTTGCGAGCTCGTCATCGGTCCCTTGCTGTCAATGGGAAGGACAAATTTACACCTAATCGGATGATGCCGCCTACTAGGTTCGAATCAGTTAGATTATGCACTGCCACATTTGCTTGTTAGTTTTTTTGATAGGGCAAAGCTAGTTAACCTATGTAGATATTCCTTCAAAATATGGGCAGGGTGGTTAGTGGAGCTGTGTCCACATTATAGGAAGTAGACAAAGTAGAAAATCACTAAAGTGAATATGACCTAATGGAGGAAATGTCGTCGGTGTGCACCATAGGATTTCCTCAAGTTATACGGTGATCGTGAGATAGCAAGGCGATGGTTCCTAACGAGGTGATGAACAAGGGATACCAGTGAGGATGGTATTTAGGTCCATTAGGGGACCATGGGAGATATATATATATATAACCTATGGGATGTAGATGGGAACGATTTGTACATAGAGATGGAGTCGGAACGACTAATAATTTAATCAGACATAACATGTAATAGTGAGCAATCGGCATAAACTAGTGTTATTTAAAAGATGTATCATTTACCAGTCACCAGAACATTGTTCTGACCCCCACCTCATTATAACCTACAAGGTAGTTAGAAGGGCAGGTATTGGTGCTCGGTGCTGACAAGGACACTTTACTTTGGAAGTGTCAAATCTTGGTCGGTACTTATGTGGTCTATTATATTTTAATTATTCCGCTGCAAGTTATTTCATTAGAAATATGATATGCATTTTTTTATTTTATTTGGAGGATACCAAGCCATCGATTTTAGTGCACTTGGGTTTTCGGTTTAGCAAAATATTCAGGCCCACTGAAGTGTGGATTGTTATATTTGATATCAGAGCTTAGGTTGGTCGATCTTGAAAATTAGAAAACAATGGGTGAACGTATTTGTATTTTGTCTATATATGTTAAATCCTAATAATTCCAACTATAGAATAGATACTTATGGAAAAATCCCTGAAGCTGGAGAGTACATGACTCCTTAGTCAGGCCTTGATAGCCCGATGATTGTAGATCTTCATATGATTGTCGATTTATGATGTACAATAGGTCCATATTAAGGGAGAATAAGAATCAATATGTTATAGATAAAGGAAGATGGGGAAGTTCCTAAAGAAGGGTGTGAAATGGTAACTTAATTGGTAATTGATTTTCAATATTGAGAAAGGAACTAGCTAGTCAGTTCAAGGAAAGATGCTCTTGAGTGAATGGTTAGAAATCCACTTTAAGTCCAACCAAATGTAACGACCCGCTATTTTGGACTATTCGCATCCGCACATGTCAGACTTGAATAATTCAAAATACCTAATTGTTAATTTAAATTGGCAAAACTCAGAATATACAGTAAATAGATATAATTACAGATCACGGACACAGAGTAATAAATGCAGCGGAAATAAAAGAGGTAGTAGTTCATGAAGCTACTATATAAATGTATAAGTTACATCAGAGTTAAACCAGATACAACGGAAGAGTAATACGATACGTCAGATACAAATCAGAATACATCACTGGAATCAACTGAATATCTGAAAGCTGGATAGATAGCTAGATCTTCAAGCAAAGCTCCAACTTCAAAGGTGGGTCTCGAATACTGGTACACTCGGGCTGACCCGAGCGTAAAGCAAAACACAAAACACTCGAGTCAGGATTAACATTCTTATAACAATAAATCCAACTCAAGTGAAATAGCAACTGAAATACAAGTAACTCAAAGGATGTTTGGAATAACCATCCTTTAAGGATCCGTTAAACTATCTACTATGTAGTAGTGTACGATAAGTAGATAATGCCTATCAGTAATATAAAATATCAAAATAGTGTTAAGGCGTTACCATTATTCCCCTTAACACATTTTTTATAAGCGTTATAGACTATACAGCACTGTAAACTCCACCGTAAACTAGTGGGCTATTAGGGAGTACTCCATAGGTATAACACAAAACAAATCGTAGTGGTCGCGTATAAAGGGATCCAAGTATGATAAGGCACATGAGGCAATACCCAAGGTAGTGAAACTACCGTTTGCCTGATCCGGACCAGTGAGAACGCATCGCCGCAGCGATCGCAACACCGCGAAACAACACTCCCAAAATCAAGGGTGCACCAATCGACAACAAGTAATGAGTAGTTTTTCGAAGAAGTGTGTTCGCTCGAGGTAGCTAACCCCCCATTTGGCCCGGCACGGCTCCTGTTTTAGTCATTTCCAATTTGACACAAGTGTCAAGGCTATCCATTATCGTTCTCTTTCTTTAGTCATCACGTACATCATTCCAACCACTTCATTCTGGATCACACTCCGCGTATAGTTATTAAAGTGGTTTTCGGTTTAGACAGTGAGTATGTCCCTAACCGATTTCGGTCTCTTTAATAACTTTCGTAATTATTACACCGATTGGTCGTTTAATATATTTCAAAACCAAATCAAATTCAATTTCAAATAGAATTTGTAAATCAACATTTCATTTGTCTTTCTAAATCAATTTCCATAATTTACGTTTCAAAACTTCCACCTTCATAATTTCCAAATCTTATAATTCAATTTCAATTTTAACATAATTCAAATATTAATTCAAGTTCGTATATATAAGTCTCATTCCGAAATCATTTAAATTAATTCAATTTAACATTTAAATCAATTTAACTTCATTGATCGATTTTATTCAATATTCATTACGTAAATTTGTCATTCAAACAATTTCTATTAAATTTCCAATTCATTAAATCCATTATTTAAATTCAACTTCATTATATCAAAACTTACAAATTGAATTAAATTCATCAAATCAAATTCTTTAAATTTCAAGTCTTACATTAATTTCAATAAATCACATTTTATTTCTTGTTAAAGAAATTCAATTTCACTTATTTACTTACTTAAATAATTTTCCAAAACTTAATTAATAAAGAAACTCAATTTCAATTATTCAAGAAGTTCAATTCCACTTATTAAAGAATTCAATTTATTTAATTATTTAAATAATTCAATCTTATTTAATTACTTAATAATTTCAAAACTTAATTATTAAATAATTTCAAACTTAATTATTAATAATTCCAAATTTTAAAACAACGTTCATTCATCATCTACTATGTTAATATTTTGATTCAGATTATTAAATATTAACATTTCCTTCCATAAAAATTCAAATTCCAACTTCGTTTCAAAACATATTATTTATTCAAATAAAATCTTCATTTTATTTTAAAATCAAATCATTGACCAATCGGGTTTTATTTAATTCTCTATCCTAGGTCAAAGTTTAATTTGGGTATTTGTCATTTCAACCCGATTCCAATTCAATTCAAAATCAAAGCATAGCAAAGGGAACTTGCAGTGTGATAACTGGGATGGTGTCAAAGTAAATAAACAAGCAATAACAACAATCAATAACAATCCAATAATTAATTCAAATAATCCTGAAATAATCGTATTAATTCACATTGTTATTTGTGCAAATTAATATAATTATTTCTAAAATCTACACTATCATTTCATGTAGATTAAAGATTATTACACTAATAATTATACAGTTCTTCACTTGTCATTCATTATTCAAATTTCTATTACATAGATTATTCAACATACATTCAATGGTTCAAAGTATAGTTAACACTATTCTACGTGTCAATTTATTTAACATTTAAAGGGGTCATACTATACAAATTTAACTAATCAAATTCAACATTTAACTATTCTATATCGAGTTCAATTGCATACTATTTATCATTTTACATTAACAGTTTAACGTCCAATATAAACATCAACAATCAATCAATTATCAGCCAAACAGTATTATCATTGCATAAATAATTAACAGATAATTGTGTCAGATGTCATAGGTGAACTGATACAGGTAATAGCATATATAACAGTGTAATTAACAAACAGCAGCATATTTCAATTGTCGTTTCAATTGAAGTCAGATTTGATAAATAAAAGAACGTTAATCGTGAGTGATTGCTCACCTTCCGAGGCTAGAGATATAGACAATGAAGTTGAGTTACGAAATCCAGGCACGAACTACGAAGCAGAGCACGATGGAAACAAGTTCGACGAACATAGCTGATACGGGAATCAATGTAAACAAATTGAATCAGTTTTGATGTAAACCAAAGATATACATATTATTATTATTTCCTTGAAATCAAAATTTAATTTTAAGCAAATATTAAAATAATACGTATAGAATACAATCATTGTTTTAAATTGAACTCGTATATTAGGTAACAAAACAAGTAACTACAAGAATTTAAAATCAATGAACCAATACTTAGATACAAAGTTTATATTTTATTTATTTATTTTTTTAAATTTTAACAGTTCATGCCAAAATAAATCGGTATAACTTGTTTCTAAAAAAAATCATAAACAGACCCATATTATTATAAAACTAGTATAACTTATGCTCAAAATAAAGGTAAATATATGCAGACTAACCGACCAGTAAGGTATAAACGCACAAAATTATTATTATTTTGAAAACTTTGTAATTACAGATCATAAAATATACTATGTAAGCTGTAATGTATATATTAACTATGTAACTATATGAACACCTAACAAGCTTAGTTCTGCCATGCCTATATGTAAATAAGCCTTATATTAGAAAAGCTGATGAACAAACTACACTATTCCTTTACACAAACTACTTTAAACGCACTTAATTTAAACTGGAACACGTATATATATTTGTAATGTGACAGAATATAGCTTGAAACAAACCGTGCTTGGAGTATGCATATAAACCATATACGTAATAGACTTACAAATAATATGATGCATGTTGAATAGACCATATTAGAAATTTTACTTCAAATTTGTTACAAAACATGTATATATATACTGTACTTTATATATAGGTAGACCATCAAATATAGCTATAAAAAAATCTAGATCTATAAACTTTGAAATTCAACCACTGTATGAGCACAAACTATACTTTAAATGTATATGCATATATATTTTTAAATCTACATATTTATAATATAAACTGAAAGCAACTGATATAGTTATGCACTAATCACATAATATATATGCATTGTTTTAATTTTCACATAGGTATTTCCCACAATAAATATTAAAATAAACAACTACATATGACAAAATCTGTAGAAAACCGAACTGTAAACATTCATATTATAACTAAAATATAAAACAAAACTTGTTAAATAGGTATTTATACAAAACTTTCAACAAACTAACCTATATAAAGAAGAAGGAGACTGAGACTTGGCTAAAGATCATAGAGACATCGGGAGTGCGACACGCAGTCGACAAAGAAAGGAGCAAGGCCAATATGCTCGGTCGAGATGCAGTCGACTGAACCGAGGAGACGGACAGGGTTCGGGCAACGGTGGAGGTGTCGAGCTGAGACGATGAAGTCGGAGCAGGAAGTGGCGGCAGCAGGGGATGGACATGAGAAGGGTTGTATCGGCATTAGGTAGGAGGCGGAGTACGACAGGATGGGAAGGCGACGATGCAGATGTTATGGTGACGTGGGAAGAGGAGCTCGGGCAAAGCGGTTCGGCCTGCTGTGCTTGATTCGGGTCGTGATGGTTTTGGCGCTCGATCAGTCTGGGTTTGGAGAGGCTGAACGAGGTCATGCGGAGGTTGCCTCGGTGTGGAGGAGGCTTCAGGCACGTTTAGCAAATGTTCAATTTTCTTTTTAAAGAAGATAAACAATTAGAAAAATGACAGAGAAGAGATGGGCAAGTTGGATAAGAAAGAGTGTGAACAAGTAAATGCGAGCTGGCAAAGTTTATACTTCCCATAATATAAATGTCTTACCTAACGCATCGAATGGACGAGCATGAGCTATAAAAGCGTATTGCCGGTGGAAATAATGAGAGCCGCACGCGAATTCAGAAATTAATAAAAGTAAACAGCCGTTAGTTGGACAGGTAGGTAGATGGAAAGACAGAAGGGAAAATATTTCGAAATAGATACAAATACGGTTCAATGTTTTACAAATTTCGCCGTCCATCGGTCATCGAAACACATATACGAATATACTGTGGAGACCAGCACGACGAGACGATCAAAATGGTATATATATATCAGTGGTACAATCGAATTATAAAATTCAAATTTTCTAATAGCGGAAAATGCTAGAAAAACGCTGAAAAATAAAATCGACGGAGCCAAAGATGTCCGAATTTGGAAAAACGACAAACTGACATCTTGCTCAAAAGATGTTTTAGAATTTTTCTATGTAAAAATATTTAGATTTCGAAAGCATTTTATTTTCATCGCTTTTTAACTGATTAAATTGAAGTAAATTTATCACTACGCCATAGATTGCATACTGCAACACACAAGAAGTGATGCAGAAAGTGCCAAAAAATGTTGTTGTAGGCCAAAAACGAGCTAAGGCAACACTTTTTCGGTGTTGCATTTTGCCGCGTTGCCGCAGAGTCAAATGCAACATCTTTGCGACCCTAAGGCAACATCGGTTCAGTTGTTGCCATAGGTACATGTGGGGCCCACTAATTCTGTTAACCAACTTAACGGAACCGTTTTGTGGGGCCCATATTCATTAATCTATGGTAACACTTTTACCAATAAAATGGCAACACTTTTCCAGTTTATTACCACATTTAACATCACATACTGCAACATTATATTCTATCTATGGCAACACCTTCTGCAATTTTTATTTAATAAAATGCTATTGCACAGAATTTGATATTCAAATAGTAATTTATTTAAATAAATATTTTATTTCAACATTTGAAATAGTACAAATTCATGAGTCCATTATTTTACAGTTCAATAATGATATATAATACTGATATTCACATATACATATATTCCTCACTACATCACTCAGTTCACTCGTTACATATACAGTTTCATTTACAGACACATACTGACTCATATACTGAATCTTCATCTTCACTTGACTTGACCTTCATCTTCTGTCTTGTATTCCAGTTGTCCAGTCTTCTGTACCTGTCACGTACAAAGGAGAAGCCAAGTGCACAAAGTAGTACTCAACACAGCAAGCAACATAACACGTTTGAAAAATATATTTTTATTGGGTTAACGAGGGCACTAACTAAGGGCTATCACGTCCAAGTTTCATTCACATCTATTACTTTATAAATTTTCGCAAATCAAATTTTTAACTTACAAATCAATTTATATTGAATTCTTTAATTTTAAATATTCAACTTAAATTAAAATCAAATTTCCAAATATAAATTTTTATACGAATTTTCAATAAACAATTTGAAAGTGACAAAACAGTTCGATTTCAAATATTTATTTTAAATTTTACCAAGCGGCGATTTCTTTTAATTTTCTACCTAGGCCAAGTGGAAATTTATTTTAATTTCAAATTTGAGTATATATCATTTCAACCCATGCAGTTCATTATTATGGTCCAATACTGTGTCAATAAGGGAATTGTGTCGTGACAACATAATATGACTATATATGGAACAATGTAAACAACAGCAATGTCATATACTACGTGTTCATACATATGTCGTGTCTCCGTGTACAAGTGCATATCAAACAATCAATTATGTGCCCGTTAAATTATTTACAATCCAGCTGTCCCTAACATACACAACAGTTTCAAACTTGCATGTATATACCAAATGCATGCGCAAAATATACAGGAAGGCAATATGCAAAGAAAATCCAACAGACTATGGTACATTCAAGATTTTTTTTAGCCTGTCATTATACACTTTTATTGATTTAACTAGATATATAGTTGGAAACAATTTATAATATACAAATACCACCTATGCAACACACGCGAATTCAAGTATATATTTAGTGACAATGCGCAAATGTGTACTGCTATCATCCAAAATGTACATACAAATAAATATCACTTAAAGGTTTAACAAGTAAATATTTAGTGACACATCTAGCATATCAGTCTAAAATATACAGGTACCGTATATACAAAGCACTCTATTATTTGAGATAAGATAGTTTGTGTTGACTGCCCCTTTTATACATGCATATAGAAATTGACAGAGCCTTTATGCACTAGTTTATTATTTCGTTTAGACCTGATTTCATAGGACACCACATGCACAAACTTAGGCACAAACTTAGGCACAGTCACTTAACAATTTTATTCAGGTACCCTACTCTTTTATTTAACAACTGCAGATTCGACATATTTATATATACAGGGAGGGCATGCATAGAAAAACCCATTACCTAACTTTACATAGGAAATCAGTTAATTTGTATACCTATTCATTATTGCCCTTTTTTTTCTTCCATTTTATGCACAGGGAACCAACTTACATCGGCATAAAACTACCCAGCATTGATCTTAGCATCTCTAAATGTATCCATGTACATGCAACGCTAATAATTTTTATACATATTCTACTCAAACTTGCAAGCAACAAAACTTAGCATAGGAAAAACCAGCGTGTCAGTTTAGTTTCCAACATATGCGTAAATATATCTAGTATTCCTAGCACACAGACAACATGTGCATAAGAACTAACATGCACAGCAGTCCAAGTTTCTTTTTTTCTTTTTAGATGGAGACCAACATGTCAGATTAGGTTCCTGTCATCCAGTAAGTCACATAATTTAATTTAAACAAATGTCAAAATTTCCGGATCGTTACAATGGTGGTTAACCGCCGACCAACTAAACACTTGTTTGGTCATGGTTGTCTGCCAACCGCAATATTTTTTTTTTAACTGGTCGTTACAATGGAAGTGATCATTCTAATTGAAAATAAGAACAAACTGGGAAGAATGACAGTAAGTCAATCGACTAATTCATATTCACTGGTGATTGAAATAGGCTAAATTAGAACATGTTTTCTTCTGATTGAAAATCAGAATTTGCTAAGAAATATTGGCTCAAGGAGTAAGGACAGTCAACTTCCTAATGCGTATCATTGATTGTCCTCTATCTTTTTACCAGTGCCATGGAATTTTTTCCAAAGTGAGCACATTTTAGGAAATATTGATCCAACATACAATGTCAATCTAGTTATAAATCATTTAATTTATCATGATGACTTTTCGATAATGGCTAAAGTAAATGAAGCAGGTGCTTTAGCAATTAGCCAGAGCTTAAAAGAAGACCAAGCAAAATTAAAAGTAAACTCCAAAAAAAAAAGGTTTTTTCTTTTGCAAAGAGATAACTAATATAACACATATCCAACAACATTTTGATATACAAGTTGCATCCTTGCCAATTAAATACCTGGTGCCTGGTGTCCCTCTCTCTTATAATAAACTTAAATAATGGACTTTGAAAAATTAGTTGGTAGAATTAACCTGAAACTAGATACAAGGAGCAACAAATATTAAAACACTAGTGGTAGACTTGAACTCATAAAGTCTGCCAACTAATCCATCAACTAATTATTTTAGACTGAGTTCTCTTTGTGATAATTTCATGTTGCAGACTTGCCGTTATTATAGTGAAAAACGCATAAAATTCACCAGGCTTACTGTTACCTTTGTTGACGGAATACAAACTTCTATGTTACATTCATAAATCTGCTATGTGTCGTACGGTAACGATTATTTCTCTTCTTCTTATTTTTATATGAGCAGAAACGGTTTTCTAGACAAAACAAACAAAATTATTACATTAATAATGTTAAATGCCATCATTATAATTTGCTACATGCTGCTAAGAATATGAAAATTGAACTCTAGTTCCTGTCTAAGTTTACAATACCAATTATAAACCAAAAAATAAGGTCAACAGAAAACAATTTAACTTGTTTCGCTTGATGGACACAGGTTTTAAAATCCAACGGAATTCTAAATTAAACTAGTACCAAATTATCTTTATAAAAATTCTGGAGTTTCAAGTGTAGCATCTCTTATTTAAAATTTCAACCCAGCAAACATGGAATTCAAGTGCAAGTATCTGTTCTTATCAGTTTTTTTTTTCTACAACATAGTCACGCATAAGAGGTACGCGAACCCAAAAGAACCACAAAATCATCACGACTACTTCAACAAAACATCAAGCGGTATCGGTTCTTATCAGTTTAATTGTCCACAAATTAACATAATCAGGAATCGGAAAATCAACAGAGGGCTGAGAAACCCACGAAGCTATCGAACTAAACCAATTCAAATCAAGGCAGCAACCATATTCAATTAAATCCAAATTTAAACACTTGAAATTTAAGATCAATCGTGAGAAAATACTCACTTATGCGCGTAGTAGCAAGCGGCGTCGCGACTTGGGTAGCGAAGGTGCTTGCGCCTCCAACAGTGATGCTTTAAAGAAGACGACGACGAGTTGCCGAAGGTGGCTTTAACTTGGAACGGTGGCACGACGAATTAGAGAAGACGATTCAAATTTGGGGATTAGGCTTAGGGATTTGCTTTTTATCTCAGCTGATGGAAGTGAACTAGAAAGGAGTGGTCGCGAATTCATCAGCCCGCTTTCTTTTTTCAGCCCGCGCTCATTTTTTATAATATTTTTATAAGTCTATAGCTACTGCAACATATGTTGATATCTATACTAACATCCCGAAGCTAATGTTGTAATAGACCGTTGGATCGGTGATCCATTTTAACAATCGGATTAAATGTAGACCGTTGGATCGTATTCACGCGGATTGCTAATTTTATTAATTTTTTAATTTGAATACATCTATAGCTACTGCAACATCTTGTTGATACCTATGCTAACACCTTGAAGCGAGTGTTATAATAGACAATAATCAGCATATCTATCGTTACATTGTAGCTAGCAACACCTTGTATTTTCGTTGCGATAGGTCATCTATGGCGTAGTGTATGCACGAAATAAACTTCCATATTTTCGGACGAAAATTTACCAGTTGCTATGTTTAACTAGACGCATTCCAAATATCAAATTTATATCTCAAAATTTTATCGTTTAAAGTTTCACCAAATTTAAATTAATAACGTTATTAAAAACCGGTTAAATATACGGGTTGTTACACCAAATATTAAGAATTTGTAAAGAATTGAGAAAAAGTATAAATTGTATACTTAAAAATAAATTTTAATGAAATGATTGAAAAGGTAAATATTGGATATTGGAAAGTATTTATATAATAAAAGTATGGTGGGATTATATATATATATGTGTGTGTGTGTGTACATATGTATGTATATATATATACATAGATATATAAATATATATAGTTAAATTAAAAAGTTTCCATAGAATTAGTTTTATAAAAACCAAATGTTGAAAATTATAGAGTGTATATAGCTCGCTAGTTTCTTTAGAACAAAAGAGAAATGTAAATATAAAGTTCTAGTAGAAATGAAAATTTGTTAAAGTCTAAATTTCAGTAAAGGAAATTTTATGGAAAGCTATTTTCTTTTGAAAAGAAATAGTATAGCAATATAGCTCATGGATTTTTCCATGTAACAAAAACTTTTACATTATAAAGTGAAATTCTAGGGGTGGACAATAGGAAGTGTTACAAGTTTGGAATATGGGGAATGATATGAGAAGCCCCAAATTAAGAGAACAAGTTGGAATAAGTGCGGTTTAGGTAGAGGAGTTGAATTGTAGAAAGTTATGAAATATAAATAGAAACGAGATTTGATTTATTTTAATTAGGATGGGATTTGACATATTTTAATTCATTGTAGTGAAAAATGATAACAATATAAGTTTTTATGAATCAGTCAAGTTACAAATAAAGGTGCATTGTTTGAAATCGCAAGGAATGTAAATGTAAGGAAAGAGACGTATAAAATATGAGAAATCCTATATTTTGCATTGTCTATTTCAATGAAAAAATAAAGTATAATTTCTTATAATTTCACATAATACACGAATTCTCTTTTAAGCAATCCATAGAGAATTATAGTGTTAACAATTTCTTTTGAAGGGGAAAGTAGTTACAATGCATTAAAGTATAGGACCCTTAAGCATAATACAAAGAAGTGTAGTAATTTGAAATTTCGTAGGAGATCATAAAAAGTAATTATGTTAAGTAATTAAATTTATAGCAACATAGGAAATTAAATGCATAACAAAGGAAAAATAGACATTTTCCATTGTTGTCCATATTTGTTGAAAGTATCTTTTAAAGGTCCCCCTAATATGGTAATAAAGAATCCACCAAGGATTAGAAGTGGAGATAAATACGAGTGATAAGAAAATGATAGAATAAGATTTGTTTTTATCTACCCAGTTTTATTGTTTAAAAAATTACAAAAGATGTTTTGGAAAAACTGCAAAGTGCATTTTTAGAAAAAAAATGGTTTGGTGTAAAGAATAAGTTTTTAAGAAAAAAACTGAATAAATAGTTTGAAATAAAAGAGAAAGAAGTTGAAAGGGTCTTTAAAAGGAAAAGTTGATTTAAAGGAATAGAAACTTCTTAAAAATTAATTTTGCCAACTATTACTATTATCGCCTTCGTCGAAGATGTTCAAAGAAACAGTGCCAAAGAATAGCGACGTTACACAAAATCCATTAGCCTTGATAAAGCCCAAAATAATGAAGTGTGAATGTCATCTTCCATAAATCATGATGATTGCTGAATAACATTATGATTGACGTCGAGAGTCATGATAAAGCAATCTCTTATCAACATCGACATTACCAACATTCATTCTTAACACCATATGTGTTCGATCAATTGAAAGTTTCGCCCATAGAATCGCATTGTAAGGGAAACTACAAATCATAAATATCAACGAGGAACAATACTGCCATGGTGTCGACTCTCTTGGAAGACTCCATATATCTACATGCGCGATGTTGATGGCTGTCATTGGTAATATCCACAGGCATTATCAATGCTGCATTCCCTTAACCACTGAGCATTGGCATCAAGGATCATCTATATCATTGTTGTTATGTATCTATGACACTCTTTAATAAAGGTTAATGGACCCAACCATAAATCAGGAGGATCTCAAGATATGGAGTCACCGTCACCAATAATCATTAACTATGCCAAGAATCATCGATATATTCTAAAGAGTTATTAAAGCCGCATCTTACTAACATCGCTCGTCATCAATGCTAATATGTGGTTATGATAAGAGTCAATGAACAAAGAGGAAATTGCCAATTCCGAGTTTAATGACAGTGAATATCGGCACTATTGAACCTATGTCGAAGCCTAGCTATTTGTACGTGACAATGTCGACATTGATGTTCAGTGTAACAACCCGCGTATTTATCGATTTGATATTTAAATATTTTATCGTTAATCAGATTTTGGTCCGAAAAGCTACTTTTTGCATACGGTCAAATTAGGACTCGAGACCACCCCCATTGAGTTCAAAATGACGTTTGCGATCTTTTTGAGTATAAACTTTAATATGTTTGGAGATAGTGGAATTTTCGCCACTTTTTAGCTTAAGGCTTTGTTTTGGGCTGAACCACTTACTAACTCAGCCCAACCCCCTCCTTCTCTTCATACTTCATTTCTAATTGCTTAAACTTTGAAGCTTCATCAAAAATGGAGGAGGGAATGAGAAATTAAAACTCCAAGCTCAAATTCAATTGTAATCCATCATTCAACTCCAAATTCACGAAGAAGACATTGGATTCAAGCTTCTTGTGTTGAGATTGAAGAGGGATTGATTCTTGTTTGCTTTAGGCTTCATCTTCATTGATTTTTGGTGCAAAGGTGAGATTTTTATCTCACATTCTTGCCTATAACTGTCATTGGACTGTTGGGAATGATTCCCTATCACTATTTTGTGTGCATTTGCATTTGGTTTGGATTGAATTGGTGGAAAACCCAAAATTTTCGAGTTGTTAGCATTTTCCTACAGTTAGGTCGTTCTGCCTTGCTAGCTCGTTCGCATGAAAAGGTCTCGGCCTGCAAATTGCTCGTTCTGGGCTTAGGTCGCTCGCCTGCATTTAGCTCGTTTTCCCTAGGTCGTAGGTCGCTAGGTCGTAGGTCGCTTGACCTTAGGTTCCTCGGCCTAGTCTCCTTTAGGTCGGCCTGAAGTTAGGTCGTTCGAGAATGTTAAGTCGCTCGCGTGCTTAGGTCGTTCCCCTTTAGGTCGTTGGACCTTAAACCGTTCGCATGTGGTAGGTCGTTCGGCATTAGGTCGTAACCCTTAGGTCGCTCGGCAATGGCTCGTTCCACACTAGGTCGCATGCTAGGCCTGTTCAACCATTTAGGTCGTTCACGTTAAGTCGCTCGGCCACACTGAGTCGCTTGGGTCGATAGGTCGCTCAGTCTTTACCCCTTTGGTCGCGTGCTTTGGTCGCTCACCCCCTAAGTCGCAACCCACTAGGTCGTTTGACCTGTTCTCTCTTAGGTCGCCTGGCCTTATTTTCTTTAGGTCGCCTGACCCCTTAAATTGCTCGACCACTTGGTCGTAGTAAGTTAGGTTGCACGGCCTTGTTAAGACGTTAGGTCGCTCGCCTTTTTATGTTTAGGTCGCTCGGCATGCTTGGCTGCACCATCTACTTCTACTTTAATGGTTTTGGAACTGATTTCCTTGGATTTCCTTCACGTCTTCGAATGTGAATTTTTGTGACTGATTGTTTCTGCAATCGTTTTGTGACTTGTCACTTTAAAAATATAATGGTTTCAATACTAGTAGTAAATATCAAAACTCTTTCATCAAAATTATTTCAACTCTATTTTATTACAAAGCTCTTTTTCCTAAACCGTTTTCCAATCTATTAATATATACAAGCCTTTACTTCACTCGGATGAGAAATCTAATTAAACGGCTTAGCAAAACAGGTGGTATGAAACGCTTGCGTTTACTTCGCCGGTTAATTCTTGAACTTGTTCGACTGAACCTTTTTGTGGCAATTTTCTAGTGAAGATCTACAGTTTGTTCGTAAATATTTAAGTTAAGCAAGTGGTTATGGGACATGAAGCTAAACTCATATATTTACTAGCTTGGAGTGATTGACACTTCTTTATGATCATGACGATCATTTTTGTGATTTAGACTAGCGATTGAGCGATGTCTCTTTGTCTGCAAGGGAGACTAGACCCCGCTTATGTGATGTTTCTACTCACATATATGGGGTAGCGCCCCATGGTCTTCGGGCCGTTCGTGTGTCAAAGGTCTTCGGGCCATTCGTGTGTTCGAAAAAATTATATGGTTAGCTTCCATGAGATAGCTTCTCGTTCGTGTGATAGGCCTTCCCCTTTTTGTGATTTCTGGATTTCGTGTGTTGATTTCTGGAATTTGTTCTGGATTTCGTGTGTTGATTTCTGGAATTTGTGCTTCACCAATTTTCGTGATTTTCATTGATATGTTTTATCAATTTTTGTGCATTGGTGAATTCGTGTGTCATTACCCTTTTGTGGATTTGGATCTTTGAGAAGATTCTTATGATATTGATTAATCTCTTGATGATTATCATTTACATACTTATAGTAGTATGCCATTATGGTTATTATATGTTTATGCCATATCTCTTATTCTATATCATGTCATCTGATATTTATAGCTAGACTAATCCGTTTATTATTTTCTTATGAAATAATACTCGGGTCAGACCGAGATGTTACAGGTGCTTCTGCTTGATTTCTCTCCAAGGATCTATTACTCTGACTTTTGGCAAACTACTTAGATTAGTAGTTTTTGTTGTATACATTTGAGGTACCGACTCATAGATGTATTCTTTTGTGTAGCACATGTTGCTATACTTTTGTATTATCGTGGATCTTTCTGACCACTACTCTGATGTACACTTTCATGTGTTATTTATTCATATCTTTTTCCGCCTTTGTGATATGGATGTCTGTGACTGATTTATGTTATATTTACTTCTATGTTTGTTTCCGAAGATTATATATAGCCACTGTGTGATAGCTTTGAGTTTGTATCGGTATGTCGGATTTCCTCCTTAAATGATATGCATTCTATACTATCTGACATATCGGTGCTCGCACAAAGAAGTTACATGGATGGTCGCTCCTCAACAGCCTTATTCTCCGTGCTAATAGACAGCACTACACCGTAGTGTTCTTGGTTAGCGTGGGTATTGAGGTGGGGCGTGACAGCTTGGTATCAGAGCCAAACTTCGGAACAATGTAGAATAACTTAACAAGGATCATCGTCCTAAGTCCAACTTAGGAGTCGTGCCTTAGGATTTAAGTCGAGTCTTCGAACCGACTCATCCTATTTCCTTTTATGTATCCTTGTTTTATCTATCAAGATTTGCTTGATATTTATTTGGAGAATAACTTTTCTTCTTTTCTCTTCCTTAAAGAAGAGAATGTCTAGACCAGGCCGTCCCAGAGCTGGACCATCTACTGTTACTCCCCAGGATGGAGTTCAGCTGGTCCTAATCAGGAACCTACTCATCCTAAGTCTGGATTTACACGCTTGTGCCACGATTATACCAACTTGGGTGGGAAACCGTTCAAAGGTTCCGAAACTATTATTGAAGTCCAGGCTTGGTTAAGAACATGCGATTGAATCTTTTCTCGCATGAATCTTATCGATCTTCACCGTGTTCAGGTGGCCTCCAATATGCTCCAAGAGAGAGCATTGGATTGGTACGAACTTCTTATTTCTGAAATTAATGAAGCGGATCTCACCTGGGAGCAATTCCGGGAACGCTTTGAATTAAAATTCGTACCAGAAGCAGAGAAAGTGACATTGGCTCGACGTTTCATAGACCTTGTTCAAGATGAATCCTCTGTGACAGATTATGTCGCATCCTTCAAGTTACTGCCTAAATATGGGGTTGAATACATCAACACCCCATTGAAGAAGAATCAAAGATTTGTCTATGGCTTAAACAAGAATCTCAAAAAGCCATTACTTCTAAAATTAGAAGTTTCTTTCGATCAACTCATTGATATCGCTCTTCGTCTTGAAGAGGCGGATCGGGAAAGTGATGTTGAAGTGGTGGGTGCCAAACCAAACTTCAACAACAAGAAAAGGCCAAACAAACCCAAAGGCCCTTATCCCAATAAGAAAGGTAAACAAGCAACTCCTACTGCAAAGACTTTTTCCTCTAGTGATGGGAAATGCTACAACTGTGGTTCTAGGGACCATTTTGCGAACAAGTGTTCAAAGCCCCGTTCTTGTCGCTATTGCAAAAGTCCGGATCATTATATGCATCTATGCCCTAAGCTTCCAACCAAGAAGGAGTGAAAGTTAAACGTTGCTCAAGCCCCTGGCAACACATCTCGCGGTCAAGGTATGTCTCATTCTGTCCTTGATGGCATTATTATATTTCATAATCAACCTATTAGAGTTCTCTTTGATACGGGTGCATCCCATTCTTTTATATCAAAGGAACTTGTCGATACTTTTTCCTTAAGTGTTGTTGCTTTAATGACTTCTTTAAGAATTGCGAATCTGGTTGGTGGATCCGCAACTCTTAGTTTGCTTTGTAAAGATGTGGAGATTATTTTATGTGATTTTCCTTTCCTAGCCGATTTGCATGTCATGCGTTATTTAGGCTTTGGAATGATTTTGGGTATGGATTGGCTCAACCGTTATGAAGCTCATATCCTATGTACTGAGCGGACTATTTATCTCCGACATCCACAATCTGTAAAGTAGATTTCTATTATTCTTAAAGATTCGGATCCCACTTTGGCTGCATCGTTATATTCTTTAAATCCTCATGATGATGATAATGATGACGAGGAGGATGTCATTTCTCGTATTCACGTCGTTCGGGAATTTTCCGACGTATTTGAGCCCGTTTTAGGATTACCACCTAAGCGAGCAATTGAGTTCAGAATTAATCTTACACCTGGAGCTCAACCTATTACTCGTCCTCCTTATCGCATGTCCAATAAGGAGAATGAAGAGATGCACAAACAATTATCCGAATTGGAGACGAAGCAATTTATCCGCTCTAGTTCCTCACCTTGGGGAGCTTTAGCATTTTTCGTGAAGAAATCCGAAGGTACGTTTAGGCTTTGCGTCGACTACCGCAAGCTTAATGATCTAACTATTAAGAATAAATATCCTTTGCCTCGGATTGATGATCTATTCGATCAGCTTAGTGGTGCTAGAGTCTTTTCACAATTGGACTTGGCTACGGGTTTCCATCAGCTTCGTATTGCAGAGGATAGTATTCCTTTGACTTCATTCCGTACACGTTATGGATCTTATGAATGGCTAGTTATGCCATTTGGTTTAACGAATGCTCTGGCTTATTTTGTTGACCTTACAAATCGAGTTTTCAAAGATTTCCTCGATCGGTTTGTTCTCATCTTTATTGATGATATTCTTGTGTATTCTAAAACCGAGGAGGAACATGAAAAGCATCTTCGGATTATATTGGAAACTCTTAGGAGCAATCAATTAAAAGCAAAATTTTCTAAATGCCACTTTTGGCAATCTAATGTGAAGTTTCTCGGTCATATTATTTCCGAAAATGGAATATCAATGGATCCTTCAAAGATTAAAGCGATTCAAAATTGGAAGAGACCGGAGAGTGTAACGGAAAACCGTAGCTTCCTTGGATTGGCGGGTTATTACCGTCCTTTCATTAAGGACTTTTCTAAAATTGTCGTTCCTCTTACTGGCTTAACAAAGAAAGGTGTTAAATACATTTGGTCGGACAAATGTGAAACTTCTTTTCAGAAATTAAAAGAACTCCTTTCTGATGCTCCTATTCTTGTCATTCCCGAAGGGAATCAAGATTTTGTTGTTTATACCGATGCTAGTCGCGTTGGTTTGGGTGCCGTTCTTATGCAAAAAGAACGTATTATTGCTTATGCTTCTAGGCAATTGAAGCCGGCTGAGACTAGATATGCCACACATGATTTAGAGCTCGTGGCTATCGTTTTCGCCCTTCGAATTTGGCGACATTATCTTTTGGGAGAGAAATTTATACTTTATACTGATCATAAGTCTTTGAAATATTTATTTTCTCAAAAGGAACTTAATTTGCGTCAACAGCGTTGGCTCGAATTCCTTGCCTCTTATGATCTTGATATTCTTTATACTCCCGGAAAGGGAAATCGAGTTGCCGATGCACTTAGTCGCAAGCAACAAGCGGTTGTTTCCATGATGATATCCGAATGGAACGATCTCGAAGTTTTATCCACTTGTGAAATTCGAGATCGTGTTTCCGATTTATGTTCGTCTCTTGTTTTATATAGCCTTGAGGCTCATCCTTCTCTTTTAGACCGCATTCTTGAAGCTCAAAGGCTAGATCCCGAATTGGCTCTTCTTGGCCAAACTATTAAGGATAAAGTTGATATTGAAGGTTTGAAAGACTTAGATATTGATTCACGTGGCGGCATTCGAAAATTTGGTAGACTTATTGTACCAAATATTAGTGATCTTCGAAAAGTTATTCTAGAAGATTCCCATCGTTCCAAATATTCCATTCATCCCGGTAGTAGTAAAATGTACGCGGATATGAAACGACTTTATTACTGGGAGGGAATGAAATCAGATATTGCTAACTTTGTTAAGTGTTGCATGACTTGCCAACTTGTCAAGGCTGAACATCAAAGGCCCAGTGGGTTATTGCAACCATTGGAAATTCCAATTTGGAAGTGGGATCAAATTTCCATGGATTTTATTGATGGCCTTCCCCGTTCTCGTTCGGGTCATGATAGTTTATGGGTGATCGTTGATAGACTTACTAAATCTGCCCATTTTATTCCTGTTCGGTCGAACCGAACCATTCCTCTTCTGGCCAAACTCTTTATCAAAGAAATTGTTAAATTACATGGAGTTCCTTCTTCCATTGTTAGTGATCGTGATCCATTATTTACTAGTGGATTCTGGAAGAGTCTTCAAAAAGCTTTGGGAACGAAGCTTACTTTTAGCACCGCTTATCACCCCCAGTCCGATGGACAAACGGAGCGTGTGAATCAAACACTTGAAGATCTTCTTCGTTCTTGTGTGCTTGATTTCGGTGGAAGTTGGGAAGATCATATTTCTCTCGTTGAGTTTTCCTATAATAACAGCTTCCAATCTAGTATTGGTATGGCACCTTTCGAGGCACTCTATGGAAGGCCATGCCGATCTCCTTCTTGTTGGCTTGAGGCCGGTGAGAAGCTGGTTTTAGGTCCAGATTTTATTTGTGATTCCACAGAAAAGATTGAACTTATTCGACATAGGATGAAAGAAGCCCAAAGTAGAAAAACCCTATGCCGATAACCGAAGAACAAAATTAGAATTTTCTGTGGGAGATCTTGTATTTATTCGTGTTTCACCTATGAAGGGTGTGGTACGTTTCAGTCGATCGGGAAAGTTAGCGCCTCGATATATTGGGCCATTTCCTATCACTGAACGTATTGGTTCCATGGCTTATCGCCTTTCATTACCGGCTAAGTTTTCTGCCATGCATGACGTGTTTCACGTTTCTCAGTTACGGAAGTGCCTTCGGGATTCCGATTCTATTCTTGAGCCCGGTGTTGTGGAAGAGATTGAAGTTTCGCCTAATTTAACTTATGAGCAGCATCCTATTCGAATTATTGCTTCGGAGGTCAAACGACTTCGAAGTAAAGAAGTTCCGCTTGTTAAAGTTCAATGGTCCTCAAATCCTAAGGATTGCTCTTGGGAATCTAGAGAATTCATCGAGCGTACATATCCGGACTTACTTTCTCATGCTCTTTAAGGTGAACTTCTTATTTCAAATTTCTTTTTGTGTTAATGTGCTTTTATGGTTGTTACTTTTTATTTCCATCTTATATATTGCGAGGACGCAATTTCTTTAAGGAGGGGAGTCTGTAACAACCCGCGTATTTATCGATTTGATATTTAAATATTTTATCGTTAATCGGATTTTGGTCCGAAAAGCTATCTTTTGCATACGGTCAAATTAGGACTCGAAACCACCCCCATTGAGTTCAAAATGACGTTTGCGATCTTTTTGAGTATAAACTTTAATATGTTTGGAGATAGTGGAATTTTCGCCACTTTTTAGCTTAAGGCTTTGTTTTGGGCTGAACCACTTACTAACTCAGCCCAACCCCCTCCTTCTCTTCATACTTCATTTCTAATTGCTTAAACTTTGAAGCTTCATCAAAAATGGAGGAGGGAATGAGAAATTAAAAGTCCAAGCTCAAATTCAATTGTAATCCATCATTCAACTCCAAATTCACGAAGAAGACATTGGATTCAAGCTTCTTGTGTTGAGATTGAAGAGGGATTGATTCTTGTTTTGCTTTAGGCTTCATCTTCATTGATTTTTGGTGCAAAGGTGAGATTTTTATCTCACATTCTTGCCTATAACTGTCATTGGACTGTTGGGAATGATTCCCTATCACTATTTTGTGTGCATTTGCATTTGGTTTGGATTGAATTGGTGGAAAACCCAAAATTTTCGAGTTGTTAGCATTTTCCTACAGTTAGGTCGTTCTGCCTTGCTAGCTCGTTCGCGTGGAAACGTCTCGGCCTGCAAATTGCTCGTTCTGGGCTTAGGTCGCTCGCCTGCATTTAGCTCGTTTTCCCTAGGTCGTAGGTCGCTAGGTCGTAGGTCGCTTGACCTTAGGTTCCTCGGCCTAGTCTCCTTTAGGTCGGCCTGAAGTTAGGTCGTTCGAGAATGTTAAGTCGCTCGCGTGCTTAGGTCGTTCCCCTTTAGGTCGTTGGGCCTTAAACCGTTCGCATGTGGTAGGTCGTTCGGCATTAGGTCGTAACCCTTAGGTCGCTCGGCAATGGCTCGTTCCACACTAGGTCGCATGCTGGGCCTGTTCAACCATTTAGGTCGTTCACGTTAAGTCGCTCGGCCACACTGAGTCGCTTGGGTCGATAGGTCACTCAGCCTTTACCCCTTTGGTCGCGTGCTTAGGTCGCTCACCCCCTAAGTCGCAACCCACTAGGTCGTTTGACTTGTTCTCTCATAGGTCGCCTGGCCTTATTTTCTTTAGGTCGCCTGACCCCTTAAATTGCTCGACCACTTGGTCGTAGTAAGTTAGGTCGCACGGCCTTGTTAAGACGTTAAGTCGCTCGCCTTTTTATGTTTAGGTCGCTCGGCATGCTTGGCCGCACCATCTACTTCTACTTTGATGGTTTTGGAACTGATTTCCTTGGATTTCCTTCATGTCTTCGAATGTGAATTTTTGTGACTGATTGTTTCTGCAATCGTTTTGTGACTTGTCACTTTAAAAATATAAAGGTTTCAATACTAGTTGTAAATATCAACTCTTTCATCAAAACGATTTCAACTCTATTTTATTACAAAGCTCTTTTTCCTAAACCGTTTTCCAATCTATTAATATATACAAGCCTTTACTTCACTCGGATGAGAAATCTAATTAAATGGCTTAGCAAAATAGGTGGTATGAAACACTTGCGTTTACTTCGCCGGTTAATTCTTGGACTTGTTCGACTGAACCTTTTTGTGACAATTTTCTAGTGAAGATCTACAGTTTGTTCGTAAATATTTAAGTTAAGCAAGTGGTTATGGGACATGAAGCTAAACTCATATATTTACTAGCTTGGAGTGATTGACACTTCTTTATGATCATGACGATCATTTTTGTGATTTAGACTAGCGATTGAGCGATGTCTCTTTGTCTGCGAGGGAGACTAGACCCCGCTTGTGTGATGTTTCTACTCACATATATGGGGTAGCGCCCCATGGTCTTCGGGCCGTTCGTGTGTCAAAGGTCTTCGGGCCATTCGTGTGTTCGAAAAAATTTTATGGTTAGCTTCCATGAGATAGCTTCTCGTTCGTGTGATATGTCTTCCCCCTTTTTGTGATTTCTGGATTTCGTGTGTTGATTTCTGGAATTTGTTCTGGATTTCGTGTGTTGATTTCTAGAATTTGTGCTTCACCAATTTTCGTGATTTTCATTGATATGTTTTATCAATTTTTGTGCATTGGTGAATTCGTGTGTCATTACCCTTTTGTGGATTTGGATCTTTGAGAAGATTCTTGTGATATTGATTAATCTCTTGATGATTATCATTTACATACTTATAGTAGTATGCCATTATGGTTATTATATGTTTATGCCATATCTCTTATTCTATATCATGTCATCTGATATTTATAGCTAGACTGATCCGTTTATTATTTTCTTATGAAATAATACTCGGGTCAGACCGAGATGTTACAGGTGCTTCTGCTTGACTTCTCTCCAGGGATCTATTACTCTGACTTTTGGCAAACTACTTAGATTAGTAGTTTTTGTTGTATACATTTGAGGTACCGACTCATAGAGGTATTCTTTTGTGTAGCACATGTTGCTATTCTTTTGTATTATCGTGGATGTTTCTAACCACTACTCTGATGAACACTTTCATGTGTTATTTATTCATATCTTTTTCCGCCTTTGTGATATGGATGTCTGTGACTGATTTATGTTATGTTTACTTCTATGTTTGTTTCCGAAGATTATATATAGCCACTGTGTGATAGCTTTGAGTTTGTATCAGTATGTCGGATTTCCTCCTTAAATGATATGCATTCTATACTATCTGACATATCGGTGCTCGCACAAAGAAGTTACATGGATGGTCGCTCCTCAACAGCCTTATTCTCTGTGCTAATTGACAGCACTACACCGTAGTGTTCTTGGTTAGCATGGGTATTGAGGTGGGGTGTGATAGCTTGGTATTAGAGCCAAACTTCGGAACAATGTAGAATAACTTAACAAGGATCATCGTCCTAAGTCCAACTTAGGAGTCGTGCCTTAGGATTTAAGTCGAGTCTTCGAACCGACTCATCCTATTTCCTTTTATGTATCCTTGTTTTATCTATCAAGATTTGCTTGATATTTATTTGGAGAATAACTTTTCTTCTTTTCTCTTCCTTAAAGAAGAGAATGTCTAGACCAGGCCGTCCTAGAGCTGGACCATCTACTGTTACTCCCCAGGATGGAGTTTTTATGACTGCTCAACAGCTTCTTGATTTAGTAAAGAATGCTCAAGCAGCTGGTCCTAATCAGGAACCTACTCATCCTAAGTCTGGATTTACACGCTTGTGCAACGATTATACCAACTTGGGCGGGAAACCGTTCAAAGGTTCCGAAACTATTATTGAAGTCCAGGCTTGGTTAAGAACATGCGATTGAATCTTTTCTCGCATGAATCTTATCGATCTTCACCGTGTTCAGGTGGCCTCCAGTATGCTCCAAGAGAGAGCATTGGATTGGTACGAACTTCTTATTTCTGAAATTAATGAAGCAGATATCACCTGGGAGCAATTCCGGGAACGCTTCGAATTAAAATTCATACCAGAAGCAGAGAAAGTGACATTGGCTCGACGTTTCATAGACCTTGTTCAAGATGAATCCTCTGTGATAGATTATGTCGCATCCTTCGAGTCACTGTCTAAATATGGGGTTGAATACATCAACACCCCATTGAAGAAGAATCAAAGATTTGTCTATGGCTTAAACAAGAATCTCAAAAAGCCATTACTTCTAAAATTATAAGTTTCTTTCGATCAACTCATTGATATCGCTCTTCGTCTTGAAGAGGCGGATCGGGAAAGTGATGTTGAAGTGGTGGGTGCCAAACCAAACTTCAACAACAAGAAAAGGCCAAACAAACCCAAAGGCCCTTATCCCAATAAGAAAGGTAAACAAGCAACTCCTACTGCAAAGACTTTTTCCTCTAGTGATGGGAAATGCTACAACTGTGGTTCTAGGGACCATTTTGCGAACAAGTGTTCAAAGCCCCGTTCTTGTCGCTATTGCAAAAGTCCGGATCATTATATGCATCTATGCCCTAAGCTTCCAACCAAGAAGGAGGGAAAGTTAAACGTTGCTCAAGCCCCTGGCAACACATCTCGCGGTCAAGGTATGTCTCATTCTGTCCTTGATGGCATTATTATATTTCATAATCAACCTATTAGAGTTCTCTTTGATACGGGTGCATCCCATTCTTTTATATCAAAGGAACTTGTCGATACTTTTTCCTTAAGTGTTGTTGCTTTAATGACTTCTTTAAGAATTGCGAATCCGGTTGATGGATCCGCAACTCTTAGTTTGCTTTGTAAAGATGTGGAGATTATTTTGTGTGATTTTCCTTTCCTAGCCGATTTGCATGTCATGCGTTATTTAGGCTTTGGAATGATTTTGGGTATGGATTGGTTCAACCATTATGAAGCTCATATCCGATGTACTAAGCGGACTATTTATCTCCGACATCCACAATCTGTAAAGCAGATTTCTATTATTCTTAAAGATTCGGATCCTACTTTGGCTACATCGTTATATTCTTTAAATCCTCATGATGATGATAATGATGACGAGGAGGATGTCATTTCTCCTATTCACGTCGTTCAGGAATTTTTCGACGTATTTGAGCCCGTTTTAGGATTACCACCTAAGCGAGCAATTGAGTTCAGAATTAATCTTACACCTGGAGCTCAACCTATTACTCGTCCTCCTTATCGCATGTCCAATAAGGAGAATGAAGAGATGCGCAAAAAATTATCCGAATTGGAGACGAAGCAATTTATCCGCTCTAGATCCTCACCTTGGGGAGCTTCAGCAATTTTCGTGAAGAAATCCGATGGTACGTTTAGGCTTTGCGTCGACTACCGCAAGCTTAATGATCTAACTATTAAGAATAAATATCCTTTGCCTCGGATTGATGATCTATTCGATCAGCTTAGTGGTGCTAGAGTCTTTTCACAATTGGACTTGGCTACCGGTTTCCATCAGCTTCGTATTGCAGAGGATAGTATTCCTTTGACTTCATTCCGTACACGTTATGGATCTTATGAATGGCTAGTTATGCCATTTGGTTTAACGAATGCTCCGGCTTATTTTGTTGACCTTACGAATCGAGTTTTCAAAGATTTCCTCGATCGGTTTGTTCTCATCTTTATTGATGATATTCTTGTGTATTCTAAAACCGAGGAGGAACATGAAAAGCATCTTCGGATTATATTGGAAACTCTTAGGAGCAATCAATTAAAAGCAAAATTTTCTAAATGCCACTTTTGGCAATCTAATGTGAAGTTTCTCGGTCATATTATTTCCGAATCCGGAATATCAGTGGATCCTTCAAAGATTAAAGCGATTCAAAATTGGAAGAGACCGGAGAGTGTAACGGAAAATCGTAGCTTCCTTGGATTGGCAGGTTATTACCGTCGTTTCATTAAGGACTTTTCTACAATTGCCGTTCCTCTTACTGGCTTAACAAAGAAAGGTGTTAAATACATTTGGTCGGACAAATGTGAAACTTCTTTTCAGAAATTAAAAGAACTCCTTTCTGATGCTCCTATTCTTGTCATTCCCGAAGGGAATCAAGATTTTGTTGTTTATACCGATGCTAGTCGCGTTGGTTTGGGTGCCGTTCTTATGCAAAAAGAACGTGTTATTGCTTATGCTTCTAGGCAATTGAAGCCGGCTGAGACTAGATATGCCACACATGATTTAGAGCTCGTGGCTATCGTTTTCGCCCTTTGAATTTGGCGACATTATCTTTTGGGAGAGAAATTTATACTTTATACTGATCATAAGTCTTTGAAATATTTATTTTCTCAAAAAGAACTTAATTTGCGTCAACAGCGTTGGCTCGAATTCCTTGCCTCTTATGATCTTGATATTCTTTATACTCCCGGAAAGGGAAATCGAGTTGCCGATGCACTTAGTCGCAAGCAACAAGCGGTTGTTTCCATGATGATATCCGAATGGAACGATCTCGAAGTTTTATCCACTTGTGAAATTCGAGATCGTGTTTCCGATTTATGTTCATCTCTTGTTTTATGTAGCCTTGAGGCTCATCCTTCTATTTTAGACCGCATTCTTGAAGCTCAAAGGCTAGATCCCGAATTGGCTCTTCTTGGCCAAAATATTAAGGATAAAGTTGATATTGAAGGTTTGAAAGACTTAGATATCGATTCACGTGGCGGCATTCGAAAATTTGGTAGACTTATTGTACCAAATATTAGTGATCTTCGAAAAGATATTCTAGAAGATTCCCATCGTTCTAAATATTCCATTCATCCCGGTAGTAGTAAAATGTACGCGGATATGAAACGACTTTATTACTGGGAGGGAATGAAATCAGATATTGCTAACTTTGTTAAGTGTTGCATGACTTGCCAACTTGTCAAGGCTGAACATCAAAGGCCCAGTGGGTTATTGCAACCATTGGAAATTCCAATTTGGAAGTAGGATCAAATTTCCATGGATTTTATTGATGGCCTTCCCCGTTCTCGTTCGGGTCATGATAGTTTATGGGTGATCGTTGATAGACTTACTAAATCTGCCCATTTTATTCTCGTTCGGTCGAACCGAACCGTTCCTCTTCTGGCCAAACTCTTTATCAAAGAAATTGTTAAATTACATGGAGTTCCTTCTTCCATTGTTAGTGATCGTGATCCATTATTTACTAGTGGATTCTGGAAGAGTCTTCAAAAAGCTTTGGGAACGAAGCTTAATTTTAGCACCGCTTATCACCCCCAGTCCGATGGACAAACGGAGTGTGTGAATCAAACACTTGAAGATCTTCTTCGTTCTTGTGTGCTTGATTTCGGTGGAAGTTGGGAAGATCATATTTCTCTCGTTGAGTTTTCCTATAATAACAGCTTCCAATCTAGTATTGGTATGGCACCTTTCGAGGCACTCTATGGAAGGCCATGCCGATCTCCTTCTTGTTGGCTTGAGGCCGGTGAGAAGCTGGTTTTAGGTCCAGATTTTATTTGTGATTCCACAGAAAAGATTGAACTTATTCGACATAGGATGAAAGAAGCCCAAAGTAGACAAAAACCCTATGCCGATAACCGAAGAAGAAAATTAGAATTTTCTGTGGGAGATCTTGTATTTATTCGTGTTTCACCTATGAAGGGTGTGGTACATTTCAGTCGATCGGGAAAGTCAGCGCCTCGATATATTGGGCCATTTCCTATCACTGAACGTATTGGTTCCATGGCTTATCGCCTTTCATTACCGGCTCAGTTTTCTGCCATGCATGACGTGTTTCACGTTTCTCAATTACGGAAGTGCCTTCGAGATTCCGATTCTATTCTTGAGCCCGATGTTGTGGAAGAGATTGAAGTTTCGCCTAATTTAACTTATGAGCAACATCCTATTCGAATTATTGCTTCGGAGGTCAAACGACTTCGAAATAAAGAAGTTCCGCTTGTTAAAGTTCAATGGTCCTCAAATCCTAAGGATTGCTCTTGAGAATCTAGAGAATTCATCGAGCGTACATATCCGGACTTACTTTCTCATGCTCTTTAAGGTGAACTTCTTATTTCAAATTTCTTTTTGTGTTAATGTGCTTTTATGGTTGTTACTTTTTATTTCCATCTTATATATTGCGAGGACGCAATTTCTTTAAGGAGGGGAGTCTATAACAACCCGCGTATTTATCGATTTGATATTTAAATATTTTATCGTTAATCGGATTTTGGTCCGAAAAGCTACTTTTTGCATACGGTCAAATTAGGACTCGAGACCACCCCCATTGAGTTCAAAATGACGTTTGCGATCTTTTTGAGTATAAACTTTAATATGTTTGGAGATAGTGGAATTTTCGCCACTTTTTAGCTTAAGGCTTTGTTTTGGGCTGAACCACTTACTAACTCAGCCCAACCCCCTCCTTCTCTTCATACTTCATTTCTAATTGCTTAAACTTTGAAGCTTCACCAAAAATGGAGGAGGGAATGTGAAATTAAAACTCCAAGCTCAAATTCAATTGTAATCCATCATTCAACTCCAAATTCACGTAGAAGACATTGGATTCAAGCTTCTTGTGTTGAGATTGAAGAGGGATTGATTCTTGTTTTGCTTTAGGCTTCATCTTCATTGATTTTTGGTGCAAAGGTGAGATTTTTATCTCACATTCTTGCCTATAACTGTCATTGGACTGTTGGGAATGATTCCCTATCACTATTTTGTGTGCATTTGCATTTGGTTTGGATTGAATTGGTGGAAAACCCAAAATTTTCGAGTTGTTAGCATTTTCCTACAGTTAGGTCGTTCTGCCTTGCTAGCTCGTTCGCGTGGAAACGTCTCGGCCTGCAAATTGCTCGTTCTGGGCTTAGGTCGCTCGCCTGCATTTAGCTCGTTTTCCCTAGGTCGTAGGTCGCTAGGCTATAGGTCGCTAGGTCGTAGGTCGCTTGACCTTAGGTTCCTCGGCCTAGTCGTTCCCCTTTAGGTCGTTGGACCTTAAACCGTTCACATGTGGTAGGTCGTTCGGCATTAGGTCGTAACCCTTAAGTCGCTCGGCAATGGCTCGTTCCACACTAGGTCGCATGCTGGGCCTGTTCAACCATTTAGGCCGTTCACGTTAAGTCGCTCGGCCACACTGAGTCGCTTGGGTCGATAGGTCGCTCAGCCTTTACCCCTTTGGTCGCGTGCTTAGGTCGCTCACCCCCTAAGTCGCAACCCACTAGGTCGTTTGACTTGTTCTCTCATAGGTCGCCTGGCCTTATTTTCTTTAGGTCGCCTGACCCCTTAAATTGCTCGACCACTTGGTCGTAGTAAGTTAGGTCGCACGGCCTTGTTAAGACGTTAAGTCGCTCGCCTTTTTATGTTTAGGTCGCTCGGCATGCTTGGCCGCACCATCTACTTCTACTTTGATGGTTTTGGAACTGATTTCCTTGGATTTCCTTCACGTCTTCGAATGTGAATTTTTGTGACTGATTGTTTCTGCAATCGTTTTGTGACTTGTCACTTTAAAAATATAAAGGTTTCAATACTAGTAGTAAATATCAAAACTCTTTCATCAAAACGATTTCAACTCTATTTTATTACAAAGCTCTTTTTCCTAAACCGTTTTCCAATCTATTAATATATACAAGCCTTTACTTCACTCGGATGAGAAATCTAATTAAACGGCTTAGCAAAACAGGTGGTATGAAACGCTTGCGTTTACTTCGCCGGTTAATTCTTGGACTTGTTCGACTGAACCTTTTTGTGACAATTTTCTAGTGAAGATCTACAGTTTGTTTGTAAATATTTAAGTTAAGCAAGTGGTTATGGTACATGAAGCTAAACTCATATATTTACTATCTTGGTGTGATTGACACTTCTTTATGATCATGACGATCATTTTTGTGATTTAGACTAGCGATTGAGCGATGTCTCTTTGTCTGCGAGGGAGACTAGACCCCGCTTGTGTGATGTTTCTACTCACATATATGGGGTAGCGTCCCATGGTCTTCGGGCCGTTCGTGTGTCATAGGTCTTCGGGCCATTCGTGTGTTCGAAAAAATTATATGGTTAGCTTCCATGAGATAGCTTCTCGTTCGTGTGATAGGCCTTCCCCCTTTTTGTGATTTCTGGATTTCGTGTGTTGATTTCTGGAATTTGTTCTGGATTTCGTGTGTTGATTTCTGGAATTTGTGCTTCACCAATTTTCATGATTTTCATTGATATGTTTTATCAATTTTTGTGCATTGGTGAATTCGTGTGTCATTACCCTTTTGTGGATTTGGATCTTTGAGAAGATTCTTGTGATATTGATTAATCTCTTGAAGATTATCATTTACATACTTATAGTAGTATGCCATTATGGTTATCATATGTTTATGCCATATCTTTTATTCTATATCATGTCATCTGATATTTATAGCTAGACTGATCCGTTTATTATTTTCTTATGAAATAATACTCGGGTCAGACCGAGATGTTACAGGTGCTTCTGCTTGACTTCTCTCCAGGGATCTATTACTCTGACTTTTGGCAAACTACTTAGATTAGTAGTTTTTGTTGTATACATTTGAGGTACCGACTCATAGATGTATTCTTTTGTGTAGCACATGTTGCTATTCTTTTGTATTATCGTGGATCTTTCTGACCACTACTCTGATGTACACTTTCATGTGTTATTTATTCATATCTTTTTCTGCCTTTGTGATATTGATGTCTGTGACTGATTTATGTTATGTTTACTTCTATGTTTGTTTCCAAAGATTATATATAGCCACTGTGTGATAGCTTTGAGTTTGTATCGGTATGTCGGATTTCCTCCTTAAATGATATGCATTCTATACTATCTGACATATCGGTGCTCGCACAAAGAAGTTACATGGATGGTCGCTCCTCAACAGCCTTATTCTCCATGCTAATTGACAGCACTACACCGTAGTGTTCTTGGTTAGCGTGGGTATTGAGGTGGGGCGTGACATTCAGCGAAATTACTAATACCGAAGGCGAGGTTGCCGAAGCCAAGCACTACGTAGCCTATCAACCCTTATAAACCGGGACCCAAAGGCTTCATGGGAGGTGCCAAATTCTTTCTTCTCATCTCTTACTTTTTAAACTCTGTAAACCCGAGATTGAACAATTGTATACATAAGGATTTGGAAATTAAATGAGGACATAGTCTTTTTGACTTGATTTGGACTATGACTTGCACATTCGTTTGACATTGTACATTGAATGACTTAGACTGGTGACTTGCATAGCATATTGAACTTCCTTGAACTTGTGATTTGACTTTTACCATGCAAATTGACTTGGACGTCGACCTTCATTTGGACTTATACTTTGCATACTGCCTTGAGCCCTTAATGATGATGATGACTAAACTTAGAGTCGATATGGAAGTATACTTCGATTAGCCTCGACAAGACCACATTTTCAAGTTGCTCTGTTTTCCACACACTTTTGGGTTAGTGAATTTGTTTGTTAACTTTTTGGCATTAAAAGGAGGGCACGAACCTCCGACTTCATTGAAACCCCAAGTAGAACTTCCCTAACCTACATATTTAGGGCATAGAGAACATTCCTAACCAAGCATATCCCATTTCAAGATAACCAACCTTAATCCTTAACATCATGCCATTTAGTCGTGCTAAGATGTCTGAACAATGGTCTTCTGAACTACGAATTATTAGGCCTTCATGGCAAGTTACTTGTGACCTTCAACTTAATGAAGGAAAAATGTTGAGATTAACAACCTTGCAAATTATAAATGAGAAGAAGAAGGCAGCCCTCTACGATCCGGACATTTGGAGCATAAATCCATTTCATATAAGCTTTACTCCAATTTTTGCATTAGGAAGAGAGAGCCCGAAGAAGGACAATTTTTTCTTAAAAATAAGAAGGGCCATCCAATTTCAAGCCAAGGAGACTATATTTAAGAAAGAGATAACAAGTGATTTTGACACATTCGCTCAAAAATGGCATAAGATTATGAGTCTTTCATTGACCCCGAGTGAAATTCAAAGAACATCAAAGAGGAAACTAATTGTAGAAGATAAGATACCTATAGCAAATAGGTAAAGGTTAAATATCAGCCAAGAGCGCTAGCCTCCAAATCATGATTTCCAAAAGATTGCATTCTCATCACTTCTCTTGAGATTATCTATTTCCTGATAGGGATGAGTTTGACTATTGGCCTTTGCAAAAAAGGAGACCCAAGTTTGATAGGAAGCATGGAAAGTCATATTATCACTATCATCTTGCAAATGGACATAATACCAATCAATGCCAGAGCTTAGAAGGAATGATCATCAAATTTCTAAGGCAAGGAAAACCTAACCAGTTTTTATGAAGATGTTAAGTCAATCATCAATAAAGGTTTTTTGAAAATAATAAATGTATCTACGTAGCCATCCAAAGTTCATGACCGCAAGAGGTTCATGGCCATCAAAGGCCCCATCCATCAAAGGCTCATGACCGTAAGAGGACTCTGACCATCAATGGCCCCAACCATCAAAAGCTTATGTCCGCAAGACATTACAACAAAACTTGTTTTTAGAGGCATTTGTTAGTAGCGTTTAAATACTAAATGCAACTATCGCTCATTAATAAAAACTAGAAGTAAATAAAGGAACGCTGCTACTTTATCCCGCCAACAATTACTAAAATTTGGGTGACTTTTTTGTCCGATCGGTCAAATTTCTTTTTTGCTTCTCTTCCTCCCACGCAGTATGAAATCCCTAAAAGAAATCTCCTCATTTTCATTTCTCTTTAGCTTGTGCCGTTCCTTACCAGCTTTGCCTCAAAACCCTTATGTTCAACCAACGATTTCGGTCTCCACCATCGCTTCTAACCTCTAGCTCAAATAAAGGTAATTCGAAAATAAACTTTGCCTTGAGTTTGATACTTTGAGTTTTCGTAATGACGTTTGAGGGTTGTTGGTTGAATACATTACATGAATTGAATTCAGCTTATTTCAAAATCAAAATAAAAAATTAGGTATATTTCTTTTGTTAAGATTCGAAATTAGAAGTACCCTTTCAAAGATATTTGAGATTTTTTCATTTTATAAGAATCCGCAAGAATATGTTTTGGATTTCTTTACTTAAGTGGATATTCGTTTCAGCTGAAGAAGCAGTGGATTTTATATTTTATTATTGACTGCATATAAGAGTAAGTAACTATTCATGGTTAGATTTCAGTTTGAAGCTTCTGCCTTTTCATTTGTTGATGATGTTATGGTTAAAATTACTCACAGAAAAATTGATTCAATAACCATAGAAACTCCTGTTTTAGAGAGAGGGCAATCAATTGAAAATGTTGATTTGGATATAATGTGGAAAACCCAAAATTTCAATATAATGGAGTTAATACCTAGGAAACTGTTGATTATAGTAACACTGACGTATGAGAGACCCTTTCAAGCATATTATCTAAACCGATTGGCTCAAACTCTAAGGGTTGTACCGCCATCTCTTCTTTGGATAGTAGCGGAGATGTCTTCACGCAAAAATATTGAGAAATATAAGTGTTGTGTATAGACATCTTGTGTGCAATGATATACCACTAGCTTGCGAAATAGTTACCAAAGAAATGTCACACTTTCATATATTGTACTGTTTTATTGTTTTCTAGGCATGAATTTCCCATCAAACATTATTATTATTATCATATTATTTATTTCGTACAACTTTCTTAAGGATTAATGTTGAAACAGTACAATTTATTTGTCGAATCTATCGATTGTTAGCAGATAGATGAAATCCAATGTCCATCATATATCTTTGATACATATATAGAGTATTTAAAAACAAATTTGGATACGTATATGAATATAACTTTATTTGCATCCTAAGGTATCCATTGATATGCCTATTAATGATTGACCGTGCTTTAATGCAATTTTTTTAAACTTATGGCGATGAAGGAGGCAGAGGACGAGAAAATGACGATGAGAATGGCGGATGCAATGAGGGAGGAGAGGGTTTGAATGAAGTTGTCTGATTCTAGAGTTTTAATGGAGAAGATGACTTCTGTGAAGGTTGAGAATCTTCATATTAAGAGAGGGATCAAGGGGATGGAGTTTACCAAGTTAGGTAGGGGTAGGAATGGTAATTTTGAGGGGAGGGGTGGTTCAAGAAGTCCGAGGTCGAATTTGGAGTGTCAGAGGGCTCAGCTTAGGGTTTTGATGGGGCATAAGAATAGGGGAGGGGAGTGTGATGGGAATTTGGTTATGTGATGTCTTCATTTTGCTTTTTGGCACTCAGGTATGCGATAGGAAGAGCAACTTAAAAAATTAGTATCTTTATTATTATACAAAATCATATTTTGTTTGAAATGATTTCACTTGTAATGTGGAAAGTTTGGTTTATTGTTTGAAATTTAAGCATGTTCACATGTTGTAGGTCAAGCGTTCAGTTTCTGGACATGTCAAAATTTTCCAATCATATTTTATTTCTAAGTGTTTATTTGCCCAAGACCCATATGTGGTTATGAATATTATGTTTTACATTCCAATCCTATTTATTTTGCCTTAGTATCAATAAATTATGTACCTGTTAAGAACATTATTGGCTACATTGTTATATAGTTTATATCTATAGAAATTTGTGTATCTTATAGGGTTCTTAATTCTATATGTTCAAATATCTGGAAGAGGTGGAGGTGGAGCTTTCAATGGTCATATGAATTTTTTTTAATATGACATCAAAACTCATCAAGCAGTGCCGACAATACGGTAACATGACCTTTGACTCTGTACTTTTTTATTTTTTAATGAAAGTTGCATTGGTAAACTGTGTACTGCAGTCATTTTCTTGTTATGGCTGTTTATTTCTCTTAATTTTTGCTCAAATATGTACGGCATTTTGTGTTGGAATGCTCTTTATGAACATATAGGTAAGAGTTGCTGCACAGGAATAGAAGTTTTCCATAATCTTTTCTTGCGCACTTCATATTACATTTTATGTGATAGTTGCCTTTTTTACATGTTATGATGTATGTATTTAGGTAATTAAGATAAATTGTTCCATTCGTGATATGAAGTTGATTCGATTGGTTTTTGAACTCAATGCTTTAGTAATTATGCTGGGATATCATATCTGCTTCCAAAATAATTGATGTTTGGCATACACTAGGACTTATGTTTTCATCTTTTCTTCTCTTTTGTATAATACTTAAAAACCCTTAAACCTTGTACATATAAAATTCGACCCCCTGAATTTGATGGAAAAAATAAAACTTTCTTAACTTTTATGGAAATATAAAATAGATGCACCGCTGCTCTTTTTTTTAGTTTACATTGTGTACAATGGGTTACATTGTTTTCCATACAACAAACCTCTTATCCTTCATTCATTACACTACTAAAGTACAACTTACACAAATGTACTAAATTGTAATAATCTCCAAATGGACTATAGGCAATGAGTATAAATTAGAGATTAATCATCTAGGCGAGGATTGATCGAATATCAGGACTAGCGTTTTGATAAACTAATGTATTTTTGATAGAAGTTTAGTGTTTTATTTACAGGAAAATAGTTCGAAAAACAAACTTGAGTTGGATTCTTCAGCTTAATAAATAACATAATGTTCTGATTCTGAGATACTATATAACTCATATTAAATAAGCGCAAACATGTGAGTTTTCTTTACACATCCTCCAATTGAATCTCTCTGTTCTATGTAAAATTAAATAATTCATTATATAATAAAGTTTATGATTGTAATATGAATGGATGGTAAACATGAGGAAATTAGATATGCAATCTCAATTCACGTTTTTTCAAATGAACAGCTGGCAAGTCATAAGTCTAGTTGAGGTTGTTGCATATGATGTTGTTGTAGATGAATTGCTTATAGTTCAAAATAAATCTTACGAGCAACCAACAAGTTTGGTAGAAAAAGTGTTAAGGAAGAAGAAGAAATACCTAATGGAACTATTGCAATGCTGACACCTGATATGCGAGATGTATTGTGCCATGTCTCTGTAAGACCAAGAAATAGCAAGGAAAGCCTTATTTTTCAGTTATTTCGGGCATTGTATGTTAAAATTTATGAATTGGAAAACTGGTCTCCTGTTGTAGGTTTGTTTTTCCATTTGAATTCCTGACAATTTATTTTGGCCAAATTTTTTAAATATTTAAATGAGTTCTTTTTTTTCTTTTCGTTATTGCTTTCACAAAGTAACTCAAATAAAAAAACAAATCCTAAAAATATATATATTGATAGTTTAGACAATCCAATGATGTTTTCTTTTCTTGTAATAGTAATAATAATACAAATAATAATCAAAATAAATTAATTAAGTTTTATACAAATTAAATACGTTTATAAAAACTAACAAGTTTATAAAAATTAACAAGTTTATAATAATAAACTAAGTTTGATAAAAAAACTAAGTTTATAATAATAATAATAAACTATAGTTTGATAAAAATTAACTAAGTTTATAATAATAATAATAATAAATTAACTAAGTTTATAATAATAATAATAAATTAACCAAGTCAACTAAGTTTTATAGTTAATAATAATAATAACAATTATAACAAAAACTAAGTTATAAAAATTAAATAATTTAACTAAGTTTTATAAAAATTAAATAAGCTTATAATAATAATAATAATAATAAATTAACTAAGTTTACAATAATAGCAACAAATTAACTAAGTTTATGAAAAATTTATAGGTTTTAGATAATTTATAAAAATTAACCAAGTTTTACAGTGACGTAGACATGAATTCTATTAGCAAATAAGAAAATTGAACTGAATAAACATGAAGTGTATGTTACATGGCTAGAGGGATTCCTTGAACATAAGCAAGATATAAACTGGTTCAAAGAAAAACTACCTTTTGGTTGTGGATCTTTTATTATGAGGAGCACATACATGTTTGATTCAACTGATGCATTTTCTCACGTTATGCATGCAAATCAAAGAAGAAGGAATCACTACGATATATATATCCATGTGTTGGTGACATTTAGGTGATGTATAAGAACTGGAGTTATAATTTGTCGCTTATGGACTTGGAAAAATGCGGATTTTAGATTGTAGAAGTTTAGAGTGATTCCATTATTGGTTTCAAAGTGCTTGTGTTATCGAAAGTAAGTGGATGTGCTTGTGTTTATAAAAGGGAAGGAGATTATGGTAATGTAATTGATGTGCTGAGGGCAGATTATTTGAAGTTCTGTCATAAGATATCGGCATTTCAGTTACTGAAGAAAAGGGTGGAAATTTACGAGGATGTTGGGAGTTGGACTCTACAGCCGTTCCTGAATGAAAATGATGAGTTAATTTTAAAATTGGTTGAATATGAATGAGACCAACAATATGTCAAATTTTTTTGACATCCTATTAAATACTACTCTTTGGATACAACAGAAATAGAGGCCTAAAAACAATAATTATGGTGGTTGACTTTTTTATAATTTTTACATCCCTGTTTAGAGAAAACAGCTGTTGACTTCAAATAGGGGGTTGTGTGAATTAGTCGCCCATGTTAGCCAGGATAGCAGTAATTTTGATTCTGAAATGTTATAATGAATATAAGCTGCTTGTATAAAGAAAACTATACACAACAAATTCTTGCTAAGCTTTCTTATTATAGCATTCAATAACCTGATCTATTGCAGGTACCCTAATAGGATACCGACAGGACAAACGTTGAAGGATTTGGATGCTTGTTTTCTTACATTTTACTTATTGTCCACTCCTAAAAGTGGTAAGACTCATCTCGGTTGCTACATTTTTACTTGATGAATTATGAGTATGAAAATCATAAATTGTTATTACTCAAAAGCTTGAACTAACAGGCCATAAGGTCAATGAAATCAATTTTGCATAACATTGGACCTGCTTTGAAAAACTTTAAAGAAAAAATAACAACCTTATATTAATCTCCCACTTACCTAAAACCTTAAATCTGATATGGGTGTGGTTGCATGCAATTCTTTTAGCATACATTAAACTTCTAATGACAGTTTATATCTTGAATCCATGCAGATCCGAGCAATGGATATTCAATATGTAATGGTGGTTTAAATGTAATACCTAAAGTATTGACTAAACTATTTGTTCCTTCATTTAGATTAGCATGATACAAACTAAACGGTTCGATTTGGACAACAAATGGGCCATATGAACTACAACAAGCTAGCTCGTTATTGGAAGCAGCAAATGATTGGCTTCACCGATTAAATGTAGATCATCTTGATTTTCAGTTCCTTTTTACACGTTACAGTACACCTTGGAGGTAATCAATGCTGGTAAGTTTAGCTTGCTTTTATTAGGGTTAATTTTGTATCTTACATCTTATTTAATCTAAACATAACGTGCATGTACATTTTTAGATTAATTCGTTACAAATTGTAGATAACAAACCACTTAATGTGGTGTATTTTAAGGAAAAAAGAGAGTATGAATCGCAGAGTTAGAGATTATTATCTATTCTCCATCCATTAATAATATCAAGTAATAGATAATTTTTTCAGGATTGAAGTTCACTGGTTTTGCACATAACCTGAAACCCATGCCGACTTATCTTACACATTTAAGAAACAAAGATGCGGCTGAACTGAAAGTGTAATCATATTTTTTTTCAAACGATGGGGATGCATGCATTTTGGTAGATCAGTGTTTTCTTGTTATGCTGTTACAAATAAGTTTAATCTGCAGTGTAAGATCCTTTCTACCTCTTCTGTAGAATTGCTGGGCGATGAAAATAATGTACGTATGTACAACAGTAGTGATTGTTGATGAAGGTGATATTGGCTTCTGTACTAGGCTATAATGCTAAATATTGGTTCTCCGATATATGCCATGGACGTGGAATGCAAGCTCAGAAAACAATCTACCATATAACTATCCAAAGCGAAATGGGGTTGGTGGTAAGTGTATCAGTGACCATACTTATTGATTGGCAAAACAATTGCCAATCAATAAGTATTGTTGGTTTCAGTAACTCTCAAGAAATGGGGTTGGTGGTAAATGTATCAATAACTCTCAAGAGCACACAACAGAAATAGAGGCCCATAAACAATCGGAAAATCAGGTAGTTTTGTAGAATGTTAATTCAAAGAATGTTCATAGTCTCGGTTTATCTTGCATCATTTGGTCAAAAGCTAGTTTCTGATTGATGATTTATGAAAGGATGATGTTACAGGTAACGGAGTTTTGATAAAGCATTAACAAAATATATACATGTTAGTTACTTTTGGTTTAAGTTGTGATCTAGTTGAACTTAGCTATAAGAGAGTGTGCGACAGGTCTTGGAGATTGGGTCGAAATGTGGCTGCTTAGGAAATTGGAACAGCATTGTTGATGGTGCATGAATAATTGCATGATGAGGAATGCTGTTTCTAACTAAAGAGAATTATAGGAGCACTTCATAAGTATGGATATTCTTAATATCCGTGTAGGCCTAGCAATCCATAAAGGCAAGCGGTAGAATATGGACATAGCAGTTGAAAATGTAGAGGATAAACTGATTATTTGTAAAAGTGGTGTAGCGCACTGAATTGCAAACTGCAAAGCACGACAGCACTGAGTCTAGATTATTTTGAACTTTGAAAAGTTATTTCTGGTATTTTATATTTCCTTATGAATAGTGGTGGATTTTATGTTACAATGGTACAGTGTTAAAGCCTTACTTGTGGCTAGTATTGAATTGTGCTTTTACATTGGCTAATATGAATGTGATATGTATACACACACATACATATACACACACATACATATACACACACATTAAACTTGTCATCTTCTAAGATTTAATGGTTGTTGCATGAACAAGTAGATATTAGTTGATTGTATGTATCTATTTAATTTAAAATTTATGATATTTAGTCAGATCCTTTTTTATAATAATTCCTTAATGACTTTAAATAAAATATATCTAATAGATGTGTTAGTTGTCTTGATAAAAGATAAAAGACTATTATGCAAACTTATAAGTTAATCGAGCTTTATAAAAATTTAACTAATTTTTATAAAAATTAACATTTTTTAAGATTAATTAAATTTTATATAATTTAACTAAGTTTTATAAAAATTAAATAAATGTATACAAATTAATTAAGTTTAGTATTTAACTTGATTAATTAAGTTTTATAAAAATTAAATAAGTTTATTATAAAAATTAACCAAGTTTTGGTGTTTTTTCTAAAGGTTGCTAAGGATGGTTTAAACGGCAGTGAGAAGGTGGTTGCATTTGGGTGATTTTGAACTGTTTTAGGTTATAGAGTGTTGTAGTTTGGTCGCCAGTTGTGCATTGCAATAAAGTGTAATTGTGGAGATGATAATGTAATTGTGGTATATGCAGTTTCGTGGAGGAGGAACATGTTAAGGAGATGGTTGGGGTAGCTTTAGTTGTTTGGTGTTTGGGTCTATGTGATGAAGTCTGGTGGTGGGAAGGAGTTACTGATGGGATGTTGTTTCCAGTGCCGTGCTATTGAGGTTCATGTAGGGGAGGGTGATCGTTTGAGCTCGATGGTTCAGGTGTAATATTGTTATGGTTGTAGCAGTGTGTGGAGGAGTGTTTGGGGTAGTGGAGTTCTGTATTTTGTGCAGCTATTTGGTAGAGGTTTATTTTTGCAGTTTTGATGATGGTGGTTGTGAGGAGGTGGTGGAGGATGGTTTTGGAAGTGCACTGATTGTTGAAGTAATTGGATATCACGTAGAAGCTTGTATGAATTAGTTGCATGAGTTTGAAGACGCACAAAACATCTTTCTTAGCAAATGAATTAAAATACTTATGCTAATGCTCTTGCTATTGTTAATGTCAATAAGTATGGTCAATAAGGATGCTAATGCTCTTGCTAATGTTAATGTCAATAGTAATGCTCTTGCTATTCTTATATATATTATACTTAATTATGCATGTAATTCATACATTATCAGGACACGTAAATTATCAGGACATGTATGTAATTCTAACTGTTGACCGTTATACTTGTCTACAGGTAATTAGCATTTCCAAAGTGAAGAACGGCTGCATAAAAGAATTGTAGGTAATTAAGCCATGAACAAGACTTTAGTTGTGTACACTAATTTGTAAACGGTTGTGGTATGTGAATTCGCTTATTTTATCGAAATACTATTATTTAAATGATTATGGATATTATACTTGATTCTGCGATTAACGTGTTTTTTAAATTATTTGAATATGATGATTATCGATGTTGGTTTGAAAATTATAAATATGTGAGTGATTGTTGTTTTAATATGGCTATTATATATAAGTGATTGTCGGAAATGATACAAGCCATTAACAGTAAATAGTGGCGTTTAAAATGTATCGTACATCAATCAATAAGTTTTAGTAGCGTTTCAAAAGTGCTACGGGAAAGAAAAAAGAAGGATGCAAGTAAAAATACTACTAAAAAATGTAATTGTGGTTGCATTTTGAAAACAGTGCAAAAAAAACTTTTGTTGGTTTTTAGAAACGCTACAATATGTTTGTTTTTGGCGGCGTTTACAACAACGCAACTAAAACTTTCAGACTTTTAGTTGCATGTCGTATCGCAGCGTTTATCGAAACGCTACTAAAAGTTTTGGTAGCGTTTTTTTAACGCTACGAAATGACTTTTCTGGTGTAGTTAGAGGACCCTAGCCATCAAAGGCCCTAAGCCTTCAGTGTCGTCATCAAAGGATTCACAGAAGCGCCTCCTAGAGGGAGGGAAGAATAAGCCTTTAGTTTCGCCATCAAAGGCCTCACTAAAGCACCGGGAAAGCCTTCAACCCCTACCTACGTGGCCTGGTTGAAGTACTTCCTAGAAGGAGGATGGAGTAAGCCTTTAGTACCGTCATCAAATGTTTCATTAATGCCCTGAACTAAGCCTTTAGTGCCATCATCAAAGGCCTCACCGAAGCACCTCCTAGAGGGAGGTCAGATAAGTTTTTGGTTCTACTTAAAATACCTAGCCAAACACACCAGACAAGTTACCCAAGTCATTATCTATGACGGTTACATGGGTTTCGATCCAAGTAAAGATTATCACCTGAGATGGCATCAAACCAAACTATAAAAAATCAGAGTCAAGTAGTGCTTCCAATCTACTAAGATCTGAGATAAGGAATGCTTCCTGCCAATCCATCTTCTAAAGGAAGATCTATCTGGTACGAGCTAAATACGCTTCCCAGCAAATGCAATGTCCAGTTATCAGATAAAAGATTTCTGATCTTCTACTATTATTGCTTGATGTGGACTTCTGGTCTTCTTTTTGATATGGATTTCTGATTTTCTTTTCAGATTTGGATTTCTGATTTTCTTTCAGATATGGATTTCTAGTCCTCGATTATTAATACCAGACATGGATTTCTGGGTTTCTTTTAGATATAGAATTCTGACCTACTACTATTACCAAATTTTGGTTTCTAGTCTTCTTCAATTTCCAAATTAAGTTTCAGGGCTCTATTTAGTCGATTTTCAATTCAAATTCATTTAAAGGGAATCGCCTTACAAAAGCAAGTTCCAAATATTAAAGTCAAACTCAGTCAGTAAGATTCTTGATTCTATAAGCAAACAGAGAGTTAATCTACACATTGAAAAACTCATATAAAAAAAGGTAAAATACTAAGCATTAAGCAATTTCAGATCAAATCAGAATTTAATTCACGATTATATACCCTGAATTTGAGGTAACATTCATTCAATTGTAAATTTATTTATAACCTAATATATTTTTTATAAAGTGGCATGTACAAAAGTCAAGCAAGAAAAGAAGCTATTTTAAAGCAAATCATCAATAAAGTTCAAGATTTTGTGTAGTCTCCTCCAAATCCCGGGCATATATGGGGTCAACAACATGGTGAGTAGCAGCATTCAGGAGTTCTTTGAATTTCTTTTCCTTTTTCCGAACCGTACTTGCATCGTTAATTGAAACAATCTGAACATTCAAAGCTCGCGGGAGAGTCTTATTGGCCCCTCATAAAGTTTTGATTGTGTTATTCAACTATTCAATCTTTTGTTTGAAAGTATATTTCTCACACTCGAGCTTTTGAACTTTGCTCTCATATTCGCTTATACATTGGGATACTTTCTCATCCTATTTCTTACCAAAATGTTGTATGACCTCAAATTTGACCTTTTTGCTCCATGACGAGATTGTTTCATTGCTTAAACCTGGAGGCGAGATTAGAAAAGTAGGGAATTTTTGGCTCGCTGAAGGCGAGATCTAGTAATTCTTCCAGGAGTGGGGGTAGGAAGGTTGGCTTTGCCTTCACTTGCAATAAGCTCTAGTGATTGACAGTGAACTTGACTCTTTATTAGGTCTACTTCAAGATCATTTATTCTTTGGTGCAATTTAGCTATTGTTGCGTCAGCTTCGATTGAAGGATCGGACTTGCAAATTGAGTTAGTTATCTCTTTTAACACCTGAAGCTCTTTGTCCCTTTCTTTAAGACGCTCCTCAATGCGAGCAGTCATTTCCTTATAAGTCCTAAACATCGATTTCAATATAAAGTAGTTCCTATGCCACTCTTGCGGTACATGATTATTCAGTAATCACAGAGTTGAGTCGTCTTGAGATGATTGCTTTTCTTCTATGTAAGCGAGCAACCTATCCTTAATTTCAATAATTTGCGAAGCATCCAGAGAATCAAATGCACACATTAAATGAGTCTCCCATTAAGAATAAAGGAGAAGAGAATTCATATATGAAAAATAAACTTTTCTATTAATAATAAGCAGAGTTCACAAGTAATACAAAAATTAAGGTTACATCACAGTTTTATTTTCAAAACCATATAATCAACATTCAAAAATAACAAGACTGCGGTTTTAGCTCTTTCAAATGACTTACAAACAACATAAGTATAGAATCGAAGGAGACCTTAATGCCTTTCAGGGTGTAAATAGGAGGGAACCGACGATAATCCCACTCCCCAACTGGAGGACTATCACGACAACATATCATTTTGGTGTGATAAGATTGGATTTCACCGAGCAACTTGTCATTTTCATCACCTGGAAAGTCTACATAGAAATAAAGGTAACGCATGTAGACTTCTTGTAAATCTCTAAGGAAGCAATGTTTTGCCAAATGCGATGTGTTGAAAATCGAAATTTTTTTCATAGAATCTCACTTTAACTTGACAAATTTACTCAAGAGGTCCTTAGGAATCGGACCACGCGAGAGGTTTTTATTCTGCAACAACATGTTGAAATGAAACTAAGCATAAGAAACTAAAACGGTAAAATTCATAAGTGAACCGAGTAGAATATTACAAACATTCGGGTTCATACAAAATCGTTTCTTATGCATTTCAGAAATGAATTTCTTCTTATTGTACTTGAATTTTTCAAAAGGAAGAGAGCTAGAAGGAAGTGGGACAGACGCCACTTGTGGAGGGTTCCAACACATCCTGGGGTGGGTACTGGACCCATACTCATCCAAATATCTGTGATGAAAGTGTCGAAGCAAACCTCTATAGTTATCATCTAAGTATGAGAAATCGAAAAATTTACCCCTACAATAAGCTTTGCTTAGAAACTCCACCAGGGCGTTTCTATCATTAATTAGCATCTACAAGAGAGTTATTATGTAACGACCCGAAATTTCACTACTTTGATTTGCGAATATTTAATTAATTTTAAATATTCAAATAAATGGTTTTATAATGAAAATAAAACTATTTTTAATAATAAATAATAATGGTTAAATAGTTTTTAAAATTTGTTTACAAAAATATATAGTTCGATGAAAAACAGAAAATGTGACCGAAAACCGTTTTCCGAATTTTCGACGTTTCATCATATAAAAGTTGTTTGAAATGTTGTGTACACATTTGTATATATATTCAAATAAATGAAATATTATAAACATAGATTATTAATTTAATTAGGGTTAAGTGTAATTAATTAAGTTAAGAAAATGATGACGTGACACTTTGGCAACTATAATAAAGAAACAAAAGAAAATGTAACAACGGAGGGGACATGAATTGACATATTGGCAACTTGAGTACAAGCATTAAATGGCATGGTGGCTTGATGTGAAAGAGGGAGGCTATGGTGGCATTGATATGATGGGAGGAGGAGAACATGGTGATGTGGCATTCATGGAATGGAGGGTAAAGGACGAGGGGTAGTTTGGTAATTCAACATGTTAACATAATATATAAACTAATTTTCCTAATTGTTATTTCACTTTCCCATTCTCTTTTCCACTTTCAAAACTTTTCTAGGCATGGAAACAAAATTTCCATGGCTTCTCTATTTAATTTTAGGTTTTAAAGTTTTTAAAAATCAATTTCTTACTTTAGAAACTTGGTTTTAATTCACTTGTTTTCATCTCCACTTTCTCCATTTTTCCTCCTACTTCATTCGGTTATAACTTTCTCCATACGAAACCAAATCAAGATTTTTTTTTCAAACCATGTATATTTCCAGTGGCTACAACTTTTCAGTTTACACTTTTTCTTATTTCGAGCTTAGGTGCTCCAAAAATTCATTTTTTTGCAAGAATATTTTTGAACCTAGATTTTGATGTCCGAAAATACCCCTCACCGTTTTGGCTATAACTTCCTCAAAATTTAACCTTTTTGAGTGATTCTTTTTATTAAATGATAGAGAAAAGGATAATCTAAAATTTTCCTTTTGACCACTTTTCCAAAATCCAAGAGGAAAGGGTCCAAAAGTCGAGTGAAAAATAACCCATTTTCGAGAAGAATTTGTGGTTTTCCAAGCTTTCCAAGCGCTAAAGTATTTCAAGTTTTCAAAACCTTTGATGAGTTTAACTCACATTCAATTTTACTATATCATATCAATGATATTATAAATGTTTATTGATTATTTGGATGTTAGTTAAATTGTTTGATTGCTTGTTTGGTTGAATTTCCGATTTGAAAAATGGATGACATATTAATTTGACCGTTTTAAACCCATATAAGTATCTATTTATTATCCATAACCATTGTTTTGCAAGGAAAATCTATAGAGAGACCCAAATTGGGTTTCTCGGCCATAAATTATTTTATACATCCATATGTTTTTATTGATGGTTTATTGAAATTAATGACTGATATTCCCTTTTATAGTTTAAATGTCGTTACTGCGATTTTTGCTATATTGTCATTTATTAAATTTCAACCTAAAACCCTGTCATATGAACTTGAGCTTGTATTTCCGCTAAAAAGAATATTGAAAATTTATTAATCATTTTGATTAATGATAATTTAAAATTAATTAATCATTTTAATTAATTTGAGATTGATTAACCAATTTAATAAATGATGATTAAAAATTAGTTTATCTTTAGATTTAATTAATCATTTTTGCTAATGATGTTTTATACTTAACTAATCGTTTTAACTAGTGATTATTTGAGTTTAATTAATTCTTTCAATTAAGAATAATGAAGTTTGATTAATTTATTGAACTAAGTTAATTGTTTTAATTAGTGATGATGAGATTAAATTAATTAAGGATAATTGGAATTAATAATCATTTTAATTAATGATATTTAAAAGTAATAAATCATTTTAAATAATGATATTTGAATTTTATTAATCATTTTAATTAATGATTGTTTTGAATTTAATTTTGTTTGAACTAACGATATTTGGATTTTAGTTGAATTATTCGAATTAATGATGATTCATAATTAAGTAAATCATTTTTACAAATGGTGTTTTAATTAATCGTTGTCACTAATGAAGTTTGGATTTAATTAATCTGATTAATTTATGATGTTTGAGATTAATTATTCATTTAATTAATGACCACTTGAATTTAATGAATCTTTTTAATTAATGGATTTAATAAAGGTGATTAAAGTAAATTAACTAATAGAATAAAAATTGCTTTAATAAATTGATTTAAAGTTAATAAACTGATTTAATAAAGATTTTAAAGTTAATTTACCAATGTTATAAAAGTGTTTGAAAATAATTCTCTATTTTACTATATATAATGAATTGTTTATTTAAAGGGGTTTTAAATGTGATTAATTATCTTTCGAGATAATTAATATTGTTTTTAAAGTTCTAAAAAGGAATTGGAACTCGATTTTTAGGATGTTAAGTTGGATAATCTTCTAGGCGTTCGGTCTGATGCTGGTTTAGGCCTGCGGGGTCGCGCGCTTGGAAAAAATTATTCTCTTAACGTTTTAACAATCAGGAACTAATTCTAAAAGTGTTTTACCAATACAGAAATCAAGCAACAAGTTCAGTTCATTTTTAAAAGTAAAAGTTTGATCCGTTTATGGAAATGAATTATTTCGGTAAAGTGAATCACTTATATGGAAAATGATTTTTTGTATAATTAGCACTAAACATTGAAGAAGTAGACTTGTCACTATTTCGAAAGTTAAGAATAATCGTGTGACTTGACTTTGAGGTAACACTACCTTGACTTGTCCGGTGTTACTGTTAACCCAGAAATAGTTAAAGTTTGAATTCAATGAGTGGTGATAAGTATACAAGACTTAATTTCCATATACGATCATTTTATGTCCTCGATAGTTGGTATCTTAGCTATCGGTTATTTTAGCCACTTTATTTTCGTCACTCAAGACGATGTGTAGCTCATTTGAGCTTTGTTATCTTTTGTCGAAAATGGCTAAACCCAAAGAGCGAGTGGGGGCCAAGCTATGTGGGGTTGCTCCCATTAGGGTATTTTCACATCCACTCTAGATTGGATTCGGTGTTGCGCATTGAGATGTGAAGTACTCGGATACTCGGTAACAGTTGGCGGGGTCCGGTTTGGAGGTTTCCAAGAGCCATTGGAGTCCTCAAGTATATTTCTAGAGGTATACATTCGGTAAGGGGGCGCACTCTCCTAGTCATTTGTTGGAAAATTTCCTTTCCTTATTTGATTCTAAAATCCTAAATCTGTTTTAGCTTTAAATTGCCACGAGTAGAGCCAACTCCTCATCACGGCATTTAAGTGTTTATTTAGCCCATTCTATCGAGTTTGGACTGTTACCTTATTTAGTCCATTATATCAAGTTGGACTGTTTTCCATGTTCTATCCATTCTGTCCAGTTTGGATTTTTCTCGATTTATTATCATTCTTCCAAGTCTGGTTTAATATTATTTATATTCAATCATATTTGGATTTGTTTCCTAACATTTATTTCTGCCTTTGCCTGTATGGATGTTATTCTTGTGAGGTGAAAACCCATTCTACGTTAGCGGTGTGGTCTCATAGAATTTTTATATATGTTCCCCATTATTCAAGTTATCTCACGCTAGTTTTACCAGCCTGACTCGGGCATGGTTTTCCTATAATGCTCGGGTTGGACCGAGCATATTTCTAGGTTTAAATGGATATTTTGGAGCTTCAGGAGAGGAGCTGGAGGCCCAGAGACGTACTCACGTAGATGATTATATTTCTGTTGCTTACATTATTGTATATTATTCAGCAGTTGTGAGGACAGGTTGTTATAACTGTCCGTGCTGAATAGGTTAGTATACTCTGATTGATGCTTGTATATACTTATATTACAGATTTGTTTTGTGTAAAGGATTGTTCTATATTATAGATTATTCATTCCGCTGTGAGATTCTGTGTTGTTCGGTTCTTCTTGTCTTCTTTCTTCTTTCTTTTCCATAACTACCCGCTTTCCCGTTCAATTTGGGTTGGACATGTGTGGTTTATTGTCCGCTTAAACTGTACGGAAAAGTGGGTCGTTACATATTAGTTCAGAATTCTCCTTCCTGAACATTTCCCGATGATGACGTGCTTTCTTCATCCTAGGTGCAATTTCTCTTTCCTTAAAGAGTCATAACTTCGATGCAATTTCAGCAAGTTTCTTATATTTTTCAGACAGCTCGTTATAATCTTTCATTTGCTTGTCCAATTATCTATTTAAACGATCAATTTTTGTTTGTTTCTTTTCAAGTATTGTTTCGTAGCAATATTTCAATTTTCTTCTTAACTAAAATAATTGATGTGTTAACTAAAAGTTATTTCATAACTTAGCACATTTGAATAGAATGACCTATACTTGAGAAAGCAGAACCGTGACGAAAGTATTTTCCCTTTGTCTGTGGGTCCTTGGTCTCCAGAAGCGTTGTCTGTCTTAGGAGAATCATTTTTCAGAAGATCAGGCAAGTCGATAGCTTCAGCATCTTGGATAGTTGAATCCAAATTAGCTTCACTAGATCAATCCTTGTCACCTGGCCCCTCAAAAAATCCTGCTCCATCACCTCCATTACCTCCACCGTCATCATTATCATCATCACGATCATCTCCATCATCATGATCGTCATTGTCATCATCATCATCGGCTTCCTCTTCATCAAGTTTTGGCTCTTTATCAACGGGAGCATTATCGAATGATAGCCACTCTCCAGCATCAATTTCTTCCTTAACAGGGAACTCTGCATTAAGAGCCTTCTTGTCTTTCTTCATCTAAGCCTGAATTTCCTCTTGCACTATTCATTCAAGGAAGGAAGAGATGGGGAATCCAGATCTAGGAATTTCTTGATGTTGTTGGCATATGCCACATACAGAGCATCTTCATAACATCTCTTAGTAATCTTAGGAAGAGTGGCGTTAAGAAAGGAAGTGACATTTTCTTAGCATCATTGATGGTGTTACCTGAATAATCCAATAGATTAGATTTTCTTTAAAGCCGATCTTCTAATAATTTGTTCTTCTTGGCTAGTTCTGAGTTTTCTTTGGCAAGATCGGAGTGTTCTTTGGTCATCTTATCTAGATTTACTTGGAGTCTGTTGAACAACTCAAGATTAGCTTCTAAGTTTTTCGCTCTCTCTTTTGGTAGATGCTTGGCTTTCCTTTCTTCATCGGAAGAAGAAGCAAATTTGCCTTTTTCTAGGATACCCTCGTCTCTTGCCATGGCTATGTCAATCATATCATTTTGGAGCGAAGAAACTTTCCCTTTAATCTCAGCTATTTCATTTGAATATCCCTGAGAAGTGCCTCATAAGAGGAACATATGCTTTCCTACCTAAAATATGTAATCCTTATAAGTTAAAATAGAATTGATAAAACTAAAGCTAACCGAGTGAACAAGAAAATGTACCAATATGAGTTGTTTGAGAATAATGAAAAGATGGTCATCAGAGTAAATCAGAGGTTGCGATGATCCTAGAGAAGAAAGGGAAGGAGGTTGAATAGTCAACTATGCTAGATCTTCCAAATTCATTGATGAAGTTCGAGTTTGAGTTCTCAAAGGAAGAGGATCATCTGAAGAGAGAATTATACAGATTTTAACACACATGTGACTGATGGACGTTAAGAAGTAGGGAATGTAATATTAAGAAGGGGGTTGGGGGTTGGAGCGTCTTTGGATATCTCAGTTTGAACCTCTGTAGGCTTTTCCGAAGCTTCGCCCAAATAAATTGCTTCGGGATTTGGATCAATATTTACATGCTTCGTTTCATCAATGATAACAGGAGTGAAGTCACCTGCAAATTTGGGCTTCTTATCTTAGGGAGAAAAAGGAGCATAAATGGAAACTTCATGTAACACCCCTAATTTTTAATAACAATATTCAGGAGATTTAATTAGATAAATTAAATTGAATAATGTAAATATTAGTGTGATAAGGGGATTAGAATTTGAAAATTAATTGGATGTTGTGCTAATTAAACAAGAATAACGGGTTATGAAATGTTTTTGTTTGCACAAAAAATGGACAAACACCTCAAAGTCGTATGATTTAGTAGATCTTATGTTGTTCTTAGTGATTTTGGAGTTTTATGCAAATATATGAAAAGCAGGGGCTAAACTGTAAAAAGACACGCAGATTTATAGTGGTTCAGCCAGAATGTGCCTACGTCCACTTTATATGTTATTTCTCTTCTTTTGTTATGATTACAAGTACAAAGCTTTGATACCAGTAAAAGAAAGTTGTTTGAAGAGTTCCTTCCGTGCTTGAGCTCTCAAACTTGTCCCCCATTGTTGTACCCCTGCCCCTCTATTTATAGAGTGAGGCTGGGGGTAGGGGTCTTGGAGGTATATAGTAGCTGGTGGGCCTGGGCTGCTACAATCTGGCCTGGCACTGCTCTGGCTCGGTAGGACTTTGGTTCGGTGGTTGGAGATGAGGCTTGGACCGGAAATGAGTTGGTTCGGCAGGCGGTGGTTCGGTGGGAGTTGGGAAGGTTGGTCCGGTTATGGAGTCTGCCGAATGGACATGGTGGGATGAGAATGCCGGATGGGCATTGTGGGATGAGAATGCCGGATGGGCACTGTGGGATGAGAACGCCGGATGAGTTCCTTGGGACGAGACTGCCGAATGGACATGGTGGGATGAGAATGCCGAATGGGTTTAGGCAAACCTGGATGGATGGATCAAGCTCCTTTGTCTCGAGATCTTCTGGGTGAGAACACGCCCAACACTAACTTTGTCCAGGTCAACTGATCCTAATGGTTTTGCGGGCTCACCAATAACCTACCTCTGTACAGATATAATCCTTTCTGTATATAACATCATTTTAGTCTTACCTGTGACAAAGCCCTACACACTTAAATTTTGGACTAAATTAGCTAGGTGCTAATAGCTAATGTATAGGGCGTGACCCTATACCAGTCCCATCTGGTATTCTAATATCTGAGTCATTTTACTTAGGGTTAACTACCCATAAATTTTCCTTGAAAACCATTTCTTTCAAATTTATTTAAACCTTTAAATCATTCTTTAAACAAGGAAGGTATACTCTATGCGTTACTCAAATCATCTTGCCATGTTATATATATATATATATACTTTACACAAAACTTTGTTGATGAAAACATTTAAACCTTTGAAAGTACCCCTTTCAATCCCATTGGAAGTACCCCTTTCGATATAAGTGAAACCTTAGGCCGAAAGGCCAAAACGTATCCTTTCGAAACCCTTCCTAATAAACCTTTTGAAACCTTTGAAAAACATTACCGTCGAAAGCTTTAAAAGCATAGACATCCTATCTTTAAAATACTTAAACATTTCCTTTCGAAAACGTTGGAAAACCTTTCCTTTCAACCCTTTCGAAACCATTGGGGGACCACCCCTTCGAAACTTTCATTAAAACCTTTCGAAAGCATTAAAACATCAAACCTTTGGAAACCATTTGGGTTCAAGTAAAACATGTGGAACAACCTTTTGAAACCATTTAAAACTATCTCCCTCGAAACCTTTGGGTCTACCTTCAACAGAGAAAAATGGTCATAAAACATTCAAGTCGAAAGCATTCTTTTGAAAGAATTTCCTAAGTAAAGAAGTGATGGTGTCGAAACCAACCTTCAGAAAGCATTGGAGAAGTGGCTTGGATTTTAAAATAAAGTATACCTTCTGAAACCATTTACTGCGAAAGGTAGAAAACGACAGCTAGGGGTTTTGACCCTATTCGAAAGCATTTACTTAAAAAAAGGTGCAACCTCATTCAAAACCATTCTTTTAATCAATTTGACCAAGTCGGAAGCCAACCAAGTCGAAGGCATTCCTTTCGAAGCAAAGCGGGCACATTTTCATTTGAAAGCAAAGTAGCGCTTCGACCCCATCGGAACCCCTAGTTTCGACTTCGTACCTTCCTCCTTAGTCTAATTCGCTACACACCAAGTATTGACACCAGGAGCATTGGTTTCAAGTGAGAAGGAGGCGGAAGTACTGGGTCGAAAGCTAAGTGCTGAAAGCGGTGAAACATGTAAAAAGCTTGTTTAAACTGATTTTTAACCTTTTTAAGTAATCATTTTCAACTAACCTGCCTTGTTTGTCAAAACATAATTGGTTGCTAATTTATTTTCTAAAAGTGCTGCCAATATTTCAGAAATAACAATTTAATTTATTTACAAAATACCTCTTCTCCTTTTGTAAATATATAAAACGTTTAAGTCTCATACCTTAAATAATTTTATATATCTACTAAAACACTTAGGAAAATTCTGCAAAAATTCCAGAAAATCAATTTTAATATGTTTTCTAACATATAATAATTTCAGACCCAAAAATAATTTAGCCGTAAATTATTTTTAAACTCAAATAATCATTTCCTTCACTAGAAAATTAATATTAAATCCGCATAAATTCAGAAAATTATGAAAATTGGAACCCATCTCTAAAATATCATTTCTGATCTAAATCAAAATTCGCAAGGCATTTGGATGTCATTCGATAGGGTTTCCACATCAAAACATATCATAAAAGCTATATGATTAAGCATAAATCATCAACATGCATATGTAAACATTTTATCATTCAAAAACATGGCTAAACTTTGCAAGATAAACCGAGTTTAACCTAAAACTAAAAATAATTAGAAAACATGAGATGTAGTCCTTATTCACCTTAGCTTTGAGATTAAGGAGTTTGAGATTTGAATGGATTCGATTTTGATTAATCTTCCTTCCTTTGATTTTCTATATCTTCTTCCTCTTGCTCTTGCTAATGGTGGTTGGTCTCTATTTTATATTTTAGTTTGGTATTGCAAATGAACGTATGAAATGAATTCCTAAGTGTTTAAGGTATTAGAATACTCTTATTCCAACTTTGCTACTCACCTATTTCCTTTACTCATTTTATTTTAGTTTATTTATTCTGTTAGGCACGGCTACCCCTTAGTTTAACCACAAATCTCAATCCCTTAATCATCACATTATTTTATTTAATTTAGCTAATTAAATATCCTAAATAACATTACTAAAAATTAGGGTCATTACTGACTCCCCTCCTTAAAGAATTTCGTCCTCGAAATTACGATAAGGTACTTAATAAATCAATCAAAAAGGTAAAACATACCCTCAAACAAATCAGGATAAGCATCTCTAATCCTTTTCTCGGTCTCCTAAGTACAATCTCTCTCATCGTCGCTCAACTGGACTTTAACTAATCTGACTGTCTTGTTCCTTAGCCTTTTCTCATCTCTCGCGACTATACGAAATGGCTTTCTAACTATAGTCAAGTCTGGTTCTACTACCAAATCATCTAACATAGTCGGTGCTATAGTAGAATCTAGGTCTCTAACACACTTCATTAGATGAGAAATATGGAAAACATCATGGACTCCTGCCAAACTACTCGGTAACTCTACTCTATATGCGAGTTTCCTGATCCTCTCTACAATAGGAAATGGTCCTACAAATCTCGGTGCCAATTTTCCTGATTTTCCAAATCGAATTACACCTTTCATCGGTGACACCTTAATAAAAACATGGTCTACAACAGAAAACTCTAAGTCTTTCCATCTTCTATCTGCATAACTACTCTGCCCAGACCGAGCTTCTTTCATCCTAGCCCGAATCAACTCAATATTTTCTACAGCTTCTCTAACTAAATTCGGACTAAGAACTAACCTATCCCCGATCTCTAACCAACAAACTGGAGATTTGCATGGCCTTCCATACAAAGCTTTAAACGGTGCCATCCCTATACTAGTCTGATAATTGTTGTTATACGAAAACTCGACTAAGTGTAGATGGACTTCCTATGATCCCTCAAAATCTAACACGTAAGCTCGTAACAAATCCTCTAAGATTTTGTTAACTTTTTCCATTTGCCCATCGGTCTGTGGATGGTAAGCCGTACTCATCTTGAGCTTGGTTCCTAAAATCTCATGTAGACTCTTCCAGGACTCACTAGTGAATAAGGAATCTCAATTACTTACGATACTACTAGGAATTCCGTGCAGTCTAACTACATTTTTCATAAACAACTTAGCTAAGACAGGTGTCGTCCTAGTTGAATTAACTGGAATGAAATGGGCACTCTTGGTCAACCTGTCCAATATGACCCATATACTTTCATTTCATTTGTTTAACCTTGGCAACCCGTCTATAAAATCCATAGAAATAGAATCCCACTTCCATACTGGAATATGTAATGGCTGAAGCAACCCACTTGGCTTCTGATGTTCGGCTTTTACCTGTTGGTAGTCCAAACACTTCTTCACCCATAAGCCTACATCCATTTTCATACCTTCTCAGAAGAAATTCCTCTTCATGTCTTGGTACATCTTAGTTCCTCCCGGATGAATAGTGAACTTCGAATTGTGTCATTCCTCCAAAACTTCTTTCCTTATGCTTCCCACATTCGGAACACATAGTCTTCCCTTCTTTCTCAACTACCCATTTTGGTTAAGACTAAAATCCTTCAAGGCATCGCTCTCCATTCCTTCCTTTAACTTTCTGATCCGTTCAACCAATACTGGATCCTTCTCCTGTTTAGAAGCAATCTTTTCAATCATCACTGGTCGAACTTCTAAACAAGACAACACAACAGATCCTCCACTAGACCCAGCTTCAGATCTCCACTGCACTCTACAAATCGATGACGCTTCCAAATCTTTCCACTGAGCTATCATTGCCAATACTGCATTCTGATGTTTCCTGCTAAGTGCATCTGCAACCTTGTTGCCCTTTCCTGGTGTGTATTCAATTCCAATATCATAAGCAGTTAAAAACTCTAACCTCCTCTACTGTCTCATATTCAGTTCCTTCTGAGAGAATAAATACTTAACCAACTTATGATCCATATAAAGTTCAAACCTCTCTCCCAAAAGGTAATGTCTCCACATCTTCAACGAAAATACCACCGCGGCTAATTCCAAATCATGCGTTGGATATCTAACCTCATGCGGTCTAAGATGTCGAGAAGCATAGGCAATTACTTTACCTCTTTGAATTAACACAACTCCTAATCCAGTTCCACATGCATCTGTATATACTACCAAATCCGATTCCCTTTCGGAACAACTGACACCGGTGCATTAGTCAATAAGTGTTTCAGCTTCTGGAATACTTCCTCACACTTATCGGTCCAAACAAACTTTACATCCTTTCGCATTAGTTTGGTCATCGGTTTTGCTATTCACGAAAAATCCTTTATGAACCTCCTATAATATCTAGTCAATCCAAGAAAACTCTTTATCTCAGTCACTGCCTCGGGTCTCTTCCAATTATTCACTGCTTCAATCATAGTCGGATCTACAGACAACCCTTTCTCTGAGACTACATGACCAATAAATTTCACTTCCTTCTTCCAGAAATGACACTTCAAAAACTTCGCCTTCAGCTGATGTTGCCTCAGCATCTCAAGCACCACTCTAAGATGAACTTCATGCTCCCTTTCATCCTTAGAGTTAATCAAAATATCATCTATGAAAACCAATAGGAACCTATCCAAGTGCTCTCGGAAAATCTGGTTCATCAAATCTACAAAGAATGCTGGCGCATTAGTTAGTCCAAACGACATCACTAATCATTCATACGATCCATATCTGCTACTATAAGCTGATGGAAACATGTTGCTAAATCCAATTGAGAAAATACCTTGGCTCTAATCAACTGATCGAACAAATCGTCAGTTCTAGGCAGCGGATATCGATTCTTGATCGTCTTCTCATTCAACTTACGATAATTGATACACAACCTCAACGATCCGTACGGCTTCTTAGCAAACACTGCAACTGCTCCCTAAGGTGAACTACTTGGCCTAATAAAATTCTTGCCTTCCAAATCCACCAATTGCACCTTCAACTCCCTCATCTCAGTAAGTGTCATCCTACTTGGTGGCCTACTCACTAGTTCTGCTCCAGGCACCAAATCTATTCAAAACTCAATGGCTCGCTTTGGTGGAAATCCAACTACCGGCGCGAAGACATTCACGAATTCTCTAACCACGAAAACTCGATTCAACTCGTCCTCTAACTCCACAACACCCAACAAAGCATTCATCTCACCACTAGGGCTTTCTACGGTATATACAATCCGATCACTACAGTCAGGGTGTCTAAGCGATATTTTCCTATAATTGCAAAATATCCTAGCATCTTATTTACTTAACCAATCCATACACAAAATAATTCTGAACCCTACAAAGTCAAACACATGCAAACTACAAACAAAGGTGTGACCTAACAAGTCAAACTCAAGGTGGTCACACTTCATCCCAAGTGTCACATACCCTCCTATCGGATTTGCAAGCCTTAAGGAAGTAACTAAGTATGAGGGTTCAGGTTAAGCTTAATTACCAAACAACGAGATATAAAAGAATGCGATGCACCAGTATTAAACAGAACGCTAACAGACATACTGTGAATCTGAAGCATACCTCCGAACATAGCCTTTCCTTTCTCCTCTGTCGTTGACCTCGAGGTAACTGGTTCCAATGCAAACACCTTTCCCTTTCCATCCTTAGCAGGCTCTTTACACTGGTTCTTATAATGTCCAATTTGATCGCAGTTGAAGCATCTGATGTTCTTCTTCTTGATCACTTCCTTCGCCTTTCCAGTACGACATTCATTAGCAAAATGTCCCTACTTATCGCACTTGAAGCAAACAACCTCCGACTTTTCCTTCTTAACGGCTCCACCTTTCTGAGCTCCTTTCTTATAGGAAAACTTTTTTTTTCTGACTCTTCCCCACCCGGACTTCCTTTGCCTTGTTCTTCTTCAAAGAAGCAAGCATCTCCTCATTTCTCAACGCCATCTCTACTACAACATCACAAGGATCCCTAATATGAGGTAATGCAGCCCTTGCCAACTCAGGCTTCAACCCACTTATGAACTTCTCGTTCCTCTTAATCACGGTATCCACAGTGGCATATCCATACCTAGACAACTCCTCAAACCTTCTAACATACTTAAACACGGTCATCTCCCCTTGCTCAAACTTTGCAAAATTTCTGAGCAAGGTAGGCTTCGCCATCATAGACATGAACCTCTCCTCGAGTCTCCTCCTAAACTCAGCACATGTCATCGTCTCTTCTTTCACTTCAATTGTCGCACTATTCCACCAGAATAAAGCTACTCGCTGAAGCTATCTCGATGCAAGCCTCCTCTTCTGCTCATCATTAAGTCCCAAGTCTACAAAGATCCTCTCACAATGTAGCAACCAGTTCTCCACCTCAATAGCATCTTCAGTTCCAATAAATGGCTTTCCTCATAGCCTAGCATAATCTCCACTCAGAATAGCATAATTGTTGACCACCGGAGCTTCCTGAACTCCTCCACCAACTACTCCAGCAATAACACCTGCCTGCATCATGCTGACAAAGAACTGATACATAGCTCCCATGTCAACTTGCGGGACTCCAGCACCCATATTTCCAGCTTTTGCCTGAACTGGGTTTCTCTTAGTATTTGGTCTGGCATTTCCATTTGTTGTGGTGCTTCTCCCTCCAAGGTTAACACTTCCACTTCTAGAATCCATATCTGTATTCAAGCCTCGTGAGATACAGAAGAATAGCCTAAGAGAGATAGGAGAATAGAGATATAGAGTATACTTATATATAGCAAATACAAGTACGTTACTATAGCGTTATCCCATACCCCGATCTTTTCTCTAATTCCTTAGGATTATGTTTCAAAAATCATTTTAGTTTAATTTTTCCATAAACCTATGCTCTGATACCAAGTTGTAACATCCCCTATCTGGAGGCCCGAAGCTAAGTGCTACAAATGTTTCAGTCATCTATATTATTAACTTCCAGTGACCAAATACGGTAATGTTAATGGTATCCATAATAGTAGAAGCACTTGAATATGAAACAAAATCACAGATTTCAAAAACAACTTTTCTGATTACATTTCACAAAACATGTTTCAAATTCAATTACATAATACCAATCATTTCTTAGGTTTAGATCAAATATAATTATTACAAAATACGCCAAGAGCGATATATGAAGATGCCCCCTTGGTTGACCAGAGTATTATATGACATAATACAACACAGCGGAATCAAACAAAATAAAACAACAACTCTTAAATAGCTATCCGTCAGCCACCTGTTCGTCTCCCAAAGCTTTATTCGCCAACCTACTAAAAACCTGAAAACCCTCAACCCTCAGCCTACTAAAATCAATTTTGAGGACCCGAGAGTTTAAGGGAAAAAACATAAACTTCGAGTTGGACATAAAGCTTAGTGTGAATAATACTATACATCTTGGTTATTTGATATTAAGTGAGACCACGCCGCTTAGCGGAATGAGTTTCCCCTCACCAATATCCTTTTAAAACATATCTTTTGCAAACCATAATCCTGCAACCAAAACTGGTTAAAACTGTAAAGCAGTATCATGTAAACATACATATCAGCTAACAAATGGATATCTATCCGAACACTATAGTTTTTTGGGCTAACTACTAACCTTTGGCTGACTCGGGTCTACCTGACAAAATAAACAAATAATCTAACTTCTCTTAGATACTCCTCTTCTGGACGGTCTATCCCTAACTTACTTTCTCTAGGTCAACTGATCCTATTGGTTTTGCGGACTAACCAATAACCTACCTCTATACATATATATTCCTCTTTGTGTGTAACATAATTTTAGTCTTACTGTACCAAAGCCCTACACACTGGAATTTTGTACTAAATTAGCTAGGGGCTAATAGCAAATGTATAGGGTGCGACCCTATACCAGTCCCATCTGGTGTTCTAATATCCGAGACATTTTACTTAGGCTTAACTACCTATAAATTTTCCTTGAAAACCATTTCTTTCAAATTAATTTAAACCTTTAAATCATTCTTTAAATAAGGAAGATATACTCTATGCTTTACTCAAATCTTCTTGCCATATCATATATATACTTTACACAAAACTTTGTTGATGAAAACATTCAAACCTTTGAAAGTACCACTTTTGATCCCATTGGAAGTAGCCCTTTATATATAAGTGAAACCTTAGGCCGAAAGGCCAAAACGTATCCTTTCGAAGCCTTTCCTAATAAACCTTTTGAACCCTTTGAAAAACATTACCTTCGAAAGCTTTAAAACCTTAGACATCCTATCTTTAAAACACTTAAACATTGCCTTTCGAAAACATTGGAAAACCTTTCCTTTCAACCCTTTCGAAACCATTGAGGGACCACCCGTTCGAAACTTTCATTAAAACCTTTCGAAAGCATTAAAACATCAAACCTTTCGAAACCATTTAGGTTCAAGTAAAACATGTGGAACAACCTTTCGAAACCATTTAAAACTATCTCCGTCGAAACCTTATGTTCTACCTTTAACAAAGAAAGAAGGGTCATAAAACATTTAAGTCGAAAGCACTCTTTCGAAAGCATTTCCTAAGTAAAGAAGTGATGGTGTCGAAACCAACCTTCCAAAAGCATTGGAGAAGTGGCTTGGATTTTAAAACAAAGTATACCTTCCAAAAGAATTTGTTTGAAAGTTAGAAAGCGACAGCTAGGGGTTTCGACCCCATTCGAAAGCATTTACTTAAAACAAAAGGCGCAACCCCGTTCGAAACCATTTTTAAATCAATTTGACCCAGTCGAAAGCCAAACCAGTCAAAAGTGTTCCTTTTGAAAGCAAAGCAGGTGCATTTTCATTTGAAAGCAAAGAAGCGCTTCGACCCCATTGGAATCCCTTGTTTCGACTTCATACCTTCCGCCTTAGTCCAATTCACTACGTACCAAGTATTGATACTAGGCACATTGGTTTCGACTGAGAAGGAGGCGGAAGTACTAGGTCGAAAGCTAAGTGCCGAAAGTGGTGAAACATGTAAAAAGCAAGTTTAAACTGAGTTTAACCTTTTTAAGTAATCATTTTCAACTAACTTGCCTTGTTTGTCAAAACATAATTGATTGCTAATTTCTTTTCTAAAAGTGCTGCCAATATTTCAAAAATAAACAATTTAATTTATTTACAAAATACCCCTTCTCCTTTTATAAATATATAAAACTTTTAAGTCTCATACCTTAAATAATTTTATATATCTACTAAAACACTTAGGAAAATTTTGCAAAAATTCCAGAAAATCAATTTTAATATGTTTTCTAACATATAATAATTTTAGACCCAAAACATAAATAATTTAGCCGTAAATTATTTTAAACCCAAATAATCATTTCCTTCACCAGAAAATTAATGTTAAATCCACATAAATTCAGAAAATTTTGAAAATTGGAACCCATCTCTAAAATATCATTTCTGATCTAAATCTAAATTTTCAAAGCATTTGGATGTCATTAATAGGGTTTTCACATCAAAATATATCATAAAAGCTATTGGAATAAGCATAAATCATCAATAGACATATATAAACATTTTATCATTCCAAAACATGGCTAAACATTGCAAGATAAATCGATTTTAACCTAAAACCAAAAATAATTAGAAAACATGAGATGTAGTCATTATTCACCTTAGCTTTGAGATTTTAATGGATTTGATTTTGATTAATCTTCCTTCCATTGATTTTCTTTATCTTCTTCCTCTTGCTCTTGCTAATGGTGGCCGGCCTCTATTTTAGTTTGGTATTGCAAATGAACGTATGAAATGAATTCCTAAGGGTTCAGGGTATTAGAATACTCTTATTCCAACTTTGCCCTTCACCTAATTCCTTTACTCATTTTATTTTAGTTCATTTTAGTTCATTTATTCTCTTAGGCATGGCTGCTCCTTAGTTTAATCATAAATCTCAATCCCCTAATCGTCACATTATTTTATTTAATTTAGCTAATTAAATATCATAAATAATGTTACTAAAAATTAGGGTCATTACAACTACTTAAGCAGAATTCCTTATAGAGAGACTGATCGTCCTTATTACCAATTGAACGATGAATCACCAAACAAGGAATAATGCTAAGAAGACCATCTCTAGAGTCAAGGAGAGAGCTGGCTTGGGAGTTGCTAATCTCGATTTGTAGACCATGTTTAATACTATGATGAGGAACATGCTGCAAAATGCTCTTGTGGCTGCTCCGAATATTGTTGTTGATGGTGGTGCTCTAGTGTAGGTGCTCAAAGCTGATTTTGCTAAATTGAACGAAGATTTACTAGTTTTGGAGGCAAACCGTTGCAAGGAACGGAGTCGGTGATGGAAGTTTAGGACTAGCTTGACACTTGCGAGTGAATATTTGATGATCTTGGACTTAATGATGCTATGAAGAGGAGGTTGCCCTCGCGTTAGCTTTAGGGAAGGGCGATGAACTGGTGGGACGCCATGAAAATTACTACACTTGAGGATCAATTTACTTAGGATCGGTTCAAAGCCCGCTTTGAAGGGAAGTTTATCCTAACTGCTCAAAAGTCAATCTTGTTCCATAAGTTTGCAGATTTGAAGTAGGGTGATATGACGGTCTTCGAATATGTTGCTGAGTTCGACGCTCTATTGAAATATGGGATGTCCTTCATTGATGCCCCATTGAAGAAGAACGAGAAGTTCCTTATCGACTTGGATGATCACTTAGGAGAGAAGCTCGTGAGCCACATTGATGGGACTTTTGAAATGCTAGTTAAGAAGGCTTTGAGGCATGGGAGTCTTTATCCAAAGCCAAAGGCTATTGTTCCAAAGAAAGAGGCAAAGCCGCAAGGGAGCGAGGAAGGAAAGAGGAAATGTAATGACAAGGGAAAGAAGTAGACTATGGAAGAACATGGCTAGAAGAAAGGCAAGTGGGAAATGAAGTGCTTTAATTACAATAAGATAGGGCACCTTAACAAGGATTGCAAGCCCTCGAAGGGTGGGGAAAGGAAGTGCTTTGTCTTTGATAAGGCTGGGCACTTGAAAAAGGACTTCCTAGAGTTGTAGAAGAATAAGCAAAGTGTTGCTGCTTATGCATTAGATGTCGTTCCTACTACGTCGATAGCTCCATCAGAGGAATTTTTTTTAGAGTTATGCATTTAATTGTGTTATAACTATGCATGTTTTATTCGAAATCGATACGTTTGACCATTCGTATAGCTAGTGACTTAGTAAGTAGGTTAGGATGTTGACCCTAACCTAGAGGACATACCTTTAGTTATTTTAAACTTAGTGGTGGTTCGACTAACTTAGTGCCAAGACTTAGCCTATTGAGTCAAGGATATTTGTTTGCATCTGTTCTTTATTGGGTCTTGCGTGGTTCAGTATCATTCGCTGTAAGACGATTGAATGGATATGGACTATGGCAAAGTGGTGAGGTGCAATAGATGATGGACGGGGCAGGGGACGAGCAAAGGCTAGAGTAAGGCTACACACCTGAGTGGGTATAGTTACGGTTCGCTTGGTGTGTTCACTTGGAATCCCATACGAGGTGTCCTCATTGTTTTTCATAGGGAGGGAACACCCAAAGGTAGTCAAGTTTTCGACATGCAAAGGGATAGGGTTCCATATCTATCTAGTGACTAGGGTTATATCTTCGAGAAAGATGGTACTCAGAGAAGAGGTAGAACTGGAAGTATAGGAGAGTGGCCCATGGAGAGGATTCATTTATGGTGGTATATCCAGATGAGGAGTACTTATAGTTTTCGCATAGTGGTCGAATGATTCTTTGAGTTGGCTTCAGAACCTTGTTTGACAAGGCGAGGCATTTGATCGAGTACTTCAAGTACGAAGCATGGGATGAGGCTAGAGTAGTCTGATAAATCACATTTGACAAGCTGAAGCGATGTAGGGAAGCGTGAGATGCTTTAAATCGAGTCAGATGCTGAAAGGATTCTTGATAACTATAGTTATGATGGTTGTTCCTAGGGGAAGGGGTATGTGAGGATGCTCATTTGTGTACCATGGACCTTGAGACGGTCTGGCTTGTCTTGAGGACAATATTTATGAGATAGGTATTCCAAAGAGCACCGAATCTAACTATGGAATGAGATGCCACTGACCTGAGAGGTTGTTGAGTGAGTTATCATGTATCCAAGAAGGACTGTGAGATAGTCATAGTGGGGTGAGACTCGGAAATGGTCATACCGAAGTGAGACTTCAAGGGTGCCTTGAGAAGGCCAAAATGAAAAGGGACCGTAAGACGGTTATAGTAGGGTGAAACTCTGGGAATGATCATGATGGGGTGAGACTCCAGAAATGGTTATACCGAAGTGAGACTTCGGGGGTGCCTTGAGAAGGCCAGGATGAAGAGAGACCTGGAGAAGGTCATAGTGGAACGAGGCTTCGAGGATAATCGAGTGGAGCGAGACCATGGTGGTGGTCGGGATAAAGAAGCATGTTGGTGATAATGCGATACCTTGGTGAGAGTAAGGGCGAAGTGAGACTTCTGTTTATCACATTGATTTTCACTCTCGGTATCATGTAGGGTATTTTAGTATCCTACATCCTAGGATAGACTTAGACATTTTCTATTTCACTTGATGCTATGTATGCATGTTTGATGTTTGATGTCTGATGGTTGTCTATGCTTTTATGTGATTGTTAGGCATGCGGAATGACCCTATTGACTTGATTATGGAATTTCGGGGGCGCAATTCCTAAAGAGATGAGTGTAACAACCGTATTCTTTGTATCAGAGGATCGTAGAATATATATATTATTTTTATATGAGGTTGTATCATTTTATAATTTTGGAAAATGACTACTAAGGTCATTTCTTTTCCTTATAATTTTGTCAAACTTTTCTATGACCATTTTGACCATACGAAATCTTGTATGGACTATAAATTTTGATAGGAGCTAAGTTAGGTTTTGAAACCTCTTCCATTGGATCGAGAAGATGATTTTCCTTTTCATAGAGTGGTCATATTAAGAAAACAGACTTGTAGATTGAGAGTTATGGTTGTTTCAAGTTTTCTTTGATTTTGAGCAACTTAAATGGGTAATTAGGGCCACTAACCTTGAGGCCCATGACCTATTTCAGGTTTAGAATATATCGAGGTTGATGGAACCTCATCCCTACATTTTACTATTCCCAAATTAGTTAGAAACCTCATTAACTTCCATTAGCCAAAAAGTAACCCTAAAACACACTTTAATTAGCCAAATTATATCATTAAGAGGAAATTAGCTAGATTTTCACTTGGGATTAGAGACTTGCTATTGAGAGAGCCTTGGAATCCATGTTTTTACTATTATCCTGGAGAATTGGGCTTGTATTTGGATGAAGGTGAGTGATTAGATCTCCCACTTGCTAACTAGGCTATTTTACACAAATTATTTAAAAATCCTAAAAAATATTTTTAGACCAAAACCATATATGTTAATTTTAGATGATTTGGATTTGATTTGTAAAAACATGATTTTAGGGGTCCTTAACTTGTTCTTATGGGTCTTCCAACTCTTACCTTAGGCTTAGATTCTTTTAATTAGGTATAATTGATTGTTTGCCTATTATTAGTGCTTACGAATGATGTACATATGCTAGCTTTATGTTTGCTTGGTTGAAACGTCGATCGAATGGCGAATTAGATAAGTAGTAGTTAAGGGTCGGAGGAACCATAAAATTTCATCATATGTGGATGCGACCAATATGGGGCAACAAGGAAGGTCTCAAAAGGTTGCCTACCAAGTTTCAAGTCAATTAGGGTTCACAGGATCGAGTTATGGGGGTGCAAAGTATGGGTCGATGTGACTTCAGGAGTATAGATCGGCGTAACTTCAAACGATATAGGTCGATGCAACTTCCATATCTTATGGGTCGGTGTAACTCCAAACTTTGGGTCAGTGTAACTTCCAAGGCTATGGGTCAGTGTAACTTCCAAATTAAGGGTTGGTACCTATCCCTAATCTTTGACCCAATCAAGGTGCGATTCATGGTGTGGACTAGGGAGGTTTATAGGAGCTTAGATGTAAAGTATGGGGATGGTAAGGATCCAAATTAGGGGTCTGTACCTATTCTTAATTTTTGTCCCAAACTGGGTGAGATTGAAATGGTGTGATCGGGAAGGCCTTATAAGGCTACATTTCAAATTTCAAGTCGATTGGAGTCCATACGCTCAAGATATTGATGGATCGACGATGACCTTGGGAGTATGGGTCAGTGGTGGATTGCTCCGAGACACACTTCAGGTCACTTAGCCAAAAACATGAGTCTAACTTGGAGAAATTTCAAAGAAAGAAAATTAGGCTAAGTCAGGGGTCAGTACCGATCCCTGAGCTTGTTTGGAGAAAATCTTGGTTTTACCTAAGTCTGACTTTGGGGCAAAATTTCTATAGTCTTCTTCGAGTCAAGGTGTTGATTAGTTCAGGTCCGACTTCGGGTAAACCCTGAAGTCAGTTGTTTGATGACTGTTTCACCGATTTTCGACGATGACCACTCGTGACTCGACGATGAGGGTTCTAAGATGGGATGTGATGGCTTGGATGATGGATAGCCATACTTCGAACGTAGATTAGCCAGATTGAACTAACTATTGGAGGAAGGCTGCGAGACGAACGATGATATTCTACAACTAACGATTGCTGTCTAGAATAGTTTCCAACCGCGATGACTTCAGACGGGAGTCTTAAGGACCGTTCTAGAATGAGCTCTGCTATGGATGACATGGGCAAAGGGATCATGGATATTCATAGGTTTCGATGTGCACTTGTGAAGCAAGGGTATGTGTGATGAGATTTATTATACCCTTGACTGATGCGATGATAGTCTTGTTTCTGACCAACTGAGTGGCATGGATTCAAATACATAGAAACCGAGATGTTGAGTAGTCTCTGACGAAGTCATACGAGTATCATATATCCAACGCACTGAGCGAGTGCATGTGAGGATGGATGATGGATGCTATGTTTGCTTTGATTGTTTTTATCACGTTAGAGATGTCACACAATGTAGATATTACTGATGCCAATATCTAGACACCCTTAGTACCTTGACACGTAGTACACCTATGAAGATTATCATAGAGTAGCATATATCTTTTATCTATGCTAACTTTGTGGATGCGGCGACAGATCGGGTATGATTTCCAATACCATTTGTCCAAGTTTATTGCTTTTATAGTATTTGAGATTTCTACCACTCACACCGGATTGTTGTCTGACCTAGGGTTTTATGCTTTTCTTCCTATTACTTTGGGTACTCTTAAATGAGTAGATTTGGGATATTAGGTCTAAAGAGCACATTGAGCTGGAAAGGTGGCGAGCAGGAGGATATACTCGTATTATTATATGTACTCATTTGCTATTCCGCTGTTGAGCAAACTAAAGCTAGGGATGTTATGTGTAGTATTATTAATATATTGAAGAGATGAGGTAATATAACTATATGTATTTGTTGAGCAAACTCAAGGTACATATACTATACTTAGGCCATCACGGTATGGTAGGTACGAGTGAATAATCTCTTTCGATTTGTTGAGCAAACTCAATGTTGAAATGAGATTAGGACAAGGAAAAATGGGTTAGGAGTTGTATGTGATACAACCGATAAGAAGTTGTCCATCGTTTGTGGGGCTATGATTTGTTGAGCAAATTCAAGGTCAGAATAACAAGACAAACGAGTCCTAACACCCACTAGTGAAGTCGAAAGACTTCTATGTTTCATCTTAGGGTTTGGAGAAACATTAAAGACTAGTGGGAGCCTTATTAAAAAATGAAATGGTAACATTTAACCTTTCTAATATTGTAAGAACATATGCTAAATAATGTTATAATTATCTACAATGATAAATTTTGTGCATCCGATATGATTGATAAAATGTTTATCAATTAACATATACAAACAAACTGAATTGAAAGTTGACAAATGGAAATATAATACCCACTATTAAATGCCTATTTCACGTTAATGTTTTCTATACCCATGCAAGTGTCTAATTTTTACAATTACTTAATACATTCGTAAAATGGTCACTTACGTGCTTATTTGGTTGAGACTTTGTATTACACTCTATGAGTTTCGAACTCTAAAAGCAATCAAGACTATGGATATTTGATCCATATACTATCATTTATAAATGTTATATAGTGAACGGTCACAGTTCGTAATGTACGATACTTCAGTGAATATAGTTCATTGGAAATAAGCCAATAAACAGTATTTTTGAGATCATGCATTCAACTTGATTGATTACAGAAGGGATCATATTGTGTTAATGTAACGCAAGATCAGAAACTACATGATAGATCTAAGAACTCGATCGCTGAAATGTCATTTTGATCGGTTTACATAAAGTGCAACATATTTGATGTCCTTCAATGTTAAGGATAATCGAATGCGCTTTTGTAAAAAGTTTGTTATGATATTGTAGTAAGGTTTTCTTTTGAATAATTTGACCATTTGAAAGGAAAATGAATGTATAAGAATAGATATAATTTAAGGTACAGTTGGGATGAAGAGAATGAATAGTCGCTTCTGCTTCATAGAGAAACATTGGAAACGAGAATTATATTAATAATTGATACTTAATATTGGAATAAGAAATATGATTTCTATTCCGAAATGTATTTTCATATAGAAAATTATTTTCTATGAGATTTATTTCTTTGAGCTCAAGATAAATGATCAACAAACTCTCCACTGTAAATAGTTGTAGTTTATGAAATAAACAAATTGTATTAAGTGAATGATGGACCTCCGAATTTAGTACGCTATTATAGTAATGGTGGAAATAGTGGGAGCATGCCATATAGAACTTATTAATTTCATCATAGTACGAAAATTGTTTTCGTAAAACTTACCATACATTATTTATGAAATAATGATTATTTTTCGGTATCGAATAAAAAATAAAATAAAGATAGCTATATTTCAATATGAATATTCTTTGTGAAATAAAACAATAATGTGGTAATTTTTTGTAACAAAAGTGATGCATTGGAAAAAACAAAAGTATCTAATATTATTTATAGTTGTTTTGGAATTATAGACTAAACCGTAATTTTGAGAAATAATTTTATTGTATGATTTTGAATCATATGATACTTGTTAATTATATCTCAAACAATAAAGGTCTGTGCACCCATTTAGTGGGAGTATCATAAGAGTTGGTGAACTCTTTGGATTGATACATATAGATGTATGTAATCGTAATTCCATAAATACCAAAATGGTTCCACGTACTTTGTCATATTCACCGATGAGTTATCATCGACATGGACATGTGTATTTTATACACGTGTAGTATGTCTATGGTAAACTTATAGAATATAAAACAGAAGTAAATAAAATAACATGCGATAGAAATGATTTGATTTGATCGAATGAGTGAGTATATTGGAAAATGTTCCGAACATACCTAAAATGGATAAAGATTCAATCTCAAAATTTATGACGGCCCACCGTTTCGAACACCTTAAGCTGACAATAAATCATCCTTGTCCAGCTTAAACTGTTCAAATTAGAAAGATTATCAAGTTGGGGTTTTAATATAGAATCAGATACAGAATCACACAAAGAAAAATACAGAATCTTGCAGCGGAAATAAATAATATACATAGTAGTTCATGAAGCTACTACACAAAATACATCAGAGTTTTAGACTTTAATTATACAATACTAGAGATACATAAAAGTTTACTGATACAAGCCAATATGAACATAGATAACTAATACTGGATAGAGTGGAGTCTTCAACAAGTCTTCGGCTCCCAAAACAAGCACTGCTCATACACTGCAATACTCAGGCTGACCCGAGCATAAAGTAAAACAATATAATAGAGTCAGGACTAGAAGTTCTCATGTAAGTAATCCTACTCAAGTGAAAATGTACAAGTAACTCAACAGATGTTACGGGATTTTCCATCTCTTAAGGATCCGTCAAACTATTTATACATACAATAGGATACGCTATATATGTAATGTCTATCAGTAAGTAAATATTTTTCTTAGCATTAAGGCTTTACATTAACACTACAACAAAAATACCCTATTACAACGCCCTTTTTACAACGGGCATTGGCTGCCCATTGTAATATAAGGCTATTAGAACGGTCCATTCAGGACCGTTGTAATAGATGCCCTATACAACGCCCTTTTTACAACGAGCAATAACTGCACGTTGTAATAGAATGGTATTACAACGGTCATTTCATGCCCGTTGTAATAGATGCCAATTTTACAACGTTCACAAAATTCCTGTTGTAATAGATGCCAATTTTACAACGGTCATAAAATGCCCATTGTAAGAGGTGCCAATTTTACAATGCTCAAAATTCCCGTTGTAATAGGTGCCAATTTTACAATGGGCTAAAAATGCCCATTGTAATAGGTGCCAATTTTACAACGGTCATAAAATGCCCGTTTTAACCGATGCCAATTTTACGTTAATCATCCGCTCAAGTTTGATGAAACCATTTTTCGGGAAATTTCTAATGCACGCCAATATTTAATATTTAATATTCAATATTTAGTATTTAATATTCAATATTTAGTATTTAATATTCAATATTTAGTATTTAATATTAAATATTTCATAATTAATAATTACTATTAAATAATTTTTATTAAATCACTAATAATTAATATTAAATAATTGTTATTAAATAATTAATAATTAATTATCAATACTTAATAATTCATAATCAATAAATAGTATTAGTTTTTAATAATTAATATTAAAAATTTAATAATTATTAACTAGTATTAAATATTTAATAATTAATAATCGGTAATATATACATAATCATTAACTTTAAATAATTAATATTTAATTAAAATTAAGTAGTAACAATTAATAATTAATAAGTAATTTTAAATAATTAATAATTAATTTTAAATAATTAATGTTTAATGATTCAGAAGTAATATTTAATATTTAAAAAGTAATTTAAGAAATTCATATTATAGTTAATATAAATTTTCAAATATTTACTTATTAATAATTACTATTAAATAATTTTTGTTAAATAACTAATAATTAATATTAAAAGATTAAGAATTAATTATTAATACTTAATAATTAATAGTTAATAAATAGTCATTAGTTTTTAATAATTAATATTAAAAATTTAATAATTAATAATACTATTTAATAATTTATAATTGTTAATATATATATAATTTTTAACTTTCAATAATTAATATTCAATAATAGTTAAGAAGTAATAAGTAATAATTAATAATTAATTTTAAATAGTTAATAATTAATTTTTAATAATTTAAAAGCAATATTTAATATTTTAAAAAATTCAAGAAATTTGTATTATAGTTAATATAAATTTTACCATGTTAGTTCTAATTTTTAATACTTGTCTTTATACAAATATTGTGAACGTTTAGCTAGGACATACAAAAATTTAGTAGCAACACATGAAAAGTTTGCGGCAAAGCCTTGAAATTTAGGCGGGAAGTGTCGAAAATTGGCTCCAAGTTTAGTAAATAAAATAATCACATCTCAAGCATAATTTTTAAATTTTCCATCACAACCATTCAGAAAATTACCCCAAACCCTAGTCCACCACCCCCAAAATCTCACCTAAAATTTCATTCCTTCCACAAAATTACTCCAAATCCATACCAAATCCACCTCCAAATCACCGCCATTCACAAAATCCCATCTCAGGCCCGCCGCCACCGGGAGGGGGTCATCATCATGCGATGATGGTTCTGGAGGAGAGGATGGCCGCGCAGCATGAGGAATTCCAGGGTTTGTTGGCGGATAACCAAAGGCTGGCTGCGACGCACGTGGTGTTGAAGCAGGAAGTGGCGGCCGCGATGCATGAGCTGCAGAGGTTATCTCATATTGTTGGTATCGAGCAAGCTGAGGGTGAAGCCCGTATAAATGAGGTATCCGTTATTTCATTTTGTTTCTTATATTGTGCTTCGGTTGGTGGCTAGCAGGTTCTGTAAATTTGTGATTTGAGTATTGGGTTGAAGTTTTACAGGTTGCAATTAAGTTTGATTACTTGCTTGCACATATTATCCGTCAATCTTCCTCTTCCCGTTCATTTCATTTTTTTCATGGCCCCCACCCTAAAAATCTTCATTCGGTAACCCTAAAAGCCACGCTCAATCATGAAATCCCAACATAAGACATTTTCATCGATGTCTAACTTCAAAAGGTTCTATTGCATTTAAAATCTACAAAATACCCCAAACTCTAGATTCACGATTTGGTATTTATGAATTCAACACGCTCAGTTGGATTCTATCTGTTTTCATACTTGTCTTTGGTATTTCTTTCATTTCATTTTTTTAATGGTTGGTTTGTTTACTTTAGATTTATTTTTTTCATAACTTCAATTGTTCATATGAATCTCTTTCGTCGTTTTGTTTGCTTATTTGTATCATGGTATTGGTTTTAAAATGTTCTTTGTCAAAGGCGCAGAGCTAGAGTTAATAAAAAACCTGGCTAATTTTTTTTAGGTTTGTAATTTTTTTTCCTTGAACAATATTTGAATCTATGCATGTGAATGAACATTCTAACTTGTATTAAGATTATATGAATTCTATTGGCTTTATTTCATTACTTAGATACTCCCTGTAACCATTATGAATAATTTCTTTCAGTTTTGGTCAACAAACATATCATAGAACAATTGTATGAAAACCGTATTAATGGTGCAGCACTAGCTCCACTATAGTTAGGCCCGTAGGTGAAGCAAGCTATTGCTGTTTACAACAGTGACATCGCAGATGTAAACAGCAGCACAAGCAGTGACATCGCTGCTGTAAACAACATCACCTAACAGGTGCACTGCCACCTTTACTGCTGTTAATACAAATTCTATATGTTAGTATATAAAAGAAACTAGTTAGTATATTTTGACAGTTTACAGCTGCAAGAAATGGACGTTGGATATAAATTCTATATTTTGTTGTAGTGATTCTATATGTTAGAATTGATCCTAATTGAAACCAAATTTAATGCCTTCTTTTTATTTTTATGTTTTGTAACTTGTATGTTTAAATTGGTTGTTGACAACCTTACATATCAAACATATTTAGTGTTTTAATACCGTGGACGGATCCTTAAAATCAACCTTAATTCAGAAAAAGTTCATCCTAGCAAACAAATAGAAAGTCTGTCCATTTTTTGATAGTTACACATTGTTTGAACTTGTGCCATTATCAAGTTGAGTATGCAAAATACAGTATCTCTCATTTGAGTCGTCGATTGGTATTTCATTTGAGTCAAAGTAAAATTTATAATCTTTTCTACAAGTTTAAAGGCAAAAGCTTCATTTATATATAAAATTTCCTAAACACTTGAACAAGTCCAATTCACATAATATGAGTATAGGTGAATTTGCAATCGACAACCAGTTTCTAAAGACCCTGCTATTTCACTGGATATTATGTTCCACTGGGGCAGTAATTTCAATGCCTGCCTTTTAATGTTCTTGTAACTTAAGGCAGTGTGATTATCAGGTTCGTATATTGGGATGCTCTTTTTAGGAATGTTGTATGAAAGTGAATTCATTTCATTTATGGCTTCTTGTTGTATGAACTATTGTGTACTATTGTGAAGTCGTAAGGACCTGCATATAGACTGTTGAATTGTAAACAAAATGTTTGTTATACCAGTTGTGTTTATGTAATGTTAATGTATTTGTATTCATTTTAAAATATGTTTGATTATTGCAAAACTTGATTCAAACTTCATTTTGTAAGGTGTTTTTCATTCAAGTTTATGTATGCTTAACTGAGTTAACAAATGCTGTAACTTTTTAGTTAACCACACATGCACTTGTTAAATAGATGCTCATCAGCTCATGTTTAGGTGGATTTTCCCCAAGCAAGTAACTTGGTCTCGGCATTTCAACTCTATTATCCTACTGACATTCACTGTATGCTTAATTGAGTTGGAAAATGTTCACGTTTTAGTTAAGCAAATTTTGTTGTCTCCAAGTACAAGTAGGTCTGTCATTGGTACGGGTTTCAGTTCAAGCCCGGTCCAAATCCCCCTGTTAATGCAAATATTTTTTTCATATATAAAATCTCAAAGCTTTAGGAACGAACACATGCAATGAAGTTTTCTAGTTAAGTAAACTGATTCCCTATATATGTTGCTTTTGGCCATGCTTACTCATTTGTGTTAGGATATGCATGTTTATCATTCTAAAACACACACACATGTATGTATGTAATTTACATTATCTTTGTATGTATTGCAGGACATAGCAGAAGCAAAGGAATTTTTGAAGAAAAAAGGTGCTATGTGGGTTTTGATTAACTAAAATATTATGGTTCAAGGTTTGCTCCAATGTCGTTCGGTCTAAATTTTAAATCTTGTGTTATTATTTGTATGTACTACGTGTTATGTTAGTTTAGGGTTGTATTCAATGTTTTGTAAGTATGTAAAATTTTATGAATGATGTGAATAGATAAATCTTTTTTTTATTTTGAAATATGAATTTCTTTTGCTATTTTTAGTAAATATGAATAAATATGGTTGTCATTAGTATAATAATTTTGTTTTAATTCAAATTAGTTTAAAATTTACACGTGCATTGTAGTAGTTTTATTTTTTTCTCATTTGAATTTGTTTAACAACGGGTAAAAACAGTTGCAAAAGATCCTTTTGCAATGGACAAAAAAAGTTGTAAAAGGATTAATTGCAATGGACAAAAATAGTTGTAAAATACCCTTTTGCAACGGGAAAAAACCGTTGATTTGGTTTCTTTAATGTAGGGCGGTCGTCTCACATACCTTTAGGAGCCGAGGAAACAGTTCCATTCTTCTCTTTTATAGTTGTGAGATAAGCTAAGTAATTCTACTTTTAGTGCCTCTACTTATAATAATAGTGAAATTCACCCTTGACATTAATGGCAGCACCTTTACATTTGTTATCACCATGCTTATGCTTCTTCAAACCTTTCCATGATGATGTCTTTCCCTTTATAGCAAACATCATGCCTTGATCCTTTAATGAGCCATTAGCTGAACTCAACATATTGAGTGGCTCGACGAGGTTGACATTCAATTGATTTGTATTGTAACTCAATATAAATGGCTCAAATTATGGAGTCGGTGAACCTAAAATCAAGTCCAATTGTGGTACACTACTTTGTAGTAACATTTAGCTCTAGGAGTCTATCAATATAGCCATTAATCATTATGACAAATTCCTCAACATGGCTGCCCTTACTCACCTTCGTATTGAACAGTTTGTTTGTAACTAACACCTTGTAGAACAAGATTTCTCCCCAAATAATTCTTTATATTTTCGAAGATATTATGGATAGACATGTCCTTGTTTTGCCTTTGCGATGAATTGACTAAGGTTTAAAACACATATACTTAGGCTATGTCATAATCGACTACCTAAGTGTTATAAGCTTTTACTATCATAGAATCAGCATTTTCAATGGGTTTTCATATTAAAGGTTCAAAAATTATGGAGCATAAACGTTCGTATATGCATGCTATTTTTATTTCTCTTAGATAGTTAGCATAGTTGTGACCGATGAGCTTTAGTTTTCAAAATAATCTTAAGTTGATCATTATGCTACAAATTTGATTTAGGTGGATCAATATAGTTTCATAGAAAATGTTCTTATAATATTAGAAAGGTTAAATGCATTCAATTCATTTTTCTAATAAGGCTCCCACTAGATTTTATATTCTTTAAACCGTAAGAGAAATATAGAAACCTTTCGATTTCTCTAATAACCGTTAGGGCTCGTGTGCCTCAGGATTCTTACCTTTAATTTCTCAACAAATAATAGGCTCATAAGCCATATATAACTCTTAATCGGTTGTATCACACACAACTCCTAACTGTGGTCTTTGTCATAATCTCAAACTTAATCTTGAGTTTTCTCAACAAACCAAGAGAGATTATTCATTCTTTCCTATTATTTCACGACGGCCTAAGTATAATGCATGTGTCTTGAAATTGATCAACAAATACATGTGTTATCCAGCCTTTTGGCAAGGCCGTAATACCATGAAGTTAGCTAAATGGATTTGCGATCATTATGGCAGGAAGACTAGAGAAATGATTGTCAAGTTCAGAGATCAGTTATAAGCAAGGCTATGGATGATAGTCAAGTGGATTCGAGGAAATAGCATCCAAGAAATGGCTAAGTATGGATTTGCACTTCCCTTAGGCAGGGGATCAAATCGGGTCACTATGGTTATGGATCACTCGGATTGGCAGTTCAACTTACGATGATCGCTCAATAACTCAATAGATACCAGGGGAATCAAGCAAACAACTATAGAAGCACGAAGAGGAAGTAGATGGAGACCACCACAATCGATCTTAGCTTGCTACGTGGCCCCCACCACCTATCGACACTGACCCCTAGAGAAGGCCCAGGTGGGCCCCAAACTTTCTGGATCGGTCCGCTTTGGCTTTAGTCATCTGCACGCGAAGTTTCAGCTAGATATTTGCACGATGTCTCCTATAGTTTAATTGACTAAAGCCTTGCTTATAACTGATCCACTTGAAGATTATATCTACATGGTGTCTCCTATGATTTCCCATACCATTGCTTATAACTATATTTGTAATCCTACAGTATAATAAAAAGATTATTGAAGTGGACGTAGGCTAGAGTTTGTCGAACCACTATAAAATTCGTGTGTACATTTACTTTTTTGCTATTGAATATGTGATCTACGCATTTAATTCTCCGTCTGCAAATTGTGATTGTTAATTGAGTGTTTGTGACCAATTTTGATGCAAACAACATGCATGTATCTTACCTCATCTACGAAATATATTGATAGTACTATACATAACAGCTCTAGCTTGAGTTTTCTCAACAACAAACATATGCATGTATCTATCAATACATAAATGATAGAGGACAACTTTATATTGGAGATTCCTAATCTTATATATATATTGTTTGCACTAAAATTTGGCACAAACACCCAATCGAGAGTTTGTATAGAAATAAATGAATAATTTAAAATGAAAACAGAGGAAACAAGCATTTAAAATAATAAGAAACAAGCCAACAATAGTGACACAATGATTTATAGCGATTCGACATTGTTTGCCTATGTCTACTTTGAATAGATTGCTTTATTATTCACTTTGTAAACCGAGTACAATAGGGATAGGATGAAAATCCTTAGTTACAATAGAGTTCAAGCAACTAGCATCGTAAAATCCTGAAAATGAACAACCAAGCCTGTATTTATGGAGGAAGAAGGTGAAATATCTCCCTAAATATTTTGTAGAAGAATCTCCAAAACCATGTGGACCCATCAAAGGGATTGCATGGGCTAAATCCTAAGGAATGGTGATCGGCGTCGATCCCTATTTTGGAGGAATTTGGGGATGCGATCCCAATGGGAGCTTTTCCATGTTGTAATATGCTTAGCCCCCAAGTTTCATGCCAATTGGATTAGTGGAACTTGAGTTATTGCTCAATCTTTACTTTAATGTGAGTTGTTTTCTAATTTTAGTCGATCCCTATTGAGGGAAGAGGACCGATCCCTTTTGCTTCATCCTTTTAGGGTGCGATCCCTAGGGTAGGCTCCCTAGGATCCCTACGATCATGTTCCCTAAATTTTATATGCCTTGGACTTATGGATCTTGAGATATTGATTGTTTCCCATTGACTTGCACTTGCTTAGCTGAAATATGTCGATCCCTATGTTGGAGAATGATTATAGCCGATCCCTCCTCTATGTTGAACTATATTCCATAATTCAAACATTCTGCATTACATATCTCTCAATTCCGTTCGATCACGACTTTATATTTCATCTATACTTGATATTTAGACCCCACAACCTTCGCTCTGGACTTATTGGCCTTGATGATAGACGAATCTAACTTATCCAATCAGGTCGAGCAAACACCAATTATTACTTCTGATCCATCTTTGCTTGCTGCAGTCCATGCGGCTTCCACGGCAGAAAAATTGGCTGAACTTAAGGTCAATTTCCCAAAAATTTGCTTCGATGGGCTTAAGTTCCTTCCTTTCATTCATAGAATTTTAGGGAGCGCTAAAGCGAGTTCCCTTGCATGCATCATTGACATTTTTGTGCAACACGAAGCATTCCAGCATCTAGCCAAAAAATCTCTGAGGTGTCTATCGAGAGACAACATGAAATCGACCGTTAAAACCTAGAGGCGATCCATGATATAGACATAATTAAACATTAAGACAATGAGATTTAGGAGTTGACAGCGAAGCTTATCGTGGTAGAAAAGAGTGCTAAAGAAACATCTGAAGCGGTTAATCATTTAGAAATGGCTCACAAAAAGGAACTGGAAGCTGCCCTCAAACGCAGTGGTGTGCTTGCTTTACAAAAAACATAACTGCAAAAATAGAAAAATATTCTAGCCCGTCGCATTGAGAAACTTGAAGAACTCCTTAAAAAAGAAAAGGAAGAGAAACTCAAAACGCAGGAGGAGTCGCAAAGATATTGTGATGAGGCCGTCAAAAACTAGTGACTGAAAATTAAGTTTGATGAGCAACTCGCTCAAATTGAAGTCCTTATGGAAGAGGCAAGAGAAGTGGGCCGCATTGATATTAGAGAGCAGATCGAGGCCTAGTTAGAGGATGGCAAAGAAGCCGGTCGAAGTGAGAATAAGGGCATGTTTGATCCTCTGATCGTCGAATATAATGCTAAAGTCCTAATCCGTCACGATTTGAGTTTCCTTGGAGAGGGCTATCTTGAATCGCTCACCGAGGCTTGGGAATACATTGTTCAAATGAAGAAGAAAGCCCTTAGTGACACTGATTTAGATGAAGAGAAGCTGGTATGGGAGATTATTCATGGGGATGAACCTTTAGACCTTGCTACTACGAGACTTTGATACTTTGATATTCTAGCACCCTTCGGCAAAGGGAAAAACATTGTTGAGTCTTCTTAGACTAATCCCCAAGGTCCCCCTTCTCTTGAAATAGCGAGAGCATCAGTTTCTCTTGGCCCGGGACAGGATCTGAGCTATGATCTGGACAGACCCGGCTATCAATCAATGGTGTTGACTCTTATTTTAGAGGGGAGCATTCCAGCGTGAACTGAAAGTCAGTCGGACACAGGTATCCCGCTTTATTCTCCATTATTCAAGAAATTTCGTTCCTTATGTCGAATAGTCATGGGCTTATTTTCTTGTTTCCATGAATCTGCAGGTCTTCCGGGTCCTAACCAAACTCCAAGAAGCGGTGCCATCGTGGAGCAACAATCGACATCTACTGAAATTTCGATGGCCACCAATGTCCTAGGGCCCGATGCTCAAGTTACGGAGCACTTGATGATGCAAAAGCCAATTACCCACCGTTGCCAGATGAATTAGATGATGTTGTAATCACTGGCGCCACCAAACATGCCGATAAGCTCAGCTTAAAAGAGCGCATCGAGAGGGAGGAGTTATTGAAGAAAGAAGCTAAGGCTGAACTAGCTGTTGTGGACATCGACGATCCAAATTTCATCCCACTACAAGTCATTCCACCCGGCTAGTCTGTTTTCGAAGGACTCCCTCCAACTTTTGAAAGCTCTCCTGCCATGGTTGGCAAAGGATCAAAAGAAGAACAGGTGGAAGCTCGGGTGGCGCCACTCCCAAAAAATCCAAAAGAGAAAAAGGACAAAAGAAATAGCTCACTTCAGCTCAGTTTGTACATAGCTTGTATAGCTACTTTTCTCTTTTTATTGGCCATGACTATGCGGGTACGGCGCCCGCTTTTGAATAAACTTGTATCACAATTTTCAAGTTTAATGTGCAAATGAAAGTTCTTTGTTTTCAGTCGAACTCTTATGTGAATTTTGTCTAAGTTGTCGAGCTATTACTTTTCCATTCAATGTACTTGTAATTTGTTGCTCGTTAATTCGGACAATCGTCCATTAATTTTTACTTAAGGCCTCCATGTGGTCGTGGCATTAAGTTAGATCAAACACTGGGCTCAAGCTCTTGTGTTATGCTATCGAATTCAGCAGTTTGGGTAATTATACTCCTACCCCCAGTCTCGGGTTAGTGAAGTTAGATAGTGGATGGTCGAACTCCATCCTTAGCGAGTTTATACTCCTCCTGTCGGTTTCAGGCCTGAGTTTATCGAATAGTGAGGGGTTGAACCGCATGTTAGTCCCTGAGGAGTTGGTTTTGATGACAACAACCTTAGAATAGATTACAAAATATAAATACTAACATTACAAGTTTAGATATATATGTATATGCAGGATCTAACCATGCAGGTATCAAGAATGAAGACTGTACAGTATAGAGATTCAAGATATAGAGGTAGAAGACTCATGAGTATCAAGATTATCAAGATTACCAAGAGTTCAAGATTTCAAGGTTAAGTTTGTTTTATTAGGAATATTTGTTAAAACTCATAGAAAGGCACTGACATCTTAATATCCAATTTATTCGTGGAATGGAATCCACTTCGAGCCCGTTAAAGGGATGGAACCCTAAGTAGGATGGAAGCTACGAAAATCTAGTGGGACATTGTTTTGTATCCGCATTTCTCACATTTGGTATCAAAGCTTTGTTTTCAAAAGTTTCATAATCTGAATTTTGAAAAGTTTTAAAATGGCTACTAACACTAGTACTGCTATTTCCACCAACACTAGTTCATTTGTAGAAGGTCAGTCTACTGCCAGACCACCACTTTTTAATGGCAGTAACTATGCATATTGGGCATGTAGGATGAAAATATATTTACAATCTGTAGGATTAGAAACATGGAATATCACACAAACTGAATATTCTGAACCCACAACTAATTTTGCACAGTGGACCACTGAGCAAAAGACTGTTGCACAAAATAATTCTAAAGCAATGAATATTCTGTTTTGTTCACTTGAAAGAAATGAATTTAATAGAGTGTCAGTTTGTAAGTTTGCATATGAAATCTGGAAAACTTTCCAAGTAACTCACGAAGGAAAAAGCAAAGTTAAACAGACCAAAATTTCCATGCTCACAAATCAGTTTCAGTTATTTAAAATGAATACTAATGAGTCTATTTCAGATATGTATAGTCGATTTCAAGATATTGTGCATTCTTTAATATCTTTGGGAAAGGAATTTTCGGAAGAAGATCAAGTCAGAAAATTTTTGAATTCTCTCACTCCAGAATGGGGTCAAAAGACACTTGCGATTGAAGAGGCAAATGACATAAGTACTTTAAAGATAGAAGAATTGATTGGAAATCTAATGTCATTTGAAGTTCAAATGATCGGGAGAAGAGAAAGCAAAGCATCTGAGAAGAAATCAATGGCATTCAATGCATTAACCGATAGATCAGATTCAAACAGTGATAATGATGAAGAGATAACATTTATGACCAGGAATTTTTGGAAATTTCTGAAATACAGAAAGATGAATAATCTCAAGAGAAACAACTTTAAGAATTCCGGTAATCAGACTACAGTACCAAACTTTGTCAAATGCTTCAATTGTGACAAACCAGGTCATATCAAAAGAGACTGTCCGTATCCAGATAGGCAGAATCCTCCTATAAACAATGAACCAGCAAAGAAACGGAAGCATGCATTTACTGCTACTCTAGATGACTCAGACTCATCCTCAAGTGATGATGATCAAAAGACGGATAATTCGAATTTGTGTTTCACTGCAGTTCACGACTCCGACGAATTCAAAGAAATGGATTCAAAAAAAGGTACACGTATACAATACAATTGGTTGAAATTGCTTGCATAGAATTAATTGCTTGATTGATTGATTGGTTGTTTTTGAATTGCTTGAATTGATTGATTTTGAATTGATATGTTGTTTGAATTTTAAAATTTATTTTCTATTTTTTACTATTAATTTATTATTTTATTATTTCATTATAATTTTTATTATTTTTGACACATTCTGAAATATATAATAATATTTCAGAAATATAGACATTAATAATAATATTTATATATATATATGTATATTAGATAACTTAGGAATATCATGTCATGAAAATTCAAAGGCACATGTCGACATGGCCCCTACCACGATGTCGACATGCCTACCTGAATTTGAATTTCAAATTTTGAATTCAAATGTTTGAATTTCCCTCCACCTTTTCACTTCATTTATTTCTCTGAAAAGATACCTTTTGACCAGAGAATATGTCCTTTGAAAGTCTATTTATTCACTATCTTTTATCATATCTTTTCACTTTCATTTTCAAATTCAAACTCTCTCTTCATATCCTCAAGCTCTCTACTCTCTACTCTAATGGCTTCTTCAAGCAACCCCTCAACCATGAGAATTTCCAGAAAAATTAAAGAGCAATTACTCAATGATCCGGAGGCAATTAAAGCATACATCAATTATGCTAATTATGCCAAAGTCCATCCCGGAAAATTTGCTATTTTTCAAGATTTTTCTTCTTATGAAATTGATTCTCTTTTTGCAAACAATGGTGTTTTAAGTCTTATTGACTCATCTCAAAATGATTTTGTTTGCTATCCCAATCTTGTCAAAATCTTCTATGCTAATTTAAATCGTGGTTTTTATATTGGAAATGAGAATGAAATTTGGAGTAATGTCAAAGGCACTCAAATTGTTTTGAATTGTGACCTTTTGGGTACCATTCTCAATTGCAAAAGCACGGGAATGGATCTTTCTAGTTTTCAAATCGATGAACATGATCGTGAGACATTTCTTCATATTTTTGAAGGAAATGAAAACTTTGAATTTAAGAATCGAAACTTACGTCCTAAAGCAAGAATTGTCAATCTTCTTTTACAACATACTTTGACCCCAAGATCGGGAAATTTTAACAATCCTACTTCAAAAGTGTGCAAAGCACTTTTTGCTATTTTCAGAAATTATGATATCAATTGGGCGCAAGTTATTTTGGATGAACTTCGTCCTAAAAATTTTGAAATGGGAGAAAACACTTTATATCATGGAATTTACCTTACTCGGATTTTCAACTATTTTGGAGTAAATTTCAAAGGGGAAGAATTTATTTCAAGAAAAGTTTTTAATATCTCATATATTTCTCTCATGAAAATCCCATATGTTTTTCAACCTTATGAAACCCTTACCGAAAAGGAAGAGCGTTTGGCTCATGAGGAAATGGAAGAAATGGAAGAGGAAGAAGAAGAAGAAAGGGATGAAATGGAAATAGAAGAAGAAGAAGGTGAAACATCTCTAGAAAGTATTGAATATCCATCCAATCCTTCCAACAAAACCCTTCTCAAAAACCAAAAGATAATTGTGGAGAATCAACGGATTTTAAAACGATCCGTTAGTAAGAAGTTGGATAACATGTCTTCGAAGATGAACAAGTTCTTTTCAAAAGTTAGCAAGAAACTTGGACTATCTTCATCATCTTCATATTCTAACTAGTTTTATCTTTTAGTATCTTATTGTATTTGTCTTAGTTTGTTTTATTTCAAATGTTCGTGTAGTTCTTTATGTTTAATCATTATATTATCCTATTATGCAATGAAATTGAATTTCCTTCCTGTCATCTAGCTTATTTTATATCTTGAATAAATGTTAGTATAGTATAGAAATATATATACATCATTATTCACAAAATAAAATTATCATCAAAATTCACTATAGTATGTCGACATACCCCTCTAGACCATGTCGACATGTACTGGTCAGAAGTGATTATTGATTTTGAATTTGAAATTGGAATAACTACCAAATGTCTATTCATTTCAAACGAATTTCTACACCTATATATATACCCTTTTCTTCCAGAAATCTTCACTGAAATTTATTTTTCATTCTCTATATCCTTCATTTCTTTCTCTAATTCAATTATGGCCAATCATATTCACAATCTATCTGAAAATCTTGAAGAAACACTCAATTCATTCAAGAATGTTATCTCTATCATCCTTCGTAATCAACGTCACTTAGAACTGAGTCAAATGCAAATGATCAAGGAACTAGAGAGACACTTCGATGCAATTCGTTGGATGATCTCCTCCCTGCACAAGGATGATAATGAAGCACATCCTCCCGTTTCTCTATCTGTTGATAATGAGAATTGGGATGCCATCAAACAAGACCCTAACTTTGGAGAAGAAGGATGGGTTGATGTTCCTCATAACGTTTAATTGTCTTTCTTTGTTTGATTTGTTTGAATTAATTTATTTGATTTGGTTTGATTTGATACTTTGTGTGGATTGATTTTATTTGGTTTGAAGTTTGATGTGTGAAACATATATATATACACTAAAATTAATATAGTTTTTAATTAAGTTTATTATGCTCAAAAGTATCATTATTTCTTAATCTATATAGTATATATTCCGTTGTATAGTTTATCAATGCAGGTATTGAAGTCCAAGAATAAGGGGGGTAAGTTTTTGTTGATGACAAAGGGGGAGAAGTATAAAATAGGATAGTTAGGCATAGATTAAGGGGGAGTTGTTAGTTTTAGGGGGAGTTATTAAGATAGAAGTGATATTTTATAAACAAAGGTTGTCATCATCAAAAAGAGGGAGGTTGTTAGTCCCTGAGGAGTTGGTTTTGATGACAACAACCTTAGAATAGATTATAAAATATAAATACTAACATTACAAGTTTAGATATATATGTATATGCAGGATCTAACCATGCAGGTATCAAGAATGAAGACTGTATAGTATAGAGATTCAAGATATAGAGGTAGAAGACTCATGAGTATCAAGATTATCAAGATTATCAAGAGTTCAAGATTTCAAGGTTAAGTTTGTTTTATTAGGAATATTTGTTAAAACTCATAGAAAGACAGTGACTTCTTAATATCCAATTTATTCGTGGAATGGAATCCACTTCGAGCCCGTTAAAGGGATGGAACCCTAAGTAGGATGGAACCTACGAAAATCTAGTGGGACATTGTTTTGTATCCACTAATTTTAATTCAAATGATTTTATAAAATTATCTTGTTTTCAAAATGATTTCAAAACTTTCCTTTTAAAAGATTCAAAACACTTTGTCCTGATTTTAAATAATTTTAACCTCAAAAACATCTTTATTTTCAGAGTCAAATTACTCCTGATTTTAAACTATCTTTTCAAATAATATATTTAACTTTTAAATATTTATACTTAGATTTAAATATAAAATTATAGTTAAATTATGTATATATTGTTCTTTATATTTACTTATGTATTTTAACTATAGTTAAGTATATTTATAAAGTTTAAAATAATTTTAATATAAAATAGAGGTTATTTTCAAAGAAAATCAAAACACCAAAAATCCCTTTGGGATGTCGACATACCCATATACCCCATGTCGACATAGTGTCAGTTGGCTTCAAAATTCAAATTTCAAAAGAAGTGTCTATTCGCCATAACTCTTCACGAATGGACATGACTGTTGTTCTTCTATAAATAGGGGTCAGTTTCAACGAATTTTCAATCACTTTTTTTGGTTTTCACTCCTCTTCTTCTTCCACATTTCTTAATACAAAATCATACCCATTACTCTGCCGAAATCAACATCGAATCATACTCGATTATTTCTAGTGTGATTCTCCATCACTATCTCTATAAGATCCAAGTGCTAATCTGAGTTATAGACTTCTTTGTAATCAATTGAGCGAGAAAAGGTGTGATTGTAGCCTTGGAAATCAATTGGGTGAACTTGTTGCCCCGGAAATCAAGTATCTCTACCCAGAGGATTGTTATTCTGGAGGGTGTACCTCGTAGCCTTGAAACCGAGGGTTGTAATTGTTGAATTGGCTTTGAAAGGAAATTCGTACTTAGTTGTGCGGGACTAGATGTAGGGTAATTCCGAACCAGTATAAAATCCGGTGTGTTCTTTCCTTTAATGTTTTTACTTTATTTTTGTATCTGTGTTTGATTCTGTGTTCATATCTGTGTCTGATTAGTGCATACATTGTTAACAAATTAATATAAACTCAAAAAGATCAACAGATTTCTTAAAACACTATTCACCCCCCCTCTAGTGTTAATTCTAGCCTTAAGATCCTTAATCCGCATTTCTCACACCACACTCATCTATTTGTTTATACTCATATCCACACTCTAGGGATAAGACTTAGTTGGCGGGTGGTTGAATTACACCCAGCTTGTGTTTATACTCCAGCCCACACTCTGGGGACTCAGAGTTATTTCAAAAAATAGTCGGACCGTACTTTCCTTAACTGATTGATTTACCTCGAAGTCTGGGGTTTGACTTAGCGAGTGATCGATCGTATCACGATTGCTTTTGACTAATGTCTGTCTCTTCACTCGTAGGAATAACTTGGTTATTAGATGGTCGAGTCATATCCATTCCTCGTTAAGTACTCCATCCATTAGGTTGCGAGTGAGAATCATCAAATAAACGGTCGAACCATTCTCATTTTGTTTAGTTCAGTCGTGAACTTATGTAATCAGCTAGCTCCAAACTCTGGGAACCTGCTTGGATATGTCAATATTAGTTAGTCAGGTACCATAACTAATATGTAATGTTACAGCAATCATAGATATTAAGGAAATTTCAAACTTTATTTGCCAAATGGAATGAAATGACATAATTTATCTTATTTCATATCTGGAAATCAAATGCTAAAGCAAATTCGGAAATTGAATACAACTAAATGAAAAAGAATAAAATAAGTGAAATAGCATCGTAAATGCCCGCTATTCCACGCTCTTGGAAGTGTGAAGCCATCTACAGTCGCTAGCTTGAAAGTTCCCTCTTCAAACCTCAGCTCATTGGCATATGGTCCTTTCCAAGTATGATTCATATGCGATGGGGCAGAAAAAGCACATTTCAAGACGAGATTGTCGATTTCAAAGGTTCTGGGTCAGACTTTAGTGTTGTAGTATCGGACGACTCAGTGTCGATGTGCAGCTGCTCTCAAATCAACTTCCTCACGCTTCTCATCTATAGAGTCTAGAGATTCCAAGAGGAAATCTTCATTCGTTCTGGGATTGTAGTAGGTCACCCGATAAGAAGGGACTTCGAGTTCAAAGGAATAACGGCTTCAAAGTCGTAAGCAAGGGCGAATGAAGTATGGCCAGTCGCGGACTTGTGGGTGGTTCTGTAAGCCCATAATGTTGTTGGGAGTTCATCCACCCACTTGCCTCTAGGATTTTCCATACACTTCTTCGGAATGGACTTTATGATTTTGTTCACAGCTTCAACTTGCCCGTTTTCTTGAGGGTGAGCAACTGTCGCAAATCTCTTTTCAATATGATGCCGACGGCAGAAATCTTTGAATTCGGCAATGTCAAATTGGGTTCCATTGTCAGTCACAATGTTTCGTGGAAGGCCAAAATGATAGATGATGTTCCAGACAATGAAGTTGATTAATATCTTTGTTGTGATCATGGTTAAAGGTTGCACTTCGGCCTATCTAGTGAAGTAATCAACTGCGACAATGGCGTACTGCGCACCACCTTTTGACGGTATGGAACCGATGATATCTATCTCCCACAAGGAAAATGGCCATGAACCGACCATTTGTTTAATTTCCATCGGCGGAGCTCTCGGAACTTTGGCATACATCTCGCACTTGTCACATCATCTAGCGTAATCGGCAGCATCTCGGTTGATAGTAGGTCAATAATACCCATAACAGAGTATTTTCTTTGCTATGGTCTGTCCTCCAGTGTGATCGCCACATTCACTTTCATGAACTTCCTTTAGGACTCTTTTTATTTCATCATGAGCAATACACCGGAGCAGGAGAATGGAGAAACCCTTTATATACATGATTCCTTCCCATATGATATACCGCAAAGTTTTGTGAAGAATTTGTCGCATTTCATTCCTCTATTTGGGAAGGACTCCCTATAGAAAATAGTCTCTAATCGAAGCCATCCATGACTCCTTCTCAGACTCCGCCTATAGTACCCAGTCAATTTCCATCTGGTTTATGTGCGTAGTGTCTTGTACTTCAACTGGAGCCAAGCCCTTCTATTATGCATCCCCAGTGCTAGCAAACTTTGCCAATGAGTCGGCCTCTTTGTTTTGATGCCGGGGAATGTGCGTGATGTCATAATACTTAAAGCCAGTCAATAGCTCTTGGAATTGGATAAGGTACGGAGCGAGTCATTGTCCTTTAGCTTGGTAATCTCCCCTGACTTAGTAAACTACCAATTGCGAGTCGCAAAAGTTTCAAGAGATTTTATTCCAAGTTCACTGGCAAGTTTGAGTCCAGGAATCGGAGCTTTATACTCAGCTTCGTTGTAGGGAAGTCAAGCTTCAAAGCGTAACAAATCGATCGATCCTCTAGAGTTACTAGCACGATTTCGGCTCCAGTACAATGATCATTGGATGCTCCATCTGTATACATTTCCCACTGAATGGTAGGGCTCCACCGCTCTCCGGGAGATCATCTTGTGCAGTTAATTCTGCTATAAAGTTTCTCAGTGCCTATCCCTGGATAGCCAACTGAGGGAGATATGTAATGTCATATTGGCTCAGTTCGATGTTCCACTTAAGTAACCTTCCAGACGTCTCAGGGCGCTGTAGGACCTGTCGTAACGGCTAGTCGGTGTAAACGTTGATAGGATTAGCTTGAAAATAGAGCGGAGCTATCGTGAAGCGATCAACAAGAAGTACGCTAATTTCTCTATCTTCAGATAGTTCCTTTCAGCCCCTGTTAATCGTTTGCTGACATAATAGACCAGTCTCTAAATCCGATTGTCCTCGCAAAACAGTGCGACACTTATAGCATGTACCGACATGGCCAAGTAGATATACAAATCATCATAATCCACCGGCTTTGACAAGATGGGAGGCCTCTCTAGGTGGTTTACCAAAGCTCGGAATGCGTCTTCACAATTCTGCATCCAATCAAAGTTCCTTTACACTCTTCTAATCAAATCGAAGAGAGGAATGCATTTATCGGTAGCTCTAGAAATAAATCGTCTTAGGGCGACAACCTTCCTATTTAGGCTCTGTACTTGTTTGACAGTCTTCGGCACTTAGATGTTGCGAATTGCTTGAATCTTCTCGGGATTAGCTTCGACTGACGATGAAACCCAAGAACTTTCCTGATGCAACGCCAAAAGGATACTTTAGAGGACTGATCTTCATTTTGTAATATTGGAGGATACCGAACATTTCTGCCAAGTCTCTAATGTGGTCTCTTGATTGTCATGACTTCATGAGCATATCATCCACGAATACATCCATCGTCTTTCCTTCTGATCTTTAAACATTCCATTGACTAGGATTTGATAGGTCACTCCGCATTCTTCAATCCAAATGGCATTACTACATAGATATACAATCCAACATCGGTAATTAAGCTGGTATGATCCTTATCAGGAATGTGCATCGAGATTTGGTTATATCCAGACTACGCATCCATGAAAGATAGAAATTCGTGTCCTACGGTTGAGTATACTAGCTGGTCTATCCTTGGAAGGGGAAAACTGTCTTTCGAGCACGCCTTATTCAAGTCCGAATAATCAACGCATATCCGCCATTTTCCATTCTCCTTTCTCATAAGTATTGGATTAGATACCCATTTAGGGTAGAGGGCGTCGCGAATAAACCCATTGCCTTTGAGTCTATCCACCTCCTCTTTAAGAGCAGCAAATCTCTCCGAATCCATGCCACACCTTTTTTGTTTCACCTGGACATGCCTCGGGTGGATATTTAATGCGTGGCTCGCAATGGCAGGCGAGATCCCTCACATGTAAGAATGAGTCCAAGCGAACACATCAATATTCGCTCGGAGAAAACCAGCAAGTTCTTTCATCATTGGGGGGCTGAGGTGTGATCCAATATTTCAGACCCATGATGGGTGGTCGTGGCTGATCGTGATGTCAATCGTCAGTTCAACCGGTGCAGCCATGGTCTCTTTGGGATCCTCTTCGTTATCTCTCGGATCTATGCCTTTATAGAACCGACTATGGTGCTGGTTGTCAATCTTCGGCGGTTTGGATGTGGATAGACTTGTACACACCCTTACGTTTCTCCTTCCGTTGAGCGTTTCTCACCTCAGCCACACAGCAGGCACGTCCGGTCGCCTGATCACCATGCAAAACTCCAACACCATTATCAGTTGGGAACTTTAAAGTCAAACACCATGGGGCAAGAGCTTCCAAGAATTCAGCTAGGGCTAGTCGACTCAGAAAAGCATTGTATGGAGAGTCAACAACCAAGACAACAAATGGAAAAATCTGTACTCTCCTACGGTCACCTTCTCATGATTCCACGGGCAATTCGACATAACCGACAACTTAGGTCGCAGCACCATTAAAGCCATGAATGCGGGCTTTAGACGGTTTCAAGTCCTTAGCTTCCATCCTCGTCTGATCATAAGCATTTTTGAAAATTATATTAACGGAACTTCCACAATCAACCAAAATCCTCCTCACTAAGCTAGGGCCGATCATGGCCGAAAAGACCATTGGATCGATCGTTAGTGCCTCCACCTTGTCTGCATGTCTGTTTCTGAACACAATGTCATCTGTTATTGTACATTGCTGTTTTGCCGAAGCCCCATCTCCTGTACTTGAACAACATTCAAAATTCATATGCTTGATCGCGCTAGCATAGCGCTCCATCTTGTGCCAGCTCTTATCAGCTGGATGCAGTCCTCCAACTATTGTATTAATCACTAATCTTCCACCAGTCTGTGCATACTCCTCGGCCCTATGCGGTGCTTGTCCTTGGTTGGTGTCGGATGTCCCATGCCCGCCATCTTGCGGGGCTTTAGGAAACTACTCTAATTTTCTTTCCTGAATCAGTTTCTCAATAATATCCTAAAGATGCCTACATTCATTCATGTCATGACCATAACATTCGTGGAACATGCAATATTTTCTAGTTTATTTCTATTTCTCCATTGATTCTTTCGAAGATGGCTTCCTATACTGCATGGTATTGCGTGTAGACAAGTAAACATTCTCTGGAGATGTATTCAATGGTGTATATGTATCATACAGTGGAATCATTTCCTCTTCTAGAATCCCTCTTTCATTCATGGTTCCTATCACCGCCTTTCTTTTGCTAATCAATTTATTTTGGAGATTCACTTGAACTTTTCCAGAACTCTCACCAGACCGCTTCACTACAATGTTACTCTACACTCCTTCTCCACTTGGTCCTACAACATTCTTCTTCCTAGAGCATATAGCTTCCTCTTTTCTGAAATATTGACCTGCTTTTGCATAGAATCATTACAACGGGTGATTTGCCAGATAACCAATCGCCAAAGTCAAATTCCTGATCAATCCCTCTCGTTACCCGCCATTAATATTGAATGGTCATTCAGATTACTGACTTCTGTGATAGTTGTATGTTCTCCAAATAATTTTTTAGGATTCTCCCTGAGCCCGAATTATGCTGGATAGGGACATTACATTTTTGGGGCCGAGTTGCATGCATACGGAACTGCTCCACAAACTTTGTTGCTAAATCGTCAAATCTAGAGATTAACCGTGGAGGTAATCTCGTAAACCACATTGTTACTATTCTAGGAATCCAGAGAGAGTGATAGGAAAACATCTACACTTGGTTGATCATGAACTCGCGCGAAATCCATTAGCCATTCATATCTTATGATGTGCTGCCTAGGGTCTGTTTTTCCCTCATAGGCAGGCATCGACGACATACTAAACCTCTTTGGATACTCGGCATGTAAGATATTATCGATGAACAGGGTATTGATCCTCGAGATCCCTTGATCATCATTTGTCAAGCCTTGGCTCTCCCTCACTACCTGTCTAACCCTAGTTTACAAGTCTGTCGTTTGGATAGTTGGAGCCAACCGGTGGTCGTGCTCCACCTCATGTGAATGGTCTGATCGATGTCTATGGGTCGTTCCACGCATTCCTGGCTCAACATCCTCTCGATGTATATCACGTCTGCTCACTACATCGTCGTTCTGCGAAAGTAACTGGTCTGCATCCATCTGAACTACAGCATCTGAATCACTCGCAGTAGCTCCAGTTTAGGCCCCAGCATGGAAAGGTAGGCTCCCTCTTTTGAAGGAGGGATCGACACCGATCCTTATAGAGGAATCAGCAACGATCGGTCTCTACAAGCCAGGTGGGTTTCCCTGTTGATGTCCTGAAGCTTCTATGTGATATCCGTCAATTCTATGATGCCTCTGTCTGTGATAGTCATCTAATGAACTAGAACTCTCCGACACAAAATGAGGGATAGGGTCCCTCCTAGCATTCATGTGTTGTTGCTGACTAAGTTGGTTCATTAGATCGATACTGGCTTGAATCTGCTGATTCAATTGTTGGCAGCTATCCACTAGCTCTCTCATCGGGTTTGGAATTCAGTTTTTTTGATGGAATCAGCAGAATCCGGACAACAACTGGATTGGTAGCATTTGCATCTACTGGTAGATTATTTGGGCCTTTGTAACGACCCATAAATTTTGATTGGTTTTAATAACGTATTTAACTGAATTTTGTGAAATTATAAAACAATAAAAATTTGAAAATAAAAATTTATTTTTTTGAAATACGTCTATTTCAATATAGCTACTGGAAAATTTTCATCCGATAATATTGAAGTTTATTTTATTGTATAATTTTATTCAAACTCAAATCAGTTAATAATTGTCGGTAATAAAATGTTTTCCAAACTTGAATATTTTTATACAGTAAATTTCTAAATCTTCTTCTGAGTGAGATGTCATCTTTCGTTTTTCCAAATTTGGACTTCTACTGCTCCGTTTATCTTAATTCTGGCAAAATAGCAGCATTTTCGGTACCGATCATCGACTTTTGATCGGATGATCGTGCCACTAATATCTGTGTACCGTTTTGATTGTCTCATCGTACTGATCTCCACGGTATATTCAACTCTGCATTTTGAGATCCGGTACACGCCGAAAGGAATAAACTGTTCATTATAACGGTACCTTTAATTGTGACCGTTAATTCTTCTTTAGTTTCAAAGTTTGAAACGTACTATCCAATCCGCTGCTTTAATAATTTAATTTGTACCAAATCAGGGGACTCCACTGTTACAATTGCTTTATTTTTTTTCAACTGAATCTAGGGAGTACCGTTGCCATTCCTTTAAAATATTTATATATTTTTGCTCTGTCATTTGTTACCTTCCTGTTCATTTCCTATTCAAGCCTATATTTATGAAAAGCATGTTAACTTCCTCTACAGATCTTCTTTTCGTTTCCACTTCTTTTCTGTTACTAATTTTTCCAGTGAAGGTAAATAAAGGCAAGCAAACGGTACACTTCCTCTACCACTTTTCGTTCCTTGCTCTTTTCTTCCATTTTGATCGGCCATGCCTGGAAAAAAAACATATATTAAATTTCTACTTTCCTCCACCTCATCAGCAAACCCATGCAACTTCTCCTCTAACTCACTACCAGGCCGAGTCTCCCTCCATCATCCCTCCCTTCCTCCACCTCGTGCAACCCCTCTACCCATCACCGAAACCCTCTCCTTGCCGTGCCTCCGCCTGCACGTGAACCCGCACGCAACCTTCAGCCTCCGCATCCACCGCCTGAATAACACACCTCCGTGCACGCGGTGCTGCTCCTCCCGCCGCCTCATCATAGCTCAAACCTTCCGCTCCTCACTCTCCTATGCCGAGCCAGTTACCTCCACCAATAGCCATCTCCTTTCGTCCCAGCTTCTCTATAGATCATGGCGTATATATTGTATTTGATAGTAAGTAGATATATATAATATATATGTTTACAGGAAAATTTATGTTACAGCAAATATTCTAGCTACTTATGAACTGGCTGTTGATTCGTTTATATATATATATATACACCGTGATAGTTATAAAGTATAATTATAAAATATGATGTTTATAAGTATTACTTTGCTAATATTACTTTTCGTAGATAGATGTACCTACCTAATGATGTTTTCAGAGTATATAATTTTACTATATTTGTGTTTCAAAAGTTTAAATTTGGTATCGTATTATAACAGATTTTCTTCTATGTGTAAATTATATGTCCTATACTTATATATTAGTTATGCTGTTGGATCTATATGAGTTTGGTTTTATTATAAAGACTACTTGAAGAAAACTACTGTCATCTGTGTGTTCCGATTTCTTTGCTTTGAGATGGATGATACATTCGCATATATATATAAATAAGCACATCACATAGGATATGTTTTAGCCAAGATATACCTTATATATATTTTGTATTTTATTTTATAAGTCTAATACATATAAGTTTTATAAATATGTGCAATATATGTGTAGCTAATAAAATAAGCTTACTGAGGCTGTGAATATCTGTTTGGAAAGTTGATTTTGAAAGAAAATGTGGGTTCTGAATCAAAGAAAATTTAGTTCTAATATATTTATATTATATATTTATATTTATGTCAATTGTATTGGTAAGATTTTTACAAGTTATATTAAGTGGTATATAATATGTACATCCCAGTTATATGTTACATAAGTATTAGTTCTTGTTACATGCTTGATTTGAAAGGTATGTTATACATATATATATATATGTTTTACAGTGTTGATTTGGTTTTATACTTTTCTCTTTTATAGTTAAGTTTATACACATATATATATGGTTCCTGAATTATATATCAGTTATATAAGTATATGGATAATATACATATAATATAATAGTTTTAAGAAGTGATTTATTGTACTATATTGGGTCAAGAGTATATATGTATAGCTATTGTTTTAAATATAACTTATTTTAAATATAACTTATCGTGTGTATATCTATGTATAACAGTCTTAAGTTTTGGTTTGTCAGTTGATTTCATAAGTTATATAAACATATATGTTAAACTGTTAAGTTTAAATGTATTGATTCAAAATTTATCATTATAGATATATGTTGACTTCAAAATTTGAGTTTTAATTTAAAAACAATGGATTTTGAAACGTATATATATTTAACTTAATATATGTTTGAAAGTTAAAAACATGAATTCATATACAGTTATATATCAGTTCAGTTATACCAATTTATCATCATCGATCCAGTTCTAATTCGGTTTCTTCAATTCCTTATCATCAGCTTTGATCGTCAAACTCGTGCCATCTTGCTTGTTTTGAAATTTGGTTTGGAATCGTAACCCGTCGCGTAGTCTAATCTCTCTAGCCTCGAAAGGTGAGCAATCACTCACGATTAACGTTCATATATTTATTACATTTGATTTCAATTGAAACGACAATTGAAATATGCTGTTGTAGTTATTTAAATTGTTATATATGCTATTATCTGTAACTGTTCACCTGTGGGATATGACACCATATCCTGTTGTTTATATTATATTGTTATTGATGATATATGCCTGTTGTTGTATTTTATATTATTTGTTATCACTCTGCAAGTTCCCTGTTAGTATAGAAATCACTATGGGTTGAAATGATACATACCCGAATGGACTTTAGAATAGGAGAAAATCGTTATGGGTTGAAATGATAAACCCAAGCGATTTTCAATTGATTTGAATTTGGGATTACGGGTCGAAATGATATCTACCCGTATGTATTTAAATTTTCGGATTGAAATGATAAATATCCGTATCACCTGACCATAAATAGGAAATTATATACAGACACCGTTGGTCCATATATAAAATAATTTCTATGGTTTTGGAAAGAAATATACGGTTTTAAATAAAAGTTGATTCTTAAATTATTACATATAAATAGTAATGATATATATAGATTAAATAATGATATTTAATTTAATTAAGATGGATTTAATACATATAATATGTTTAAGTATAAAATTTACATTTCAAAAATAGATTTTTGGTAATAATTTGAACAAATTAAGGTTGGGAAGATAATTTGAATTTAGTTGAAATTGTATTCATTAAAGAATTTTATTTAATTAAACCGATTTGAAATTTATTGAAATTGAGATTTATGATATGATTTATAACTTGGGTTTGATTTAAATAATTTGATGAATATTTCTTGTTTAAATAAATTTAAGGAATTATTTAGTAAAATTGAAATTTAGGGCTAGTTAAATGATATTGAATCTATTAAGTGAATATTTCCTGATTAAATAATAATGAAGTTAAATCAAGAGCTATATGAAACTATTAAATTTAACTTTGAAAATGTTGAATATTAAAGCCTTGAAATATATTGAAAATTTAAATGGTATATTTAGAACTGAATTGAATTGATGAATGGAGCTTGAATAAATTTGAATCTGGAATTTGAAGTTGATTTGAATCGATTTGCGAGACTTGAGAAAATTAAATGCTTTACTTTGTAAATTAATTAATATATATACTATCTTGGAAATAGTTATATTTGAAATGAAATGATATTTGGGTTTTGAAGTATAAATTAAATTGAAATAACCACGGTGTTAAAATGTATATTTCCACCTTGTAGATAGTTTTGAAGATCCTTAGAGGATGGTTATCCCAAACATCCTTTAAGTTACTTGTATTTCAGTTGATATTTCACTTGAGTTGGATTTATTTATATAAGAATGTTAATCCTGACTCGAGTGTTTTGTGTTTTGCTTTACGCTCGGGTCAGACCGAGTGATACAGCATTTGAGACTCACCCTTGGAGTTTGGAGCTTTCTTTGGAGATCCAACTATCGCCTCAGCTTTCAGCTCTTCTAGTTGATTTGTCCAGAGAAGTCATCTGTTGTACTGGAGACTTCACTGCATTTGAGATATTTTGTTGTATTTTTCTTTCTAACTCTGATGTTTATATAGTAGCTTCATGAACTACTATTTTATCTATTCCGCTGCGTATTATTGTATTACTCTGTGTCTGTGATTCTGTGATTGATTTATTTACTGTATATGATGAGTTTTCCAAATTTAAATAACAATATGAGATTTTGAAGTATTCAAGTCTGACATGTGTGTCTGCCTATGCACTTGGAGGGTGCAGCATGATAGGGGGTTCTCGCATTTGGTTTGGTAGCGAGCGGATGACTCTTACTCCTACATGTCCCTGCGGGGTTGGTGCAGTCGAGAGGCTGGCCGTAAAGGCAGAACACAGGTACTGCTGTATGCTACGGTGGGCGTTACCCCACTGACGCGGTCCGTTACAGTTGGTATTAGAGCTTTGGCTCTAGGCAAAACTTAGCATATATAGTAAATTTATTTACAGAATCACTTTCGTTCGAGTTTGAATCTCTTCCTTTTGACTTGATTTCCTTTGAACTTTGGAACGTTCCTTGCGGTTCCAAAATTCATTCTTGTCTCTCCCTATTTGTATTCTTTTGATTCTGGAGTATCCCATAACTCCACTTCGAATGATCTCTATAAGAATAGGCGATCCCGCCAATCTTTGAATGATTGTAAAGGGGTGGAACTCCTTTACAATAGGCATTGTTTCACCGGAGATTTATATATCCCTCGGTTTTGATGTTGCCATCTCTTGTTATGCCGAATTCTATCTCTGGCGATCGAATGTCGATTTGCCTTAGATTTCCGCATCGATTATATTCTTGAAGTCACGGTTGACTCGGTTAAGGTCGCCCGCGATTTGTATAAGTATATCTATCTTCTATTTTGAAATTTAATTATCTCATCTTCGTTCGAGCCTATCTTCGAATCAGAATTCTATTTGATTAGAGTCCCTCTAATTTGAATCCCTATCTTTGTTCTGAAATCCATCCTTGAATCATCCTTCGAAAATCGGGTTTTTTTGTATTTTGGAAATTGTTTTCTAAACCAAAATTTTTATTTTGATAAGTATGATTATATTCTATATATAAAAGTGAAATGTTTTCGATAAAGATTATATACCCTTTTTAAAATGAGAATTTGAGGTTTCGAAAGGATTTGTAATTTTGAAAAATCATATAAGAAATTGATTTATCTAAAAATGATTTATGATTGAAGGATTTTAAATTTGAAATTCGAGAATTGAACTCCAGTATTTTGAAATTGGTTTTAAGATTTTTAAATATATAATAATAATATGATTTAAAAGTATTTTCCGAATAAGAAATGTTTCAAATGATTTTAATAAGTTTCGAATGATTTCAAAGAAATTTCAAAAGAAGTTTGAGAAAATAGAAGTCCAGAACTCACTTATGTCGTTGGAAAATAATTTCGGTGATGAGTGCACGCATCATCGACATTGATTTTCGAGTTTTAGAGTGGGGGAGAGGCCACTTTAGTAGCATTGCTACGCGAGTGATTTTGTGAAACCATTTCGATTTCAAATTTCGAAGTATGAATTGATATTTGAAAGACATATGTATATGTATATTTGAAATGAATTGAAGTAAGCCGGTGTTCAGTCCTCGAGTTTCAGATTTGACTTGATATAACCTTATCTATTAAAATTGATTTACTGATTTGTTGCTGATTTCCAACTTTTGAAATTGAAAATGATTTCTTCAACTATTTCGAAGGTTCGAGCACTTCCAAATCAAGGTTAACTTTTCAAAGCTGAGAAATTTTGAAAAATATAAAGTATATAAGTTTGGTATGTATGTTAAAGTATGTAGTAATATGATTTAAATAAGTTGAAACTGTTCTGTTAAGTAAATGAATAAGGCAATTTTAATTTTTTCTAATATGAAATTTAGATTTGAAATGTTTTGAAAAGAATTTGGTCTTCAAAATATTTTGAATAAAATTTAGTTTAAATGTTTTAACTTAATAACATCTTTATGAAACTATATATTTAACAAGTTGGAATAAATATATAAGTTGTACGTATGCTGTTTTATTCGCATAATTAATTTGATCCAGGTTTGAGTACACAAGTTCGAGGTGAATTACACCATTTCGTGTTAGGATTTTTCATTCGATTCTTGATGGCGAATATTTGATATGGATTTTGGGCTTGATTCTAGAATTCTCTATCATAGTATATGGCTATGCAAGGAGAATGATGGCTTCTAGTCGAGAAACCATATCGAAATCCGCATTAGGGAAGTCGAATGGACAATACTAGTTCGAAAGCGAACTTGTGTGATCGAGCGAGCGATCAAATGTGATTTTGCGAAATGATGACGTATGTACATCTCATATTCTAATATCATTGATATATTTGAGGCTGAAATTGAAAGCTGTCGGGTTAGAATATCTTTGCTTACTAAAAGAAAATTTCCAATTTAAATTACAAAGATATATAACCCATAAAAGCAAAGATATTCAATCTCATATGGCTCTTCATACAGCGAAATTTATTTCTGAAATTTTGATCCTGATATAAGATGGACCTTATGTAAATATAAGATGATTTTGAAAACCAGTGATTTTGGAAATGAATTGTTTGACTTAAATTATATTAATTTAGAAACTTGGATTATTCTCCAAACCTAGTATTTTGGAAACTTTGAAACTGTAGATATTTAAATTGAGAAGCAATTTGGTGAAATCGTAGAGGATTTTGAAACTGAACTGATATTGAAAGGAATTGAAATTGAGAACCTTATTTTTACCAAATACTTGATTTGGGAGTTGTCGAACTTATATAGAATTGATTTGTATGAGTATGAAATTGATTCGAAAACTATGGATTTGAAAAGGGTACTCAATTTGAAAAGTGAAATTTTATATAATTAAAGTCTATATAAGTGTGATTTGATATACTTTTGATTTTGGAAAAGTATTTGATTTGAAAATTTAAATCTTATATATAATGGATTTTATATAAGTACGATATTTGAAAGTGATTTGAAAAGGTACTATATGATACATATTTTCGAAGTAAAGATATGGAAAGTGCCTTCTGCTTGATATCTGATTTGTGGTCACATCTTGGATTCATTCTATCGATATTATTCTCTCTGATTTTTGGTTTTCCGGATATGATACTCGAGTGTCCTTCGAATTCCATGGCGTTACCCATGGTCTTACGAGCGCGACTGCATAGCGCAACTGCCTGGCTGAGTCTTGCCTAGGGGTACGGATTGTTTCCTGGGGGATCCAGGCGTAACCATTGTGTATCCTGCAATCTGTGTAGGTCGCGAATAGTAGCGCAACTGCTTGGCTGAGTCTTGCCTGGGGGTACGGATTGTTTCCTGGGGGATCCAGGCGTAACCATTGTGTATCCTGCATTCTACTAGTCATCATGGCGTAACTCGCAGGGCTGAGAAAGCTTACGGATATGGATTGTTTCCTGGGGAAACCAGGCGTAACCATTGTGTATCTGCGAACCATGGTTAGACAAAGGTTTTGTTTGTTTTGTTTGGATTGTACTTTCCATATCTGTTTTTAAAGGTTTTTCCAGTATTTTCACTGGGTGTTGAAACAGGTCTACTAAGTACTTGGAGAATTCAAGTTTTGCGCCTGATCAACGCACTACCAGAGTCTACAGGAACAAGGATAAACTTGTTGAAACATCGAGTTATAAAGGTATTTTATTATAAAAGTATTTCCAACAAAGAAATTTTGTATTAATATTTGAAATTGAAATTCTTATGGTTCTAAATTAATTATTCATGCCCGATACTATTCTTTTGAATCTACCTTATCTACTCAGCTTTATTCATTCACCCATCATCTGTTTTCCCGAATTTTTTTTCCTTGTTGACTATAAAAAAAATTTATATTGTTTATTTATATACTACATGGTTTAATAGAAAATTTTAGTGTTATAAATATTTTAGAAGTTATTAATCAAATAAAACATATTTAAAGTAAATGATTATTGATTTATTAATAATAATTGAAAAATATCTTGAGATAGATTAATAAATTTATGAATTATGGATTTAATGTTTTCCAATAGCCTCTTTGTAAATATAAGTAATAATGTAAATAATTGTTTTTGAATAGTTTTCATATAATTATAAAGGTGTTATTTAAAAGTGGTATTTATAAAGGAAGCAAGGAATTTTACAAATAGGTTTTGAAAAGTATTACAGTATAAAGATAATTGAATTGCAAATGAAGTTTCAAATGAATACATCCAGTAAAATTTATATAAATAAGCACATCACATAGGATATGTTTTAGCCAAGATATACCTTATATATATTTTGTATTTTATTTTATAAGTCTAATACATATAAGTTTTATAAATATGTGCAATATATGTGTAGCTAATAAAATAAGCTTACTGAGGCTGTGAATATCTGTTTGGAAAGTTGATTTTGAAAGAAAATGTGGGTTCTGAATCAAAGAAAATTTAGTTCTAATATATTTATATTATATATTTATATTTATGTCAATTGTATTGGTAAGATTTTTACAAGTTATATTAAGTGGTATATAATATGTACATCCCAGTTATATGTTACATAAGTATTAGTTCTTGTTACATGCTTGATTTGAAAGGTATGTTATACATATATATATATATATGTTTTACAGTGTTGATTTGGTTTTATACTTTTCTCTTTTATAGTTAAGTTTATACACATATATATATGGTTCCTGAATTATATATCAGTTATATAAGTATATGTATAATATACATATAATATAATAGTTTTAAGAAGTGATTTATTGTACTGTATTGGGTCAAGAGTATATATGTATAGCTATTGTTTTAAATATAACTTATTTTAAATATAACTTATCGTGTGTATATCTATGTATAACAGTCTTAAGTTTTGGTTTGTCAGTTGATTTCATAAGTTATATAAACATATATGTTAAACTGTTAAGTTTAAATGTATTGATTCAAAATTTATCATTATAGATATATGTTGACTTCAAAATTTGAGTTTTAATTTAAAAACAATGGATTTTGAAACGTATATATATTTAACTTAATATATGTTTGAAAGTTAAAAACATGACTTCATATACAGTTATATATCAGTTCAGTTATACCAATTTATCATCATCGATCCAGTTCTAATTCGGTTTCTTCAATTCCTTGTCATCAGCTTTGATCGTCAAACTCGTGCCATCTTGCTTGTTTTGAAATTTGGTTTGGATTCGTAACCCGTCGCGTAGTCTAATCTCTCTAGCCTCGAAAGGTGAGCAATCACTCACGATTAACGTTCTTATATTTATTAAATTTGATTTCAATTGAAACGACAATTGAAATATGCTGCTGTAGTTATTTAAATTGTTATATATGCTATTATCTTTAACTGTTCACCTGTGGGATATGACACCATATCCTGTTGTTTATATTATATTGTTATTGATGATATATGCCTGTTGTTGTATTTTATATTATCTGTTATCACTCTGCAAGTTCCCTGTTAGTATAGAAATCACTATGGGTTGAAATGATACATACCCGAACGGACTTTAGAATAGGAGAAAATCGTTATGAGTTGAAATGATAAACCCAAGCGATTTTCAATTGATTTGAATTTGGGATTACGGGTCGAAATGATATCTACCCGTATGTATTTAAATTTTCGGATTGAAATGATAAATATCCGTATCACCTAACCATAAATAGGAAATTATATACAGACACCGTTGGTCCATATATAAAATAAATTCTATGGTTTTGGAAAGAAATATACGGTTTTAAATAAAAGTTGATTCTTAAATTATTACATATAAATAGTAATGATATATATAGATTAAATAATGATATTTAATTTAATTAAGATGGATTTAATACATATAATATGTTTAAGTATAAAATTTACATTTCAAAAATAGATTTTTGGTAATAATTTGAACAAATTAAGGTTGGGAAGATAATTTGAATTTAGTTGAAATTGTATTCATTAAAGAATTTTATTTAATTAAACCGATTTGAAATTTATTGAAATTGAGATTTATGATATGATTTATAACTTGGGTTTGATTTAAATAATTTGATGAATATTTCTTGTTTAAATAAATTTAAGGAAGTATTTAGTAAAATTGAAATTTAGGGCTAGTTAAATGATATTGAATCTATTAAGTGAATATTTCCTGATTAAATAATAATGAAGTTAAATCAAGAGCTATATGAAACTGTTAAATTTAACTTTGAAAATGTTGAATATTAAAGCCTTGAAATATATTGAAAATTTAAATGGTATATTTAGAACTGAATTGAATTGATGAATGGAGCTTGAATAAATTTGAATTTGGAATTTGAAGTTGATTTGAATCGATTTGCGAGACTTGAGAAAATTAAATGCTTTACTTTATAAATTAATTAATATATATACTATCTTGGAAATAGTTATATTTGAAATGAAATGATATTTGGGTTTTGAAGTATAAATTAAATTGAAATGACCACGGTGTTATAATGTATATTTCCACCTTGTAGATAGTTCTGAAGATCCTTAGAGGATGGTTATCCCAAACATCCTTTAAGTTACTTGTATTTCAGTTGATATTTCACTTGAGTTGGATTTATTTATATAAGAATGTTAATCCTGACTCGAGTGTTTTGTGTTTTGCTTTACGCTCGGATCAGACCGAGTGATACAGCATTTGAGACTCACCCTTGGAGTTTGGAGCTTCCTTTGGAGATCCAACTATCGCCTCAGCTTTCAGCTCTTCTAGTTGATTTGTCCAGAGAAGTCATCTATTGTACTGGAGACTTCACTGCATTTGAGATATTCTATTGTATTTTTCTTTCTAACTCTGATGTTTATATAGTAGCTTCATGAACTACTATTTTATCTATTCCGCTGCGTATTATTGTATTACTCTGTGTCTGTGATTCTGTGATTGATTTATTTACTGTATATGATGAGTTTGCCAAATTTAAATAACAATCTGAGATTTTGAATTATTCAAGTCCGACATGTGTGGATTTATTGTCGATTTGAATGGTCCAAAATAGCGGGTCGTTACAGCCTCCCTACTGGATGCTAGCGTTCTCGTTTCCTTCTGCGTTTTGAGATGTAGATCTGCTATTCCTAATCATTGTTGATAGTTGTCCTTAGATTTTTACAAACCTAAATAGAATGAACAAGCTTCTTGAAGATAATCACGGATCTCTTCCGGGGATTTATGCAATTCAATTGCAACAAAGGGATCCAAATAGGGTTGAGAACCAAGTTTCCTAGTGAAAGCACCAAAATATGGCACAAACACCCAATAGAGAGTTTGTAGAGAAATAAATGAGGAATCTAAAAAGAAAAAAAGAAGAAATAAGCCATTAAAACAATAAGAAACAAGTAAGTAACAGAGACACAACGATTTATAGTAGTTCGGCGTTGTTTGCCTACGTCTACTTTGAATAGATTGCTTTATTAGTCACTTTGTAAACTGAGTACAATAGGGATCGGATGAAAATTCCTAGTTACAATAGAGTACAAAGCTACTAGCAGTGTAAAGTCCTGAAAATGAACAACCAAGCCTGTATTTATAGGGGAATACGACGAAATATCTTCCTGAAAATTCAGCAGAAGGGTTTCAAAACCATATAGACCCATCAAAGGGATCGCATAGCCCAAATCCTAAGGAATAGGGATCGGTGCTGATACCTATTTTGGAGGAATTTGGGGATGAGATCCCAATGGGAGCTTTCCCATGTTGAATTATGCTTGGCCTCTAAGTTTCATGCCAATTGGATTAGTAGAACTTGAGTTATTTCTCGATCTTTGTTTCAATGTGAGTTGTTTTTTTGATTTTAGTCGATCCCTATCAAGGGAAGAGGGATGATCCCCTTTGCTTCATCCTTTTGGGGTGCAAACTCTAGGATAGGCTCCCTAGGGTCCCTATATCTTGTTCATAAAATTTCATATGCATTGGACTTATGGATCTTGAGATATTGATTGTTTCCCATTGACTTGCACTTGCTTAGCTGAAATACGCTGATCCCAATGTTGGAGAATAATTATAGCCAATCCCTCCTCTATGTTGAACTATATTCCATACTTCGAACATTCTGCATTGCATATATCTCGATTCTGTTCGATTAAAGGCTTCATATTATCATCTATACTTGATATTTGGACCCTACAACCCATGCTCGAGACTTACTAGCCTTGATGATAGCTGAATCTAACTTGTCCAATCGGTTTGAATACCGCCGGGTCAAAATGCAGAATAACATATATATATATATAAGGTGATATTCAAGCTCTAGCTTGAGTTTTCTCAACAATTAGTGTGTATGCAAGGCATTTTCCTTTTTTATAAAAAAACCAAAGTATTTTAAATTAATTAATATATGTATATATACTACATTTTACATATACTTTTAATGTATTTTACGTTTTAAAACACATAAAAAATCATTTAAATTTTACTAAAATTAAGTACTATGTTTAGAAAATTATTGTAAACATATTAGAACATGTATATGACCGAAATTAGAATTATATATATAAAAACATATATGCGTGTATAATATAAATTTTAAAATAAATTGGTTAAATGATCAGAATTTTAATTATAATTAATGATGAGGTAATAATACATATATAAAATTACGGTAATATGAGTATTTAGTATATAAATGAAAATCATTATTTTACCTTTGAACATGAGGCCTTTGATCACAACTTAATTTGTGAAAACCCCTTAGAATCATCAACCGATTATACAACAATCGAATGCACCATTATCTTTTCTATTATATTTGATATTATTGCTAAAAGAACTCGACCAACTGTGGATGGGAAGATGGACCTTATTGCCAAAGAAGGGAGGAATGAAGAAAAAAAAGATGCTTGGTTTGGTGTTTATAGAGAGAATGAGCAAGTATATCACATCTTTTACTCCTTCTCCCTTTACTAGTTCAAGTCTAGATCTATATATAAATTTAAATCCCACTACCTCTTGTAGCCAACCAAATTTGGACCCTTTATGAGCCAATAAATCTCAAAACCCATTCGTTAGTTAGTTGCATTTAAATCCTATTTAAATATATCAATATCGTATATTAATACACGCATATACAACTTTATATATGTACCCAATTAATTACTAGTTGCATCCAGAACGTCAAATATATTAATAATTAGTATTATTATTTCATAAATATTAATTCATTTGGTTAACTTATAAAAAAAAATAGACTAATTAAATCATGTGGTATTTTGAAGAATTCACAAATACAGTTGTACGACTCAAAAGTGTAAATTCAATCCGTGATTAATATCGAACAATGTGAATATTAATGTTCACACGTCACCTTAGCTAGTGATTTGATTGTTTGGCCCAATTCATTGCTTATAGATCTTCATGGGTAAAATCCAATTTTACATTTTAAGTGGTACCTTTTAGTAACTGTTATTTACACACATTCCCTTCGTCAAAGCTACATCACTTTTGGATATATGGGATTTGTTATTGGTCAAAATTCTAGTATTATCCACATTTAACTCGACTAATCCATAAACACAGTCCTTGGTTCCAAAATAACTTTTATTATTAACCGTACTACTCCGACCATAGATTTTGACTTTGAGTTGACTATAGCTGACCATGATGCTAACATCATATAATTGAGGAGATGAATTCTCTATGGAACAATGCTTCACTTTTTATGCTTTTACCCAGACCTAATAGATTCTCAATGGTTGCCATGTCATGATTTAAATATAACCAAAGTGAAGTATCTACGTAGAAGTTTCATAGTATTCTCAACTCAAGAGAATTGTGTAATGTCGTCACTCTGAGATTTCCTATTTGACACAGTTGTTATTAACCAAAAGGAAATTCTCGGCCGAGTCATTCCATAGTTATCTAATAACTATTAGTATGTAATCCCTTGGTTCTCCCCTAACAGACATGAGTATAACACTGACCAATATTTGAAAAGCATTACATACTTTGATCACAACGAATGTATCGATATCCTTTCTTGAAACATCTTGACCAGGGATATTTAAAACGATATGTTGTTCTATATTGCGATAATTTTCTTAATGATTACAACTATTTATAATGATTATCACATAACATAATATTTATGGATTTTCTAATAAATATACATTAAATTATTTAATTAAATATTTCAAAGTATATACAATATAAACAAAACTCCTTTATTATAAGCAAATTAATTATAAAGTTAGATAATTTATAATAAATTACATAATTTCCCCCAAGGAATAACCTAACTCTCTCATACCCAAGATAAGATTATACCTTAAGAACCCATGAACAAATGCATCACAAGAAAATTTGAACTTGTTTTTCTCTAATGGATGTTCAGCAAACCATACTTGTAACATCCCAGAATTTATTAATTTGAATTTAGTGACTTATTTGAATTTTTGGAAATTTAATTTGAAAAGTTTCAAAAGAAATGAAATATAAACAAATATACTTACAAAATAATAAAAATATATCTATATATATATCAACAATGTAAATTATGAAAATTACACAAGTAAATAAATATATAAGTTAGAAATGGAAATTAATATATACATAAGACAAATTATAAAAATAAAATAAATACATACATAAATTCAAACAATATGTAAACAAGGAGGTAATAGGAAAAAAAATGTATACAAGAAAGAAAATGTCTCTACAAACAAAAATAAAAAAAATAAAAAGTACATACAAAAATTCAAATAGTATGAGTATGTAAATAAGAAAGAAAGAATAGGCATTAAATGAAAATCATATCAGCCTCTATATGGAAGAAAAAATCTCTGAAAAATGTACAAATAATAAAAAAAGGTACAACTAATATCTTGTCTCAGTTTGGTGCTAAAGCCTGCACATTTCTTTTATATATACATCCTCTATACCAGTTCGTTTATCAACTTAGCAAGCTTGGAAAAGAAAAAAAAACAAACAAACATCATTATTTGTTTCACAAATTCAAATTCATTTATACAACAAAAACAGGATTTAGAGGAATCAAACTGCAGGCTGAGTAAACACAAGAGTGCTCTCTGTTTCAACTATATTTGGGTGAGTAAACATTTAACCTTAAAATTCAAAGTAATGAATGCTGGAATATGAGAGTTCTAAATGATATTGTGTTATACGAATATATCTATGTATGTTTTATGTCATCTCAGTTTTTCCCAGTCCAGAGTTCAATCAAGGAAAAAATTAAAAATTACTGCCCAAATCTCTGATAGATTTCAAATCTTCAACAAATAGGTTAGTTTAAACATCATCTATGAGCTAAATTTTGTTTTAAGCTTGATCATGAAGAGTTCGACCCGGTAAACTTGGTTTTATAGTGAAAACAAAATCATATGATAAATTCGAGTATTTTAAATTATCAACTTGATTGCATAACTTGAATCTTCACTGCAAATGATGATTTTTAAGATGAAAATGGAAAATTTTAATTTCCTAGGTTACGTGCGGTTCAATGTTGAACGAGACTTGTATTTTGATTGATTTCCGATCATCGAACAAATTTTAGATGTTAAGATTTTTCTTGAAGCTTGCTTGGCCATAGACGATCTCAAGAAAATTGCCAGAAAATTTTTCTGGTGTATAGATTGGTGGGACGAGGTGAATGTAGGGTTTGTATTCAAGTTTTTGATGCTCCTGGAAACACGGTGATTTCACCACCTCGGATGCACCGAGTTGCACGCACTCCAGGGAAACGTTAGAGTAGGGGGTTGAGGTGATGTGGCCGACGTCGTGGCGTCGCTGGTGGTCTGAGCAACCGTGGCGAGGTGTTTTGCTAAGGGTAGTTCGAGTTGTAGTGTTGTGAAAAATGCTCAATTTCGATTTTGAAACTCTTACGTTAAATCGAGTTTGGTTTGCAAATGGAGGGTGATATCGCGACTTGTTGGAGGTGCGGAAGTTCGCCAGAACGTTGGTGAGGGGTTGTGCATGTGTATAGCGCAGTGGGGGTTGTGTTAGTGTTGATTGTTGGAGAGTTACTCGAGTCGTTACTCGAGTTAAGGGGTCGATTTCTTCGGGTTTGTGATTGAGTGCGTGAGAGGGTTTCCTGATGCTTAAATCTATACTTAAGTTTAAACTAACTTACTGGAAAAAAAAGGGAAGAAGAAGAAGGAGTACGAGAGGTGACTCGGGAAAAGTTAGTGGGAACTCGAAGTGTTACTCGAGTTAAATCAGGGGAAGTTCTCGGGTTGTGTTTTTCAACTGCAACATTATAAAAGTAAAATTAAGTAGATTGTTTCTCAACAAATTTTAAGCACTGTAAACTTAATAAAGATTTAACAGTTTAAGTTAATATTTTGTTTCAAGTTTTAATTAACCCAGCAATACTTAACATGTTTTAAAATCTAATTAATAGAAATTTTTTAATAAATAAGGTGGATTAAGATTTAATTTATCGTTAAGGATAATTGATCATTGATTAAAATAATGATGTGGTTAATTCAATTAAACCACATTGGGAAATAATTAATTATTGTTGTGCACTGGATAGATATTCCTGTTGTGATTGTGATACTATGTGATGCGAGTTGCTTTGTGCCGAACTGTGATTTGTGATTTGCTTCTGTATTTATGTGAAACCCTTTTTGTCTGTAAAACGGTATTTAAACTTCGATGCGACAGGGAGTCAGATTCCAATTGGTTATCCGAAACCCACATCGAACCCTGAATATAAATCTTTGTGATTGTCATATCCACATGTTTTAAAAGTAAGCGCTCACTATTCGGTTTAGCCGAGAAAGGACTTCGTGTCGTATAACCCATTCCGAATAGTGATACGACATAAATGGATAGCATTTGAAGACCAGTGTTGAAGACCGGGTGTTTGCGAGAACGATAGGATAACCTATCGATTGTCTCTGCACCGAGTAGCTATGGTATAGAGATTTTTTTAAGTGATGGAAAATCCGATCGGGATTGTGAAAACCTGGATTTCAAGGGCTTCTTCGGAAGTGCCTTCGGTTCTGTTCGAACCTGGAACAGAGTTGTATGGTTATATGTCTGACATTACACTTTGAGATATAAAGCTGATTTCTTTCAAATACATTTCTGTTTGGTGGTGGAGAATTTATTCTCTTAGCTTAACACCCTTCTCTGAGATGTATGAGCTCAGAGGTTATGTAGTTGAAGGTTATCAGTGATATACTCCCAATTTGGTAGTGTGGCGTGCTAAGTGTTGCTGTGTGTTGCTGATCATTTGTTGATCAAAGCATGGCTTTTGTGAAAAGCGTAGCTTTGTGGACGAGACCTCATCGGACCTAACACCCCGGAAATGGTCAAAACAGGAAAATGCGGCAAGGTTATGAGGGTCGCTCCCTTTAGGGTATGTCATTTCCTTCTGGAAAAAGGTGGTATCATGGTATGGAGCCTAGATGCTTTACCTGTGTGGTGGCATCAATCTTATTTACTGTGTGATTGTTGCTTTGTGATCGAGGGCCCTCGGATAAAGGTCCCAAAGGACCGAGGGGTGGCATACTCGAGTAGTAGTTACCTAGTTACAGAGGTAACCCGGCCTTGTGTTGGCATAGAGCCGGGTAGGTTCTCGGGACGTCCCTCAAGAGGCCTACCCATGTGGCAGTAGGAAGTTCCTTAGCCTGAGCATTTGTTGGAAGGCCAATTCCCAATACGAACCCTGTACGGTTTTAGTTGTAGAACCAGCCATTTACTTATGGTGGTCACCACTGTTTAGATGGTAACTATAGTAGGCATAGTTCAGAATGTCTATGCTGGCTAAGATTAATATTATACTTTCGAAATGGCTTTCTACACTATGCACTAGTATTAATATCAAAGAATTTTTCTCGTATTAAGCATATTTGACTATCATAAGAAGAAATCTCCTCCAAGTCTGCGATTGCATTGTGTGTGGCGGGAGGTCTTATGGTAGTTTCATTTTCAAAAGCATATCGGATTTCTCTTTTGAACTGTTTTATTTCAAACAACTGTTTTGTTTACTCATACCAGTCCCATGACTGACCCGAAGTTTATTGTTTCTTTTCTAAACTCTGGGTGCCCATCATTTCCACACGTGCAGCCTTGGAGATATTCTAGTGTTAGCGGTATTTTGGGGACTTTTACCTTGGAGATATTTTGGAAGCTTTTTGGATCACCAGGTGCTTAGTTATGGATATTCACTATCGCTTCATTCCTTTGAGGACTTTGGCATGTGATCACTGTTGTACTATTATGATGTTTTCTTTGGAGTTGTGGCATATGTATTATGATACTCTGATGTAGTAGTGGACATTATAATGATGTTGTATCTATGATGTAATGTATGATATTCAGTTTATCTCCGCTGTTTATATTCATCTGATGTTGTTATAAGCTCCGCCGAACTGAAGTTTAACGTTTGAATATCTGACAGTCGAATACAAGTGATGTATTTGATGTTGATTTTCGAACACTGGATTTCAGGTTCGTGACATTTGGTATCAGAGCTGAAGGTTGAGTAACAACTTTAGTTATGGAGTATAACACACTAGATGGCTCATTAGAGAAAGGGTGAAGTATACCCTAGAATGAGTATAACCAAAGACCGAAACCTTGAATTTTCCTAGTCTATTTCTTTTAACTGCTGATATTCCTTAAGATATCTTGTCTGAATATCTAAATCAAGTCTTCTTACTAATTACAGATAGTAAGAATGAGCGGACGAAGAGGAAGAGCTAGGGGTCAAGGAAATGCTACAACCGTTGGTCAAGTTCCCCCAACAGCAAAAACAGCCTTGGCTACTCAGAATCAGCCGAATCTGGCTGATCTATATAAAAGCTTCTCGAGACTTGGTGGTAAGCCATTCACCGACAAGGAGTCGATTGTTGAGGCCCAAGCATGGATCAGATCATGTGAAAGAATCTTTAGGGGGCTAAAGTTGGAAGACGATCAGATGCGACTCATAGCTTCTTGGCAACTTGAAGGAGAAGCCTTAGCTTGGTTGGAGACAGTCACCGTTGATAAGCCAGAAGACGAGTTTTCTTGGGAGAAATTTAAAGAAGTATTTGAGAAGCGCTATATGCAATCAGCTGGGATTTCTCGTATGTATCAAGAATTCATGGACTTGAAGCAAGGGAGTTTGGCATTCGAGGAGTATCTAAACAAGTTCAATGAATTATATCGCTTCGGTCCAGAATTGGTGAACACACCTTTGAAGACGAATGAAAGGTTCATTCGTGGGATGAACAAAAAGTACCACAAAAGGATGACAGCACACGTCAAAGAATCCTTTTCAGATTTGGTTGATATGGGTTATCGATATGCTACACTTGACATGCAAGAAGCCCCGATGGAGAAAGGAAATTCGAACAATCAAAATTGGAAGAAGAGGAAATTTGGAGGCAAGAAGCCATGGTAGGGTAAGGAGAGAAAGGAGAGGAATCAGGGAAACACAGCAGAGAATGTCACTTGCTATAATTGTCTAGAGAAAGGCCACTACTCAAACAGCTGCAAGAAGCCAAAGAGAAATCAATCCGTTCAAGCAAAGCCCAGGAAATGTTATTCTTGTCAGAAAGAGGGACATGAAGTCAAAGACTGCCCAATGATGAAGCAAGCTCAGGTAGCCAAGGTATACACAGTCAAAGATCAACCTGCGTCCTCCAAAACAGAAAAAGGGAAGGGAGTTCTGGAAGGTAATCTCACTATTTATAGTAGCATTATTAGAGTTTTGTTTGACATGGGTGCTACATATAGTTCTATCTCTCAGCAAGCTATTAATGAATTAAATCTTGAACCTGATTTTGTCGATGAGCCCATTTGCGTAAAGAATCCAGTTGGAGGCCCCGCGAACCTTTGTTTACGATGTAGAGACGTTCCTATCTCATATTCTTGTTACCAATTCCCTATTGGTCTCTTTGTCCTTGATTTTAGCGAGTTTGAAGTCTTACTCGGAATGGATTGGCTAACAAAATACGAAGCCAAATTGGATTGTAACAATCGACTGATTTCAATCAAAACCAAATTGGGAAATTTCATAGAGATTTCTTGTGAGGACCCTAGTCCTAAAAGAGAAGGGTTGATGTATAATTTAGGATATCCCGAACCCAGTTTGGAGTCCATACCCATTGTTAGAGATTTTCCAGACGTATTCGGAGAAGTGAAATCCTTACATCCACACCGAGAAATAGAATTCAGAATTGACCTAGTACCAAATGTTTGTCCTGTCGTTCACGCAAGTCGCAGAATGGCACCCAGGGAAAGGGTTGAATTAGTTCAGCAAACCAAAGATCTATTAGAGAAAGGGTTGATTCGACCCAGTGTTTCTGAATGGGGTTCAGCCATTGTGTTCGTTGCTAAATCGGATGGATCTTTGAGATTGTGTGTAGATTACCGCGATCTCAATAAGCTGACTCTCAAGAATAAATTTCCTCTACCTAGAATTGACGACCTACTCGATCAACATCACGACGCTCGTTTCTTTTCGAAGATGGATCTAGCTCAGGGATTCCATCAGTTACAAATCGCCGAAGATTGTGTTCATTTGACCGCTTTCAGGGGTCCTAATATGTTCTACGAATGGTTAGTCATGCCTTTCGGGCTAACCAATGCTCCAGCATACTTCGTAGACCTTATGACTCGTGTATTCCGGGAAGTATTGAATAAATTTGTGCTTGTATTTATTGATGATATCCTGATTTATTCCAAAATTGAAGAGGAGCATGCTAAACATCTCAGAATTGTTTTGGAAATATTAAGAAGGAACGTCCTATTCGCTAAATTTTCTAAATGCCATTTTTGGGTCAAAGAAATTAAGTTTCTCGGGCACATTGTTAATGAAGAAGGAATTTCTATTGATCCTAGCAAGATTTCATCTATTCTAGACTGGAAACGACCCACAAATTTGAAATAAGTTCGAAGTTTTCTGGGTCTAGCAGGTTATTATCGGAAGTTTGTTCAGGAATTTTCTAAGATAGCTAGTCCGTTAACTAAGCTAACAATGAAGAATGTAAAATTCAACTGGGCTCCGAAATGTGACGAAGCTTTTCAAGAGTTGAAAAAGAGATTAACCACCGCTCATGTTCTTGCGATTATCAATGGGAACCAGGGTTTATCTATTTATATTGACGCTTGTGGTGATGGGGTAGGTGCAGTATTAATGTAGAATGGGAAGGTAATTGCCTATGCGAGTAGACAATTACGTCCACATGAAAGAAACTACCCAACACATGATTTGGAACTTCTAGCTGTTATCTTCGCTTTAAAAATATGGCGACATTATCTTCTGGGTGAAAAATTCGAATTATTCACCGACCACAAATCTTTGAAATATCTCTTCACCCAGAAAGATCTAAATCTGTGACAACAACGTTGGTTAGAATTTCTAGCATCTTATGATCTAGATATTCTGTATACACCCGGAAAAGCCAATATAGTTGCAGATGCCTTGAGTAGGAAACACGCTATTCTTGCTCATCTTGTTATCGCTCCTACTCTTCTCAAGAGGATCGCGAGCAAGCAGTATCAAGATGAGTTTCTTCGAGGAATTTATAAAAGAATATGCCAGGGGGAAGACACTAATTTTGAGATGGATAGTAGAGGAGTTATAAGATTAAAAGGTAGAATGTGTGTTCTAGACTTCCCTGATCTGAAGCGTCAAGTTTTAGATGAATGCCACAAGACTAAACTTTGCATCCATCCAGGAGTTAACAAGATGTATCGTGATATCAAAAGAACTTTCTGGTGGAAGACAATGAAAAGGGACATATCTATATATGTGAGTCGCTGTGCTACTTGCCAACAAATTAAAAGCGATCAAAAGAAAATGGTGGGTTTACTTCAGCCTTTAGAAGTACCGAAGTGGAAATGGGACCAAGTATCGATGGATTTCATCGACGGGTTGCCTCGTTCTTGGAAAGGCAATGAAGCAATTTGGGTCATTGTGGACCGTTTGACTAAGACAGCCCACTTCTTGCCAGTAAAATCTACCCGCACGGCAGCAAGTTTAGATGTGTTGTATGTGAAAGAGATTGTCCGTCTCCACGGTATTCCTAGCAGCATAGTGAGTGATCGTGATCCGATCTTCACTAGTAGATTTTGGGAGGCATTCCAAGACGCATTAGGAACAAAACTGAATTTTAGCACTGCTTATCACCCATAGTCTGATGGGCAGACTGAAAGGGTTAACCGAATTTTAGAAGACCTATTGCGTGCTTGTATACTTGATTTTGGTGGTTCTTAGGAGGACCATTTACATCTGGTCGAGTTCTCTTATAACAACAGCTATCAGGCCAGTATAGAAATGGCTCCTTTTGAAGCTTTATATGGTCGTTCATGTCGATTACCCGCATGCGGGATCGAGGCAGGTGATAAACTCGTCCTTGGACTAGATATGATTAAAGAAGCCACTGAAAAAGTTGATTTTATACGAAAGAAGTTAATAACTGCTCAAAGCCGCCAAAAGAGCTATTATGATCATAGAAGAAGAGATTTGGAATTTCAAGTTGGAGATTCTGTTTTTCTCAAAGTATCTCCAATGCGAGGTGTATTGAGATTCGGAAAAACCGGTAAGCTGGCACCACGGTATATTGGTCCTTTTCCTATTCTGGAGAGGATCGGTTCTTTAGCTTATCGAGTACAGCTGCACAGCTGGTTGTCTGGTGTCCATGATGTGTTTCACATTTCTAGTGTTCGGAAGTATGTACATGATCCAGACTGTATTATTGAAGAAGCTGCTCAGCAGGATCTCGAAATCACTCCAAATTTAATAGTCAGAAGAGAACCAATCAAGATTGTCGATCGTGATGAAAAGCACTTGAGAAACAAAGTTGTAAAACCGGTTAAAGTGTAGTGGAGTGGCGATCCAAAAGACTGCACTTGGGAAATTGAAGATAGTATACAGAAATCTTATCCCAATTGCAGAGTGGATATCTCGGCTTAAACTGGTAAGCCATTTCTCTATTTTTTTTCTGAATTCGTACATTCTTTGTTATTTTTCTCTCTCCTCCAAATTTCAAGGACGAAATTTTCTTAAGGAGGGGATATTGTAACATCCCATAATTTATTAATTTGAATTTAGTGACTTATTTGAATTTTTGGAAATTTAATTTGAAAAGTTTCAAAAGAAATGAAATATAAACAAATATACTTACAAAATAATAAAAATATATCTATATATATATATATCAACACTATAAATTATGAAAATTACACAAGTAAATAAATATATAAGTTAGAAATGGAAATTAATATATACATAAGACAAATTATAAAAATAAAATAAATACACACATAAATTCAAACAATATGTAAACAAGGAGGTAATAGGAAAAAAATGTATGCAAGAAAGAAAATGTCTCTACAAACAAAAATAAAAAAATAAAAAGTACATACAAAAATTCAAATAGTATGAGTATGTAAACAAGAAAGGAAGCATAGGCATTAAATGAAAATCATATCAGCCTCAATATGGAAGAAAAAATCTCTGAAAAATGTACAAATAAAAAAAAAGGTACAACTAATATCTTGTCTCAGTTTGGTGCTAAAGCCTGCACATTTCTTTTATATATACATCCTCTATACCAGTTCGTTTATCAACTTAGCAAGCCTGGAAAAGAAAAAAAACAAACAAACATCACTATTTGTTTCACAAATTCAAATTCAGTTATACAACAAAAATAGGATTTAGAGGAATCAAACTGCAGGCTGAGTAAACACAAGAGTGCTCTCTGTTTCAACTATATTTGGGTGAGTAAACATTTAACCTTAAAATTCAAAGTAATGAATGCTGGAATATGAGAGTTCTAAATGATATTGTGTTATACGAATATATCTATGTATGTTTTATGTCATCTCAGTTTTTCCCAGTCCAGAGTTCAATCAAGGAAAAAATTAAACATTACTGCCCAAATCTCTGATAGATTTCAAATCTTCAACAAATAGGTTAGTTTAAACATCATCTATGAGCTAAATTTTGTTTTAAGCTTGATCATGAAGAGTTCGACCCGGTAAACTTGGTTTTACAGTGAAAACAAAATCATATGATAAATTCGAGTATTTTAAATTATCAACTTGATTGCATAACTTGAATCTTCACTACAAATGATGATTTTTAAGACAAAAATGGAAAATTTTAATTTCCTAGGTTACGTGCAGTTCAATGTTGAACGAGACTTGTATTTTGATCGATTTCCGATCATCGAACAAATTTTAGATGTTAAGATTTTTCTTGAAGCTTGCTTGGCCATAGACGATCTCAAGAAAATTGCCAGGAAATTTTTCTGGTGTATAGATTGGTGGGACGAGGTGAATGTAGGGTGTGTATTCAAGTTTTTGATGCTCCTGGAAATAAGGTGATTTCACCACCTCGGATGCACTGAGTTGCACGCACTCCAGGGAAATGTTAGAGTAGGGGTTGAGGTGATGTGGCCGAAGTCGTGGCGTCGCTGGTGGTTTGAGCAACCGTGGCGAGGTGTTTTGCTGAGGGTAGTTCGAGTTACAGTGTTGAGAAAAATGCTCAATTTCGATTTCGAAACTCTTGCGTTAAATCGAGTTTGGTTTGCAAATGGAGGGTGATATCACGACTTGTTGGAGGTGCGGAAGTTCGCCAGAACGTTGGCGAGGGGTTGTGCACGTGTACGGCGCGGGGGGGGGGGGGGGTTGTGTCAGTGTTGATTGTTAGAGAGTTACTCGAGTCGTTACTCGAGTTAAGGGATCGATTGCTTCGGGTTTGTGATCGAGTGCGTGAGAGGGTTTCCTGATGCTTAAATCTATACTTAAGTTTAAACTAACTTACTGGAAAAAAAATGAAGAAGAAGAAGGAGTACGAGAGGTGACTCGAGGAAAGTTAGTGGGAACTCGAAGTGTTACTCGAGTTAAATCAGGGGAAGTTCTTGGGTTGTGTTTTTCAACTGCAACATTATAAAAGTAAAATTAAGTAGATTGTTTCTCCACAAATTTTAAGCACTGTAAACTTAATAAAGATTTAACAATTTAAGTTAAGATTTTGTTTCAAGTTTTAATTAACCCAGCAATACTTAACATGTTTTAAAATCTAATTAATTGAAATTTTTTAATAAATAAGGTGGATTAAGATTTAATTTATCGTTAAGGATAATTGATCATTGATTAAAATAATGATGTGGTTAATTCACTTAAACCACATTGGGAAATAATTAACTATTGTTGTGCACTGGATAGATATTCCTGTTGTGATTGTGATACTATGTGATGCGAGTTGCTTTGTGCCGAACTGTGATTTGTGATTTGCTTTTGTATTTATGTGAAACCCTTTTTGTCCGTAAAACGGTATTTAAACTTCGATGCGATAAGGAGTCGGATTCCAGTTGGTTATCCGAAACCCACATCGAACCCTGAATATAAATCTTTATGATTATCATATCCACATGTTTTAAAAGTAAGCGCTCACTATTCGGTTTAGCTGGGAGAGGACTTCGTGTCGTATAACCCATTCCGAATAGTGATACGACATAAATGGATAGCATTTGAAGACCGGTGTTGAAGACCGGGTGTTTGCGAGAACGATAGGATAACCTATCGATTGTCTCTGCACCGAGTAGCTACGGTATAGAGATTTTTTTAAGTGATGGAAAATCCGATCGGGATTGTGAATACCTGGATTTCAAGGGCTTCTTTGGAAGTGCCTTCGGTTCTGTTTGAACCTGGAACAGACTTGTATGGTTGTATGTCTGACATTACACTTTGAGACATAAAGCTGATTTCTTTCAAATACATTTCTGTTTGGTGGCGGAGAATTTATTCTCTTAGCATAACACCCTTCTCTGAGACGTATGAGCTCAGAGGTTATGTAGTTGAAGGTTATCAGTGATATACTCCTAATTTGGTAGTGTGGCATGCTAAGTGTTGCTGTGTGTTGCTGATCATTTGTTGATCAAAGCATGGCTTTTGTGAAAAGCGTAGCTTTGTGAACGAGACCTCATCGGACCTCACACCCCGGAAATGGTCAAAATAGGAAAATGCAGCAAGGTTATGAGGGTCGCTCCCTTTAGGGTATGTCATTTCCTTCTGGAAAAAGGTGGTATCATGGTATGGAGCCCAGATGCTTTACCTGTGTGGTGGCATCAATCTTATTTACTGTGTGATTGTTGCTTTGTGATCGAGGGACCTCGGATAAAGGTCCCAAAGGACCGGGGGGTGGCATACTCGAGTAGTAGTTACCTAGTTACAGAGGTAACCCGGCCTTGTGTTGGCAGAGAGCCGGGTAGGTTCTCGGGACATCCCTCCAAAGGTATACCCATGTGGCAGTAGGAAGTTCCTTAGCCTGACCATTTGTTGGAAATCTAATTCCCAATATGAATCCTGTACGGTTTTAGTTATAGAACCTGCCATTTACTTATGGTGGTCACCACTGTTTAGATGGTAGCTATAGTAGGCATAGTTCGGAATGTCTATGCTGGCTAAGATTATTATTATACTTTCGAAATGGCTTTCTACACTATGCACTAGTAATAATATCAAAGAATTTTTCTCGTATTAAGCATATTTGACTATCATGAGAAGAAATCTCCTCCGAGTCTGCGATTGCATTGTGTGTGTGGCGGGAGGTCTTATGGTAGTTTCACTTTTCAAAAGCATATCGGATTTCTCTTTTGAACTGTTTTATTTCAAATAACTGTTTTGTTTACTCATACCAGTCCCATGACTGACCCGGAGTTTATTGTTTCTTTTCTAAACTCTGGGTGCCCATCATTTCCACACGGACAGCCTAGTAGCAGGTTTCCGTATTCTAGTGTTAGCGGTATTTTCGGGACTTTTACCTTGGAGATATTTTGGAAGCTTTTTGGATCACCAGGTGTTTAGTTATGGATATTCACTATCGCTTCATTCCTTTGAGGACTTTGGCATGTGATCACTGTTGTACTATTATGATGTTTTCTTTGGTGTTGTGGCATATGTATTATGATACTCTGATGTAGTAGTGGACATTATAATGATGTTGTTTCTATGATGTAATGTATGATATTCAGTTTATCTCCCCTGTTTATATTCATCTGATGTTGTTATAAGCTCCGCCGAACTGAAGTTTGACGTTTGAATATCTGATAGTCGAATACAAGTGAGGTATTTGAAGTTGATTTTCGAACGCTGGATTTCAGGTTCGTGACAATACTCAAACAAGTTAACCCCAAATAGGATTTGGAACAACAAGTGGTTTGTAAAAGAATTCTTGAACCATACGCTAGCTAGGAAACAATTGACTAGATATAAAACAATGCGAAGGCCCCATATTTAAAAGAACTCGAATATGCATATCATAAATAAAAATCAAACCTTTCAAGATGATGTTCTTTTTCGCTCTTAAGCCGTAGGTACACTTTAGCTCGAAGCCGCTCCAATAGCATAGACATTTGCTCAACCTTCTTTACAAAGTAATATACATTCTCTTTTGTAATTCCAAAATAGATCATAATTAAAACACTTGCACTTTGTGAGATCCACCTTGCAATCTTTGGCTATGTGTCACCTGAAGTTCCATCTTCTACATATGGTCTCTACCCCTTGGGTTCCTTTTATTTCTCATTCTCCCTTCCTTATCCCTTGCACTTATATTAGAACTTTGGTTTCATCTCAAATTTTACCACTGCTCATCAACCTCTTTAGACCCCACATAGATAAGAGACATCTCCATGAGATTTTCATAGTTTCTCCCATAGCAATTTGACTTTTAAGAATAAGGGATAAATCCTTTACAAGCTTGGAAGCCTCCTTCAATGGTTTGTTGATATGATCCATCCTAAATTTAGCTAAAGCATTAAATTTGCACACATAATTCCACATAGAGAAATTTCTTTAAAGAAAGTTGGTAAATTGTTTAAGCTTAGTTCCTCTTCGGCCTCTTAGATGAATTAATTCACAAATCGACACTTGAAATCATCCCATGTGATTTCCTCCACTTCTACCTCGATAACTACTACTTTCCATTAGATCTTCCCTTTGGAGATGCTATGAAGCATGTCTATGCCTCACTGCGCCATTAAGTGCCATATTGTTTAATATACCATCATAAGAATTGGTCCAATTTTGAGTCTTGGCAAAAGTCTCTGTACCCATGTACAATTTCCCACTTAAGCCTATAAACCCTTGGCACATCCTTACGAAATCCACCATCGATGGAGATGATAAAATCACGGCCGCAATACCCTTATATTTGACCGAAACATCTGGAACTGCCTCCGCTGGAGGGGCAGCTTGTGCATAGCCATTAGGTATTGCCAAAACCAAGCAGTCATATCAGCCTCATTGTCGCCATTTGCATTGGCACCACTTGTCTTTGCTCTTGTATTTCGTCTCATAGTTGCGTATCTATAAGAAATATACATTAGCAACTTATTTGAGAATATCAAAATACATGGATACATGATGAGTGTTTAAGTAGTTATATGGTAAGAATATACAAGTACAATTTCTCAGTATTGTCTAAGTTTCTTATCGAGAAATATATGCTCTAATACCAAATGTAAAGAACCGCCATTCATAGTACCAAAAACTCCAAGAATAATGGCACGCATATCTCAAATTACTAAAAATGACAACTCTTAAATGTGTTAAAAAGAGAAAACAAATAGAGCATATCCATTACAAGTTCGCATAGAATTCATACCGGAAAGATAAAATAAAATAACAACACATATGCAAGACTATAATATCAAAACAACATAAAGACAAGAAGATCTATCATCATAATACTTAACACTCCAAATATATAGAGTTCAAATGATACAACAATCCACAAAATAACATGTCTCATATACAAGGTAAAGTTTGACTGTCCATTTACAAAGACACCGAATAGATAATCATAGCAATATATAGTTATAGCCATATAACCGCTCCTACTTGAAATTTTTTCCTCAATCTCCAATCTATACTGACTCAAGGAATATATAAAAAGGAAAATATATAGAGGGTTAGATATAAAGTCTGGTGAAAAGAAAACATCATTAGTAAACATAATATCCGATACACTAGTATGACATGGATAATATACTAAGTGGTACCCCAGAATAAAAAAAAATATGCAAACCAAATGTACATATAATAAGTGAGCAAAAGCTCTAGAGTAACACCGTACCGTACCTAGTCATGCTTTTTTCTTACATACAACAAGTTAGTATAATGTACAATGGTGCTAATATAACTCCAAAAGTGCCATACTAAGATATCTGCAATCCCATGCGCATATGATAATAAGAAAAAGCTCCAAGGTAATACCGTATCATACCCAAAACCAAAACTCAAAGTAACACTGTATCGTACCCAAAACCATGACCCTAAGATAACATTGTATCATATCCAAAGTGTATCTGGAACTGATATCAAGGAATCATAACACCTTTCCACTGAACTACTATACGATAGAGAAAACAAAGTGGTAATGCCACTCATGGGAGTTTCCGATATAGATGAGCATCCCTATATCTCTTCGGCTATCACACTCAATTAAAGCCGTGGATATTCCCCAGTGGTCTCAATGGAAATTAATAATGCTTAAGCCATAGCTATAAGCTTGGGTGTGGGTAGCACCATGTTATGCCCAAACCCAATCCATATGCCTACGGTACCCTAATGACTGGATACCAAATTCATACCTAACGATGAAATCATGTAGAAGCCACGCCAAGCACATCCACATAGTCATCTCCTAAATAGGTCATCAGAGTATCCTGACCCATGACTCAAATCCTGATTGCACTTCTGATCACTTCTCAGCTATCATACATCGTAACATAAGTTAACAATGCCTTGACCCCAAGCCATACATGCTCCTATGCCGAGGAACTCTAAAAAATTTCTTAGTAGTCATGTTGGACCCAATGAGCCTCATATAAATAGTGAAACCCTAAGCAAATGCCAAAAATTCCAAAGAACAATAGATTTTCAAATTTGCTGCCAATCAGTCAATCAATCCATATAGGTCAGTTGATCGATCCACTATAGCCAACCAGTTGACTAGACGAGATCTATGAATAACCTAACCTCTTTGACAGTCGACTATTATAGGCCAATATTTGCATACTTCTTTTTGGTCACCATACCCTGCCTTTATCACAATGACCAGTGGACTGATGCCCCCTAGCCAGTTAAATGTTCGCCTGTAGAAATGCGAGCTTGAAAATCGATGAGGTAATTTCCATAAAGAAATTTATCCTAGCATTCAAACTTCACTTGACCATTGTCATTGCTTCCCATTCCCCTACATTGTGCTATGTGGCATTACGATCTTGCACCTACCATCTACATCTTACAGTCGAGTTAATACCATCGTAAATCCTCCATGGCTAAATAACACTAAAAGATAATTCGACGAACCTTCTCGGAACTTATATGCTTTACAAACCATATAAGCATAAGGAGCTTTATGATGACCGCCCTTCACCTCCAGCACCCAATATACTGGTATGCAATGTAGCAGTGCCTAGCCGATGCAGGATGATAATCAAGGGTTGTAAAGTAAATAAAAAATCATAGAACCCATCGCATATCTCACAATGCATCGAATGAAATATAATAGTAAACATCTCAGATATAAAATATACCAGACAATAAACAACTGAATGAACAAAAGAATCAAAGTGCACAGATCCATACCACATACAACATAACTGATAGAGTTATACATCAAAAAATAACTCATAATAAGTAACTATCTCTAAATATATAATAAAACTAGTAAGTTCCATAGTGCTGCAGAATGGAATAAAAAATCATAATATATATAGTAATACAAGAGTGTAATCTCTTGCTCATCCTCCATCCAACTCCACATGCCGAGCAGACTTGATATCCCTAATCTACTCATTTAAAAGTACCCAAAATAATAGGAAGCAAAGCATAAAATCTCGAGTCGGACAACAGCCTGGTGTGAGCGGAAGAAAATCTTAAATACTATAAAGTCAATATACTAGGACATATGGTACGAAATCATAACTGGCATGTCCCTACATCCATAGAGTTAGCACAAAACACAAAATATAAGCTACACTATAATAGTCATCATGGCAATACTATACATCAAAGTACAAAGGGGTATCAAGATATCTGCATTGATAATATCAACATTGTGTGTAGAACCATATAATTTTTCTGATAATAAATTAAAAAGAAATTAATTAACAAAGAATATTTCCAAAAATAATTTTTTTGCAAACATTAGAATTTGGCTACGAACTTGCACTATTGGATTTGTGGGGATTTTTCAATCAATTTTCATATATAAAGTTTTCCGATCAAAGTTCAAACAAAAAAGTTATTAATGTTTGAATAATTCGAGTGGAAATAATTATATATGTAATTAAGGAAATAAATTATAAATGATGAAAATTAATTAAAGTTAATAGTTGCTTAGGGTTTAAGTAAGATGAATGCAGAAATAAATATTCTTGGTCAGGTGCAAAAGGAAACAAATGGACAAAATAAAATATACACAATTAATTACCATAATTAGATATGACCGATTGACTGCTAGCGGTCGACCGGTAGGGGTGGGGTCGATCGGTCAAGATCTCAATTGTGAGATTTGATGTGGTCAAATGATCTGGGTGTAAAATAATTTAATTGAATGGCTAGCATTGATTTGAACTCCTATAAATACAAACCTAACCCCTCAATTTCTTCTCACATTTTCTGGAGCAACGTCGGAGCTCTGCCATTTTCTTTTCTCCACAAAATTCTTAGTTCTTAAAAATGGTTATAGTTTACATACTTATATACAAATGGAGAATAGCAGAGGATGATTGAGAAGAAGAATAAGGTCGAATCAAATCGTCAAAGTCAAGGTAAATTATAAATTCGGATCTAAAATCTAGTTAAATCCAAATCTCTTCTCTAATTCAGATTTCTGATAAGTAAATGTATGCTTGCGGTATATTTATTCAAATAGGGAGAAAAAGGGAGCCAACTAAATAACAAGGATTAGATATGGAGATTTGTAAAGCTAAAAAGGTGAGTGGAAAATTATATATTTTTATATAATTTTGGTTTTAAATAATTATAAATCTATTCCTGTATGCTTAAAATGTAAATTGGAGTGGAAGGCTAAACTTTATATGTGTAATGAATTTACAAAACACGCTTATATATTACGTTATCGATAACTTGATTTATATATTGCATGTATGTGAATCTGGAAAATATTAGGTGGTAATAGTCGCTTAAATTAGGATTAGATTTTAGTAGTCCCTAAACATATAAATTATGTGATAGTTCCAGAGTTGTAGATTTAAACTACTTTTCCAAGTAAAAAAGGCAAATTAAGTTATCACAATAAATTATTGGAATATAAATGGTATTTTAATTCAATGGAATACAGAGTGTTGCAACGTAAATTTCTATAGATTATCAAGTTCAGTTTTACAAATAAAAGTGTATCATTTGAAATAATAAGGAATAGGCCTAAAAGAAAGAGATGTATAAAATATGAATATTTTACCGTATTCTGTACCATCTATTTCAATGACTAGAAAATATAATCCCTTGTAATTCCAAATGTAACACAAATTCCCTTTTTGGATAAGATATAGAGATTTACAGTGTTAACATTTCCTTTGAGGAAGATGTACCAATGCATTAAAAAGCAGAATCCCTAAGTATGAATTAAAGAATTGAAGTTGTGATAATAATAATGGTTAAATTGTAAAATTAATATATATATATATATATATATATGCAATAAAGACAAGATGGAAACCAAATAGTAAATGATAACAAGGTAGGAAAGTAATAAAATGAGTAAAGGCAAAAGGTATACAAAATATACGGGTATGGAAAGTCCATTAAACAAGGGAGGGTAGTAAAAGTTAGAGAGAAATAGGAATGAAAATTCAATAATGAGAAAGGAAAGTAGACATGAAAAGATATTTAGATCTTTTAATGAAAGCGGTAAATGATACTAAATTTATATTAAAAGGATAAGAAGTAAACGCATGAGAAAGTAAAGAAATATTATGATGGGTGTGAATTATCAAAGTTAGCTAATAACATAAATAGATAAGAATGACATAGTCATTAAAATGGGTTGGAATGCGAGGTCAGTGGTATTACACAACAGAAGTCTGCCCATCGAAAGGGGTTACCAGTAGTTGTGTATATATTATGCGTATGTGGGACATATCAGGAGCTGTATATAGGTCGAGAATGTCATCGGTCCTGAGCGGTTAGCAGAAAGACGAGGGTTGCACCTAAATGGGCTACACCTCGTATAAGTGTAGGTCACGTTTAGGTCATGCACCACTACAGTTTTTTTCTAGTTTTGTTATTAGGAGGCAAGGCTAGATAACCCTTAAGAGAGGTTTTTCAAATGATTGGGGTAGTCCGAGAAGCTGAGTCCTCATTAGTCTGAGGAGCTGAGTCCTCGATAGTCAAGGAGCTGAGTCTGTAACATGAAGTAGTTAGGTAAATCCCCAAAATGAGAAAGATTGCAGAAAAACTATTATGATGTCATAATTAGGCACTACGGGAGTTCCTTAGTATGCATGACGATGAAGACATGATATTACATTGATGATGGAGCCTAACAAGGTGCTGGGTTCTGGATATAAGCGGAGATAGTATCTAGGTCCAAAAGGGTACTATGGTACTTATATATATACACACCCCTATGTAGTTATGGTCTACTTTTGGTAGATGGGTTGTATCGTATGCGTACGTGGAGTCAAAACGACTAAGTAAAATAAAATGACATAACATGCGATGGAAGGCAATCGGCATAAACTAGTGTTATGTATAAAGTGTATAATTTGTTAGTCACTAAAATGTTGTTCTGACCCCTCCTTATTACAACCCATATGATAGCTTTAGAGGGACAACACTAGGTGTAAGGCGGGATTAGTGGAAGGATAAGTTTCCTTATGCTTGCTCGGCACTAACAAGGACACTAGTTATTGGAAGTGTCAATCTTGATTGGTACTACATGATTTATTGTACTTTACATGTCTGATGTGAGTTATATCGATAGTGCTTTGATATGCATTTATTTATTTATTTATTTACAGGATACCAAACAAATGATTCATACTTTGGTAGACTTGGGTTTTCAATTTAGCGAAAATTTAGGCCCACTGATGTACAAGTTGTCGCATTTGGTTTTAGAGCTTAAGAAAAATTAAGAAACCTTGAGTGGACATATTTGTATTTTTCTTGTAAATATAAATATATTATACGCCAGATCCTATAAATTCTGACTATAGAATAGTTGCAACCATATACTCAAATATAGGTAAATCGATCATGAGTTGAAACAATGGGTAAATTTGAAGATACACACCTACCCCGATTTCCTCATGGGAAATCGATCATATGGGAAAGGCATTGACTTAAAAAGAGCATGAGTGCAGTGTATGGAAGGTCCTTGATGTTAGATAGTACATGACTCCCTAGTTGGGCCTCCGATGGCCCAATGGTTGTAGATCCCAACAGGATTGCCGATTGATGATGTACAGAAGGTACATATAAGGGGAAAGTACGAGCCTGTATCTTATAGATATCCGAAAGCAAGAATCAAATAAGTTACCAAAGGAAGGTGTACAGCAGTCATCCTAAGATAATAGCTGGATTTTTATATTTTGGAAGAAGATAAGTCAATAAGTAAGTTAAAAGAAGAAAAGTCCAAAAGAATGGACAAGTAAAAATCCACTCTGAGTCCAAACCTATATGAAACAATTTAAAATAAAGGTTTGAAAAAATATATAAATAATATATTTGAAATATTTTTTCAAAGGAATTATTTGAAGGTAGAAAAACTCTATTTTTGAAAAGTAAGTAAACAGTAAATTTTTAGGAAAATAAAATTTTTAAATTTTATTTAAACAAAAAGCTTTGGTAGAGATTAAAAATTAGTTAAATTAGAAATTTCAAGAAATGAGTTTTTTTTGAAAAGGTTATTTGGTTGGAAAAAAAATAGCAAAGTGTATATAGCTCGTTGGTTTTTCAAATATCAAAATTTTTTAGTGGTAAAATTTCTTTAGAGGTGGACAATAGGAAGTGGTATAAGTTTAAAATTGGGGTAAATAGAATGGGGAAAGAAGATTAGAACCCAAAAATAAAGCAGTAGGCAAACACACTGTAATTGTTCATCATAGAGAACAGTAAATTGAGGGGAAAGCTAGATAAATAGAAATAATTTAAATAAGAGCAGTTTAGGTAGAAGAAAGTTAAATAGTAGTAAAATTATTGGAAATTTATATAAAATTATGTTAGTAATTAGAATAATGTTAGGAGATCATATCAAAAATAGTGCTAGTAATCTAATTAGAAGCAACATAGGAAATTAAAGGCAAAACAAAGGAAAACAGACATTTTCCATAGTTGTGCACATTGATTACACGTATCTCTTAAAAAGTCCCCCTTATATGCTATTAGAACCTCCGCTAAGGTTGGAAGTGGAGATAGAATAAGTAAAAAGGAAAATAATAGGATGGAAATGTCCATATCTATTACAGTTTTTATTGTTTAAATTTGTGAAAGATGTTTTGCAAATATGGTAAAGTGTATTTTTAAAGAAATGGTTGGTATAAGAATTGAGTTTTTAAAAGCAAGACTTAATAAATGGTTTGAGTTAAAATCCCAATTTTAAGAAGTAAAAATCTTTGTTACTTAAAAAGGGATTTAAAGAGAAAATGTTGATTTGAAGAAAAAGAAAAGGAACATTTTAAAATTTAATTGTAGTTTTAAAAGTTAAAACACTATGTTATTTTTGAATTTAATAAAAAGTTTCCAAGTTTGTACTTTTAAAGATAAAAGTTTTGGATTAATTGCCTTAAAATTTTAAAGTTTTAATTTTTGAAAAAAATATGGCGCAAACCAAACCAAAATTTTAATGTGGAGTAGATAGGGATAATTTCCTTGATAAGGCGGGGTAAAAGACAAGGCTATGAAGAAGATAACTATGACTGCTCATAGAGTAGTAATAAAGAATCCCCATAGAGTGTATTTAATATTAATGAGAACCTAGGAATGTTTTATTAGACATGCGTACAAGCCATAAGAAGAACCCATAAAGGAAGGATAAATGGTATCAAAGTACACTTATACGAGTTCTAGAGTATGCTCGTAGGAAAGATCAAGGATAAAGAAAGTAACTACAAAAATTTGAGAATACTACCAAGAGATTTGGATTACAAGATGATGGTAACAAAGGGTAATGAGATGGAAAACACACGTAGAGGACGTTGGTAGACTGAATGTTAAGGAAGGCAAGATAGATGGTGAAAAAGTTATTCCGCCAAGCCAATTTGCCATTGGGTTATTCTAAATGTGCATAGTTTATATTTCTTACCCACTAAAGTGTGAGGATGCACGATTATCCCATAATAGACTGCGATAATGAAAGAAATGGATGGACCTTAATTATTAGAAGCCAAAAAGAAGTTAAAATACGTGATTTACAGTGGCATGCCATATTAGAAAGGGCTATTTAATTTAAGAAGAAGTGATAAGGCCACAACATCGTTATTGTCAGTTGATATTGAAGGGCATCTTCCAGTAGTTGTTTCTTTAAGGCTTGGGTTGTAAGCATTAGTTGTTTCTGTAAAAAGTGTATGATATTATAAGAAATATTCCATTTAAAATTTGGATTTTTGGATGGATTGCTATATTGATTGGAAAACTGTGGAATTAAGGAAATTACATGTAGACGCTTAACTAACGCAAGTAAGACTAGAAGTTTATAAAATAAATTAGTAAATTTATTAGCTACTAAAAGTAAAGTAATATTGAGTCCCAAAAGCCATAAAGTTTTGACGAGAAAAGAACATGGAAAGTTTGTTATGAACCCACGGGTCAGAGTACATGTGCCTTAAAAGCTGAAATAAATAAACCGGTGTACCGATTATTATTTTAAGATAAAATAAAATGTTTTTGAAAATTTACAATTTACCACATAATAGGATAGAGTCCACCATGCACATTAAACTATTGACTAAATTCTGACTACGTACTATGTGGCATATTTGTTTTGAAAAGAAGTGTACTTTTGACAAATATGAGAGGCTAAACCCCTTCAATTTAGGGGTAATGAAGCTCTCTAATTATGTGGCTTCAACTATTTGTTAATTCATGCTCTCTTTTTGTGCTTAATGGAGAATGATTGAAGTGGTTTAATTGTTGTTTTTGCCTTGAATTTGATAGTCTATATTGTTGACACCAAATAGGATATGCTTAAACAATCACTAACACTAATTGCCTCTTCATCAAAATATGATTATGGCAAAAGAAAGTGATTTGAAATTAAAATTTGATGGTCTATATTTCTAATCAATAGTTAATAAGCCATACTTAAAATATATTTCATTTTCATTTTCATTGTCAAGTTTCATGAAAGTAGTAAGTGATTTAAGGGGTGTGTCAAAGTTTGATGGCTTATGTTGGCTAACTAATAGCACAAATATGCCATACTTATGATAGGCACATCAATTAAAGCACTAATGACCATAAAAGAGAGATCATGATTTCATATGTGTTGAACTACATGATCTAGAGAGTGGATTTATTCTCTAAATTGTCATTTAACTCTTATATTTGCATTTCTTTTCTTTTAGTTAGTTAGTTAATTCTCTAATTCTCTAGCTTAACTTTCACTCGACTTTGGTTTAATTTGATTGAATAGATTTTTGAAATCATCAACTCCCTGCGGATCGACCCGTATTCTCCACATGCTACATTCGTACATCGTGCGCTTGCGGTAAATTTTATTTCAAAATTCGTTCGACGGTTTTCTAAACCGATAGAATTTCCGTCGACGAACAAGTTTTTTGGCGCCGTTGCTGGGGATTTGATTTTATTTTGTTTTTCTATTCTTCGGATTATTTTTCTTTGTTTTATTTTTGTGTGTTTTTTATTTTGTATGTGTGTGTTTGCATTTAAAAAAACATTGTGTTTGTTGTTTGATTTTTGCTTGCATTTTCATTTGTGTGTTTGTGGTTGTTCTATTTCCATTTGCATTTGCATTTCATATTTTAAAAAAATTCATACACATTGCAAAACAAAATAAATTTTTATTTCATCTTTCCTTTTCATTTCAGTTTACATTTTACAGTCTTTATTTACATTGCATCACCACTGTCTGTAACCTCTCCACTGTGCACATTTCTGTGCACTGTCACCACAATACCTCTTTAACCAACATTTCACTACTGTGCTGCTTCACCAAGTTCCCTGCCTTCTACACTTCAACCCACATTTGCACTCCACTAACATCCTCACTGCATCATTCAAATTCTGACCACCAAGCTTCACCACCAAGCCCGTCAAATTCCACCAAAACAGCCGCAACCTTACTGCCTCGACCAAACACACTGACAGTCTAACTGCTGTAATCCACTTCAGACCATAAAATCTACCACAGCGACCATCCACTCCAACATACATCTCTACTGTCAGCATACATACTTCAGTGCACAACTGACCTGCCTTCTTCGAAACTACACTGCATACTTTTCCCCACAGTACAACCATACAACCACTGTCGACCACAGAGCCTTATCTCTGTTCACTTCATCACCAGCCAGTACAGTTCAACCTGAACTCAAATCACCACCTCTTCCAGTTGATCGCCAACCACATTTACAAAACTGTTTCAACCTCATCAGTGCAACGGTGCACATAACTGTCACCACCAACCACTGTCAAAACTGCTAACTGACCAGCCTACAATCTACCTGACCGCGACAACCCAATACTTCACTGCAAACACTGTCACAATAATCTTCATTTCATCATTATCACTTCTTCCAACCACACTTCATTCCCCACTCTACTGTCAATTCCATATACATCATCTTACACAACATCAATACCAAACCATTGTGCCATACAACAGCCACGCCAAACCCACTTAAACTTCACATTCTTAAACAAGTTTTTGCTTATTCAAACATTCTCACATCATCAACTTCCTCAAACATCATCACATAACAAAACCATAACCTTCCATCCATCTTTGTACTGTTACATCCTTCAATGCCCATACTCAGTCACACTGACAATAAGCAATCCGCTTCAAACATTACCAGAAACACTCCACCATCTACAACCCCACAGCAGCCAACGCCAGTCCACCTGCCATCGAAACACCAATACAACAGTTCCTCTTGCAACTGTCAACAACCACTCCCCACTTGCCTTTGGCTACTGCTGTGTACACCTACCTGACCATCATACCACTTCACTCATCAACAGCCTTCACTTGCCATTCACCATAAATTACTACTTCCAATCATCCCGCTGCCCATAGCATCACAAACATCCCTTCCATCCAAACTGTCACTACCCCTGTCAAATGTCAACTTCCATCTCCTACACGGTGCAGTACAACCACCATCTTCAGTTCAATCCAAACATCAACCACCATTAGTTAACTAACTACCACACCAATTCATTTACCACATCATAACAGTTCCCTCTTCTCATCCTCCTTACCACCACTTAAGTTCTCCCGCAACTTGACCACTCCCAATTCAAAAAAAAACAACATAGCACCTGACCACCATTTACTTGAACACCCTCTTCACCCAGCCACTCTATTCATCATACCCCTGACTTCATCACTCACCACCACAAACTTCCCCACAGTTCATCAACACTTACTTCTGCTTTTCTTAATCGACAAACATACAACTCTTCCAATTTCACTTATCACAACCTCCATCAAACTCCACAAAGCTGCCACATGTCATCATAGCAAACCATAAACCCCTGCAACACTTCAGTTCAAATACATAACATTTCCACATATCACAACATTTCTCCTTCGTTTCTCTGTTTACCATTTCCATCCATCACTGATCACCTTTCTGCCAGCATCACAACGAACTGCCATTGCATTGCCTTCCAAACCACTTTGGCCATACTACCATCAATCTGCAGCCTACTTCTCTTCTACATTTCAACTGCTTGCACATACAAGCTTGCAATAATCACTGTCCACCAACCTGAACGCACCCCATACACTTCTATCCATCCATTGCTATCATACATCCCCAACCATCCATAACATTGCTGACCATCCAAACACTCAAACCATACATCCCTGACCAACAAAACATACAAATCCTGTCATCTCTGCTCAAACTCCCACCTACAAGACTACTGCAGCTCATCCAGTCAGTTGTAGACCATTCAATATTCTACTGACACTACCTTATACATACGAACCACTAATCCAACTCTATCACTTTTGCTAGCACCAGTTATCACCGACAGCATATCACCTTCCCAGACTTTAACTTCCCTCTGTCGAACTACATTAACAACTACCAGAGCCTCCTGCAACTTCGTCGTGATTCGCCCCTGAACAACTCGAGACAGCCACTCAATCGAACTCGACTACAATCGAACATCCATAGAGAAAAAAAACCCAATGGCGAGCATTCACCGACCACTTTGATCATCGAACCACCTCCCGAGTCAAATTTTGATTGTGAATTGAGATTGGAGAACTGCGTTTAAGTGAAGATCGATTTTTAGTTTGTGGTATCAGTGAATTGAGATTGAATTTTATTTTAAGTTTGCGTTTTAGTGCTTTGAGAATTCTTTTTGGGTACCAGGGGACAATTGCGGGTTTGGGCTGTATTTGATTTGTGGGCTTTGGTTTGATTTTGAGTTTTTTTAATAAGAGTAAATTTATTTGTCTTTGTTGCTTTTGAAAAAGGTAAAAAAACAATTTTTTTTAAGTAAAACTTCACTTTCAAGTTTCCTTTTCAAAAAAAAAATTAAAGAAAAAAAACCATATATATATTTTGTTTTTATTTCAGGTTGCCAATGCAGAATTGCAGAAGAAGCAGAAGTGCTTGCTAAAATAAATTGCTTGCGTGGTGAGCTTGCTAAAAAAACTGCTTGCTTATTTATAAGTTTCTCTTTATTTGCCTTGCATTGTATATATCTATTGTTTTTGTTTGTCTTACATTGTTGTTTACTTGCATTTAAAAAAAAATATTCATAAAACCAAAAAAAACAAAAACAAAATCCATTCGTAGTTGCATTGTTAATACACGTTTAATTTTTGCTTTGCATTTCATCCTAGAATTTTGATTAGTAATAACGGTTAGACATCGACAACACTTAATTGTATATTGACAAGCTGTCTTCTTTGAACAATTTAATTTCTTGGTGTCTAGGCCACGACAGAGTAATAACCATTTATAAATATTACGGTGATTCGTAAATATTATAGTGGTTGTTCCTCTGAAGGTACTTAAACCTTCGGCTGCATTGCTACGGTGATTCGTGGTGCATCGATAAATCCTGCCCGTTACCTGGCTGAGAACTATCTTGTTGATTTAAAGACAAAGCGTGATTATACAATTTTGGGTTAACTTAGGATAAATCATTTGTAATTAACATTGCATTCATTTAGTTGCATTAGTTCATGCATATTTTTTTTAAAAAAAAAACTTCAAAATTCAAAACTAAATTTTTTTTTTGTAAATATTCCTTTTCTTTTCCTTTGAAATTTTTAAATCCATTTTCTTTGAAATTTCAAAGATCCAAAAAAAAATTAGAAAAACCAAAATCCAAAAAAAATTATTAAATCATTTCAAAAAAATATTTTGAAAAATCAAAAACAAAACAAAAACAAATTTTCCATTTTGAAAAATAAATTCTATCTGTAAATATTTTTCCTTTATACAAAAAAACAAAAACATTCTTGAAAATGTCCGAGTTTCCCCACTCAATTGAATTTTAGAATAGTTGTTAAAATCAATATAGTCCATATAATTTCGCACCAAATTCTTATGGATATTTTAACAACAACTATTGTTTAAACGATTCAAATTTTGAACCACAAAATTTTCAAAATGAGGACCAACCTTCAAATCTTGAAAACAACATTTCATCTTTACTTGAAATCTCTACACAACAAAATCAAATGATAAATGGGTTGTGTAATTCATATCTGTTTGATAACTCAAATCAATGTTTTCAAAACAATCAAAATTTGAATTCACCTCAAAATTCAAACAATTTCGAGTTTAACTCATGCCAAGTCAATTTCGAACTTCAAAGTGAATTTCAAAACCAAAACGAAGGTGGAAACAAGTTTTCAAATAATTTTGGCAATGGAAATAATCTCGATTACGATGCGATTGATAATTTTTGTTCTCAACAAATCCAAATCGAAAATCCTCATGTTAATAATTATAAATTGGATTTTGTTGAGCAAATGAACGAAATTTATGACGATCACACGGATTCGTTGTTTGAAACATATATGAAACAACGTGAAAAAAAAAATCAAATTCAAACGTGTGACGAGTCAAACAATAATCCATCTTTTATCCAAATCGACGATTTTCAAATAACAACTTTTGAAATTGAAAATAACAATCTTAATGAAGTTGTTGAAAACACAGTAATTGAGTTTAATTTCAATTCTTTTGAGGGTGTGGAACCAAATTTAAAATTCAATCTTCCTTTTCTCGATTCCAAAAATTTGAATACAACAACTTTGGATTTTGAACTTAATATATGCGATGAAGTTGGTGATAATCCAAATAAGGAAGAAGAATTTAACGAACATGATTTCTTTGGACTTTTTGAAAATGAGTTGTCGAATTCTGAAGGGGATGATTTAAATCACCATTTTGATTTTGAATTCAATAATTTTGAAGAAGTTTTCAATTATAAATTTGAATTTCAATGTGGTGATAATAAATTTGAATTTCAATCAATTATTCTATCAATTTCAATCAATTATTCTATCAACCCCAAAAATCATCGAAAAGAAAACAACTCGTACGGTTTTCAATAAAATGACGTTCGTTTTTCCAAATCAACATTCAACTCTGAAATCTTTTACGATTTGGTTTTTCGTGCTTACGCTGTATCTCGTATATTTGGCGAGGCAAATGAATCGGTTTTTGGAAGACCGTTTCATTTACGCTTTGACGATATACTTTCTGATCTCGTGTAAATACTGTTAATTTTCATTTAAATAAAGGTCATGTTTTTATTTTTATTTTTCTCCTTCCACTTGGTTTGACTATGGGGACACAGTCAAAATCAAGTGTGGGGGGAGACTCATCTTCATTTTTAATTTTTCATGGTTTATTTTTGCCTTTTCTTTTAAAAAAACTCAAAAAAAATAAAAAAAATCCCAAAAACAAATTTTCTTTTGATTTATTTTTAAAGAAACACTATAGGATAAATATATGGTTTTGATTTATTAAATTGAATTTTTTTGAAAATTTATTTGTCTTAACAAAACTAAAAATGAAGTTTGATTACAAATAACAATGGTTTAACTAGTATATAGGAAGATTCATACGTGATAATTATGAAATATATCCTAATTGAAAATCTTTGTTTAAAAGAGTGGTGAATTGAAAGTAAATGATATAACATTTTTTTGTCTTTTAAGTTAAATGGTGCTAAGATGATAGTGTGAAACTCTCTCTTCAAAAAAAATATATAAGTAAAAAAACATTTTCATATATGTATATATTTTTAACACCTAGAGTCATGTGTTCACTCACCATGCTCTGTACCCTTCTCACGTAAGCCCGAAAGGCAGTGCACGATCGGTATATCTGACCTCAGTTTATCCGAGTTAGGTGTGTATATAAAAATTATTTTACTAATAACGCCTACAGTCAATAAGTGTTCACACTTGTGTGTTCACTCGCCACGCTCTGTATTCCCCTCACATCAGTCCGAAAGGCAGTGCATGGGTAATATATCTTGCCTCAGTTTATCTGAGTTAGGCATATATATAAATATTGTTAATATCAATAAAATTTCCAAAAGAAAAAATGGAGAGAATAAGCAATTGAAATCCAAGCACTATTTTTAACTTATTTGATTTGACTTGTTACTGAAAAGAAATGAATATACCACTTTAATAAACTTTGATAATCAACTAAGGATCCATTTTATAATTACACTTTGTTATCAACCGAAACAACGAGTTAAACTATAGTCTATTTGTTATGATAACTTAATTTTTGTTGGAAATTTTGACAAGTAAATGACTTAAATTTTCAAGATAATAACCAAAACCTATATTTAACTTATGTGCGTTAATTTAAAAGTAAATCCTTCATTGTAAATATTTTCATCCTGCATTTGGATTTTGTGGGTAGTATCCGCTGAAAACCCTCATGAGACAACACTCGTCCTACTAGGGACACCCAGAGGTTTAACGGCTTGTTGCATACGCTCAATGCAATCGTGCTCCCTACAAAAATGGATTTATCTTAGCTTTTCTTTATTCGAGGACGAATAAAAAGATAAGTGTGGGGGTATTTGATGTGTATGTAAATGTGCATATTTTTACCACCATATTTATTCTATTTAAATTAAATAAATGATCATATTGGGTATTTTAACTTGTTTAAACCAAAATTCAAATTATTTGAAATTGTCACATATTCATCTTCATATAGGGGCAAAATGGTCATTTTTATGCATTTATTAAATTGTGAAAATTAACTTGGAATTTTCTATGTTGTTTTGTAGGAAATTTGGTGAATTTTACAAGTGGTTACATGATGATATATGCATGCATAAGAGTGAAGAGAACAAATAAAGATGGAAATAATTCAAAGTGAAGATAATGGAGGACCCCACCTACCCACCTACCTTAATGTACAAATTAGAGGCTAATGCACATGCTTATGGAATTCATGGCTTCATGTACACTTAAATGAGGATTATTTGAAGCTAATGATTACTTGGCCTCCACACTTCCTAAGAGGGTATTTTGGGCATTCCCCAAAAAAATGAATTAGGGTTTAACATATGTATAAAATCCCCTTATGTTTCATGTAACCCCTCCCTTAGTCTCTCTTTAGTTTAGTTTAGGCTCAAAAATAAATGAAGTTCTCTTCTTTCTTTTCATGGCTACTTAGCCATTTCTACTTCATGTAACTTTCCATTTTTTTTATGCAATGTAATTATTGTTTCCTTTTAATTACATGTTTATTTCCTTTTATGCTAGTAGTGTAGATTTTCTTTTATGCAATTAGAATAGTTTTCTTTCATTTAGCTTTCATTTTGCTTTCCTTTTGCTTTCATGTTGCAAGCTACATTTGTTAATCAAATGACAAATATGAGAGGCTAAACCCTTTCAATTTAGGGGTAATGAAGCTCTCTAATTATGTAGCTTCAACTATTTGTTAATTCATGCTCTCTTTTTGTGCTTAATGAAGAATGATTGAAGTGGTTTAATTGTTGTTTTTGCCTTGAATTTGATAGCCTATATTGTTGACACCAAATAGGCTATGCTTAAACAATCACTAACACTAATTTATTCTTCATCAAAATATGATTATGGCAAAAGAAAGTGATTTGAAACTAAAATTTGATGGTCTATATTTCTAATCAATAGTTAATAGGCCATACTTAAAATAGATTTCATTTTCATTGTCAAGTTTCATGAAAGTTGGTAAGTGATTTAAGGGGTGTGTCAAAGTTTGATGGCTTATGTTGGCTAACTAATAGCACAAATATGCCATACTTATGATAGGCACATCAATTAAAGCACTAATGACCATAAAAGAGAGATCATGATTTCATATGTGTTGAACTACATGATCTAGAGAGTGGATTTATTCTCTAAATTGTCATTTAACTCTTATATTGGCATTTCTTTTCCTTTAGTTAGTTAGTTAATTCTCTAATTCTCTAGCTTAACTTTCACTCGACTTTGGTTTAATTTGATTGAATAGATTTTTGAAATCATCATTTCCCTACGGATCAACCCGTATGCGCCACGTGCTACATTCGTACACCGTGCGCTTGCGGTTATTTTTAATTTAAATTCGTTCGACGGTTTTCTAAACCGATAGAATTTATGTCGTCGAAGATCGGTGGGTGAAAAAAAATTGGTTTTAAAATAATTCTATTTTGAAAATTTAAAGATTTAAAATCAGATTTACTTATGCGAATTGTACTTGGAAATTTTGGGAAAAAATTTGAGAGCATAAGAGAAGGTTCAAAGGTATAGTGAGAAATTGAGTACACAAGAGAATGATGGAAATATGGAATTCTCCATCTAAACCTTTTTCTCGGCATGAAGAAAGTAAGCTTAGAAAACTGAACTTTTCAAAAATTTAGACGTTAGCAACGGTTTACTAGGATTTTGGATGGTAGGAATTGGATGAAAAATTTGTTGAATTATACTTCTATTCATAGAAGTGTCGGAAGTTTTGGATGCAAAAACAAGTTTTTGATTTTTAAAATTGGCATACATATAGAACTACCGGTATATATAGGTTGTTTGCATATTATTTTCAAAATTATTTTAAAGAATGCATTCATATAGGAGGCACTGATTAGAATTATTGTGCTTACATATCATATTTATTATGATACACCATGTATTCGTACACTATAGGTTGCAAAAATTGGTTGGTTAGTTTATAATGGTAATACATTATGTTACATGATCCAACCTTAAGGAATTCAGAGATGAAATTCTTTTAATGGAAGGAGAATGTAACACCTCATAATTTTTGCGATAATAAATTAAAAAGAAATTAATTAACAAATAATAATGCTAAAAAATAGAATTTTAACAAATGTCAGAATTTGGCTAAGAAACTTGCACCGTTGGGTTCATGGCGATTTTATGATGAATTTTCATATATAAAGTTTTCCCATCGGAGTTCAAAGGAAAAAGTTATTAATATTTGAATAATTCGAGTCAAAAATAATATATATGTAATTAAGAAAATAAAGGAAAATTAACGGAAATTAATTAATGTTAGCGGTTGCTGAGGGTTTAAGTAAGATGAATGCAGAAAGAAATATTCTCGTTCGGGTGCAAAAGGAAATAAACGAACAAAATAAAACGTACACAATTAATTACTGTAATTAGATACGACCATTCGACCCCCAACTTGGGTCGATCGACTGCCAGCGGTCGACTGGTAAGGGAGCGGAGCGGTGGTCGATCGATCGAGATATCCATTATGAGCTTTTGACGTGGTCGAATGGCTCGGATTCAAAATAGTTTAATCAGACGGCTGAACCCCTATAAATACGGATCTAACCCCTCACATTCTTCATGTATTTCTTGGAACAACGTCGGAACTCTGCCATTTTCTCTTCTCTACAAAATTCTTAATTCTTTAAAATAGTTATAGTTTACATATGTATATACGAATGGAGAATAGTAAAGGATGATTGAGAAGAAGAATATGGTCGAATCAAATCGTCAAAGCCAAGATAAATTATAAATCTGGATCTAAAATCTAAATTAAATCCAAATTTCTTCTTTGATCTAGATTTTTGATATGTATATGTATGCTTGTGGTATATGTATTCAAATAGGTAGAAAAGAGAGTCAAACTAAATAACTGGGATTGGATCTGGAGATTTGGAAAGCTAAAAAGGTGAGTAAGAAATTATATATTTTATATAATATTGGATTTATATTATTGTAAATCTATTCCTGTATGCCTAAAATGTAAATTGCAATTATAGGCTACAATTTTATATTTTTAATGAATTTACAAACCCTTCCCACATATTCCATGATTGATAACTTGAATTATATATTGCATGTATGTAAATCTAAAAAATATTGGGTGGTAATAGTCCCAGAAATTAGGATTGGGTAGTATAGGCCCTGAAACTTATAAATTATGTGATAGTTCCAAATTTGTAGATTTAAATGACTTTCGCGAGTAAAAAAGGTAAAATAAGTTATCATAATTAATTTCTAGGATTTAAGTGGTATTTTAACTCATTGAAAATGAGAGTGTTGCGATGTAAATTTCTATAGATTATTAAGTCCAGTTTTGCAAACAAAAGTGTTTCGTTTGAAATAACAAGGAATATGCCTAAAAGAAAGAGATGTATAAAATATGGATATTTTACCGTATTTTGTACTGTCTATTTCAATAATTACAAAATATAATCGCTTGTAATTCCAAACGTAACACAAATTCCATTTTTGGATAAGATATAGAGATTTACAGTGTTAACCTTTCCTTTTGGGAAGATGTAATTCCAATGCATTAAAATGCAGAAATCTCTTAGTACGAATTAAATTATTGAAGTTGTGATAATAATAGAAGTTAAATGGTAAAATTAAAAATTTATAAATATATGCAAAAAAAAACAAGATGGAAACCAAATAGTAAACGATAATAAGGTAAGCAAGTAATAAAATAAGTAAAGGCAAGAAGTATATAAAATACACGGATATGGAAAATCTACTAAATAAGGGAGGGTAGTAAAAGTTATAGAGAAATAGGAATAAAAATTCAATAATGGGAAAGGAAATTAAACAAGAAAAGGTATTTAGATCTTTAATGAAAGCAGTAAATGACATTAAATTGATATTAAGAGGATAATAAGTAAACGCATGGAAAAGTAAAGAAATATTCTGAACCGTTGAACCTTAGAGGCATAATAATAAAACAGGCATGAATATTTATACGTAGCCTTAAGTATGCTTTTATGAAAGGTGTGAATTACTAAAGTTAGCTAAATAACTTAGATGGATAAGAATGACATAGTCATTAAAATGGATTGGAATACGAGGTTCGTAGTGTTACACAAAAAAATTCTATCCACCTAAAGGGGCTACCAGCGTTTTAAATACATTATATTAATGTGGGACATATCCAACTGTAGGAATCATGGAATTATATACGCTCGTGTATAGGTGAAGGAATACCCCCTTAGGGTCTGCTTCAACTTTTTAGTAAGGGTATTGTCTTTATTGCATTAGGCAATCTAAATGGGATGGTGAGCAAGGCTCGGTGCTATGTAAGTGTGTTTGGTACCATATTAGGAAGTAGGAGCTGTAATAGGTCGAGAATGTCATCGATCTAGAGCAGTTAGCAGAAAGACGAGGGTTTCATCTAAACGGGCTATACCACATAGTAGTGCAGGTTAACTTTAGGTCATGCATTGCTACAGTTATTTTCTAGTTTGGTTGTTAGGAGGCAAGGCTGGATAACCCTTTAGAGAGGTCTTTCAAACGATTGGTGTAGTCCGAGGAGCTGAATCCTCGATAGTCCGAGGAGCTGAGTCCTCAATAGTTCGTGGAGCCGAGTCCAAAATATGAAGTAATTAGGTAAATCCTCAAAACGAGATATAATAAGGCTAAACTATTATGATGCCATTATTAGGCACTATGGAAGTTCCTTGGTATGCACGACAATGAGAACGTAATACTATGTTGATGATGGAGCCTAACGAGGTATTGGGTTACGGATACTAGCAAGGATAATATCTAGTTCCAAAGGGGGACGTGATACTTATATATATATAGTTATGGTCTAATTTGGGTAGATGGGCGTATCGTACATGTATGTGGAGTCAAGATGACTAAGTAAAATAAAAAATAACATGTGATGGAAGACAATCGGCATAAACTAGTGTTATGTATAAAGTATATAATTTACCAGTCACCAGAATGTTGTTCTGAGCCCCTCCTCATTACAACATACAGGATAGCTTTAGAAGGACATGTACTGGTGTAAGGCCGGAATAGTGGAAGGAAAGGTTTCCTTATGCATGCTTGGCACTAACAAGGACACTAGTTATTAAAAGTGTCAATCTTGGTCGGTACTATATGATTTATTACACTTTACCATTCCACTGTGAGTTATATAGATAACGCTATGATATGAATTTGTTTATTTATTTGCAGGATACTAAACTAATGATCTAAACTTTGGTGGACTTAGGTTTTTGATTTAGTGAAAATTCAGACCCACTAAGGTGTGGGTTGTCACATCATGTGGCAGCCCCAGTGTGATAAGCAAACAAGAAAACATAACATCCATCATTCATCCTCACGTTCACTCACTCAGTGCATTGGATATATGATAGTCGTATGACCTCCCCATATAGTCAAGGACTACTCAATTTTTCTATACATGAATCTATACCAACACAGTAGGCCAGGAACTAGACTGCATACCCTGTAATAGTCCAAAGTAGATGGATCGAAACATCGTGTGATCCGAGGACCATCGTGCGCCCAAGTAGGCGTCCACACATACCCTTGCTTTTCAAGTACACTCAAAACCTATGAATATTAACTACACTCAAAACTTATGAATATTAACGATCCCTTTGCATACATCATCCATAGTAGAGCTCATCATGGAATTGTCCTTACAACTCTCATCTGATGTTGTCGTGGTTGGAAACTATTCTAGACAGCCATCGTTAGTCATATAATACCATTGTTCGTCCCGTAACCTTCCTCCAATAGTTACTTCAATCTGACTGTTAGTCACCTACCCTACATCTCGAAGTATAGTTATCCATCATTGAAGCCATCACTTCATGTTTGCGCCAAAAATGGTCACAAACCCCAAATGTCGTGAAAGCACCAAGTTATGAATGTAAATCAGCAATATTCCAAACACAAATCACAGATCTAAGAATGCAACAAATAGCAATCCAGAAATAATGAACAGTGACACACAATTTATAGTGGTTCGGCTATCTCCGGCCTACGTCCACTTCAAAGTTTTATCTTTTATTGACTATCCTTGCTGGTTACAGATGATTACAGCAGTTACAATGATGGATTTCGAGTATAACAGCAATGGAAAGAAGTAGAATTGAATCCGGCAGAGTCTGGACGTTGGATCGCCAAAAGATCCCCTTTCTGTAGGCTTCAGGAGGCTATTTATAGGCGTAGGAGGCTGAGATCGCGCTCAAACTTCGGGAGATTTTTCCTTGCACGTGAGTGGGCCCACGCGACCGACCCCACCAAGTTTCGGCTCGATCTGAGATCGATACGAAACAATTTCGTATCCATCAAAAATTGATCCAATCGAGCTGAAACTTGGCAGCAACGTTCTTTACCTTGTATGGAAGATGTTGTGAAAATTTCGTGGCATTTGGATTTATGGTTTGGGAGATATGATCGATGCAATCTCATGTTTTCCGAGGGCTGCTGATTCCGACTCCATTGGTTCGTATCCATCATCTTCGTACCGTTCGAAGGCACGTGGTCGCTCGTTGACATGGAACGATAAACCTGGGTAGATCCATATTCTTCGCCGTGTTGACCGAGGCTTCCCCTTCCTTCCCATCCAACGGTAACCTTCTATTCGAACCGATTTGACCCAGCCTACGTTCGCCTTGATGAGATATCTTTCGTATTGATCGCTTACGATCGATACGAAATGATTTGCTTTTAGGTGGATACGAACAGGGGCCAAACGTAGATGGACACGAATAGCATCTGTTCCTTGATCGCTTCGATTGTGATGGATACGAATGCAATCGATTCGAACAATCAGGGACCGCATGGATGCAGAGGAGGGTTATAGAGTGGATGGGTACGAACCAAACTTACCTGTGATTGATACGAGAACACAGACTCGAAGTGTGCCGCATGCTTCCAACCTAATCAATACGAACGCCATCGAGTCGAACCAAAGCTGATCGATACGAAACGCATTGTTACAAAATGTTGTCTGCCGATCGATGCGAAATGCATCGATACGAACCAATCCTTACGCTCTTTAACACATCCATATCTTGTGCATACGAACTCCGATTGATCTGAAACTTGAAACATAGCCTCTCCTAGTCCTGATCATCATCTCCAATCGATTCCGTTCTGATCGGAGCTCGGCCAAATTTTGACGATATCCATTGCAGCCTTGTTTCTAATCGTTCTCCAGTCCTGATATCCATGCTTCCTTGCCAATTTTGTTGATATTCCATCTTTGACCAAAAGGTGGGATAACATTTGCCCCCCAAAACATGTCTTGTGACAATAAGGCGTGTTTTGATTAGTTCCGAATCCGATATTCGAAGTCCATAGCCAATTCCACGTCCATCCGAACTCGATGACTGGGTTTTTAGTCCATTCTTGTCCAACAACCGAATCCAAGACCTCTCCGGGTCGATATCCGAATCAATAACCTCTTCGGGCTCTTGCCAAGCGCAATCCACACCTGACGACCTTGGTCCAGTGTCTCTGGACGTTGAGCTAACCTCTCCGGGTTCTTGCCAAGCGCAATCCACACCTGAAGACCTTGGTCTAGTGTCCCTGGACACTGAGCTAACCTCTCCGGGTTCTTGCCAAGCGCAATCCACACCGGACGACCTTGGTCCAGTGTCCCTGGACGTTGAGCTAACCTCTCCGGGTTCTTGCCAAGCGCAATCCACACCTGACGACCTTGGTCCAGTGTCCCTGGACGTAATTAATGCTGTGGCTTAAGTCCTAAGCCGAACCTTGGTCGCTCCGGACCCGTGTTGAGCATAGTCCATACTCAACGACCTGAAACGATAATCGATAATAAGGGGCCTAAGTCCTAGGCCGAATCCTGGTCTCTCTGGACCCTTATCGAGCATAGTCCATGCTCGATGACCTGAATGAGTCACTTTACCGCGTTCGGGCAAAATGACTCACCCCTTGCCAGGCACAATCCATACCCGACGACCGTTTTATCAAAACCCAAACAAAAATCCTGTCAAAATCCAATCCAAAATCCAAGTCAAACCAAAAAAATCAGAAATCCAAACCATCATCCAAAACAGAAAGCAAACAAAACCAGGAGTTCAAACCAAACTCCAAAACCAAACCAGAAGACCAAGCGTCCAATCCAAAACAAAAAACAGATTTCGCAAACCATAGCTTCGCGGTTTATCATCATTCAGAGCATGCCTAGGGGCTATCTCCGGCCCCATACATGTGTAAATGACTTGGTTGCTTGCAAATGGTTTGTTACTTATTTCATATTATACTGGTCAATTGATAACCAATCGACCGTCATTCCTGGGCCTCACATCATCATGGTGTGAGGTGGGCGGTGGTTGCTCCTACTCCACCGCTGCATTCCGTGCCCCAACATACTGCCTTAATTGTCCATTCCTCACATGCTCCTCAATTATGTCCTTTAAGTGCCTGCAGCTGTTGGTATCATGCCCATCCAAATCGTGAAAGAGACAGTGCCTTCCTGATGCCTTCTCCCGCCCAGATGGTTCTCTCCTAGCCGGCCTCCGGTAAGGAAGGCGATTCTGGGTTTCCATGTATATCCGCTCTAGTGTCTCGTTTAATCCCATGTATGTGGAAAACTTTGGATCCTTCCATCGCTTCCTAGCTTTTTCAGAGTCATCATCCAACTTCCTTATCTCTTTATCTTTATCCGAACCTCTACTGGATGGTCCTCCACCCTCAGTTGCATTCACTTCCTTCAACTTTAAATCTGCACATGCGTCTTCTTGCCGAAGGAACCTTTCAGCTTCATGAAAGAATTCCCCGAGATCTAGTGGCGGGTCTCGTACTAAAGATACCTTGAAATCCGAATCCTCCCTGACTCCTGACACCGCTGCCATTAAAACCATCGATGAATCCGGCCGATCCACCGAAGCAACTGCCGCATTGAATCGAGTTAGAAATGCTCTAAGTGATTCATCCGTCCTTTGCTTTACCGATGTTAACGTCATCATGTTCTTAGGTCTTTTGATATGAACCCGAAAATGTCCCAAAAACCTATCCACCAATTCCCTCCAAGTCCTGATGGATCCTTCTTCCAGCTGCCTAAACCACATTGCAGCTAGATCTGTCAAATACAACGGGAAACATCTTGCCATCACTTCCTCCGATGCCCCCAGCACTTCCATGTGTCTAGTGTATCTCATCAAGTGATCAGTCGGGTCAGCCTTGCCATTATATGCTTCCACGCTAGGTAACTTGAACTTAGGTGGATTCTGAGCTATTCTAATTTCCCGAGCGAACGGACTCCTGTTCACTCCTTCCAAATCTCTATTGGTCAAACCTCCACGCATAGTCTTTCTAATGATTTTCGATAATCCAGCGTTGTCTGTCGTGGGTTGCCCCCCAAGCTCCCGAGGGAACTCCGGCACATATTCTTCATGTGGCTCATTAGCAGCAATGTTGGCCCTAGCATGTTGAACTCCTTCCAAAGGTCTTCCTGTGTTGGATCCGGCAGGCCTGCCCCCAAGCCCTTGTTGATTGCCTTCCGGTTCTGTATTCTGTCCCCCATCGGGTCCCATATCCCTAGCTCCTTGTTCCACATTAACAGCCGCTGTAGACGGTCCTAAGTTTTGTATTCCCGTAGCTCTCATCTGCTCAAAGAAATTCTACAGCATCTCCTGTTGGCTCTTCATTATTCTTTCGTGCATCAGATTGGTCATGGTCTCCATTTCGTCTCTAGTGATGTAGATCGAAGCTGGTTCTTCTCCACCACCAGAGGATGCCTCTTGACTTCATCCTTGTTGGCTTCTCTCAGCTCTCTGTCTCGTTTGTCGAGTCATTGTCTCCCAAATATGATCCCTTCAAGCTTTTAAATCTGAACTCTGAATCTGATGTAGCGGGTGCTAGTTGTTCTCAGTGAAAGAACCAAAGTGTTTGCGCCAAAAATGGTCACAAACCCCAAATGTCGTGAAAGCACCAAGTTATGAATGTAAATCAGCAATATTCCAAACACAAATCACAGATCTAAGCAAGCAACAAATAGCAATCCAGAAATAATGAACAGTGACACACAATTTATAGTGGTTCGGCTATCTCCGGCCTACGTCCACTTCAAAGTTTTATCTTTTATTGATTATCCTTGTTGGTTACAGATGATTACAGCAGTTACAATGATGGATTTTGAGTATAACAGCAATGGAAAGAAGTAGAATTGAATCCGGCAGAGTCTGGACGTTGGATCGCCAAAAGATCCCCTTTCTATAGGCTTCAGGAGGCTATTTATAGGCGTAGGAGGCTGAGATCGCGCTCAAACTTCGGGAGATTTTTCCTGGCACGTGAGTGGGCCCACACGACCGACCCCACCAAGTTTCGGCTCGATCTGAGATCGATACGAAATGATTTCGTATCCATCAAAAATTGATCCAATCGAGCTGAAACTTGGCAGCAACGTTCTTTACCTTGTATGGAAGATGCTGTGAAAATTTCGTGGCATTTTGATTTATGGTTTGGGAGATATGATCGATGCAATCTCATGTTTTCCGAGGGCTGCTGATTCCGACTCTATTGGTTCGTATCCATCCTCTTTGTACCATTCGAAGGCACGTGGTCGCTCGTTGACGTGGAATGATAAACCTGGGTAGATCCATATTCTTCGCCGTGTTGACCGAGGCTTCCCCTTCCTTCGCATCCAACGGTAACCTTCTATTCGAACTGATTTGACCCAGCCTACGTTCGCCCTGATGAGATATCTTTCGTATTGATCGCTTACGATCGATACGAAATGATTTGCTTTTAGGTGGATACGAACAGGGGCCAAACGTAGATGGACATGAATAGCATCTGTTCCTTGATCGCTTCGATTGTGATGGATAAGAATGCAATCGATTCGAACAATCAGGGACCGCATGGATACAGAGGAGGGCTATAGAGTGGATGGGTACGAACCAAACTTACCTGTGATCGATACGAGAACACAGACTCGAAGTGTGCCGCATGCTTCCAACCTGATTGATACGAATGCCATCGAGTCAAACCAAAGCTGATCGATACGAAACGCATTGTTACAAAATGTTGTCTGTCGATCGATGCGAAATGCATCGATACGAACCAATCCTTACGCTCTTTAACACATCCATATCTTGTGCATACGAACTCCGATTGATCTGAAACTTGAAACATAGCCTCTCCTAGTCCTGATCATCATCTCCAATCGATTCCGTTCTGATCGGAGCTCGGCCAAATTTTGACGATATCCATTGCAGCCTTGTTTCTAATCGATCTCCAGTCCTGATATCCATCCTTCCTTGCCAATTTTGTTGATATTCCATCTTTGACCAAAAGGTGGGATAACACTTCACATCACAGAATCATCATTGTTGTGTCATGAGTTGCTGTCGTTGAAAATCGTCGAAAAACTCAACTCAGAATTTGCCAAGGTTCTGGCTCAAAGTAGAGCCTAAGAATTCCTAGTTTTGGCCCGAAGCAAACATTAGCCTAAAGTCATGCCCAGTTAATTTCAGCGAATGCCCGAAGCACGTATCGCACCTCCCTTTATCGCTCCTTTATGCCCCTACACCGATCGCACAACATTACCGATTGATACCCATGGATCGACACTGATCCTTGTGCACCGATTCCTGACTTAACCCTTTTTTCTCTTGCTTCACCGATCTGAGGATGCCCTAAGTCAAGCCCAAAGTTTTTTTTCTTGCTGGCCCAAAGCACACCCCACATCGATCCAAGACTTAACTCAATTTTCCCTTGCCTCCACTGATTTGAGAATGTACAAAGTCAAGACCGAGTTTATGCCTTGCTGGCCCGACGTACATCCCACACCTATCCATCAACACCGAGGCATCTTTATTTACCCATAACTCGAGCGTACAAACTCCAAAGGACTTGAAATTTGAGACGTAGCTTTAGGGGGTTCTTCTTAACCTACCATATGGATTGCATGTCATATGGACAATGTGACCTTAATGGGCCATCATTGATCCATCAATACTGATCCATCTTCAATCGGCCACAACATGAGTAAATAAACTCCAAACAATTTGAAATTTGAAACGTAGCCTTATGGGGCCTTCCTTATCACCCTATATTGATCGTGCATGATTTGGGTCAATATATATGGATCGGTATCGATCCTTAATTACCGATCCCTAACTTGTTTCTAAAGCAAAATTGTCATTCGATCCGCATTTTCAGCTATCTAACCAATTTACATTCAACCAATCATCACATATAGTCTATCCTAACAAGCATACATCGATACATATCAAAACAAGGCCTAAATCTAAGGGTATAACCCTAAGAACAAAAGAGATCCATAATAACACTAATTTTACCAAACTTTTTCAAATTTTTTGAAATTTACATATGTTATTAAAATGGGTTTAAAACATATTTTAGAGTTCGAAAATCATTTAGAAACATAAATTTAAGGTGTATAATGAATACTTAGCAGGTTAGAGATCCTAACCACTCACCTAAATCTAAAGCAAATTCAAATAGGCATGAATTCCAAGATGAACAGCAGCTCCTAGTGACCTCTAACAGCAAATCTTCAAATCCAAGTGCTAATCTCGCTAATCTCTCCTTAATGACAAGATTTGACTAATTAAAGTAAGGGTTGTGAATGGTTTAAGGCTAGAGAATGATAATGGTGGCTCTCTAACTATTCTGGGAAGTATGTAAGTGAGAAGGAGAAGTCCCATCAGCCCCTTTGGGTGCTATTCTCGAAATGGGCCTTGGGCCTAGCCACTAATCTCCTTAACTACCCACTAAGCTGTCTAAAATCGAGTGAAACTTCAAATAACCATATCTTCCAAACGGTTAGTCTATTTTCCTATTACGATTACTCTATGGAAAGAGAAATCATCATTCTGATCTAATGGAAGTTGATTCAGACCCTAACTCGGCTCCTATCAAAAGTTATAGGCCAAACAAAATTTCCAGGATGAAAATCGTCTAATAAAATCCTAAGGATGGAAAATGGCACCAATAGTCATTTCCAAAAATCATAAAATCGTACGACCTTATATAAAAATAATATTAATATTCGACATTCCTCCAATATGTACAATATGGGTTGTTACATTCTCCCCCTCCCCTACCCCTTTTGGAATTTCACCCTCCCCCTTTTGGAATTTCACCCTCGAAATTCTCTAAACAAGTCAATAGGGTCATCCTACATGCCAAACAATCATATACATGCATATGCAACCATTACATATCAAACATGCATATATAGTAAAAAATGAAAATAGAAATATCCAAGCCTATCCTAGCTTGCAGGATACCACAATACGATATATTTCATGATATCATTGGTGAAAGTAAAAGCAATAAATAGAAAATCTCACCAAGTAAATAGCTCTGGATAAGTTGTCCTTACGCTCTCCTCGGTCTCCCATGTGCAATCGTCTTCGCTTTCGCTCCATTAAACCTTCACCAGCTTTACCCTGTTCCACCTAAAATGCTTCATTTCACGTCCAATGATACGAATAAGCCAACGAGGTCTCGAAACTTTTGGTTTAATCTTGATATCACCATGGCGACTCGGCCCAACTATCATGCCTGAGCCATGCACAAACTTCCATAAGTGAGAGACGTGGAACAAGTTATGTATGCCCGCCCTCTTCTAAGACAAGTCGAATCTGTAAGCCTGGTTCCATATCCTTTCAAGTATTGGAAAAAAGGATCAACGAATCTCGCCGCCAACTTCCCCTTAGTACCAAATCAAACAACATTCTTCAACAGAGAGATCCTGACAAACACCATATCGCTAATGGAGAACTCTAAATCACATCTTCTCTTATCAGTGTAGATCTTCGGCCTATCCTGAGCAGATTTCATTCATTGCCAAATGATCTTGATCTTCTCTGAAGTCTCTTTAATCATATCTGGCCCAGTATTAGTTTTTCTCCGACTTCCTACCAACATGAAGAAGCATTGAACGGTCAGCCCTATAACGCCTCTAATGGTTCCATACCGATGTTAGACTGATAACTGTTGTTGTATGTGAATTCAACGAGATGTAAGTGATCATCCCATGAGCCTCCAAAGTCGACTATACAAGCCCCCCAAGAGATCCCCTAAGATATGATTCACTCTTTCTGTTCGACCATCGGTTTGAGGGTAATAAGATGTGCTAAGGTGCAGCTCTGTCACTAATGTTGGATCATAGGTTTTGATTGCTGACAAGACACAACAATTCACGAATCTACGACTACGACAACATCCGGACTCAACGACTCAAAGTATGGTTCATATATGTAAATAGAGTCTAGTTTAGTGCTTTGTTAAAATCTTTCCTCAAGAATCATCATTCACATTCAAATAAACTTGCATGCATATTTTAATCAAAATCAAATTTTCAAAAAATGCATGGAGCGGGGCTCGAACCCAAGTCACTAGCTTGGAAGGCAAGTACTCTAACCAAATGAGCTACTGTTGTTTTTGTTTAACAACAGAATTCAGTCGAATGAATACAGTCAGTCAGTCGACTGAATCTGTGCATTTTAACATACATGCACATCTGTACACGAATTTTTTACATGATTTTACTTTTCAGTCGACTAACCATTTTCGACCAGTCGACTGAGCTGAACTCAACTGTCATATTTTGAATAGACATCTTCATTCTGCGAAGAGTTGTGATCCTTCTCTGAACGGAAATAGATGCTTCTTTTGGTCAGAACTCTTCACTAATGGCAGTAACTCTCTGACTACTATAAATACATATCCCCAAACACTTCACATTAACCGAAAATCATTCTAAATTTTTTGTATTCTTCTTGTGCTCTCATACTTGCATTCAAACATCATACAAGCATTTTATTGCTTTGAATCTCCAAATTAACTTTCATAATCTTCGATTCTTAGCAACACCTTCCTTGCATATCTTCACATACACATCATACACTTGAGGATTTGATTATAGGAAGTTTGTACTATCAGAGACAAATCAGTGTTTTCAAGAACACACAGTGTCAGATATTCTTTTATATTAGCGAAGTCCTGTTCTACTGCTCAGGCGTGTGAAGTCCTCTTCGGCTGCTGAGGCAAAAATCCTGTTATGTCGCTCAGGTGTCTGTTCTGCTGCTCAGACCTATTCCTCCGGGTAAAGTGAGGGTATTGTTAGTTAAAGCCAGAAGTTAGTCTGGGACTAGACGTAGGACGGTGCTCCGAACCAGTATAAAATATCTGGTGTCATTTTACTATACTGCTTTTATATTCCGCACTATTTACAGTATTACTATCATCACTATACTCTGTATTATCATATATCCATATTACACGGTCCTAGAAACTTTCATTTGGTATCAGAGCCTGGAATTCTATCGATCGTCACAACATCATAGAATAATGGCCAAAAAACGATCCAGTCGAAATACAATAGGCAAAATCCCTGTCAACGCCACCAGTGAGGACTACAAAAAGGTACCTTCTGATTTACAAATTTCAGTAAAAGATAATAATGAATTAGTTAGTATAAGCAATAAGATTTCAAAGCTTAATTTTATTATTTTAGAAAAGATGAAATCTGTTGAACTTGAAAATGAGAAATTGAAAAACGAGAAGTTAAATTTAGAAAATCAACTTGGTGATTTAAAGAATAATTTTATAACTTTTAAAGATTTTCTAGATGAACAAAACACCATATCTGAAAAAGAGAGAAAAATTTTCAATAGAAATTTTTGATTTGAAAGACAAAATGATTTATTACAACCTTCTTTAGATTATTCAGAATCTCAAATTTTCCTTCTCAAAAATGAGAACTGTACGTTAAAAAACGAGAATTCTGAATTAAATAAGAAAATTGATATTTTGAATACTAGTAATATTTCTTTTGAAAATAATAATTGTGACTTTAAAGCTAAATTTGATAAACTTAACACTGAAGTCACAAAATTCAATAAAGGTCAAAACGATTTAAACATGATTTTATCCAGTTCTAGACCTTTACATGATAAAAGTGGTTTAGGATATGATAAAACTAATCATAGAAATAGCACAAGATACACTTTCATGTATAGTAAAAATGTTAGTGCTAGTACTAAATTTCGAGTAAAGTCTAAATCCAATTTTAGTAGAAATTCAAATACTGCTATGACCAATAATGTTTATAACTTCTCTAGAAGTACAAAATCATTGACGGGAAATATGAATAAAATTATCTAAGTATTTGGGTTCCTGTTAATTGGAAAAATAGAGAAAAATACATTGATGATTATTTTGATATGGTAGTTAATAATGAAAATTATATTTTTAAAGGTTCAACCACACCCAAATGGGTATGGTTTCCTAAAAATTAGGAAATTATAAGAACCTTGGGTATCGCATGCTTTAAATGTTAAATTATTTTGGATACCTTATATTATAAGTAGTAGTTATTTTGTTTTATATTGTTTTATGTTAACACTTATGTGGAATATAATTTATGTCATCATATAAACTCTCCTTTTTGTCGATGACAAAAGGGGAGAAAGATATTGCTCTAACACTATTTGCAGGAATAAACGATGCAAGCATAGATTAAGGCGGAGAAAAGATTAATTATTTACAGGAATATATAGCAAAGATTCAGGGGGAGAAATCTATAGCACAATTACAGGAATATATTCAGGGAGAGAGGTAAGTCAACAAAGCTTGTCGAAGATTCGTCCGTAGCAAATGGAGTTGTCATCATCAAAAAGGGGGAGAATGTTGGATCATAGGTTTTGATTGCTGACAAGACACAATAATTCACGAATCTACGACTATGACAACATCCGGACTCAACGACTCAAAGTATGGTTCATATATGTATATAGAGTCTAGTTTAGTGCTTTGTTAAAATCTTTCCTCAAGAATCATCATTCACATTCAAATAAACTTGCATGCATATTTTAATCAAAATCAAGTTTTCAAAAAATGCATGGAGCGGGGCTCGAACCCAGGTCACTAGCTTGGAAGGCAAGTACTCTAATCAAATGAGCTACTGTTGTTTTTGTTTAACAACAGAATTCAGTCGACTGAATACAGTCAGTCAGTCGACTAAATCTATGCATTTTAACATACATGCACATCTGTACATGAATTTTTTACATGATTTTACTTTTCAGTCGACTGACCATTTTCGACCAGTCGACTGACCTGATCCCAACTGTCATATTTTGAATAGTCATCTTCGTTCTGCGAAGAGTTGTGATCCTTCTCTGAACGGAAATAGATGCTTCTTTTGGTCAGAACTCTTCACCAATGGCAGTAACTCTCTGACTACTATAAATACATATCCGCAAACACTTCACATTAAGAGAAAATCATTCTAACTTTCTTGTATTCTTCTTGTGCTCTCATACTTGCATTCAAACAGCATACAAGCATTTTATTTCTTTGAATCTCCAAATTAACTTTCATAATCTTCGATTCTTAGCAACACCTTCCTTGCATATCTTCACATACACATCATACACTTGAGGATTTGATTATAGGAAGTTTGTACTATCAGAGACAAATCAGTGTTTTCAGGGATACACAGTGTCAGATATTCTTTTGTATTAGCGAAGTCCTGTTCTGCTGCTCAGGCATGTGAAGTCCTCTTCGACTATTGAGGCAAAAATCCTGTTCTATCGCTCAGGTGTCTGTTCTGCTGCTCAGACCTATTCCTCCGGGTAAAGTGAGGGTATTGTTAGTTAAAGCCAGAAGTTAGTCTGGGACTGGACGTAGGACGGTGCGCCGAACCAGTATAAAATATCTGGTGTCATTTTACTATACTGCTTTTATATTCCACACTATTTACAGTATTACTATCATCACTATACTCTGTATTATCATATATCCATATTACACAGTCCTACAAACTTTCAACTAATGCCTACTGTAAGCTCTTCCAAAACCCACAAGTGAAGAATGGGTCTTGATCACTCATAATGCTTTTCAGCACACTATGAAATCATACTGTCCATTTCACATACAATTAGGTCGGTCTGGCTGTCGTTCTACTTGACTTGATGGGCATAAATCTAGCACTCTTGGTCAATCGATCGACTATTACCCAAATGTTGTCATACCTTGCTCAAGTCCTCGACGGTTCATCATTGTACTCTGTGACGACCGCCCATGACCCCTGCACTGAACATAGAAATAGTGCGCTGTAAAGTGTGCTAGGCAGCCATGTACGATTGCCAAGGTTAAGTTAAAACAGCAGAATCTATCGTATCACTCACAGCGCATGGATAAAATACAATAGAGAATATATATAGTGAAACTTCACAAAATAGAATCTCATCAATTAAGCTTCATAATAGTTGAATACAAACATCTGAATAGTCAATACATCAAGCCTCACTACATATCACTCAGAGAATATACAAGCAGCGGAACATCCAGTACATATAGTAAGAAACTAATACGCAAGCCTCCAGCTCGTCTTCGTCATCAGCATCGTCGGTCACTAAGAACAGCACCTGTCACCTGCTACCTAGTCTGCCCATCCCAAAATGGATGAACAGCCCAAGGTAATAAGAGTTGAACATAAAACCTTGAGTTAGACAACAGTCTTAGTGAGCGGTAAATTAACTAACAACATACCAAAAGAGCATAAAGGTAAAAGGAATAGGAATCCAACCCTCCCACTCCACCTCTTTCTACAGTGATAGCCCCCAGACACACTAAGCAGAAGTAAACATAGTAAAGCAACCATTTAAAGTAAAGCAATTATCACTCGAGTCAAGGTCGATGTTTTCCAAGTACAAACCCCCAAAGCCTAAACCAAGATCAGATAAGCACCCAGAAAACATTGCTCTTGAGACCGAATGACGATACAACCAAACATCCATGACTCTGGCTATCACTGTTATCTTTGCTTCGATACCACCGTTAATTGAATGACTGGCACATTCTTTCAGCCGTCCGTCAAGGGTTAATGGCAACCCCGGTTCTAGACAGAACTCTGCACGTCGTCGCAGCCTGTGCCTAGGACTATCGAATCTGCCCAGAGTACTCGACTACAATCATAGTCTTTAGGGACTATCGAATCTGCCCAGCGTACTCTTGCTTTGAGTATGCTAGAACCTTCAATAACGATGAAACCTCAGCCTTCTAGTCATCCTCCTCGATGACTATTTCCATACTAGCTCAAGCGCCTTTCAAGCAAACCATTATCCTCAAACCCGAACCATTTCACCGAGTTATCAATATGCTTGGAATGATCCCGTCTGGATTAAACCAAGGCTATCTCATACCATGCCACGCTTCATCTCATCATAGAAAAGCCTCATCTCAACATCAACATCATCAAATCTATCCATATGAGCTTCATCATATGCCACATATGCCACGAGCAGCTTTTCCAATTCAAGAGCCTTTCCCTTAGCTTTTGAATCATCTTCGACCATCTTGTCCAAATCAAATCATCAATCAACTAATTTATAATAATCAATCAAGTCAATCATTAATCCAAGTAATCAATCGTGCAAACAAGATCTAAAAGCAATTATAACTAAAATGGCAATTTTGTAAATAAAAGTCCAAATCTAACAAGCATGAATCATGAGCAATATCTCTATAACTTGATGAATGAACTTGCATAGATTAACATGTAGTAAAATGGATGTCAAATCATCATGAACAATGGATCTATACTTAAGTTTACGAAAAAGCATGGAAATCACTATTTTAACACCCAATCAAGCCATCAATCCGATATACTCCTTTGGATCCGTGTGAGAGATAACCACCACTCACCAAATCACCTAAACACCTTAAAAGCAACACACTTTAGATCTGGACAGCGAAGGATCTAACTTGATCCGCCAAAATTCCGCTTCAAACGATGAAATCTCTCTTCGATGGTTGTAGATCTTCAATCTAAGCTCTTGGATCCTCGATTTGATCTTCGATTTGGATGGAAGGAATCACAAGATTAGAGTGGAGAAAAGAAGTGAAGAAGTGCAGCACTCGAGCTCTCAAAATGGCAGGACTTCGTTGCTTCAAAATCCGGATCCCAAAAAGTGAAGAAAAACCCCGTATTTATAGGCTGGAATCCTTAAGTCGTCCGCCTCCTTAAGTCGTCCACGACTCATGAAACCCCACGACTTACGACTCACGACTCAGCCAATTCTACGACCTAGCACTTGCGCGACTTAACAAACCTTCCGACCTAGCACGTGCGCGACTTACGACCTAACCTTACACACATGCGCACGACCTAGTGACTTAACAACATAAGTCCTTACGCGTTCAGCGACTTACGACTTAGCAGACCCTACGACTTAAGTCCTTACGCGACTTAACACATATGCGCGACCTAACGACTTATCAACAGTCGCGACCTAACACACATGCGCGTTACTCCTTAAGTCGTTTAGACGACTTAACAACTTAACACATTTAGGTCGTCTAATGACCTAACTACAACCACTTAACTATCTCCCTTAAGTCGCTCGAACGACCTACTTCCCTTAGGTCGTTAACCCGCTTAGTTCCTTAGGTCGTTAACTCTCTAACTCCTATATCCTTAAGCCGCTAACTAACTTAACTCGTTAACCCCTAAGTCGCCAACTTCCTTAGGTCGGTCAAATCCTATAGGTCGCTAAACCCCTTAAGTCGTCTACCCCTTAAGTCGCTCCACGACCTAACTTTCTTCACGACCTAAGTCCCAACACGACCAAACTCCTTAGGTCGCTCCAATCTCTTAAGTCGCTCAACCGGCCTAACTACTACACGACTTAAGCTTCGAACGACTTAAACTCTGGACGACTTAACAACACTACGACCTAATGACAACTGTTTTACGATGTTTCGATCCGTAAAAATACGGGTCGTTACATTCTCTCCCCCTTAGGAATTTCGCCCCCGAAATTCCAAACAAACACAAGAAATCAAAAACTATTCTGCTTGCCTACCATCCATAGCAATCAACAAACCATGCGTCCAATTCTAGCCTAGCATGCAGAATTCTAAAACTAGAACAAGTTACAATGTCGTGAGATGACACGACACCTTATGGCCATACCTCGAAGAGTTCTGGATGAGCTGCCTTCATCCTCTCTTCCACCTCCCATGTACAGTCGTTATCATCATCACTCCATTGTATCTTGAGCAACCTAACTACCTTCCTCCTAAGCTGTTTCGTGTCAGTTTCCACAACACGAAGCGGCTTACGAGGTCTCTCAACAACTGGATCAATCTCAAAATCTTCACAGCTATCGGTAGAAACTACTGTATTCGAGTCGTGCACATACTTCCATAGATACGATACATGAAAAACATTGTGCACACCCGACATCTTTTCTGGTAACTCCAATTTATAGGCGAGCTTTCCAATTCGCTCGATGATCGGGAATGGTCCAACAAATCTCGGAGTCAATTTTCCTTTCCTCCCGAATCGAATAACATTCTTCAGTGGAGACATCTTCACAAAAACCATATCACCTATGTTGAATCCCAAATCCTTACGACGCCTATCGGCATAACTCTGTCGGTCTTGGGCTGCCTTCATTCGTTGCTGAATGATCTCTATGCAATCCGAAGTCTGTCGAATCATTTCTGGCCCAAGTATCAGCTTTTCTCCTGTTTCCAACCAACATGTCGGAGAGTTACACGGTCTTCCATACAATGCTTCATACGGTGCCATACCAATGCTTGACTGGTAACTGTTATTATACGAAAATTCCACCAAATGAAGGTGATCTTCCCATGATCCTCCGAAATCTAAAACACAAGCTCTGAGGAGATCTTCCAAAACTCGATTGACTCTCTCAGTCTGACCATCTGTTTGGGGATGATAAGCTGTACTCAAACACAACAAGGTTCCCAAAACTTCCTGGAAGCTCTTCCAAAATCCACTAGTGAACAATGGGTCTCGATCGCTCACTATACTCTTCGGAATACCATGGAATCGAACTATCCACTTAACATACAGCTCAGCCAACTTTGATGCAGTCCTGGTTGATCGAACAGGAATGAATCTTGCACTCTTGGTCAAACGATCTACGATGACCCAAAACCCTTCATTTCTCGTTCTTGTTATAGGTAGTCCATCGATAAATTCCATCGATATTTGCTCCCACTTCCATGTAGGAACTTCTAATGGCTGAAGCAGTCCACTTGGCTTCTTATGCTCGGCTTTTACCAACTGGCAGTTCATGCACTTGGAAATAAAATTTCCAACATCCTTCTTCATACCTTCCCAGTAATAGGTTCTTTTCATATCCCGATACATCTTATTTCCACCTGGATGAATTGTCAGCTTCGAGTGATGACTTTCCTTCAGAACTTCATCTCTCAATTCATCTATATCAGGAACAACTAGTCATCCTTGCTTCCGAAGCCAACCCTCTCGATCGACCTCGAATCCTTTATCCTTCTCTGGGTCCAATCCAGATTCCAAATCATCGATAATCTTGACAAGCTTATCGTCTCGCTTTTGGCTCTCGCCAATCCTTTCCACAGGAGTAGGTCTTATCGATAAGCTTGCCAATATCTCAGGTTCCGAATCACATCTGGGCCTGAAGTCAAATCCAGCCAAATACTCGAGACTCTTCCATTCTGAAAACATGGCTCCCAATCCTGCATTTCTTCGACTTAACGCATCTGCCACTACGTTACCCTTTCCCGGAGTATAGACTATACTAAAATCATATGATGCCAAAAACTCTAGCCATCGTTGCTGCCGAAGATTCAAATCCTTTTGGGAGAAAAGATACTTCAACGACTTATGATCTGTAAACAACTCGAATCGAACTCCCAATAGGTAATGTCTCCACATCTTTAGAGCAAATACAATCGCCGCTAACTCCAAATCATGAGTCGGATAATTCCTTTCATGCGGCTTCAGTTGTCGACTTGCATACGCAACAACTCTATTCTTCTGCATCAGCACTGCTCCAAGTCCAGTACCACATGCGTCGGTGTAAACCACCATCTCATCATTTCCACTTGGAATAGTCAAAACAGGAGCACTTGTCAGACGCTCTTTCAGGATTCCGAAAGCTTGCTCACACTTAGCATCCCATCTAAACACTTGGCTCTTTTTCATCAATCATGTTAATGGTGCAGCTACCTTGGAAAAGTCTTTGATAAATCGACGATAGTATCCTGCTAATCCAAGAAAACTTCTCACATCAGATGCATTCTTAGGTCTAACCCAATCCTGGATTGCTGCCACTTTAGCGGGATCAACCGCTATTCCATTTCCAGAGATAATATGGCCTAAGAACCTCACTTCACTCTTCCAGAAGTGACACTTCGAAAACTTAGCCTTCAGCTGATGTTTCCGTAAGATTTCCAAAACAATATGCAAGTGCGTCTTGTGCTCTTCTTCAGTTCTGGAATAAATCAAAATATCATCCACAATTACTAGTACAAACTTGTTCAACTGATCTCTGAACACTCTATTCATAAGATCCACAAAATATGTTGGCGCATTGGTCAATCCAAACGGCATTACCAACCACTCAAAGAAACCGGATGGTGTCCTAAAAGCAGTCTTCGGCACACTATCCTTAGCCACTCTTAACTGGTGAAATCCCGTTGCCAAATCCATCTGAGAAAACACCTTGGCTTCGTGAAGCTGATCAAACAAGTCGTCTATTCTCGGCAATGGATACTTGTTCTTCTTAGTCACTTTATTCAGCTCATGATAATCCACACACAACCTCAACGATCCATCCGCTTTGGTTGCAAACACAACTGGTGCACCCCATTCGGACACACTACGCCGAATGAATCCTTTCTGCAAAAGATCATCAACTTGCACCCTCAACTCTTGCTGTTCTCTAGGCGCCATCCGCCTAAGCGGCTTACAACAGGTCTGGCTCCTTCAACTAAATCGATACGAAACTCGATCTCTCTATGCGGCGGTAACCCTTTGACCTCATCAAAGACATCCTCAAATCCATTAGCGATTGGCACCGATGACAGTCCATCCCGTGGAACAACCAGCGAATACATGAAGCTCATGAAGACGCCTTCCTCATGCTTACATCGTATCACAACCTTTCGCCCTTCCACATTCTCGACTGTCACCTCCAACCTTTCACAATCAACCTCTGCCGCATACTTCCTAAGCCAGTCCATACCCAAAATAATTCCGAACCCCGCAAAGTTCAGAACAAAACAATCACAAACAAAAGAGCAATCATGACTCGATACAATCAGACCATGGTAAAGCATACACAGACAGGATGAACCCCCAACTGGATTAGTCACAACCAATGGCCTATCAACGATATCCGGTTCTAAACCCAACCGGCCTACAAGTTCGTTACAAACAAAAGAATGCGACGCCCCAGTATTGAATAACACTCTAACTGGAACACCACATATGGAAAGAGTACCTTGAACCACCACACTCTTTCCTTTCTCTTCAGCGGTAGGAGCTTTTGAAGATGATGGAACAGCCCCCAAAGCATAAGCTTGCACAATCTGCTTGTCCTTCCGTGGTTCTGGAAAATTCTTCTTAGTATGCCCCGGCTTGTCACAGTTGTGGCACTTCACCGACACCTTTGGATTCTTGCAATCCCTAGAGAAATGGCCCTTCTGCTGACAATTGTAGCAGGTCACTTCGCCCTTCGGCTTCTTCTGGCCATCCTTACCCTTTTGCTGCTGCTGCTTCCTCTTCTTGTTTCCACCCTGCTGTGGTTTAGACTCCTCCTTGGTCACAGCAACAACAGATCCTTCTTTAGGAAACAGATTTTCGTGCCTGAGAGCTTTCTCCACAAGCTTCTCAAATGGATCGTCCAGATGATCCACCAACTGCCTCCCAAGATAAATGTCCAAGCCTATCACAAACTTCTCGTTCTTCTGATAAGGAGATTCAATATACGACCGGGCATACTTGGACAAAGCTTCAAACTCAGAAACATACTCAAGAACTGATCTTCCATCTTGCTTGAGCTCTACAAACTTCTTGAACAGAACAGATTTCTGAGCTGTAGAAATGAACTTAGCTTCAAATCTGGCTTGGAATTGCTCCCAAGTAATTTCTTCCTCCGGAGTATCAATGATGATAGAGTTCCACCAATCAGAAGCTCTTCCTTGAAGCTGTCTTGATGCTAGCTTCCTTTTGGTTGCATCCTCGATTCCCAAGTCACCAAAGATCCTTCTACAAGCATCTATCCATCTCTGAACTTCAATGGTTGACTCTGTTCCCAAGAAAACCTTTCCTCCAAGAGTAGTATAGTCTTTACACAGCTTAGCAAAATCCACCGGTCTTGGAGCTTGAACTTGAACTCCAACATCTACTGCTGACCCCGGAGCTGGCATCCTCCTCATGATCGAAGTCATCATAGCTTCGAACATAGCTGCATAATCAGAAGCCCCCTCAGTAGCACGGCCTTCCCTAGCAGCTGGTCTCCCTCTTCGACTCATCCTTAATATCTATAAAATGGAATGATTAATACACCTTGAGAAACAACTGCATAAAGGACTCAAATCCTTCTAAGCTACTATATTATATATAGTAATCATCCATCAAAATACAATTACGTCTCTCATACGTAGTTACGTCAGCGAGCGTTGGGTAAAATCGATTAACCAAAGCTCTGATACCAAATGTGACGACCGCCCATGACCCCTGCACTGAACATAGAAATAGTGCGCTGTAAAGTGTGCCAGGCAGCCATGGATGATTGCTAAGGTTAAGTTAAACAGCAGAATCTATCGTATCACTCACAGCGCATGGATAAAATACAATAGAGAATATATATAGTGAAACTTCACAAAATAGAATCTCATCAATTAAGCTTCATAATAGTTGAATACAAACATCTGAATAGTCAATACATCAAGCCTCACTACATATCACTCAGAGAATATACAAGCAGCGGAACATCCAGTACATATAGTAAGAAACTAATACGCAAGCCTCCAGCTCATCTTCGTCATCAGCATCGTCGGTCACTAAGAACAGCACCTGTCACCTGCTACCTAGTATGCCCATCCCAAAATGGATGAACAGCCCAAGGTAATAAGAGTTGAACATAAAACCTTGAGTCAGACAACAGTCTTAGTGAGCGGTAAATTAACTAACAACATACCAAAAGAGCATAAAGGTAAAAGGAATAGGAATCCAACCCTCCCACTCCACCTCTTTCTACAGTGATAGCCCCCAGACACACTAAGCAGAAGTAAACATAGTAAAGCAACCATTTAAAGTAAAGCAATTATCACTCGAGTCAAGGTCGATGTTTTCCAAGTACAAACCCCCAAGGCCTAAACCAAGATCAGATAAGCACCCAGAAAACATTGCTCTTGAGACCGAATGACGATACAACCAAACATCCATGACTCTGGCTATCACTGTTATCTTTGCTTCGATACCACCGTTAATTGAATGACCGGCACATTCTTTCAGCCGTCCGTCAAGGGTTAATGGCAACCCCGGTTCTAGACAGAACTCCGCACGTCGTCGCAGCCCGTGCCTAGGACTATCGAATCTGCCCAAAGTACTCGACTACAATCATAGTCTTTAGGGACTATCGAATCTGCCCAGCGTACTCTTGCTTTGAGTCTGCTAGAACCTTCAATAACGATGAAACCTCAGCCTTCTAGTCATCCTCCTCGACGACTATTTCCATACTAGCTCAAGCGCCTTTCAAGCAAACCATTATCCTCAAACCCGAACCATTTCACCGAGTTATCAACATGCTTGGAATGATCACGTCTGGATTAAACCAAGGCTATCTCATACCATGCCTCGCTTCATCTCATCATAGCAAAGCCTCATCTCAACATCAACATCATCAAATCTATCCATATGAGCTTCATCATCCGCCACATATTCCACGAGCAGCTTTTCCAATTCAAGAGCCTTTCCCTTAGCTTTTGAATCATCTTCGACCATCTTGTCCAAATCAAATCATCAATCAACTAATTTATAATAATCAATCAAGTCAATCATTAATCCAAGTAATCAATCATGCAAACAAGATCTAAAAGCATTATAACTAAAATGGCAATTTTGTAAATAAAGAGTCCAAATCTAACAAGCATGAATCATGAGCAATGTAACGACCCGCCATTTTCGACCGTTCAAGTCGACAATAATCCACACATGTCCAACTCAAACCGTTCAAAAAGGCAGATGGTTATTGGGGTAAATAAGAAATAGATAAGAAAGAATAGAAACAAACACAGAATCTCGCAGCGGAAGGAACAAGATATAATAATAAAATAACAGTTCATGAAGCTGTTAAATAAATAAATTTGATTATTATTATACATCATAAATCAGAGTTACATACATATCAGAGATAAAACAACAATGCAGCGGAAAAATAATACAGTAGTAGAATACAAATGATGTAATACCAAACTCCATCTTCGTCCTTCAGAATATACCTTCAACCTAATCTGAAATGCTCAGGCTGACCCGAGCGTAATGAAAAGACAAAACAATCGAGTCAGGACTAAAATATCTCATGTAAGTTAAATCGAATAAGTAAATATGAGTGTGATGACGTCAGAGATGTTTACGGGGTTTGACATCTCCTATCCAGTGTCAACGTGAGTGCAATAACTTAAGTGATGTTACGGGATTTTCCATCTCTCAAGGATCCGTTAAACTATCTACTATGTAGTACAATACGCTATTATAATATGTCTACATTAAAGTAAAAGTATTAAAATAGCGTTAAGCCATGGCCCATTCCACCCTTAACACAGTTTATATTCCCAAGAGCATATACAAGACCGTAGTTTCCCCAAAACCGGAAGTCACCAGAGGGCAATCCATATACTAAAGGTACAAACCAAAATCGTAGTGGTCACGAATAGGATAATCAGTATGACTAGGTACATGAGGCAATACCAACTAGGATACTAGTAGTTGCGTGATCCGGACTGATGTTGGGCATAGCAGCTACTACCCCAACACCACGAAACAACACTCCCAAAATCGAGGGGTGCACCCAAATCGAATCACAAAAGTAATAGACATGGTAACGAAGAAGTGTGTCCGCTAGAGGTGGCGAACCTCAATGGCCCGGCGCGGCTCCTGTTTTAGTCATGTCAGGGGTCATCCAATATCGTTCTCTTTCTTCAATCAACGCGTTCATCAAACCATCCACTTCGTTCTGGATCAACACTCCGCGTATACTAGTTATTAAAGTGGTTTTCGGTATCGACAGAGAGTATGTCCATATCTGATCCCGGTCTCTTTAATAACTACGTTATATTTTTCACACCGGTTCGATCCTTTACATTTCAAATCGATTCATAATTGATATCAAAATATCATATTCGCTTCAAAATCAAATCCATTTCAAATATCATTATATCTATTCAAGATGTAAGATTCTGTTTCAAAACATTTTCGCCACAATATCTCATTTCGATTTCAAAATCATTTTTCGCCTCCAATTCCACAAAACGATTCACATAAACTCGAATTCCAAACTTTAAAATTTAATCAAATCTCAAATCATCAATTTCAACTCGATTCAGCTTCTCAATAAACCATTTCAAATTATCAATTTCAAATACATATTTGAACCACAAAATAAACAATTTTACTTTCAATATATTTCGAAACTTTAAATATTTCACATTTCAAAACAGCTCATATATTTATATAAAAATATAAGATTCGCTTTAAAACCATTTCGTATTCAAATTAGAATATACTTCAAATTAAACATCCGTATTAAGTAGTTTACTTCATTTCTGGAACAATTCCCATTTAATAAACTTAGATTAATATTCGGATTTCAAGAATTCATTTAAGTATTACATTCCAAATCAATTTCAGTTCAAATCCTATTCAAATCAATTTTATCTTCAAATTTAATTCAATAGTTTCAATTTAGTTCAATTCACAAATTTATTTAAATTTCAATTTAATTTCAAATTAATCAAATCTCAATTTCAAATTAATTTTCACTTCCAAACTCAAACTTGAAATATCATTTCATATAAATTTTCTTAGAAATATTCAGAGTTCGATAAAAAGTCCAATCTTTTAAAACAAATCAACTTTCGAAAATTCACACCGTATTTCAACTTTTTCTTCAAAATATAAACTTCGAATAATTAAACAAATTCATTTACCAAGTTTAAATTCCAACATCTCGATCTTCAATTCAAATAATTCAATTTCCATAAATTGGATTTTATTCTTAAAATCAATTCATTTAAATAATTTCAAAACAACTTTTAAAATCATTTAATTTAACCAACCCGGTGTCCGTATATAATTTTCTAACCTATGGCCAAGTGGATAATTATTTCAATTTTAATTTCAAGGATGGACATATATCATTTCAATCCAAATAGATGTCATAGGTATATCATTTCAACCTATTTCTTAATTTATTCGAAATGATTCAGTTTACAGTTTTATATGCAATAAACAATATACATGATGATAGCATGATATATCAAAATAAATAAACAACCAATATCGACCAATAGCATCCATCACAACCAATCAACCATAAAGCCAATAACATTCACAACAATTTTATAATTATCAATATCGAGTAATATATTGCCAATTTAAATTTGAATTTATTTTAACTGTCAATTTAAATTCTATCAATTAATTCATATATCAATATAAATGATAATTAAACCTACCAAACAACAGCCAATAAATTTCATATCAATTCGGAATATAAATTTAACTAACAAAAGTTATTTTAGTCAATTGTGAGCGTATAAACACTCACCTTGATTTTCTGTTGTCGTCGAGACGTTCCGGTTTGGAACTAAAACTGGACGATGCCCAACTTTAGCCCAAATTTCCACCGTCTCCAAATCCATCCAAACCAGTTTCATTTCGAAGCTCTCGTCATTACGATCGCAACGCAAAAAGTTTCGTTCCAATCGGACCTCGTATGAAAAAGTTATGCTATTTTAAAGTTTACACGAATTTAAATAAAACAATTTCAGCTTTTATTTTTTTAAATTTTCAAACCCTAATCAACCTTTGCCGTTGGATCAGCTTGCTTCAGATTTGGACCGCCCCTATGTGCTTCTTCTCCAACGTGAACATCACGTTCACAACCAACCCATAGCCGTCATTCTTCCATCAATTCTTGCCAACCCCACCGACCACTACACGACGATCAGGCACCACCATTCCAAAGCCTTCGACGAAAGCTACCCACGCCTGGAACCCTAGCAAGCTCGGCCACCCCCTCTGCCTCGAAATGCATGAAAAACGCAGCAGCTTCCAGCACGATTTCCCGTTGATCCGTTGCTCCGTTTTCGATCATCTCCGTATGGATTTGAAGCTCTCATCGTCCTCTACAACTTTGTAGTTGACGACTTTTGCTAATTCTTTATGGATTGGAAGATATTAGAGGAGAAAGAAGATGCATTTCTGGCCATTGATAGGAAAGTGGCGGCTAAGGGCCGAAACCCTAGTTCTTTTGCACAATGAAATAAGTGAGGGGCTTTTATAGAAAAGTACGCGACACTATTCACCCGAAATTTTCCGAACTCCAAACGAAGCGTGCCGGCTGGCGTTTCTAAGGTTTACCCCACGTTCCGAACGCAATGGAATATGTTTCGGAGGCTAATTCGGTCATCCGTGCGAGTTACGGAGAAAAACGATCAGTTTTAAATTAAACCGATTTAAACCGATTTCGATGCGTTTTGGCTTGCCCCGGACAAACAGTAAATCCAATTGACACGAAATTCGAAACCATACAATAATATCACATTACGGATTCGATGAAACTAGTTTCGTCGAAATCCGAGACTTTTTGAAAAATGACTATTTTCTCTCGCCGAATTAATATTAAAAACAATTCGATGCGTTTCGAGCTGCCACGGTCAAACGATAACTCCGATTGCTACGAAAATTGAAATCCGACAATAACAAACTATTACGGATCCAATGGAACTAGTTTCGTTTAATTCTGAGACTGTTCGAAAAATGGTTATTTTTCAATCGGTAAATAAATATTAAAATATTCAATTTTCACAAATTAACTTTAAATTCAATTTTAAAAGTTCTATAACATAACTATAACTCCAATATGATAAGATAAAATTTTACAAATCATTTTCAATCATATTCAACTCGATTTACAATTATTTCTGAAATTTAACTTATTAAATTATTGATTTAATTGTCTAATTAAATCCAATATTCGAAAAATAAATTATTCGACTGTTTAATTTCAATATAAAATTCCCAATTTAAATTATTAACTTTTAAATCAAATTTCAATTGTTCACAAATCCCATTTTTAATTTCACAGTAATTAACAATCTTCTACAATGCAGTTTTCCATTATAAATCCAATATAAAAGATTATATTCAATTCAGCGTTCAATTATATTGTAATTCAAATTCAAGTTTTTTAATTCCAAATGAATTCTTTTATTTCGATTTACACTTTCATTACTGAATCAACCATTTACTTATACATTATTATCAATAGTTTATAATTTATTTACTTTCATTTTGCCTTGCAAAAAAAAATTTATTTACTTTCATTTTCTTCAGCTATCATCTTATTTAAATTCACAGTAATATTAAATTACATTCATTTACGTTGATTTCCATATTATAACTTCAATATTAAATGTAACATTTTATTTATTTCGTTGTTTACAATCAAATTCAATTCAATTCAATTACTTGTTACATTCAAATTTAAATCTTTACTTACGTTCAATTACAAGTTAACATCTTTATCGAATTACAGTTTCAGTTATTATCTGCTTTCAATCAACTGTAATATTAAGTTACATTTATTTATATTAGTTTCAATAACATAAACTTCCATTATTAAATCTACCATTTTATTTATTCTTTGTTTACAATCATAACCAATTTGGTTTACAATCAAATTCAATTCATTATTTACATTCACTACAAGTTAACATCCATATTTAAATTACAAATAAGTTATTTCAGAATTCAGTTTTGTATTTTAACTTGTAATTCACATTTAACAACACAAAATTTTATTTCCTTCAGATTTTTATCCAAAATTTTCATTTTAATTCGTATTTTTAAAGTGTTAAAAATACGGGTCGTTACATTCTCCCCCACTTAAAACTTTTCATCCTCGAAAAGGAACGAGGTAATAGTTATTATCATCTTATATACCTATAAACCCTATTAACATTTAGAAAATAGATTATAGGTTTTAAAGTTTCAAAAATTTTATAACACTCAGATTTACGGAAAATTTCGGCAGCATCTCCTTTGCGCGGTTCGATCGGGAAAATATTTCCCATACAAATATAACAAATATAATCGATATACATCTCATTCAAATAATGAGGCATCCCATATATGGGGAAAACAATATATATATAACCCAAATACGATAAATAATCCGAATACGTACCTTTATTAGCGTTTACTAGCAAATTTTTACTTACATTTTGCATTTAGCGCAGAAACGAGTTTCGGAAGTGCAGCGCAATCCTTTTCTACCTACTAAAATACTCAACAACCAAGTTAGAACCATGCATATAATGATAGATCAATATACTTGCCATATACAACATATACATAACATATTAACTTCCAAACTGAAAATTTTGTATTCAGGACAGCAAGTAGATTCTAGTTTTTAGCCAACCAAACGATATAATTTTGCAAGCTAATCTAAACAAAAGTTGTAGCATTTGTTTCAGGGTTTCCGGAATGTCCAAAATCGTCTAATTCGGACTATCCGTTCAAAAGTTACGGCCGTTTTACTACGGGAATACATTTCAGGTCCGTGCAGGTCAGCGACCTTCACGCACACTTTCGACCTTCTAAACTTCAGCAAAATGCAAGGCTTCTAAAACAAAAGTTGGAGCATAGGTTCTGAGGTTTCCAGAAAGTACAAGATCATGAAATCCGATAAACCAGTAAAAAGTTATGTCATAAATACTAAGGTCAAATGCTATTGGTTTTGCTTATTCTTACACAGGACAGCGATAGACATTTACATTTTTAACCTAGTAAACGAATGAATTTTCTGAAATACTCTAAACAAAAGTCTTGCTACAGATTCTAAGATTTCCGAAAAGTCCAAGATCATCAAATTCCGATTATTCATTTAAAAGTTATGGTACTTTTAGTTTCAGCACATACCGGACAATTTTAGATTTCTACATTTGTTTGTTATTACAAATACAAACTATCTAATTTAAAGTTTCCGGAAAATCAAGCAATAACCCAAAGTTGTTAATTTCTTTTATATTTTTATGAAATAAGTTTACATTAAATTCTTTTTCCGGTTTATTCACTTTATTACCTCCACATTTTAACTCAAGACAATTTTGCTTCACATTAAATTGAATTCAATTATATTCAACATCACCTTACTACAAATTGAATTTAATTACTTAAATTTTTATTCCATTTATTCAATTCCATTACATTATGAATCATATTTACTCACCTAACATCCATCTACAACCAAAGCACAACAACATTAACGTCCATACCAAATTTACCACCAAGTCAATCAATTTCTTTTATTTGTCTCAATTGGTTTATTCATTTCCAAACAAATCAAGTTTACTCAATTCATTTACTTTGTTTGAATTATATCAAATTCCATAATTCACTTTACTTGTTTTCCTCATTGATTTAATTCAATAATTTTGCTTGTTCAAATTAAATTTCATACCATCAACTAAGTATATATTATTCATTTTTCAATTTGAATTTCTTTTATATTTGCAACTATCAATTTGATCTTCACATTTTATTTACACTATCATACTTGTATATTATTTACTTACTTATCAAAATATGCATTTTAAACTTTTAAATATTAGGTAAGTTATGGTTATGCAAATTTAGTGCAGTTGATAATATACAACTTATTTTAATTAAATTCTAGTGTTGAGCTTATTTAACAAATCTTCAATTTATTATTTATCACATTAAGGTTTACTATTACAATTTAAATTTTCATTTTAACCTTTAAATTCTATTTCATATTTTAGAAAAATTTCAATTTCTAGTTTATTCGAAGAGTACAGAAAACATTTAGTGGTCTCCCCCACTCGGACTCTTGAAAAATAAACGTCGATAATGCGTGCACACATTACCGAAACTTATTTTCCAAACGTCAAGTGGGGCATACATCACTTATTTCATTTCAAAGTCATTTAAAATCTTTCCTATTCGAGTTTCTTTCATATAATATGTATATTATTTTCAAACCATTTGCAACAAATTTCAAACATTGGAATTTATATTCTCAAATCCAAAATCATATTCATTTAATTCCATTTTCAATTATATTTCCCAAATTCATTTTTTTTTCTCATTTGTCAATAATTTAGAAATATTGACAAGTCAACCAATTGACGACGATAATCTAATATTATCATCTCCTACCAACCAATACAATCAAAATTTATATATTCATAATAATATTTATATAAAATACAATTCAAAACGATATTATGTCAGTTTGTCCTATTCGAGTGTTTAGAAATCCCTATCGATGCCATGGCGTCCCATGTACCGACCAGAATTTATAAATACTCAACGGAACAAATCAACACAATATAAAACCATTTTATAGCAAATAACAAGTACGCTCTCTCATATACACTCAAACTCATTCATAGGTTTCAACCCTATTTCAACGAGTTATTCCCCACTAGAGCTCAGGTAATCTAAACCAAAGCTCTGATACCAAGTGTAACGACCTGCCATCTTCGACCGTTCAAGTCGACAATAATCCACACATGTCCAACTCAAACCGTTCAAAAAGGCAGATGGTTATTGGGGTAAATAAGAAATAGATAAGAAAGAATAGAAACAAACACAGAATCTCGCAGCGGAAGGAACAAGATATAATAATAAAATAACAGTTCATGAAGCTGTTAAATAAATAAATTTGATTATTATTATACATCATAAATCAGAGTTACATACATATCAGAGATAAAACAACAATGCAGCGGAAAAATAATACAGTAGTAGAATACAAATGATGTAATACCAAACTCTGTCTTCGTCCTTCAGAATATACCTTCAACCTAATCTGAAATGCTCAGGCTGACCCGAGCGTAATGAAAAGACAAAACACTCGAGTCAGGACTAAAATATCTCATGTAAGTTAAATCGATTAAGTAAATATGAGTGTGACGACGTCAGAGATGTTTACGGGGTTTGACATCTCCTATCCAGTGTCAACGTGAGTGCAATAACTTAAGAGATGTTACGGGATTTTCCATCTCTCAAGGATCCGTTAAACTATCTACTATGTAGTACAATACGCTATTATAATATGTCTACATTAAAGTAAAAGTATTAAAATAGCGTTAAGCCATGGCCCATTCCACCCTTAACACAGTTTATATTCCCAAGAGCATATACAAGACCGTAGTTTCCCCAAAACCGGAATTCACCAGAGGGCAATCCATATACTAAAGGTACAAACCAAAATCGTAGTGGTCACGAATAGGATAATCAGTATGACAAGGTACATGAGGCAATACCAACTAGGATACTAGTAGTTGCGTGATCCGGACTGATGTTGGGCATAGCAGCTACTACCCCAACACCACGAAACAACACTCCCAAAATCGAGGGGTGCACCCAAATCGAATCACAAAAGTAATAGACATGGTAACGAAGAAGTGTGTCCGCTAGAGGTGGCGAACCTCAATGGCCCGGCGCGGCTCCTGTTTTAGTCATGTCAGGGGTCATCCAATATCGTTCTCTTTCTTCAATCAACGCGTTCATCAAACCATCCACTTCGTTCTGGATCAACACTCCGCGTATACTAGTTATTAAAGTGGTTTTCGGTATCGACAGAGAGTGTCCATATCCGATCCCGGTCTCTTTAATAACTACGTTATATTTTTCACACCGGTTCGATCCTTTACATTTCAAATCGATTCATAATTGATATCAAAATATCATATTCGCTTCAAAATCAAATCCATTTCAAATATCATTATATCTATTCAAGATGTAAGATTCTGTTTCAAAACATTTTCGCCACAATATCTCATTTCGATTTCAAAATCATTTTTCGCCTCCAATTCCACAAAACGATTCACATAAACTCGAATTCCAAACTTTAAAATTTAATCAAATCTCAAATCATCAATTTCAACTCGATTCAGCTTCTCAATAAACCATTTCAAATTATCAATTTCAAATACATATTTGAACCACAAAATAAACAATTTCACTTTCAATATATTTCGAAACTTTAAATATTTCACATTTCAAAACAGCTCATATATTTATATAAAAATATAAGATTCGCTTTAAAACCATTTCGTATTCAAATTAGAATATACTTCAAATTAAACATCCGTATTAAGTAGTTTACTTCATTTCTGGAACAATTCCCATTTAATAAACTTAGATTAATATTCGGATTTCAAGAATTCATTTAAGTATTACATTCCAAATCAATTTCAGTTCAAATCCTATTCAAATCAATTTTATCTTCAAATTTAATTCAATAGTTTCAATTTAGTTCAATTCACAAATTTATTTAAATTTCAATTTAATTTCAAATTAATCAAATCTCAATTTCAAATTAATTTTCACTTCCAAACTCAAACTTGAAATATCATTTCATATAAATTTTCTTAGAAATATTCAGAGTTCGATAAAAAGTCCAATCTTTTAAAACAAATCAACTTTCGAAAATTCACACCGTATTTCAACTTTTTCTTCAAAATATAAACTTCGAATAATTAAACAAATTCATTTACCAAGTTTAAATTCCAACATCTCGATCTTCAATTCAAATAATTCAATTTCCATAAATTGGATTTTATTCTTAAAATCAATTCATTTAAATAATTTCAAAACAACTTTTAAAATCATTTAATTTAACCAACCCGGTGTCCGTATATAATTTTCTAACCTATGGCCAAGTGGATAATTATTTCAATTTTAATTTCAAGGATGGACATATATCATTTCAATCCAAATAGATGTCATAGGTATATCATTTCAACCTATTTCTTAATTTATTCGAAATGATTCAGTTTACAGTTTTATATGCAATAAACAATATACATGATGATAGCATGATATATCAAAATAAATAAACAACCAATATCGACCAATAGCATCCATCACAACCAATCAACCATAAAGCCAATAACATTCACAACAATTTTATAATTATCAATATCGAGTAATATATTGCCAATTTAAATTTGAATTTATTTTAACTGTCAATTTAAATTCTATCAATTAATTCATATATCAATATAAATGATAATTAAACCTACCAAACAACAGCCAATAAATTTCATATCAATTCGGAATATAAATTTAACTAACAAAAGTTATTTTAGTCAATTGTGAGCGTATAAACACTCACCTTGATTTTCTGTTGTCGCCGAGACGTTCCGGTTTGGAACTAAAACTGGACGACGCCCAACTTTAGCCCAAATTTCCACCGTCTCCAAATCCATCCAAACCAGTTTCATTTCGAACTCTCGTCATTACGATCGCAACGCAAAAAGTTTCGTTCCAATCGGACCTCGTATGAAAAAGTTATGCTATTTTAAAGTTTACACGAATTTAAATAAAACAATTTCAGCTTTTATTTTTTTAAATTTTCAAACCCTAATCAACCTTTGCCGTTGGATCAGCTTGCTTCAGATTTGGACCGCCCATATGTGCTTCTTCTCCAACGTGAACATCACGTTCACAACCAACCCATAGCCGTCATTCTTCCATCAATTCTTGCCAACCCCACCGACCACTACACGACGATCAGGCACCACCATTCCAAAGCCTTCGACGAAAGCTACCCACGCCTGGAACCCTAGCAAGCTCGGCCACCCCCTCTGCCTCGAAATGCGTGAAAAACGCAGCAGCTTCCAGCACGATTTCCCGTTGATCCGTTGCTCCGTTTTCGATCATCTCCGTATGGATTTGAAGCTCTCATCGTCCTCTACAACTTTGTAGTTGACGACTTTTGCTAAATCTTTATGGATTGGAAGATATTAGAGGAGAAAGAAGATGCATTTCTGGCCATTGATAGGAAAGTGGCGGCTAAGGGCCGAAACCCTAGTTCTTTTGCACAATGAAATAAGTGAGGGGCTTTTATAGAAAAGTACGCGACACTATTCACCCGAAATTTTCCGAACTCCAAACGAAGCGTGCCGGCTGGCGTTTCTAAGGTTTACCCCACGTTCCGAACGCAATGGAATATGTTTCGGAGGCTAATTCGGTCATCCGTGCGAGTTACGGAGAAAAACGATCAGTTTTAAATTAAACCGATTTAAACCGATTTCGATGCGTTTTGGCTTGCCCCGGACAAACAGTAAATCCAATTGACACGAAATTCGAAACCATACAATAATATCACATTACGGATCCGATGAAACTAGTTTCGTCGAAATCCGAGACTTTTTGAAAAATGACTATTTTCTCTCGCCGAATTAATATTAAAAACAATTCGATGCGTTTCGAGCTGCCACGGTCAAACGATAACTCCGATTGCTACGAAAATTGAAATCCGACAATAACAAACTATTACGGATCCAATGGAACTTGTTTCGTTCAATTCTGAGACTGTTCGAAAAATGGTTATTTTTCAATCGATAAATAAATATTAAAATATTCAATTTTCACAAATTAACTTTAAATTCAATTTTAAAAGTTCTATAACATTACTATAACTCCAATATGATAAGATAAAATTTTACAAATCATTTTCAATCATATTCAACTCGATTTACAATTATTTCTGAAATTTAACTTATTAAATTATTGATTTAATTGTCTAATTAAATCCAATATTCGAAAAATAAATTATTCGACTGTTTAATTTCAATATAAAATTCCCAATTTAAATTATTAACTTTTAAATCAAATTTCAATTGTTCACAAATCCCATTTTTAATTTCACAGTAATTAACAATCTTCTACAATGCAGTTTTCCATTATAAATCCAATATAAAAGATTATATTCAATTCAGCGTTCAATTATATTGTAATTCAAATTCAAGTTTTTTAATTCCAAATGAATTCTTTTATTTCGATTTACACTTTCATTACTGAATCAACCATTTACTTATACATTATTATCAATAGTTTATAATTTATTTACTTTCATTTTCTTCAGCTATCATCTTATTTAAATTCACAGTAATATTAAATTACATTCATTTACGTTGATTTCCATATTATAACTTCAATATTAAATGTAACATTTTATTTATTTCGTTGTTTACAATCAAATTCAATTCAATTCAATTACTTGTTACATTCAAATTTAAATCTTTACTTACGTTCAATTACAAGTTAACATCTTTATCGAATTACAGTTTCAGTTATTATCTGCTTTCAATCAACTGTAATATTAAGTTACATTTATTTATATTAGTTTCAATAACATAAACTTCCATTATTAAATCTACCATTTTATTTATTCTTTGTTTACAATCATAACCAATTTGGTTTACAATCAAATTCAATTCATTATTTACATTCACTACAAGTTAACATGCATATTTAAATTACAAATAAGTTATTTCAGAATTCAGTTTTGTATTTTAACTTGTAATTCACATTTAACAACACAAAATTTTACTTCCTTCGGATTTTTATCCAAAATTTTCATTTTAATTCGTATTTTTAAAGTGTTAAAAATACGGGTCGTTACAAGCAATATCTCTATAACTTGATGAATGAACTTGCATAGATTAACATGTAGTAAAATGGATGTCAAATCATCATGAACAATGGATCTATACTTAAGTTTATGAAAATGCATGGAAATCACTATTTTAACACCCAATCAAGCCATCAATCCGATATACTCCTTTGGATCCGTGTGAGAGATAACCACCACTCACCAAATCACCTAAACACCTTAAAAGCAACACACTTCAGATCTGGACAGCGAAGGATCTAACTTGATCCGCCAAAATTCCGCTTCAAACGATGAAATCTCTCTTCGATGGTTGTAGATCTTCAATCTAAGCTCTTGGATCCTCGATTTGATCTTCGATTTGGATGGAAGGAATCATAAGATTAGAGTGGAGAAAATAAGTGAAGAAGTGCAGCACTCAAGCTCTCAAAATGGCAGGACTTCGTTTGTTCAAAATCCGGATCCCAAAAAGTGAAGAAAAACCCCGTATTTATAGGCTGGAATCCTTAAGTCGTCCGCCTCCTTAAGTCGTCCACGACTCATGAAACCCCACGACTTACGACTCAGCCAATTCTACGACCTAGCACTTGCGCGACTTAACAAACCTTCCGACCTAGCACGTGCGCGACTTACGACCTAACCTTACACACATGCGCACGACCTAGCGACTTAACAACATAAGTCCTTACGCATTCTACGACTTACGACTTAGCAGACCCTACGACTTAAGTCCTTACGCGACTTAATACATATGCGCGACCTAACAACTTATCAACAGTCGCGACCTAACACACATGCGCGTTAATCCTTAAGTCGTTTAGACGACTTAACAACTTAACACATTTAGGTCGTCTAACGACCTAACTACAACCACTTAACTATCTCCCTTAAGTCGCTCGAACGACCTACTTCCCTTAGGTCGTTAACTCGCTTAGTTCCTTAGGTCGTTAACTCGCTAACTCCTATATCCTTAAGCCGCTAACTAACTTAACTCGTTAACCCCTAAGTCGCCAACTTCCTTAGGTCGGTAAAATCCTATAGGTCGCTAAACCCCTTAAGTCGTCTACCCCTTAAGTCGCTCCACGACCTAACCTTCTTCACGACCTAAGTCCCAACACGACCAAACTCCTTAGGTCGCTCCAATCTCTTAAGTCTCTCAACCGGCCTAACTACTACACGACTTAAGCTTCGAACGACTTAAACTCTGGACGACTTAACAACACTACGACCTAATGACAACTGTTTTACGATGTTTCGATCCGTAAAAATACGGGTCGTTACATACTCTATCGATACCCTTTCCTATTTCCACTCAGGAACTTCTAGCGGTTGCATCAAATCACCAAGCTTCTTCTGCTCTGCCTTAACCAACTGGTAATTCATGCACTTCAAGATGAAAGTACCAATGTCTTTCTTCATCCCCTCCCAATAAAATGTCTTTCTCATACCACGATACATCTTATTACCATTGAGGTGTGTAGTCAATCTCGAATGATGGCACTCTCATAGCACCTCATCCCTTAACCCATCGACATCAGGAACAAATAATTTCCCATCTTTATGGAGTTAACCGTCACAGTCAAGTCTGTACTGACTCATCTCCTAAGACTCTACACCAGCTTCAATCTTAGCAATGATCTCGACAAATCTGGCATCGTGCCTCTGACTGGTACCAATCTGCTCCGTCTGAGTAGGCCTGATAGTCAAGCTCGCTAATATCTCTAGCTCTAGCACACGTCTCGGTCAGAAATCATAACCAGCAATATACTCCAACTGCATTCACTCTAGGAACATAGCTCCCAACCTAGCATGTCTCCTACTCAAGGCATCAACAGCTGCACTACCTTTACCGATGTATACGCAATGTCAAAGACATAGAAGGCTAGGAATAATAATCATCGTTGTTGGCGAAGGTTAAAATCCTTCTACGAAAAGAGGTACTTTAATGATTTATGGTTAGCGAACAGCTCAAACCTCTCTTCCAAGAGATAGTGCCTCCGAATCTTCAGCGCAAACACAATCGCTACTAACTCTAAATCATGGGTCATGCATTTCTTCTCATATGGCTTCAGTTGTCGACTACCATATACAACAACTTTGCCTCTCTGCATTAATATCGTGCCCAATTGGTACCACAAGAATCAGTGTATACCGTCATCTCTTCATTCCTGTTTGGAAATTTCAATAGTGGTGCACTCATCAAATTTTCTTCCAAACTTACAAATGCATTCTCACATCTCGCATCTTAAGTAAAAATCTGATTCTTTTCCATTAACTAAGTCAATTGTGCTGCTACCTTATAGAAGTCCTGGATGAACCGTCTATAATATCCAGCTAACCTCAAGTCATTTTCTAAATTCATAGCGTTTTTGGGTCTAGTCGAGTCTTGAACTGCTGCAACTTTTGTAGGATCCACGGCAATTCCCTTTCCAGAAACAATGTGACCTAAGAATCATACTTCCCTCCTCCAAAAGTGACACTTAGAAAACTTCGCTTTCAGTCAGTGCTCTCTCAACACCTCAAGGATGATCCTTAAATGCATCTTGTGTTCCTCCTCCATCCTTGTGTAGATAAGAATATCATCGATGAACAAAAGCATAAATTTATTTAGCTGACCACTGAAAACACGGTTCATGAGATCAACTAAGTATGCCGGTGCATTGGTTAGCCCAAACGACATAAACAACCTCTCATATAAACCAGATGGCTTACAAAACATTGTAATAGGCATACTCTCCTTCTCTACTCTTAGTTTAGAAGCTATCCTCTCGATCAACACTGGTCGAACCTCTAAACAGGCCAACATAGCAGTACTCTGACTAGAATCAGTAGTCAATCTCGACTTTATACTACACGTAGCCAAAACTTATAAATCCTTCCATTCTGCCAACATAGCTAACACCACATTCTGATGTTTCCAACTAAGGGAATCTGCTACCTTATTTCTTTTTCCAGGAGTATATTCTATACCAAAATCATAAGCAGCCAAAAAATCTAGCCACCTCTATTGTCGCATATTCAACTCTTTTTGAGAGAATAAATATCTTAAGGACTTGTGATCAGTGTATAGCTCAAATCTCTCCCCTAAGAGATAATGTCTCCAAATCTTCAATGCGAAGATCACCTCAGCCAACTCCAAATCATGAGTAGGATATCTTACTTTGTGCGGTCTAAGCTGTCGTGAAGCATAGGCAATGACTTTACCATTCAGCATCAATACAGCTCCCAATCATGTTCCACATGCATCAGTGTACACCACCAACCCTTGGTTTCCATCTGGAACAACTAACACCGGCGCGTTGGTCAACAAATGTTTTAACTTAAAGAACCCTTCCTCACATTTGTCGGACCAAATGAACTTCACATCCTTCCTGGTCAAAATAGTCAAAGGTGCTACTATCCGTGAAAAATCTTTGATAAATCTCCGGTAATAGCCAGCAAGTCCGAGAAAACTTTTGATCTCGGATACCGTCTCTGGTCTCCTCTAATTATTGACAGCTTCGATCTTAACTGGATCTACTGCAAAACCTTCCTTCGAAACTACATTACCAAGAAACTAGACCTCCTTCTTCTAGAAATAAAATTTAGAAAATTTCGCATTTAGCTGATGCTGTCTTAGCGTCTCAAGCACTACTCTCGGATGATTCTCATGCTCTCTCTCATCTTTCGAGTGCACCAAAATGTCATCTATGAATACTAACACGAATCTATCCAAGTGTTCTAGGAAAACCCGGTTCATCAAGTCCATGGAGAAAGCAGGTACATTCGTCAACCCGAATGGCATCACTAACCATTCATATGAACCATACCTAGTTCGAAATGCTATCAAAGGAATACTATCCTCTGCCACTCTCAACTGATGGAAACCAATTGCCAAATCTAATTGGGAAAACACTCTGGCCCCACTCAGCTGATCAAATAGACCGTTAATTCGCGGCAAAGGATATCTATTCTTGATCGTCCTATCATTCAGCTTATGGTAGTCGATGTACATCCGCAATTACCCATCTGACTTCTTCACGAAAATTGCGGTCGTTCCCCAAGGTGAACTGCTTGGTCTAATAAAATTCCTTCCTTCTAGATCCACTAGCTGCACCTTCAATTCTTTCATCTCAATCAGTGTCATTCTGCTAGGTGGTCTACTGACAGGTTCAACTCCTGGTACAAGATCTATCAGAAACTCAATAGCTCATTTTGGTGGTAGTCCTATAATCGGCTCAAATATATCTGCAAACACTCTTGCAACTCGAACCTGACTTGGCTCCTCCATTGCTTCCAAAGAACTTAACACCACACAAACACTTCGGTCAGAACTCTCTACTGAGAAGATGATCCGGTTCTGACTATTTGGATGCCTTAATGATATTTCCCCATCATGGAAAAATATCCTAGCCTCGTATCTACCCAACCAATCTATACCCAAAATGATCCCGAAATCTACGAAATCATAAACATACAAACTACATGCAAACATATGACCTAACAAATCAAGTTCTAACTAGTCACATCTCATCCCTAGAGTTGCATACCCTCTAATTCCATCCACTCCAGCAGTTCCTGCTTGCATCAAATTAGCAAGGAACTGATACATCATCCCCGCATCTACTGGTGGATTCCTAGAACTCACATTGGCTTCCACATTTTGATTAGCATTAGCCTATCGACCTTGGTTCCTCCGGGTATTAGGTCGAGCATTTCCATCAGTTGTGGTGCTTCCTCCACCTAGATTTCCTCTTCTGTTTCCTGCTTCCATATCTTCTTTCTCGTAAATCTATATACGAGCCTTAGTAAGATACAGAAGAACGATCTAAAAGAATGGGGAATTACATACTTATATATATATATATACCTATATATATATATATCAAATACAGGTACGTTATAATCATGTTAACCCAAACCCCGATCAAATTCTTGATTCATTGGATTATGTTTTGAAAATCTTTTAAGTTTTAAATCACTTAAATTTCATAAACCTATGCTCTGATACCAACTTGTAACATCCCCTACTTGGAGGCCTAAAACTAACGGCTACGGATGCTGCAGGCATCCATAGTTATTAATCCTAGGCGACAATGTTAGATAAATTGATATACCAGAAACACATGGATATGGAAAAGTTTAAAATTTCAAAACAACTTTCACATTCCATTCCAAAGTCATTTCAACATTCTTTACATAACCCCACAACGTTAACCACGTTCAAAAAATATAATTATTACAATATACTACAAGAGTAACATATGAAGATGCCCACTTGGTGATCAGAGTGTATAATAGGCAATAAACAACTTTGACTTAACAAAATAACATAGTGGAATCATATGAGAAAGAACTTAAATAACTACATGCCTTCTGCACGACTTCGGAAGCTTTTTCGTCTTAAGAGGTACTCGAAAACCTCAAATCTCAAACTACTCAAAATCAATTAAGTACCCGAGAGTTTAAGGGGGAAACATAAACTTCAAGTCAGACATAAAGCCTGGTATGAATAATAATATAACATCTCAAGTCATTTAGATATCTAGTGAGACCATGCCGCTTAGCGGAATGGGTTTCCCCTCACTAGTATCTTAAAACCTTTATGAACCATTTTGTGTGCCCTTGCATCCACAATGGCTAATTTAATTCAAAACATTATTATGTGATGATATGCAAAACAATTGAATCAATTCTGGATTACCCATCCCCAATTCATTTTGACTATCTGTCATAATTATAGTTTTTAGGATTACTAATCTAATAGTTTTCATGGACTAACTAATAACCGGTTAAACTTTTTAGGACTCCCTGTCCAATTATATAGTTTTCATGGGTTACTATGAACATATTGGTAACTCCAATATCATTTCTTTTATCCTAGTTCTCATGGGCTGACTAGGAACCTATTGACTAACAGTCAATATCTTTCTTTTACCTTAGTTTTCATAGGGTAACTAGGAACTTATTGACTATCGTCAATATTTTATTTTCTTATCTGGATATAGTTTTCATAGGCTTACTATAAACCTGCCTAACTGACATCTTCAATTTTACATAGTTTTCATGGGCTAACTAGGAACCTATTGGCCTTTGCCAATATCTTTTTCCTTACACAATTTTCATAGGCTTACTGTTAACCTATTGGTCCTTGCCAATATCTTTTATTTACTACTATGTCAACCTAACTAGTTATTCTACCTTTTTCCAAAGAACGGTTTTTTGGATTCATTATAAAGTGAATATATACATATATGAATATGCAAACAATATAACTTGGTTAATCATTTTAACCCTTTAAAACTTCTTCATAAATTCCATTTCAAAATACTTTGTTTATTAATATGCTAAGGTTTTGTTTTCAATTGAGATTGGGTTATTTATTTTGAAAACTCTACTTTTGAAATCTTTGAAACCTTGCTTTCGACCTTACTAGATAGCCTCCTTCGAAAGCATATAACTCTTTTCAAAACATTAGGCTTCTGCCTATAAAAATACTTTAAAATCTTTCTTTCGAAACCTTTCGAATATAATAAAGAGTTACTTATTAATTATTAGAAGTGTAGCTTCGAAACCATTGGAAGTATCTCTTCCTAAAGCATTGAAAGTCCCCCTTTCGATTTCATTAGTTTTACCTTTAAAAATACCATTTGGGTCCAAGAAAATATATAATCGAAAGTATCTCTTTTGAAACCATTCTTTATCATATAAAAATATTGGGAAATTTACGATGGCGTCGAAACCATCTCTTTCGACAGAGTCAAAAGCTTACCTTTAAAATATTGAAGGATAGTTTTGAAACCCCTTTCGAAACAATTGCCTTTGAAACCCATAACCCTTTCAAAAGCATTTAGAAAGTAGCTTAATATAGCTTTAAAAAAACAATACCTTTCGACAGTATTCATGACTTCAATACACTCGAAAGGCAAAAGAATCAGCGGTAGGGCTTCGACTAGGTCGGAACCTCTTCTTTCGAAAGCATTGATTTACAATTAAAGGAACTCCTTCGAAAACCCTTTTTTTTTAAATAAATATTGCAACCCCTTCGAAAGCCCTTATAAACTTCTTTTCAAAACATACGCATCGACTAAGTCGAAAGCTTAGTAAAACAAAGGCATGCGCTTATCTTTTTAAAACAAACCAAGGTAACGACCCCATCAGAAGCTATGCTTTCGACACTATACCTTCCGTCTTTCTCCAATCCACTACGTATCATTTAGATGATGCCATGTGTATTGAATTTAACTTAATGGGGTTTCGACATAGTCGAAGGCGAAAGGTACTTTGAATAGAGGCGAAACCTATTTTTTTGGATTAAATACTAAATTAAGAAACTTATATAAACTAACCAGCCTGCATGTAAATTTCTTATTGGTTGCCTTAACTTTTCCCATGTTTTTCAAAACTAACCGTCCTTTTATTTTGGATAAGTATCAAACTTAAACTTTTGCAAATAAAATCTTCCTCTTTATTTACACGTAAATCATTTTCATCCTCTTCTCAAAATAATTTATTTTGTATATCAAATCACTTAAGAAAAATCTCCAAAATTCACAGAAATTTATTTTGATCACGTGATCTAACATATCAAAATTTCAAATCCAAAGTCTCAATATATTTTCTGAAATAAATTACTAAACCCAACGTGTTATATTTTCATTCAAAAATTCATAACAATTTTTCCAAATCTTGGAAAATTATCAAACTTAAACCCTACTCTAAAATCATGTTTAGCATAACATATAATTTTTCCTTGGCATTTAAACATCAATATCACACAGTTTTGATCTAAAACCGTATGAACCATTATTTAAACAATCTTGTTTAAATTTAAACAAACCATAATCCGAGCATATCATCATCAAACATAATACAAATGAATTTAAACTTAAATCCAAAACATATATTTAACAAACAGAGATGGAAATTATCATTCACCTTAATCTTTGACAAGGAAAGTGGATTGAGATGAGTTTGATTTCCCTTTTTTACTTTCTCTTCTTTTTCTTTGAATTTCCTCTTCTTCTTTTCTTTTTAATATCCGGCCTTTCTCTTCTTCTTTTTCTTACGTTTTTCTTTTGTGAGAAAATGAATATAAGTGTGAATGGCTTAAGGGTAAGCGCACACACACACACATATATATATATATATATATATAAAGGTAAGGTTAGGTGTAGTTAAATCCCATTATACACTTTCATAATTTAATTAGTTTATAAACCATTCTTTAGCCCAATTAAATTAATAAGCAGGGCCACTTTAATTTATTCAAACCTCAATCCCCTTATCACTTAATATTTACATTATTCTATTTAATTTATCTAATTAAATATCCTCAATAATGTTATTTAAAATTAGGGCTGTTACAGGAATCTCCAGATGCAGATGAGGTCACACAAGCGATCACTAGGCCCAAATCCCATAGAATAGGAATCGGCCCCGATCCCTCTTAACGGCCACGTGTTGAGTCGTGATCCCTATGGTTGGTCGCCTTCGTGTTAGCTCCATGTCATCACAAATATTTTTATATTTACTTATGGATTTTGAGATATCGATCGTTTCCCAATGAGTTGAATTGCTAAGCTGATATGATCTAATCCATTGTGTACGGGAATGGATGGTGCTTAATCCATTGCCTAGGGGAGGAGTTATTCCATACTTAGAATGTTTTATAGAGTCCATCTCTTTGTTTCTCTTTATTGCTACTTCATATTATCATCCGTGCTTGAATTCTGGACCCTACGATCATCCTTCTGGGCTACTGACCTTGATGATAGTCAAGTCTAACTTGTCCAATTGGTCTGAATATAGACGGACCAAAAGGCCAAAAGACGTTTGGCCCCCAAAGTACGTCTTGTTTTGAACATGACGTGCTTTGAATCGAAGCAAATATGAGTCATCAGGAAGAATTCTATTCAATTTTCTGAACAGTTGCTATCTTTCCGTTGAATAATCTTTTCCGAAGAGTCATATCTCTCTCTGTTTACTGCAACGCTTGGTCGATATTCGTTAGTATAAAATTAGAGTGCAATCTCTCAATTATTATTTGTGCCCAGTTCCATTGAGCTAGTAGGCCTTAGTTATCTGATCCAGTCTTTTCTCTAATAACTTCAGGTGAAAATTCAATTTCTGTCGGTTTCAAGAAATCAAATTTTTGGGATGCACACGTGCACGTTCATGTACACGTTCCTGTTGTTGGCTCCCAAACGTGATCATATGATCATGGGCCATCGCCAATTCCTTGTAGTTTAATTGCAATTGGATTGCAATTCCTTATTTCTATTCTTTTATAATGAAATAGGAGTTCGGTGAAGAGAAATAGACTGATCTCCTTCTTCACTTTCATTTTTCATTGATTCTTATAGACAACCGATCCCTTCTTTTTGCTTTTTGTTCACATCCATTATTTAGCGATCTGATCGCTTTCTTTCACACTTGCCCACTGATCCCTCTCTTATTCACTCATTTAACTAAATGAAACAATCAACTTTTTACTTCATTCATTTATCACCGATCACTTTTTACCTGCTTAGACAGTGTGTAGGGGATCAGTGATGGATATAAGGATTGGTGGCTAGTTGTAGTTGTTTTGGTTATATACATAATAGTATGGTCAGTGTTCAATTTGGCTGTATTTGTTCTTGTGATTGTCCATCGTCCGATACCATACTATTTGCTTCATCATCTGTTGATAGAAGTTCTGAGCACATTAAATATGTATGTGTGGTGTTTTTGCTTGATATATATGCCTTACGTTATGAGTTGAAAAATTCTTAAGTGAATTTGCCCAAGCAATGGAATCGGTCCCGATCCCTTATATTAATGGGACTTAAGTAGTTTTGGTTTGACATGAACATATTAGACCATGTGAACTTGAAATTGAATAATGTGACATGCCATATATGACTTGCATACTTGAACTAGCATATGGCCTTAAATCGGATGTTTACCACTTCAGAGTTGAATAAATTAGCATATTTGTACTTATACAGATTGTAACATGTGCCTTGAATGAACTTGAATATAAACGTTAGATTCGTATACAACGATAGTCGATCCTTGAAATTGAACGTAATTGTTTTGCGTAACCATCGACGTGAAATCCGGTTAAAATGGTCAGGGATGACAGTCACTCTAGTCAAACTCTTGAGTTCCACCATAACTGTCGTATAGTATTAAACTATATTACAATGCACAACACCGCACTAAACTATACTTAGCAGGGGGACTTCTGAATTGGGTTTTCAAAGTCGCCTAGGCGATGGGATTAGTGCCGGTCCCTTGCCTAGCCAAGTCTTATAACTTTAACACTTTGGTGGTGATGTAGGCATGGAGAACGACAGTTGGATTGATGTTGATCCCATGTTCAAGTGTTTCTCTAACACATAGTCAATGGCATGAAAGCCGGTCAGGACGATGTGTGACGTCGGTCGCTTCGGTCGAACTTTCGGATCTCGTCATGAGATGATGAGTCCGATAGTGATGGGTTCTAGATGCTTTGAGCGATTATCTGCAATGGCTGAAGATCAAGCTTAGAAGCACATTGAATCAAATGTTCGAGTAGGGTTCTTGCTTTAAGTTTGAATCTTCTTGTGTATTCAAGTAACACGCTTTCTATTCAATGTACTCGTGATATATTGCTCGTCGTTCAAGTTGGAATGATAGTTAGTCGCCCATAAGTCTGGGCATCGATCTGATGATTCTATCTCTAAGCATTCTTTCGGCCGTAGCCTCAATTCACTGTAAACACTAGGTATGAGTCACAGTACTGAGCTATTGTAGTTAGTTTTTGGATGATCACACATCTATCCCCGGTCTTGGGTTAATAATTGTACTGCATGGACAATTGAGTCTCATCCTAGTCTTGTTTATACTCCTAGGTAAGCTCCGAAGACTTAGAGTTGATCGATGAATGGTCGGTTCACATTCATCTTGATTCTCCCTCAAGCCCCCAAGTCAGTGATAAATGTCGATAAGTGGACGAGCATTTCACATCTGTTTTAGTTTTACACTCTTTCCCGTCGAATCGTGGGATCGGGTTAGTTGATGAAAGGTTGAGTCGCGCCTATTCTGAATTGTATTCTGCCATGAGCTGAGTACTAGATGGTCTATCATGTCCAATTTTGATGCAGATGTCGTTATACTCTAGGCAAGGACCAAAGAATTGATGGTTAAGTCACATCCAATCCGTGACTGATGCTCCCCTTATCGAACCAAGGGCAAGGATTAGTGTGTTGACAGTCAAGTCACGTATGTTTCGAACTGCTCTTCTAGTCGAATCATGGTCAGAGCTAGCAAATGAATGGTCATTTCGCATTCATTCGGAGCTTGACGGTCAGTCATGTCTATTTTGATTTATGTTATCCTATCGGCCAAGGGATAGAATTAGCTCAGGAGCGGTTAAGTCATGCTCATCTGGTTTCATACTCCTCCAGACGGATCAAAGGAGGGTGATGGAGAATAAATGGTCAGGTCATACTCATTCTTGATTTATTATCCTATCGACGCTCTAGTGACCGGAGTTATTCGATGGATGTTCGGGTCACATCCATTTGTGGTTGGTGTGGATCGATATTGACGTCGATCTGGCGACAAGATATAGAAAGTTTGGATCGATATTGCCTGTTGATCCGATGGTACAATATAATCGGTCACCCGTAACTTCAGATGTTGTTTCGATTGTTTTGTATTAAGGCCTCCATACGGTGGTTGCCTTGAGTCGTAAAGAACACCAAGCCATAGCTATAGTGAGCTGTCGTATTCAGCTTTCAGTATTTTATACTCCTAGCCCCAGTCCTAGGTTAGCAGAGTTAGTTCATGGATGGTCCATCTTTGATGAGTTTATACTTTTCCTATCGAATTCAGGTTCGAGTTGGTGAATGAGTGGTCGAATCACATTCACTTGTTTGTCTATACTCTTATCCGCACTTTGAAGATCAGAGTTAGTTGATGGGCGGTTAATCACACCACTTTGATGTTTATGCTTTAATCCACACTCTAGGAACTGGAGTTATTCTGGATAATGGTCGAACCATAAGTCCACTTGGTGATTAAGCGAAGGATGGTTGGATCACATCCATGCTTGGGTTAGACAGTTAGGATTCATCCAATTTGCTTCATACTCTTCCTAAAAAGTCCAGGTAGAGAGTTGTTGGGTGGATGGTCAAGTCGCATCCACCTCAAGCTGTAGTGGTGTCCTCATGTCGATTGCAATGGTTGATGAGTAGATAGTCACTCATGCCTACTTTTAGTCAAGCTACCAAACTGCCCTTTGTGTACAGGGTAGGAATTGATGTGTGGATGGTCAAGTCACGTCTACTTTTAGTTGAACCTCGATCTTGCTGAGTTTCGGGAGAGGCATAAGTATTTCGTTGAACTTCAAGTAGGAGCTGGGGGGTGGATGGTCGGGTCGCATCCACTCTAAGACTTTCTTTGGTCTCCAAGTAAAGTGCGGAGGTTGATGAGTGGCCGTTAGTCGTGTCCACTTTGTATCGAAGTTTGACCTTGTCAGGCTCTAAGCAAGGCATAGGTGTTCTGTCATAATGGAAGCATAGAATAAGAAGTGGGTGGCCGAGTCACATCCACTTTCTATTTTGGGTTCTTGCCTATAAGTCAGGGGCATATGGTAGGTTGAATCACACTCATCTTGATGATAAACCAAAGGTCCGATCATGGTCTGTGGAGGTTGGTTGATGCCTAACTCTGGGTACTTGGTCACCTACATCATTTGCAAGTAGTTCAATTCAAGTTGGTCGTAGTTCAAAACATAACCGAAATTGAAATAAATTTTATTGATAGGTGAAGTAGCATCGTGTACTCGCTACTCCACTTTGCCTCAGCCCTTCTCAGCTGGAAGTCGATCGTAGGTGGTCCAGTTGATAATCAAAAGTCTTTATTGGTAAGGGCCGAACATCTCCTACCCGCTATTCTACAAGGTTTGCACATATTGTTGAAGCTTTCCCTTTTGGATCAGCTCTCCAATCACATCTCGGAGGTGATTGCAATCATTAATGTTATGACCGTATGTATCGTGAAATATACAATACTTCTCGGACTTCCTATGGGTTTTGGTGAACTTTCTCAGGCTGGTTTCTTATACTGCTTTGAGTCATGAGTCGCCTAGCAGACGCCTTCAATTGAATCATTCAAAGGAGTATATGAGTCGAATTTTAGGGTTCTGGGTCATCTCTTGGAATTCGAGTCCTCATCAAAGACATCGGCATTGCTGCCCTCACTTTGAATCTCTTTGGCCAATAGACCTACATTGTTCTTTTCGCTAGTCTGATTCGCCTCCTCCTTGCTTAGGTTCTAGTTCTTTTTGTAATAGAAACGATTCAAGGTCGTAGGAGGCTCTCCGGCTAACTAGTCGCCAAAGTGTGTCTTGGGGTCGATTCCCCTTATCAAGTCTATCAGTATGACACTCGCATTGGGATTGCTAACTTCAGTGACCGTGGTCTTAAATCTCTGCTAGAGGTCTTTGAGTGACTCGCTTGGCACTTGGGATAGGTTAGATAATGACATCGCGTCCTTGGGGGGAGTCGCATACATTCTGAATTGCTCGATGAACTTCTTAACCAGTTAATTAAACGGGGAAACGGACCTGTGTGGTAATCTCCTAAATCGCATGATCTCTACTCCCTTAAGGAATATGGGAAAGCATTTGACTGCGTCCATCGCTCTGGTGGAATCCATGTGCCCTTCATATTTCATGAGATGCTCTCGAGGGTCCGTATTTCCAAAATACGCCAACAAGGTTGGCATATTCAATCTCCTTGGATGTTCTACACGTTGAACGACTTTAGTGAATGAGCTTCGATTAGGGGAAATGCTCTAATCATTGTTAGCTTGTGTTTAAGTTACGACTATTTGTAATACTTATGAATGATATATGCATGATTGTCCAATGTTTGGATGGTTAAAAAGGCCGATCGAATATATAATCAGTTAGGATGGGGTCACGAATCGATGATGATCCCCAAACCGGTTGAGGTCGATATGGGTTGATAAGGAATAACCCATAAGGTCAGAGTCTGTCCCAAGAAAATCTGCTATTTGCTTGGAGTCAGCACATGGTTCGCTTGGAATCATAGAAATTTGAACTGTTGGGTTGGTGATGAACGGTACTTGGAGTCACTTTGGGGTTCGCTTGGAGAAAATCTTGGTTTTACCCAATTCTATCTTTGGGCCAGAATTTCTAGAGTTTTCTTTGGGTTCGACTTCGGGTCACTTGGCCAAAAATCCGGGTCTGACTTGGGGAATTTATGAAGTGAGTTTTTCGATAACCGTTTCGACGATTTTTAATGATCTTCAATGATGATCACTCGTGACTTGACGATGGGATTTCCATGATAGGAAGTAATGACATTGATGATGGATAGTTATACTTTAAGATGGCAGAATAGGCGGTGTAGGGCTGTCGTCGCATAAGCCATCATACCATAGCTGCCAAGTCAAGCGTTTGGAAGTTGGTCGGTTGAAAGCAGTCGCAATCTACCCTAGGAGCTTGACCTGATAACCGACTCTAGTTCGTGTCATATCACCTTGGTTCTCTAGCATTTGGGAGTACCATTTAAGTAGCAGTTCCTTGTCCATTCCTTGGCACTACGCTGTGACCCAAAATTTTTTTTAGAGTTTTTTTTCTTTTTAAAATGAACCGATCCTTTCTTCACTTTATCGATCTGGTCCCCTATCTGCCCCAATCTCCCTCAAAATCGAAATCAGTGCCTTATACAACCTTGATTTCATATTAGTGTGACGAGATTGGGTTTGATGATGATCGTTCGCATTGGTTGACTGATCGGTGTTAGCTTAGTGATTAGTAGTGGATAGATGATCGGTCATGACATGGTTAAATCAACAAGCGATTGGTTGTTGATGGATAGGAGATTGGTGGTGGCTTATTTCTCACGTTGGTGGATGCAATCGATGTGATATGCAATTGTAGTGGAACTGTGGCAATGGAGGGATCGGTTTTGGTTTTACAGAAGGGAATGTGTAGAGCGATCGGTTTATCAAGTTAGGCGATTGATCATTGGTTTGGATGGAGATGGAAGTAGTGGCATATGTAAGGTTCTGTTGTTGGTGAAAAATCGATCGGTATAATAGAGGTGATCGATTGACGTATGTTTTTCATGGAGCGATCAGTTGCGGTGACAAGGAGTTGAAATGGAGTGAAGTGTGGGATGATGAAGGAATTTTCTACTCTTGAGTTTGGAGTCAGGTAGCGTGCATTGAATTAGGTAGTTTCCTTGTAGATCTTCTCTTCAAATCAGAGTTGAAACGGAAACTTGTTGGTAGAAAGCTGGATCCATCTCGCGAATATAGGAATCCACAAGTAGATGATGAGATCTAATCAAACTGGGAATTTGCCTCTCAATAAAATCACCAAAATGTTCGTGCCAAAATTGGTTACAAACACCCAATAGATTTTTTTTAGAGAAATAAATGAAGAAATCTAAATGAAAATAGATGAAACAAGCAATTAAATAACAAAAAATAAGCAAAAACAAGAATGCAGGGATTTATAGCGATTCGACGTCGAAAGCCTACATCCACTTTGGAGAAATTGCTTTACTAATGACATTGAATTTTGAATACAATAGGGATTGGATCAGAATCCTCGAATACAATGGATTACAAAGAAAACAACATCATAAAGATCCCTAAAATGAACCATTGCCCATATTCATAGGGGAGATGGCCGAATATCTTCCTGAAAAATCACCAGCGGAATCTCCAAATGAAGAAGAGGTCACATGAGCGATCGCCATGCCCAAATCCCAAGGAATAGGGATCGGCCCCGATCCCTCTTAACAGCCACATGGCAAGTCACGGTCCCTCTAGTGGGTCCCCCTTTATGTTAGCTCCATGTCACCAAAAATGTTTGCATATTTGACTTTTGGATTTTGAGATATCGATTGTTTCCCATTGAGTTAAACTGCTAAGCTGATACGATCTGATCCATTGTGTAGGGGGATAGATGGTACTTGATCCCTTGCCTAGAGGAGGAGTTATTCCATACTTAGAATGTTCTGTAGAGTCCATCTCTTGGTTTTGCTTTATCGCTACTTCATATTATCATCTGTGCTTGATATCTGAACTCCATGATCATCTCTCTGGGCTACTAGCCTTGATGATAGTCAAGTATAACTTGTCCAATTAGTCTGAATATAGCTGGACCTAAAGGCCAGGTAACATAATAATAAGAACCAATGACAACTCATCATGTGGGATATCGAGCGAATATAAAAATCTAACCATTATCTAGTAGGCAGCCTAACACTATCGTTCACCCATCGTCCACACCTATCATCGCCAATGATTTCTCATAATCCACCATCACTCCATATCTATGTAGCTAGTCCATACACAGAATAATACCAAACCCAGCAAAAATTAAAACAAATTTATTAGAATCAAAAGAACATCCGTGATTTGACAAGACCAAATCACGACAAACCATACACAAGTAAGTGGAGCCTCCAATAGGTTTCATCAAAATCAAAGGTCGGTTAACAATTTTGGGTTCCAATCCTAATTTATCTACTAAGTCATTAGATATGAAGGAATGTGAAGCCCTGGTATCAAACAAAACACATATGGGAGCATCACAAATGGAAAGCATACCCTGGATTACGATGCTATTCCCCTTCTCTTTCACCGATGGAGAATTCGACAAAGTCAACACATCGTTGATAACATATGCTTTCACCACCTACTTCAGCTTAGAAAACTCAGAACGGTCCTTTTGAATATGTCCAAGCTTGTTGCAGCTGTAGCATTTCTTCCCTTTAGCTTTGCAATCTCTACTACAATGACCTTTATCACCACTGGTAGCAAACCACCATGGCTTTACTCTTATCTAGCCATTCTTCATTTGAGGCGGCTGCTCCTTAACTAGCTCTGGATAGTCCACCTTAACATACCCAGCCTTATCGCAGTTAAAGCACTTTCTCTCGCGACCCTCTGGGTACTTACAGTCCCTACTAATATGACCCTTCTCATTACAACTAAAGCATTTCGGCTCCCTATTGCCTTTCTTTCGATCATCTTTGTTCTGGGACTGGTTTACTCCTTTGTTGTTCCTTTTTTTCTTACTACTTCTGCCTATTTGTGGTTTAGCTCCCACTAGAGGAACAATAACTTGTTGCGCTTGCATCTGAGCACCACTATCCACTTCCTCTACAGCACCTCTTTAAGATGCCCTCATTTTGCTCACCATCATATGAATTAACGCTGCCTGCACTTTAGGTCATTTGCTATGGCCCTTCCATCCCCGAGCTTGCGATGTAGAATTCCCAATACGCCTGTCCATTCTTATGAATTGTAATAAGAATGGTTAGTCTCTCATAGAGGAAAACTGCATCAATGGAACTCATATGTGCAATGCAACTTATAAACTATATAATTTTGAAAACCAAAATATATAACAAGTATGTGCTCTTGTATACACACTCTCTCAATCCAGTCTAGGGTGAGAACTCCTACCCTATCTCTACTGGACCATGGTATCCCTTAGGTTAAACTACGCAACTTGAGCTCTGATACCAATGTGATGACCGCCCTATACCTTCGCTACCCAATATACATGTATAGTGCACTGTAGCAATGCCCGACTGATGTTGGATGATAGTCAAGGGTTGTAAAGTAAATAAAAACATCATATAACCTATTGTATATCTCACATCGCATCGAATAAAATATAATAGTAAGCATCTCAGATATAAAATAGGTGAGACGATAAATAATTGAATGAACCACAAAATCAAAGTGCACAGATCCATACAATATACAGCATAAGTGATAGAGTTATACATAAAATAATAACTCATAACTATCCCTAAATATAATAGCACTTGTAAGCTCCATGGTGCTACAGAGCGAAATAGCAAATCATAATAAATGTACTAATACGAGAGTGTAATCTCCTCCACATCCTCCGTCTAGCTCCACGTGCTCACCAAACCAGATATCCCTAATCTACTCATTTAAGAGTATCCGGAATAATAGGAAGCAAAGCATAAAATCTCGAGTCAAACAACAGTCAAGTACTATAAAGTCAAAATTTGTAGTTGTAACGAGGTTGTGCCTTATTTCCAAAATGCGGGTCTAGTTTCCACTATTTTTTACCCTTTCTTTTCTTTCTTCAGCCTAACTGCTCCATGTTAACCTTTCTTTCTTTGCTCTTCTTTAGTTCTTCATCCTATTTTTATTGGGGAAAAAAGGAATTATCTGATGACCATAGCACTCTTATTGGTGCTTTAGATGACAATAACCACAAATACTCAAACCTATTCACTGAAACATTACTACACAAGCGTAACCTTTTGTAGTGTTTTCACAATTTTTTGAGATCTGTTATTTATTTCAATTTTTTTCTAATGCAATGGAGAAAGCATAGAGTTCTTCCTCTTTGTAACGACCCGTAAATTTCAACTGTTTTAATAACGTAATTAGTTGAAATTTTGTGAAATTTTAAACGATAAAATTTTGAAATAAAAATTAAATATTTGGAATACGTCTAGTTAAACATAGCGACTGGTAAATTTTCGTCCGAAAATATGAAAGTTTATTTCGCGCGTAAATTCACTTCAATTTTATTAGTTAAAAAGCGATGAAAATGAAATGTTTCCGAAACCTAAATATTTTTACATAGAAAAATTCTAAACCATCTTCTGAGCAAGATGTCAGTTTGTCGTTTTTCCAAATTCGGACATCTTTGACTCCGTCGATCTTATTTTTCAGCATTTTTCTTGCATTTTCCGCCAGTAGAAAAATTCGAAATTTTATAATTCAATCAAACCACTGATATCTTTATACTGTTTTGATCGTCTCGTCGCGCTGATCATCATGGTATATTTATTTCTGCATTTTGAGGTACGGTATGCGATAGAAACGATAAAACAGCTCGTCGTAGCGGTACCACTTTTATGTCCATTCAGATTTCAAACCGCCGTAGGCATTTATTATCAGTGGTTACTTTTACATCCTGTCAATACATTGATGACCGCCCTTATTTCTATCATTTTGAGATACGAAAATTTTATACGTTTGCATTATTAATGTTTAACGGTTCAAATGTTGCTTTAATATCAGTCCACTTCCATTTGCATTTATGAATTCATTTTTCCCATATTCGTTTCTTTTCTAGTGCAAGGCTCTCCTTTTTATGATCGTGCCTTTCCATTTTCTCTCTGTTCCCATACACTTCTTTTGAAAACCCCATACGTATGCCTTCCCATTTATGAATTCATTTTTCCATTTGCTCTCTGTTCCCATACGTATGCATTTCCTTTCCAATTATGAATCCACCTTTGCAAACCCCATGCTCAGGCATGATATTCTTTCAGCCGAGCCCAGTTCACCATTGCCTTCCCATTTGTTCCTACCAACTCCGCCTCGCCACTCTTCGCCTATGATAGTTCTGGCCGCTGCCCAATCCATCAGCCTCATCCCAAAAGCCATCTCCACTTCCTTCCGGCTCCAGTTCATCCGCTTCGCCTTCCCACTTCTCCCCACGCTCTGACCTACGCGCGCACCACCTCGCAGCCCCGTGCCCACCCAGTCACCGACCGGCGCACTCAAATCCCAGAACCAAAGTCGCTTCACCAATACCCACGCCTCGCCCTCCGCCTGAACCACCTTCGACTACCAACCTCCGCCCAAATCCCATGCCATCGCCACGTCATCAGTCGCCCCTCCGACCTCACGCACCCACCTCCACGTCTTCTTCCTTCGAGCGCCGACAACCCGCACTGCCGTTTTTCCCCTTCCCAAAAATTCAGCAGCCAAAACTATCACCTCCCTCTCCGCCATGGCTACCAAGTCCGTGCCTCCGCCTTGCTCCTTGCCGACGTCCACCCGCCACCCTCTCCTACTCCGAACTAACGCCAATGCTCACCATCTCCGAGCATTCTCTGACGGATCCGTGCACAACCCTGGTGCTAGCAACCTCCAGCATGGCCTACCTCCTCATCTCCTCTCTTTTATATTATAAGGTAACATATATTTTATTTACACTGATTGTTTTCAAGAGTTGTTATATTGGTATTGATGCTTTGAGTCTAAATTGTAGATCCTACATACTACGTATGATTTATATGAATGGTTTCCTGTAATACAATTTTATATATTTACGTGGTTTGACATAAGTATATATATATACAACAGTTTTCGCGCATATATATATATATATATTGTACCAATGTTTATATTTCAGTTATGGTTAAAGTAGGCTAGCGACATGTTTATCCAGGCATGTATATATGGTAAATAAATTTATTTTTCATATGCTTAACGGGTTGCGCTATAAATATTATTATAGTTTGTATTTGGCGTAAATGTTAGCTTTTGCAGATTTGAAATATGGTACTAAAATATAATAAGTAAGTTATGTGTATTGTTATACATGCAAGTTTATAAAAGGTTACAGCATGCGTTGGTTTTTATTTTAATAAGTAAGTGTGAAGTACAGTACGGGTGGTATAGTGTATGTAAGATGGGTCTGTTCCTGTTAGATTCACAATATTATAGTTGATATATGAAGTGTATGCGAATATATTTATATATGTACACTATATTATAATATACTTTATTTTATTAGACTCATACATATAAATTGGTAAGCATGGGTTTATCTTTGGGAATAGGGTATACAGCTATATATTTATGCGCGTATGAAGGTATGTTTTAATCATTGCTTAAAATGTTGTTTTGGTACTGTCTTATATTTTTTATATATAGATGAGTATTGGTCTATATTAGTATTATATAATCTGGCTATAGAAGTTGTATTGTTTATAATTTAAAAACAATGATTTCGATATATATATATATATATATATATTAATAAGGGTTTGAAATTTAAAATATGATTTGTATATATAAATAGTTATACATAGCTATATATACGTGTTCACTTATATCCATTATCTCCATCGATCCAATCCTGACTTGTTCTCATCAAATCTGATTATCAGTCGGTCCGTCAAATTCGCGCCAATCTTGCTTGCTTGGATTCATAATTAAATTTCGGTGTCCATATCAGTGTGTGTATCCGTACCACCTTCTGTATTCTCTAGCCTCGAAAGGTGAGTACTCACTCACGATTAACGTTCTTTTATTTATTAAATTTGATTTCAATCGAAATGACAATTGAAATATGCTGTTGTTTGATATTTACATTGTTATTACCTGTATCAGTTCACCTGTGACATCTGACACCTTTATCTGTTATATATGCCATGATAATCCAGTTTGGTTGTTAAATGATTGATTGTTTGATGTTTACAATTGGACGTTAAATTTGTTAATGTTGTAAGTGATAAATAATTTGAAATTGAAATTGACGTAGGATAGTTAGATTTGATATATGTGTTAAAATTTGATTAAATGACATTTGTATAATATGACCCCTTTTAACTGTTAAATTTATTGACACGTAGGATTTGTTTAATTACACTTTGAACCACTGAATGTATGTTGTTAAAATTGATGATGTATGAAATTTTAAATTGAATGACAAATGAAAACCGTAACGTAATAATCTTTAATCTACATGAAATGATAGTGTAGATTCTAGAAATAATTATATTAATTCGTACAAATAACAATGCGAATTAATACGGTTATTTCGGGATTATTTGAATTGATTATTGGATTATTATTGTTTGTTGCTATTGTTTGTTTATTTACTTTGACACCATCCCAGTTATCACACTGCAAGTTCCCTTTGTTATGTTTTGGTTTTGAATTGAATTGGAATCGGGTTGAAATGATAAATACCCAAATTGAACTTTGACCAGGATAGAAAATTAAATAAAACCCGATTGGTCAATAATTTGATTTAAAAATAAACGAAGATTTTATTTGAATAAATAATATTGTTTTGAAATGAAGTTGAAATTGGAATTTTTATGAAAAGAAAATGTTAATATATAAAAATCTGAAACAAAATATCAACAATGTAATTGATGAAAGAATGTTGTTTAATTTGAGAAATTATTGAATTAAGTTTGAATTTATTAAACTTTGAAATGATTTAATAATTAAGTTTGAAATTATAACTATGTTTGAAATTATAATTAAGTTTGAAATTATTAAACTTTGAAATGATTTAATAATTAAGTTTGAAATTATTAAACTTTGAAATTATTTAATAATTAAATTTAATTATTTAATAATGAATTATTAAATGATTAAATTGAATTGAAATTCTTTAATAAGACAAATTGAACTTTTGAATAAGTGAATTTTACTTCGTAAATAATTGAAATTGAGTTTCTTTATTAATTAAGTTTTGGAAAATTATTTAAGTAAGTAAATAAGTGAAATTGAATTTCTTTAACAAGAAATAAAATGTGATTTATTGAAATTAATGTAAGACTTGAAATTTAAAGAATTTGGTTTGACGAATTTAATTTAATTCAAAATTGTAAGTTTTGATTTAATGAAGTTGAACTTAAGAAGTTGATTTAATGAATTGGAAATTTAATAGAAATTGTTTTGAATGATAAAGTAACTTAACGAATATTGAATGAAATCGATAAATGAGTTTAAATTGATTTGAATGTTAAATTAGATTAATTTAAATGATTTGGAATGAAACTTATATACGGACTTGAATCAATATTTGAATTGTTTTGAATAAAATTTGAAATTGAATTATTGGATTTTGAAATGAATTTGGAAGTTTTGAAACGTAAATTTTAGAAATTGGTTTAGAATGACAAATGAAATGTTGATTTACGAATTGAAATTGATTTGGTTTTGAAATAAATAAACGACCAATCGGTGAAATAATTTCGAAGGTTATTAAAGAGACCGGAATCGGTAATGGATATACTCTCTATCTAAACCGAAACCACTTTAATAACTATACGCGGAGTGATGATCCAGAATGAAGTGGTTGGAATGATGTACGTGATGACTGAAGAAAGAGAACGATAATGGATAGCCTTGACACTTGTGTCAAATTGGAAATGACTAAAACAGGAGCCGTGCCGGGCCAATGGAGGTCAGCTACCTCAAGTGGACACACTTCTTCGAACTACTCATTACTTGTTGTCGATTGGTGCACCCTTGATTTTGGGAGTGTTGTTTCACGGTGTTGCGGGCGCTGCGACGTTGCGTTCTCACCTGTCCGGATCAGGCGAACGGTAGTATCACTACCTTGGGTATTGCCTCATGTGCCTTGTCATACTTGTATTCCATTTATGCGCGACCACTACGATTTTGATTTGTACCTTTAGTATATGGATTGCCCTCTGGTGACTTCCGGTTTTGGGGAAACTACGGTCTTGTATATGCTTTTGGGAATAAAAATGTGTTAAGGGTGGAATGGGCCATGACTTAACACTATTTTGATATCTTATTATTACTGATAGACATTATCTACTTATCGTACACTACTACATAGTAGATAGTTTGACGGATCCTTAAAGGATGGTTATTCCAAACATCCTTTGAGTTACTTGTATTTCAATTGCTATTTCACTTGAGTTGGATTTATTAATATAAGAATGTTAATCCTGACTCAAGTGTCTTGTGTTTTTGCTTTACGCTCGGGTCAGACTGAGTGGTTCAGTTTTCGAGACTCACCTTTGAAGTTGGAGTTTTGCTTGAAGATCCAGCCATCTATTCTTCTTTCAGTATTCGATGATTCCAGTGATGTATTCTGATTTGTATCTGATGTATCGTATTACTCTTCTGTTGTACACTCTGATGTATTTTATATATTCATATAGTAGCTTCATGAACTACTATCTCTTTTATTTCCGCTTCACTTATTACTCTGTGTCTGTGATCTGTGATTATTTATTTACTGTATATGTTCAGTTTTGCCAAATTTAAATTAACAACGCGGTATTTTGAGCAATTCAACTCCGGCATGAGTGTCTACCTATACACTTATAATGGATGCGAATGGTCCAAAATGGCGGGTCGTTACACTCTTCCCTTGAGCAGGGTATTGATTTACTTTAAAATTGGCCAGTTTTATTCTTCCTTGTGTTATTTTGTCCTTGTAGCTATAGAAAGTAGATTTCATGTTTATATGATCGTGGCTTACTTATGTTTTTTGGTTTAGGCTTCAATGATGATATTGATTTGCAAACTAGGCCTAAGTTAGGTGTTGTTATAGCTCTATCTTCTTCTGTTCCACTGAAGCCTGCTAATGATAACAAAAGAGACCTAGAGTGGGAAGCTCTGAGCATGTTAAGATGTAAAAAGTCATGAAAAACCCTATGTATCCTACCACATCAACATGTGATGCCTATTTCCTCACTAGTCCCTCCACCCCTCTTGCACCATGTCTCTACTTGAAGAGACTACAAGGATGGATCTCATTGAAAGAATGGGGACTTAGATGATCTCTGACCTCTATGTGCCTACACCTCCCCCATTTTGCCATTTCCTCCTTCATCTCTACTTGACACAGCCCTTTTCAAGTAATGAGAACTCTGATGTTCATTATGTTAGATTATTTTCCTTGCAATTTCAAATTTTGTTTTATTTCATTTAGTGTGGTGCACTTATCATTGAGATGCATTCATTTCGACTAGTGTAGAGGTGAGCTAGAGTCTTTCCACTCTAAGCATAATGTTATTGAAGCTTCATGCTTCTGGTTAGAGAAGGAGGTGGATTAGTTGAAACCTGACCACGTTTCCTAAAAGGACAAGGAGGTTGTACAAGGGTTAGAGAATATCAAGCGGAGCTAACAAATAGGTAGGTTGCAGAGGAGCTTGAGCAAAGAAAGTTTTGGTAGGGGCAAAATGCAACCAGGCCACGAAGGATGCTACATATGTAGTTCTTTAATGCATTTATGCTTAGGTTAAAATAAAATTCATCCTGGGCTGAGAAGAAGAGGAGGTTCGAAGGTCGGCTTCTCCTTTCTAGCTGATGAAGCTACCACCAAGGCCGTGCATGATTTCTACCGCTTTGGGTGAGCGAAGGAAGGGGTTAAAGGTATATCATCCATTTTTGTTGTAATTTCTGATGCCTATAAAGAAGATGATGCACATGATGTCTCCACCGCTACTTCACATGTTACTGAGTGTATGATTCCTGACCTATAAGAGAAAGTTGGAATCTCGTAATCCTCACATTCATTAATTTGAGGGGATTTAGACTAGAGCAAGCTCTCTTTTTGTATTTTGAATCTAAACTCAAGTACATATAAATCTATTCTTGAAATGGATATATGTGCGGTTTTCATTTTTATTTCTCCTAATGAATCAAATTAAGTTTAATTTTCCTTCTTTAATCTAGCCCATCAAGATAAGCTTTATTACAAGGTTAGTTCTGTTTGTTAAACCCTAGATACCTCTTTATGTTTGTTTCTTTAGTTATTAACAATGTAGAAAAATATTTTTATTTTCTTTTAAGGAAAGGTACTTAAACAATGGTAGGCTTCTTATTGAAGTTCGGCCAAATATTGGTTTTATACAATACTTTCAAGAGTGTATCAAATACCTTGAGAAACGAATGGTTGATAGGATGCAGTCAACACCACCCTTATATGTAGGAGAGAAAATGATCTCAAGGAAACAGCCATGCTGCTTAAAAGAAGATACCCAAGAAATTTTGGCATAAACTTCTTAAGTCACTCAAGAGAGAGGGAAGTTTTAAGTGCGTTTTCACTACGTGTATGGCATCCTTCAATAAAGGAGAATTGATCCCCCTTGGATCATCTTCATTTAGCTTAGTTCAGAGATAAAATAAAACATAAGTAGGCATAATGGTAGCATCGTAGCTATAGGTTTTTAGCCTTGTTTAGTTGCTATAATTTGAAGTATCAATTTGTAATTCAATTATATTTGATGGATAACTAAAAATTGTGCTAATTATTTACTTAGCATACATTATGATTCTTCTCTTTTTAAGTTTATTTACAAGACGTCTCAAATTCCCCCGTGGGGTCCTCTCCTTCTCAACATTAGGATTGCGTGGCTATTTTTGAGGTAGGAGGTACTTACAACTCTCTCCTTGCCTTTGCTTCTACTAATGCAAAGGGAGAGACTCTCACACTGATCACTATTTCATATGAGGAATGAATTGAAGAGTTCAAGGAGTAGGTTGGAGAGTTAGAGGATCGGAATAAGTAGATTGATGCTATGATAAGGATTGTGATGCTCAGGGAGTTTGAGTCTATGGTTTCTAGGTATGAACATAATGAGGAAGTTAATCAATCTCACTTGACTACAATTTTTAATTCAAATCGGAGGTAGAGTGTTCAAAAAAGAAAGTGACCGAGCTAGAGGAAAATGTGAAAATTATGGAAAGCTTATATATAACGTCTTACAAAGACATGTTGAAGAAAAAAGGCTACCATGGATAGTTTATCTTTGGAACTAGCTAATAATTTCCAAGATGCGCCTCCTGCGTTACAACTTCTGTCGTACAATTCCTATTCTAATCCAGATGAATTTCTTGCACCATCAGTTGATATGCTACACGAATTGGCCAAAGAATGGAAGAACAAGCTGGCGTGTCATTACCAATCAAAATTTTAGCAGTTAAAAGGCCTTCTATGATGCTAAGATGGAGAAGTTGCATAGGGATAAAGCGCAAGTGCGACAAACTACAGATGAGTTATTGGTTCTTTCCAAGGGAAATCCATGAAGCTTAAGGTACTACTTCTCTCTAAGATTGACCGTATGAAAGAGATCGCATCTAGCTGCACTTGGACCCTCACTATAACACCCTAAGAATTTTAATATAAATTAAAATATTAATAAGGGTAAAATTGTAGTTTCATATAAAAGGATGAAATAGTAAATTTCTTTAAATGAAGGAACTTAGGAAATCCGACTTTTTTATTTTGTCAAGTAAAATTTTCTAGCCTAAATCTATATATAAGTTGTTAGAAACAGATACCGCATGAAGATGATACATAATGTTTACCATAACGCACATTTCGTGCATTGCACCTATTTTGAAAGACCAAGTTTAAGAATTATTGCAAGAATAAAGAAAAAATTATTTGTTAAGAAATAAGTTGAGTATGTATGAATTACTCTAAGAAAGGAAAAGAAAAGTGAGAGGGTACAATGGTGTATGTGCATTTAAAAAAGAAAGAATATATTAATATATTTAAAAAGAATATAATTTTGTCAATAAACATTAACGAATAAGAAGAAGATATTTAATGCAAAGAGAGAGCATTAATTACCCTTTTATAGAATTTATTACTGTAATTAATATACGTTACATATGTTAGAAAGATAATATACATGGAAGTGGAAGGTTATCTTAAAAGAAATATATTTACATGGACAGAATTAAGGATATTAACCGGATTAATGGAGCAATTTATTACTAAATGTATGTTACTTATGTTAGAAAAGAGAGACAATAACATATTTAAGGAAAATAAATATGCATGAAATGTTGTAGAGATAGTAGTAACAAAATATGGAAATAAATTATTATTTTAAAAAGGAATGTGGAATCCGCTATCTCCCTATTAGTAAAAATAAAAATAAAAAGCATGAATCCAATTTGAACTTGAAGCATAAATATTAATCAATTGAAAATTGATGGTGCAATTAAGTAATAGAGAATAAGGTATCTAATTATTGTAAATAATTACGCATACATGTACACATGTTGTCTCCTTCTTTATAAAGAAACATCAGTTAAGTAGTAAAGAAATTTATTGTTAAATATGCATGTTATTTCTTTCTTTGTAAGGAATAAGGGATATCTAATAACCTAGATTTGCAAAGATAAATATTAGTTAATTATTGAAAATGAAAGTAATGTTCTTAATCATTGTCAAGATATGTACATGCGTGTGTTTATATATATATATATATATATGCTTAAGATTCCCTACAATGGTTAATAATATATGTATAAATATATAATTCAATATCATTAGTTGGAATTGTAATGACATTAATTAGGATAATGAAAATGTTATTTTTTCATAGAAAGAGGAAAGGAGTTAAAGGAAACAAATAAAACTTAATAATTAAGAAGCGTTAACTAGATCACAATTCAGATTTAACATATTAATCCAATAGCCTAGATTTAACCAAATACTTTTCCTTAGAGACGAAGTAATTGATTAACATATAGGATTGAAAAAAATATTCTTCTAGGGTTAATCAACGGCTAAAATTAATTTAAATCCCTTATAAATTTACACATAACCTAAATCTTAATTCATCGAAAATTTGTCATTATACCAAAACTCCGTTAGTTTCTCTTCTCCTCAACAAACCTAAAATTCTTCAAAATCAAATTAAAATCAAGTGGAAGAAATACAACAAATTAGATCCAGGAAGAGCAAGCATATGGAGGGTGATTCCCAAGTAAAGCAAGTTGGAAGAGCTTAGACGTAAGGTGAGTGAAAATAATATTGATTAGATGATTATTACAGTTAGGTTTAGTCAATTCTAATTAATTTAGGAATTTGTAATTTGAACTTTAAATTATAAAACCCTAATTTGAAACCTATAATCTAGGGTATAATTAAAATCGCTATGAATTATCAAATATGGTTGTATTATACCCTTTTGATTATTTAATTGTAAAGTTTGTAAACCTTAAAACTTGTAAAACCCTAGAATTAAAAATTTTAATGGAAAATATGGACTGGTCAAATTAGTTCTTAGGGTTCATTGTAAATTATAATCGACATGAATTAACCAAAAATTAACAATCGACATTAAATTCAAAGTAACCCTGATTTTAGCCTACGGCCGGCTAGGGTTAGCGGTCGATCAGTAAACGTGTAAATTGCAAAATCTAAACCTCGTCCTAAGGCGCAGGTTAGTAATATTTATTATAAAAAAAAGTATTAACTGTTGTTTGAGCCTATTTTAGGGCTAACTATGTATGCTAGAGATAGTAGGAAAGCTAGTTCCTTATGAGAGGATGCTAGGTCATTGCGGTGTTTAGGGGTCGAGTACTCGGCTAGGGAGATTATTTTCGTGAATAACACTCATAGTGAGGCTATTAGTAGATGTGCAACATTGGTTGTAATGCCATATGAGTGGGCCCGATGCTAACAGTGGATTCTATTTAGACATAGTCAGACCCGACGCTGTACGATAAATGGTCATATAGGTAGAAGAGCCCGGTACTAGCGGGAGTTCATGTATGCACGCTTCTGATGCAACATGATCTGTGCAGTTAAAGCGCTCGGTGGATTCAATGCAGTAGAGGTGCAAAAAGTCATAGCGGGGATGTAGCGAAGATATAGCGGGATATATCGGATTACTCTAAAATAGCTTATAAATCTCATACTTGTTGTTTTTACAAATATATAGATAGTAATTATGTGAAAAATTAACATTCAATTGAATTATAATTAATACAAAAAATAATTTTAAATAAAAATATGTGCAAATGTATTGTAAATGAACGTAAAACTGTTATATAACTTAATTTAATTTAGTAGAATATTAGAGTATTATCATTTCTAAACATATATCAAAAATTCAATGAAATTAATTAATTTCATAATTTTTATAGCGTATAAATATCATTTTTCAATCCAATTTTTTATAGAAGATATAGCGGAAATAGCAAAATATAGCGGAAATAGCGGAATATAGCGGAAATAGCGGGGATTAAAGCGGAAAGGCTATATGTTGGGGATATATGGAAAAATCGTAGCGGTAGGAATCCGCTATAAGATATATCAGAGTTATAGCGGGGATATAGCGGGGCATTAACTGCACAGAACATGATACAGGTGGACACCGTCTCTATATGATAAGACGCATACACTACGATCAAGAGATGGACATAGGTGTAGACAATGAGACACACCAACGAGTCAGCATTTTGGGTTCTCCCTCTCTAGGCGTAGTTAAGTTATAGGAAATCACAATAAGAGGAAAGCAGTTCCCCTAGTAGCATTATAAGGTGATATTAGTGGAAATAGGTTTCCGTAGTAGCCTACGGCAGTGTATCCTTAATGGGTAGCTCTCGGAGCGTTGACTGATCCTTAGTGTGAGGTTCGATTCATAGTTCAATCCTTGTATTAGATAAGAATCTTTAGGCAATGGACCATAGAAATTCACGAACACTTAGGTTGTTGAGGGTAGATTTAAAGTTAACTGCACATGATCACCAAATGTTAAACTTATACTCATTCACTAGACTTTTGTTTGACTCACTCCCTCCTTCTAATTTTCCCACACCATAAGATAGCAGGTTAGCAGATCATTAAGCATACTATGGGCAGGAAAGAGGTCAACGTTGGAGTTCTCATATCATTCATTCGTTCTCATGTAGTTACCTATTGTATTAAATGCTTGCCAAACTTATATTGTACTTTGGAAACAATGTATATGTAAATCAAGTATCTTGGAGACTATATTTCATAAATGTCTATTTTCTGTACTTATATTTTAATTCCTTCTACTATGAGATCTGAAAATGTAGAATTTCCTAGAATTTACCCCTCTAATTATGCTCTATAATATTTAAAAAACCAAACAACTCATATTTCTTGGCATGACACAAGTCTAAAAGTCACTCTAGGCTTTGGATCAGTGTGTCGGGAAGTGCGGGTTGTTACATTTGGTATTAGAGCTTAGGTTTATGATCCCCTAGGATTTAGGCATGTATTGAGAGAATGTACCTGAAAGGTTTTTGGAAAAAAGCGGCTTTTCAAAAGGTTTTCTAAAACGTTTTCCAAAAAGTTTTCAAAATTGGGTTTTGAAAATGTATGTATATATATAGATTAAAATTTACAAAAAGCTTTACAAAGATTTTATCCATATATCATATTTCCCTTTATTCGTGCCTATACTAACTTTAGGAAAGTTAAAAATAATTCATAATCACATATAGTAAAAATGAGTACAAGTTTTAGTGGAATGACTCTAGAAAGTGTGGTAGAGGTTTTCTATACCAACTAGCAGTAACAAGTAAATTATGGATTTAAGGGTGGATGAAGAAGATTAGTACTATAAGACCCATATAATAGGAATATGATGCTGACAGTATAAGGGGACATCAGGAGGACTTTACAAATTTAAGCCAGATTTTCCAATTAAAGTAGAAACCTTATTATCGTATTCTTAGTAGTTACAAATACTCCTATTCACTTAAAGGTATGGTTAGAGTATTTTCATATTAAAGTTAGGCACTATATTAGAAACTAAACTTTAGTTAGCACTCTTTGAAAAGGAGGATAGAAACTTATATACTTAATGCATCGTTAGGTATAAGTAGGCTTAGGTAATTAGGTTACTATGTCTTCTCCAATTTAAGTGATATTCCAATAAAAATGTTTTCTAAAAAGTTAGAAATAGTGGACATTTGATATTTTAAATAGAAAAAAAAATTTGGCCTACGATTTTAATAAAATAATCAGATAAACTTTATACAATTTGTTTAAAAAGAAAAATTAGAGAATTAGATAACTGTTAAAAAGCTTTTATTTTGTTTTTTAGGCACATTGTTACACTTACCTTCAATGTGTACTTTGTTTTTGATAATATAACTTCAGAAAAAAATTGAGAAGTATGCAAGACTTAATTTTTGGACTCCTTTTATAAATAAGAAATGGTTAGTATTTGAAAATGTCTTGTATTGATGTCTTTGTCAAACTCTATAATAATAATAATAATAAGTTAAAAATACCACATTATCTTTTAAAAAATACACTTTTGTGAACATTTCTTATTTATGAAAGAATTCTTGTTTAAAATTGTGTGTTTTATATACATTTTGCTAAGTTAAGCTTTACCGTTTTGGTAATTTAATTAAAGAAAATGTTTTGGTCTTAGTAAAAAAGGTAGCATTTGTTAAAAATAAAAAGAGGGCATTTAAGTTTTAGAAACTAAAAATTTTTGTGGAATGATGTTAAAATAAAAAGGTTTTGATTTAAATGGCAATATGAAAGTACTGTGATTATCGCTTAAATTTAAAAGAAAAGAGTTAAATTGGAGTTAGATAAATTGGATTGAACAACCTACTAGGATAGAATTGACTACGGAAATGTGGAAGCATTGGAATGGTCGGGACAGAGATAAAAAAAAGTAAAATGGAAATTTAGTAACTTTTTAAATCAATAGTTTAATTTGGGGGATAATGCATTGGGTCAAAATTCCTATAATAGTAAAGAATGAAAGCCACCTATGTCTTTCTACCTAAGTATGGTTTAGATTGTAATATCTTGGCACAATAAAGTTAGAAAGTATGATGGATAAACATTTATTAGAATAAGGAAAGAGTAAGTCAAGATGTTTTAATTGTATCAAAGAATACTGCGGATGCAAGAAGTTTTTTGGTTTGAAGTGTTAAGGGTCAAGTAATGTCTACTTCAACCCTTATAGGGAGTGTTAAGTAACAGATGAGCATTTCCTTGATTACATTAAGCAATCTAAATGGAATGATAAATGTAGGCTAGATGCTATAGTAGCAAGGTCGATACCATATGGGTGAGGATAGGATACATGTAGGCTGCGGGTGGTTGAATTATTGTGTTGTTCCCGTGAAGGCTACGGGCGGACTAGGTGGACATAATTGGGAAAATATATGTTATTGGATTTATATCATAGTAGATGTGTTCCATGTAGGCCTATGTAAATCTTGGAATTATAGGATTAAGTATTGCACTTACTTGAATATGGAAAATAAGGGGGAGTGCTACCTAAATTAATGAGAAACTTCATTAAGGAAATTGTATGGGAATTCTAGATTTTGTTGGGTAACCATGGTTTAGTGGACATAATTGGAAGTTTTTATAAATTAGAGTGGGAGTTAAGTAATAGTTTAATTCTTGGGAATGAAGTGTGGAGCAATGTAAATTTCTATAAATTATCCAGTTTAGTATAAAAATGTATCGTTTGAAATAACAAGGAACATACCCAAAATAAAGAGATGTACTAAATAAAGATTTTTACTACATACCGTACAGTCTATTTCATTAGTAACAAAAAAGATAATTCCTGATAATTCCAAACATAACACAAATCCTCTGTAAGATAATTTATGGAAAGTTACAAAGTTCACATTTCTTTTTGGGGAAGGTGTAATTCCAATGCATTAAAATGTAGAAATCCATAAGTATAAACTAAAGTTTTGGTCATTATGTCAATTGGGTTGAAATGGCATTAGGAATGGTAAAATAATTTGGAAATTCAAACTACAAAGGATATTCTAGATAAAGTCAAAGTCAAAATTATGTAAGGGATGATTAATTCAAAGAATTGGATTCCTATTAATATATACATATATATATATATAGTATTACATTTGCATGCATTGAGGATGCAGATGCGACTTTTATGGAAAATGAGATTTGGAAGATTTTCATAAGACTTTGAGAAGAAAATGGTAAGATTCCTTTCAATCATCCCGTAGATAAAAAGGACACTATTTATTTAACAATACTATCATGGGGCATTGACTTAAGTAATTGATATACTACAAGGATAATTTAAGGTTATGTGTATATGCGTTGAGGGTTGCGTAAGGCTACATTCCGATAAGAACATATTTATGCTCAAGTTATTAATTATGGTGCATAGCAACATCAGTTTAGGTGAGTCAATAGCAAGGACGGTAGATGTTTACCTATGCATGTACATTTGTAGTGGTTTAAATTGAATTTACATCCCAGTAGTAAAGTGGATAATTTAAGATGGAAGAATGGTCCAGATGAGAGTATTTTAAAGCCCTAGGAGGAAATCCGAGTTACCCATCTAGAGCTCTTTTCTAATACGTTTCCATTTTAGTTGGTATAGTTACTTAGACGCTTTGTGTTTAGCTTGGTATATTCCACTGGTAGGAATGTCTGGATGATAGGAATGGTTGTAAACATGTCAATATGATATGTTATGGGTGATGGATGCTAGTGGATGTATTGTTTGGATTGCTTTTTTATGCACTTATAACAGTATATCCTCTAGGTAGTACACACAGACATGCACTATCTCTTATGTATTGTTTAACATGCTGGATATGATACATATGGATGCTTGGTTGTAGTTTATCTTATTGGGCATTATGTATATGGAAATTGCATATCAATGGAATGGTTGCGCATACATGTAGAATTGCAAGAATATTTACGTGATGGCCGCCCTATACCGATGGCATCCAATACAACTATATAGTGTGTTGCTAACGTGCCCGGCCGATGTAGGACGATAATTAAGGGTTAAAAGGAAAAAACAATCACACGGAACTTGTCTTATATCCCACAGCATATGGAATAAAATATAATACACATCACATATATAAAACAGGAGAGATAGTAATAATTAATTGATCCAAATATCAAAGTACATATCCACATAATTATACGACAAGCAATAGAGTTTATACAAACGAAATAAACTCAAGCAACCATCCCTTAATAAAATTAATAAGCACTATCAATGCTTCATAGTGCTGCACAGCAGAATAAGCATAGAAATCCATATATAATACAAGGCAGCTCCATCCAGCTTGTCCTTTGCATAGCTACGCGTCGCACCTAGACTTGCTATCTAGTCTACTCATTTAAGACTAACCGAGATAATAAAAAGAAAAGAATAAAACCTCGAGTCAGACAACTGTTTGGTATGAGCAGTAAATGAATCTCGAAATACTATACAAGTCGATGTAGTAAGGAACAAGGGTATACGAACCATACCTTACCTATTCCTGCAACCAAAGGGTTAGCACATAACGAACACAATATGCTACTCTACGAATATAGTAAAGATATACTGCAAACCAAGTATGATAATGGGCATCCAAGTATCCCTATCCCCAATACCTAGCTCTCAGTACCAAGTCCCTTAACTGCAAACTTGGTTTAAATTGAATCCTGGGCTCCCCTCATCCTCCAGAGCCTTCCCTCCAAGTTTCATCTAATTTTGACCATCTTTGCCTTCAATTTCCAATTCAACCACTCCTTTTTAAATTACCTAAAAGCACTAGCAAACCACATCAAAGCAAAATATATAAACATGCAAAATCATACCTATACATCCATTTACACATGCATTATAAGAATGAGATAATCAAGCAAATTTTAATCAAGATCTAACTTTTACACTAGCAAAACAATTTAAAACCATTAGATTTTGACTATAAATATATATTAGGACGTGATTAAAACTAGAAAACATTTTAGGATAAAAATCATGTAAAAACACCAAATTTAACTATATAAACATGTATAGTAGAGTGAAAGGCCAAGAACCACTCACCAAATACCTAAAATACCCATTTTTCTCCTTAGATCTGAAATTGATAGTAAAGGAGATGAACAAAAATCAGCAAAAATGATAATCTCCAACCCATATATGCTTATTACCCATCTAATTATGATCTAAGTTAAGATTAGTAAGGAATGTGTGATTTTTTGATGAAATTAGGGTTAATAGAGGTTTGGAGCTGTCTTAGGGAAGATGGAAATGACATAGATTAGTTCCTACAACCTCCTCCTTACATAAATTTTAAGATGAGTCGGTGGGCCTAAGCACGGGCTTAGTTAATTACCCAATAATGTAGACCAACAGCGGTGAAAACTTAAAACAGATATAACCTTCAAAGGATAAGTCAGTTTTTTGTTATGACTACTCTATGAAATTGGAAGCCATTATCCTGAAGCAATGGATGTGATTTGAGATCCTAATTTGGTTCCTATCAAAAGTTATAGTCCAAACAAGATTTTCAAGGTCAAAATGGTCACATAAAAATTCAACAAAAATCATAGATGTGGAGAATGTCCCTAAGAGTCACTTTCCAAATTCTTAGAGTCATATGACCTAATATTAATGAAATAAAAATATTTTATGATTCTACGATACGTAAAATACCAGTCGTTACACTCACCCCCTTGGAATTTCACCCCTGGAATCTCCAAACAAGTCAAACATAATTACCTTGCATGCTTAACAATCATATGAAACCATCATATGTATCAAACAAGTAGCCATGCAACCAATAGTGTAGATAGGCCTATCCTAGCATGCGAAATACTAAACTACCCTATATTATATCAAATGTGAAAGTAAATACGCTAAACTGTAGGCTTTACCATACAAAGAGCTCGGGATGTGTGGCAATAATGAACTCCTCAGTTTCCTACATGCAATCGCTTTCACTTTCGCCTCATTGAATCTTCACTAACTCCACTGTCTTCCTCTTAAGCCACTTTGCATCGCGTCCGACAATACGAATGGACCTACGAGGTTCAAAGCTTCTAGTTTCAACCTCGATATTATCAAGTTGATCTGGTGCAACCGTCATGCCTGAGTCATGCACAAACATTTGTAGATGAGAAACATAGAAGACGTTGTGCACACCTGCCATTTTTTGAGTTAAGTTGACCCTATATGTTAGGTTCCCAACACTTTCTGCTATCAAGAAAGGACCTATAAATCTCGATGGCAGCTTCCCTTACTACCGAAACGAATAACATTCTTCAAAAGTGAAATCTTCACAAACATCATATCATCGATGGAGAACTCCAAATCTCTTCGTCTCGTATTGGCGTAGCTCTTCTGCCTATCCTGAGCAACTTTCATTCATTGTTGAATGATCCCTATCTTCTCCAAAGTTTCTCTAATCATATCTAGCCCAAGTATTAGTTTCTCGTCCGCTTCCAATCAACATGAAGGGATGTTACATGGTCGACTATATAATGCTCCATACGGTGCTATACCGATACTAGACTTATAGCTGTTGTTTATGCCAATTCTACCAAATGTAAGTGATCATCCTTCAAGTCTCTGAAATCGAGTATGCAAGCCCGCAAGAGATTCTCTAATATATGATTCACTCTCTCGGTCTGCCAATTAGTTTGTGGGTTATAAGCTGTATTGAGATGCAGCTCGGTCCCCAATGCCTTTTGTAAGCTCTTCCAAAATCCACTAGTGAACAACGGGTCTCGGTCGCTCATAATGCTTTTCGGCATAGCATGAAATCATACAACCCATTTCACATACAACTTGGTCTGTTTGGCTGCCATTCTACTTGATTTGATGGGTATAAATCCAGCGCTCTTGGTCAATCGACCGACATGACCCAAATGTTGTCATACCCTACTCGAGTCCTCGGTAGTCCATCAATGAAATCCATTGATACTTGTTCCCACTTCCATTCGGGAACTTAAAGCGGTTGAAACAAACAACTTGGTTTTTTCTACTCTACCTTCACCAACTGCCAGTTCATACACTTCGAGATGAATGTTCGAACATCCTTCTTCATCCTCTCCCAATAATAGGTATGCTTTATATCATGGCATCTTATTACCGTCGGGATGTATGTTTAACCTAGAATGTTGGCACTCTTTGTAACATCTCATCTCGTAATCCATCAACATCAGGGATAAACAATCTCTCATCCTTACGCAGCCAACCTTCTCGATCAAGTTTGCATTGCTTCATAATCTACCTCCTTCTATTTTCCCCATGATCTTCACCAGTCTATCATCTCGCCTCCGTCTAGTACTGATCCGCTCAATCAAAGTAGGCCTGATCGTCAAACTCGCTAACATCTCTGGCTCTAACTCGTAATGAGGTCTGAAGTCATATCCGGCAATATACTCCAACTGCTTCCACTCGATGATCGCTCCTAAACTAGCATGTCTTCTAGTCAATGCATCGGTGACCGCATTTCCCTTACCAAGTATATAGGAAATGTCAAAGTTGTAGGAGGCCAAGAATTCTAACCATCGCTGCCGGCGAAGGTTGAGACCCTTTTAGGAGAAGATGTACTTCAAGGATTTGTAGTCCATGAACAACTCGAACCTTTCTCCTAATAAGTAGTACCTCCAAACAATCCTAGTGTGATATCCCGGAATTTTTGACAATATCAATTTAATAATCTGTATTAAAAATTAAATTGATTTGATAATTTTTGTTGATAAATTTGAATTGATTTAATAATCTTCTTTTAATAAATATTTAATTGGTGATTTTATCTTTTTAAAAGCTAATAAATTGTTTTCTAATTATAATGTGTATATATTTGTATATATTGTAAATAGAAATCTTTGGTTTGAATTTAATAAATAAATAAATCTTGTTTTCAAATTCTAATATATTTTGGTAATTTGGAAATTATGATTTAATTTAAAATATATGGTTTTAAAATATTTAAGATAAATGTTTAATTGATTAAATTTATATCTTAGCTTAAGTTTAAGATTAGTTAAAAGGTTTGTTTTAAAATATTGTTTAATAAATATGATATAATAATTCATTTAATAATAATAGGAATGTATAATCTCTTTTATAAATTATTTAAATTTGACAAATTGTTATTTTCAAATAACATTATTAATGTATTGTTTTATATATAAATATAAATAGATTTTAAAATAGAAGTGTTATTTTCAAATTAAATATGTTGTTATATATGTATATATATAACTCGATGTTAAAGTTGGATTTTAAAGATATTTGTATAAGTTGTTATTTGTATATATATAAATAGTTTTGTTTTATTTTCTCTAAAAAGTAATTCATAAGTATAGAAATAAATATATATATAAGGTAAAATATAGGGTTATGTAAAATATAAAGTAAAATACATTAGATAATTCTAGAGATAAATAAACTATAGAAACACATGTAAGCAAGGCTGTAAGACATAAGGAAAAAAAAATATTCATGTTGTACAGGAAAATAAAGAAAACTATCATATAAGTACCATACGAAATAAGATAAGGGATAGTATGTAAACATGAAGAGACAATGGTATTTAATGCTAACATCTCTAGCAAGCAATAAGATCATTTCAGCCCCCATATGAGAAAAATCTCTGAACATTTTTGTACCAAATAAAATAAACAATCCTGTAACTCTTTTCTATATCAATCTCCCTTATCTCATTTTCGTTTACAAAGAGACTTAGCATTCCAGAAAAGTAAATACATTACAACTGAAGCTAAATAACAATTCAACTCAACAAACATGAAGATCAAAATAAAAAGGTTTCAGCTAGCAACTTTCAAAAGCTTGTTTCAAAATAAAAGGCTTTGTTCTTCCTTTTCTAAACAGGTGAGTAACATCACACTTTTAAAAGCTTTAATTTGATTTTTTGGTTGCATTTTAAGTCCTGGATTGTATGTGTTTTTGTGTTAATATATATGTTTGGTGAATTTTCTTCATATATATGGATGTGTGGATATGTGTTTCTGTTTATTTCCTTTATCCTCTCTGCTACCAGTTTTTCAAGCTCAAGACTTATTCTAAAATCATTATCTCTTGATCCAATCTATGTTTGGATTTAAGTATTAAACAAAACTTGTTTGTTTGATCATAGAGTAGGTTTAAATTTTTTAATTAAGTTATATAAATTTGAAATGGTTCTGGAAATCCAAAAAGGACAGTAATACTTAAGTTTTGTCAAAATTTCAAACATACCAATTTATTGTTTCAGGCTTAGGATCGGAAACATCATTCAAAAACTTGATTTTAAAAACTAAAATCCTAATTTTTAGTGATGGGATGAATGAGCAGTTCTGGGTTGAACTGGAAATGGGAAAATGTGAATTTCTGGTGATTCACTTGAATGTGGAGGTCGGGTCTCTTCCTGGAGGTGGAGGAGTGATCGGAGAGTAGCGGAAAAATATCTGTTAGTGGTGCAGGTCAACGTGGTGGAGGTGGTTGATCGAGGAAGACAGTAACCCTAGTTCTGTTTGATTGGGTATTTTTGATCGGCATTGCCTCTTTGGTTGATCGAGTGTAATGGGATTGTGGGTGATGGAAGCTTGGTCATGAAAGAAGGTGTAACCGGAAGTATAGGCACTCCGTTGGTCGGAGATTCGAGTTCGAGGCGTTTTCAGGTTGGGATGGGAGGTGCCAGGCTGTTCTAGGTTTGAAGTTGAGCACTCGATTTCGATTTCGAGTTGAAATTGAAGTTGTGATGGTCGGGATATTGTGAGAGGTTGATCGTCGACGTGTAAGGATCGTCGTTGATGATCGGAGTGGTTGCGTTGTTGGTGCATGTGCACAGCCATGATTTTGTGTCAGAATTCTTGAGTTTTGGATCATCTCGAAGAGGAGCTCGTGATTATGGGTTGTAGACTCGAAGGGGTTCTCGGAGCAGATTGAGGTGGCTCGAGTCATATGTGTGTGTTACAGGTTTTATACCTGTAGCATTTTTTTAAAAAATTTAAAACTGGATTTTAAAATTGTAAAGCAGGATTTAAAACAAGTTTTAAATCCCAGTTTAATCTGATTCAAGTAAGTTTAAATCTGGATTCAAATCTAAATTTGCATCCTAGTTTGAAATGAAATAAAGTTTTGAAAATGTGTGGTTACAGGTTTTGTTAGTGCCAAAATTGGTCACTAACCCCCAAATCCAGATGAAAGCACCAAATACAAGTCACAGCTCAGAGATAGAATGTATGTAGAGAGTAATAATGTGAAGAACAGTTAAAACTAAAATGAAAGCAGTAAAGAACAACAGATTTTATAGTGGTTCGGCTAACTCCAGCCTACGTCCACTCCAGAAGTTTGCTTTTTATTGCTGTAATAATCGATTACAGTTACAAAATGGCAGAGTTGCCTTAGCCTTAGAGGAGAGAAAGTAAGAGAGCAGAAAGAAGATCCCCTATCTGGAGACCCACATGTTGTATTTATAGGCAAAACCAGGTTGTTGGGCCTCCTGAGTAGTTTGGGCCCATCAAGGTCATAGCCGAACCCTACTTCATTATGCCGACCAATCCTGAGCAGTTGGTATGCCGAACGAGGGGAGGTGCGAGGTATCGAGATATAGAGGTACCGAGGTATCGAGGTGCCGAGGTATCGAGGTACCAAGGTATCGAGGTGTCGAGGTATCGAGGTATGGAGTATCGAGGTACCGAGGTATGGAGGTGCGAGGTATCGAGGTACCGAAGTATGAGGTTTCGAGGTACCGAGGTGTGAGGTACCGAGGTGTGAGGTGCGAGGTACCGAGGTGTGAGGTGCGAGGTACCGAGGTATGGAGGTGCGAGGTGCAATGCCGAGCGAGGTGAGGTATGCCGAACGACCCATCCAATGCCGAACGCTCCCTGATGCCGAACGATCCATCCAATGCCGAACGCTCCCTGATGCCGAACCTCCATCAAGCCGAACCATTGATCAACCTTTATCCAACCATATTTCCATCTTCCAAGCATGTTGCGTCATCCATCCATCCAATCAACTGAATCCATCGTACTCTAGCCTCGACGAACATGCAGTTGATTAGGTTAAACCCGTCTGTCCGCGGCCTTGCCAAAAGGCGGGTTAACACTTGCCCCCCAAAACATGCCTTGCTGTGAAAGGTGTGTTTTGAATAGCCTCAAGTCCGATATCCCAAGTATGTATGTTATCCACATCCATACTTTCCGATTCATAATCCAATCCATTACCAAGCCATCTTATCCGAGTGCCACGGCCATATCCTGATCCATTTCCGCGACTGTTCCGAGTCGATGTCTGATTCTTATCCAGTAACTAAGTCCTTATCCAATTCCACATCCATCTGAACCCGACTACCGAGTTCCAATCCATCCATATCCAATAACCTATAACCATATCCGTGACCTCTCTGGGTCGATATCCAAATCTGGGACCGCTCCGGATCCTTGTCCGAATCCTTAGCTATTCATAGCCAATATCCAAATCCGTAACCTCTCCGGGTTCTTGCCAAGCGCAATCCACACTTGACGACCTATGTTAAGTAATTCCATGGTGTTCATGGTTCAGTGTCCCTGAACGTCGAATAATGTCGTGGCTTAAGTCCTAAGCCAAATCCTGGTCACTCCGGACCCTTGCCGAGCATAGTCCATACTCGATGACCTAAAATAGTAACCGATAATATATGGCCTAAATCCTAGGCCGAATCCTGGTCTCTCCGGACCTTGCCGAGCATAGTCCATACTCGACGACCTTTTAGCCAAAAATCCAGAGAAAATCCAATCAAAATCCAATCCGAAATCCAAATCCAAATAGAAAACCAGAAACCCATATCAAAAATCCATAACAAAAAACAAACATCCAAACCAGAAAATGAGCAAAACAGGGAGTTCAAACCAAACTCCAAAACCAAACCAGAAAAAGCAAATGTCCAAGTCAAAGGAAAAAAAAGATTTCACAAACCTGGGCGTCTCGGTAAGCCATCATCTTAGAGCATGCCTGAGGGTTATCTCCGACCCCGTACATGAGTAAGTGATTTAACCGTTTGCCCGGAGTTTGTTACTTATTCCAAACCATCAAGATTAGTTGATGACCAATCGACCACCATTCCCGGGCCTCATGCCCTCGTCGTTCAAGGTAGGCGGTGGCTGCTCCTGTTCCACCACCGCATTCCGAGTTCCGACATACTGTCGCAACTGACCATTCCTTATATGCTCCTCGATTATGTCCTTCAAATGCCGGCAGCTGTTAGTGTCATGCCCGTCCAGGTCATGAAAAAGACAGTGACTTCCTGACGCCCTTTCTCGTTCTGAGGGTTCCCTCCTTGCTGGCCTTCGTTAAGAAAGGCGATCTCGAGTATCTAAGAAAATCCGCTCCAACGTTGCGTTCAATCCTGTGTAAGTGGAGAACTTTGGTTCTCCCCAGCGCTTCCTTTTCCCTTTATCCTTGCCCCCACCCGAGCTTTCGCCGGGTAGTCCTCCATCCTTAGTCGTGTTTACTTCCTTTGGCCTCATGTCCAAACATGCATCTTCTTGTCGAAGAAATCTTTCAGCTTCATGAAAGAATTCCCCAAGATCCAACGGTGGGTCCCGTATCAACGATACTTTGAAATCTGAATTATCTCTGACTCCTGATACCGCAGCCATCAGAACCATTGATGGATCTGGCCGATCCACCGAAGCAACTGCTGCATTAAATCGAGTTAAGAATGTCCTGAGCGATTCATCTTCCCCCTGTTTGACTGACGTTAGCGTCATCACGTTCTTTGGCCTTTTTATGTGAACTCGAAATTGACTTAAGAACTTGTCCACCAGTTCTGTCCATGTTCCAATGGATCCATCCTCCAGCTGTCTGAACCACATAGCAGCAATATCAGTCAAGTACAGGGGGAAACATCGGGCCATAACCTCCTCTGTTGCCCCCAGCACTTCCATATGCCTAGTGTACCTCATCAAGTGGTCGGTGGGATCCGTCTTCCCGTTGTATACTTCTAGAGTGGGTAGTTTAAAATCGGGCGGATTCCTAGCTGTCCTGATGTTCCGGGTAAACGGACTTTTGTTAACTCCCTCTGAATCCCTGTTTGTCAGACCTCCGCGAATAGTCCACCTGATAATGTCAGCCAATCCAGTGTTTCCAACTAATCCAGACTGCCCCCCAAGTCCCCGAGGAAATTCTGGCACATATTCTTCATCACGTACTCATGTATTCCTATCGACGCCAGGCCGCGTAGCGTCATCCGGTATCCCTCCATGAACTGGTCCAGCATTACCTGGTGGTGTGCCCCCAAGTCTAGGTCCATCTAGATTGTTAGTTGTTTGTTGATTGGGAGCTGCCTCTTGCTGAATCACTCCATCTGTCCGCTGGTTGAGTTCCTCTTGTCCAGTTCCACGAACTTGAGCTCCTGCAGTTCTTGGTTGTCCAAATTGCCTGAGAAGAGCCTGCATCATTTCCTCTTGTTGTTTCATCATCTGCTCCTGCATAGAATTCATCATTGCCTGCATCTCATCTCGAGTTATGTAGATGGATGCATGATCCTCTACAGCTCCAGAAGAGGCTGCTTGACTTCCTTCCTGATTGCTCCTTTCCACTGCTTGCTTCCTCGTTGGTGGTCTTGCCATTGCTTTCTAAGATCCAAGTTCCTAACTCCAAAGTTCTTGAGTTCAGTTCTCAGTGAAAGCACCAAAGTGTTAGCGCCAAAATTGGTCACTAACCCCCAAATCCAGATGAAAGCACCAAATACCAGTCACAGCTCAGAGATAGAATGTATGTAGAGAGTAATAATGTGAAGAACAGTTAAAACTAAAATGAAAGCAGTAAAGAACAACGGATTTTATAGTGGTTCGGCTAACTCCGGCCTACGTCCATTCCAGAAGTTTGCTTTTTATTGCTGTAATAATCGATTACAGTTACAAAATGGCAGAGTTGCCTTAGCCTTAGAGGAGAGAAAGTAAGAGAGCGGAAAGAAGATCCCCCATCTGGAGACCCACATGTTGTATTTATAGGCAAAACCAGATTGTTGGGCCTCATGAGTAGTTTGGGCCCATCAAGGTCATAGCCGAACCCTACTTCATTATGCCGACCAATCCTGAGCAGTTGGTATGCCGAACGAGGGGAGGTGCGAGGTATCGAGATACAGAGGTACCGAGGTATCGAGGTGCCGAGGTATCGAGGTACCGAGGTATCGAGGTGTCGAGGTATCGAGGTACTGAGGTATGGAGGTGCGAGGTATCGAGGTACCGAAGTATGAGGTTTCGAGGTACCGAGGTGTGAGGTGCGAGGTGCGAGGTACCGAGGTGTGAGGTGCGAGGTACCGAGGTATGGAGGTGCGAGGTGCAATGCCGAGCGAGGTGAGGTATGCCGAACGACCCATCCAATGCCGAACGCTCCCTGATGCCGAACGATCTATCCAATGCCGAACGCTCCCTGATGCCGAACCTCCATCAAGCCGAACCATTGATCAACCTTTATCCAACCATATTTCCATCTTCCAAGCATGTTTCATCATCCATCCATCCAATCAACTGAATCCATCGTACTCTAGCCTCGACGAACATGCAATTGATTAGGTTAAACCCGTCTGTCCGCGGCCTTGCCAAAAGGCGGGTTAACAGGTTTTAAAATCTGTCAACTTTTTAAAATTATAAAATGAATGTGTAAAATGTAAAACAAAGATTTAAACTAAGTTTAAATCAGTTTTTAAGTATGATTTCAAAACTTAAATTTGTATTCATTTTAAATCTTAAATTTAAAATGGAATGTAAAAGTAAGTTTAAAGGTAAATTGTTTTTTAATGCTTTGTTAATGATAATTTAATCATTAATATGAATAAAGTTTTATCTTAAAATTTATTAGAATTTAATGATTTGTATTCATTAAATTATTAAGATAATTAAAAATGGATAATTAATTAATTTATTTAATTAATGATATGGATGATTTAGTAAGTAATTAAGAGTTCTAAATTAATTAATTTAAGTCTAAGACTAATTATTTAAGGAATAATTAATTTGGAATTAAAGATCATTAAATTGATAAGGTTAGATTTTAATTAATGATTGAATATTAATTAATCAAGTAATTAAAGATTAATTAAGTTACAGTTAAAACTTAAATTAATTTAATAATTAGAGGTTAATTAATTGGTTATTAAGGATAAATTAAATTGTAATTAATATTGATTAATCTAAGTTTAATTTCTTAAGAAAAGAAATTAAGAACTGTTAATAGTTAATGAAGGTCATTAACTTAAGATTTGTTTAATAATTAATCAATGTGATAATTTTAATAAATAATTAGATTGATTAATTAAAGATAATCATTTGTGAAAACGTTTAAGTGTAATTACGTAATGAAGTAATTAAAGGAATTAATTACTTAAGGTAATTAATTAAATAAATTTGATTAGTTTAAGTTAATTAATTAAGTTTAATTAATTTTAATTAATCACTGGATGATTTGATAAGTAATTACTTAATGTAATTAATGAAGTATTATTACGTAGTGAAGTAATTAATGGTAATTACCGTATGTAATTAATTGAAGAGGATTTAAATATGGAAGTAATTTGGATTAAATTACTTTATGAAATTAATCAAGGGATTAATTGAGATAATTAATTAAGGAGTAATTAATAATTAAATGAAGTAATTAAGGGTAGTTAATTACTGAATGGGATTAATCAAGAGTGATTAATAATTATGGTTTAATTAAAGATTAATTTCTTAATGTAATTAATTTAAATAGAATAATAAACTAAAAATGTAATTAGGGATCATTAATTTATATAATTAATGATGTAATTAAGGGTTGATTAATTAAGATTAATTAATCAATAATAAGTGATTTTGAGTAATTAATTAATATAATTAATTAAGGATTAATGTAATTAATTATAGTTAATTAATTAATAGAGTAATTAAAGATTAATTACTGTATTTGGTTAAGGATAATTAATTTGTGAAATTAATTAAAGGATAATTACTTGAATATAATTAAAGGTTAGTTAATCAAGGATGATTAATTAAGATGGAAATTAGAGAATGATTAATTAATTGATTTGTAATTAATTAATGGTTAAGTAAGCAGGATTTATAGAATGAAGTAATTAATTTAATTTACTTTAAATTAATTAGAGATAGGGTAATTAATTTAATTCATTTTAAATTAATTATAAATGGTGTGATTATTAAACCTTGCTTATGTATGATGGATGATATTGATTTCCTTGAATGATTTGAAATCTCAGATATGAGATAAGTAATGTTGTGTGATATGGATGCTTTGATTGAAGTGTGATGATAATATGGATTATCTATTTGTGATGATAATGTGAATTATCTATCTGTGATATTGTGAATTATCTCTCTGTGTGTATATGGATAATGAAATGAATTGTTTTAACTTTAAAACAACTTGGCCTTAAAAGATACGTTTTGGATTTTGATGAGACCGGGATCGGGTTTCCAGATTTGGATATCCGAAAACCACATCGATCCAAATTAATGATAGGTCGTGAATCTCAAGTGAAGATGAAGATTCAGAGTGCAAGGGTTTTTGTCGTTAACTCTGAGGGTGTTTCCAAAATGAGTGTAACGAGATAATGCCTTCGGTTTTGTTCGAACCCGGAACGAACTTGTATGGATTGAATGCTTTCATAACATCGTCAGGTGGACGATGAGCATTCTAAGAGATATGTTCTCTAAAGGTAAATCGTAGCCTCAAGCCTCATCAATCGGGAATGGCTAAAACAGGGGAGGTGCAGCAAGGCTAAGTGGGTCATACCCAAGTAGGACGAGATTTTCCCCTATCTAGATGTTTCTTTTTATTTCGGCTGTGTGGGCAGTTGTGAGCTCCAACTACTGGGGTTGTCTTGTTCGGGACTGTCTAGTAAGGGATGGTTCCGGCTTTGTGTTGAAGGGTGTCGGGAGTGATCCTCGGTACGGTGATCTAGACCACGTACTGTGACGGGCGGTACCCCAGTAGCCCTGCCATTGTATGGAATCCAATCTCCAATAAGTGACGTACGTGTTACTTGTGCCCAACTATGTTGGAACGTGAGATGTAAGCATTCCAGCTATTTCTGTATTTTATTTTGAAAACCCTAGACCTATTATAATATCACTGGATATCCTATCAAATGTTTGGTTAGCATAAGGTAAAAACTTACCCATGTTTATTTGTGGGAAGTCTTACATGATACCTTTTTGTTTCCAAAGGATTTTCAAAGTTAAGCAACTTTAACCTGTTACTCACACCAGACCCATGTCTGACCCGGAGTTTATTCTATTTTTCTTAAACTCTCGGGTACTCAAATTTTTATGAGTAGCCAAGGGATTCAGGTTGGCTTTGACGAATTGTGGAGGAGCAATGGAGCAGGAGGCTTCAGCGTTATAGATATGTATAGTGTTCCGCTGTGTTGGTATCTCTGTGTAGTTTCTCTGTGTTGTATCTCTGTATTGTATTGAGTTGTATTAACTAGACAGGTGTTTATAACTGTCTAGTATGTGATGTATAATCTGTGCAACTCCAATTGATGTTGTATATTATGTAATATTTATGTGATTAATATAATTTATTCGTTCCGTTGTTGAGATTCTGATGTTGTTTCTTCTTTCTTCTTTATCTTTTCTCTTTTCTATCCCTTTCTTTCTTAAAGATGATTCGACTTTCTGGTGATAGAAAGTTGGGTCATCACACCTAGAGTGATAGACTATGGAAGAAAGCAATCAAAAACACCATAACATCCATCAAACAATCCTCACTATCACTCAATGTGCTCTAGATATATGATTACTCGTATGGCCTTTCCCATGCCAAGAACTAATGAAAGTCCCAGTTTTCAATATACTCATCTTTAGCCTAATGCTGATATTGGACCCAAACCCACCAGTCTAGGGTATACGGATCCTTTCCAATGATCCAGGATAGCCCTTCAAAGTACCCATGAGTACACTCATAATACCCCTGCTTTTGAGTGCATCAGAAAACACTTCGAGTATCAATGATCCCTTAGCACGCATATTCAAGCCATTTCCTTGCTCCATCTAGTCTCCATTTTTCTCGAGGAACCATTCCACATTCCTTCATTCCATGATAGAACTATTCTCACATTTTATCCTTAGGTCACCTTCCTAAAACCCGCCCTTTGTGGACAAACATTCTCACGACTTCTTTCCACATCGAGTCGCCACAATCAGAACCTAACTCCATTCACCATCAATTTGCCATCACTGAATTCCCGAAGTTATCATCATGCTAATACATCACCATCAAACCCCAAGCGAACAAATAAATATCCCTAGCATGACCTGTTGAGCCTCTTCTTACTGCCCTAGAGATTCCACCTTGACTTACCAAGATTAACCTCTCAGTACTGACCAAAAGCTTTCGGTACCAGGTTTGGTACTTAGCCAATTTTGGCTAACTTTATTCTCCTTCTTCTAATGCTCCATGTTCCAAGTGCTTGGACCCGACCACTCCGCCTAAAAGTTCTTAGCATCAACTCCTAAGCTCTTGGTGCTAAGTCCAAAACCTCTTATTTCCGTGCCCTCCAAATCTCTCTGTATCAAGTCCAATACTTAGCCAATTTCATGCATTTGTCTTTTGCTTAACATCCTAAGCCCCGACATGATGTACCAACTCCCCATTGAGCAATTTCTAGAAATAAAAAGCTCTCGGTACCGAGTCCCTTACTTAGCTCCAAACTTGGTCCAAATTGAATCCTGGGCTCCCCTCATCCTCGAGAGCCTCCCCTCCACGTTTCATCCAATTCTGACCATCTTTGCCTTCAATTTCCAATTCGACCATTCCTTTTCTAACTACTTAAAAACACTAGCAAACCACATCAAATTAAAATATACAAACATGGAAAATCATACATATATATCCATTTATACATGCAATTAAGAAGAACATGATAATCAAGCAAATCCTAATCAAAATCTAACTTTTACAGTAGCCTATGAAGATGAACAAAAGGAGTTGCAAAACCGTTTAAAAACCTTTAGTTTTCGACCATAACCATATATTACGATGTGATAAAAGTTAGAAAATGTTTTAGGATCAAAATCATGTTAAAAACATCAACTTTAACTATACAAACATGCATAGTGGAGTGAGAGGCCAAGAACCATTCACCAAATACCCAAAATACCAATTTTTCTCCTTAGATCTAAAGTGGACAGCAAAGGAGATGAACACAAATCAGCCAAAATGATATTCTCCCACCCCTAGATGTTAATTACCCATCTAATTATGATCTAGGCTAAGATTAGTACGGAAAAGGTGTGATTTTTAACAAAATTAAGGTTAATGGAGATTTAAGCTATTTTGGGGAAGATGGAAATGACTTAGATCAATTCCTACAGCCTCCCTTAGCACAATTTTTGAGATGGGATAGTGGGCTTAAGCATATGCTTAGTTAATTTACAACTAATGCAAGCAAGCAGTAGACAAAAATTAAATAGATATAACTTTCAAATGGTAAGTCTGTTTTTCTATTATGACCACTCTATGAAATTGGAAGACATCATCCTGAAGCAAGGGAAGTGGTTTGAGATCCTAAGTTGGTTTATATCTAAAGATAGTCCAAACATGATTTTCAGTATCAAAATGGTCACAAAAAATCGACAAAAATTGTAGCTCTGGAGAATGTCCCTAAGAGTCCCCAAAATGTTAGAGTCATACGACCTCATATTAATAAAATAAAAATATTTTACGATGCTACAATATGTAAAATACTGGTTGGTACAATTTACATAGGATGTTGCATACATTTTGGATGCATAGCTTAATCGGTTGCATTGTAGGAGGTTGACTAGTCCAGGAGACCGCATAATTTTGCATTAATCATAAGTTCATATGCATTCCATACCAATATGTACATGTTGCATTAGAAATTTAAACTAAGGATAATGTGTTAGAAAATAGGGTGTCTGTAACACAATGCGGAATAGATCTTAAGGCTATTTGTATACTAGAAGGGATGCAGTGTATACTTCAATTATTTAGAACTACCTTATGACTTTAACATTATATCTAATCAAATGGCAAATAGAAAACCAATAATCGAAGAATAAGTAAATAGTAAAGTAAAATGCAGTAAAGTAAATAACACCCGATTTTTGTACTGGTTTAGATTGACTAATCTTACATCCAGTCTTGCACTACACTATGCAGAATTTCACTATAATCACTTGCTTTCCATTGGTGGCAACGACACCTGTATAATCTTGATTTATGGGCTACATGATACACCCTCTTGATTTCACAGGCTACAAGAACACCTTCTCCTTTTCAAAAACAACAACAGAGTATGGCATGTAATCGTATCTTTAATACGAATTCTTGTAGATTCGATACAATAATCCTATAAACCTCCAATGGTAATATATCTTTGAATTCTTTGAGGAATAGAAGGAAATCAGCGAGAAAATGATTTGAATTCAAGTAGAAACTCTCTGATATAATGTGGTTTGTAAATCCTTGAAGAATCGGAGTGAAATGGTATGGATTTGCAAAGAGAATGAAAGAGTATGCGATGGACTTCTTTTGCAAAAGTATGGAAGAGAAAGAGTAAGAGAAAGAAGAGATAACTGATTGGAAAGTTCATTTTCCAGGGTCTTTATATAGTGGTTGAAGAGACGTGTCTTTTGGTGAAGAGGTGTATGGAAAATTACTTGATGTAAATTTTAAAAAACTGACCAACAGGATGTATGTCGACATACTAGAACCCTATATGTCGACATATAGACATTTTCCAAAGAGAGCAGCAACACATCAACAACACTTATAAGTGTTCCAATTTCAGATTTCAAAAGTACCTCTTTTCTATGGATTTTTGTAATTCGGTTAAGGTCAATGGTTGATGATCTTCAAGTATAATTGCCATAGGATTTTTAATAAGGAATTCTAAGACTCAACCAACTACTTATCACTTCAAACACTTCTGTCCTTTCAGCATTCTTCTTCAATCAGTTTTGTTCTTTTATAGCTCTTATTAACCTTCTTATATAATCTATTTTCTTCCACTGATTTCTTGTTTATCTCGGTAGATGTCTCCATAATATATCTGAAATAACTACACAACTCGGAGATATGTTAGTAGTAATATTTATATCATTGTTTTCATCAAAATCAATATCTGAGGTATTAACAATCTCTCCTTTTTTGATGATCACAACCCTATAAATATTTGGGAAATAAAATATAATACTTTTATATTTGAGTCCCCTTAACTCTATTCACTCCCCCTATCATTTTGCCTAGTATATTTATACATTTTCCCCTTTTGTCATCAACAAAAAGGGCGAAAATAGAATCGCTTAAGTACAATTAGATAATATGTATAGAGTTTATCTATAGAGATATATATAAATGTATATAAAACTCATAAGGGGAATCAAAATCAATATAAAGCATGAAATAAACTTATCAAGTAAATTAATTAAATTTAGATGAGTTTTAGAGTTACCGAAGTTTCCAATGTCAATAACGTATCCTTTTGATATTTATCCAAAGTTCAATGGATTTCTTGTCATATGCTTTGAACATCCGTTTTCTGGTATCCATTGTTCGGTACCTGAAAAATATAAAACATGCGCACCGGTACCCTTTTTATTTTGGGTCCATGGGGTTAAGTTTTGGGACTCCAAACCCATGGAGAGTTTGAATGCCTTTTCAAAATATAATCATCGGATAAATAAACTTTATTAATAAAATTATCAATATATTTCTCTTTTTTGTTATTATCTAACTTTCTAGGAACCCATAAAGTAATGAACCTATTTGAGGTTTTAACTTTAATTTCCTAGGTTTAGATTTGAACTTGGTAGTCTTAAAAATTTAGTACTTTGAGTATTATTTTTCTTTGATTTAGGCTTAGGGGTGTATCCAAGTCCATGTTTATTATTAGTGGGTTTACATCAAGATAATAAACTTTCTAGATTATCCCTCCCTTTGTTAAATTTACTAACCTCGGTTTTCATTTTATCAAAATCCTTAGTACAGTTAAGAATAACATTGTCTAGAGATGTTATTTTATCATTACGATTAGTGATCTCTGACTTCATTAAAAGATTTTTTGATTTTAATGATTCATTTTCACTTTTAAGTTTTTCAAAACTTTCAAGTTTTGAATCATCATTAAGTCCATTAAGTCTTTCAATTTATCTTCTAGACATTGTTTTTCTTCGGTTAACATTTCATTAAACATTTTTAATTTATCTATCTCTGGTAAACTATTCTTGTATTCTTTCCTAAGCATTTTATATCCCTTATACATATCATTTAAGACATTAGTAATTTCTTTATTAAAATTCCTTACCTGGTTATCCTTTGCCATGAAGCACATGTTGGCAATTTCTGTTTCTGAATCACTATCACTTGATGATGTATCTGAATCATCCCATGTTGCATTGAAAGCCTATTTCCTCTTTTTATTAAAAGTGTTCGAAGAGATTTCTTCAGATAGACAGTCTCTTTTCAACTGATCGGGTTTATCACATTCGAAACACTGAACAACATTTCCATTTTTGGAATTATTGTTGTTAGTTTTCTGAAGTTTGTTTGTTTTTCAATATTTCAAGAATTTGTTGAAATTCATGGTCATAAACTCGGTATCATCATCATCACAGCATCATCTGGTTCATTATTATCGTTTGTAGCGTTGAGTGCAAGTGATTTCTTTTATTTGCCTGTTTCTCTTTTCTAATATGCAAATTTACTTCATAGGACATTAGATTACTAATAAAATCTTCTATTTTCATAGTACTAATATCATTGGCTTCTTCGATTGCCAGAGTCTTCTGATCCCATTCACTAGAAAGTGAATTCAAGATCTTTCTGACTTGGTCATCTTTAGTAATTTTCTTTCCTAATGATATTAATGCATGTACTATATCCTAAAATCCATAATACATATCAGAAATAGACTCATTTGGTTTCATTTGAAAATTTTGAAACTGGTTAGTTAGCATAGATATCTTAGTTTGTTTTACTTTACTAGTTCCCTCATGTGTGACTTGTGATGTTCTCCAAATTTCATATGCAGATTTACAAATAGACACTCAATTAAATTCATTTATATTTAAGGAGAAAAATTAAATGTTCATGGTTTTTTAATTACCATGTGCTTCTATCTTTTGGTCTAGTGTCCATTGTGAATAGTTCACTTGGGGATCAATGTACTCCATTTGGGTAATGTTCCAAATATCTAAAATATTATATTGCAAATAAAATTTCATTCTACAAGCACAATATGCATAATTACTACCATCAAATATAGGGGGTCTTGTGGTAGATTGCCCTTCCATAAAAGTATTAAAGAAAGTGTTACAAGTATCATTATCCATTTATACTTTTCAAAAACCAAGTTATGAACTTTTGAAAACCAGTGTTCTGATACCAAAATTTGGAAAATGGGGTGTCTATAACACAATGCGGAATAGATCTTAAGGCTATTTGAATACTAGAAGGGATGAAGTGTATAATTCAATTATTTAGAACTAACTTGTGACTTTAACACTATATCTAATCAAATTGCAAATAGAAAACCAATAATCATAGAATAAGAAAATAGTAAAGTAAAATGCAATAAAGTAAATAACACTTGATTTTTATACTGGTTTGGATTAACCAATCCTACATCTAATTCGGCACTGCACCATGCAGAATTTCACTATAATCGCTTGCTTTCCACTAGTGGCAAGAACACCTTTACAATCTTAATTTACGGCTACAAGAACACCTTCTCCTTTTCACAAACAACAACAAAGTATGGCAAGTAGTCGTATCTTCAATAAGAATTCTTACAGATTTGATACAATAATCCTATAGACCTTCAATGACAATATGTCTTTGAATTCTTTGAGGAATAGGATGAAATCAGAGAGAAAATTATATGAATTCAAGTACAAACTCTCTGATATAATGTGGTTTTCAAATCCTTAAAGAATCAGAGTGAAATGGTATGGATTTTCGAAGAAAATGAAAGAGTATGCAATGGCTTTCTTTTGCAAAAGTATGGAAGAGAAAGAGTAAGAAAAAAAGAGATAATTGATTGGAAAATTCGCTTTCTAGGGCCTTTATATAGTGGTTGAAGAGACGTGTCTTTTGATGAAGAGGTGGCGGGAAAATTCCTTGATTTAAATTTTAAAAAATTGACCATTGGGAAGTATGCCGACATACTTGACCCTCATATGTCGACATATAGACATTTTCCAAATAGAACAGCAACACATCAGCAATACCAATAACTGTTGCAAAATTTAAATTTTAAAAGTACCTCTTTTTGTGGATTTTTGTGATTCGGTTGAAGTCAATGGTTGATGATCTTCTAGTATAGTTGTCATGAGATCTTTAACAAGGAATTCTAAGACTCAACCAACTAATAATCACTTTAAACACTTTTGTCCTTTCAACATTCTTCTTCAATCAGTTTTGTTCTTCCATAGCTTTGATTAACCTTCTTATATAATCCATTTTCTTCCATTGAGTTGTTGTTTATCTCTGTAAATGTCTCCATAGTATATTTGAAATAACTACATAACTCAGAGATACGTTAGTAGTAATATTTATATGGTAGTTGTCATCAAAAGCAATATTTGAGGTATTAACACAATGGTTAGAAGTGATTGATGATTGAGTAAATTTTTGTAGATATTGGTTTTCATATATGTGAGCTACATTTTTCCATCCTTAGAGATGTCGAGGACAAATTCTTTTAAGGGGAGATATGAAACACCCCAGGAATTTTAATAATAAATTAAAATATTAATAAGGGTAAAAATATAATTTACAAAAAAGGACGAAATAGTAAATTTCTATAAATGAAAGAATTTGGAGAATCTGACTTTTCCATTGTGTCAAGCGGATTTTTCTAGCCCAAATATATATATATATATATATAAGTTATTAGAAACAGTTACCGTATGACGAAGGTACATAATGTTTACCATAGCACGCACTTCGTGCTTCGCGCCTATTTTGAATGACCAAGTTTAAGAATTAATGCGAGAATAAAGAAAAACTTATTTATAAAGAAATAATTTGAGTATTTATGAATCAATCTAAGAAAGGAAAAGAAAAGAGAAAGGGTACAATGATGTGTGTGCATTTAAAAAAAAATATGAATATATTTAAAAAGAGTACAGTTTTGTCAATGAACATTAAAAAATAAGAAGAAGATATTTAATGCAAAGAGAGATAGAGCGCTTTAATTACCCTTTTATAGAATTTATTATTGTAATTAATATATGTTACATATGTTAGAAAGAGAATATACATGGAAGTAGAAGGTTATTTTAAAAGAAATACATTTACATGCATAGAGTTAAGGATATTAACCGGATTAATGGAGCAATTTATTACTAAATGTATGTTGCTCATGTCAGGAGAGAGAGAGACAATAATATATTTAAGAAAAATAAGGATGCATGAAATGTTGTAGAGATAGAGGTAACAAAATATGGAAATAAATCATTATTATAAAAAGGAATGTGGAATACGCTATCTCCCTATTAGTAAAAATAAAAATAAAAAGGCGAATCCAATTTAAACTTGGAAGCATAAATATTAAACAATTGAAAATTGATTGTGCAACTCAGTAATCGAGAATAAGGCTTCTAATTATTGTAAATAATTATGCATACATGTACACATGTTGTCTTCTTCTTTATATAGAAATTTCAATTAAGTAGTAATGAAATTTATTACTAAATAAGTATGTTATTTCTTTCTTTGTAAGGAATGGGGAAAATCTAAATACCAGTTGATTATTGAAAAGAAAAGTAAAGTTCTTAATCATTGTTAACATATATGTATGTAAATATATATATGCACGCACACACAGAGATATGCTAAAATTCCCTTACAATGGTTAATAATATATGTATACATATATAATTCAATGGCACTGATTACAATTGTAATGACATTTTAGCATAATTAAAATGTTATTTTTTACATAGAAATGGGAAAGTAGTTAAAGAAAATAAATAAACTTAATAATTAAGGAAGCGTTAACTAGATAACAATCCGGATTTAACATATTAATCAAATAACGTAGATTTAACCAATATTTTTACTTGGAGACAAAGTAATTGATTAACGTATAGGATGAAAAAAAAGATTCTCCTAGGGTTAATCAATAGTTAGAGTTAATTCAAATACCTTATAAATATACACCTAACCTAAAAAAATTTTATCAGTTTCTCTTCTCCTCTACATACCTAAGATTCTTCAAAATCAAATTAAAATCGAAGTAGTAGAAATACAACAAATTGGATCTAGGAAGAGCAAGCGTATGGAGGGCGATTCTCAAGCAAAGCAAGTTGGAAGAGCTTAGGCGTAAGGTGAGTGGAAACAATTTTGATTAGATCATTATTATACTTAGGTTTAATATATTTTAATTAATTTAGGGTGTTAGTAATTTGAATTTTAAACTGTAAAACCCTACTTTGAAATCTATAATCTGTAGTAGAATTGAAATCACTATGAATTATCAAATCTGATGCTAGTATACAATTTTGATTATTTAATTGTAAACTGTAAAGTTTATAAACCCTAAAACTTGTAAAACCCTAGAATTAAAATTTTAAATGGAGAATATGGACTGGTCAAATTAGTGCTTAGGATTCACTTCAAATTGTAATCGACACGAATTAACCAAAAATTAACAATCGACTTTAATAATCATGGGAATCCAAATTTTAGCTAATAACCGGTCGACCATTGATCCACAACAGTCGACCGGTGGTCGTCGACCGGTTAGGTTTAGCTGTCGATCGGTAAATGTGTAAATTGTAGAATCTAAACCTCGTCCTAAGGCCCCGGTTAGTAATGAAAAAATATATTATAAAAAATTGTTAATTGTTGTTTGAGCCTATTTCTATTTATGCTAGAGATAGTAGGAAAGCTAGTTTCCTATGAAAGGATGCTAGGTCATTGCGATGTTTGGGGGTCCAGTAATCGACTAGAGGATATTTTTTCAAAATAGCAACCACAAGGAGGTTCAGCAATGGAAGTACTGCACTAATTGTGATGCTCGATGAGTGGGCCTGATACTAATGGGGGATTCTGTTCAGACATAGTCTGGCTCAACACTGTACTATGAGTAGCTATATAGGTAGAAGGGCTCAGTACTAACGGGAGTTCATGTATGCACTGTTCTGACGCAACGTGATACTGGTGGACACCAACGTTGTACAATAAGAGGCATACAGTATGATCGAGAGATGGACATGGGTGCAAACGATGTGACACACTAGTGAGTCAGCAATTCGGGTTCTCCCTCTCCATGCGTAGTTAAGTTATAGGAAATCACATTAAGGGGAAATCAGTTCCCACATTAGCATTACGGGGTGATATTCGTGGAAATGAGTTTCCACGGTAGCCTACGACGCTGTTTCCTTGTTGGGTAGCTCTAAGAGAGTTAACCGATCCTTAGTGTGAGGTTCGTTCCATAGTTCGATCCTTATATTATATAAGAACCCTTAGGCAATGGACCTTAGGAATTCATGGACACTTGTAGCATACCCTAGGTTGTTTAGGATAGATTTAAAGTTAATTGCACATGATCACCATATGTTAAACTTGTACTCATTCACTAGAATTTTGTCTAATCCACTCCCTCCTTTTCATTTCCCCTACCACAGGATAACAGTTTAGCAAATGATTGGGCATTGTATGTGGAGGAAGGAACTCAACATTGGAGTTCTCATATCATTCATTGGTTCTCATGTAGTTACCTATTGTATTAAATGTTTGCCAAGCTTATATTGTACTTTGGAAATGGTGTATATGTAAAACAAGTATTTTGGAGACCGCTTTTCTGAAATGTGTATTTTTGGTTCTTATATTTCAATTTCTTTCATGTGAGATTTGAAAGTGTAAAACATCTTAGAATTTACCCTTATAATTATGCTCTGTAATGTTTTAACAATCCAATAGCTCGTATTTATTAGCATGACGCGAGTTCGAAAGTCTCCCTAGGCTTTGGATCGGTGTGTCGAAAGGTGTGGGATGTTACACTCATGGAAGAGGTGGCTCTACTCAGGTCATGATCATTAGCGCATCCTATTATACCATCGTTACCAAATGCTTTTAGCACAACCTACTTCAATGACACCTCCTAATTCTGACTTGCCCATTTTACTAGACGAGGTTCATAGAGAGAAGGTAAGGCATGCTATGTTTGAAATCAAGTTGCATTGCTGTGTAGACGTTATATGATTTATTTTAACCTTGACTTGGCCTATTATTTTGGACAGCTAACAAGGATCCATACCCTTAGCAATGGTCATTAAGCATTGGGCGAGGACTTCCTATTATCCTAGATCTACACATGTTTGAGCAGCTCACCAATCCTTAGTCACCGTATGTTTCCATATTGATCATAAGATGTTCCCATAGCACATTGTGTGAATCAATTCATAATATTCTTCATAGGTTGAGGAATTGGATGTTAGTGCCCTTAGGCCTCCTCTACAGTTCAAGATTTAGGTATTAAGGGAAAAGAGATATTAAGCATAGAGTTGAGTTCGGATTTCCATTATCATAGGATTATTGATGTAGTTTGGGACATAAGTAAACTTGTATGTGCTTCACATTGTAATAAATAAAATGGAATAAAAATTATTTTTATCATTTTGTGGTCTATGAGATTTCTTCTTTGGAATGCAATATTTTTCAGTGTTTTGCATGTATCTTCACATATCTTTGTTTTGCACTAAGTTTATTGCTTTTATAGCCTAGTGCAGTTTTGGTTCTAATGAAAGGTAGGACCATTGCTCTTGGGAATCAATGTGTTGCACCTATGTTCCATTGTGTACATATATTTAGCTGAAGGTAACTACACCACTTGCCATAATTAAGTGTAGTTCATGCACAAGGATTGGGCTATAGCACTTTTGGGTTTTGGCAAGTGAAGGGATCTATTTATCCTTCGTCCATGACCTAGGCTTAGGAGCACAACGTCTAGTTGTCCTCGGTTCAGTTTGTTGTATGTAGCGTGTTTCCTAAACTTCGTTCTAGGAACTTTAGTCACGTGGCCAACGTTTTTGGAAACCTACCTTTTTCCTTCAGTTGTGCTATAACATGAGCCTACTCTATTTTGATCAGACTAGTTTGATTAGTTTTTGGTTGAGAAGGTAGGTTGTGTATTTACGACACTTATATTTTTCAATTTATTATTACTTCATAAATAATGAATGGAGACACAAAGATTTTTATACCTGTTCAGGCCATCTAATGTCCCTATATCTAGTCTATCATTGGATTAATTATTTAAAATTACAATGATGTATTAAGTTTCTTTTTACAACTACTCGAATGAAATATGGCCTAGGATGTTCTGAATTCCATGCCCTAGGTACTACGATTTCATTTGTCTTTATAGCCAATATACGCAATTAGATGGTGTTTCGCCAATGACTATTGGTCCTTTCCTATTTGGTCCTAGTGTGCCATCTGTTAGGTATTTGGCATTAGCCATTACTGTGATGAATGAGATTTTCGACCCTCGAAAATCGACACTAATGCGTCCACTGTATTGTGTGTCGAGCATTCAAGTGTCAGAAAAACCGATTTTCAAGGGTAAAAGGAAAAATAAAAATAGAACAGAATATTACATGAATGGAATAACTTATATTACTTCAATGTATAATCTTTACAGTGGAAATTTTAAATACATATATCAGAGTTTATCCTAATCTCAGCCAGAACAATTATAAATCTCTATCCCAACTAATGCTAAATACAAACAGTAAACAAATGCGGCAAAAATGGAAATGGATAACTATCTACAGAGGAAACTCCAGCTCCTGCTCCAAGCTCCTCCAAAATGTTCCAAGCTAGACCTGAACTACTTGGCTGTTTGGAAAAATAGAGCACACATATTTTACAGGAAAAGAAAATAAACTCTGGGTCAGTCATGGGACTGTTTTGAGAAAACCCAAAACACGAATATTTTTGAAAACAAAAGGTACCTCATAAGACCACACCGCATATATAAATACAGATGATTTTTTACCTTATGATAACCAAAACATTGCTATATAAAATCCAATGATATTATAATACTGTCTAGATTACAAATATATATTAATCATAGCCGAAATTGTTACATTGATTAAATTCCAACATAATAGGTATACAACTAAGTCCGAAGGCACTTATTAGAGAATGAATTCCATAAAATGACAGGTAAGGGACTACCTTTCGTATAGCACATCTCTAGAGGAATGTAGCGAGGATCCAAAGACGATCCACTACATTTGGCAAGATCGACCTACCCCTTTCCGGTGACCAACACAATGATCCTGGATAGTACCGAATATGACATCACCTCGGTCATTCCCGACCTATCCGTGGCCACAACATACAACAACAAACCCGATATATAGAGCTAATCTAGAAAGGTGATGACCATACCCTAATGGATGCGACCCACATAGCCTTGCGACATACTCGGTTTCAGCCATTTCCGGGTGTGAGGTGTGAGGTCTGAGGTAACATATTACCTTTTACAAAACAAATCCCACTTTGAATGCCACATTGCCATTTCTAATAACACACTATTGATTTCCACAAAAGTACAACCTCCGAGATCATATGCCTCAGGGAAGAGTGTAAAGTGTAAAAGGGGTTACCTCCTACACCACCAAACGGATATACGTTTATAAAAATCAATGTACATGGTCTTAGAAAAGCAATATCAGACACTCGTCCATACAAGTTGTTCAGGAACAAGACAAATCAAAGGAACTTCTCCTACTATATCCTGTTTAGGAATCACCCCTAGGATTAGTAGTGAGCAGTCCTTGCATTGAAGATTTCAAAACAAAGAAACCATTGCCACCATATATATGATATGGAAATTACCCTAGAGGTTAGTCGCAAGCAGCCTTACATTATAAAGATCTCTGTCTTCAAAATCATTGTCTTCAACATATCTTCACTTTCGAATGCATATATTGGTTTGAAGTGGTTCTCGGCTAGGAATCATCCAAATCTGATCCTGGTTTCTCCGAACCAATTATCAATAAAAGATGTCAAGTATGTGGGTGATTATATTCAATTAATCATTATCTTTTATCCAAGTAAAATATCTTCTTAGAGATATATGTCTTTAAACCATTTTCATTTTCCGCATATAAGGGATTATTAAACCTCTTTATAATTTTGAAAATACCAAATCATTTCGCTTTAATTACATAGGAAAACATTATTGAGTAAAAAGGGATCCATACATACTCAATACTAATTTCCGTATTCAACCCGTACCATTCTTTAAATAACAGTGAAATCACTTTTTAAATTCATATGGATAGTATGAGTTCCCTCCTTGGAATTTAATATAGAATTTAACCAGAATGTTACATATATCACCAAACATCTTATTATTTTAAAATCTGGTTTAACCTTTGGAAAACTACAAATTTCCTTTTCTTTTTTCTTCGCAAGATGCAGTCCAAATAAATCAAATTTACTATCCCCTCCATTGGGCCAGTATGGATAGCTAGGGAAAGTAGGAGATTAATTTTCGAAACCTATGCCTAAAGACTCTCTCTGTCATCCATAAGGCGGTCAAGTTATTTGATCAACTCTAAACCCTTTAAAATACTTGATTTATTATTTGAAAAATATTTACAAATGATTCGAAAATAAAACCCAAGTTTAAATCTTATTTCGGAAATTTTCACATTCCTTTGTTAAATTGCCGGTGAATAGTGTTTTTAAAGGGTTCGTGTCACAAATCCCATTTAAACCTTTTATATGCCCAATTTTTCCATTTAAAACTCTTTTAAAAATATTTTAACATATTTTTAGGATTTATCTCATATTTTTAAAGATTTAAAAATATTTATTTTTTAAAGTTGAAATCCATATTTTACGAACTGCCAAAACACGATGATTTTATAAACTTGATTTGGACATATCTCAAATTTTGCTAAATGAAATCTTGAATTTTCTCCTTCTTTTGGAAACTATACTTATAAGAGTACGAAAAATTCTTATTTTGAATAATTCCAAGCTATATTCCACTCTATACGTTGATTTAACTTTTATGGCGTGAAATCGAGAACTGCCGTTACGCGACGCACCTATTATGACTCTAATTTCGTATCTTTTCAAAACTTTATCAAAATGAATTTTAATGTTTATACAAATTTATAAACCGTTTTAAATCATTTATACTCATGTTTAAAGAGGTTTAACTATGTCGTAACACTTTTATAATTCATAAAAGAAAGTGATTTCTTTGTGTAAATTCGACGTGTATGTACCGTAAATTATTTCCATAACCAAGCAAACATATTATCACACTCAAAACATGATGATCAAACATAGAAAAAATTCATAGCAAACATATCATATCATCACATGATTTATAAAATAAACTAGTACAGTTTCTCACAATCGATTCCACTTCGCTAAACTTTTTCCAAAGCTTCCTGAATTGGTTCCGGCGGCACTCCGACAGCACTTCCTTCTCTTTTCTTTGTCCCAGAGCCTCTAGATCTCCACCTTGCCTCTTGGGGAGCTCGGCCATGCCTTGGAAATGGGTGGAGCTTGGCCATCATGGTGGTGCTTAGGAGGGCCGTGCACTTATAGAGAGGGGAGGAGTGTTTTGACTTGATTTTGATGTGGATTGACTTTGTTTACATATGGAACTATTTTACTTTCATTTTGCCATTATTTTTCTTCATTACTTCTCTAAGATAAGGAAGCCATTAAGGAGCTCATGAAGAAGAAAGAAGAAGAAAAGTTATGGTGTGAGAATTATGAAGCCTTAGGGTAGGTATTTATAGGAAAATTTTGCAAAATATCTACCAACACATTATGAGCCATTACCTCACCCATGTACACCCTCCTTCCATCACTTCGGCCGAACCCACAACCCCCTATGGGCTTTGTCTCTTTGTTGTCATGGTGATGGAAGGTGATATAAAGGTGATGGAGGTGATGTTTGAATAGAGGTTTGCTTTATCTTAGCTTAAGGATGAAGTAATGTGAAATATATTAGATACTTAGGTGTGTATGTGTGCATTTTCATGTACATGTGCATGTATGACATGTGTACATGTGCACAAGACACGAAAACAAGGTTGCAATGACTTTAAACAACTTTCGTTCATTAAACCGTTGTGAATCCGAAATTCGGTTTTCGGTCATATTTTTACTTTTCAGTTAAACTATATATATGCAAACAAATCTTGAAAATATATTTCTTATCATCTTAGAATGATCAAAACGTGCTCATTTGAATTATCAAACCATATAAAAAAATATTGAATAAGTGTTTATAAAAAGTGATGTTGTGGTGCCAAAGTTTTATGAATTTCTTATATTTTTAAAACAAGCATATATCTTTATAAACTAGTATAAATGGTTAATTATTTTAATGTAACTAATTGAAATGAATTATTATCATTTTAAAACAAATATTTGAATATTTAAACTTAATTTAAAATTCCAGAAAATATATAAAAGTGATGACATCCTTGATGATGTCATAAAGGCATTTTATTTCCAAAAATAAAATAAATAATTTTATTACATATTTTTACTTAAATGGAGAAATAAGTGTATGTAAAAAAAATCGTGTATGGCTTTTAATGGTTAAAAAGCTGTTTACCGATAAAACGATTTTTGGTCATATTATCGATGTTTTTCTAAAGAATATATTTTTGTAAACATTTTTTCAAAACAAGATCATCATTATATTTATCATATAAAACATGATTATTTATGTTTAATAAACCTATATTTGAATATAAAATTAATTAAATAATTCAACAAAGTGATAAAATTACGGGTCTTTACAATTACTTTTCTTAACACCAAACCCCCTTCATGGAATTTTCTTCCTTTTAGTCGAGAGTAGTAGCTTTTAGCTATTCTTTATTTGTAACGACCCGTAAATTTTAACGATTTTTATAACGTAATTAACTGAATTTTTCATGAAATTTAAACAATTAAATTTTGCAATAAATATTTAATATTTGTGATGCGTCTATTTAATCATCAAATTTTCATCAGAAAATATGAAAGTAAGTTCTGTTGTGTAATTTTCAATTTCAATATTAAATTAGTTAAATTGATGGAATTAAATATTTTCAAAATGTGAATATTTTTACATAAAAATGTAAATCATTTTCTGAGTGAGACGTTATATTTCGTTTCGCCAAATTTGGATTATTTTCGGCGTTTTAGCAGCAATTTGACAGCGAAATATCGACTTTAGATAGGATGATCATATCGCTCATATCTGTGTACCTTTCTGTTCATCTCATCATGCTGATCTCTGTAGTATATTCATTTGTACGTTTCGGCGCCCGGTACGCGACAAAATCGATGATACAATTTGTCATATCGGTTCCGTACTTGAAACTGTTTGGTTTCCTTTGTCTTTTTAGTTACCGACCGGCTGAAATGAATAGCCATCAGCTTTTATTTTTCCCAGAAATCAATGTCAAACTTTTGCTATTCTTATCATTTTAATATGTTTGTTGTTTCATTTTTCGTTTGGTGGTTCATTTCAGTTTTGGTTCGTCCATATTTTTTTATCTCCTTAGTTCTGAAAAATACATAATATATATATTAGCCTTAGACAATTCATTTTTCTATCTTCAGCTTTTATTTTTTCGTTTGTTGTTTTAGCCTGAGCTGATTCATTCACAAAATTATAATAAGATTATATTGTGCAAATTCTATTTGCATTTTTGGAAACCACTTTCTTCTTCTCTGTGCCACCTCTTTCAAATTGCCGTATTCCTCCTCCTCCCTTTATTTTGCTCGTCCTCCGACAACCAACCTTCTCCACCATTGCCCTCTGGCCGCGCAACCTACCCTCCACCCAAAACCCCACATCTGCCTTGCTTACGTCATCCTGTCCGCCACTCCATTTCTTTTTGCAACCGGCCACCAAGCAGCACGCTCCACGTCAGTTCCGCAAGCACCCATGCCGAGCCTGTCATCCAGTCCTCCCATCACCGTGCGTACACCAGTAAACCCAGCCGTGCACCCGAACATCCATTTCTGCCTACCCCTCCAGCACCATTCTCCACATACAAAGCTTATCTTCCCCTCTCTCCAACAGTTTGTGACCGCCTCTTGTCCTCTTCACACGCAACCCCCCCCACATCCACCTCTCCCCTGGAAGTTCGCCACATAGGCCACCAACCACCTGACATGTGTAGCCCACTACCACAGTCCTCCCATGCATACACATGACCTTCACACCCCGCAACATCCAATAACCATTGCTCACCTCTCCTCTCTTTCCATCCTTCTCATCTTCAAACCCGAGTTTCCACCATCCGCTACCCGACAGCCCACCACAAACCTTCCATCTTCGATACCGTGCTCCACCCCATCGCAGTGCCTATCTGACCCGCTTTCCACTTCCGCCCTTCGCCACCTCCAACCGCCGAGACCCTCCACATCCCCTTCTATCACCTGAGAAGCTCGGCCTCTCACTTCCCGACCTTGCCTCCGCGACCAGAGATCCGCCAGTACCTTCACCTCCACAGCCTCCTTCATTCATCAGCTATGCCCAGTAAGCCACGTGCAGACAGCCTTCACATATAGATATGTATATGCCTCATGTATATATATATATATATATGTTGTCCCTCCTATTTATAGTTTTGTACTTTAATATAAACCTATATATGCTATGTGTATATATACACATTGCATGCTGAGTCATATATTTGCTCATTCAAACCCAGCTTATATGTCGCATATATAAAATTGTCTTTATAAATACAGGTTTTAAAATTTGAATATACATAGAATTTTAAATAGGTGTTTAAAGTAAATATTGATTTTAAATTTTATATATAAAGATTTTATTTATATATGTGTCTTTGAAGGAATATCGATTTTAAAATATTATATATATAGATATTTTGACTTTAATAGACGTGTTAAATTAAATATTGATTTAAGAAAGAAATATATAATAATATATATATATATATATATATCTAGTTTCAGTTTATATCAAGCTTGTTTTGATTTGTTTTCATCATTTCCAAGCTATCAACTCTGCTCGTCGAATTCGTGTTCACTGTGCCGTGCTTTGGAATTTTGTGCTTGGATTGGCGCATCTTGTTCTTGTTAATTCTCTAGCCTTAAAAGGTGAGCAATCACTCACGATTAACATTCTTATATTTAGTAAATTTAATTCACATGAAATGACGATTGAAATATGCAGTTAAATTTGAATTGTTAAGTTATTTAATTGTTAAACATGATATGACATTATCTGTAATTTTTACCTATGACATATGACACCATAACCTGTTATATATTTAAATTTGTTACTGATGATATATACCTGTTGTTGATATGTTATATTATTATTATCATATATTTTTCTCACTCTGCAAGTTCCCTGTTAGTTTAGAAATTCCCTATGGGTTGAAATGATACATTCCCGAACGATCTTGTTGATTAGCGGAAAAACGTTATGGGTTGAAATGATAAACCCAAGCGATTTTCATTGATTTTGAATTTTGGGATTGCTGGTTGAAATGATATATACCCATAGATATTTAAATTACGGATTGAAATGATAAATATACGTATCACTTGACCATAGGATAGAAAATTATATACGGACACCTTTGGTATATTTTTGAAAATGATTTCCAAGATTTTGGAAAGGAAATATATATGAGTTTTAATAAATATTGATTTTAAAATATAATATATAAATTTATTTTAATATATGTGAAAATTTAGATGTTAGATTATATGTTTTGAAAATTTTCAAGTTATAAGTCAAGTTGTGAAAATGTAAATTTGAAGATTTTACCTATATTTTTATTATTTTTAAAACATATAAATAAGATTTAAATTGAATTTAATAATAAGATTTAATTTAATGAAATTTAGTATACTTTAATTTAATAAGATATAATTTAATCAGTATATAATATATTTAGTATTTATAAAAAAAATTATTAATATTTTGAAGATAGATTTTGTAGTAACTTTAATAAAAATAAAGATTGAGAGGATAAATTAAGTTGATTAGTAATTTAATTTGTTAAGAATTGAATTTAAATAAGAATTGATTAGAAACTAATGTTGAGATTTTGAAAGGTTTGATTTTATAACTTGACTTGATAAAGGTGATTAAATGAATAATTTCAACTTTTAAATAAAACTGAAATTAAACATTTAATATTAATTTAAATTATAATATGGGGTTTTATTCAAATGTTATTAAAGACGATTAAGTGAATATTTTGAAATTTTAAATAAGAATAAAGTTGAGTTTTGAAATATAAATGAAATGTATAAAATTGAGTTATTGTAAATTTTTTTAATATTGATGTATATTGAATTGCTAGTGGTTTAAATTTTTAATTCAAACCTGGATTTGAAATTGATATAGATTTAAAATGGTTTTAATAAGAATTCGAAATTGTCGAACTGAGATTGATTTAAATTGAAATTTTGGAACTAAAGTTGTTTTGAATTGGCTTGTGAAATTAGAAGAAACAATTCTAATTTGAAACTATTTTCGATATAAACTCCTTTTAATATATAAACTATTTTAATCTATAACCTATTTTAAAATATATAAACTATTTTAAATTTGTAGCTATTTCAAATATATATATAGACTATTTTAATGTTAAACTATTTAAGATAGAACTGTTATGATTTAGATTTAATGGATTTAAATGCGAATACTTTGATATGATGGTTTAACCTATTTTATGGTTATGATTTTGGAAGTGAATTATAAATTTAAAGTGAAGTATAAATTAAAGTGATATGATTTCGAAAGTGTATCTGATTACGAAAGTGATTTGATTTTGAAATGAATATGATATTTTTGATATGAATTATAAACTATTTGAAATATAAAATGACCACGGTGTGAAATAAGCGTTTGGTGGTTAAAGAGACCGGGATCGGATATTGTCATACTCTCTGCCAATACCGAAAACCACTCTAACAACTTTGCACGTGGTAGAGATTCCAGAACGAAGTAGGATGGTTTGGCGACGATTCTGTATGAGGTATTAACGCAGCCCTGACTCCCACAAGTCAGCTTGAGGTGACTAAAAAAGGAGCCACGTCGGGCCAAGTGAGGTCATACTTCGATCGGGCACATTTCTTCGATACCATTCTATTACTTTGTGATTTGATTGGGTGCACCTTTGATTTTTAGAGTGTGTCTTGAGGTGGGTGGTAGTAGCTGCTATGCGTTACCACCAGTCTGGATCCGCAAAACGGTAGAATCCTACCTTGGGCATTGCCTCGCATGCCTTGTCACATGCCTTATCGCGCCCTCTACGAGTTTGGTTTGTACCATACCTATGGAGTGCCCTTTGATAGCCCTCCAGTTTAAGGAGGAATTACGGTACCGTATAGACTATGGGAATATATAAATTGTGTTAAGGGGGATATGGGTAACGCCTTAATGCTATTTTTATAGTTTACTTTACTATAGACATTATATATGTAGCGTATTGTACTATGTATGTAGACAGTTTAACGGATCCCTAAAGAATGGGAATCCCAAACATCCTTTAAGTTATTTGTATTTCAATTGACATTTCACTTGAGTTGAATTTATTAAGTATAAGAATGTTAATCCCGACTCGAGTGTTTTGTGTTTTGTGTTTTGTGTTTTGCTTTATGCTCGGGTCAGACTGAGTGTCATAGCATTTGAGACTCGCCTTTGGAGTTTGGAGCTCTGCTTGAAGATCTGTCTTTGTCTATTCAGCTTTCCAATTACTTCAGTTATTCAAGTTGTTTTGTTCAGACTTGTCATTGGAATTTGTATTAGTAACTTCTGTGTATTCAAGATATCTGTTTTACTTTGTTTTAACTCTGATGTTTATACAGTCGCTTTATGAACTACTATTTATCTTTTTCGTTGCTTATTTTTATACTACTTTGTGTCTGTGATTCTGTGATCGACTTATTTACTGTATATGCTAAGTTTTGCCAAATATAAATTAACAATCTGTTGTTTTGAGCAATTCAAGTCTGACATGAGTGGATGATTGTCTATTTGAACGGCTCGAAATACCAGGTCCTTACAGTTGGTATCAGACCTCTGGCTTAGGAAAAACTTAGCATATGGAGTAAAATTAATTACAGAAGCATCTTCATTCGAGCTTGAAATTTCTTCGTTAGGATCCTCCTGGATAAGGATTTCCTTTTAATTTTGGAATTCTCCCATTTGTTCTGAAATCCATTCTTGTTCCTTCCTATTCATGTTCTTTTTTATACTGGAGCATCCTATAGCTCCATGTCTGTTGATCTTTGTAATAATCTAAGTGCATCTTGCTACCTCAACTGTCAAATTCATCCTTTTGTGTGACTAATCCCATCGGTGGTTCTGCCAATCTCAGTATGAATTGTAAAGGGGTGAAACTCCTTTACAATAGGTGTTGATTCACCGAAGATTTCTATATTAGATGTTGTTATTTCTTACAAAGCCTGAACTGTTTCTCTAGTAGACGACTCGAGTAATTCTCTTATGATCGAATGTCGATTGCCTCAGAATTTTGCAGGCATTTTTATCTTTCCAGCCTAGTGATTTTGACTTCCCCGATAGTCAGGGATTATCCTGATGTTTGGTGAAGTCACTCCTCCCTCTTAAGCGGGGATTTGAATTCCGCATCAATCTTATTCCTGGAGCTCGACCTGTTGTTCTTCCTCCCGGACAAACGGTTTCTGTGAATGGTTAGTCATGCCCTCAATATTAACCAATGCTCATGCCTTCTTCGTCGGTCTCATGAATTGTAATGACCCCGAATTTTAATTACATTTAAATTGATAATTAAACGAATTTTTGAATAAAAAATTGTGAAATTAAATTGATTAAGTGATGCGAGTTTCCCCGATATCCAAATATATTTTGTATAAATCATTTAAATTTAAAAATATTATATATATGTGAATATATATGTATTTGAGCATATATGAGCAAATTTGATATAATATATATGTATATATTTGATTTGAATTTAAATCGTAAATAAATGGTTTGAAAATAAAAATATATAAGATATAAAAGTATAAAGTAAATACATTAGATAAAATATATAGACTTTGGACACAAGTATAAAAATAAATAATTTTAAATTTAGAATTGATGGTTAATAATAATTTGAATTTATAGATTAAATACAAGATAATAAATATTAAAGTAAATTAATCATAATAAATATTAAGTTAGGAATAGAATCAATATATATATATATATAAGATAACTATAAAAAAATCTAAAGTAAACAAACAAATAGATAAAAAAATATTTAACAACATATTAGAATAGAAGTTTATTTATATTGTAAAGTAATATTACAAAACATAAGGGTAAAATAAACATATACCTTAAAACAAAAGAAGAAAACATATTCAAGTATGAAACAAAACCAAAGTATATATGCATGTATATGAAGTATAAGGTAAATACAATTGCTAAAATTTTAACAACAAGTTAAACTAGAAAATTTTCATATTACAAAGTATAAGGCTGAGAAAAGAAACAAACATATACATATAAATAAAGCTTGCAAAGGAAGGAACAAACAAAAAATACATTAGTACATGATAATCATCTCTAGTACACCAGAGATATGTACAAGCCACCAAACATCTCCATATACTTTTGTACAGCCGAAAGAAAATAATAAGATGAGTGTATTGTACAAGGCCAATTAATGCAAGCACACTAAAAATTCACATCAGCAACCTAAAGAAGAAAAATCTCTGATCTCCTTTGTACAAAATAATATTACCTGTACAATATTTTATCACCCTTTATAGTTCATCTCCACATATTCTTTTCTTCATTTTCTGTTTCGTTCATTCAACTGTGTAAGCTAAAGTAATATCATCTCAAATATGAACAAAACTTCAGTTTAAACAAACAATATAAATCAATACAACCAGAGATCAAAGAGGAGCTTCAGTTTTGCAATTTTCACAAGCCTGGAATATACAACTCTGTTCTTCTCCCTCTGGAAACAAGGTGAGCAAACTACTGACCTATATTTTGATGTTGTGATGAATACTTCAAGTTGTTGTGAAAAAAACTGTTTTGAACCATACTGTTTTGTGTATGCATGTCTGTATATGTATATGTGACTGTATATATATATGTCTGTTACAGGTATATATATTTCTCTGTTTAACATTTCACATACTAATACCACAAAGAAATTCAAATTCTTCTTCCCTCAATCTGATTTAGGTGACGATCTATAAATGAAAAAGGGTGGTAACCATGTAACATTCATTTTAAAAATAGATTTAAGTATGTTTATTGGATTAAATATTATTTCAAAATATGGAATTAACAGCATAGATCATATATATGTCAAAAAAATCAATTATCTTAATTTTAATTTTTGATTACACAACTAAATTCGTATTGAAAATTCATGATTTTTTATAATCGTTTTGGAATTTTTAAGTGTGTATTCATGGGGAACTTTCGAGTTGAACGGAAAAGGAAGTTTGGTCGAATTCCGATGATCGCGTAGTCTGGAATCGTCGGGCTTGAAGGAGGAGGTAGCTGGGGGTTTAGTGGTCATAGGAAAAATGATCGAAATTTTTTTCGATCATCAGAGCAATGATATGGCATAAATTTAGGGTTTAAGATTGGGTTTTGGGTCGATAATGTTCTTGAATCGATTTCGTCAATGTGGGTGGATCGGAAGTAACTGGACCGAGGTTGACAGAGGCGTGGTGACGTGATGAAGCTGTGGTCGAAGATTCATGGTCGCCGGTGGCTCGACGTGGTGGGGCAAGGCGATTTTCTGATGGTAGTTCAAGTCTAAGAAATGGTCAAGTTGCCAAATTTTATTTTCTGACGTAATTACCGGAGCTGGGTGGTCAGGGGAGACAGACAGGTCGTCGATGACCTGAGGGAAACGGCGATGTTGGTCGGAGGTGGCTTGGCCTCTCATGCATGTGCACACGAGTGTCAGAGTTTGGGTTTAGTTTCTAATTTTGGGGAAGAAGGGTTGGCTCGGGGTCGTTCTCGAGTTATTGCGTGGGTTGACTCGAAGACGAGTGAGGCGGGGGAAAACTCGAAGCTGCGTTCGGGTAAATCAAGAAATGGCTCGGGTCTGAAATTTTATATAAAAAAATAGTTTTCAAACTTTAAAACCAATCAAGTTATTTTTGAAACAGTTTTGGTTAAAACCAATTTGTTTGTAAATGTAAATGTTTATCCGAGTTTTGAGTTGGTTAAAATGGTTTATTAAATAAAGATTTTTAATTGTTAATTTAACTTAAAGGTTTTAAGATAATAAGTTAATGAAGATATAATGATGATTTATAATCCATTTAATTATTAAGTTAATAATAATGGATAATTTATTCATTTAATTAATTAATGATTTGGGTTAATTAAATTAGAAATTAAAGGTTTAAATTAAATTACTTAAGGTTTAAAGATTAATTGAGTAAGGAGTGATTAATTTGTAAATTAAGGACTATTAATTAGATATTAATTTATGATTAAAGTTAATTAATCACGTGATTAACCAATAAATTAATTTAAGGTTAATGTGATAAATTAATATGGGTAATTAATTTGAAACTGATTAATTTATTAAAAGTTAATTTAATTATGAAAGTGATTAAGGAATGATTATTAATTAAGGATTAATTAAATAATCATTGTAAATACTTAAAGATAAATAAAGTATGAATATAAGGTTAATTAATTAATGTAATTATTTAATGAAAATTCATTAATAAAATTAATTAATTGCTTAAAGATAATTACATAATTAAAAGTGATTAATTAAGGATAAAAGGTGGATAAATCAAGTGATTAACATTGATTTAAGATTTGAGATAGTCACTTATCGTAATTAATTAAGGATAATTAAGTAATGGTGAATTATAAGCAAAGGTTAATCATTTAATAATTTAGAGGTTGATTAATTACAGATTAATTAATTTATTACTAGTGGTTAACGACTAAATGATTAAAGAATAATTTATAAAAATGATTTGTAATTAATTAATGTTAATTAAACCAGGATTAGTGACTAATCTGATTTAATTTAATTAGATAAATAAATTGACCTTACCTATGAATGTTTGGACCTGACTGAATGATTGAATTGTTGATATCCCTGATATATGATGCTTTGTGATACATCTTGATTTGTGTTGTGATGTGTAATTTATTTATTTAGGATGAATGTAATTGATTATCTGTGATATATATATCTATGATCTGTGAATGAACGATAAGCGTTATAGTTAATACCGCTTATCAATTGTATTTCTATATTTGATCTCTGATGATTGAATGATGTTGCACTATTATGTGTAAAACCCCTGGACCACACTTTTACACACACAAATATGGATTTCACGTGGAAATCGGTTAAGTCACAGATGATTTAAATTTAATATTTTTGAAATTGAAATTTTAATTTCAATTCATTTTGAAATTGGAAATTGGGGTTTAATATGAAAAGCTTTTGAAAGGAGTTTTAAAGATATTTTGGATATCTTGAAATTTAAATAATTTGATTTAAATTTGAATTCAAGTTTGAAATTGAATTCTATGATTTGAAACTAAGGATTAAAGATGCTGTACAAGTTATATATGGGTTAAACCATTTTAAAAGTATTGATTTGGGAATTTGAATTTAATTCAAGGGTTTTAACTCGTGTAAATATAACCGGATTTTTCTGAAACGAAACTATTTGTTTTCAAATAGTAAAAGCTTTCACATAAGTAATAAACTTCCAATTTGTGTTAAAGGGATTTCAAAATGATATTTCCAAGTTATGAATAAATCTTTGAAAACAGTTTGAAAGCTATCAATTAAATCTTTGTTTAAAGATTGGACGAGTTAATCCAATTGAAATGGAAAATTGATTTAAAAATCTATGAGTAGATCTTTGTGAAACTGAGTGAACTTTGTGAATTGAATCTTTTTGTTTAAAAGATTAAAAGTGTGGAAATTGTTTAAACCATTGAAAGTTTTTGAAATGAATCTTTTTGTTTAAAAGATTGGAAATGGTAATTTGGTTTAACCATTCGAATGAAAAGTTTTGGGCTTTAAGCTGTGATTTAACTGAAATCCCAATATCCATATGTTTTTAAATATTACGCTCATTATTCGGGTTTAGCCGGGAGAGGACCTTTGTGTCATATAACCCATTCTGAATAATGATACGACGTTATGGATAGCATTTGGAGACTGGTGGTGAAGACCGGATATTTTCGAAAACGAAAGGACAACTTGTCGAATGTCTCTGCATCGACTAGCCCCGATATAGAGATTTTAGCACCCTTTCTGATGGGAAGTCCGGACGTGATTAGAAATTATCCGGATTTGCAAGGGCTTCTTTGGAAGTACCTTCGGTTCCGTTCGATCCCGGAACGGACTTGTATGGATGTGTGTCTGACGTTACACTTTGAGATGTGAAGCTGGTTTCTATCAAATACATTTCTGTTGGTGGCGGAGAATTTATTCTCTTAGCTTAACACCCTTCAATGAGACGTACGAGCTCAGAGGTTATGTAGTTGATGGTTACTAGTGATACATTCCCAATTTGGTAATGTGGCATACGAAGTGTTGTTGATCATTTGTTAAACAAAGCGTGGCTTTGTGAAAAAGCGTGGCTTTGTGAAAAAGCGTGGCTTTGTGAAAAAGCGTGGCTTTGTGGACGAGACTTCGTCGAGCCTCACAACCCGAAAATGGTCGAAACAGGAATATGCGGCAAGGTTATGAGGGTCGCGCCCTTTAGGGTATGTCATTTCCTTCTGGAAAAGGGTGGTATCAGGTATGGAGCCCTGGTATTTAACCTATGTTGATACTCCGATCTCATTTATTGTGTGATTGTGTGTTTATCGAGGCGCCTCGGATAAAGGTCCCAAAGGACCGGGGAATGGCATATTCGTGAGTTACCTGTTATAGGGGTAACCCGACCTTGTGTTGGCAGAGAGCAGTTGTCTCTCGGGACGTCCAGCCAGAGGCGATCCCATGTGGCGGTAGGAAGTTCCTTAGCCTGACCATTTGTTTGAAATCCAATTTCCAATACGAACCTTGTACGGTATTAGTTGTAGAACCTGCTATTTAACATAGCAGCTATAGTAGGCATAATATAATTGTACCTATGCTGGCTAAGATTAATATTGTATTTTCGAAATGATTTTGTACACTATGCACTAGTAATAATATCAAAAGAGTTTTCCTTGCGTAGTAAGCATGTTTGACTATCATAAGAAGAAATCTCCTCCAATTCTGTGTTTGCATTGTGTGTGTGGCGGGAGGTCTTATGGTAGTTTCATTTTCCAAAAGCGGGTTTCAATGTTTAAAATCCTTTTATTGTTTGTTTAAAGATAAACTGTTTTTGTTGCTCACACCAGTCCCACGACTGACTCGGAGTTTATTGTTCCCTTCCTAAACTCTGGGTGCCCACAATTTTCCACACGGGCAGTCTAGAGTTGGGTTTCTCAGATATTCAGGTTGAGTAGATTATCTCAAGCTAGTTCAGTTTTGGAGTTCATTGACTGTTCTTGTTTAGCTTGGTGCATCGTGATGGTGGTTCGAGCTGATGTTGGAGTTATTGGACTCATTCTCTTTTTTAGATTATTTAGAGTTATCACTTCTGTTATTTCCGCTGTATTATTATTTATCTCTGATATTGTTGTATCATATTGATATCATTGTTGTATATCATTCTGGATATTGTATTCATTGGAGTTGTATATGATATCATTGATTTCTTTATTCCGCTGTGTTGTTATACTTACTGTGTTATAAGCTCCGGTGAACCAGATTCGGCATTTGAATCTGCGGCATTTTAAGTACAAGTGAAGTACGGATGCCGATTTTCGAAGGCCGAGTTTTTGGATCATTACATGAATCATGTTTCTGCGATGTCCTCGGAAAGTTTGTCCCCATTTTCGTTGGTGATATTCTCGTCTTTTCTAAGTTTCGGTTATCTCGGTTAAGGTCGCCGTAATTAATGTAAGTATCCATCTTCCCTTTTTGTAATTTATTCATCATAGCTTCCTTTTCGAGCCTACTTTCGTAGTTTGAAATTCTCTTTGATTAGAGTTCCTTTAAATTTGAATCTCTATCCTTGTTTTGAAATCCATTCTTGAATCAACCTGTAAGGGGGTGTATTTGTAATTGATATAAAAATGTTTTATATTGTGTTGTTTGAATTGTTAAGTTTGATTTGGGGTTTCAATCGATTCGTCTGGCCAACGGTATCGATAGGAATTCCAAAACATTTGAACAGAGCAAACTGACACAATATTGTTTTCGAAATTGATAAATGAAATAAACTTATGTATGATAGTATTCTATATATAAAATTTTATTTTCTGTAATTAGATAGTCAAATAAATCGGTTGTTAAAAATGATAATACTAGATTTTCATTTATGGTTTTGTTAACATTCCTAAATCATTAACTATTGTTGAAAATTATAAGGAGAAGAAATATTAAACATGGTTTACAAATTGGATCTGAAAATGAAATGAATTTAAATGAAGGATTTGAGAATTTAATTTCCGGTACTTTTCAAATTTGTTTTTTAAAGTTTTGAGAAATATATTATTTGAAAGTATTTTTGAATGGAAATTTTTCCAAAAGAATTTTTTTAAAAGTTAGTACTCTCCTTTTTGTCATTGGAAAATAATTTCGGTGATGACTACAGCATCATCGACATTCATTTTCGAGTCTCAAAGTGGAGAGACCACTTAGTAGCTTTGCTACATTTTTATTTTAGAAAATGGATTTGATTTGAATTTCTTAAGTATGATTTGATTTATAAAGTGTGTGTGTGTATATATATATATGTATATTTGTTCAAAATGGTTTGAAGTGAAATCGAAAATTTAACTCTTAAGTTTTGTGTTAAGTGATAGTTTTCAATTATTGAAATGAAACAAAATTTTGAACAATTGGAGTGTCTAAATTGATTAGAAATGAAATTTAAATAACTTGCAATAATTGAACTAGGATAAAATTAATTTGTATAATACTCAATTTCATTCTAAAATATATAACTTACCTGAAATATTCAAAAAGTTAAAATGTAATAAGAATATGTAATTAAATAATATACAATATAAATGTAAGTAATAAGATGTCCAAAATGATATTTGTTAAGGGAATTTATATATAATAAATTGAATAATAAAAAGAGAATTAATTTGTTGAATAATTAATGGTTATAATAAATGTTTATACACTTAATATATATTGCAAGATTTGTTAAGTGAAATAAATGGAATATAAATTAATTAAAAGTGAGTCAATTTCAATGATAATAATAATTGGATGATAATAAGTAATAAAATGTATGATGTTAACACTTGAAATTGAAATTTATATGGTTTTAAATTAATTGTTATATCTGGTTTTATGTATTTCGAATCTATCTTTCCTTTTTGTTGCTTCTATTCTCTTATCTCGTTCCTCTTCGGGGATGAAAAGTTTTGAATGAGGGAGAGTGTAACGACCCGTAAATTTAAACGATTCTTATAACGTAATTAACTGAATTTTTCATGAAATTTAAATAAATAAATTTTTCAATAAAAATTTGATATTTATGATGCGTTTATTTAATCATAGCAAGTGTCAAATTTTCGTCAGAAAATAAGAAAGTTAGTTTTGTTGTGTACTTTTCAATTTCAATATTAAATCAGTTAAATTGATGGAAATTAAATATTTTCGAAACCTGAAAATTTTTATATAAGAAAAATGTAAATCATTTTCCGAGCGAGATGTTATATTTTCATTTTGCCAAATTTGGACTGCTCTGGCTCCGTTTATCTTATTTTCGGCGTTTTAGCAGCATTTTGGCAGCAAAATATCGGCTTTTGATAGGATGATCGTATCGCTCATATCTATGTACCATTCTATTAGTCTCGTCATACTGATCTCCGCAGTATATTCATTTGTGTGTTTCGGCACCCGGTACGCGATGAAATCGGTGAAACAATTTATCATATTGGTTTCGTACTTGAGACTGTTTGGTTTCCTTTGTCTTTTTAGTTACCCACCGGCTGAAATGAATAGCCATTGGCTTTTATTTTTCCCATAAATCAATGCCAAACTTTTGCTATTATTATCATTTTAATATGTTTGTTGATTCATTTATCGTTTGGTGGTTCATTTCAGTTTTGGTTCGTCCATATTTTTATATCTTCTTGGTTTTGAAAAATATATAATATATATATTAGCCTTAGCCGATTCATTTTTCTATCTTCAACTTTTATTTTTTCGTTTGTTGTTTTAGCCTAAGCCGATTCATTCATAAAATTATAATAAGATTATATTATGCAAAGTCTATTTGCATTTTTGGAAACCACATTCTTCTTCTCTATGCCACCTCTTTCAAATTGGCGTATTCCTCCTCCTCCCTTTATTTTGCTTGTCCGCCAACAACCGACCTTCTCCACTATTGCCCTCTGGTCGCGCAACCTACCCACCACCCAAAACCCCACATCCACCTTGCTTACGTCAACCTGTTCGTCACTCCATTTCTTTTTGCAACCGGCCACCAAGCAGCACCCTCCACGTCAGTTCCGCAAGCACCCATGCCTGTCATCCAGTCCTCCCATCACCGTGCGTCCACCAGTAAACCCAGCCGTGTACCCGAACATCCATTTCCGCCAACCCTCCAACACCATTCTCCACCTCCCAAGCTTATCTTCCCCTCTCTCTAGCAGTTCGTGACCGCCTCCTGTCCTCTTCACACGCAACCCCCCCTCATCTGCCTCTCCCCTAGCAGTTCGCCACCTAGCCCACCAACCACCTGACACGTGTAGCCCACTGCCACAGCCCACCCATGCATACACGTGACCTTCACACCCCACAATAGCCAATAACCGCTGCCCAACAGCCCACCATAAACCTTCCGTCTTCGATACCATGCTCCACCCCATCGCAGCGCCCATCTGACTCGCCTACCACTTCCTCCCTTCGCCACCTCCAACAGCCGAGACCCTCCACATCCCCTTCCATCACCTGAGAAGCTCGGCCTCTCACTTCCCGATCCTGCCTCCTCGACCAGGGATCCGCCAGCACCTTCGCCTCTACAACCTCCTTCATTCATCAGCTCCGCCCAGTAAGCCACTTGCAGACAGCCTTCACATATAGATATGTATATGCCTCATGTATATATATATATATATATATATGCTGTCCCTTCTATTTATAGTTTTGTGCTTTAATATAAACCTATATATGCTATGAGTGTATATATATACACACACACACATTGCATGTTGAGTCATGTATTTGTTCATTCAAACCCAGCTTATATGTCGCATATATAAAATTGTCTTTATATATAAATGTTTTAAAATTTGAATATACATAGAATTTTAAATAGGTGTTTAAATTAAATATTGATTTTAAATTTTATATATAAAGATTTTATTTATATATATGTGTGTGTGTGTGTGTTTGAAAGAATATCGATTTTAAATATCAGTTTTAAAATATTATATATATAGATATCTTGACTTTAATAGACGTGTTAAATTAAATATTGATTTAAGAAAGAAATATAATATATATATATATCTTGTTTCAGTTTATATCAAGCTTGTTTTGATTAGTTTTCATCCTTTCCAAGCTATCAACACTGCTCGTCGAATTCGTGTTCATTGTGCCATGTTTTGGAATTTTGTGCTTGGATTGGCGCATCTTGTTCTTGTGAATTCTCTAGCCTCGAAAGATGAGCAATCACTCATGATTAACATTCTTATATTTAGTAAATTTAATTCACATGAAATGACGATTGAAATATGCTATTAAATTTGAATTGTTAAGTTATCTAATTGTTAAATATGATATGGCATTATCTGCAATTGTTTACTTATGACATATGACACCATTACCTGTTGTATATTTAAATTTGTTACCGATGATATATGCCTGTTGTTGATATGTTATATTATTATTATCATATTTTTTCTCACTCTGCAGTCCCTTGTAAGTTTAGAAATTCCCTATGGGTTGATATGATACATACCCGAACGATCTTGTAGATTAGGGGAAAATCGTTATGGGTTGAAATGATAAACCCAAGCGATTTTTATTGATTTCGAATTTTGGTATTGCGGGTTGAAATGATATATACCCGTAGATATTTAAATTATGGATTGAAATGATAAATATCTGTATCACTTGACCATAGGATATAAAATTATATACGGACATCGTTGGTCTATTTTTGAAAATGATTTCCAAGATTTTGGAAAGGAAATATATATGAGTTTTAATAAATATTGATTTTAAAATATAATATGTAAATTTATTTTAATATATGTGAAAATTTAGATTTTAGATTATAGGTTTTGAAAATTTTCAAATTATAAGTTAAGTTGTGAAAATGTAAATGTTAAGATTTTACTTATAATTTTATTATTTTTAAATATATAAATAAGATTTAAATTGAATTTAATAGAAAGATTTACTTTAATAAAATTTAGTATACTTTAATTTAGTAAGATTTAATTTAATTAGTATATAATATATTTAGTACTTATATAAAATTTTATTAATATTTTGAAAATAGATTTTGTAGTAACTTTAATAAAAATAAAGGTTGGAAGGATAAATTAAGTTGATTGGTAATTTAATTGGTTAAGAATTGAATTTAAATAAGAATTCATTAGAAACTAATGTTGAGATTTTGAAAGGTATGATTTTATAACTTGATTTGATAAAGGTGATTAAATGAATAATTTCAACTTTAAATAAAACTGAAATTAAACATTTAATATTAAGTTAAATTATAATATGGGGTTTTATTTAAATGTAATTAAAGATGATTAAGTGAATATTTTGAAATTTTAAATAAGAATAAAGTTGAATTTTGAAATATAAATAAAATGTATAAAATTGAGTTATTGTAAATTGTTTGAATATTGAAGTATATTGAATTGCAAGTGGTTTAAATTTGTAATTCAAACCTGGATTTGAAATTGATATAGATTTAAAATGGTTTTAATGAGAATTCGGAATTGTCGAACTGAGATTGATTTAAATTGAAATTTTGGAACAAAAGTTGTTTTGAAATGACTTGTGAAATTAGAAGAAACTATTTTAATCTATAATCTATTTTAAAATATATAAACTATTTTAAATTTATAGCTATTTTAAAAATATATATAAACTATTTTAATGTTAAACCGTTTAAATTAGAACTGTTATGATTTAGACTTAATGGATTTAAATGCTAATACTTTGATATGATGGTTTAACCTATTTCGACGTTATGATTTTGGAAGTGAATTATAAATTAAATATAAATTAAAGTGATATGATTTCGAAAGTGTATCTGATTTTGAAAGTGATTTGATTTTGAAATGAATATGATATTTTGGATATGCACTATAAACTATTTGAAATATAAAGTGACCACGGTGTGAAATAAGCATTTGGTTGTTAAAGAGACTGGGATCAGATATTGTCATACTCTCTTCCAATACCGAAAACCACTTTAACAACTGTGCACATGGTGGAGATTCCAGAACGAAGTAGGATGGTTTGGCGACGATTCTGTATGAGGTATTAACTCAGCCCTGACTCCCGCAAGTCAGCTTGATGAGACTAAAACAGGAGCCACGTCGGGCCAAGTGAGGTCATACCTCCGATCGGGCACATTTCTTCGATACCATTCTATTACTTTGTGATTTGATTGGGTGCACCTTTGATTTTGGGAGTGTGTCTCGGGGTAGGCGGTAGTAGCTGCTATGCATTGCCACCAGTCTGGATCTGCAAAACGGTAGAATCCTAACCTGGGCATTGCCTCGCATGCCTTGTCACATGCCTTATCGCGCCCTCTACGAGTTTGGTTTGTACCATACCTATGGAGTGCCTTCTAATAGCCCTCCAGTTTACAGAGGAATTACGGTACTGTATAGACTATGGGAATATATAAAAATGTGTTAAGGGGTATATGGGTAACGCCTTAACGCTATTTTTATAGTTTACTTTACTATAGACATTATATATGTAGCGTATTGTACTATGTATGTAGATAGTTTAACGGATCCTTAAAGAATGGGAATCCCAAACATCCTTTAAGTTTTTGTATTTCAGTTGACGTTTCACTTGAGTTGAATTTATTAAGTATAAGAATGTTAATCCTGACTCGAGTTTTTGTGTTTTGCTTTATGCTCGGGTCAGACTGAGTGTCATTGCATTTGAGACTCACCTTTGGAGTTTGGAGCTCTGCTTGAAGATCTGTCTTTGTATATTCAGTTTTCCAGTTACTTCAGTTATTCCAGTTGTTTTGTTCAGACTTGTCATTGGAATTTGTATTAGTAACTTATGTGTATTCAAGATCAGTTGTACTTTGTTTTAACTCTAATGTTTATATAGTAGCTACTATTTATCTTTTCCGCTGCTTATTGTTATATTACTCTATGTCTGTGATTCTGTGATTGACTTATTTACTGTATATGCTAAGTTTTGCCAAATATAAATTAACAATCTGTTGTTTTGAGCAATTCAAGTCTAACATGATTGGATGATTGTCGATTTGAGCGGCTCGAAATTCCAAGTCGTTACATTTTTTGTATACTACAACTCTAATTGTGGCCCTTGGCAATTCTTTCTTTTAGTTGTTGATTTTTCTCTGCAACATAAGATAGGCTCTATGGAATGAGACCACTACTTTGACTAGAAGCATTCCTTTGTACCCATATGACAAGGAGAATAGTGTGTTATGTAGGTGATTTGATTAAAGTTCGATAAGCCTACAACACTAGAGATTAATCTGCCCATTTTCCTTTCGTCTAGGTTGGTCCTTTCTTAAGAAGTTTTTTAATAGTTTTATTAGCTGCCTTGACATGTCCATTTACTTGAGGATGTGCTACTAAGGAAAAGCTCTTGACTATGTCATTCCTTTCACAAAGTTAAGTGAATTCCTTACATTCAAACTGTGCACCATTATCTGATATAATTTTATATGGAATTCTACATCTAGGATCATGTTTCTAACCGTGAAATCCACAATCTTCTCTAAGGCAATGGTTACAAGCAGTTCCTCTTAAACCCATTTTGTGAAATAGTCAATGACCACTATATTTGGCTTCACCTTTAGATATTGGGAGTGGTCCAATCAAATCATTCCCCATGTGTCAAATGGCTTGGGGCTAATCATTGGGATGAGCTCATGTGATGATAGTCTTGCGAAACTAGCATATTTCTAGCATCGATCACATCTGTAGACAAAATCCTATGCTTCTTGGTGCATTGTTTGCCCATAATAGCCTTGTCTCGGCACCTTCATTGCCAATTTAAGTCCATCATACCATAGTATCCATCATGAACTTCCTTTCATATTATGGCCCCTTCTTCCTTAGTGAAATAGCATAGACAAAATGTCAAATATCCTCTTTTGTATGGCCTCCATCAAAGAAAGCGAAATATGGAGACCGATACCTTATTTTTTGGACATCATTCTTGTCCGATGGAAATGTAATGTTTAATAAAAATTGCTTTATTAGTGTCATCTAGATTTCAGTTATGTCTTCTTGAACAAGCAACATAGGTGGACTTTCCTATGTGGGACGATTTCCATTTTGATCCTCTTCCATTTTAACTATTGCTCGTTGAGCACATGTTAAGTCCAAGATTTTTTTTCTTGGGTGTTACTTAATTTAGATAAATGTCCTATTGGTGCTTCTTCATATCTTATGCAACTTTGGCATTACAATGGAGTCTGCTGATAAGTTCTCTTCCTGAGGAATTTGTTCATTGTCAAATAACTTAAATTGACTCGGTAACTGCTTTGATAATCACACATATTTTGTGAGGGATAGCTCCTTTGCTTAATAGCCGCATGCACTTGATTGATAACTGATAGGAATCACTATAAATTAATATGAGTTACCTTCATTACATGCATCATCTTTAATCTTGTAATGAGTGCCTCATATTCAAACATGTTATTATTAGCTTTGAAACCAAGTTGAAGCACCATACAGCTTTTGTTTATCTGATCTAATCAACACATATCCACTTCCTACACCCTATTCACTTAAAGCTCCATATACATCCAGTTGCCACCGCTTAGATTTTTCTTTGAGCTCCTCAATTTGTTAATTAGCTTGTTGTGTGGATTCATCAATGAAACCTGCCAAGGTCTATCCTTTGATTGCATTCCTAGGGCAATATGAGATGTCATATTGTCCGAGTTTGATTGCCCACTTCAGTAAACTCCTTAGGGTTTCTAGTTTGTGAAATTTTATTTTTCAATGGTTGGTCGATTAATACTTCGATGGCATGAGCTTAGGATTAAGACTCCACTTTCCTAGCTATAAGCAAAATATTGTAATCTAGCTTCTTTATTAACGTGTAGTTTAGTTCTGCACTAGACAGATGCTTGCTGATGTAGTACACTAAATGTTGCACATCCTTACCTTCTCTGACTGTAGCAGCTCTAATAGCTTAATCAGTTATAGCTAAGTACATAAGTAAGTCCTCATCTACAACCTATTTTGAAAGGATTGGTGGAGTAACCAAATGAACTTGTATTGATTGGAATATGGCTTTACATTCCTTGGTCCATCCAAAAGATCTTCCATTCTTTATCTGATCAAAAAATGGGATACCTTTATTTGTTGCTTTTGAGATAAACATGCTTAACATTGCTACCTTCAAATTTAAGCTCATTACAACTTTTGAATTCTCTAGAGCTTTCATATTAATGATTGCATTTATCTTTTCCTAATTAGCTTGGATACCCCTAGCACTAACTATATATCCTAGAAACTTCCAGGACTGGATGACAAAATTACATTTGAGAGGGTTCGGTTTAATGTTGAACTTTCTTAGAGTTGCAAATGTTTCTTCTATATATTGCACATGGCTCAGTTATTTCTTGGACTTCAAAAGCATATCATATATGTATACCTCTCCATTTTTTCTTATTTGGTCAAAAAAATTATATCCATTGGTCTTCGGTAAGTTGCTTAAGCATTTTTCAATCCAAATGACATTACTTTGTAGCAATATAACCCCTTATCCATAATGAAGTTAGTGTGCTCCTAATAAGGTTTAAAAATAGCAGTTTGATTGTACCTTGGATATGCATCCACTGTGGTGAGCAGTTTATGGCCATTAGTTGCATCCACCAATTGGTCTATTCAATGTATAAGGAATTTGTCTTTAGGGTAGGTTTTATTGAGGTTGGTGAAACTTATTGCAATACCCCGACATTTTTAATATTTAATAATATTGGATTTAATTGATAATTTAATTAATTTAAATATTTGATGGGCAAAATGGTCATTTTTCCAACTTTGGAATTTGATGACAGTACTTGCGCTATTGCGTTTGGCTTGTTTTTTTGATTCGTGTCATATATTTACTTGTCCGATTCGGAGGTCTTATGGAGGAGATACACGACAAATAATGTTGGATCGTTATTAGGTTTTGGGTCAGATTTGTACATATAAATTTGAATTGGCTGTTACACGCTTTCCCTCCAAACATAAAAACTAAATCACGTACAGATAGTTTCTCAACTTCATCTTCCCGATCAGTTCCCAAAGCCCCATTTTTGCATTTAAACTACAAAACTTCATCTAAATATAACTTTCTCAAATCTAAACAAAATTTGATGAAACCAGGGGTAATCGAGGAGGACGACAAAAACTCCGATCTGGAAAAGGAATTAGAAGAGATTCAAAGGTTGATGCATGTAACAGTCTCGAAGATGAATAGATTCGGAGGTTGCTGCTATGGATATTCACTGTGTGAACATTCATGTTTGGTTCCATCGGTATATGCAAGCGACTGGTCAAACTAATGTAAACCCTACAGAACCTACAGTTGCAACCCAAGGAGTGGTTTAAGTCTAGACACCACCTAATGTGAATTTCGCAAAGCTGTGTAGGGAATTTTCTAGTTTCGGTGGTAGACCCTTTGTTGGAATGGAACTATAAATATCATCATGGGCTTGGCTTGGCATGTTTGAGAAAATTTTCAATCCTTTTGGTTAAATTGATATTATGAGGAGACTGCTAGCTTCTTGGAACCTCCAGGGAGACACGCCAAATTGATGGGAAACTGTTATTGCCGAGAATGATGAAGGGAATATTACGTAGGCAGACTTCAAGAGAATGTTTGCAACTAAGTTTTTCTCTATAGCAAAAAAGCACTGTTGCTGGAAAGATTCATTCACCTAAAGCAGGGTGATATGACTATAGGTGAGTATGTGAACCATTTTAAGGAGTTAGCTAGGTTCAGATTCAAATTGGTCAATACCCTGGAAAAGAAGGCTATGAAATTTGCAAAAGGATTCAACTCACCAGTTAAAGAGTTAGCATTCAACTAGATTCCATATGGAGCCACGTTTGAAGGACTACTTAAGGCAGCACTACTGAATTTGGTTAATGGAGAATAAAGAAAGAAACAGCCCAAGGAAGAGCTAAACCAACAACAAGGAAAGCATAAGCATGAGGATGGTCATAGAAAACCAGAAAGGAGAAGGTGCAATTGATGTAAGAAGAAGGGGCATGTAGCAAAGGATTGTAGAGTCGACCTCACTCAGATTAAGTGTTATAATTGCAACCAATTAGGTCATATAAAAAGAGAATGCCCAAATTTACCAAGAGAGAATCAAATAATTAAGGCTTATGCACTTAAAGTAGTCCCAAGTGCTAGTGTGCCACCATCTACTCAGGACAAAAGAAAGCAGATCGTGACTGAAGGTAACTCGATGGTTTTGAATTATGAAGTGTTATTATGATAGTTATGCTTTAAATCCCATGATATGCATAAGTCATTGTTGTGTTATGATTGGAAATATGTATTATATAGAGTCCTTTAGTGACACATCTGTATTGAAATTTTGGAGTATAGGTTTAAATTTTGGAATATGATAGGATAACTTATTATAAGGCGACTTTGGAAAATAGTTGTATGAATTGAATGAGGAGTAAAAGACTGGCATGATTTTTGTTGTACATCGTTATCTCGATAGTCATGAGATGACGAGTTGATATTTACATTTGACAAATGAGTCCCATATACTTTCGTTGGAGATTTTGACCTCCCTCCTCAAATAAGTTAAACTTAATAGGCTCGTTAATGTCTTTTTGGCATACAATTATGGAATGATAATTGAGATTTTTATAAGAAGTTTTCGAGTTGGCAAAAGAAAGAGATAATGTTTTAGATTTGGTTAAGATAGTTTGAATTATCTTGGTTAAAACACCATATAGAGGAGACGTTAGTAAAATAATAAATTTTTAGGGTTAAGACATATATGGAGGAGGTTGGACCGAAGAGATATTTGCTTGATATTGAAAGAATTGAAGATATCTTCGAGGTAGAGTGTAATGACCCATGATTTTAGTCATTAAAATTTGAAATATTTAATCGATTTTAAATAATAAAAAGTTAATTTTATTAGTTAAACAACTTATATTTCAAATTCAGCGATTTAATTGATAATTGAGTTGTTAAATTTAATATTTGGAATTATTTAAATAATTGAATCTTGAATTTAATATGAATGAAAAATGGTTTCGAAAGTTGAGTAAAATTCTATTTGAATAAGAATGAAGATACTAAAATTTTAAATTTAAATTAAAACTGATTAAACTGATTTTGAAAATAACTTGTTTTAATTAATGTGTTAAAATAGCCTTCCACGGCATTGTCTCGGAATTGGATGAAACCAGTTCCATTAGATCTGTAATAGTGAATTATCGTATGCCGTAAAATTTTGGGGCGATTGGATGTATCATTTGGGCATGCGAGACCGAAATGCATAGAAATTAATTTTAGAAATTTATATAATAATTGGGTTTGAAAAGCTATCTTTTGTATATGATCGAATTACGCATCGAGACTAGTTCCGTTGTGTTTAGAATAGGGGTATTATATATAGAATGTGAGGCAGCACGTCTCGTTTGGAGTTGGAGATTTTCGGACGATTAAAGCTAGATATTTTCTAATTATATATATATATATATATATATATATGTACACACACACATATATATATACACCAGTACGCAGGCACGTCCGTTGGACGTGGGAAGAAAAATAAAAGCAAACAGTTTTATTAAAAATCATTAACATATGTATTTATGATACTTGTATGAACTAACAACAAAGCCGAATAAGGGAAAAGTTATTTTCAAAATGGTAGAAGAATAATAAAAGGTCATAGTATACATGCATAGATTTTTATTAACATTATTACCGATAATTGTAAGCTATAGAAAAAACTGTAAATGTGTTTGCATGAATTATGAAAGATTTCAAGAATAGTTGCAAAACCATTAAATGTGAAATGTTAGTAAGATTTAAACAACACCATGGTATCAACACAAACAAAAGCAAAAGGTATGTTTACTAAACAAAACCCACCATGATAGGAAATATTATAAGCAAAACCATTAAAGGTGAGATGTTAAAGGTTTAAAAATGATAGTGTCAACAATTTAAATCAAATGACTCTATAATAACATAAGTGGTATATTCTTTTATCAACGAAAACAGTATAACCCTTATGCTTTATTAATAGTTGGCTTGAAAGCGCAATCTTTTGGTCCGACCACGCAGTTCCAAAATTGTCTTTTATATACAATTCTTTGAAAAATTGCTCCACTAATTGATCCTAAAAAATAACATCTACATATTTGTTCTTAAACTCAGTGCATCTATTAATTAGTCCTAAAAATAGCATCTGAATGCCTAATCATAAACTCATGCATATATCACCGCACTTTTATTACGTGTAATATTATTATCAACTGTATACTATGATGAGTAGCGTTAAGCAGCTCAACCTTTTATTATACGTTAGATTCAAAACATGTTGAAATAGGGAGTAAATAAACTATTATTATAATTTTTTGTTCTTGAGTTTAAGTGAAAGCATGATATTTGTCTGGTATCAACGTCAACTTACAAAAATGTCTCTCTATAGATATTAATAGGTGTTAATATCACTTAAAAATAGGATCTAGCAAATATACTTTTTTGCAAATTCATAACGCTCTTTTACATATATTACCGAACCTAATATCGCTTAAAAATATGATCTAACAAATAACTTTTTATACATTTTTGCTTTTTATTATTTGATGACGGAAAAAAATTCAAACTAATAAAAAAAATTAAATGATACAACTTAGAAATAAAAATTAAACGATGCAACTTAGAAATAAAAATTCAAACTGACCACACATGATTTCAACGTAAAATCGTAGCTAAATATTTATAAAATTCATTTTTTGTGAATATGTAAGCATACATATTTGTAAAAAAATTAATTTATCCACGAAGGGTGTACTATTGTCACGCGCGAAGCGCGTGCCGTAACACTCGTTACAAATAAATAACTTTACGTCGGCTATTTATTTCTCTTAAAGTGATTATATACCATTATACAAAGAAAAGAAAACATAAACTCAGACGAGACAACAAAAAATGCATAAATAATATTTATGTCTTGAAGTGGTTCACGTGCGCAATGGAATACACATTAATGCATGTAGCTTTTGTGTTTTTGCGCTAAACTTTAGCATCACACCAAAAGCGTCTGAATCTTAGGTCTACTAATTTCAATTGTATGTTGCAAGGTAATCTCATGTTAGTTTCCCCTTTACGCACGAAGTATGTGTTGTTTGTATTTGTAATGTATAATGAAAATAATTATGTGTTTTTCTCATTATTAATGAAGTTCACTCATTTTTAAACACACGCATACATACATATATACATACGGCTTTTAGCTCTAAGATTGATGTATAACTGCAAATTTAAGAAACATACAAAAATGCTCTCATTCAGGACCTGGCAAAAGGAAGTATGAAGTAGCTACCAATGGCTATTCATATATGAAGACGAAATCCTTTTTGTTCCTATTTCATTAAGGATGTATTTTATCTTGTAACCATGACAATGTCTATTGTGTTATCAAAAAATAGAATTAGAAAATGAACATACGTTAGAAACTTAAGAAATCAATGTTGCCAGAGTAAATAACAGACAAAGTTTGCATGCACCATCATGATATTGGAGACAAACCGCTTTTAGCTCATAAAAGGCATGCCTTTAATGGTGAAATAGTCAGTGAATTTTATTTAATGTAAGATGGAGAAAAAATACATTAATAATTAATGCATAACTACAACATTTATATATGAAATTTAAAATAACATTATATGAATAGTGGTTGATGAATTTAATTAACGGGGATTTTCACTTAAAAGGCTTATTTATGCAGAGTAATAAGTTTTAAGAACATCAATTCTGAAAAATTAGTTTCAAAGACAAATTTCAGGAAAAAGATAAATGAATTTATCATTTTTAGTTATATAGAAATAAGGATAAATGAATTTATCATTTTTCTATATAACTTTAAAAGATAAATGAATTTATCATTTATATGTAAATTGTCCTTAAAACTAATTATTCAGAATTGTTGTCCTTAAAACTTATTACCCTGAAATGAGAAGCCTTTCAACCTAATTTCCGCTTTAACTTTAATTAAACATATGTTGTTCGAAATTATAGTGGCAATCCACAGCTCAATAAAAACTTTCATTAATTCATTGAACAAACATAAGCAAAACATAACTTCGAATTGTTCAATAATTATCTTTAGAAGTTATCGTGGGAGAATCAAAAAGGAGATATTACTCCTATTCAATTCTCGCACTAAAACTTTAACAAAATTTAACGTTTTGGCTTGAAAAATAACTCTAGCACTAAAAGAACATGGGTATTTTTCAAAAAACGTATAAAATAAACATATTGCTACTGTAATGAAAAAAAACATAGGTCTTAGATAATGTTAAACATTTCGCATTACTACTGCAATGAGAAGGTATACAATATAGATCATAACTCACAAAAAAGTTAATCTTTGGTTCACAAACTACACAATGGTCTGTGCAATATTGCTAATAAATACACTATTAAAAAACATATTAATTTTAAATAATTAATATGACATATAATATAGTAGACAAATATATGATACTATTTTCATCTTGAAAATACCTACATACACTTCGGCTTTCAGAAAAACAAAACTACACAACAGCTTGAGCAATATTACTAATCAACACATCATTAAAACACATTAATTTCAAGTACATACACTTTATCTTTCCACAAAAATGAATTAAGTTGCAACCTGAGAAATATTGCTAGTAAATAAACCATTAAAACTCTACCCTATTAATCCCTAAAAAAATGGCACCAAGTTTGTCAGTGTGTAGCCTAATAGTGTTCTTCCTTTTATCTAACCGGAAAGTGTTCTACCTTCTAACTTTATTTTTCAATGCAAGCATACTCATATGGCCTTGATCTTTTGTTCACAAACTGCTACTTATACCAATCTAAACAAACATTAATAACATAAATATGTAAACTGTTTTTTAAGTTACAACGGCTTAAAAAAACTTTTCGATTCGAGTAAGTAAACAGTTAGATAGAAATACAATTCACACAAATAAATCAATAATTTTCCCATGATGATACTTGAAAATTGACACTAACATAATGTTGGGTTGATCAAAGATGAATATGAGATACTATATTTTATGCTGTAAATACAGATCAAAGAAAAATGCATCATTCAGGGAAATCCTAAATCAGACATGACATTATAATTTGACAAAAAAATTGAACAAAATGTTAATCCAAAATAGAAAATGAAAACAACAAATTAAATAACCCAAATTGACGCATTTCAAACTCAAGATTTGCGAAGAGTTGAGTAAGCCAGAAGTTTGAAAGTAAAAGCAGGGAAAAGGATTAAGAAGTCAATGTTTATGAGGAAAGCATGAGAATATGGGAACAATAGTGGAGAGGCTTGCGTTTAGGCAAACAGCCTGAATTGTTGGGATGAAGTTGAATACAAAAATAGATGAGCTATAGGATTGAAGAATCCGTTAGTTTGCTGAGGGAAAATGGGAAGAAGCTAGGAGAACATTGAGTGAGGATTGACAAAAATATCCTCACTTCACAATTAAATCTTAAAAGGGGCAAATTTGTAATTTCCAAAACTTCAAATGAAGGTGTTCTCATTATATATAGATATATATATTCACCATGCTTAGGTCATACCATTAGCCCATACCTAAGCACGTCTAAACCCATAACCCCTTCCGCTATATAAATCGTGTTCACTAGAAAAGTTGGTTCGTTTTTTTTAATTTAAATTTAAACCCTCTCACATCCAACGGCCCTCCTCCATCGACGCCACCACAAGCCAAATCAGCCTTCGACCATAACTAGGAAAGTGTAGAGCTCGAGGCTACGAATGATTTCAACGGTTGGATTGTCGTATGGCATGGCGTGGAGGGCGGTTTTTGGCCGCGTTCATCGCAGTTATGGGTTCGGGTTTGATCTTGGTGGTGGAGATGGTCAAGGCAAGGTTGGCGATGGTAATGGTGGATGCGGCAAGGTGGGCGCGGCGAACGACTTGGGTTGCGGCGAAGTGACGAGGTGCGGCGATCGAGGCGAAGTCGAGTTTGGTTTCTTGGAAGCAAACGAGTGGGAAGAGAGCGGGAAAGGGTAATTAAGGTTTAAACGCTTATAAATTAACGGTTAATTATAATTTAATTTTAATCGTTCATTAATTCATAATTTTTCCATATGAGGTCGAAATCAAACGCGACAAGTTGAATTGCGATATATCGATGAAATCTACTTTATGGAGTTGGATTGGATGGATTTGAAGCTAGTGGAAATTTGGGTTAAAATTGAACGTTTGTTCGATTTTAATTCGAACCGGAGCGCTTTGACGAAACTTGTAATCAATGGTGAGTTAAACTCACCTTTTTTGTTAACCGGTTATGTTATATAGTTATTTTAAATTGTTGAATGTTTGGATGATTTACTATTTTATATTGTTGGTTTGGATATATTCCCGCCCCGGGAGCAGATGAGACCCTGTTACGTTCCCGTGTAAGAGCGGATGACCCGTTTGTATATGATCCCACCTCGAAGCGGTGGATTTATATTTTACGATTATACTGTATGTGATGAAGGGGGAAAAGGTTGGAGGGATCCAACAGGATTCCTCACACTGTTGATTTTACTTTTCATATATGTTGTGATATATGACTTGTTAGATGCCATATTTGATGGCATGTATATGATTTTGCTTATTTAGTGTTTTAGTAGCACTGGGCCTTAATTTTGGTATTTTAAAATACTATAAAAATAATGATTTTGATGTAAAAGGGATTTCAAAATTATTTTGGAAATTATACATGTTTAATAATTATACTTCAATTATATAAAGTAAATAAAAAGCATGATTTTTAGAGATTATAAATTTATAGTTTTATAAAATATCTTAAATAGAAATTTTTGAACTGTGAATAAAGATTTTTTAAATCTTAAAAATAAGTCTGTCTTTTATAATAATGGGATATGGTTTTAAAAAGAAGATAGAAATATTTTGATATAAATATTTATTAACCATTCTATATAAAGTGATATGTATGTGTGTGTGTGTATACATATATTAAGATTTATTTATAAATGTGGTATTTATAAATGCGATAATTTATAAAAGTGATATTTTACAAATGAAGTGAAGATTTGTAAAATCGTAATTTTGTTAATAAAAGCACGGATTTATAAACGGTGTTTATAAATTAAGGACAACTTTTATCATTGGATATATTGGGAAATAAATCCCAAATTGTGGATTTATAACTGGAATGTTGTTTTAGAAAAATAGTTGATTCTATTTGGAAATTGAAAGTATGGATAGATTTGGAGATGTTAAACGATGTGTTATAAAACAGAAAGAGATTTATAAATGTAGCTTTATAAAAATGGAAATAATTATGTTGAAATTTATGTATGGATTTTTATCAAGGAAGTATATTCATGTTTTAAAGGTTGTTTGTTTATATTAATATTGTTTTAAGGTTGTTTATCAATATTTTAATATTTTGAAAAGTTAATTACTTAAATTATTAATATTATTTGAGATTAAATATAATTATCTATCAATAAAGTTTTAGAAATTAATTATTATTATTTATAATAATGTTTATGATAAATTGTTATTGTTTTATTAAGAATGTTTTGAAATTATTAATTATTATCTTTAGAATGTTTTAAAGTTAATTACTAATTATTTATACTATTTATTACTATAAATTTTAAAGTTAATTACTATTTAATTATATTGTTTATTATTACATATTAGTGTTTTAAAATAAATAATTAGAATTTAAAATGTTCGAGATTTATAAATAAAGTTTTATAACGGACTTAGGTTTTATAAGGGGAGTTTTATAAAATTGTTTAAGGGCTTAAAGAAAGATTTTACAAGGTAAAAAAGTTTTATAAATGGTTAGATATTTATAAAAGAATTTTAGAAATGGGTTTATAGATTTATAAAAGGAGTTTATAACAGGTATTATGGATTTATAAATGGGTCGTAAATGATTTTTAGGATTATAAAAGAGTTTTATAAATGGTTCCTGAGATTTATAATAGTTTATAAATGGTTTTAGAAATTTATAACGAAGTTTATAAATGATTTAGAATTGTATAAAAATGGAATCTTCCTTGGTGTTTAGTGGATATACTTACACCGTTGAGATAAGTATATGGATATTCTCTAAGTATTAAAAGTATAGGATCGTGGGTATATCTTTGTAAAGATATTTTTATACAAGTATTTACAAGTGATTTTAATAAATGAAAAGATTTATTAAACGAGGCTAGTGGTTGCTTATGTGTGGTTTTCCCTATGGAATTACACCCCTGATTGAATGTTTGTTATTTGATAGTTAAATAACCGACTATCGAATTTGGACCTAAAAAGTAACATTGGAAATATCTAGGAGAAACACATGAATTATATGGTACAGTCATCTCCGATGATGTAGTCCTAAGTGTATAAATCTCATTCGTTCTTTAGGACAAATGATAAAGAAATCCATCCACTAATGGTTAGGAGGTGATCTCCGTTCCTATCTTTGACTGTTTATTTCCTAAAGAATCGGGGTTGAGTTTAACGAAAATTATTGAATGTTGTTTCGAAGAGACCAAGATCGGATTTGTTATCCGAAAACCACTTTGATCCAACTCAAGCATTTCAAAGTGAACACATCTTGAAGATGATGTAATTGAAGATGGAGCTCCCAAGCATTTCCTTCCATCCTAGAACGAACTTATATAGATAAATGCTGGCATTGCATTGTTGCTTGGAGGGAAATGTTAGCATTCCAAGTGGGAAGTGCTATATAAAGGTAAAATGTAGCCTTAAGCCTCAACAACCAGGAAATGACAAAAATTGGGCATGCAACAGAGCCAAGTGGGTCACTACCATCATGGTATGGTCATTCCAAATCTAGATCGATTACTATCTACTCATGTATGCTTCGGGGCCCATACGAAAGGGGTGGTCATATTCGGTACTACTAGTCAAGTGGTAGGCCAGTCTTGTGTGGCAGGGGTACAAGATGTTCTTGTGAGACCCTAGTGCAATTTATCTAGAGATGTACCTTCGGAAGATAGTTCCTTACCTTGTCATATTATGGAATCCAATCTCTAATACGTGCCTTTACGGTTTTGATTGTAGAACCTAGTATGCTATAATTTAATTATTTAATAAATCGGCTATGATTAATAAGTATTTGTACTTTAGACATTATTATAATATCACTGGATTTTCTATATAAAATGTTTTGGTTATCGTAGGGTAAAAACCCATCCGTATTTATGTGCGGAGTGGTCTTATGAGATACCTTTATTTTGAAAGATTTTGGTAACATTAAAAACCCCACTAGGTGTTTTCTTACGCTGGTTTACCAGACTGACTCAGGTGTTATTTTATTATAATGCTCGGGTCAAATCGAGCATATTCACATATTTAGATTTGGATGCTTTGGAGCTTCAGCAGGCGAGCTGGAGGTCTCTATGATGTATTCCCATATTTGTTTATTTTTCCGCTGCATTGTTGTTGAAATTATCAGTATTTGTGAAGGCAGGTTGTTATAACTGTCCAGGCTGATAATTGTGATTTGTTGTTGTACTCTGATGAATGTATGTATATTATAGTTTCTCTTTGTAAAGATCATTGATATTATATTATATATTGTTCCACTGCAATTATGAGATTCTATGTTGTTTCAGTTCCTCTTTCTCTTCTTCTTCATTTCTCTTCTTCTTTCTTTCCCCTAACAATCGGTTCTCCAGCATTTGATTACTGGGAACGCAATACAGTGGACGTATTAGTGTCGATTTTCGAGGGTCAAAAATCCCAAGTTGTTACATAGAGTTAGCTCAGAAAGTTTGGTAGCAGTAGAGAGATATATGATATTGGAATTTTAAATTGATTGGATCTCGTTAACCTATTTATCGAAAAAAATTGATATGTGGATAAAGATTTTTGTTTGAAGGGCCTATAGTTTCTTTTAGGATAGGGTCTCGATGACCCAATGATACTACCTTGTGATCTGACTCAGTGATCTGTCCATAATGTAGAAATTTGAATAGTTAACATTTGCATTCTAGCTTTTCTATGTTATTGCAGTAATGATCAGGAATGAAAACAAATGATATTTAGGAAGCTTGGTTGTTTAATACCGTTGTAAAAGTAGGTTATTTAGGTTCATCTAGGGATGGGTGTCGTTGACCTGATGTTGTGGGTAGCGTTAAACCAATTATGTTATATGGCTTGGTAGGATGTTGTTCTCCAAGGAAGTGATTGTTGCTTTATAGCTTAAATGGATATTGTTCTCTAAGTGAGTGATTTTTTATATGGCTTGGATGGATGTTGTTCTCCAAGTAAGTGAGTTTCATCTTATTGTATTTGTTTAAAGCACAATAGCCATAGATTGTCAGTATTTGAGTGATAGCTGAAGGTGCAAGTATATGATTTGGATTGGATGTGACATGAGTGTAATGACATGTTCACTATGCTAGGACATCATTCCTTTTTCTAGATGTTCCCAGCTATGTTTTGGGTAAGATGTTACTAGGATTGATTAGTATTTTTTTATTGGGTTTACATGGCGAGATGGCATCCTTGTTGAGTTGTCTCGTCCATAGTATGGAGAAAAAGTAAGTTGGTATAAAAATATATGAGGAACGATACCATTAATTAGTTTATATTAGAAAGTGATTTAGGTATGGATGTTTGGTTGTGAAGGAAATCCCAGGTTTGATTTGGTATAAGACTGTATGAGGATGAGTATTTTGGTATGTTGAAAGAATATGTAGAAATACTCGGATATGGATGGGTATTAAGATCATATGAGTTTGTGTTATCTATAAACGAGATGAAGTACTTGGAATTACATGGATATGTATGATTTGGAAAGAATAAAGAATTGATTAGAAATGTAATCTTTGTTTGTAAAGAATGTTCCATATTTGGATTGGTAGTAAGAGTATTATGAGAAGTAACTCTGATTGGTGTAGATAAAAAATTTTGATAATTGATTTTTAATTTTAAAAAGGATTGATATGATTTGATAAGTTGAAGAAGGGATATTCTGGATTAAATGGATATTAAGGTAAATCAACAAAGTTCCTCTGATTGGTGTGAATTTAAGGGTTCATGATAATTAAAGAAAATTTATTGGAAAGACTGGGAAAAGATATATAGTTTGCATGCGTTGAAGATGAGGAGGCGATTCTATGGAAATGTAATTTGGAGGTTCAAATGTAGCTTTGAAAGAAGAATAGATAAATTACTTTCAATCGTCTCTCAGATTGAAAAGATGTTGTCTATTCAAAGAAACTCTTTTGAAGTAGCAACTTAATGGGGAAAAGTTTAAATTGCATATGAGGTGCATGTAGACAATATATTACATAGTCGATTATTTTAAGTGTATCTTAGGTTATTACTTTTGTTAGGTTAGAATTCCACTTAGATTTAGGATTTTGACTGCTATGTTTAAAATGATTGAACATGATAGGAGTGCTTTTATTTGGATGTTTGGATGCTTGTTGGGTTGTATGTTATAGAACTTAGGAGGGAATGTTTGGATAATTGTGGAGGTGATACTTTAAGTACCCAAACTTATTGGATATTTGGAGAAGTAATATCATAAGTGTAACGATACCACTTAAGTTAGATTGGAAATTTGGATAAGATATATGTTGTGTTCATCAATTAAGCCATCGATCATTTTGGATGTTCTTAGGTAAAAGGAATAGTATGGTGATTCAAGTTGCTTGGATTTGTAATGGTAAGACACTATCCATTTTGAGTTGTCTTACCTTAGCAATCCCAAAGATGATCAAGGAAAGTGCTACTTGATGATTTAAGCGTTAAGTATGTGCATTTAGGGATGGATGAGATAATACAATTTTGTTTGGGAATGATTAGGCTAAGGCTTGTTATGCATTGTGGTGTTGTTTATTTGAGTTGGTAGCATGGATTGTAGAAGTTGTAAATATGTGTAACGATTTGCCTTTCTTACACCCAAAGACGACACTTAATACATCCTGGGTATTCACGTGCCGATCATCAAAGTGTCCGAAAAATAGGTCGTGGGGTAAAGAAAATAAAAGACAAAGGAAACAAATACAGATTCTTCTCACAAACGAAAGAGTTACATATACATCTTTACAGAATAGTACATATGGTTACTCCAAAATGTTACATCAAAGTTACAACAAGTACTATTCCCAAAAAGAATAGCTATATCAACCTGCCTAAATTACTAATACCTAATGTACAGTCACAGCGGAAATAAACATAACTACTGGATAAATGAAAGCTTCTACTCCATACTGCTTCCTAAATTGCTCCAAAGAAACCTGACTACTTGGCTACTCATAAAATTTTGTGTACCTAAGGGTTTAAAGGAAAGAAATAAAACTCCGGGTCAGACATGGGTTTGGTGTGAGTAAATCATATGTTTAACTTTATAAAAACCTTCAAATAAAAGGTATCTCGTAAGACCATGCCGCACATAAACACGGACGGGCTTTTACCTTACGATAACCAAAACATTTCTATCTAAAATCCTCTGGTATTATCATAATGTCTAGGTTTAAAATAAATATGGAATCATAGCTGAAATTGTTATATTATTAAATTCCAGCATACTAGTTATACAATCTAGTGTGAAGGCTCGTATTGAAAAATGGATCCCAACTATGAAAGGGTAAGGGTCTACCCACCGAATCCGTATACCTCTAGATAAAATGTACGGGAGGCCACAATGCATTGCACCTCTGCTACTCAGGACCGGCCTTACCCCTTATTGGGTAACACCGAATATGATCACCACTTGGTAACGATCAACAACCATGAAAAAAGAGATCCAAAAGCATTAATAAACCAAAGATATCACTCTAGATTTGGCAATGATCATACCCTAATAGGAGCGTCCCACATAGCCCTGTCGCACGTCCCTGCTTTAGTCATTTTCTCGGTTGATGAGGCTTGAGGCTACGATTACCTTTTTATATAGCAACCATCTTGGAATGCCAACACTACCCTCCAAACAACAATGCAATGCTAGCATTCATCCATACAAGTTGTTCCGAGATTGAACAAACATTCAACATTTACCATCTTCCATTTTGGAATCACCCTCGGGAAGAATAGTACAGCTTCATAACATACTTCATAACAATCCATCACGAACGTTATTAGTTTGAAGTAGTTCGAATAAATTTTACTTATCTGAAACGATGTCTCCAAACTAAGCGATAATTCTCGGCTAACTCAATTCCGGTTCTTTTGGAAGTATATAATCAGTACTTGAGTCCTTACTGGGAACTCTAATATACACAACATACTTATTGAGTTAAAACAGGTCAAGTTATAAATAGCGGACAATCTGCTGCTTAGGGTAATTATATAGAGTTCGCATATGGATAACCATATACTTAATTTAAACATGACCAATTGATCGGAATTAACCTTCCCACATCTATCACATTTCCGATATTTCGGCCTTACTCTATCCCTCGCCTAGAAATAAATTCTAGATCTCACAAATAGAGGATCAACCTACTCATCGACTTTTAGTACTAACTATGGGTTTACTTACTTCCCATAAATGTGCCATCACATTAACATTAGTTTCATATTTGTTTGAGGTTACGTAAGAGTAATCGACAAAGAAATCCCTTGATTTAAAACATTTTTGAAAAAGAAAGAAGACAGTCTTAAAACAAATTGATATTTTGAAACAAAAATGATTTTTAAATTAAAAACCCTTATTAATTGATTAAATAACAAATTAAACCTTTATTAAATAATAATTAAATCTTAATTAACATCTTAATTAAATTTAAATTAATCAATAATTAATTAAATCACTTTAATAAAAATTAATTAATAGTTAATCTTTAATAAATAATTCAAAATAATTAACAATTAATTATTAATTAAATAACAATTAAATTTAATTAATTAACTAATTAAAATTAAATTAATTGAACACTTAAGTATTAATTACCTTTAATAACCAATAATTAAGTACTAATTACTTAATTAATTAATAATCATTTATTAAATAAATAATCAATTAAATAATAATTACCTTTTTAATTACTTAATATAAGTTTTAAAACATTTTGCGAAAAGATTTCTAAGTGAAAACCTCTTTAGATTCCAAAAAGAGTTCGATTCTTTGAACTGCACATATAGTGACTATCGCTATACGACCCGTAATTTTTAAAAACTTGAAAATTTACTTTCTAAGCCTTTTCCAACTCTAACTCTTGGAAAACTTTACTAAAACATAAAGGTATGTTTCTTGAAAACTAAAGCAAGTTTTATATTCGGAAATATCTTGAAATTTAAGAACCAAAGATTATAGTTTTTATACAAGAGATTCCATGTCACTTAAGTTAGCAAAAGTGCCAACTTCCTTAGCATCCAATCATTTATTCAACATCATAGCATACATAATTACTTCACATCTATATCACAAGATAAAATCATGTCATAACCAACATACACAAGTAAGGATTATAACTTGTAACTAACTTAACATTTCAATTCTCAAATTCCAAACTATTTGTCATCTCATCCAAACACATACACATATATCCAAGCTAACACAATTTATATCCAAACGACATCATATTTTTACAACAAACCAAGCATATATTTAAGTTGTAAAACTTTGTTAAGTTTTAGATCTTTACTTACCAATAGTCGACGAAACTAAGCTAACTTTTCCTACAACTCGAACATGGCCTAGTCCTTTGCTTCTAGCTTGAAAAAAATGTAGTCTTTAAGTGGTTTATGGCCACAAAAGGTTTGGCCCTAGGCAATATGGGTTCGGCCTTGGAAATATAAGTTGGAAGTGGACTTGATTTTTGGAGAGGAAGTGAAGTAGATTATGAAGAAGTGTTTTTAGGAGCTTTGGAAGGAATTAAAGTGGAAATCTAAGGCTTTTTGAAACTTTGAAATATATTAGGAAGCCACGAAAGACTTTCTTAAGAGCTTAGGAATTTTGGAAATGAAGATAAGAATGAGAAAATGAAAATAAATTAAGAAATGTTGCTTTTATAATATGTTAACAAGTTAATTTACTAAAATACCCTATGTACTTTATCCCCCTCTCGCACTTTGCCACCTCACTTCTCTTGTCTCCCTCCCTTCAAATCAAAGCCAACATGCATTTATTACCTAAGTACTTCATGTTTATAAAGATATGACAAGTTATGTCACTTTTATTTAGATTTACATTTTGTTTTTTTTAACGTTTACATAAAAAGTCATATCACCTATTTTATATTTCTTAAGTTAATATATACATTTATACATTACAAATCATAACCCATTTAAACAGTGTGTATGTGTTACAAAAAATGTGCACGACGTTTTCCGACAACTTTTTGACACCTAAAAGTCGAAAATGCGGAAAACGATTTCCGGGCAGATTTTGAAATGAACCAGGTTTTCGATCCTCGAAAATCGACACTAATACATCCACTGTATCACATGCCAAATATTCAAGTGTCGAAAATACCGATTGTTAGGGTGAAAGAAGAAGGTAGCAGATCGAAGAAAACTAAACAACACAGAATCTCACAACGAGCGAATAATATATAATACGACAATGACCTTTACAAAAGAGAAACACCTTTATTAATATATACAACATCAGAGTACATCGGACTTATCCAAAATTTGGATAGTCATAGAAACCTGCCCTTATATTGACAAATATATAGACTCTATATTATAGCGAAAAAAAATATACGTGAATACGTCTTGACCATCCAGCTCCTTTCCAACTCCAAAGTATCCAGCTAAACCTAGAAAAACATGTTCGGTCTGACCCGAGCATTACATGGAATAATGCCCAGGTCAGCCTGGTAAACCAGCGTGAGTAAAACTCAATGACAAGTAACAACCAAACTGATTTCTACATTTGAAAACTTTTCAAACGAAGGGTATCTCATAAGATCACACCGCACATAAAAACGGATGGGTTTTTACCTTACGATAACCAAAACATTTTATATCAAAATCCAGTGATATTATCATAGTGTCTAGGTTTAAAGTAAAAAGATAAAATAGCTGAAATGCTTACATCTCACATTCCAACATACTAGGTTCTACAATCGAAAACGTAAGGCACGTATTGGAGATTGGATTCCATATTATAACAAGGTAAGGAACTACCTACCGAGGGTACATCTCTAGATAAATGCACCGGGGTCTAACAAGAACATCTTGTACCCCAGCCATACAGGACTAGCCTTCCACTTAACTAGTAGTACCGAATATGATCATCCCTCCATTAATGGGCCCCGAATCATACAAATGAGAGATAATAACCGATCTAGATTTGGAATGACCATACCCTACTTGGGAGCTACCCACTTGGCCCTGTTGCATGCCCAATTTTTGTCATTTCCCGGTTGATGAGGTTTGAGGCTACGTTTTACCTTTTTAGAACCTTTACACTTAGAATGCTCATTGCCCTCCAATGACAATGTGCTGGTAGCATTCATCCATACAAGTCCATTCTGGGTCCGAACGAAACCGAAGGAACTATTCCTACTACATCCGTTTTGGAATCACCCTCAGGATTAGTAGCGATTAGCCCTAACAATTCACATCTCTATCTTCGTTTCCATGTTCTTCACGATGCCTTCACTTTGAAATGCATTCGTTGGATCGAAGTGGTTTTCGGATAACATATTCGATCTCGGTCACTTTGAAACAACGTTCGATATTTCTGGTAAACTCAACCCCGGTTCTTTAGGAAATAAATAGACAAAAGATAAGAGCGGAGTTCACCTCCTAACCATTTATGGACGGATTTCCTTATCATTTATCCTAAAAGAACGAAACAAGTTTATACGTAGAGTATAACACCTTCGACAGTAACTGTACCATATAATTGTCATGTTTCTCCTAGATATTTCCAAAGTTAGGTTTTGGTCCAGATTTGATAGTTGGTTATTTAACTATCAATTTATAAAAACAACCATTCCATATGGGATCCTCTAAGCCTTTATTAATTAAACTTTAGTTAATAAAATCACTTTATAAAACCTAATCAAAAGATCTTTTCAAACCCTATTTTCAAACCTCGTACATTCCTTTTTACTTGAAAAAAACAATATAAGTATTTACCAAACATTTTGGAAATTCCATTTCCTCAAAATTCCATATTAAATGGCCAAACAATTCCCTTTCAAAAACATCACCTCCTATAAAACACATTTACTTATTCCTTATAAAAATTCTTTTTATAAGTTCACTTCACATTTCAAACCACTTAAAAGTTTTCAAACTAGATTTAAAATTTCTTTCAAAAATATCTAAAATGATTTATAAAAAATATTTCTATTTTTAAAACTATTTAAAAATCTTCCTTCATAATTTCTTTATAGAATCTCATTTATAAAATATCATTTTCAAGATATTCTTTGTAAATCACTCTAGGTAAAAAAAATTATTTAATAAACCCCTTTTTAAAAACAAGATATTATTTAAAATTAAATTTATAAAATAATAATAAAATTTGAAAATCATTTACAACCTTTAAACCCAAATTGATTTAAGAATTAAAGTTAATTCAAAAACATACTTCAATAATTCGAAAAGAGGCTTAGCAATCCCAATGGTACTAATTTAAGTTACCATTCAATTTTAATTCCAATTCACTTAACAGTTATTTACGTAGGTCAACATATATGTAAATACAAATCATATCCAAAATAGGGAATAACATTTCAATATGAACTAATCATCATATACATGCCCAAATAACATGATAGCAGGGTAGTGATTTGTTCCGCTACACAGATGTCTAAACAATGCAATCAATTCATAGTAGAACGAGGATTTATTCTGCTAACACATGTCCACATAAACAAACCAACAATCAATTTATAACAGAACTGAGATTTATTCTGCTAACACATGTCCAAACAACCAAACAAACAAACAATCGATTTATAGCAGAAAGGGGATTTATTCTGCTAACACATGTCTGATCAACCAAAGAAACAAACAATCAATTTATAGCAGAACAGGGATTTATTCTGCTAACACATGTCCAAACAACCCAACGATCTACATCATAACTCATTCACAGTTATATGGTTCTTAATGGTATCAACACTTGAATCACTTGTATTCCAAACCATCTTTGAAAAAGAAGTACCTTTAAATAATTTTACTTTTGAAAACCAAAGGATTTAAAACTTTTAAACCCTTAAAAATAATTAATTATAAGTTAAATCCTTATTTAAATCATAATTAATTTTAATTGAATATTAACTTAATTTAATAAAATAGTTAACAGTAATTAACTATTAATTAAATCTGAATTAATCCTTTAATAATTATTAAATAATTAATTAAACCTTTATTAATAATTAAATATTAATTAATCTCAATTAATTAAATAAATAATTTTTAATTAAAATTAAATAATAAATTAAACCTTTAATAAATTATTTATTATAAATTAAACCTTAATTAATTTATAATTTAAAAATAATTAAACACTTGATTAATAATTAATCATATATTTAAATGATAGTTAATAAAAAAATAAATCATATACTTAACTCATAATTAACTACTTAATTAATAGTTAATTAAAATAAATCTTAACTTTAAAAGATAATTAATTGGCAACTAACCTTTAGTTAATAAAAGTTAATAACCCTTGTTTAATCCTTAATTAATTATTAATTATCAAAACATAATTAATTAAAAATTTATTATTAAATTCTTAATTTACCTTTTAAAATATCAATATTTAGTTTATAAACAATTTACAAAACAATTTGAAGTATAAAAACCAATCTTTGCGAAAATCGAATTTTTAAATGAACTGCATCCATAGCGACTATCGCTATGGATACCCGTAATTTCTAACTTGTTGCTCACTAACTCTTCCATTTACTAATTTTAATTACTAACTTTCCATATCACTTCCAATTTCAAGCCAAAGATCAAAATTTTATAACCAAAACACCACTTAAATCGTCAATACAAAGTTCTAATGCTAAACCACAAATTAGCACACACATATACATCCAAACCATACCATAATCCAAATAATAACATCACAAATACAACCATATATATAAATGTAAATTCTTTCCCAAAAAGTTAAGGAATTTACTCACTAAAGGCTATCCAAACTTTCGCTGACTTGAGTACGACCTAGCGCTATCATTCCTAAGCAAAAAGGCAGAGTCTTGAATCCTAAATGTACCAGGTAGGATAGGCCATGTACAATCCTAAATGTAGAGCGACTTCGGATAAACATCGATTTCTCAATAATAAACCTGAAAATAGGTCATTTTGCATCTAATTTTTGGGCTATCTACTCATGGAAGTTCAAAAAGCACTCAAAAAGAAAGTTATTGGAATTTATTTTCTCTATCATTTCAAAAAAACAATTACTCGTTTGCGTTTAGTTTTGAAGAAGTTATGATCAAAAGAAGAAGGGTAATTTTCGGATTTGAAATTTTAGGTGAAAATTACTTTGCAAAGATTGGGTATTTTGACATAGCTATATTAGAATTTTGAAAAAATGGTCAACTATAATGTTGTAGCCATTAAAATTTCACATGGTTTAAAAAAAAGAAGGCCTACATTTGAGTTAAAAATGAGGAAGAAAATGTTGGTGGAAAAAGGATGAAAAATGGAGAAACATATGGCTATTTATAGGCAAATTTCCTCTGTGATCTTATATCTAATCACATCACAAATCTTTTATAATATATATATATATATATATATATAATTATGTTTAATCACATCACTATTATATATATATATATATGTTTAGTCGCATCACTTTCTTTTATATATATAATTATTATGTTTAGTCACATCACTTCCTTATATATATATAATTCCTATGTTTAGTCACATCACTTCCTTTTTTATATATATAATTATTATGTTTAGTCACATCACTTCCTTTTATATATATATTTATTATGTTTAGTCACATCACTTCCTTTATATATATAAGTTTAATTATTAATTAACTAAGATGTGATAAGAGATAATTATGGTTAATGATTACAAATTTAAGATGTGACAATACTTAATATATATATTTATATAAAATGTTTATTATTTTTAAAACTATGTCTTGTCACATCACTTACTAATCTAAATTAATATAAGATAATTTATTTCTAGGTGTATTATTATTTAGTTAATTAACTCTTATATATATGTACATATAGTGCACAAAGACGAACAATGTTCCCGACAACTTTCCGGTGTCAAATGATCAAAATTTCGAAAAACGTTCTTCGGTCATATTTTCTATTTTTCTACGAACTATTTAATTTGGTAAACAAATTTTGAAAACAATTTTACCATCATTATTAGTTAATTAAAATGAGTTTATTTTCATTATAAAACCTATATATTGAATATTTAAATATTCACTAATCAAAGCATTGAAATTACGGGTCGTTACATTCTTCCCCCTTAAAAGAATTTCGTCCCCGAAATTACACCTCAACATATCCCAGAAAACACTTAACACTATACATTAGTCCATATGCTATACATAGATCATTCTTATACCAAGTCCGATTCGATCTCAACTCGAATACATAACTTTCCTTCCAAACCAGTATCGCTCTCTCGATTCTCTAGTGCGGACTCCTATCAAGCTCCTTGATTTGGAACCTCTATTCTCCTAACATAGTTGTATCTATGATAGAAAGCCTTGGTCCCACACCAAGAACCCTCACCAAATGCTTGCCGTCAAAAGTCGAGCAATAGATCCTTATTCGGAACGGTGCAAACACCTCAAAGTTGTATACTCCAATCTTAGATCAAAACTTTATGGAAAGGAGAAATGATCTACGTCCACCCTACGCACTTACTTAATTGGTTCTCCCTAATACCAATTATATTCCCACTAAATCATTTACGAAAACATTTCATAAACAACTCTTTGTTTCAACTTGGATAATACCCCACTACGGCCTATATCCCTATCTAATTCCCCTATTCCATTTTGAATTTATCTCCCTAAGAAAACTCAACCAAATACCCGGTTTTTATTTCAAAAACTTTTTGAAATGAAACTCTATATTTTTATCATAAAACATAACATACATGTAGCCCGAGTAACTCCAAAATGATACTAAGGAACTGGGTATCACCAAATAGTATCATACTTTCCCTTACCAAGAAGGGTAATACTCATGAGAAATGTTTACCATCCGAACACATCTCTTCCCCAATTTTGAGTTATTTTCGAGCCACTCAAACTAGTTAACTTAAAAATATTTCTATTTTTGTTTCAAAATCTCATTTTTGAAAAAAAAATTTTGTTTCTTCCAACAAAACATTTATCACCAACTTACTTTGGGTTCGTTCGGGTTGAACTTGTTTCGATTGTACAATGATAAAGAGAATAATTTACTAGGTGCACTACAACGTTCGCCTAGGCAAACATCTAATCGTCACTTAAAAGATTATCCTGATCATCACAAAACAATCAAGACTCATTCCCCCTCACCAATCCAAAGAAAATCACTTTTTACTTAAATTTCATTCCCAAAATTTCATACTTGAACCAAAGTTGCTTTATTATTATTTTCAAAACCTTAAAAATCATTTTTCAAAAACACTAGGATTTAGGTTCTTAAGTTTTCATCCTAAATTATTTTTAATTAGAAGACTTATCTTATTCAAAGGAAAGTACCTAAACATTTACACAATAGTCAATGCTCAATCTAGAGGAGCATGACTAACCAAACCCTATATGATAACGATAAAATATTATTATCTCTCAACAACATAACCTTATAAATACCTATACTATTTTCAAAAATCGTTCTTTTATATATAAAATATACCTTGGGTAAAATTATTTCATTTACCCTAATTTCAAAACAATACTGTGTTGGTTGTTCTGGTTCAAATGTTTAGGAATCCCTATCGATAACATTAGCCAAACGCATCGACCAAAATTCATATACCACTCAACCGATCAAACAACATAATATAAAACATTTTTATATCACTATTAAATACATGCTCTTATATAATATACACTCAAACTCATTCTAGGGTGTCACTTACCCTATCTCTAATGAGTTTACCCCACCAAAGCTAAGGTTCTAACTTATCCTTCAGCTCTGATACCAAATGCAATGAACTGAACTTTCAATACACGAAAATCGACACTAATACGTCCACTGTATCACATGCCGAATATTCAAGTATCGGAAATACCGATTATTAGGGTGAAAGAAGAAGGTAGAAGATAGAAGAAAACTAAACAACATAGAATCTCACAACACAGTGTATAATATATAATACAACAATGATATTTACAAAAAGGAAACATCTTTATTCGTATATACAACATAAGAATACATCAGGCTTATCCTAAATTTGGACAGTCATAGAAACCTGCCCTTATATTTACAAACATATAGACTCTATATTACAGCCGAAAAAAAATACGTGAATACGTTTTGACCTTCCAGCTCCTTTCCAACTCCAAAGCATCCAGCTAAACCTGCAAAAACATGATCGGTCTGACCCGAGCATTACATTACATGGAATAATGTCCAAGTTGTCTGGTAAACCAGCGTGAGTAAAACTCGATAACAAGTAACAACCAAAATGATTTCTACATTTGAAAACTTTTCAAACAAAGGATATCTCATAAGACCACACCGCATGTAAAAATGGACGAGTTTTTACCTTACGATAACCATAACATTTTATATCACAATCTAGTGATATTAACATAGTCTCTAGGTTTAAAGTAAATAGATAAAATAGCTAAAATGCTTGCATCTCACATTCCAACATACTAGGTTCTACAATCGAAAACGTAAGGCACGTATTAAAGATTGGATTCCAAACTTTGACAAGGTAAGGAACTACCTTCCGAAGGTACATCTCTAGATAAATGCATTGAAGTCTGATAAGAACATCTTGTACCCCTACCACATAGGACTAGCCTACCACTTGACTAGTAGTACCTAATATGATCATCCCTTTGTTAATGGGCCCGAAGCATAAATATGAGAGATAATAACCGATCTAGATTTGGAATGACCATACCCTACTTGGGAGCTACTCACTTGGCCCTACTGCATGCCTGATTTTTTTCATTTCCTGGTTGATGAGGTTCGAGGCTACGTTTACCTTTTTAGAACCTTTACACTTAGAATGCTCATTGCCCTCCAATGACAATGTGCTGATTGCATTCATCCATACAAGTCCGTTCTGGGTCTGAACGAAACCGAAGGAACTATTCCTACTACATTCGTTTTGGAATCACCCTCGGGATGAGCAGCGATTAGCCCTTGCAATTCACATCTCTATCTTTAATTCCATGCTCTTCACAATGCCTTCACTTCAAAATGCATTCGTTTGATCGAAGTGGTTTTCAAATAACATATCCGATCCCGGTCTCTTTGAAACAATGTTCGATACTTTCGGTAAACTCAACCCTGGTTGTTTAGGAAATAAACAGACAAAAGATAAGAGCAGAGTTCACCTCCTAAACATTTATGGACGAATTTCCTTATTATTTATCATAGAAGAACGAAATGAGTTTATACATACAATATAACACCTCCAACGATAACTGTACCATATAATTCACATGTTTCTCCTAGATATTTTGAAATTTAGGTTTTGGTCCAGATTTGATAGTCGGTCATTTAACTATCAATTTATACAAACAATCAAACATTGATTCCATTCCATATGGGATCCTCTAAGCCTGTATTAATTAAACTTTAGTTAACTAAATCACTTCATAAAACCTAATCAAAAGATCTTTTCAAACCCAATTTCCAAAATGATTTTCAAAAATATTTAAAATGATTTATAAAGTCTCTTCTATTTTTAAAACTATTTAAAAATCTTCCTTCATAATTTCTTTATAGAATCTCCTTTATAAAATATCATTTTCAAGATATCCTTTATAAATCACTCTAGGTAAAACTTTTTATTTAATAAACCCCTTTTTAAAAACAAAATATTACTTAAAATTAACTTTATAAAATAATAATAAAATTTGAAAATCATTTATAACCTTTAAACCCAAATTGATTTAAGAAATAAAGTTAATTCAAAAACATACTTTAATAATTCGAAAAGAGGCTTAACAATCCCAATGGTACTAATTTAAGTTACCATTCAATTTTAATTCCAATTCACTTAACAATTATTTACATAGGTCAACATATATGTAAGTACAACTCATATCCAAAACTGGGAATAACATGTCAATATGAACTAATTATCATATACATGTCCAAATAACATAATAATAGGGTGGTGATTTGTTCTGCTAAACAGATGTCCAAATAATGCAATCAATTCATAGTAGAATGGGGATTTATTCTGCTAACACATGTCCAACAAACAAACCAACAATCAATTTATAGCAGAACGGGGATTTATTCTGCTAACACATGTCCGAACAACCAAAGAAACAAACAATTAATTTATTGCAGAACGGGGATTTATTCTGCTAACACATGTCCAAACAACCCAACGATCTACATTATAACTCATTCACAGTTATATGGTTCCTTAATGGTACCAACACTTGAATTACTTGTATTCAAAACCATCTTTGAAAAAGAAGTACCTTTAAACAATTTTACCTTTGAAAACCAAAGGATTTAAAACTTTTAAACCCTTAAAAATAATTAATTATAAGTTAAATCCTTATTTAAATCATAATTAATTTTAATTGAATCTAAAGTTAATTTAATTAAATAGTTAATAGTAATTAAATATTAATTAAATCTAAATTAATCCTTTATTAATTATTAAATAATCCATTAAACCTTTATTAATAACTAAATATTAATTAATCTCAATTAATTAATTATATAATCTTTAAGTAAACTTAAATAATAAATTAAACCTTTAATAAATAATTTATTATAAATTAGACCTTAATTAATTTATAATTTAAAAATAATTAAACACATGATTAATAATTAATCAATAATTAATCCTATATTTAAATAATAGTTAATTAAAAATAAATCATACACTTAACTCATAATTAACTAAATTAATTAATAATTAATTAAAATAAATCTTAACTTTAAAAGATAATTTATTAACAACCACCTTTAATTAATAAAAGTTAATAACCCTTGTTTAATCCTTAATTAATTATTAATAATCAAAACATAATTAATTAAAAATTTATTATCAAATTCTTAATTTACCTTTTAAAATATTGTTATTTAGTTTATAAATCATTTACAAAACAATTTGAAGTATAAAAACCAAATAAAATCGAATTTTTAAACGAACCGCATCCATAGCGACTATCGCTATGGATACCCGTAATTTCCTATTTGTTGCTCAATAACTCTTCCATTTACTAATTTTACTTACTAACTTTCCATATCACTTCCAATTCCAAGCCAAAGATCAAAATTTTATAAACAAAACACCACTTAAATCATCATTTCAATGTTCTAATGCTAAATCACAAATTAGCACAGACATATACATCCAAACCATACCATAATCCAAATAATAACATCACAAATACAACCATATAACAACCATATATATAATTGTTAATTCTTTCCCAAAAAGTTAAGGAATTTACTCACCGAAGGCTATCCAAACTTTCGCTGACTTTAGTACGACCTAGAACTTTCATTCCTAAGCAAAAAGACAGAGTCTTGAATCCTAAATGTATTAGGTAGGCCAGACCATGGATGAATAAGGAGGTTGAGACATGTTTTGGTAATGTAGAGCAACTTCGGATAAACATCGATTTCAGTAATAAACCCGAAAATAGGTCATTTTGCATCTGATTTTTAGGCTATCTACTCATGGAATTTCAAAAAGCACTCAAAAAGAAAGTTATTGGAATTTCTTTTCTCTATCATTTCAAAAAATGAATTACTCATTTTCTTTTATTTTTAAGGAAGTTATAATCAAAAGAAGAAGGGTAATTTTCGGACTTGAAATTCTAGGTGAAAAATTGCTTTGCAAAGATTGGGAATTTTGACATAGCTATAATAGAAATTTGAAAAAATGGTCAACTAGAATATTGTAGCCATTAAAATTTCACACGGTTTAAATAAAACCTCCATTTGAGTTAGAAATAAGGAAGAAAAGGTTGGTGGAAAAAGGATGAAAAATGGAGAAACATATGGCTATTTATAGGCAAATTTCCTATGTCATCATTATATCTTGTCACATCACAAATCTGTTATAATATATATATATATATAAATATATAATTATATTTCGTCACATCACTCTTTTATATATATATAATTATTATGTTTAGTCACATCACTTCCTTTTATAATATATATAATTATTATATTTAATCACTTCCTTTTTTATATATACTTATTATGTTTAGTCAAATAACTTTCTTTATATATACGAGTAGGTTGGCACGTGCGATGCACGTGCGCAGAAGGAACTTGTGTTAAGAAACAGTGGTTGTGAGGTTTTTTGAATTTTATGAAATGACTTTGACGTGTACGTAATGTTGCATTTTTTGGATACTGTCTAATTCAGAATGCATCCACGTCTGATGGACGTGTATATGGACCTTTTGCATCAAACATGAAAATATGCTTTAAATTAGACCGACGGTACGCAGAAAGAAAGATAAATGTTTCACGTGCTTGCATGCGGAGGAAATTATTATATACAAAGTGAATGCTGTTAAAATAATTTTTTATGGTACTTACTTGAAACTTTTGAATTGTGCGGTTGCAGAATATCATTTGAACGAAGGTGGCAACTTTTGATATTGTTTGTACTTGACAGTTTAATAATTCACTTATAGACCCTAAGTTATTCTAACGTATTATACTTTATAAGTACAAATCTTGAGACAATTATGAAAATGAAAAAGTACGCTTTTTACTGTTCAAATAAACAACCAAAAGTTTCTTATTCATATTGGGTGCCCGTTGTTGAGTCCGTATAAAAATAAAAAGTCCTAGACCTAAGTAATAGGCATAATGCATAAGAAAATTCAGTAAACGTAAAAATAAAATATGTAGTATATGAATGATAACAAAACAGTCATTACACTAAATGCTTAATCATTCTACTTAGCATTAAACATTGTTTAAGTTGAAAGCAAAAGGATTATAAGCTAATTCTTGTTTTGCAAGTGTATGCAGTTGAAGCAATATGTTAGGATATTAATTCCATTCTATTCATGTATATTGAATTGTATTTTCTACATTGATGGTATCGGTTTTGTGGTAAGAGTACTTCAATATTTACATAAAAACTACAATGTAAGTATTGTACAACCCTTGCAACGTATATACATGGTCAAAAGTAGATGTTGCAACTATATATGAATCTCTATTAGGAAATCTACTATTAAAGAAGGAGCTTTGATTTTGATTTTATAAAAAATTATGTGGATTATCATACAGAAAATGAGGATGTGTTGATGTACACGCAAGGGACTATCTTGGTGGAAAGTGGTTTAGCTTGAAAAATACTCCTTAAAAGAAGTGAAAATGAGAGGGAAATATCTGCATAAATTTTTTGGTTGCCACATCATTTGGGAACAAATCAGTAATGGAAGGCTTTGAACTTGTAAGTTGAGAACTGCTCTCCACCTATACATTAAACCAAGAAGAATACATCAAAGTAAGAACAGATCCGCAGAATTATGAAATTATAATAACCAACTGCTATAAAAAAATATTGCGAATAGTTACTCTTATTTCCTTTCTGCCTCTATCATCTTATGTACATCTGCAAAACTTTCTAAGCCTAATAAGTGACAGATTATAGCTCAACAAAAGTACAGATGTACAATGAGAGCAATACTCAAGTCACAATATAAAAGTACAGAAGTGATAGTCTATGCACATGCTCAATAGAAAGAAGAACATAGCAATCAAATATTAAAAAACATCAGTTTCACATTGACTTGCTGTCACAGTTCATAATAATTGCAGAATTCATACGGCCTTCCATAATGTATAATTTATCAATTTACATGTAGCAGTCACACTTCTTATTGTATATGGGTACATATTTTTGCAAGTAAATATTAATATGTAAAATTAAAAATGAACACAGCTGTCTGCAGATCTCTGTTTAGCTGAGGGAAAAATAGCACTACCTATATTTACATGTCATTCCGTACATGCACCTTCTTAGCATCGATGCAGCGCTTATGTTTCACTTTTTGCAACACCTTGTATTGTTGTTTATCACCTGCCTTTATCATCTGGCCATGCATTTCTGCCTACGCAGCACCTATTCCCTTTGGTTAAGGCACTTCTGGTTAGTTGCTTGCATTCTTGTTTTCATTGCAATAGTCCTGCAATTTTCGTTGGCTTTGGATGGTTCAAACTTTTGCTGCTATTGTGTTAGGCCGGAAACAAATCTATAGAGCTGCTAGTTTTTAAATAAAGCGAGGCCTGCTGGTGCTTCATGGCAAGTTGGGCTCGGTGCCTTTGCATTTCTTAAAAATTGGTGCACATTCATACTTCTTGCCTGTGCATCTTCTTGCCTACTTAGTATATAACACCTTCATACTTCAGCACCGAAGCAGCATCATAGCATCACCAGGGCACCTTTTACTTCCGCACCTAAGCAGAATCAAAGCAACTCCAAAGCAACACCTTTATGCACATATACATTGTTGTCCAAGCATCACCAGTTTGCATCACCGGACCTTCTTGCAGTCCCTTTTCACGTCCATTCATATTGACCCTTAGATATTTGGAGGACAAACTTCTGACATGACATCCATAGAAAGGAAGGATTAACTCAAGCTTAGAGCAGAGTACATGACTATCATATGTTGCTAGTATAAACACAAATACCCAATCAGTCAAGATTAATTTGTTAAAATAGTGATTACAATATTGTTGATTTGTATATTATACTATTAAAAACAATTTTTCCCTTACAAAGGCATGCTTCAACATAAAAACTTGTGCAACTCACATAAATAATGTGGACACGAATGCTCTGGCTTCATGCATAAGGTCTTAGAGTAAATATGCAAGGTGCTTGAATGCAAAAATAATACACGAAATCAAGTGCTGACAATAAAATGAGAAGTATGGACAACATGTTGCATAATAAGACAATATAACATTATTTTAGCACACGAAGCCAAGGAACAATATGCATGGAACAGTACGTGATAGACGAAAAAAATACAAATGCAGGCGCAACAAAGAAAACAACATTTCACAATTTATCAAATTGTCATATTCAAAGAAAAAAATACGCATAATGAAGCAAAAATTGTTGCAATGAGGTAGCCATGGTATTTATACATGAACTGTATTTATGAGAATGCTCAGCAATTTCGGCAAACAATTCCTCTAACGTGCTCTTATTATCAGTAATAATACTCTGCATAACATAATTTTCTTTAGTGTCATTCTATCAAATTTTGGGTTCCATGACACTCCATGCCACCTAAGTTTCTAGTAGATCTTATTTATAAAGAATGTTCAATATGAATAATGAAAGAAGTAAGTATCTCACTGTCAATAGCAAAGTACTTCAAATTCATCTGTCAATATGAGTTATAAATATGAGTTAACTTCTTGCATATAAAAGATTTCACATATAGAAACAGTAACAAAGACACCAGTTATGAATGGGTGAAACTTTTTTCAGAAATATCACTACAAACATGATACCGGTTTTTAAATACAGTTTAATAATAAAAAAAGCATGAATAAGTAAATAGGAAAAGCTTGAATAAGAGCAGAGGTATAATGTAATCATCATAAAACCATATACTAAGCATAATAAATTCTTACTATAACCATCAAAAACACACATCTTCAATCAGTACTCCTTATTGTATGTTTCTCTTTTAGATATTCAGCAAGTTTAAAGGCATTCAAAGATTTTATTTTTGTTATTTGTTCCAAACATTCTACTGTAACTAAACTTTATGTCATTCGAGACTACTCTAAACTCCTCCATATCTTTGATAGTCGAAAGTACCAATATAATATATGGATGACTGTTTAGCAAGCTAAAAAGTATGATGGTTCATTTTAAATTGGGTTGAGGTACAAAACTTCAAATACAGTTTGAATTATGCCCGAAAAAAATCCAAAGTACAACAACTTAGTGCAATGTACAAAACAATAACAACGAATTGCTTAACCATTTGAGAATGAAATGCTAACAACCCCCACTCTTTAATTTCACTGTTGTAATCATTCATTTTCTTCTACCCAATCTTCACCATCTAAAACCCATACTTTCATCATACAAACACATATTCATCAACAAATTGTTGCAGCAAAAACAAAAACCAACCCAAATATCTACTCAAGTAATTATCATTTTAAAGTAAATAACTCGATAATTTTATGCAACAAATCACTTTTTTATTAGCCTAGGATCTATAGAAAAAATCAACAATTCGGAATTCTTTTTAAAATCACTGGATAGTCCGTAAAAATAGATTTTAAAAATCAACCTTCTATATAAAGAAATTTGAATGCAAAACCATTTTGATATTATTATTTGTCAAATGTGAGCTCCTGCCTTTAAAGGTGATGGTAGTTCGGAAATTGTTGTGTAAATTTCCCTTCCAAATCATTTTACATGGAGCTCATTTGATAAACGGGAACAAATCATTTCTCCCTTCCAAATTGTAGTGTAAATTTATCATGTCTAAACCCTAAATATTTTTCTTCTTTCTCTTAAAGAAAGTACTCGTTTCCTTAATGACAAATCTGAAAGAGATGGAAACTTTTTACTTGATAAGATATTGAATCTGTTGGGGATAAAAGCTTGCTTTACATGTTTGTAGGTTTTGTATTGTGATACAAATATGTAGGTGGTATGATATACCATTTTGATACTGATCTTAACTATATTAAAATATTTAACTGTATTAAAATATTTATTGGACAAAGTTGGAGGAATAAAAGTATCCAAGTAGACATTTTGAATCAAAGATTGACCTTCCAGGTATATTATTATCTTTTAATCTACATAGAAATTGTAGAGAAATATTTGTTATTCTGGATTCCAAAGTATTTACTTGGATAGTAACTTATCTGATTTTTTTTCTCTTGTCGTGATAAGCAGAAAATAATACGTTCTCACTTCTCATGATAACATACGCATTCATTTTTATATTAAGTAGAAAATTAGTTATTACCAGTACCTTCTTAAATCTGTACCATTTCTTCTCCGAGAACAAACTGACTGTAGCTGTTTAAGCCAAGGTAAAACACCGAGTCTTTTACCATCTTTGTTTTAACATCGTTCTGTCAGAAACTCTTCATGATTGTTTTGACATTCAAATAGCATTTAGTCCTAACAAAGTTGACTATATAAGGTTTTCTGTAACAATTATAATGATAAAGATTGGGAAGGGATAGTACATAGACAGGAGAATGTTGATGCCCCTAAAAAGTATTTATATAACATCTAATCCTATATCTTTAACTATAGCAGTAAAAAGATAGGTAATTTGAATAATACAGTAATGAACATGACTAACATGGTAATGGTATTTGCATAATTTGATAAAACATGGGTAAATCAAATATACAAAATCATCATCATACAGATAACGAAACATTTATTGATAATTAGATATGTAAGCAGTAAAACTTAGGCTTACAGAATTAAACTTCCAACCCTAGATCTCAATGTTTGATTACGCTATTCCATCGTCAAAAGTCTTAGCAGCAGCAAAATAGTCGTTTCCTATCATCGCATCATCGAAGTTTCCATGGAGACAAACTATTAAATCTTATATTCTTCCCCATCATCTCAATCAGTTTGATGCTATAAAAATAGATCTGTAAGAAGGTAACCTTTGGAACTGCATAGAACATAAAGTACATTCGATCAACAAAAATTTTCAATAGGAAACCATGAATTTCATGGTAGTTTTCTACACCCAAAAAATAAGAGCTTTGCTACTCGACCCGAAATAAAAGGCACCCGAAATACCTGAAAGTGGATTGAACGGTGGATTTCAAGGGGGAGCGCAACTGATTTAATGGCTGAAATGATTTTGGGTATAAAAGCGGCTGTTAATTTTGGGTTGAATAGCATTTGCAAAAATATAAAGTTTGGGTTTCGAGAAGTAAATGAATCGTGAAGAAGAAAATGAGCAGAGGTGTCCATCATGGGTAGAGGGAGTACATAGATGAGAACGTGGTAGGTGGAGTTAATAAATGACAAAAGTATCCACTATTTGCAGCACTGATCATTTCTTAACCGTAACAGAGCAATGGCATTTTGGGTAGTTAGAAAAAGGCTTCACTTAGGAAAGTATTTGCTTTATATATAAGATAAGTTTAATTATTAATTAACTAAGATGTGACAAGAGATAATTATGGTTAATGATTACAAATCTAAGATGTGACAATACTTAATATATATATTTATATAAAATGTTTATTATTTTTAAAACTATGTCTTGTCACATCACTTACTAATCTAAATTAATATAAGATAATTTATTTCTAGGTGTATTATTATTTAGTTAATTAACTCTTATATAGATGTACATATAGTGCACAAAGACGAATAACGTTCCCGACAACTTTCCGGTGTCTAAAGATAGAAATTTCGAAAAACGTTCTTCGGTCACATTTTCTATTTTTCTATGAACTATTGAATTTGGTAAAAAAAATTGAAAATGATTTTACCATAATTATTAGTTAATTAAATTGAGTTTATTTTCATTATAAAACCTATATATTGAATATTTAAAATTAATTAAATATTCACTAATCAAAGCAGTGAAATTCCGGGTCGTTACACATTTTCTATTTTTCTTTGAACTAATTATTTTAGTAAATAAAATTTGAAAATGATTTCATCATCGTTAATTATTATTTAAAAGAGTTTTATTTTTATTATAATATCTATTATTTGAATATTTGAAATTAACTAAATATTCGTAAATCAAAGTAGTGAAATTCCAGGCCGTTACAAAAACTCTTTCACCATCTTTAGTTATTATTTTAAAGGAGATTATTTGAGTTATAAAATCAATTAATTAGCTAATAAAAATATATTTAAATATTCATTATTAAGGTAATTAAATTCTAGGTCGTTACACTCTCCCCCCTTAAAAGAATTTTGTCCTGAAATTAGCACATTAGATGATAACTCAATTACTTGAAAAGTTATATATTCATATCATAAATCACATACAAAACACATACACTAAACACCTATAGCAAACAATGCTTAAACTATACATACCACAAATAACTAGCTATCCTAACATTAACTCAGGATAGGCCCCCTTCATATGGTCTACATTCTCCTTCGTGCAGTCTCTAGGATCCTCACTCCACTGAATTTTAACCAACTTCACTACTTTATTGCGCAACCACTTCTCATCCTAATCTACAATATAGACTAGATGTCTAACCACTGTCAATTCTGGCTCCACTTCTAGATCCTCCAACTTAGATAGCTCTACAATCAAGGTCGGATCATGCACAAATTTCCTTAAATGCGACACATGGATTACATTATTAACACCTGCCAATCTCTCTGGCAACTCAACCTTATAAGAAAGAGACCCGATCTTTTCAAGAATACAAAAAGGTCCAATATACCTTGGAGCTAACTTCCCAGCTTTTCCAAATCTAACAGCTTCTCTAATTGGCGAAATCTTAATGAACACAAGGTCTTCAACATTAAATTCCAAATCTCTTCGCCTCCTATCAGCATAACTCTTCTAGTGATCTTGGGCTACCTCCACCCTTTTCTTAATCACCACAACTTTCTCCGTCGCCTCTCGAATCACATCTGGCCCAAGAACTAGATGATCTCCAGACTTTACCCAACATGCTAGAGACTTGGATGGACGTCCATAGAGAGCTTCATAAGGTGTCATACTGATGCTTGCTTGGAAGCTATTGTTATAGGAGAATTCCACTATATGAAGATGATCTTCCCAAGACCCTCCAAAATCCAAGATGTAGGCCCCCAACATATCTTCCAAGATGCGGTTAATCCTCTCCGTTTGTCCATCGGTTTGAGGGTGATAGGCAGTGCTCAGACTCATCTTTGTTCCCAATGCAACTTGCAATGCCTCCCAAAATTGATTAGTGAAGATAGGATCTCAATCACTTACAATACTCATTGGGATTCCGTGCAATCGAACAATCTCCCTCATATAAATTTCCGCCAAAGAAGCTGCAGTTCTTATCGGCTTTACTGGGATAAAATGAGCACTCTTCGTTAGCCGATCCACGATAACGCACACACCTTCATTTACTTTTCTAAATCTGGGTAAACCATCGATAAAATCCATTGATGTCATCTCCTATTTCCAATCTGGGATTTCCGAGGGTTGAAGTAAACTAGCCGTATTCTGGTGATCGCCTTTTATCTGTTGACAGTTCAAACATCTGCTGACAAAGATGGAGACATCCCTCTTCATTCTGGGCCACCAAGATACTCATTTCATATCTCTATGCATCTTAGAAACCCCAGGGTGGATACTTAATTTGGATCGATGACATTCCAATAAAACTTCTTGTCTAAGTCTATCGACATTAGGGACGTAGATCCTTCCCTTAAAACATAGTATGCCTTGATTATCTATCTCAAAACTTGCACATAGACCCTCTTCAACATCCTTGACGATCTTCCTTAAACGCTCATCCTCCCTTTGCTTACTAGCAATCCTTTCCAAAAGAGTTGGTTTAACTTCCAAGAGTGCCAAAATGGCATTCCTACTAAGAGCGTCTGCCACAACATTTGCTTTTCCTAGCGTGTAGAGAATATCTAAGTCGTAGGCTGCCAGGAACTCCAACCATCGCCGTTGCCTTAGGGTCAGATCATTTTGAGTGAAATGGTACTTCAAGGACTTGTGATCCATGAAGATCTAAAACTTTTCACCTATTTAAAGAAGGAAATTACTAACTAGGATCCCTAAAGACTAGAAATAAACAAAAGAGGAAAAGAAGGATTCTTACCCAGCAAGTAATGTCTTCACATTTTTAACGCAAATACTATGGCTAACAGCTTCAAGTCATGCGTTGCATAATTCTTCTCGTGAGGCTTTAACTGTCTACTTGCATAGGCTATAACCTTCCCATGCTGCATCAACACTGCGCCCAAGCCAACTCTACATGCATCGGTATAAACAGATAACCCTTCTCCTCCATCAATAATAGCCAAAACAGGAGCACTGGTCAACATTTCTTTTAACTCAAGGAATGCGTCCTCAAACTTCGAAGCCCACTCAAATTTAACATCCTTTTTCGTTAGCTTGGTTAGGTGAGCGGTAATCTTGGAGTAATCCTTTATAAACTTCCTATAATAGCCTGCCATCCCTAAAAAGCTTCTCACCTCAGTAGGAGTTTAAGGTCTTTTGAAATCCTGTACAACAGCTACCTTAGTCAGATCAACTGAGATGCCATTACCCGATACAATATGTCCTAGGTATCTCACTTCTGATTGCAAAAGGTGACACTTAGAATTAGCTTTAGGAACGTTTTTCCTTAACGTTTCCAACACCACTTCCAATTGATGTCTGTGCTCTTCCTCAGTTTTTAAGTAGATAAGAATTTCGTCAATGAAAACCAACACGAACTTATTCAACACATTCCTAAAAATTCGATTCATAAGATCAACAAAGAATGCAGGCACGTTGGTTAGCCCAAAAGGCATAACCAACCACTCATAGAAAAGGTCTGGACCTCTACAAGTAGTTAAGGGTATACTATCCTCTACTACCCTTAACTGATGGAAACCCGCAGCAAGGTCTAATTGGGAGAATACTCTAGCTCCATGAAGTTGGTCAAACATATCATCAATGCGAGGTAAAGGGTATTTATTTTGAACGGTCTGTTTGTTTAATTCCTTATAATCCACGCACAATCTTAACGAACCATCAGACTTAGCTACAAAAACTACAGATGATCCCCAACTCGAACGGCTCTGTCTAATCAATCCTCTTCTTAACAAATCATTGGTTTGATTTATTAGCTCTTGCTTCTCTCTTGGGGCCATTCTACGCAGGGGTTGAATGACAGGTCTCGCACCGGGAACTAGATCAATTCGAAAGTCAATTTCCCTATGGGGAGGCAAACTGCTAACCGGCTCAAAAATATCGGTAATTTTTTTAACAACTTCTATCGATCCTAACTCTTCATGGGATGATTCTAAAGAATAAAGGAAACTACTCATACATTTATAAGGCTTATTACAAACTATCTTTTCCAGCACCTTTCCGGCATTGGGTTTCAATACTACCCTTCTCTTAGCGCAATCTAGAATAACTCCATATTTCAACAACCAATCCATACCCAGTATCACATCAAACCCCTTAAAATCCAAGACAAATAGGTCACAAAAGAGGCGATGTTTTTGGAAATAAATTTGTACTCTTTCACAAATCAAGCATAAATTAGTTATACCACCTATGGGGTTGGACACACAAATAGGGATTTCTACAAATTTCGGGATAAGTTGTAACCTATCTACCAATTATTTAGGGACAAAACTATGAGAAGCTCCAGTGTCAAACAAAATATGAACTAAAATACCATTTATAAGTAAAGTACCTTCCAAGGCTCCCTTCCCTTTTACATCTTCAGAGGTTGAGGGCTCGTCCTTGGTTGCATAAACTTTAATCTGTTGACCCTTCTTCAATAATGGGCAGTTCTTAACCATGTGTCCAGGCTGGTGGCAATTATAGAAGAGCGTCTTTTGGACCATTGGAGAGATAGCCTTCGCTTGCTGACAATGTGGTGAAATGTGCCCCTTTTTATTACACTTGAAACATGTAACGTCCTTGAACTTGTCTCCTTGATTTCCTCCTGCTGGTTTTCCCTTACCTCGCTTCTTCTTCCAATTTGGATTAAACTTCCTTTTATTTGGGTTAATGGTACCACCACTAGGTGTTGCCACTGCGGTTTTCTTATTCAAAATCACTTCATACCTTAAGGCCATTTCTACCAAATCTACAAATGATTCCTTCACATGTGCGATCATCTTTTCATGGAATTCTTCTCTCATACCCAATACGAACATCTCGTTTTTCTTTAATGGTGTATCAATGAGTCCAATGCCAAAACGAGATAATTCGTTAAACTTTATCTCATATTCCACCGCCGATAGGTCTCCTTGCTTGAGATCCATGAAACTTCTATATAATCATGTTTTGCCTGTAGCTAGCATGAATTGGTCTTCGAATACTTCTTTGAATCTAGCCCATGAGAACTCATCTTCTAGAACATTTGCGGTGACAGAATATCACCATGCAGCTACACCCTCTTGTAATTGCCATGATGCCAAGAACCGTTTCTGATCATAAAAACTGTCTAAACTTTGAAAATCTTCTCACATGACCGTTGCCAAGCTTGTACTTCAATGATGGATTCGGTACACTTGAAAGGTTTTCCTCCTAAATTTGTGTAGTCCTTGCATAGAGTTGTGAAGTTTACTCGAGGCTGCATTGGAGCTATTGTCTCAACAGCTATTCCACTCCTACCAACATTCAGGGTTCTTCCATTTGCAGTCGTTGTGCTACTATTTCCCCTTCCTCGTCCCCTTCTCGTACTCATTCTTACTACCTGAATAAAGTAAGATATCTTCAGAATACATGGACGGGATTATCTTAGGAAATAGAGCATAAAACCAAACATAAAAATGCTGATCAGAACAACACGGAAACGCACTCTCAAATACTGAAATCATTCTAGGGTACTACTAACCCTATCTCTAATGAGTCGACCCCAACCAAAGCTTAGGTATTCGCTCAACCTAAGCTCTGATACCACGTGTAACGATCTGCCTTTCTTACACCCAAAGACGACACTTAATACATCCTGGGTATTCATGTGCTGATCATCTAAAGTGTCCGAAAAACAGGTCATGGGGTAAAGAAAATAAAAGACAAAGGAAACAAATACAGATTTTTCTCACAAATGGCAGAGTTTCAAATACATCATAATAGAATAGTACATATGGTTACGTCAAAATGTTACATCAAAGTTACAACAAGTACTATTCCAAAAAAGGATAGCTATATCAGCCTGCCTAAATTACTAATGCATAATGTACAGTCACAGAGGAAATAAACATAACTACTGGATATAGTGAGAGCTTATGCTCCATACTGCTTCCCAAAATGCTCCAAAGAAACCTAACTACTTGGCTACTCATAAAAATTTGGGTACCCAAGAGTCTAAAGGAAAGAAATAAAACTCCGGGTCAGACATGGGTCTGGTGTGAGTAAATCATATGTTTAACTTTCTAAATACCTTCAAATAAAAGGTATCTCATAAGACCATGCTGCACATAAACACAGATACGTTTTTACCTTACGATAATCAAAACATTTCTATACAAAATCCTCTGATATTATCATAATGTCTAGGTTTAAAATAAACGTGGAATCATAGCAGAAATTGTTACATTATTAAATTCCAGCATACTAGTTATACAATCAAGTGCGAAGGCTCGTATTGAAAAATGGATTCCAACTATGAAAGGGTAAGGTTCTACCCACCGAATCCGTACACCTCTAGATAAAATGTACGAGAGGCCACAACGCATTGCACCTCTACTACTCAGGACCGGCCCTACCTCTTATTAGATAGCACCGAATATGATCACTACTTGTTGCGACCAACAACCATAAAAAAAGGGATCTCAAAGCATTAATAAACCGAAGATATCACTCTAGATTTGGCGATGATCATACCCTAATGGGAGCAACCCACATAGCCCTGCTGCACGTCCCTGCTTTAGTCATTTTCCCGATTGATGAGGCTTGAGGCTACGATTACCTTTTTATATAGCAACCATCTTGGAATGCCAACACTACCCTCCAAGCAACAATGCAATGTTAACATTCATCCATACTAGTTGTTCCGAGATCGAACAAACATTCAACATTTACCATCTTCCATTTTGGAATCACCCTCAGGAAGAATAGTATAGCTTCATAACGTACTTCATAACAATCCATCACGAACGTTATTAGTTTGGAGTGGTTCGGGTAAATTTTACTCATCCGAAACCGATGTCTCCAAACTTAGCAACAATTCTCGGCTTATTCAATTCCTGTTCTTTTGGAAGTATATAATCAGTATTTTTGTCCTTACTAGGGAACTCTAATATACACAACATACTTCTTGAGTTAAAACTGGTCAAGTTATAAATAGCGGACAATCTACTGCTTAGGGTAATTATACAGAGTTCGTATATAGATAACCATATACTTAATTTAAACATGACCCATTGATAGGAATTAACCCACTCATATCTATCACGTTTCTGATATTTCGGCCTTACTCTATCCCTCGCCTAGAAATAAATTCTAGATCTAACAAATAGAGGATCAGCCCACTCATCGGCTTTTAGTGCTAATTATGGGTTAACTTACTTCCCATAAATGTGCCATTACATTAACATTGGTTTCATATTTGTTTGAGGTTACTTAAGGGTAACCGACAAAGAAATCCCAAAGAAAGACAGTATTAAAACAAACTGATATTTTGAAACAAAAATGATTTTTAAATTAAAAACCCTTATTAATTGATTAAATAACAAGTTAAACCTTTATTAAATAATAATTAAATCTTAATTAAGTCTTAATAAACATCTTTAATTAAACTTAAATTAATCAATAATTAATTAAATCCCTTCAATAAAAATTAATTAATCTTTAATAAATAATTTAAAATAATTAACAATTAAATATTAATTAAATAATAATTAACTTTAATCAGTTATGTAACTAAAATTAAATTAATTGATTAAACTTAAGTATTCATTACCTTTATTAACCAATAATTAAGTACTAATTACTTAATTAATTAAATAATCATTTATTAAATAAATAAATAATAATTACCTTTTTAATTACTTAATATAAGTTTTAAAACATTTGAAAAAAGATTTCTATGCGAAAACATCTTTAGATTCCAAAAAGAGTTCGATTCTTCGAACTGCACATATAGCGATTATCGCTATATGACCCATAATTTTTAAAAACTTCAAATTTTATTTTCTAAGTCTTTTGCAACTATAGCTCTTGGAAAACTTTACTAAAACATAAAGGCAGTGTTTTAAATCTCGGATTTTGGCCAATATCTCGGGAAAATATCTCGGCTATCTCGGGCGATATTTAAAACACTTATAACTAAATAGGCTGCCAAATCTCGGATTTTGGCTGATATCTCGGATTTTTCATCTCGGCCATCTCGGGGAGATTTAAAAGCCTGCATAAAGGTATGTTTCTTGAAAACTAAAGCAAGTTTTAAATTCGGAAATACCTTGAAATTTTAAAACCAAAGATTATAGTTTTTATATAGGAGATTCCATGTCACTTAAGTTAGCAAAAGTGCCAACTTCCTTAGCATATAATCATTTATTCAACACAGTAGCATACATAATTACATCACACCCATATCAAATCATAAAATTATGTTATAACCAACATATACAAGTAAGGATTATAACTTGCAACTAACTTGACATTTCAATTCTCAAATTCCAAACTATTTGTCATCTCATCCAAACACATACACATATATCCAAGCTAACACAATTTATATCAAAACAACATCATATTTTACAACAAATGAAGCATATATTTAAGTTATAAAACTCTGTTAAGTGTTAGATCTTTACTCACCAAAAGTCGACGAAACTAAGCTAACTATTCCTAGAACTCGAACACGGCTAGGCCTTTGCTTCTAGCTTGAAAAAAATGAAGTCTTTAAGTGGTTTATGGCCATAAAAGGTTCAGCCCTATGCAATATGGGTTCGGCCTTGGAAATATAAGGTGGAAGTGGACTTGATTTTTGGAGAGGAAGTGAAGTAGATGATGAAGAAGTGTTTTTAGGAGCTTTGGAAGGAATTAAAGTGGAAATTTAAGGCTTTTTAAAACTTTGAAATACATTAGGAAGCCATGAAAGACTTTCTTAAGAGCTTAGAAATTTTGGAAATGAAGATAAGAATGAGAAAAATGAAAATAAATTAAGAAATGTTGCTTTTATAATATGTTAACAAGTTAATTTACTAAAATACCCTACGTACTTTACCCCCTCTCCCACTTTGCCACCTCACTTCTATTGTTCCCCTCCCTTCAAATCAAAGCCAACCTATATTTATTACCTAAGTACTTCATGTTTCTAAAGATATGACAAGTTATGTCACTTTTATTTTGTTTGTACCAAAATTGGGCACAACACTCTTCGGATGAGTTTGAAGAGATAAAATGAAGAGAATAAATGGTAAATGAAGCAGATCTGACAAACACACCAATATATAGATAAGAAAATGCACAGAAACACACAGATTTAGAGTGGTTCGGCGAATTGCCTACGTCAACTATGAAATGACTGATGCTTATTTAATTTCACTTGCTGTTTACAAGAGATTACAATGGTATAACTAAAGTTTAATGGTGATTTCGGAAGAATATCGGCGTAGAGAGGCCAAAAGTCCCCTTTTCTGTAGGTCCAGGGCTGTTATTTATAGGCATAGGCTGCAAATATCTCGCTCAGGTCTCGGAAGACCTCTTCTCCCACATGGGTGGGCCCACATGATCGATTCCATGTCGTTGGAACTCGATCCATGATCAATACGAACGAATTTCATATCGATCAATATTTTGTCCAATCGAGTCAAGATCGGTCATGAACATTCTTGAGGATGTACGCAAGCTCCTGTGAAAATTTGGTAGCATTTGGACTTGTAGATTTTGAGTTATGATCGTTGCAAGTTTGGATTTTTTGAAGGCTGTCTCCTTCGTATCGATTGGCTTTGCTCTGTTCGTATCGATCGCAACTGTTCTGTTCGTATCAATTGTCTTTGCTCTGTTCGTATCAATCACAACTGTCATGTTCGTATCGATTGTCTTTGCTCTTTTCGTATCGATCACAACTGTCTTATTCATATCGATTGTCTTTGCTCTGTTAGTATCGATTGCAACTGTTCTGTTCGTATTGATTGTCTTTGCTATGTTCGTATCGATCGCAACTATTCTGTTCGTATCGATTGTCTTTGCTCTGTTCGTATCGATCGCAACTGTCCTGTTCGTATCGATCTTATCTTGAGCATACGAACTCCGATTGACTTGAAATTCAGAACGTTGCCTTTCATAGCTTTGCTGGCCCTGTCATATCAATTGTAGCTTGATCCGGACCCGGACAAAATTTATCAACATCCATAGTGAGCCTGCGTATAACCGATCTTCGGGACGGACTGTCCTCGGTTTCCAGTTAAGTTGTTGGTGTCACGGCCTTGCCAAAAGGCGGGATAACATTTGCCCCCCAAAGTATGCCTTGTGTGAACATGACGTGCTTTGAAAAGCTGCATCCTTCATTCTGAAGAAGTTCTATCCGATTCGCTGAGTAGTTGTTATCTTTTCGTCAAAAGATGCAACCTTCGATTGATTTCCAGTAATATAAATGCTGATTTGTTGACTGCCAATAATTATGCAGTGCATTGTTGTAACTGAGTGTCGAGTGCTCGCAATTTGTTGTTCGCTGTTGTAATTGTCATCAGGTGAGCATTCAACTCCTGTGAATTTTGAAAATTGAATGTTAGTCCATCATACATGCATGTATGTTAGCCTGACTCCCATCAATGTTTGCACATTCATGGGTCGTTGTCAAGTTTTTTTTATCGAGTTTTGTATCGATCCTCTCCTGGATCGATGTGAAATTCAAGTTGTAACAACATACGATGGTTTTTTTAATTCCTTCCTTCGTATCGATCCTCTCCTGGATCGATCTGAGATATTGGAATGTATGCTTCGTATCGATGGCTATCGACCACGAAATGGATAGTCCCAAGGAATGCTTCGTATCGATGGAGTTGAGTGGCTTAAATTTGATCATGTAGTGACTTTCGTATCTATGGGCTTCACATCGATAGATACGAAGTTGATGGCTGGTCACTGATGGAAACAAAATGTACAAGTGTTAACTCATGGGATAGCTTCGCAAAGGATATGCCATTTCTCATTCCTCTATTCAAGAGGGATGCCTTGTTGTAGATAATCTTATATAGGAGTCATCCGTGACTCCCTTTTTTGCTCCGTCTCTAGGGTCTAGTCGATCTTCATCTATCAATGCTTGGAATAATAATTATTTCAACTAGGACAAAATCTATATGTCGTGCATCCCCGTAACTGGCTAGCTTGGCCAATAACTCGGCTTTTTCATTTGTTCTCCAAGGATGTGTGTAATTGTGTAATACTCGAAGTCGGCTAATAGCTCTTGGACCCAGCTGAGATAAGGAGCAAGATGTCGCCCCCTAGTCAGATAATCTTCCCTGACTTGGCATACTACTAACCAGTAATCACATAAGACATGTAAAGTTTCCACTCCTAGGTTTCTTGCAAGTTTGAGGACCAAGGCTTCATACTTAGCTTCGTTATTTGTTGCAGGGAAGTTGAGTTTGAAGGCGTAGCAGATCGATCGTTCCTCAGTAGCCATTAACGCAACTTCGACGTTAAAAAGCCGATTATCGGAAATCCCATTTATGTATATTCTTCATTGGTTGGACGGCTCTCCACTGTTCTTTGGATAATCGTCTGATGTAGTGAATTCAGATATGAAGTATGCTAATGTTTGACCATGGATAGCTCTCCGAGGGAGATAAGTGATATCAAATTGGCTTAGCTCAGTATTCCATTTGAGTAACCTTCCAGACATCTAAGGTTGCTATTGGACCTATCGTGATGGCTAGTCGATATAGACGTTAACGGGGTGAGCTTGTCAATAGCTCGCTTCCATCATATACTGGTCTTTGGATTTGTTTCTCTTCACATAGCATTGCGATGCTTATGGCGTGTGTTGACACGGCCCAATTGATGTATAAATCTTCGTGATCCAAAGGTTTGGGTAAAATGGGAGGTCTCTTTAAGCGATCTATCAGAGCTGGAATTGCATCAACGCAGTTGTTAATTCATTCAAAAGTTCTCTTCCCTCTCTTGGTCAGGTTGAAGAAGAGAATTCACTTGTAGATGGTCCTAGAGTTGAATCAACTTAGGACGGTAATCTTCCGACTTGGGCTCTGTACCAGCTTGGTTGTCTTCGGTACATGGGTGTCTCTAATTGTCGGAATTTTCTGGAAATTAGCCTTGATTCCACAAGAATTGATGATGAAAACAAAGAACCTTTCTGATGTAATGGTGAAAGAGCATTTCAAAGGATCGAGTTTCATTCTGTAGTTGTTGGAGAGCATTGAATATCTTTGCCAAGTCATCGATGTGGTCATTTAATGGTCATGATCTCACGAGCATATTGACCACATACTTTCATCAACCGACCGATATGAATTTTGAATGATCTGTTAATCGTCCTTTTATAAGTAGCATAAGCGTTCTAAAGTTTGAATCCAGGGATTTCAGCATAGCACTATAGGCCCAGGTCAGTAATGAAACAGTTGTATTCCTGGTCTGGGACATGCTTTAGTATCCGATTGTATCTGGAGTTTGCATCCATGGATGTGAGTAATTCATGTCTGATGGTCGGGTCCATCAGTTGGTTGATCATTGGAAGTGGAAAGTTGTGCTTTGTCATACCCCATGCAAATCTGAGTAGTTGACATATGTCCTCCACTCTCTGTTCGTTTTTCTTATAAGTAAAGGATTGGATACTCATTTTGGTTGGAGGGCATCATGGATAAACCCACTGGTTTTGAGCAGATTCGCCTCCTCTTTAAGTGCAACAGATCTCTCCGGATCCACGTTGCATCGTTTTTGTTCACCGAGACATGCCTCGGGTCGACATTTAATGCAGGTTTCTTCATGGCTAACGAGAGTCCATATATATATATATATATATATATATATATATATATATATATATATATATGAGATCGAGTCCAAGCAAACACATCAAGATTCACCTGAAGTAAAATAGTTGACTCTTTCATCATCATTGCACAGAGTTGTGATCTGATCTACAATACTTTGTGATGGTTTGTAGGCGCTTCATGTGTTTATTTGCAATGGTAAATGATCAGGCTTATAAGGACATTGAATCAAAGGATTAGTAGAACTTAGCCTTGTACCGCATGCTGCTACATAGCTGGCTCCAACTTTGAGATTGAATTTACTTGTGTTTCTGAATGATGCGCTTTTCATTCAATGTACTCGCGATCCATTGCTCATTGTAAGGGTCAGAATGATGACCAGTTGCCCATGAGTTCGGGTATTGATCCGATGATTCTATCTCTAGGCATCCTTTCGGTCACAACCTAGAGTTGTTATGAATATCAGGCATGGATCATAGGTTCAAGTTGTCATAGTCAGCTCTCGGATAATCACTCTTTTGCCCCAAGTCTCGGGTTGGTGGATGCATTACGCGGACGGTCTAGTCTCGTCCTAGCTGTGTTTGTACTGTAGTTCAAGCTTTAAGAACCAGAGTTGATTGATGAATGGTTGAATCATATTAATCTTTTCTTCTTGCTCGTGCCCCCAAGTCTGGGGAATATATCGATAAGTGGCAAGGTACCTAATGTCCGCTTAAATTTTGTATTCTATCCCATTGAACCATGGGATCGAGTTAACCGATGGAAGGCTGAGCCATGCCTATCCTGCATTATGTTCTAGTTATTTCCTCTAGGCGGAATACATTGTTACTTTGCCGACATTCGGACATAAGCTAGATTCTGGATGGTCAATGACATTCACTTCGCTGCTTATGTTGCCATACTTTGGGCAAAAACTGAAGAGTGAATCGTCTAGTCAGATCCAATGCAGGATTGATCCTTCCCTTGTCGAATCCAGGGTAAGAGTCAGTATGCAGATGTTTAGGTTGCACTTGTTTTGAATTTCTCTTTTAGTCGGATCATGGTAAGAGTCAATGAATGAATGGTCGCATTGCATTCATTTGGAGTTGGGTGATCAACCATGTCCATTTCGATTTACGTTCTCCCATTAGATCTAGGGATAAAGTCAGCTTAAATGCAGTCATGTCATGCTCATTTGGTCTCATGCTCTTCCTGACGAATCAAAGAAAGGCGACGGAGGACGAGTGCTCAAGTCACACTCAGTTGTGGTTTATTCTTCTATCCATGCTCCGTTGGTCAAAGGTACTCGATGGACATTCGGGTCACATTGATTTGTAGTCGAAGAGGATTGATATTGACCTTCGATTCAACGACATGATGTAGAATGCTCGGACCTCATTTCTTATCAATCCAATGGTATGATATGAAAAGTGCAGATCGATATTGCTCGTCGATCCGGTGGTACGATATAATTGGTTGCCCATAATTGCGGGCATCATTCTGATTGGTTAGCATTAGGGTCTCCTTGTAGTCGTTGCCTTAAGTTGTAAAGGATGCTAAGCTGGAGATGTAGCGAGTCACCTTTCTCTTCTTTCGGTGATTTGTTCTTCTGCCCTCAGTCTTGGGTTAGCAGAATTAGTTTGTGGATGGTCTAACTGCACCTGTAGTGAGTTTATACTACTCATGTCGAGTTTAGGTCAGAGTTGGTGAATGAATGGTCGAGTCACATTCATTCGTTTATCTATGCTTGTAGCCGCACCTTGGGGATCATAGTGAGTTGAAGGGCCATTAATCACACCTATTTAATGTCTATACCCCTGTCCGCACTCTAGGGACTAATAGTTTTAGCAGATAATGGTCGGACCGCATTTCCCTCAATTAATTCCTTCGGCACTAGTCAAGGGCAAAAGTCGAAGTGAGGTCTGTCGCACTACGACAACTTTAATTTGATGTTTCTCCTAATAAATTATAGGAAGGAATTGATTGGTGGGTGGTTCAGTCACACCTGTTCATGTTGCGCGCAAAATCCGTCGGATCACAAGCGAGAGTTAGCAGATGAACGGTCATGCCACGTTCATTTGCGGTTGGATGGTAGTAATATCAATTCATAATAGGACATCCAGCTAGGTCCGTTATGCAAATCTACGTCTCCCTGTCGAATCAAGGAAGAAATTTTGTCTGTAGGGTTGGAGTGCATCCATATAAATTTATGTTATGGGTCCCATGCCAGGGACAAGAGTTGATGCATGGACGGTTGTGTCACGCCCGCTTAGTGCTGGATGGTCGGATCGCATCCAATTTTGTATGATAAGTGTGCCCCCAAGTGAGGGTAGAGTTGGAAAGTAGATGGTTGAACCATATCCACTTTTTACACTACAGTACTTGCTGAGGAATCAGAGTTGATAGATGGACAGTCGAATCGCATCCCTTCTGGTATTTACATTCCAATCCTAGCTTTGAGTACTGGAATTGGTTGATGGGTGACTGTCACACCCATTTGGTCTTTATACTCCAGTCTACGCTCTCGGGGACAGAGTCAATCGATGCTTATACTCCAGTTCGCACTTCGGGAATTTGGAGTTAGTTGATGTTTATACTCCATTTCACACTTTGGGAATCTAGAGTTGGTTGATGTTTATACTCCAATTCACACTCTAGGAATCTGGAGTTGGTTGATGTTTATACCCCAGTTCACACTCTGGGAATCTGGAGTTTGTTGATGTTTATACTCCAGTTCACACTCTGGGAATCTGGAGTTAGTTGATGGGTGGTTAGTCACACCCATTTGGCATTTTAGGATTATGTCGGCACTCCGGAGACATAAGTTGTTTTACGGGTGGTCGGTCACACCCGTTTTGATGTTTATACTCCAGTTCGCACTCTGGGAATCTGGAGTTGGTTGATGGGTGGTCAGTCACACCCATTTGGCATTTACACTCCGGCCCGCACTCTCGGGAACAGAGTTAGTTGATGGGCGGTCAGTCACACCCATTTATGTTTATACTCCAGCCCGCGCTCTGGGAACTTAGAGTTATTTAATGGAGTAGGTTACCTCCTTATTTTGCCATGTTGATCCTTCATCTGGTTCATCAACTCAATATTGGCCTGGACATGTTGGTATAGTCGTCAGCGGCTATCCACTAGTTCTCTTATCAAAGTCTGGAAATAAGCTCTGGTGATGAATTCATTTATGGATATTGGCAGCAACTGGCTGTGGGCTTTGGATAAATTCGTTGGCTGCCAGCTTCTTCATTCCCTTCAACAATATGAGATGTAGAACCAGTATGTCTAACCACGATTGACAGCGTTCTTTGAGGAATGGAGGAAGACATCTGCATTTGATGGCAGTCATCACTCTTGGTGGAAGCCATGCACAATTCTCACTTCACGAGGTAGTCTCGGGGGTTGTATTTTCATAGTACACTGACATAATCAACATGTTGAATTTTCACTGGAAATTCTGCATGTAGGATGGTTTCAATGAATAGGTCTCGACTAGGAAAGATTCTCCAATCGACATTATGATAAGGTCCATTTTCTAACTATGTGGTCTTGTAACACTGGTGACTGATGTATGCATGATTGCCTCACGTTTGAGTGGTTGGTAATGCCGATTGGATGGTGAGTTGGTTAAGATGGACTCATAGATTGATGATTATTTCTAATTTTCACCCAGGTAGGAAGCCCATATAAGGTAGTAAGGAAGTCCCCTTAAGGTTGTATGCCATGCTTCTAGTCATACGGACACGGTATGATTAAGATGCGGTCATTTGAAGATGGTTCAGTGGTTACCGGCTATGCTTTGAGTTGGCAGAGCAGACTGTGTAGGGCAGTCGTCATATTAGCCATCGTACCATAGTTGTCAATTCAGGAGTTTAAAAGCTGGTGAATTGGGGAAGTTGCAGTCTATCTTAGAAGCGTGATATATTAACTAACTCTAGTTCTTGGCGTATTAGCAAGGTTCTCCAGCGTCTGGGAGCACCGGTTGAGTAGTATTTCTTTACCCATTCCTTGATTTCAATAAAGCATTTGTTGTTGTAATCCCCTATGTCCCTTTCAGTCATGGTACGATCAAGAACGTCGATGGAATGTTCCTTCGTTAAGTTGAGCTTTGAATTCACTATGCGGGTGCTCTGCGCTACGGCTAGGGTTCGGGGGTGGGGGGATTTGGGTCGTACCCGAAAATATATTTTTTTCGAAATTTTGTATCATTTTCAGCAATGTTTGAACGATACAAATGTTAGTGAAATTGAACGATCCAAAAAATGGACACTTGGATTGATACGAAAAGCACACAGCTGGATCGATACGAAGCGTACCTGAGGATCGATATGAATTAGACGGGTCTAGATCGATACGAAGCATACCTAAGGATCGATATGAAATGCATACGGCTAAATCGATACGAAGGGGTATTTGAGTATCGATACGAAATGCACACGGCTGGATCGATACGAATTGGCCGCAGCTGGATTGATACGATAGTCGATCGATACGAAAAGTGATCGATATGAAAAGTGATTGATACGAATAGTGATCGATACAAAAGTCGATCGATACGAATGTTGATCGATATGAAAAGTGATCGATATGAATAGTGATCGATATGAAAAGTGATCGATATGAAAAGTGATCGATATGAATAGTGATGGATACAAAAGTCGATCGATACGAATAGTGATCGATACGAAAAGTGATTGATACGAAAGTTGATCGATACGAATGTTGATCGATACGAACGTTGATCGATACGAATGTGGATCGATACGAAAACTGATCGATATGAAGTTCGATCGATACGAAAACTGATCGATGCGAAATTCGATCGATACGAAAACTTATCGATACGAAGTTCGATCGATACGAATATTGCCATTTTTTCTAGATGTGAAAACATGGATACGAAAATCTTCATACTTTCATGGATACAAAAACATGGATACGAAAATCACCATATTTTCTGGATACGAAAACATGGATACGAAAATCACCATATTTTCTGCATACGAAAATATGGATACGAAAATCTTGATAAATGTAGTTCCTCTTAGATCTGGAGCAATCTGAGTAGAATAGAAGGAACCACTGGACGACAGATCTGGATCTTCTCCTTAGATTTTTGCAATCCAACGATGGTAGTAGATCCACAGAGCAGGAGAAAAGTTGGGTTCTCTCAGTGAAAGCACCAAAGTATTTGTACCAAAATTGGGTACAACACTCTTCAGATGAGTTTGAAGAGATAAAATGAAGAAAATAAATGGTAAATGAAGTAGATCTGACAAACACACCAATAAATAGATAAGAAATGCACAGAAACACACAGATTTAGAGTGGTTCGGCGAATTGCCTACGTCCACTATGAAATGACTGATGTTTATTGAATTTCACTTGCTGTTTACAAGAGATTACAACGGTATAGCTGAAGTTTAATGGTGATTTCAGCAGAATATCGGTGTAGAGAGGCCAAAAGTCCCATTTTCTATAGGTCCAGGGCTGCTATTTATAGGCGTAGGCTGCAAACATCTCGCTCGGATCTCGAAAGACCTCTTCTCTCACGTGGGTGGGCCCACACGATTGATTCCATGCCATTTGCACTCGATCCATGATCGATACGAACGAATTTCGTATCGATCAATATTTTTTCCAATCGAGTCAAGATCGATCATGAACATTCTTGAGGATGTACGCAAGCTCCTGTGAAAATTTGGTAGCATTTGGACTTGTAGATTTTGAGTCATGATCGATGCAAGTTTGGATTTTTTGAAGGCTGTCTCCTTCGTATCGATTGCCTTTGCTCTGTTTGTATTGATCACAACTGTTCTATTCATATCAATTGTCTTTGCTCTGTTCATATCGATTGCAACTGTTCTGTTCGTATCGATTGTCTTTTCTTTGTTCGTATCGATCGCAACTGTCATGTTCGTATCGATTGTCTTTGCTCTGTTCGTATCTATCGCAACTGTTCTGTTCGTATCAATTGTCTTTGCTCGGTTCGTATCGATCGCAACTGTTCTGTTCGTATCGATTGTCTTTGCTCTATTCGTATCGATCGCAACTGTCCTGTTCGTATCGATTGTCTTTGCTCTGTTCGTATCGATCACAATTGTCCTATTCGTATCGATCGTATCTTGAGCATACGAACTCCGATTGACTTGAAATTCGGAACGTTGGCTTTCATAGCTTTGCTGGCCCTGTCATATCAATTGTAGCCTGATCCGGACCCGGACAAAATTTATCGACATCCATAGTGAGCTTGCGTATAACCGATCTTTGGGACGGACTGTCCTTGGTTTCCAGTTAAGTTCTTGGTGTCACAGCCTTGCCAAAAGGCGGGATAACATATTTAGATTTACATTTTGTTTTTTTAACATTTACATAAAAAGTCATATCATATATTTTATATTTCTTAAGTTAATATATACATTTACATATTACTAATTCCAACTCATTTATAAAAGTGTGTGTATGTGTTACAAAAATATGCAAAACATTTTCCGATAACTTTTCGACACCTAAAAGTCGAAAATTCCGAAAACGATTTCTAGGCACATTTTCTATTTTTCTTTGAAATAATTATTTTAGTAAACAAAATTTGAAATTGATTTCATCATCATTAATTATTATTTAAAAGATTTTTATTTTCATTATAATATCTATTATTTGAATATTTAAAATTAATTAAATATTCACGAATCAAAGCAGTGAAATTCCAGGCCGTTACAAAAACTATTTCACCATCTTTAGTTATTATTTAAAAGGAGTTTATTTGAGTTATAAAATCCATTACTTATTAATAAAAATATATTTAAATATTCATTATTAAGGTAATTAAATTCTAGATCGTTACAATATGCACGTGCAACTAAGACAGGTACTTTGGGATGAGTTATGTTAGTAGTAGAGTTTGTTAGATTATGTTGGAAAGAACGATTTGGTTAGGAACAGTTGGAATGTGGAGGAGTAGATCTGATCTTTTCAATTCAATTCCTTTCAAAAACATTTACCATCTGCTTGATTGTTAGTTTAGCTGGTATCACGATTTGGATGGATGATTGCTATGGATTCGTTTTTGTTTTGCATAGAATTATTAGATGTTGGTTGAATAATGGCTTTGGATGATTATTTTATTTATGTTATGGATTGTGTTATGATTTTGATGTGATTTATTATGCTTTGATTCTTATTAATTATTTAAATTTGTATTCGTCATATGCTATGCCAATGTGAATGGTTGTGTACACATACATGATTTATATGCTCACCTTAGGATGCTTGCATCATGCTTTATATGTCATATCATCTCATTCATATAGGAGGGTCCAAATGTTGGATATCTGAATATATACAATGCACTATATCATATGTATACATATTTTGATGTTATATCATTGGTTAGGTTTCATTATGTGCACAAACACCAGATATGTATTTATATATGCTGATATAACATGTACACTTATTGGTGAATTTGATTTCAATTTTTTTAGGTCACGTATGATACTTGTTTGACTTGTTTCTTTGTTATATGAATGATTACTTGATTTGAATGGATGGTAGTTAAATTGTACGTTAGGGTATGTTACAAATAACGTACTAGCGATATGAAATGAGAGAGTGTGCGAATTACATTTTTTTTCCATTAGGAATTTCGAGAATGAAATTCTTTTAAGGGGAGAGAATGTAATACTCCGACATTTTTAGTAGTTAATAATACCGGATTTAATTGATAATTTAATTAATTTAAATATTTGAGTGGTAACATGGTCATTTTTTCAAATTTGGAATTTGACAATGGGACTTATGCCATTGCGTCCGACTCGTTTTTCCGATTCACACGAGATATTTACTTTTTCAATTCGGAGGTCGTATGAAGGAGATACAAGTGAAATAGGCGTTAGATCTTATTGGGTTTTGGGTCTGATTTACACATATAAATTTGAACTAGACGTTACGCGCTTTCCCTCCAAACATAAAAGCTGAATCACGTGGAGTTAGTTTCTCAACTTCAGCTTCCCGATCAATTTTCTGAAACCCAATTTTTCCTTTTAAACTACAAAACTTCATTTGGACATAACTTTCTCAAATCTTAACGAAATTCGACGAAACTAGCGGCAAATCAAAGTGGGTGACAATGGCTATGATTAGGAAATGGAATTAGGATGTAATTCAAAGGTAGTGTGTGCAGCGACTCGTATTTTTTAACTATTTTAAATTATTGAATTTAATATGATTATTGGATAAAAATGGTTAGAAATAAATATTTAATGATTATTAATGTAATTTATTGGAGGATTAAATTGTTTAAATTTAATATTGGAAATTTATTTGAATAATTGATTTATGAATTTATTATGAATGAAAATGATATCGAAAGTTGATTTAAATTTTATTTGAACAATAATGAAGATTGTTAACATTTAAAATTGAACTTAAAATTGAATAATTAGAAATTGGAAATTTTATATTATAATTAACGAGTAAAAATAGCCATTTTGTCCACTATCTTGATTTCGATGAAACCAGTTTCATCGGATCCGTAATAATGAGTTATAGTAGGATTTCAAGTTTCGTAGCGATCGGAGTTGTCATTTGGCCATGCGAGTTTGAAACGCGTAGAAATTTATTTTGGAATTTAATTAAAATAATTGATTCTGAAAAGCTATCTTCTGCATATGATTGTATTAGCTTCCGAAACTAGTTCCATTGTGTTTAGAACGGGGGTAAAACATTATAAACGCCAGGCGACATGCTTCATTTGGAGCTCGAGAAATTTCAAGCGTCGTAGGCTAGATATTTTATATTTAAATAATAATATATACAATATCAAACGCTCCTATTTCAAACCCATGTTCTTTTCTAAGCCATATATCACTCCTTTTTCTCCCTTTTATTTCAAATCATTCAAGAAGAAAAAATCAAAGTCTTCATTTAAATAAAAAAAAAGCCTACAGATCTAAATAGAGAGAAGGCGATCGAGCAACTCGATCTCGAGCGAGCGGCGGCGAAGCTGAGAGGCGTGCGTGTAGGGTTTGGGTCACGGTCAAGATTTCGGGTTTTGCCTCGATTTGGGCGTGCAACTAGACACGTTTGGAGGAGGTGACGCGCTGGTCCAGGCGTAAGTCTTGGTGATGATGGTCGGGGTTCGATGATCTGTGGCGCGCACGAGGAAAAGGTAGTTTACATGAGTTAGGTGATGGCGTGTGTCACTTGGTAGCGAGATGGAAAGTGAAGCGATGAAGTTGCATTGCCTGGAAACGAAGACTTGTGCATGGCCTTGAACGAGGAAAATAGGTTCATTTTTAAAAAATTTAATTTAGGTTAATTTAGTTTTAAATATTATTGTTAACACTAATAAATTCGCAACTCTTTCGTACGAGGTCCGTTTCAGACGAATCGAGTTGCAGTGGATTTGTATTGGTGTCGTCTTCAGCATGGGATCGAATTGGAATTTTATTTGAAGATGAAATATTTTTAGTTTCAAATAAAAGGTGAGTGTTTTATACTCTCACGTTTGACTAATATATTTTTATGTTAGTAAAATTTATATCGTGAAGTGATTTGAATTTATTGACGGCTGTTGGATAAATTTAATTGACATTTAGTTGACATCTGAATTAATTAATGGAATTTGAATTGATTGTTAAATTTAAATAGAATTTAACTGCTAGTAAATCCCTGATTATTGATAATTGGTTGATTGTTGTGATTTTGACTGTTTGGATGATTGATTGTGATGGATGCTATTGGTTGATATTTTGGATGTTTATTTATTTTGATATATTATGTTATCATCCTATACATTATTTACAATGTATAAACTATAAATTGAATTATTTTAAATAAAATAATAAATTGGTTGAAATGATATATACCTATGACATTTATTTTGGGTTGAAATGATATATATCCATCCCTGAAGTAAAATTGAAATAACTGATTCACTTGGCCATAGGATAGAGAATTATATACGGACACCGGTTTGGTTAAATCAAATGATTTTAAATTTTGATTTGAAATTATTTAAATAAGTTTGATTTAGTAAAGAAAAATCGAATATATGGATATCGAATTATTTTTCGAAATTGATTTAGAAATTTTGGGAATCAGAATTTGTTAAACGAAATTGTTTAAAAATGAAATTTGAGATTTTGAAGTTATAATCGAAATATGATTTGGATTTCAGAAATTGATTTGTATTAAAAGATTGGACCTTTATTCGAACTTTGAATATTGCTAAGTAAAAGTGATACAAAACGATATTTCGAAATTGAGCTCGGAATTGAATTATATTTGAAGATTTGGATTCTAAATTGGATATTGAAGGTAAATTTGATTTAAGTTTTTAAATCGATATTTTGGAAATTGAACTCGAATTTGATATAAATCGAAATGGTTTAAATTTGAGAATTCAGTTGAAATTTAATCGTTGAATTAGATAGTTGAAATTGGAATCGAAATTTGTTTGAAATTGGAATTGAAATTAATTTGGAATTGGAATTGAAATTAATTTGGAATTGGAATTGGAATTGAAATTAATTTGGAATTGGAAGGGAAATTTATTTGGAATTGAAATTGAAATTTATTTTGAATCGAAGTAATATTCGACTTGAAATCAAAATTGAATCGTTTAAATCGAAATGGAAATTGGAATTTGATTTGAATTGGGAAATTTGGAATTGAATCGGTTTGACTTTGAAACTATTTTCATATGAAGTATTTTAGGATAAACGGTTTAAAATCTATATTCTTTAAATATTCAAATTATTTTGATTTTTCGAAACTATTTTACTATATAAACCATTTTTAATACTCAAACTATTTTCTATTAAACTATTTTAACTATTTAACTATTTTAACTATTTTAACTATTTAACTATTTTAAAACTATTTAAACTATTTTCTAAAATTCAAACTGGTTAAAATGGCAAAATGTTTATATTTAAATCTTGGATTTAAATGCGAATTGGGTTAAAGTGAAGTTATAACCTAAATTGTAATTCGAATCAAATTTTGAAGTGAAATCAATATATCGAACTAACTTGACATTTTGAAGTAAAATATGATTGTTGAAGCGAATATGTAATTTCGAAATGGATTTTATTTTGAAGCGAATATGATATTTTATATAAGTACGAACTGTTTTCGAAATGTAGAAGAACCAACCGGTGTGTAAAACGACGTTTGGTTGTTAAAGAGACTGGGGCCTCTTATTGGCATATTCTCTATCAATATTGGAACCACTTTAACAACTGTGTATGCGGTGGATGATACCCAGAATGTAGTGGTTGAATTGGCGAACGTTTACTGGAATGATGTAAGAGAACGATGATGGATAGCCTTGACACTCGTGTCATAATTAAAATGAGTAAAACAAGAGCCTATGTCTGGCCAATGAGGTTAGCAACCTCTAGCGACGTTGATCCCTCATATTACTATTGTGATTTTGTATTCGATGGGTGCACCTTTTTCGTTTGGATTGATTGTCGCGGTCAACCACGGATGAGTTACGACTAGCTAGAAAGGGCAAACTAGTTGAATCCTACCTTGGGCATTGCCTTACGTGCCTTGTCATACTTATCCTTAAACGATCCCATTACGACATTGGTATTGTACCTATAAAAATGTGTTAAGGTGGATCAATGTAAAGCCTTAACGCTATTTTGATATTTATTTTATTGATAGATATTACCTGCGTACACTATTATATATAAATAGTTTAACGGATCCTTAGGAGATGGAAAATCCCGTAACATCTCTTAAGTTATTGCACGCACATTATACACTGGATAGGAGATGTAAAATCCCATAAACATCTCTGACGCTGTTACACTCATTTTTCATGATATTGATTTGACATACATAAGAGTATTTTAGTCCTGACTCGAGTGTTTTGTCTTTTCATTACGCTCGGGTCAGTCCTAAGTTTTTCAGCATATGGAAGATTATTTTCTCTGGAGGACGAAGATAAGTTTTGGTATATTAGTACTATTATTGTTCTCTGCGTCATGCTATTCTGCTGCATTATTTATTTATCCCTGATGTATATATAACTCTAATAAATGGTGTATAGATTATAATCAATTGTATAATATAGACAGCTTCATGAACTGTTATTTGATTATTATATTTTGTCATTCCGTTGTGAGATTCTACGTTTGTTTTTTCTTCTTTCCTTATTTTTCTTAATTATCCCCATTGATTATCTACGTTTCGGATTGTTTAAGTCGGACATGTGTGGATTATTGTCGATTTAAACCATCAGAAATGTGGGTTGTCACAGTGTGCACAGAAGTCTAGACAGCGAGTATTTTTGGGATTCAAAGCACTATTTTGGTGAGTGAACACTTTCTACCCTATATAATACAATTAGAGTGATAAATCATGGTTAGGAGTCTGATTTAAGATAACGAATTAAACTATTAATATATATGACTAAACTTGAGAAATTACAATTAATTAAAGTAAGTAATATACTAATTTTAGATCAGTGCATTGAATTAGGTTAGATGATTATATCTTTAAAGCCGATGATAGAAACCATCGTATAATGTTGAATAAAGGTATAAATAAAGGAAAATTAAGAATATAAGACCAAAAATCAAATTAAACAACAAATGAAATGAAACAAAAAATGAAAACTATCAAAAAAAACACAGCAGCCGGTGGACCGGTGGTGCTCACTAGCATACTAGTAGCCATGAAAATTAGGCAGGTTAAACCTGGACTAAGTTGGGCCTATACAAAGGAGATGCTTTTCGTGGTCGAGACTTCATGCGACACTTAACCCTACTTCGGAGGAACCTATGTGATATGATGGTGATATTGTGGAACGTATAGACATTGTTGAATATACGTGTATACAATGTGTGGGACACTGGCTGTTTGACTAGTTTAGCGATGTTTGGATATTTTATTGAATACGTATAGTTGGTTATTTTTTATTGGGTGTGCTTGATGTGCTATTGATCATTGAGTAGTTAGATGTTTTATGTTAACCCAAAAAATGGATCAACACCCTTGATTGAGCGTGAAAGCACCAGCCATGTTCTTATAGAGCAATAATACAGAGAATAAATGTCGAAAGCAGAAATAGTAAGAATCCAAGAAGATTTTTATAGTGGTTTGGCTATTAATGAAGCCTACGTTCACTTTATAACTTTTATTATTGACGGATTGCTGTTACAAGGTAATTTGATTATAAAGTTGTTGAATATCCTGAGGTAGACCAAGTCCCCAATGCTGGAGTTCACTGGAGAATCACAGTAAACCCCTTGGATGATTGTTGTGAGGAGGGAGTAGAAGAGTGAAGAATAGTTTCTACAGAGTTTCAGCAGAAAGTCTAGAGATCCACCGTATGTTGTAGTTAGTTGAGTATTTACAAAAGTTGGTGGCTATTGGGCTAGGCCCTCTTGCTAGATGCTTGCAAATCACTGTAGGAAGACGCACTGCAAAAAGCATCATGAACCAAGCTAACTTGATGGATCGCTAGCGATCCATAGGTTATGGATCGCTAGCGATCCATATCTTCTGGCTCAATAACGATCTAGTGGATTGAGGTGCTTCCCCCTACCCTCTGCTTTGAAGTCTATAGCGACCTGGCAAATTGGTATGGGTCGCTAGCGATTCATGTACTTAGTGTATTTCAGAGCTTTGTCTTTGACTATCCATTGGACCATGATGAAGTGAACTAGTGAATCTTTGAGCCAAGATTTTGGATCGCTAGCAATCCATAGATGATGGATCGCTAGCGATCCATCACCTTTGCGTATTTTAGCTTTTCTTTCATCTGATTTCTTTTGGTTAAATGCTCTAGTCTTTTTGGTTGGCTCTTGAGCTATTCTGACTTAACCAAGCTATTTCGACTTCCTTTGGATTCTACTGGGCTAAAAACCTGGATAACATTTGCCCCCCAGAGTATGCCTTCATTGAAAACAAGGTGTTCTATGGATGTAATTGCTTTCCGTTTTTGCTCGGCGATGTTCAGGTATCGTGTTAGGACCATGTGAATTTGACTTCGGCTATTCAGTTGCTCGTTAAGTTTTGACCTGAATTGTTGTTGCTTGTTATAATAAACCAAGTTTTGCCCCATAACTTTCAGATTGCCTTTAGACAGCACGTGGATGATACTGGCTAATTTCGGAGTTGATCGAGCTCAATTTGATGGATTGCTAGCGATCCATAGATTCTATTTGATGGATCGCTGGCGATCCACAGTACATGGATCGTTGGCAATCCAATGACTTGGTAATTTTTTCGTGCAATCTCCTATTTAAATGCCTTGAGCCCATCCATCTTTCATTCCCATCTTCTTGTGACCCGAACCTATCATTTGCAACTCGACCCGATTTTCGAACGATCCCCAAAATCCAATCTTTTCACCGCTGTCGCCAATCATCCATCCCCGGAGCTTCTCGCCGTTGATCGATCTGAGGCTCGCCGATGCTTTGACTTTGTTCCTAGCTCCTTCTGGATCACTACTGACCAAACACTAACTCCATCTCTTTTCTTGGATCGCCACCGACCCCCCTTGCTTGGATTGCTTGGTCGAAAACTTCGACCATCCTTCCCTTTCAATTCTTAATTCAAGGTGGGTAATGATTCTAACGTTCGTTTAATGATTTGACGACAGAGTGTATTGGTGATGATTATAGCAAAGAATCCGAGTTGATTGTGATTTTATGGAGGAAGATAGTAAATCGAGTCTTGATTTCTTCACGAAACGACATTCTGGCCTTGCCCCGATACCTGACATGTTTTGTTTTCTTCGTCTATAGAACCAAAATTGACTTGTACTTAGTTACATTGCCGATACAACACGACACATCGCGAATTGGTTTTACCCTTCTAGAGGGGGAGAACGGCTTAGCATAGTGTCTCGCAAGCAGCTTATGTTCTTATCGCCTTTTGAATAATTCGAACTAGTCTCGTTTCTTGCATGCTCGGTGTACTTGTACCGGGAAGAGCTTGTCGTGTCGCTTTGGACAACGGACCCGTTATCGATCATTGATCGATAATTGGTTAGTGTAGAAGAAATAATTCCAAAAAACGATATAGAAAGCCCTTTTCCCTTTCCACTCCGAGCGAACTATCGGCATGGGATAGAGCGTTTGTAGTGTTCAGGACCCCGAGCTCACCCCCCATAGATAACACACCGCACTTACCCTAATACATACTTGAAATCTGACATGTCAGCATGAATCGATATTCCATCGGAATTCAAGTGTTGTAAGGGGGATTCTTAGTTTAGAGTAGAATTACTCGACTACTTTGGACGCAAGTCCTATTGTTTAAAATGAAGTACCTGTCTTCTTGTTGTAAGTCCAGCGGAGGTAGTCTAGCACTTTCAGAAGCTGAGTCATCATTTGTCACCCCTTCCTTTTCTGCTTCGCAAGCTGAATATGGTCAACTAGTTTCAGTTGGTCCGGTCGTGGATCGAACTCCTTCAAACTTCAGAGTTCTTCTTAACCTACTAGAGAGAGCCTCCTCTGTGATCTCCGTCAAGGTTTTACACGACCTTTACTTGCAACACGGCATTCCAGAAGACGACGTACACCTCCCGGAGAAGAATGAATTCACCCATATGCCGCCTCCGGGATATACCGCTTGCCATCGATATGTGTGCCTAAACGGAGCAGTGCCCCTTTCAATGACTTCTTGAGAGAAACCCTTTCGAACTTGGGAATTGCCCCCATTCTAGATTCACCCTAATGGATATGCTATCTTAACTTGCCTGCACGTTCTGTTTATGTGGAGATTTAACTATGCCCCGAGTTTCGACGAGCTGAGATATTTTCTCTCATTTAAAAGTAGAGACAAGTGCCCATCTCTAGTCATCATCGAGGCTTAGAGGAATTACAAAATCGTGGTGCACTACAAAGCAATTTGTCTCAATTCAAGACTAATTACTTTTCGTTAGATGTCCCGAAGGGTTCAATCGCCTTTGGACAACGGGTATAAGTTCTCTTCCTTACTTATTGAGTTTCAATATTTCGCTATGGAATTTCTAACGAGTCAAATACTTTTTACATTTATTCCGAGGCCGAATAAAGACCTATAACTTGACCAAACTTTCCATACCCAGAAGGCTGTAGATGCCAGGGAGGGATCGGTCAAATTCTTACTGATGAATGAAAACTTGCTTCGATATGGACTGTTGCATCCAGGGAGATCTGCCGTAGCGGTTGAGGTCCCTTCTCCTTCTCATTCCAGAATACGAACGCGCTCTACTTCTTCGTCTCATGATTCTGAAGGCGGGTGTTTTCAAGAAAAGGAAGCCTTGTCCGGCGAGTCGGCTGAAGAGACTCATGAGGGAAGAGAGGTTGCAATCGAGGCCAGTTGCCCATCTAGAATGCCCTGGATTCCAAAGGAAGGGGAAGAAGAGTTTAAAGAACAAGAAGGCAAGGCTGCGATGGCAACGAAAAAAGAGGAGGGCGAATATGAGAGTAGTAGTCATGAGTCCTCCTCCAGTGACGATGATTTCTATGTAGATTCCGGTGAAAGAGACTCCGAATCATGTGACGAGACTCTGGGGATGAGTCCCGCTATTCTGAACTCGCCTCCCCAATAGACCCGCAATAAAGATGCTGCCCCAAAAGTCAAGCGACGTCGGGATTCCCCGATTAAAGATACCAGCGTAGACTTCAGGGATCTGAGCAACGTCTACATCGATTTTGACGAACTTATGGAGGAAGATTTTAAATTTGAAGAGATGTCTCCTCTCGGGGCCATGTTGCGCCCGAAATCAGTTCGATTTCTACCACAATGGCTGCCCGATCTGGTTTGTAACGTCATTTTAGGCCCCTCTCGGACACAATACACGTTTCACTAGGGTCACATTCACTTACACACACATTATTCAAACCTATTTTCCGTTACTAAATCTCTTTATCTATTCTTCATGTAAGGTACCATGAGAGGACATGGTTTTTATGACGATCTCGAGGAGTTCACCGATTCGCAACGCTGGTCGAAACGATCCACCAGCCATCATCAGCCTTGTGAGACTGAGGAGGAATGGAGAAGATGGAAGGACTCGGAGGCTGAAGCTCATCGCCGGGATGAGAAGGAACAGAGTTGTACATACAAAAGCAGCTACGAGAAGAGAAAGACCTTTGATGAGCGAGTGGAACCATCCAAAAAGTCAAAGGTTGATCGCAGTTCTCATCCTTTAGAGCATCAGGTCTTTGCCCCGGCCCCAGCTTCGGTCGGTCTCGAAGTTCTAGTTTCTTCTGTTCAAGCTCCATCTTTATCCCAAGTTCCATCATCCCACGTGGTACTTGCCCCTGGTTCTTTGCGCCCTCATCGGAGATTGGCTTACGTTCTTCTATCTGGTCCTCCAAGACTTATGCAGCGCTCCCCGGGTGGTTTTTAAATAAGGACCGTGACCTTCGCCCAGTCCGTAAAGATTCATATATGCCCCACCTTCAAGCAATCCAAAGTGATTTGGAGCAAGACGAGGGATGGGAAAAACTATGCAAACAGCTGGCTGATACGAACCGCAACAATTACCAACAGATCCTCTCCTTTGAATCGGAGAAGGATGACTTCGAGAAGGCATTGGCGGAACGCGATGCCAAAATTGAACGACTGGTACAAGAAAGGGACGCGGCACTTCAGGAGAGTAAAAATAGTGTCGGCTTGCTAAAAGAGCTGAAAGAGGCCCATGAGAAGATAGAGATCGTCCTTCGAGATGAAATTAAGAAGGCGCATGCGGAAGAAGTTAAGTTTTAAGAGGAGCTTGAAGCTCGCAACATGATTATTGAAGCCCAGAAGAAGACCATTGCAAATCACCAAAAGATTGTTGAAGGGCATAACAAAACAATCGTAGAATATGAGGAGATCGTGAAGTCGCATGATAAGACCATTTTCGATTAGGCCCAGACGATTGCCCTACTCCAAGAAAGAGTTGGGCAGCTTAGCGCCGACAAAAATCGCATTGAAGTTGAAAAGGCCACCGTTACAGCGGATTATTTGGAGCTACAAGATGCTTTTGAGAGGAAAATGAAGAAGATGGACGATACCATCTTAAACTTCTACGTCAACTCCCTGTTGCATCAGGGGAGTCTCAGTTATCTAGGCCCCAAGTTCCTACGCACTCTCGCCGTCGTTTGGGTGGAAATTTTGACCCGTTTTCGAGATAACGGGGATGTCTACACTGAGCGGGAGCTAGAGGATGCCTACCTTAACAAGGAGTCAAAGAAATCGCTGATAGAGGGCCGGGAAATTCTGCGAATTGAATAGTAATGGGAAGCTGCCGATATTGCTATAGCAGTGACTGCCAAAACGATGCCGGAGCCCCTTGTTTCCGGACCTGGCGAATCGTCGAGACACCCTCGCGATTAATTGGCGAGTTCTGGGCCTGAAGCTTCTCCACAGATTGTGCAATCATCCAAAGAAAGAGAAGGCTGTGAATATGAGGTCGACATTCTTGGCCACTCCTCTGATGTAGGTAACCTTCTTATTTCTACCAAGTTCGAGAATTTTCAACTCATGTCGCAGGAGTAAGACGAACTTAATGCTTTCATTTTTGATCTTATAGGTTCGTCTTCCTTACTTACCGATCCGTCGGTTTCCTTGATACCCGGACCCATTGCTATTTCAACTGCTTCCGTACTCATCTCCGTAGCTGCTCCTTGATACCAGGGGTAGGGTCGGAGTCTGAGAAGATCACTGCATTGCATGGCTAAGATGATCATTCCGTATCTTTAGAAGGCGACTTTACGATAGCCGAAGCTCGAAAGCAAGAGGTCCAGATTGAGCAGCTGCGTAAATCCGAACAGCAACTGGTTACCATCAAGAAAGAAAAGGTTGAAGCAATAAAATCCTCAAAGAGACCTCGCAAATCCCCAAAGCTCAAGACGAAAGGGAAGACTTCCGAGAAGGTTAAAGAGTAGGGAGGAGATGTTGGCACCAAGGAGATAGTTGATATCACCAGCAGCGACACTACCCCTGGCCGGGATTTTGATTGGAAGCAAAAACTTCCAACCAAAGGTGGGAAGGGGAATGGAGGAAAGAGGCGTTGAGGCAGTGGAGTTGATTTTTGAGGCATTTCGTTTTGTTTTGTTCAAGTGCAGAGTCTGCACTTATCGCTTTTGTTGTAGCATCTGTACTTTTTCTTTTTATTGGCCAGCATTGTATGGGTACAGCCCCCACATTTTGACCTTGTACAAAAAAAAGTTATAAGTAATACAATGCTGACATTTTGATTGTAACTTTACCTGTCTACTTATCTGGTTTTATGTACTTATGTCTATTTCATTTATTGCTTTTTTATTTTATCTAGTCCCGTGATTACTTCCAAAATTCTTTATTTGGAGTAACTGAACTTGTGAAGTGTTTTTGTTCTTGAGCATTCTATTTGAATACTAGTGTATGCCCCCCAGTTCACAAGGCTGTTTACTTCGAACACCTGACAAACGACCGGTTGATCCGAGTGTTTGTTTATTATTGTCTTCATTATCACCAGGATTGCTTTATGGTTCCTATCCTTGGAAACTTATGATTTCAACGGCTTAATTACAGATTTATTGTTGGTCAACAACTGGAATTTCTTGCCGATTTATAGCACTTTGATTTCGTTGGATTCATGTCCATTACTCCTGATAATGGTGGTGGGTTAATCCTTGTTATTTCTAAAATGGAAGAGTTTCCCGGTACCGTCGGGGCAATTCCGGTACTTAAAAGTGTGTGCGACTTTGTTTGTACCAAAAATGGGTACAACACTCTTCGGAAGTCTTTGAAGAGATAAACGTGAAGAATGAAAATTAAAACTGTGGATTATCTAACAAAAACTCCAGATAACAGAAATGTAAAGTGCAAAGACAAGCGATTTAGAGTGGTTCGGCGTTTTTGCCTACGTCCACTATGAAGTTTGATGATTTTATTGCTCGATACTTGAAGATTACAATTTCTTATAACGTAGTTCAACTGGTATTACGAGCTAAATCTGAATCTAAGACGACCGTGGTGATTCTGAGTAAATCTGGCAGAGTCTGGGCGCTCTTTAGCTCTTAGAATTGTCCGACCCCTTTTCTGAATGACCAGGGGCTCTATTTATAGGTGTAGGAGGCTGATATTTTGCCTAAAATTCGGGGAGACCAGTTCTAGTACATGAGGGGGCCCACATGCCCGCTTTCAGGAAATCCGGGCCCACTTCGGGATCGATTCAAACTCAACTTCGAATCGATCGAGATTTGCTCCGATTGAGATGAAATTTGGCATGAACATTCTCCTATGCATACGCAAGCTCCTATGAAAATTTCATAGCATTTGGACTTGTAGATCTCGAGTTATGATCGATTCAAGATGACGTTCTTCGTCCTATGGATTCGTTTGAATCGATATGGTTCGAATCCATAGGGTCGACTCCATGCTCCTACACGTGAAAACGATAACGTGGTGCGTGTTCCTCGGGTCGATCCTCCTTTTTCTCCGAGTTTACTGGGTCGAATCCTTGGTTTTAGCCGCGTTTACCTGGTGGACTCGAGATGTTGGATTCGAAGGTTTACTTCCTTCGAATCGAGGGAACCGGTACTTGTTCGAATCGATCTAGATGTGCTACTGTGGATCGATTCGGAGTTGTCTCATCATGGGGATTCGAAGGCAATGGAGTCGAAGCACCCTTAATTGTATGGATTCGAAGGTCTTCTACCTCGCTAGATTCGAAATGAAGGCTTGCTCGATGGAGTCAAAGCTAAGGTACTTCTCATGGATTCGAAGCAGTAAGGGTCTGATGGATTCGAACTTAAGGGTTGGCTCTGTTGGGTTCGAACCAATGTTATTCCTTCCACTTTCCACTGGCGATAACTTGAGCATACGAACTCGGATTGTCTCGAAATTTGCAACGTTGGTTTCCACAGCTTTGCTTGACGTGCTTTATCAATTGTAGCCCAATTCGGACTCGGGAAAAATTCATCGATATTTGTAGTTGTCCAACAATCATTCAATGTTGAGGACGTGTGATCCTGTTTTTCCAGTCAGTTCCTTGGTATCTCGGCCTTGCCAAAAGGCGGGATAACATTTGCCCCCCAAAGTACGTCTTGTGTAAACATGACGTGCTTTATAAAGCTGCAATCTAGCATTGTACAATTATGACATGCTCTGCTGAGAGTTGTATTCTTTACTGTTGCAATTAATCGCCGCATGGTTGCGATCGGCTGTCTGTCGTTGAAATCATGACGACATGGACATTTGATTCCTGTGAATGACAAAGGTCAAATATTAGTCAGACATATGTGCATATATGTGTTACCTTGACTCTAGTTAATGTTGCGCGATTGCAAGTCGTTGTCAGTTCGGTTTGTTATTGAATTCTGCATCAATCCTCTCCTGAATCGATTTGAGATTCGACTTAAAACATTGTTTTTATGATTGTCTATGATCATCCTCTTGTATCGATCCTCTCCTGAATCGGTATAAATGGTAGACAAGTACTTTTTCAAATCGAAGCGATGCGTTCATTCTCATCGACAGTTCCTGGTGGATTGAAGCATGTATGTCTGAATCGATAACTTTCGAATCGATGGTTCGATAGAATTAACACTTCGAGTCGATCGGATTTTCGATCCAGCCCTTGTTCAATTGCTTCTTCGAATCGATGATGCCTCGCCTCGATATTGCATGGATGGATTAGAAGTTCAGGAAGAAGGCAGAGCTATGATGGATTCGAAGTAGTTGAAGGATTCAACGTCATGATGGATTCGAAGCTCCGTTGTTTGAATCGATGGGGTTGTGACCTGTGGTAAACGATCAAAATGACCGGGAGACGAAGCGCCACGAGCCGTCCTTGGAACCCATATAAATACGCGAGGCCGATTTCATTTTCACTTTTCACTTTTTACCATTGCTTTAGCTGTTTCTTCGAGTCGATCTCCCAGAGCCAAAACAAACGTGCTTTCCACGAATCGATTGAATTCGTTCACGCTTCCACTCGTAATCAAATCAAGTAACCAAAGGATCGATTCGAGATGAGAATGATAGAACTGGAATTTTTTGGCATCGATTCAATCTTTTCTTCTGAAAATTTTGAGGAGTGGTGAGATCTAAATGAAATGGGTTGACTCGATGGGACTGAGGAATGAAACTATTCGAGTCGTATCGATCCAGAGTGTTGTTCTTTCATTGCTTTGCATCGATCCAGGAATGAGTGTTTCGAATCAATTTTGGATGCATAGCTTCGAATCGATGGTTACAAAAGAAAAAAGGCTCGTGTCGATCGATTCGAAGTAATGATACCCCGATCGATTCGAAGGAATTCAATATTGATTGATTCGAAGTCATGTAGAGCTCATGGATTCGAAGTGCTTCTCCATCCCAAAGTTACGCCGAGTCGAACCACACGGATTCGAAGTACCTAGACTCGATTTTCATTGATCCGACTCGTATCGATTCGAGTCGATGGATTCGAAGGTCTTTGTCTTTGAGACCATTACTCTTCTGATTTGCTCCAACATCTGAACTACGACCAATTTCAAGTCGAACTTTGACGAACTTAATGAACTTTAGCATACTTGACTCCGACGAGCTTCGGCCTTGCATAATCGAACTTGACTGTAAGACTTGACCTCCTTTTTGAAGCTCGTCGATGGAACTGTGACTTAACCAACAATATGACCGGTTTATACTTGAATTTGGCCAGTAGTATCTGGATGGCATGGAAGTGACGGTCAGCGATGACGGTCATTGTTCTCAAATTTCAAAGTGTTGTCGTTCAGACGTCTTGTTTTATTTTGTAAAATCTACTTAAGTAACGTTCAGCACTTGCATTGCACGACACGTTCACACACTCTATACTGGGGAATGCACGGGCTCTTTATGTACTTAACGTTGCTTTATGATGAGTTAGTTAGTTATGGAATCTTTGAGCTCTCAACAAAAAGAGGTACAGGGTTCGCCTCCTCCGGTGCTTGAGATTCCCAATATTCCCGCTGATGTAATCGACCCAGCTCCAGACGAATTGCCAGAGGCTATATTTATCGAGAATCCCGTTGATTCTGTCCAGTCTAATATCTCTGAATCCTTATTGGACCGGATATGCTTGAAACACAACATATCTCTGAACGATGTATTATTACCCAGTGCTGATGACAGACCGCATAATCCGCCCGAAGGATATACTGCCTTATACCGCCATACTTGCGCGGCTGGAACTCTTCCTCCTTTTAATCAATACATCAGGGAAATGCTGTCATACTTAGGAATTGCTCCTTCGCAACTTCATCCCAACGGACATGCGTTGCTGAATAGTGCCTTCATCATATTTATGGATTGTCTCTTTCGCCCGCCAAGGCCAACCGAGATCAGATACATATTTAATTTCAAGAGCAGGGGCGATAGCCCATCCTTTACATTTTTGGAGGCAGTCAGAAATTGCCAAGTTGTTATTGGAGCCTGGACCAGACTAAGCTACTTCAAGAATGAATGGTTTTATGTCCGGTGTCCTCCTGGTTTTGCTAGGCGATGGTTGTCTAGACGTAAGTGTCCTCATATGTCGATGATTTTCCTTGATCAATAGCTCTTTGGCATTGGTATTAACATCTTGTTTCTCCTACAGCCATTATCTCCAGACCCGATGGCGGGTACACAAGGGCATAGTCCAAAGTCTCCAAGAAGTTCCGAGCGAGCTGAGACACATCGACTCGGTGTTGAATGACTATAACTTAAGAGCTCTCGGCTTGATTGAAATAAATCAGAGTATAGTCATCGAGGGGATGTCGAAGCCTGCCTCAAAGAAGAAAAACAAGAAGAAGAGGAAAATGGCGAAGAAAACGCTCGGAATCACAATAACCGAAGTGAGCGATGAGGAAAGGACCCATACGGACGTGGAGCCGATGGCTGATCTTTCGGGCAACTTCAAAGAGTTGGGAAAAAGACGGAAAAGCAAGGCTGTCATTTCCAAAAAACTCAAGTCTAAGGGGTGGAAACCTGTAGATGTGTCTCCTCCCACTTCTGGAGCCATAATTTCTGAGGCCGCCCCTTCTCATTCGAGAGATACTTTTAAAGGGCTTGACGATATTCCCATCCCGGATTTTATATTGATTCCATGCAATCCCGGGTTGGAGGAATTTCAAGATGTTTTAAATATGAGCGAGCCCTTTCCTTTGAGTGCGGTCAACACTTCCGGTTGGTCTGGGGGTTTACACATTTACACACACTTCCACACCACTACATGACTTTCGCATATTAATCATTGTTTCGTAGGATTCTAATCCATGGCTCCTTCTTATCGCAGGTGAGATGTCAGGTCGCGGATCTACTCTGGATAGGCTCTGTAATGTGCGCCGATCTTCTTCTTATTATGAGTCCCGTTGGAGGGAATCAGATAGGGATCACGGGCAAGGTTACACTAGCCAGGAGCGCTATGATCGGGATAGAGATTATTGGCGTGGCCGTTCTGGCCATGATCGTACTGACAGAGATCGGGGCCACCAGTACCGATCACGATCTCATTCTCCTCCGCCTCCTAGGGCCCCCGTAGATATCCCTAGGCCTTCACAGCAGCAACAGCCTTCCCAAACTTCAAGGCCTGAGACTCAGCGGCCTAGAGTTGAACCGCCGACAACTGCCATCGTTGAGCAGGCTCCGGCTGAGTTGACAAGCGAAGGAGCCATCCAACTTGCTCAAATGAAAAAGGACTTCCCAGAAATCTGTATGGATGCATATGTCTTTCCTCCTCATCTAAATAGGATTCCTCAGGATGCCGAAAATACTGCGCACAGCTATATTCGCGACTTCTATGCTCAATACAAGGAGTGGTACAAAGCAGCCGTGAAAGCTTCAAAGGTAGCTTTTGACCGGGCAAAAGTTATTCAGGAGCGCGATGCTGATATTGTCAAGAAAGATCGCATCATCCAGGTTCTTCAATCTGAGATGGAGTCGTCTCGAAACTATGAACTCCAAGCGCTCAAAAAGCATGAGGATGATGTGGCCAAAATGGCGAGGATGCAGCAGGCATACTGTGCCACGGTAGAAGAGATGGGCCACCGTTACACCAACGTCGTAGCTGAGCGAGACGCAGCCGTTAAGGAGCTGAATGAGCTCAAGGCCAAATTTGCTGAAGTGGTGAAAGAGAGAGACGATGCAAACACCACTGCTCAGGATGCATGCAACCAAGCTGTATCCCTTAGAGCCGAACTTGATGCGGCGACGGCCAAGACTAAGTCTTCGGAGGCAGAAATCCAGGAAAAAATTATGGTGGAGCAGTCCAGGATGGATGTTGATTTCGATGATCTCCTGGTTACATACAACGCCAACGTGCTAGAGCACAGAAATTTATCGTGGCTGGGAGATGATTCTATGATTCTGTACAACGCCTGGACTATGCTGGTGGAGGATAAGAGAGCGGCGCATCCAGATGAAACACTCGATGATTTTGAGCTAGAGATGCGCTTGCTTACTGAGGATGAGAGGAAAGTTCTTCATGAGGCGGTGATTTCCGTGGCGAAAGAGAGGCTTGGTGTTCAACAGATAGAGACGGGCGAGGGCTCGGGGATTGTGCATCATGAAACAAGTGTTGGAGCTGTAATTCCAACATTGCCTGAGACCACTGGTGCGGTCGATCCCCAGTCCGTCCCCGCTTATAATCCTGACCAGCCACAATTTTCTCCCGCTAATGCTTCTGCCTCGGTACCTGCCCATACTGCAGGCCAGGCTAAGGAAGGTAATTGAACGCCTCTCGTATACCTTTAGTGTGGTGAATCTGGATCAATACCCATAGCTAACAGTCTTTGTTTTTTCACATTTCAGTGACTGAAGCCGTTATCCCTGCGCCTCCTGCATCTCAGGCTTCTTATCAAGCGCATGGGGCTATCGTCACCGAAGCTATTATGACATCTTCTATGGTCGGTGAAGAAGGGGAAGCGAATATGTTATCTTTTGACGCTAAGATGATTGAGGAACTCCTCAGTCAACCCAACGATCCCTTCGTCGATCCATCCTTTTCTATGAGCAGGACCACTCCGGCTGTTAGTTCTTCCATGCCAGCCACTAGCATATCCAGCGCAGCCCAAGCACCTCGTGAAGATGAGATTTTGGTTGAGATTAGTGCTGAGATGGCCGCAGTGACCGCTGGTATGGACCCGTCAGGCCATGCCCCGCTAATGATGATATCACCGGGCGGCACTGTGGTAATTGCGAGTGCTCCTGTCCCACCTCCTGTTACTGCTTATATTCCTCCGGCTCCACCCTCCAAAAGAATCTCTGTTGCCTCAAGCTCCGAGGAAGAGGTGGACATCATGTCGCCATCTGAGGGCAAACCGGAGAAGAGTAAGAGAGTGAGGAAGAAATTGGGTAGCGGCTCCAGTGGGACTACCCCGAAGAAGAAGATAAGGAAGAAGAAAGATTGAACTCCTTCTTTAGTTTTCTGTAGTGTTTTGTTTTGTCTTTTGGTTTTCTCTATAGCCGTGTATAGATGTGGACTCGGTTCCCACTAGCAGGAATTTTTTGAATCATCTTGTAATCGAATTCTTTTTGTTGATAATGGAAATGAAAGTATATTCTCTTTCGTCTTCAATTCGATATTTGTTTTGGTCCTGCCCCCAGTCTTGGGGACAAATATGGAGTTGATGTATGTTTATACTCCGTCTCACATTCTGGAAGTGTGGAGTTAAGTAGATGTTTATACTCCGTCTCGCACTCTGGGAGTACGGAGTTAAGTAAATGTTTATACTCCGTCTCGCACTCTGGGAGTACGGAGTTAAGAAATGTTTATACTCCGTCTCGCACTCTGGGAGTACGGAGTTGATTAATGTTTATACTCCGCCTCGCACTCTGGGAGTATGGAGTTAAGGAATGTTTATACTCCGCCTCGCACTCTGGGAGTACGGAGTTAAGGAATGTTTATACTCCGCCTCGCACTTTGGGAGTACGGAGTTAAGGAATGTTTATACTCCGCCTTGCACTCTGGGAGTACGGAGTTACGGAATGTTCATACTCCGCCTCGCACTCTGGGAGTACGGAGTTAAGGAATGTTTATACTCCGCCTCGCACTCAGGGAGTACGGAGTTAAGTGAAGGATCGTCGTGTATCAACCCATTTTTGGCCTGACGTGATGGCTTGCCCCCGAGCTTGGGTTTCATTTAGCGAGTGATTGGTTGCATCGCAGTCACTCTCTATTTGAATAAATCCCATCGTATGATGAGACTTAGCTCTCCGTGCATAGTGATGGTCGTATGAAGTATTTCAAGTAAATCACAGCTCTGGCTCGAAGAGGTTGCATTTTATTGCTGAAATAAGAAAATATGGCAAAGTCAGTTGCCTTATTACAAATTCTAATTTCGAAATGAAAAAACAAATTTTAAAATGAAATTTAAACTAAATATATAAACATAGCCTATTAGTCGCAATAGCGACGAAGACTTTCGCTATTCCAGGCCCTTGGTAAAGGTAGACCATCAACGGTTGCTAACTTAAATTCGCCATCCTCGAGCTTTCGCTTAATTTTGTGCGACCCTTTCAATGTTGATCTCATGTGTGGAAGTGCCGGATAATCTTTTTTAGTGACTAGCTCACCGAGTTCAAAAGTTTTAAGTCGGTCCTTGGCATTGCGTAATCGGGCAACTCGATTTCGGTGTATGATTGTTCTCAAATCAACCTAGTCGCCCTGGACGACCCCAACTTCGTTGACGGTTGGGAACTTTAAAGTTAAACACCACGGGGCGATTATGGCCCTGAATTCAGCAAGGGCAGGTCGACCTAAAAAGGCATTATATGTCGAGTCTACATCCAACACAACGAACTGCACTGTCCGAATCGATCTACGTTCTCCGGCTCCCAACTCAACTGGTAACTCTACCATCCCACAGGAATGGTAGCGCTGCCATTGAATCTATAGAGATGAGTTTGGCAGGGCTTTAGATCCCCAGCTTTCATCTTCATTTGATTATAAGCATGTACAAATATGATATTCACAGAGCTCCCACAGTCAATCAGGATCCTCTTCATCCACATCAGACCTACTCGGGTCGATATCACAAGTGGGTCAGTAGTCGGGCCTCCGACATAATCAACATCACTGTCTCGGAACGTGATGTCGTTTGTAACGACCCTGAATTTTGAACAATTTAAATTGAAAATATTTAATTAATTTTAAATATTTGAACGATGATTTGACTTGAATTTCAAATTATCAGGATGAATTGGCGATTTAATTTTTGAATTGAATCTATTGAAAGTTGAATAAAATTTGAATCTTCAATTTTAAGCCGGTTAAAAATAATTTAAAGGCTTGGAAAATTCATATTGATAATACCGAAGGTAATAGAAGCTTCAGAATTGAATTTGAAAGCGATTTGTTCAGTTTTGAAATATTATCGTTTAAATTGAATTTAAAAATAACCTTCCGAGGCACAGTCTCGGAATTTGACGAAAGCAGTTTCATTGGGTCCGTAATATCGAATTATTACTGGATTTCAATTTTCGTATTTATCGGAATTGTTTTATGAACATACGGCGTATAAAAGCGTATAAAATTAAATTGAATTCAATTTGAATTTCTGTAATAACCGGGATTTTTGCATCGATTTGATATCATCATTAAACGATTTCTCTGCTAGCTAATTGCTTATAGGAGCTTCGATTCGAATTGGAATTCGTTTAATAAAAATTGTTGTTGGAATTTTTGAATCGGTTAGAATCCTTTTGGAAGAAAACAAGAAAAAAAAAAATTTAAAGGGTTTTGGGCTTTAAAATTTTATCTCGGCCCATTCATTTTGATTAATACCCTATACCCGCCGTTTCCCCTTTCATTCACAAACCCTAAACCTAAATCGAAGAAAAGAAAATAAATGGCGGCCACGATTCTCTCGTTCGTTCCTCCTTCGATCTGCTCCAATTCGTTCTAAGGTGAGTAGTTCCCCCCTACTCACATCTATTTCATGCCTATTATGATGATCGGCAAATTTGATTTGATTTTGTGATGATGAACTGGGTTGAACTGTAAAATTGTTTTCGTTGCTTGCTTTCCCGATGATGATGCTTTAAATTTATAGGGTTCGATCCCCTGATTTTCGTTCGCACAATAATGTATTTGAATTTATCTCTGTCGATCGATTTTGCTTGGATGTTTGCGATTTTTTTCCTTGACCTGTTGCATTGGCATTTGATACCATTCGTGTACGTTCATCCCTGATCTGTACATGTCTGTCCTTGATATTGGGTTACATTTAGCCTTGAGTTAGTCTTCTTGTAATACTTGTTTTGGGTTATCACGTAGCCGAGCACTTGTGTACGTTGTACATTCATCTGGTTGCCAATCCCATAGTCACTTCCAGTTACATGTAGCATGTTTCCTTACTTTGGTTGACTTTGTTGTGTAACTGTTAATGCGTTGGGTTCACTAAGTTTACTATAGTCCTCAAGTATATGATGCAAGTAAACAAGTCTGGTTACATTTATGCCGGCTCAGTTTTGTATCACTGCACTGCACACTGTACATCACTTGTGTGATCTGCTTAGTTAGTATTGCCCGCTCTTCGATTCATTCGTGCCAGTTCACTGTTTTCATACTTTGGCCATTGGAATTTGTTGTTTCTGGAATTTGTGAACTGGGTTGTTGTGCAAATGCTTCTGTTTTGTTGAATGTGGTCTTCGAATTTGAACCACTATCTTGTCGATTTAAAAATCTGGTGGTTTTACTTGGGCTCCGACCATCTTTGAATTCCTCTCTGAGTATTTTTGAGTTATTGTGGCAATGGAATTGGGCACAGTTGCCTTGTGCCTCTGTTGTGTACTTCATATTTGCACTGTTCCAGGTTGTACCAGTTTTGCTGCCTCCGTGTATTGCTCTGATACCACTCTGTAACATTCCCCCTTTTGACCGCCTCCAGTCGGTAATTAAACCAACTAGAAACGTTCAAAAAGACGAATTGTTATTTAGTTTATAAGGTTTAAACAGAATCAGCCACAGAAACACAGAATAATAACAACAATGAATTTAAAACAAATGAATCTATTTCATTACTATAAATCTTTTTAGAATACATCAGAGTTTATACAAATTTATAATGATACAGCGGAATATCTTAAAATACAATTTTCTTCTAAAAACTAAAGTGATTCTTTACTCTCTCTCTAACTTCGCTGCTCGAAAATCTTCAAGCTGTAAAAATACTCGGTCTGACCCGAGTATTATATTCAAAAGAAAATAATACACAGGTCAGTCTAATTCAAACCAGTTTATGAGTGCATAGAGACAATAATAATTTAAATAGACGACAGTCACAATAATTCCCGTCTATCCGACTCTTTTAACAAAGAAATCGGATAACGAAAATTTAACACTAAACAGTGTTAACAATAAATCAGTAGATTTAAATCATCAACAGAGATAAATAAACAATTTATCAAATCGACTAAATCAATTTAAAACAATTAAAATTGTCACTTTAAAAACCATTAAAGTTTGATTGGCTGCCGTACACGCGTGCGTGCACTACAGCCACCCAAACTCGACAGATTTGAATCGATTTTTCTTTTGCTTAAAAATTCATTTTTACGCTTATAAAAACTCGTTTTATAATCCCAATCTTTTAAAGTTATGAATATCAATTTTGTACATCTTTTATAATACTTTAAAAATCTCAATTTAACCCATTCTACAATTAAATCAACTTTCACTTCAAAAATCACACTTTGGTTATATTTCACAAAAATCTTAACTTTTTATAACTTTAAAAATTTGAACGTTTATTTATATATTATAAATCACTTCAAAAATTTAATGAAACGTATACTTTCAAATAATCACTGCGTGCACTGCAGCCACCCAACTCGACAGTTTCGAATTGATATTTCTTTGCGTCGTGATGCATTGATCTTTTATGCTGTATTGGCGAGGCCGTACTCGCGTGCGTGTACGGCAGCCAATCAAACTTGATGGGTTTAAAGTGACAATTATAATTGTTTTAAATTGATTTAGTCGATTTGATAAATTGTTTATTTATCTCTGTTGATGATTTAAATCTGCTGATTTATTGTTAAACACTGTTAAGTGTTATATTTTCGTTATCCGATTTCTTTGTTAAAAGAATTGGATAGACGAGAATAATTGTGACTGTCGTCTACTTAAATTATTACTGCCTCTATGCACTAATAAACTGGTTTGAATTAGACTGACCTGTGTATTATTTTCTTTTGAATATAATACTCGGGTCAGACCGAGTATTTTTACAGCTTGAAGATTTTCGAGCAGCGAAGTTAGAGAGAGAGAGTAAAGAATCACTTTAGTTTTCAGAAGAAAATTATATTTTAAGATATTCCGCTGTATCATTATCAAATTGTATAAACTCTGATGTATTCTAAAAGATTTGTAGTAATGAAATAAATTCTCATTTGTTTTAATTGATTGTTATTATCTGTGTTTCTGTGGCTGATTCTGTTTAAACCTTATAAACTAAATAACAATTCGTCTTTTTGAACGTTTCTAGTTGTTTAAAAATTCGGTGATTAAACCAACTAGAAACGTTCAAAAAGACGAATTGTTATTTAGTTTATAAGGTTTAAACAGAATCAGCCACAGAAACACAGAATAATAACACTGAATTAAAACAAATGAGAATTTATTTCATTACTATAATCTTTTTGAATACATCAGAGTTTATACAATTTTAATACTGATACAGCGGAATATCTTAAAATACAATTTTCTTCTGAAAACTTAAGTGATTCTTTTACTCTCTCTCTCTAACTTCGCTGCTCGAAAATCTTCAAGCTATAAAAATACTCGGTCTGACCCGAGTATTACATTCAAAAGAAAATAATACACAGGTCAGTCTAATTCAAACCAGTTTATGAGTGCATAGAGGCAATAATGATTTAAATAGACGATAGTCACAATAATTCCCGTCTATCCAACTCTTTAAACAAAGAAATCGGATAACGAAAATTTTAACACTAAACAGTGTTAACAATAAATCAGCAGATTTAAAACATCAACAGAGATAGATAAACAATTTATCAAATCGACTAAATTAATTTAAAATAATTGAAATTGTCACTTTAAAACCATCAAAACTCGATTGGCTGCCGTACACACGTGTGCATTCGTACACGTGTGCACTGCCCCGCCAACTCGTGTGCATAGATAACGGTGCAACATGCAACTGCTACAAATACACAGAGGCAACATCACATAACCAAACTGCAACAAGCCTCAGCGTGCTAGTGCAGAGACCATAACAATGTACAATATGATGATGATCTCAAAATGTACAAACAGATGGACATCAACACAGCATCCAGGGATGCAGTGAGATACAATTAACAATAATGCAGACTCAAGACTATAAATATGGACAGTGACACAGGCGAAGGCAACAATAGATAGTGATCAGAGACCACAAGCAGAATGCCAACCTACAATGAATACAAAACAACATCAATGCAGAACCACCAAACAACTAAACGAAGTATTGCAAGCACTGATGGCAATGCAACAAAATGTACAACAACCAACAGCAACAATGCAAACTACCAGACTGAAGTGATGAAATCACAACAGTGTAAACTCAACCAAGCTACAAAAAAAAATGCCAACATTTATGAACCTATATGCAGAAAGTATCAACATAACAATTGTAACTGGAACCACAAAAGCCTTAACAAGCATGCAGTGACACAATAACTACAAAGAACTTTGGTTGAAGACATATACAACAAGTACAGATTAAGTAACAAAGTGGACCAGATATGATCAAAGTGCAGAACTCATCAAGTTCCCTGGTATCCATACGTGTATATAAACAACTTATTCACAGATATATCTATACATAAGCGGCAGTTTTAAAAATACAACTCGAATATCAGACTACAAAGATCACAATGTCACAAGTTAAATACAACAACAGTGCTACTACAAACTACATGGATGCAGACGACATCAAACTCCCAAAGATACAACAATGAAGGAAACCGCATCTCAAAAATGCAGAACCCAAACCAAGGTCAAGCAAATACCAACATAGATACAGAAATAGGTCAAAGCAATGAATCTGGCAACTCAGTAATGAATGAAGCATATACTCAAAGTCCATATATCATTTGGATATACAACCATACATGAATGAAAGTGATCAGCAACTACAAAGTGCAGTGGTGTTACAGAGATGTACCCAACAACAGAGATCAAGGTTACTGTCAAGGGTCAGTGATGAAAATGCAGACAACACAGTCAGGTATGGACAGCATGCATAGCTAAGCATATGTGCACTCAAATATAATGCACGCTCTAAATTATAAAAATGCAACACATGTACATAAGTGATCAGTGAAACCAAACAGTTTATATGAAACTTAAACTGCATAATCAACTGCAATGGCCACGAAGGCAAAAGTGAACGACTAAATGAACTGGACAACAACAAAAGCTACCAAGTGAACCAACAGAAACTGCTATAAACATGAATACAAAACCAACATGCAGTTCAAAATCCAAGCAGTGGTTAAGGCTAACCACAGTGCCATCATACCCAACTAGAAGTGGAACTACAAGATAAATCAAGTATAAATGCAGACCATAACATAGCAGTATGGAAGAATGCAAACCAGAGAACATCTACAATATGCAGACCTAGGCTACAACTTCAGATTTCACAAATGAACACATGGCCGAGAACACAACATCATCCAGAACAAAGCTACAAGGCCAATGAACAAACAAGCAGATACATCAGCCTTAACAATGAGATGCAGACACAACCACCATTCAAAACAATTCAGTTCAAAATCCAAACAGGGGTCAAGATGCCAACTTCAATAAATATGTAAGGTAGCAGAGGAGCTACTGAAATATGCAGTGCAGATGCCAACTACAAAGTCAATGCCGTGGTCATCACAAAAAAAAATTCACAAGCTAATTATCAAGTTCATCTGCATATTAAATATGCAACCAAAGGTTGCAGTGAAGACTACAATAATGCTCAAGTTTATCTGCAATGGGTCGACTAAGTGCAACAAATAAAATGTACTGTTTTTTTTTCTTTCCAAAATCATGCTTGCAGTTTTTTTAAATAAAATCATATGGTGAGCTCGCCCAAGATAAAAGTACATGACCAAGTCAATCATTTCCAGAGAAAATAAAATGCAATTCGAACATACATATATACATATCAATTAATGTATATACATACGTGACTGCATACATATCCGCGAAGACTAAAATGCAACTGGGTGCAAACAGTCTCCAAAACATGAATGTATGAATTGTAAACTAATATAATACTGCAACTGGACAGTACTACATCAATGTACACAAGTGAGGATTTGAAGAACAACAACTACAACTAACTCATGCTTAACTAATCAGTGTGAACAGAACAAAACTACAGAGAAGATCCATACCCAACATAAATTAACTACATGATGCACAATTATGTAGTGACAACATTAGTGAACACTTGCAGTTTCAAGGCCGTAATGAACAAGTTTATGTTTCACAAAATCGAAGTCAACCAGTTCAAAGAAAATCAAAACCATGTTAACCACGAAAATCACAATTGAACGAGACAGAATTCATCTAAAATTTGAATTAGATGTGAGAAATAAAATTCCTCACCTTTAGATTGAAGAGCCCAGATCGAAGAAAAATTGAGGCAGCTAACGAAAAACATCTCGAAATCGATCGACCAGGCAACATCGAAAACATCTAGCAACGATCGAAACACTCGCGTGCTTCGAATTAGAAAGCCCAAAGATTAGAGCAAATCGAAAGCCCCAATTTTTTCCAGATCGAAGGAACGAAAGATTGAAGCGGCCGCCATTTTTTTTTCCGCTTATTTTTGTTTTTAGGGTTAGGGTTATACGAATGAAATGAGATAAAGGAAAGGGGGTCGTGGTTTTACAGAGATAAAGGGGAAAACGATCGTGGGTTAGGGTATGGGCCGGTAATATAGGGTATGGTATTATTTTATTTTATTTCTTTTTAAATCAAATTTTGTTTTTGTTTAATTTTGTTGTTAAAATCTAAACTATGTATATATATTCATTCGTACAAATAAAAATTTAAATAAAAGAATTTCAATCGATTTACAATTTCCAAATTCAAACAGAAATTAACAATCGATATTAAATCGTTAATTTACGAAGATTTTATCGTTATAAAAATTTCAACAATAAACAGCAAATACCTGTCAACTTTAATCGTTTATTGATGATTAAAATTTTGGGCAAAACCCCAGTTATTACAGAAATTCAAATTGAATTCAATTAAATTTTATACGCGTTTATACGCCGTATGTTCATAAAACAATTCCGATAAATACGAAAATTGAAATCCAGTAATAATTGAATATTACGGACCCAATGAAACTGGTTTCGTCAAATTCCGAGACTGTGTCTCGGAAGACTATTTTTAAATTCGATTTCAAACGATACAATTTCAAAACTGAACAAATCGCTTTCAAATTCTATTCTGAAGCTTCTATTATCTTTAGTATTATCAATATGAATTTTCTAAGCCTTTAAATTATTTTTAACCGGCTTAAAATTGAAGATTCAAATTTTATTCAACTTTCAATAGATTAAATTCAAAAATTAAATCGCCAATTCATTCTGATAATTTGAAATTCAAGTCAAATCATCGTTTCAAATATTTAAAATTAATTAAATATTTTCAATTCAAATTGTTCAAAATTCAGGGTCGTTACAAACTCCCCTCCTTAAAAACTTTTCGTCCACGAAAAGGAAAGGTTGTTAAAATTTCATCGATATTTATACTCTAGTCAATTTTTACTAAACTTAAAATTTATTACAAATAAATGAATATAGGATTCATTTTATCTGTTTAATCTCACTAGTTTTGTTCATTATCTCCTTTGTTTATTGATTTCTACAATCAAGACGCAAAAGTATTTTATCAAAATTCTCGATTTACAAAACTCAGATTTTAAACTTTAAAATTCTTCACGTTAGAGATTTATATAATATATCTCTTCCAAAGCTGTGAACTTTCAAAACATTGCAAAAATCCTCTTCCTTAGTTTATTAGGTTGGAATTATGTAATTCTAATTTCAACTATTGATTTGCTATTTAAAGTTTGAAAATACTTGCTAACTCGAAATTTAACAAGTCCATCTTCGTTCTCACAGACATTAGGCATACGTTGGCCAGGCGCAGGTCTAAAAATCTCCAAGTACTAAATATACTTGCTTCAATTCCCAGTGAAAATACTTTTAAAAATTCTTTTAAAAAAATGGATATGGAAAGCACGTTCCCCCATGGATTAGAGTTCCACCCGGCGGTTACGCTACTATCCCAGTAGAGTCGCTTGTGGCTGTAGATTTCTCATCTCTTAAATTTCGCCATGGTTGTCGCCATAGATTGTAGTACACACGGCGGTTACGCTACTATCCCAGTAGAATCGCTCGTGTCTGTAGGCATCACGCCTCTCAAATTTCGCTTGGCATTAGATTGCAGTTTACCCGGCGGTTACGCCACTATCCCAGTGGAATCGCTTGTAACTGTGGGCATCTCGCCCCTCAAATTACGCTAATCATCAATCAAATCTAATCTCATCGCGATGATCTATCGCGAAGGATTTCCGATTCAAATAGCCACTCTGACTAAATGTAAATTCTACGTAGCTACGAATTTCAAATGGACACTCTTCAAGAGTTCCAATACCTTCTCTAATAATAAATGGAAGGTACTTTTCCATATCCTTAGTTCAGAAAACATAATATCATATATGTAGTACTTTCATTTCACATTTCGTACATATAACATCTATGTAAACATACATAAGATTTCCATAACAATGTCTTTCTAAACTAACGGTTTCAAATTTACCGCATTCATGTATATATAAGTTCTAAAACTTACATATTCCATATTCATAACAAAATAGAGGATTTCAAAATTTTCCTCTAAGTCGATTTGGAAATTTAAGGTTATCTCAAACCTAATTCATATTCATAATTCCATTTATTATCGACTTTCACATTCAATTTGGATTTCACGCTTACATCGTCAATTCTCAACACAGAATTGATGTCTATCGATATATAACCTCTGAGCTCGTACGTCTCAGAGAAGGGTGTTAAGCTAAGAGAATAAATTCTCCGCCACCAACAGATATATATTTAATAGAGATCAATTGCTATGTCATCAATTCACAATGTTAGACATACAATCCAAATCATCATCTGAAATTCAAAGCTCAACTTATATTGTCTTTGATGTCGAAGTTAAACTCAATTTTAACTCAACGATTCAATCTTTTTGAAAAATTTCAAATTGAACTAATTGTTCAAATTTCTCATTTAACTTTTCAACTTCGACTTCAAAAAATGAATTTCAAATCATTTATTCCTTACGGAATATATTCACAACATTTCATATTTGGAAAAACATTTCCATACTTATTTAAAAATAAATTCTCATTTGTTTTAATTCAGTGTTATTATTCTGTGTTTCTGTGGCTGATTCTGTTTAAACCTTATAAACTAAATAACAATTCGTCTTTTTGAACGTTTCTAGTTGGTTTAATCACCGACTGGAGGCGGTCAGAAGGGGGAATGTCAAGACCCAAAAGTCGACCTTCGAAAATCGGCACCCGTACTTCACTTGTACTCAAAATGCCGTAGATTCAAATGCCGAATCTGGTTCTCGGGAGCTTATAACACAATTAAGTAAATAACACAGCGGAAGAAAAGAATAATACATTGATATATAATATCTGATACAACAGAGTGATACAATGAATATCAATATACATCAAAGATATGATACAAGAAATAGCAGCGGAAAAGAAAAGATAACAACAGCAGCGGAACAATATCAATAGAAATGATAACTCCAAAATGATCTTCAGACAAGAATGAATCCACAACTCCAAGATAAGCAATTCCGATGAATGAACTAGCTCCAGATAATCTACTAAACCTGAATATCTGAAAAGAAACCCAACTCTAGACTGCTCGTGTAGAAAAATTTTGAGCATCCAGAGTTTAGGAAAGAAACAATAAACTCCGGATCAGTCATGGGACTGGTGTGAGCAACAAAAACAGTTTATCTTTAAAAACAAATAGCAGAGAATTTTAAAGTCAATTCGCAATGCTTTTGGAATATGAAACTACCATAAGGCCTCCCGCCACACACACAATGCAAACGCAGACTTGGAGGAGATTTCTCCTTATGATAGTCAAAGATGCTTACTACGCAAAATCAAATCATTTTTGATATTATTATTAGTGCATAGTGTAGAAAGTAATTTCGAAAGTAGAATATAAATCTTAGCCAGCATAGGTACCATTATATTATGCCTGCTATAGCTGCCTCCTGAGGAGACAGGTTATACAATTGAAATCGTAAAGGCTCGTATTGTTTCTTTGGATTTCCAACAAATGGTCAGGCTAAGGAACTTCCTTTTCCACGATGGGTACGTCCCTGGAATAGACGACCCGAGAACCTAACCGGATCTCTGCCAACACAAGGCCGGGTTACCTCTGCAAAAATAGGTAACTACTGACACGCGTATGCCATCCCCCGATCGTCATCGATCTTCCCGAGGATCCTCGATTTCCAACAACCACATAATAATAATAATGCAGTAACCACAGAGGTTAAGTATCTGGGCTCCATACCATGATACCACCTTTATCCAGAAGGAATGACATACACTAAGGGGCGCTACTCCCTAGAACCTTGCTGCATCCTTCCTGTTTCGACCATTTCCGGGGTGTGAGGCTCGACGAAGTCTCGTCCACAAAGCTACGCTTTGTCACAAAGCCATGCTTCGGGTCAAACAAATGATCAACCTATGATCACAAAGATATAAGATCAAACAAACGATCATATCGCAAATGATTAAACACTGATCATCACACAGCAACACTCAGCATGTCACATTACCAAATTGGGATATATCGCTGATAAATTTCAACTACATAACCTCTGAGCTCGTACGTCTCAGAGAAGGGTGTTAAGCTAAGAGAATAAATTCTCCGCCACCAACAGAAATGTATTTGAAAGAAATCAGCTTTATATTTCAAAGTGTAATGTCAGACATGTAACCATACAAGTCTGTTCCGGGATCGAACAGAACCGAAGGCACTTCTTACGAAACCCTTGCAATTCCGGGTAATTTCCAATCACGTCCGGACTTCCCGTCACAAAAGAGTGATATAAATCTCTATACCGGAGCAACTCAGTGCAGAGACATTCGACAGGTTGTCCTTTCATTTTCGAAAAATATCCGGTCTTCACCACCGGTCTTCAAATGCCATCCATATACGACGTATCACTATTCGGAATGGGTTATACGACCAAAAGGTCATTTCCCGGCTAACCCGAATAATGAGCGCAATATTCAAAACATATGGATATTGGGATTTCAATTAAGTCACAACTTATTACCCAAAAATCTTTCTTCAAATGGTTTAAACAAGTTACCATTTTAATCTTTTTAAACAAAAAGATTAAATTCACAAAGTTCACTTAATTTCACAAAGATTCATTCACATATTTTCCAAATCGATTTCCATTTCAGTTTAATTAATTCGTTAAATCTTTAAATCAAAGATTTAACTAATAGCTTTCAAAACAATTCCATTTCAAATGGTTTAAACAAACATCTTTCTAAATCTGTTAAAAATAGACAGATTCAATTCATAGTTTTCAAAAAGAATTCATTTATAACTTGGAAAAAACATTTTTCAATTCGATCTTGAAATTCCTTTAATTAAACTGAAATTTCATTCCTTATATATATGAAAGCTTTTATCATTTGAAAACAAACAGTTTTCATTTCGGAAAATCTTATTCATTCATACGAGTTGAAATCCTTGGGTTAAATTCAAATTCCCAACTTATACTTTTAAATGGTTTAAATTCATACAAACACATTTATATCATCTTTAATTCCTAGTTTCAAATCATAGGATTCAATTTCAAACTTGAATTCAAATTTAAATCAAATTATTTAAATTTTCAAAACTCGATTAAGTTATTCAAAATAACTTTTATCTTTGAAATTCCATTTCAAAAGCTTCTACTTTAAACCCAGATTTCAAATTTCAAAATCAATTGAAATTAAAATTTTCAATTTCAAAAACATCAAATTTAAATTTATCTGTGACTTAACCGATTTCCACGTGAAATCCATATTTGTGTGTGTAACAGTGTAGTCCAGGGGTTTAACACAATAGTGCAACATAATGAATCATCACAGATCAGAATACAGAAATATAGTTGATAAGCGATACAAATTATAACGCTTATCGTACAGATCACAGATATATATCACAGATAATAAATTACATCACAGATAATTTATCACAGATTACAATACAAATCAGGGTGTATCACAAAGCATCATATATCAGGGATATCAAACAATTCAAACAAATCCAAATATTCATAAGTAAGATTAATTAAATTATCTGATTGATTAAATCAGATTAGTTTCTTGTGAATTACTTATCCTGGTTAATTAACATTAATAAATTACAAATCATCTTGATAAATTATTCTTTAATCATCTATTAATTAACCATTAATAATAAATTAATTAACCTTTAATTAAAATTCATCAACCTTTAATTATTAAATAATTAACCTTTAATTATTTAATTTACCATTTAATTATTTATCTTTAATTAATAAATTAACCTTTAAATTAATAAAATTTCAATAAGTGATCATTCCTAACCTCTTACATTGATTAATAAATCTTTAATTAATTATCATTAATTATTCCTTAACAAATCACATTAATTTAATTAACCTTTAATAAATTGATTATCCTTAATTAATTGGTTAATCAAACTTAAATTATTAATTAATTTATCATTAATTATGTCTTAATCGCATTTATTATTTTTAAAAGGTTAAGATTTAGTTAAATGACTTTTTACCTTAATTCTATTTTTAAATTACATTTAAAATAATGTATCTAATTTAAATAAATTAAAACTTAAGTATTTTGAAAATATCTTACTTAAATTCTTAATTGATTCAAACTTAAGTCAAGGTCATAAATTTGAAAGCATGTTTTAAAGTTGTTTAGAAATCTGAAAATCCTTTAAAGTAAAAACTGTTAAGTATATCAGGCTCGAGACCTGCTTCGAGTCACCCCTGAGAAATTTGCTTGTTTGCTTCGGGTTATATCAAGAATCAACCCGAGTGCCAAAATTTTCAACTTAAATTTTGTCTAAGTATTTTCGACCTGGTACTCCATCATTCTACTCGAGTTCTCCCCTACGTATCCCCGAGTAGACTTCGAGTCAAACACTCGTTTTCTCGAGCACGTCCCGAGACCCATCCTTCTTCCCCAAATTCAATCATACCAGATATCTGTGCACACGCGTGCACGTGCACCTCCGACCTGAGCAACTCCGACCCTCGCCGAGACCTACAACAAGTCGCAAATCGTCTCCTCTGACGATCCGACCACCCAAAGCAACGAATTCGCCTGAGAACAAAAATCGAGATACTCGATTACCACCTGGAACAAAAACAGGAACTTCACCAATCCCTGGAAACATCACCGTCCTCGCTGCCTCGTCCACCGTAACGCCTGAAGTTCTGGCCACCGCTTCGTCAAACATCCCACTACCAATACCCAGAAGTTCGCAACACTCGATCGAGCTACGACTTCGAACGAGACAAATAACCGTGACACTTAAAAACTAGGTTTACAAACGAGAAAACGTTGCCACCGGCTCCACGTTGATCTGGCCACCTCGACTCCATTTTTCCTAGCTTCACCCATCGCTCCTTTACCTCTCGACCAACCCACAACGCCTCCAGTCGACGAGGTAACCCACGGCACCCCAAAAAGCTCAAAACAGTGAAACTGAAACTGCTCTTTCACCAAAGTTTTAAAAATTATAATTCTTGTCTTAAAAATCATGGTTTTGTATGATGTTTCGATTTATACTCCTAAATCTTTAAAACCAAAAGTTTGATTTTTTAAACTTATTGAAGTTGAACTGTGTTCTTTAGTTTCCAGAGTCATTTACAAAATAATTCAACTTAAATAAATTTTAATACTTGGATTATAGTTAAACAATCAACTATGGTTTACATCTTACCTTCAAACAAATGATAGATTTTTGAGAAGAAGGTTTATTTACAGAACTACTAAAAAAAACAAGGAGCAGGTAACAGAGTGTAGAAGAACAGATATGCCAGACTTACACCAACATATATACATATATAAAATATATGTCATCACAGAGGGAAGCATACCAGATTTACTTAAGTTATAAGTTTAAATAAAAAGTTACTCACCTGTAAAGAAGATGTACAGAGCACATTCTTGCTTTTGAAAACTGAAATCCCTATTGCTTTAAAACTAGGAAATATTTTTGCTTTTAAAACTTCAAACTTTGAGTTGCTAATGCCCTTGTTAGAAAAGATGCATGCTTGCTCTTCTTTAAATTTTCTTATTTTTATTTAAATGAAGGATGCTCCAGTTTTAAACGTGTTTACTGGAAAGGTTAAGTCTCCTTGTACACGAGAGGAGATAGATTGATATAGGAAAATGTTTACAGGCTTATTACTTCACTGGTACAAAATTTATTAAATTGGGTCAGAGATTTTTATCTCTTGGAGGCTGAAATGAAATATGCTGGTGTACTAAAGATGACTTAACATTAAATGCCTATGTCCTTATGTCTACACATACACATCCCCTAATTTATTTCGTATGTACTTATGTTTGGATATACTTTCCTTTTTATACTTATGTTTCTCTGAACCATTTGTATACAAAGATATTTCATATCTTTACTTTGCTTTGTTATGCCTGCAACATGTATATCTAGTTTATTTTCTTGCCTAGCATGATTACTTACAGCCTTGCATCTACATCTGCTTCCAGAACTATCAAAGTGTTTCATTTGATTTAACTTACCTTGTTTTAGTCTTACAGTCTTGTAACATAAATAAGTTATCTATATTTGAAAGTGCAGATTTTTATTTTGAGGCTAGTCAACCCTCTTATATATTTTATTTCCTTGTTTTACAAATTTGAAATGTGACTGCAGATTATTTCTCATTATTTACAATTTTGAATCCAAATCAATTGTAGATATATATATATAAAAATTCAAATCTACTCAGATATATACCTATACATATATATATATATACAATATTTAAATTTTAATTGGTTTAACACAAATTTTATTCAAAATTTTATTTAATTATTAAATTAAATTAAATTAAAATTCGGGGTCGTTACAGACTTCCCCCCTTAAAAGAATTTCGTCCTCGAAATTGCCAAGAAGACAAAAAGATAGAAGAAACAGGATTTATCAAATCAACTGAACATCTATTCTGCATTTGGCTTACCAAATCAGAACATCAATAACAGATACAAGAACGAATCTGTTTGACACTTCACAAGATACTCAGGTTATCCGGATCTACGAAATATGCAGTGGCATCGGTTAGTCCGAAGGGATAACTAACCATTCGTAGAATATATTGGGACCCAAAGAATAGATAGATATATAGATACGATTTCGAAACTTTCAGTTTAGAACTAAAGTATACCTATCAGCCATAGCAAACAAAGCAACCAATACACCCAAACAAACAATTTTGGTCCACCCGGAGTTTACGTCCCATTTTAATATATCGAATCTTCTTCCTGGATCTACCAGAAACTATCGAAGAATTGAGAAAAGATGTTGAACAAAAGAGATTGATAGAGAAAAGATTACTTCCTTGTTGTTACAGAGTATTGACCATTTATAGTCGTATTCCCTCGTCCCCTATCTCATCCTCTTCTTGCACTCATACTCACTATCAGTGGATAGTAAGAGAATTTACTGAGACGTTCAGACTGATATCTTAGGGATACACTCATTCTAGAGTTTACTTCACTCTATCTCTAATGAGCTACTTAATGTGTTACACTCCTGAGCTAAAATTCAACCTTAGCTCTGATACCACTTGTCAAGGACTACTGTCGGCGGTCACAACTGGTAGGCTTTTCAACCATCCCAGCCCCACCGTGGCTAACAGTGATACCCCAAACTTGCTTTTACGGCCAGCCTCTCGACTGTCACGGCCTCTGCCTAACCAACCCATCCCTCTCAGGGACATGTAGGGGTAAGAGTCTCCCGTTCGCCACCTAACCGCGAAGCGAGAACCCCCTATCATGCTGTAATATAGCAAGACTGTCGATCTCACATCTAATTCGTGCTGGGTTTAATGCTTGCGATTTTCTTTGACATTTTCAAATTGGATATATGCGTATATTTTGGGGCTGAGATTATCGGCATGTTCTCGATTTTGAATCACGGCTTTGAATTATATTTTCGTCTTGACTTGATTTAAAATACTCGGCTTTAACTAAAGATGTTGATTTTTAGTTGACTTCGTATTCTCTGTTATTGTTCGAACTTTCTTGACCACCTTGGCTCTGACTTCATACTTACTTCGTCACTGTATGTTGCACTTAGTAGTTGCCGTAGTGTTGTTTTGGTCATCTGTTGGTGTAGTTGCTTTGAGTCACTTGGTTGCTACTGTCTCGGTCTCTGTCTTTGTTTGTACATTTCGTGATCTTCATTTCAATCCGGTTGCACTTCGATCATAGCAGTCTTCATTGAGTCTGTTGTATTTCTTTGCTTGTTTTCCAGTTGCACTCCTTTGACTTCATTGCATATTTTTGCAGTTGCCACTCCCTTCACTTGTACATGTTCATTTAACTTGAATATGTTGCATTGGTCTGTGTCACTGAAGTAGTTGTCACTGTCATTTATTACATATGCCATTCACCTCAGTTGCCTGCATATGCATATTTGATTAATTGATTCTTGTTTACTTGTTAGCACTTCTAACATATACACATGTGCATTTATATGGGTCTGCATTAGACTTTGTATTTGTTCCTCACTTCGAGACAGTTTCAGTTGCAAGTGCATTTAGTTATTTGCACTTGATTTTGTTGGCTTGGTCACTGTGATGTTGCATTGCAGTTTTGCTTTGATATGTTGGTCTTCTTTATTCCAGTAGCATTGGTTCATGTTCATTTGGTATAATTTGAGGTCTGTAGTCTTTATATTGTCACTATAATGTATCTTCAACCTGATGGCACTTGCTTTGATTCGATATAATAGTTGTCACTCCTGTGTTTGACATAGTCTTTGTAGAGTAGTTTGTTTTCCAGTGTAGTCTTGTTGTTGTTGAGTTTCTTCATCCATACTTTGTGCTTTGGTATAATTGTGTGGTGGTCCAGTGTAGACTTTGTTCATTTATTGTAGTTGTTTGTCCTTGCATTTGATCTGTAGCATTCAGTTTTGATTATCAGTTGTATAGTTGTTGTCTGAGGCAGTTGATCATTAATTGCATTCATTTGTGTTCCCATTGTTCTTCACCTGACTTGCTTATTGATCATTTAGTGGTCTGCATCTGTCCATATCACTGTTGGCATTTTGTAGCTTGGTATTGTGCAGTATTGCTGTTGGATTGATGTTCTTCAGGTTATTATGGTTCAGTTGAACTCGATAGTTTTGGGTTTCATGTTGCCTTGGTATTCAATGTTGTCCAGTCTGCATTCATTGTCCTCTGTTTGCTCAGTCTGGTTACACCTCCGTTGTATTGCCTTGACCTTGTTTTGATTTGTTAGCCGTGCATTTTGTTTTGCACACACGAGTTGGCAAGGCAGTGCACACGTGTATAAAAATACGTGTGCACTGCAGCCACCCAACTCGACAGTTTCGAATTGATATTTCTTTGCGTCGTGATGCATTGATCTTTTATGCTGTATTGGCGAGGCCGTACACGCGTGCGTGTACGGCAGCCAATCGAACTCTGATGGTTTTAAAGTGACAATTTCAATTGTTTTAAATTGATTTAGTCGATTTGATAAATTGTTTATTTATCTCTGTTGATGATTTAAATCCGCTGATTTATTGTTTAACACTATTTAGTGTTAAAATTTTCGTTATCCGATTTCTTTGTTAAAAGGATTAGATAGACGAGAATTATTGTGACTGTCGTCTATTTAAATTATTACTGTCTATATGCACTAATAAACTGGTTTGAATTAGACTGACCTGTGTATTATTTTCTTTTGAATATAATACTCGGGTCAGACCGAGTATTTTACAGCTTGAAGATTTTCGAGCAGCGAAGTTAGAGAGAGAGAGAGTAAAGAATCATTTATTTCGAGAAAATTGTATTTTAAGATATTCCGCTGTATCAGTATTAAAATTGTATAAACTCTAATGTATTCAAAAAGATTTATAGTAATGAAATAAATTCTCATTTGTTTTAACTCAGTGTTATTATTCTGTGTTTCTGTGGCTGATTCTGTTTAAACCTTATAAACTAAATAACAATTCGTCTTTTTGAATGTTTCGAGTTGGTTTAATTACCGACTGGAGACGGTCAGAAGGGGGAATGTTACAGAGTGAATTCTTATACTCACCATATTCACTTTTACAATTAAAGTTGAATTTCCTTTTTATAACTCAAATTCATATTCATTACTTCACTTTATTAATTCATTTTGATATCAAATTCAATTTGATTCAATATTACTACTTAAGTTATGTTTCATTTTATCTCCACTAGCATTTATTTTCACCATACAACCAATTGAAACATCTCGAAATTTTCGACTTTCGAAAATTCGACATCGATACTCACTTTATCGACTGCCGAGCCATCGAATGCCGGAAACCCAAAAAGTTATGGTTTTAAAAAGAAGAAAAAAGTAGAAGAAGAAGAAAAGAGTAGAAGAAGAGAAGAAAGAAGAAAAAGAAAGAAAGAGAACAACAGAATAGCAGCAGAAACAGAACGATATCAGAATCTCACATATCGCAGCGGAACAATATATAATAGATAATTGAATAATCTTTAAAACAAAGAACTATATCATTTTATACATACATCAATCATCAGAGTCAATATACAACAATGGACAGTTATATAAACTTGTCCTCATACAGAATACACAGCGGAATAAATAATATCAGATACAAATACTACGTCTCGTCCTCCAGCTTATCTCCAAAGCTCCAGAATATCCAGAATATCCTGATAACATAACTCTAGACTGCCCGTGTGGAAATTTGTGGGCACCCAGAGTTTAGAAGGGAAAAAATAAACTCCGAGTCAGTCATGGTGACTGGTGTGAGATCGTAAAACAGTTATTTTTCACAAAGAAAATAAAACAAATTCGCAATGCTTTTGGAAAATGAAACTACCATAAGACCTCCCACCACACACACAGTGCAAACGCAGAATTGGAGGAGATTTCTTCTTATGATAGTCAAATATGCTTGATACCGGAATTTTCGACTTTCGAAAATTCGACATCGATACTCACTTTATCGACTGCCGAGCAATCGAGTGCCGGAAACTCCAATAGTGAGGGTTTTAAAAAGAAGAAAAAGTAGAAGATGAAGAAAACAGAAGGAAGAGAGTAGAAAAAGAAAACAAGAACAACACATCAGAACAGAAACAGAAAACAATATCAGAATCTCACATATCGCAGCGGAACAATATATAATAAATAAACACTAGTCTTTTAAAACAAAGAGCTATATCAATTTATACATACATCAATCATCAGAGTCATATACAACAATGGACAGTTATATAAACTTGTCCTCATACAGAATACACAACGGAATAAATACTATCAGATACAAATACTACGTCTCGTCATCCAGCTCATCTCCAAAGCTCCAGAATATACAGAATATCCTGATAATCTAACTCTAGACTGCCCGTGTGGAAATTGGTGGGCACCCAGAGTTTAGAAGGGAAACAATAAACTCCGAGTCAGTCATGGTGACTGGTGTGAGATCGTAAAACAGTTATTCTTTATAACAACCAAATAATTTTTAAAGTCAATCCGAAATGCTTTTGGAAAATGAAACTACCATAAGACCTCCCACCATACACACAATGCAAACGCAGAATTGGAGGAGATTTCTTCTTATGATAGTCAAATATGCTTGATACGCAAAATCAAATCATTTTTGATATTATTATTAGTGCATAGTGTAGAAAACATTTCGAAAGTAGAATATAAATCTTAGCTAGCATAGGTACCATTATAGTATGCTTGCTATAGCTACCATATTAAATGGCAGGTTCTACAACTAAAACCGTACAAGGCTCGTATTGTTTCTTTGGATTTCCAACAAATGGTCAGGCTAAGGAACTTCCTATCCACGATGGGTACGTCCCTGGAATAGACGACCCGAGAACCTAACCGGATCTCTGCCAACACAAGGCCGGGTTACCTCTGCAAAAATAGGTAACTACTGACACGCGTATGCCATCCCCCGATCGTCACCGATCTTCCCGAGGATCCCCGATTCGCAACAACCACAAAGTAATAAATTTGCAGCAACCACAGAGGTTAAGTATCTGGGCTCCATACCATGATACCACCTTTATCCAGAAGGAATGACATACACTAAGGGGCGCTACTCCCTAAAACCTTGCCGCATCCTTCCTGTTTCGACCATTTCCGGGGTGTGAGGCTCGATGAAGTCTCGTCCACAAAGCTACGCTTTCTATAAAGCCCTGCTTCGGGTCAAACAAAAATGATCAACCTATGATCACAAAGATATAAGATCAAACAAATGATCATATCGCAAATGATCAAACACTGATCATTTCACAGCAACACTCAGTATGCCACGTTATCAAATTGGAATATATCGCTGATAAATTTCAACTACATAACCTCTGAGCTCGTATGTCTCAGAGAAGGGTGTTAAGCTAAAAGAATAAATTCTCCGCCACCAACAGATATGTATTTGAAAGAAATCAGCTTTATATCTCAAATTGTAACGTCAGACACACAATCCATACAAGTCTGTTCCGGCATCGAACAGAACCGAAGGCACTTCTCACGAAGCCCTTGCACATCCGGATAAATTTCTAATCACGTCCGGATTTCCCATCACTAAGGGTGATAAAACCTCTAAACCGGAGATCAGCCGATGTAGAGTAACTCGACGGTAATCCTTCCGTTTTCAAAAATATCCGGTCTTCAACACCGGTCTTCAAATGCGATTCATAACGATGTATCACATATTCGGAATGGGTTATACGACCCCATGGTCCTTTCCCGGCTAACCCGAATAGTGAGCGTTTATTCAAAAATAAGTGTGGCATTCAAATTCATCCAATTCACAACAAATACCTATCTAAAGGTAATTATTGATAGTCGGTTATTTAACTATCAATAAAGATGCGCAACATCATCAGATTCCAAATAATTTTCCAAATTATTTCATCTTCAAAAATATCTTTACTAGATATATTATTTCCACACTTAACCGTTTGAAAACAATTTCAAATCAATTTCCACATTTCATTTTATCTTTGAAGATAAAATCTCAAAACAGTTCATTTCATATTGGAAAAGCATTTCCATACTTATTTAAAAATAAGTATTCCACAAATCTATTTATTTTCAACACTTAGAAAATATTCGATATACTTAAATCAAAGTTAAGTATACATTTCATTCTTTAAGGAAATCATAAATTTTAACATCTATTTGAGTCAAAAACGAATGTTGCGTAAAACATCGTCACGACGACTCAAAATCACTAGTATAGGGATTCGAAATTTAGATAGATATATATAAATCCCAATACTACATAAAACATTTCCTTTCGGAAATCATTTACTATAACAACAGTGTTATAGTCCACCATTTCCTTATATTTCTCGAAAACGTCTATTTCAACAATAAATGTTGAAATCTATGATTTCGATAGTTCACACGTTTTAAAACATCTTTTAAAACAATTAACTTCATTTATAATATCGCTTTCCCAAACATACTATTTTTTTTCAATAATATATTCACTGTCCAAAATTGTGAATATACTTCAATAACCAAGTTTTAATCCCTTTTTACATATTTATTTCAAGAATTATCCACTGTCCCAAAATCGTGGATAAAATTTCCTTAATAATCTCTATATTTAAAATCAATCAAATTTGATTTATTTTCGAATTTATAAAAACAACGTTTATAAATTCTATTTTCATTTTATAACAACTTCGATTTATACATCTTCTTTAATGACCCATTCAATTTATAAGTTAATATAACTTATAATTCATTTATTTTAAAAGAAATCGTTCTTTTAAACTTCACAAAATTTAAAACTTTCAGATTTCATTAACTTATGAAATCCCATTTACACTTCATTTTAACCCTTATAGAAACTTGTCTTATACTCCCAATATTTCAAATTCATAAATATCCAATTTTGTACATCTTTCAAATAAACCGTTTATAATAATAGAAATCCCAATTTAAACCATTTCATAAATTTCTTAACTTTTATAACTTTAAAATTTTATACGTTTATTTATTTGAAATAAACCAATTCAAAAATTCAATAAAACGTCTACTTTCAAAAATCACTTTAAAATCCTTTTTAAAATAAAAGTCGTTATTTTTAAATTTCAAAACTGAATCCGATGATGCAACAACACCAATTAGTCCATCACAACAGTCAATATCATATATCAATATGATAACAGAATATATATCAATATCTGTAAATAAGTAAATACAGTTGAGGAATCCAGTTGGATCCCTCCAACCTGTTTCCCTGCATCCACAGACGTTAGCACAATACCAATTCCGTTCCAGTACGGAATTATCGCGGTATATGGGTTTTATAAAAATAATCCGCTTACTAACGGCGCAATAGGGTCTCATCCGCTATACGAGGCGGGAAATCAATCAATTCAATATATACATATGCCAATATGTATATATTGCTATATATATATAGATATATCCTACTATATCTAATATCACATCCAATAGCAATCAAATCAATAACTGAAAATTCCACTTTTCAATTTTTGAGTGAGGAGATCTCACCGTGATTTTCTCGATAGCAATTCGTAGCGTTTTATTTCGAATAAAATTAAACACGCGTTTAATTTTACCCGAAATTTTCACTGTCTCCAAACGACTCCAATCCAGCTGCATCTCGAAGAGCTCGTCAATACGATCCCAACGCACTTCGTTTCATAATTTTCTGATAATGTATGAACAAGATATACATTTTTAAAGGTTGTACAAATTATAAAAATTCAATTTACAAATCTATTTATTTATTTCTTTATACCCAGACAAATCTGGACCGTGCATTTTCTTTCCAGCGCATCAGGCCCGAAATTTTCGACTTTCGAAAATTCGACATCGATACTCACTTTATTGACTGCCGAGAAATCGAATGCCGGAAACTCCAATAGTGAGGGTTTTAAATAGAAGAAAAAGGTAGAAGAAGAAGAAAAGAGGAGGAAGAACGAAGAGAGAAAGAAGAAGAACAGACAGAACAACATCAGAACAGAAAACAATATCAGAATCTTACACATCGCAGCGGAACAAAATATAATAGATAAATGAATAATCTTTAAACAAAGAACTATATCAGTTTTTTTTACATACATCAATCATCAGAGTCAATATACAACAATGGACAGTTATATAACTTGTCCTCATATAGAATACACAGCGGAATAAATAATATCAGATACAAATACTACGTCTCGTCCTCCAGCTTATCTCCAAAGCTCCATAATATCCAGAATATCCTGATAACATAACTCTAGACTGCCCGTGTGGAAATTTGTGGGCACCCAGAGTTTAGAAGGGAAACAATAAACTCCGAGTCAGTCATGGTGACTGGTGTGAGATCGTAAAACAGTTATTTTTCACAAAGAAAATAAAACAAATTCGCAATGCTTTTGGAAAATGAAACTACCATAAGACCTCCCACCACACACACAATGCAAACGCAGAATTGGAGGAAATTTCTTCTTATGATAGTCAAATATGCTTGATACGCAAAATCAAATCATTTTTGATATTATTATTAGTGCATAGTGTAGAAAACATTTCGAAAGTATAATATTAATCTTAGCCAGCATAGGCATTCCGCACTTATGCCTACTATAGCTACCATCCAAACAGTGGTGACCACCATAAGTGAATGATAGGTTCTACAACTAAAACCGTACAAGGCTCGTATTGTTTCTTTGGATTTCCAACAAATGGTCAGGCTAAGGAACTTCCTATCCACGATGGGTACGTCCCTGGAATAGACGACCCGAGAACCTAACCGGATCTCTGCCAACACAAGGCCGGGTTACCTCTGCAAAAATAAGTAACTACTGACACGCGTATGCCATCCCCCGATCGTCACCGATCTTCCCGAGGATCCCCGATTCGCAACAACCACAAAGTAATAAATTTGCAGCAACCACAGAGGTTAAGTATCTGGGCTCCATACTATGATACCACCTTTATCCAGAAGGAATGACATACACTAAGGGGCGCTACTCCCTAGAACCTTGCCGCATCCTTCATGTTTCGACCATTTCCGGGGTGTGAGGCTCGATGAAGTCTCGTCCACAAAGCTACGCTTTCTACAAAGCCCTGCTTCGGGTCAAACAAAATGATCAACCTATGATCACAAAGATATAAGATCAAACAAATGATCATATCACAAATGATCAAACACTGATCATTTCACAGCAACACTCAGTATGCCACGTTACCAAATTGGGAGTATATTGCTGATAAATTTCAACTACATAACCTCTGAGCTCGTACGTCTCAGAGAAGGGTGTTAAGCTAAAAGAATAAATTCTCCGCCACCAACAGATATGTATTTGAAAGAAATCAGCTTTATATCTCAAATTGTAACGTCAGACACACAATCCATACAAGTCTGTTCCGGGATCGAACAGAACCGAAGGCACTTCTCACGAAGCCCTTGCACATCCGGATAAATTTCTAATCACGTCCGGATTTCCCGTCACTAAGGGTGATAAAACCTCTAAACCGGAGATCAGCCGATGTAGAGTAACTCGACGGTAATCCTTCCGTTTTCAAAAATATCCGGTCTTCAACAACGGTCTTCAAATGCGATTCATAACGACGTATCACATATTCAGAATGGGTTATACGACCCCATGGTCCTTTCCCGGTTAACCCGAATAGTTAGCGTTTATTTAAAAATAAGTGTGGCATTCAAATTCATCCAATTCACAACAAATACCTATCTAAGGTAATTATTGATAGTCGGTTATTTAACTATCAATAAAGATGCGCAACATCATCAGATTCCAAATAATTTTCCAAATTATTTCATCTTCAAAAATATCTTTATTAGATATAAAATTTCCACACTTCAAAAATAAATCGACGTTTATTTTTCTAAACAGTTTCCCTTTCCTTTATAAATTCCATAGTGAATTTATATTTTCAAATATCTACTGATATTCGATTTCCAAATCGATTTCAAACATTCACTTTCAATTTATCTTTTAAGATGATAAATTCTCACAAACATTTCATTTCATTTTGGAAAAGCATTTCCATACTTATTTAATAATAAGTATTTCACAAATCATTTATTTTCAACATTTGAAAATATTCGATATACTTAAATCAAATTAAGTATATATTCGTTCTTTAAGGAAACCAATTATTATAACAACATTGATTTGAGTCAAAACGAATGTTACGTAAAACATCGTTACGACGACTCAAAATCACTAGTATAGGGATTCGAATATATAAATCCCAATACTAGACAAAAACATTCCTTTCGGAAATCATTTACTATAACAACAGTGTTATAGTCCACCATTTCCTTAAATTTCTCGAAAAACATCTATTTCAATAACAAGTGTTGAAATCTATGCTTTCGATATTTAACACGTTTTAAAACATCTTTTAAAACAATTAACTTCATTTATAATATCGCTTTCCCAAACATACTATTTTACATATATTCAATAACCAAGTTTCAATCCCTTTTTACATATTTATTTCAAGAATTATCCACTGTCCAAAATCGTGGATAAAATTCCCTTAATAATCTCTATATTTAAAATCAATCAAATTTGATTTATTTTCGAATTTATAAAAAACAACGTTTATAAATTCTATTTCCATTTTATAACAACTTCGATTTATACATCTTCTTTAATGACCCATTCAATTTATAAGTTAATATAACTTATAATTCATTTATTTTAAAAGAAATCGTTCTTTTAAACTTCACAAAATTTAAAACTTTCAGATTTCATTAACTTATGAAATCCCACTTACACTTCATTTTAACACTTATAGACACTTGTCTTATAATCCCAATATTTCAAATTTACAAATATCCATTTTTGTACATCTTTTAAATAAACCGTTTATAATACTAGAAATCCCAATTTAAACCATTTCATAAATTTCTTAACATTTATTTCAAAAATCACACTTTGATTTTATTTCACAAAAATCTTAACTTTTATAACTTTAAAATTTTAGACGTTTATTTATTTGAAATAAACCAATTCAAAAATTAAATAAAACGTCTACTTTCAAAAATCACTTTAAAAACCCTTTTAAAGTAAAAGATGTATATTTTAAAACTTCAAAACTGAATCCGATGATGCAACAGCATCAATTAGTCAATCATAACATTCAATATCATATATCAATATGATAACAGCATATACAACAAATATCTGCAAATAATAATATTGGTGAGGAATCCAGTTGGATCCCTCCAACCTGTTTCCCTGCATCCGCAGACGTTAGCACAATACCAATTCCGCTCCAGTACGGAATTATCGCGGTATATGGGTTTAATAAATATAATCCGCTTACTAACGGCGCAATACGGTCTCATCTGCTATACGAGGCGGGAAATCAATCAATCCAATATATACATATGCCAATATGTATATATTGCTATATATATATAGATATATCCTACTATATCTAATATCACATCCAATAGCAATCAATCAAATCAATAACTGCAAAAATTCCACATTCAATTCTTGAGTGAGAAGATCTCACCGTGATTTTTTTTCCGATAGAAATTTGTAGCGTTTATTCCGAATGAAATTAAACGGACGTTTAATTCCACTCAAAATTTTCACTGACCCCGATCGTATCCAATCCAGTTTCATCGCGAAGTATTCGACGATACGATTCCAATGCATCTTGTTTCGTAATTTTCTGATCACGCAGCAAAAAGATATATATTTTCAAAGTTTATACGAATTATATTTATTCAATTTACAATTTTCTTTAAAGTTTTATAACCTTCCTACATCCTGGCCGTTCATCCCCTCAGCATCAAATCTGGACACCGAACGCAATTATCATCTTCCCAGGCATCGTTCATGCGAGAACCCAACGATTGCCGCCCCAAAACCCTAACGCTCGAGGCCACTACACTCGCCTATATCATGATCGGAGACCCTCATCTCGAAGCTGACGTCGAGCTCCACTCTCACCCCATGACCGGTCACGCGCGGCTCTACCATTGCCTCGATAAACGCGATTAAACGCGTGACTTCACGGTGGATTTGCCGATGATCTATGCCATTAAAACCGATCCTATCCGTATAGATTCGAAGCTCATTGCGTGCTCTTCAACTTTGATGTTGAACATTCGTCGAATTGATGAGTGGATTTGGAGGAATTCGAGGAAGAACGAGGGAACTTGCTGGCCGTTCAGCATGGGAGTGGCGGCTACGTTCACAAACCCTAATAAATTTTTTTTTATTTTGTGAAGAGAAAGGGGCCTATTTATAGAAGTTTGAACGACACTATTCATTCCGGTTTTCCCGAACTCCGATTTACGCGCGGTGACTAGCGTTTCTGGGGTTTAACCTGCGTTTCGGACACAATGGAACAGGTTTCGAAAGCTAATTCGATCGTATGTGTGAGATATGGCAATAAACGATCAATTTAAATTAAACCGATTTAAATCGATTTCGAGGCGTTTTGGCTTGCCCCGGACAAATGGTAAATCCAAAAATTATGAAATTTGAAATCTTATAATAATATCACATTACGGATCCGATGAAACTGGTTTCGTCGAAATCCGAGACTTTTCGAAAATTGGCTATTTTTAACTCGACGATTTAAAATTAAGACGATATCGATGCGTTTCGAGCTGCCACGGTCAAACGACAACTCTGATGGATACGAAAATTGAAATCCGATAATAACTAACTATTACGGATCTAATGAAACTGGTTTCATTCAATTCTGAGACTGTTCGAAAATTGACTATTTTTACAGTCGATAATTAAATATTAAAATATTCAATTTTCACAGATTAACTCCAAATTCAATTTTAAAAGTTCTATAACCTTTCTATAACTCCAGTATGATTAAATAAAATTTTACAAAACATTTTCGATCATTTTAAACTCGATTTTCAATTATCTCTGGAATTTCAATCATCAAATTATCGATTTAAATCCAGTTATTCGAATTTTAAATTATTCGACTTATTAAATTCATTTATTAATATTTAAAATCAATTAAATATTCGAATTTTAATTATCAAAAATTCTGGGTCGTTACAAACTTCCCCCCTTAAAAGAATTTCGTCCTCGAAATTACAAGTAAGGAAAATGGTCCTTAACTCGTCTACTATTTTTCACAATCTAATAGTTTTATCAATTTATCAAAACAAATCTTTCTATTAAAGATTCGTTATCATTCAACTCGTTTTCCAACTTCAATTATAAGTTTCAAACAACATTGTTTAACTTCTCAATTCAAATTTGAGTTTAAATTCAAATTTTAAACTTTCAAAATTTCTCAAAATTTTCTAACGCTCTAAATTTCCAAAAAAAATTTCGCCAGCGTCTCCTTTGCGCGGCTAATACGGCACGACTACAAAACGTCCCTACGGACTCTCAGATTTCAAAAAGAAAAAGAAAAAGCCAAGCGGCTAGAGAAGAAATCAATAAATCTCATATTGAAATTTAAAATACATACCTTTTTGTCGAGCAATTCAAATTTATATTTGAAAATCAAATCCCATTCCTTTATACACCTGTATATCCTACTAGCCATAATATCTAGTTATAACATTCAAACCAATTTGCAAAGTCTATTACAAAATTTCGATACTTCTTATATCATCTTTACTTCCCTATTGAAGTTTCATATTCATTTTCATTCAATTTCACATTTCAAATTTCATTTGAATTTAATTCACAATTCCAACCTTATTTGGATTCTATTTAACTTCTGAATATTGAATTTTATCAATTATCTTTCATTCACAACTGCATCATTTTAAATTAGTTTCATTTACTAATTTATCACAAATTGCAATTCACTTTATTCAAATTTGTTTTCAACATTCATTTTCAATTCCAGTTTTATTCTTTCGTTCATTCCCAAAATTTATTTTCAATTTGCCATTTTGGTTTATAACCACTCATATTAAACTGGATTTCAAATTCCATATGAATTTAATTCATTTCAAACCATATTAATTTGTCATTTCTTCAATTAGTTTCAGTTAATATCAGATACAAATACTACGTCTCGTCATCCAGCTTACTTCCAAAGCTCCAGAATATCCAGAATATCCTGATAATCTAACTCTAGACTGCCCGTGTGGAAATTGGTGGGCACCCAGAGTTTAGAAGGAAAACAATAAACTCCGAGTCAGTCATGGTGACTGGTGTGAGATCGTAAAACAGTTTATCTTTAAAATAAATAGCAGAAAATTTTAAAGTCAATTCGCAATGCTTTTGGAAAATGAAACTACCATAAGACCTCCCACCACACACAATGCAAACGCAGAATTGGAGGAGATTTCTTCTTATGATAGTCAAAGATGCTTACTACGCAAAATCAAATCATTTTTGATATTATTATTAGTGCATAGTGTATAAAACATTTCGAAAGTATAATATAAATCTTAGCCAGCATAGACATTCCGAACTATGCCTACTATAGCTACCATCCAAACAGTGGTGACCACCATAAGTGAATGGCAGGTTCTACAACTAAAACCGTACAAGGCTCGTATTGTTTCTTTGGATTTCCAACAAATGGTCAGGCCAAGGAACTTCCTTTTCCACGATGGGTACGTCCCTGGAATAGACGACCCGAGAACCTAACCGGATCTCTGCCAACACAAGGCCGGGTTACCTCTGCAAAAATAGGTAACTACTGACACGCGTATGCCATCCCCCGATCGTCACCGATCTTCCCGAGGATCCCCGATTCGCAACAACCACAAAGTAATAAATTTGCAGCAACCACAGAGGTTAAGTATCTGGGCTCCATACCATGATACCACCTTTATCCAGAAGGAATGACATACACTAAGGGGCGCTACTCCCTAGAACCTTGCCGCATTCTTCCTGTTTTGACCATTTCCGGGGTGTGAGGCTCGACGAAGTCTCGTCCACAAAGCTACGCTTTCTACAAAGCCCTGCTTCGGGTCAAACAAAAATGATCAACCTATGATCACAAAGATATAAGATCAAACAAATGATCATATCGCAAATAATCAAACACTGATCATTTCACAGCAACACTCAGTATGCCACGTTACCAAATTGGGAGTATATCGCTGATAAATTTCAACTACATAACCTCTGAGCTCGTACGTCTCAGAGAAGGGTGTTAAGCTAAGAGAATAAATTCTCCGCCACCAACAGAAATGTATTTGAAAGAAATCAGTTTTATATCTCAAATTGTAACGTCAGACATACAATCCATACAAGTCTGTTCCGGGATCGAACAGAACCGAAGGCACTTCTCACGAAGCCCTTGCATATCCGGATAATTTTCTAATCACGTCCGGACTTCCCGTCACTAAGGGTGATAAAACCTCTAAACCGGAGATCAGCCGATGTAGAGTAACTCGACGGTAATCCTTCCGTTTTCAAAAATATCCGGTCTTCAACACCGGTCTTCGAATGCAATTCATAACGACGTATCACATATTCGGAATGGGTTATACGACCCCATGGTCCTTTCCCGGCTAACCCGAATAGTGAGCGCTTATTCAAAAATAAGTGTGGCATTCAAATTCATCCAATTCACAACAAATACCTATCTAAAGGTAATTATCGATAGTCGGTTATTTAACTATCAATAAAGATGCGCAACATCATCAGATTCCAAATAATTTTCCAAATTATTTAATTTCCAAAATATCTTTACTAGATATATTATTTCCACACTTCAATCATTTGAAAACAATTTCAAATCAACTTCCACATTTCAATTTATCTTTAAAAGATAAAATCTCAAAACAGTTCATTTCATATTGGAAAAGCATTCCCATACTTATTTTAAAAATAAGTAATTCACAAATCATTTATTTTCAACACTTAGAAAATATTCGATATACTTAAATCAAAATTAAGTATATATCTCATTCTTTAAGGAAATCATTCTTTAAACACATTTTATTTGAGTCAAAACGAATGTTACGTAAAACATCGTTACGACGACTCAAAATCACTAGTATAGGGATTCAGAATTTAGATAGATATATGAATCCCAATATTATACAAAAATATTTCCTTTCGGAAACCATTTACTATAACAACAGTGTTATAGTCCACCATTTCCTTATCTCTCGAAAACGTCTATTTCAACAATGAATGTTGAAATCTATGGTTTCGACACTCAACACGTTTTAAACATCTTTTAAAACAATTAACTTCATTTATAATATCGCTTTTCCAAACATACTATTTTTTTTCAATAATATATTCACTGTCCAAAATCGTGAATATACTTCAATAACCAAGTTTCAATCCCTTTTTACATATTTATTTCAAGAATTATCCACTGTCCAAAATCGTGGATAAAATTCCCTTAATAATCTCTATATTTAAAATCAATCAAATTTGATTTATTTTCGAATTTATAAAAACAACGTTTATAAATTCTATTTCCATTTTATAACAACTTCGATTTATACAGCTTCTTTAATGACCCATTCAATTTATAAGTTAATATAACTTATAATTCATTTATTTTAAAAGAAATCGTTCTTTTAAACTTCACAAAATTTAAAACTTTCAGATTTCATTAACTTATGAAATCCCATTTACACTTCATTTTAACCCTTATAGAAACTTGTCTTATACTCCCAATATTTCAAATTCATAAATATCCAATTTTGTACATCTTTTAAATAAACCATTTATAATACTAGAAATCCCAATTTAAACCATTTCACAAAAATCTTAACTTTTATAACTTTAAAATTTTAGACGTTTATTTATTTGAAATAAACCAATTCAAAAATTCAATAAAACGTCTACTTTCAAAAATCACTTTAAAAACCCTTTTAAAGTAAAAGATGTTATTTTTAAAACTTCAAAACTGAATCCGATGATGCAACAGCATCAATTAGTCAATCACAACAACAACATCATATATCAACATATGATAACAGAATATACATCAATATCTGTAAATAAATAAATACTGGTGAGGAATCCAGTTGGATCCCTCCAACCTGTTTCCCTGCATCCACAGACGTTAGCACAATACCAATTCCGCTCCAGTACGGAATTATCGCGGTATATGGGTTTTATAAAAATAATCCGCTTACTAACGGCGCAATAGGGTCTCATCCGCTATACGAGGCGGGAAATCAATCAATTCAATATATACATATGCCAATATGTATATATTGCTATATATATAGATATATCCTACTATATCTAATATCATATCCAATAGCAATCAAATCAATAACTGAAAATTCCACTTTTCAATTTTTGAGTGAGGAGATCTCACCGTGATTTTAAATTCTGTTCCAGCGTTTATTTCGAATAAAATTAAACGCGCGTTTAATTTTACCCGAAATTCAAACTAGCTCCAAACGACTCCAATCCAATTGCATCGCGTAGTGTTTGACGACACGATTCCAACGCATTTTGTTTCGTTCCATTCCGACCTCGCAGCAAAAAGATATGCGTTTTTGAAGTTACACGATTCTAATATAATTAAATTTACAACATTTTTAGTTTATTCTCTACCCAAAACACATCCTGGCCGTTGCTTTCCAATTGAAGATCTTGGCCGTGAATCTCTTCCTTCCCATTCATGCATGAAAACACCCAGGTCCGTTCAAAATAACCCATGCCTCCATCATCAATCCAATTTTCGCACCACCCTAACATCGACGAAACCCGATCAAATCACCACCACACGAACCACCTCGCCTAGCTCCACCTACGGTCCAAATGCCTCGAATTCCGGTCTCCTCCTCCACCCATAAATCGAGCACGAACCCGGCCCCTTCCAGCTCAATTTGCCGACAAACCACAACTCCGTTCTCCATCATAGCCGTTGGATATCAAGATTGCAGTGCCCTCTACAAATCTCTAGTTGGAGATTTCTGGAAATAATTGATGGATTGGATGAAATTGGAGGGGAAGCGATAGAAGTTTCTGGCCATTAATCGAATAAGTGGCGGCTGCTTAGAGAATTAGGGTTTCTCAAAAATGAAGGGGGTGGGTTGCTTTTATAGAGAACCGACGAACACTATTCATTTCTAAATTTCCGAACTCCGATTTACGCGCGGTAACTGGCGTTTCTGGGGTTTATCCCGCGTTCCGGACACAATGGAAAAGGTTTCGGAAGCTAATTCGATCGTATGTGTGAGATATGGCAATAAACGATCAATTTAAATTAAACCGATTTAAATTGATTTCGAGGCGTTTTGATTCGTACCGGGCAAACGGTACATCCAAAAATTATGAAATTTGAAACCATGCAATAATTTCACATTACGGATCCGATGAAACTAGTTTCGTCGAAATCCGACACTGTTTGAAAAATGACTATTTTTAACTCGCCAAATTAATATTAAACAATTTCAATGCGTTTGGAGCTGCCACGGTCAAATGATAACTCTGATTGATATGAAAATTGAAATCCGATAATAATAAACTATTACGGATCCAATGGAACTGGTCTCGTCCAATTCTGAGACTGTCCCAAAAATGGCTAATTTCACTAGTCGAATAAATATTAAAATATTCAATTTTCACAATTCAACTTTTAATTCAATTTTAAAAGTTCTATAACGTTTCTATAACTCCAGTATGATTTAATATAACTTCATAAATCATTTTTAATCCAATTAAATCCAGAATTCAATTATTTCTGGAATTTCACTATTACATTATCGATTTAATTATTCAATTAAATCCAAATATTCGAATTTAAAATTATTCGACTTATTAATCTCACTTATTAATATTTAAAATTAATTAAATATTCGAATTTTAATTATCAAAAATTCTGGGTCGTTACAAACTTCCCTCCTTAAAAGAATTTCGTCCTCGAAATTACAAGTTAGGAAAAAAAAGATGAACGGCTGTAAATTGATGTATGGTTTTGTTAATAAAGAAATTAAGTAGCTTATCTCTGATAAAACCCGATACCTTTCCCCCTCTCTCCCTCATTCGTTCACGATACAATCGAAAGAAAGAAAAAAAATGGCGACTTGATAAACTAGGGCTTCGGCGATTCAACTCTTCGATCCTCTGTAGCCATGGCGAATCTGCTCGATCTTCTTCAGCTTGCCTCGACTGGAATTTGGGCCTAGGCGTCGTCTCCAAATAGCTAGGGCTTCGCCGATTAACCTTCGTTCGTTCCTCCTTCGCTCGCGACCTCTTCGTTCTAAGGTGAGTGGTTTCTTCCCCCCACTCACATCTAATTTAAGCTTATAGTGTTTCCTAGCTTGTTTTAATTCGTGAATTTCATTTCGTGAATTTTGAGCTATCATAGCTTTGAACTTTTGGATGATTTTATTCATATTAGGCTTCGGCCATTCGATTTTGTTTTGATACTACAGATGATTTTGGGCTGTTTGTTTTTCGTAGTCATCACTGTTTGGGTTTTTGACTTGTTCGACTTGGCCCTTCGACTTTGCTTCGGTATCGATTTCACTGTGACTTTGAACTTGTTTATTTCTGGTTGGATCGCATTTGCTATATTACAGCATGATAGGGGGTTCTCGCTTCGCAGTTTGGTGGCGAACGGGGGACTCTTACCCCTACATGTCCCTGAGAGGGATGGGTTGGTTAGGCGAAGGCCGTGACAGTCGAGAGGCTGGCCGTAAAAGTAAATGCGAGGTGCCAGTGTAAGCCACGGTGGGACTGGGATGGTTGCAAAGCCTACCGGTGGCCGCTGTCTGTGATTATTACAGAGTGGTATCAGAGCTTTGGTTTACACAAAGCTTAGTTTATGATGTTTAATATGAATAGTTACTAGAAACACTTTAAAGGAGAATGTTTTTCAAAGCTAAAGAAGTATAAAACTGTTTTTGAAAATAAAGATTTTTAACTTAAGAAAAGTTAAATTGAATTGAATTAGTATTAATAAATATATGATTTGAAGTTTAACAAAGGAAGTTAAATAAATCGTACTTGATTTGATAAATTATTGAGATGAAAAGTTAAACTTGAAAGATAAGTGATTATATGATATGAATTGGGAAGTTTAAATTAATAAGTTGTTTAACTCATAAAAAGAGAAAATTTAAGTAAAACCAGTTGGTAAAATGGTTAAATAGTTTTGTTAAGTAAACAAAATCTGCATTTTGAAATGTGATATGAATTTGACTTTAGTAAAGTTAAATAAAATAGAATTTCAAATAAATTTGAGACGAACTTAAGTTGTATGGTGAAAATAAATGCAAGTGAAGATAAAATGGAACATAGTTAAGTAATATTGAATCAAATTGAATTTGATATCAAAATGAATTGATAAAGTGAAGAATGAATATGAATTTGAGTTATATAAGGAAATTTAACTTTAATTGTAAAAGTGAATTTGTGAATATGGTGAGTATAAGAATTCAATCTGAATTAGAATATAAACCAATTGAAATTAAGTGTGTTAAACCAAACGGAATGTAAGCAGAGTAAATAAATTTGGTTAAATTGAATAAATTTGGTTTTGCTAGTTGATTGTATAGAATTCATTAAGTATTAATGAAATTGAATTTATGAAATTTGAAAGCTATGTAAATTGAATTCAAATTGAAAGATAAGCAAATCTAAATAGAACCAAATTTGATTTGAATTGAAGCAAACTAACTTGGATATAAATTAGTGAATGTGAACTAATTGGATATGAATGAATGTTAGTAAAATCCAATGTGAATGAATCAAATGCGGTTAGATTGAAAACCAAGTCGATGAATGGTTTACTAAAGAACTAGCAGATTATTTTGGAAATGGAAAACTGATAAATTTATATAATAGTTTAAAATTGAATTTTTGAATTATTATAAACGGTTGTATAGAAGATTTGAAAAGATTGATATTATATTGGAATTATAAAATGAATTTGTATAAGTGTTAAAAATGAAATATAAATGTATTTCATAAGTGAAGTTATAAAATGAATCGAAGTTGCGAAATAAAAGAATTTATAAGTAATTTACTTGTAAATTAAAATTTCCGATATAAAATTGAGCTATAAAGGAATGATTAATGAAGTAAATTTTTTATGAATTGAAGTCTTTATAAATAGAAATAGAATTTATAAACGTTGTTTATAAATTCGAAACTGACTTATTTTGATAAGTAAAATTCTGTATAGTTTGTTAAAAGATGTATATTCACAATTTTGGACCGTGAATATATTATTGAATAAAATGGACATGTTTTGGAAAATCGATATTTTAAAACGAAGTTAATTGTTTTAAAAGATGTTTTAAAAGGCATTGAATATCGAAACCATAGATTTCAACATTCATTGTTGAAATAGACGTTTTCGAATAAAAGGAAATGATGGACTATAACACTATTGTTATAGTAAATGATTTCCGAAAGGAAATGTTTTGTATAGTATTGGGATTTATACATCTATCTAAATTTCTCCCTATACTAGTGATTTTGAGTTGTCGTAACGATGTTTTACGTAACATTCGTTTTGACTCAAATGAATATGTGAAAGAGAATGATTTCCTTAAAGATGAAATATATACTTAATTTTGATTTAAGTATATCGAATATTTTCAAATGTTGAAAATAAAATGGATTTGTGAATTACTTATTTTTAAATAAGTATGGAAATGTTTTTCCAAATATGAAATGTTGTGAATATATTCCGTAAGGGATAAATGATTTGAAATTCATTTTCGAAGTCGAAGTTGAAAAGTTAAATGAGAAATTTGAACAATTAGTTCAATTTGAAATTTTTCAAAAAGATTGAATCGTTAAGTTAAATTGAGTTTAACTTCGACATCAAAGACAATATAAGTTGAGCTTTGAATTTCAGATGATGATTTGGATTGTATGTCTAACATTGTGAATTGATGACATAGCAATTGATCTCTATTAAATATATATCTGTTGGTGGCGGAGAATTTATTCTCTTAGCTTAACACCCTTCTCTGAGACGTACGAGCTCAGAGGTTATATATCGATAGACATCAATTCTGTGTTGAGAATTGACGATGTAACATGTTATTCAAATCGAATGTGAAAGTCGATAATAAATGGAATTATGAATATGAATTAGGTTTGGGATAACCTTAAATTTCTGAATCGACTTAGAGGAAAATTTTGAAATCCTCTATTTTGTTATGAATATGGATATGTAAGTTTTTAGAACTTATATATGAATGCGGTGAATTTGAAACCGTTAGTTTAGAAAGACATCGTTATGGAAATCTTATGTATGTTTACATAGATGTTATATGTACGAAATGTGAAATGAAAGTACTACATATATGATATTATGTTTTCTAAACTGAGGATGTGGAAAAGTACCTTCCATTTATTATTAGAGAAGGTATTGGAACTCGTGAAGAGTGTCCATTTGAAATTCGTAGCTACCTAGAATTTACATTTAGTCAGAGTGACTATTTGAATCGGAAATCCTTCGCGATAGATCATCACGATGAGATTAGATTTGATTGATGATTAGCGTAATTTGAGGGGCGAGATGCCCACAGTTACAAGCGATTCCACTGGGATAGTGGCGTAACCGCCGGGTAAACTGCAATCTAATGCCAGGCGAAATTTGAGGGGCGTGATGCCTACAGACACGAGCGATTCTACTGGGATAGTAGCGTAACCGCCGTGTGTACTGCAATCTATGGCGACAACCATGGCGAAATTTAAGAGATGAGAAATCTACAGCCACAAGCGACTCTACTGGGATAGTAGCATAACCGCCGGGTGGAACTGTAATCCATGGGGGAACGTGCTTTCCATATCCATTTTTAAAAGAATTTTTTTAAAGTATTTTCACTGGGAATTGAAGCAAGTATATTTAGTACTTGGAGATTTTTAGACCTGCGCCTGGCCAGCGTATGCCTAATGTCTGTGAGAACGAAGATGGACTTGTTAAATTTCGAGTTAGCAAGTATTTTCAAACTGTAAATAGCAAATCAATGATCTGAAAGTAAAATTACGAAATTCCAACTTAATGAACTAAGGAAGAGGATTTTTGAAATGTTTGGAAAGTCCACAGCTTTGGAAGATATATATTATATAAATCTCTAACGTGAAGAATTTGTAAGTTTGAATCTGAGTTGTAAAAAAAAAAATGTTAGTAAAAGACTTTTGGGTTTTGATTTTAGAAAATCATTGAATAAAAGAGAAGATAAACAAAGCTAGTGAGATTAAACAAATGAAATGAATCCTATATTCATTTATTTGTAATAAGTTTTAAGTTTAGTAAAAAATTGACTAGAGTATAAATATCGATGAAATTTTAACAACCTTTCCTTTTCGAGGACGAAAAGTTTTTAAGGAGGGGAGTTTGTAACGACCCTGAATTTTGAACAATTTAAATTGAAAATATTTAATTAATTTTAAATATTTGAACGATGATTTGACTTGAATTTCAAATTATCAGGATGAATTGGCGATTTAATTTTTGAATTGAATCTATTGAAAGTTGAATAAAATTTGAATCTTCAATTTTAAGCCGGTTAAAAATAATTTAAAGGCTTGGAAAATTCATATTGATAATACCGAAGGTAATAGAAGCTTCAGAATTGAATTTGAAAGCGATTTGTTCAGTTTTGAAATATTATCGTTTAAATTGAATTTAAAAATAACCTTTCGAGGCACAGTCTCGGAATTTGACGAAACCAGTTTCATTGGGTCCGTAATATCGAATTATTACTGGATTTCAATTTTCGTATTTATCGGAATTGTTTTATGAACATACGGCGTATAAGCGCGTATAAAATTAAATTGAATTCAATTTGAATTTCTGTAATAACCGGGATTTTTGCATCGATTTGATATCATCGTTAAACGATTTCTCTGCTAGCTAATTGCTTATAGGAGCTTCGATTCGAATTGGAATTCGTTTAATAAAAATTGTTGTTGGAATTTTTGAATCGGTTAGAATCCTTTTGGAAGAAAACAAGAAAAAAAAAATTTAAAGGGTTTTGGGCTTTAAAATTTTATCTCGGCCCATTCATTTTGATTAATACCCTATACCCGCCGTTTCCCCTTTCATTCACAAACCCTAAACCTAAATCGAAGAAAAGAAAATAAATGGCGGCCACGATTCTCTCGTTCGTTCCTCCTTCGATCTGCTCCAATTCGTTCTAAGGTGAGTAGTTCCCCCCTACTCACATCTATTTCATGCCTATTATGATGATCGGCAAATTTGATTTGATTTTGTGATGATGAACTGGGTTGAAGTGTAAAATTGTTTTCGTTGCTTGCTTTCCCGATGATGATGCTTTAAATTTATAGGGTTCGATCCCCTGATTTTCGTTCGCACAATAATGTATTTGAATTTATCTCTGTCGATCTATTTTGCTTGGATGTTTGCGATTTTTTTCCTTGACCTGTTGCATTGGCACTTGATACCATTCGTGTACGTTCATCCCTGATCAGTACATGTCTGTCCTTGATATTGGGTTACATTTAGCCTTGAGTTAGTCTTCTTGTAATACTTGTTTTGGGTTATCACGTAGCCGAGCACTTGTGTACGTTGTACATTCATCTGGTTGCCAATCCCATAGTCACATCCAGTTACCTGTAGCATGTTTCCTTACTTTGGTTGACTTTGTTGTGTAACTGTTAATGCGTTGGGTTCACTAAGTTTACTATAGTCCTCAAGTATATGATGCAAGTAAACAAGTCTGGTTACATTTATGCTGGCTCAGTTTTGTATCACTGCACTGCACACTGTACATCACTTGTGTGATGTGCTTAGTTAGTATTGCCCGCTCTTCGATTCATTCGTGCCAGTTCACTGTTTTCATACTTTGGCCATTGGAATTTGTTGTTTCTGGAATTTGTGAACTGGGTTGTTGTGCAAATGCTTCTGTTTTGTTGAATGTGGTCTTCGAATTTGAACCACTATCTTGTCGATTTAAAAATCTGGTGGTTTTACTTGGGCTCCGACCATCTTTGAATTCCTCTCTGAGTATTTTTGAGTTATTGTGGCATTGGAATTGGGCACAGTTGCCTTGTGCCTCTGTTGTGTACTTCATATTTGCACTGTTCCAGGTTGTACCAGTTTTGCTGCCTCCGTGTATTGCTCCGATACCACTCTGTAACATTCCCCCTTTTGACCGCCTCCAGTCGGTAATTAAACCAACTAGAAACGTTCAAAAAGACGAATTGTTATTTAGTTTATAAGGTTTAAACAGAATCAGCCACAGAAACACAGAATAATAACAACAATGAATTTAAAACAAATGAATCTATTTCATTACTATAAATCTTTTTAGAATACATCAGAGTTTATACAATTTTATAATGATACAGCGGAATATCTTAAAATACAATTTTCTTCTGAAAACTAAAGTGATTCTTTACTCTCTCTCTAACTTCGCTGCTCGAAAATCTTCAAGCTGTAAAAATACTCGGTCTGACCCGAGTATTATATTCAAAAGAAAATAATACACAGGTCAGTCTAATTCAAACCAGTTTATGAGTGCATAGAGACAATAATAATTTAAATAGACGACAGTCACAATAATTCCCGTCTATCCGACTCTTTTAACAAAGAAATCGGATAACGAAAATTTAACACTAAACAGTGTTAACAATAAATCAGTAGATTTAAATCATCAACAGAGATAAATAAACAATTTATCGAATCGACTAAATCAATTTAAAACAATTAAAATTGTCACTTTAAAAACCATTAAAGTTTGATTGGCTGCCGTACACGCGTGCGTGCACTACAGCCACCCAAACTCGACAGATTTGAATCGATTTTTCTTTTGCTTTTGATGCATTGATTTTTATGCCATATTGGCGAGGCCGTACACGCGTGCGTGTACGGCAGCCAATCAAACTTTAATGGTTTTTAAAGTGACAATTTTAATTGTTTTAAATTGATTTAGTCGATTTGATAAATTGTTTATTTATCTCTGTTGATGATTTAAATCTACTGATTTATTGTTAACACTGTTTAGTGTTAAATTTTCGTTATCCGATTTCTTTGTTAAAAGAGTCGGATAGACGGGAATTATTGTGACTGTCGTCTATTTAAATTATTATTGTCTCTATGCACTCATAAACTGGTTTGAATTAGACTGACCTGTGTATTATTTTCTTTTGAATATAATACTCGGGTCAGACCGAGTATTTTTACAGCTTGAAGATTTTCGAGCAGCGAAGTTAGAGAGAGAGTAAAGAATCACTTTAGTTTTCAGAAGAAAATTGTATTTTAAGATATTCCGCTGTATCATTATAAAATTGTATAAACTCTGATGTATTCTAAAAAGATTTATAGTAATGAAATAGATTCATTTGTTTTAAATTCATTGTTGTTATTATTCTGTGTTTCTGTGGCTGATTCTGTTTAAACCTTATAAACTAAATAACAATTCGTCTTTTTGAACGTTTCTAGTTGGTTTAATTACCGACTGGAGGCGGTCAAAAGGGGGAATGTTACATCGTTAGTCATCGCTCTCTTTTGTTTGGTCGAAGGTTTATTGTCCAAGTTATCATCATACTCGTAGTCCGTTCTTCTAGCTAAGTTGTTATATGATTTCATTTCCTCCCAGCTTCGAACCGCTGGATGAGGACTACCACTTACAGCATTAATTACCAATCTTCCTCCGACACGACCTGGTTCTTCCTGTCTTTCTTGATTCTGTGCATGATTTTGATTTGAGGGGCCGGATCCACCAGACTACGGTGCCCGCACAAACTGTTTTAACTTTCTTTCCCTGATCAACTTTTCGATGAGGTCTTGCAAATGTTGACACTCATTGGTAATGTGGCCGTAACTTTCGTGAAATCTACAAAACTTCCCTATTTGAATCTGCCTCTCCGATGATTGCTTCAGAGCAGGCTTCTTATATTTTACAGTGTTGCAAGTTTGTAGATACACGTTCTCCAACGATGTATTCAATGGCGTGTAATTGTCAAACATTAGAGTCCTACGTTGTGGGCCTCGATTCTGGTCTCTTTTCTTATCCTGACCATTGTTGCCTCGCGGTTGGGTCTGTTTGTTTTGTATGTTTAACTGAACTTTTCCGGAACTCTCACCGGACTGCTTAACTGCTACATTACTCTATATTCCTTCAGTTCTGGGTATTGCATCGTCCTGCTTCCTAGACTGTTTTGCGTCCTCTTGCCGTAAGAATTGAGCGACTTTGGAGTAGAAACGATCCAACGATGCGGGTGGCTTCCCGGCTAGCCAATTTCCAAACTCAGAATCGGGATCGATTCCTTTGGTTAACGCCATCAAGATTGAGTTATCATTAGGATTACTAATCTCTACACATGCCGCGTGGAATCTTTCTAAATAACGTCTGAGTGTTTCTCCCTTAGCTTGGGTGACGCTAGATAGGGTGTTAACGTCTTTAGGTCTGGCGACATGCATACGGAACTGTTCGACAAATTTCTTAGCCAGTTGATCAAATGAAGAGATAGATCTAGGTGGTAATCGCGTAAACCACATTGTTGCGATTCCTCCCAGAGAGATGTGAAAACTTCGACACTTTACTGCATCGTCAGCCCTTGCGGCGCTCATTGACCATTCATATTTCAAAATGTGTTGATTGGGATCGGAATTTCCTTCATACATAGGAAGAGTTGGCATTCTGAATCGCCGAGGAGGTTCAGCGTACAATATCTCATCCGTGAAAGGAGTATGACTACGGGAGATTCCCCAGTTGTCATTGGTAAGGCCTTGGCTTTCGCGGATTATCTGACAGATCATGGTCGAAATATCGGGCATAGCCACATTCTATGCATGCTGAGCTAAGGTGCGGTCGGGTTCCACAGTGCGGGTTTGGAACGGACGCTGTCGACGGCCCATATCTCGCCTCCTTGGCTCCACATCTTCTGGGACGTATGGTTCAGGAGTACGCCAACGTTGTTGATTATTCGGATCTGATACATTTCGGGTATCAACCCTTGTTTCTACCGCGGTGGTTGTAGCGCGATTGTCTGTGGTATGCTGGGGAACAGCACCTCCTCGTGACGAGGGCCCGGCCTGGAAGCTAGTTGACGGTCCAACCCTCAATTGTCCTACAGTCAAAGCGGGTTGATATCCGGTAGCTTGTGTATGACTTGCGTCCAATCGGGGATGCGTGGATCTGCCATGATAGTCAGATGAAGCAGAACTTTCAGTGGACGAGTGGGAAGCATCATCCCTCCTGGTCCTCCTACGCCTTCGGCGGTTCAATTGGTTGGTCAATTCAATATTAGCACGCAACTGTTCGGCCAACTGTTGCCGACTTTGAGTTAATTCCTGGAGCAACACATGGAATTCTTGTCTGGTGATAGGTCCAGACGGATCTGAGTGAGCAGTGTTGTCTTGATTGGATGGCTGCTGTTGTGCAGGATTCTGGCCATCCCTTCCTTCTTGTCCAACAGCTGTAGAGGGAGGTAGTTCTTGTACTAACCATCTCGAGTAGTGGGTTCCTTTCCTAGATTTTATGCAAATCTGAATAGAATGGAAGGATTCTGGATTAGAGATCTGGATCTTCCTCTTAGATTTATGCAATCCGGTATCGATGGTAGATCCAAGGAGCAGGAGAAAAAGATGGTTTTTCTCAGTGAAAGCACCAAAGTGATTGTACCAAAAATGGGCACAACACTCTTCGGAAGTCTTTGAAGAGATAAACGTGAAGAATGAAAATTAAAACTGTGGATTATCTAACAAAAACTCCAGATAACAGAAATGTAAAGTGCAAAGACAAGCGATTTAGAGTGGTTCGGCGTTTTTGCCTACGTCCACTATGAAGTTTGATGATTTTATTGCTCGCTACTTGAAGATTACAATTTCTTATAACGTAGTTCAACTGGTATTACGAGCTAAATCTGAATCTAAGACGACCGGGGTGATTCTGAGTAAATCTGGCAGAGTCTGGGCGCTCCTTAGCTCTTAGAATTGTCCGACCCCTTTTCTGAATGACCAGGGGCTCTATTTATAGGTGTAGGAGGCTGATATTTTGCCTAAAATTCGGGGAGACCAGTTCTGGTACGTAAGGGGGCCCACATGCCCGCTTTCAGGAAATCCGGGCCCACTTCGGGATCGATTCGAACTCAACTTCGAATCGATCGAGATTTGCTCCGATTGAGATGAAATTTGGCATGAACATTCTCCTATGCATATGCAAGCTCCTGTGAAAATTTCATAGCATTTGGACTTGTAGATCTCGAGTTATGATCGATTCAAGATGACGTTCTTCGTCCTATGGATTCGTTCGAATCAATATGGTTCGAATCCATAGGGTCGACTCCATGCTCCTGCATGTGAAAACGATAACGTGGTCTGTTTTCCTCGGGTCGATCCTCCTTTTTCTCCAAGTTTACTGGGTCGAATCCTTGGTTTTAGCCGCGTTTACCTGGTGGACTCAAGATGTTGGATTCGAAGGTTCGCTTCCTTCGAATCGAGGGAACCGGTACTTGTTCGAACCGATCTAGATGTGCTACTGTGGATCAATTCGGAGTTGTCTCATCATGGGGATTCGAAGGCAATGGAGTCGAAGCACCCTTAATTGTATGGATTCGAAGGTCTTCTACCTTGCTGGATTTGAAATGAAGGCTTGCTCGATGGAGTCGAAGCTAAGTTACTTCTCATGGATTCGAAGCAGTAAGGGTCTGATGGATTCGAACTTAAGGGTTGGCTCTGTTGGGTTCGAACCAATGTTATTCCTTCCACTTTCCACTGGCGATAACTTGAGCATACGAACTCGGATTGTCTCGAAATTTGCAACATTGGTTTTCACAGCTTTGCTCTACGTGCTTTATCAATTGTAGCCCGATTTGGACTCGGGCAAAATTCATTGATATTTGTAGTTGTCCAATAATCATTCAATGTTGAGGACGTGTGATCCTGTTTTTCCAGTCAGTTCCTTGGTATCTCGGCCTTGCCAAAAGGCGGGATAACAGACTTAATAAGTGTGCGGCTTTTTTAGAAGTATGCGCGGCTTATGGGACCGATATGACCCGTCGATCTTGAACGGTTTTGGAACTTTTTAACGTTACCAATCTTCGGGCAACGCAAGGAGTTTATGCTTTAAGAGAATGATTCCCCGGCTCGAAAAGGCAGTGTGCAGCTTTTGGGACCGATGGGACCCATCGATCCAGAACAGTTTCTGAACTTCTCGACGTTGCCAGTCTTTGAGCAACATGAAAGGTTTATGCTTTAAGAGCATGATTCCACAGCTCGAAAAGGTAGTGCACGACTTATGAGATGCGCGACTTTGATTTGAGCCTTCCCGATACCGCCAGAGCAACACCGGTTCTTAGAAGGAGGGGATCGGGTTCCACCGATCCATCGGTTTGATTCGATTTGCTTCCATCGACCCGGCGGGTAAGTAGGGCGTACTTGAGCATGATTCCACTATCTCAAGTAGCACTTGAATGGTTTTGAGCCGATTTGACACCGTCGACTCAGCAGGTTACTATTATGAACGCAGTTTTATTGGTTTAGAAAGCAAATCAATTTTATTAAGAAAAGTTGGGTAAGTTCTGCCTATTTACAGTGCCCTTGGTATCCTGGAATGGCTTATTTGCTGAAAAATAGAAAGTACATAAGATAGTTTTAGATAAGTAAGGACGCATCGATTCGCTGTTCCATGCTCGGGGAATGTGGATTTCGTCCACAGTTGTCAGTTTTAAAGTTCCGTCTCCCAGCTTTTGATTGACCACATATGGCCCTCCCCAGCGGCCCAAAGGCTGCCGACACATGATAGAATCCTTTGAGGATGAGGTCTCCCACTTTGAAGGTTTGGTTGCAACTCTAGAGTTGAAGTATCGTCTGACCGTTTTTTGGTGAGCAACGGTCCTCAGTTTGGCTTCTTCCCTCTTTTCATCAATCATATCAAGTGACTTGAGTAGGAGCTACTCGTTTTGTTTCTGATTGAAATTTTGCCTTCGGTGAGAGGGGACTTCTAGTTCGATGGGAATTATTGCTTCTGAACCATATGCCAAAGCGAATGGAGTATGCACGGTTACTGCTTTGTGTGTTGTTCTATAAGCCCATAGTGCGAGTGGAAGTTCATCAACCCAGCTCCCTTTTGCTTTAGTTAGTCGCTTTTTGATGGTGGACTTGATGATCTTTTTTATTGCTTCTACTTTCCCATTTTCTTGCGGATGAGTAACCTCGGAAAAGCTCTTCTCGGTTCGAAAGCGTTTGCAAAAGTCTTTGAACTCTGTGCTTTCGAATTGGGTTTCGTTATTAGTGATGATTTTCTGTGGCACACCAAACATGCAAATAAGGTTTTTAGTAACAAAATTAATGACTTTCTTTGTGGTAATGGTGGTCATCGGTTCCGCTTCGGCCCATTTCGTGAAATAGTCAATGACAACTATAACGTATTTAGCCCCTCCTTTAGCTATTGGCAATACACCAATCAAGTTAATTCCCCATATTGCAAACGGCCATGGGCTGACCATCTACATTAGCTCTATTGAGGGAGTTCTTTTAATCTTGCCGAATCTTTGGCAGCTATCACATCGTCTGGCATAGTCTGCTGCATTGGATTTACTATTGGCCAGAAATATCCATACTGGAGGACCTTCTTTGCAAGGGTTTGCCCCCCAGTATAGTCTTTGCAGTCACCTTTATGAACTTCCTTAAGGATCTATTGCACTTCGTCATCGGTCACACATCTAAGCAAGGGGGTAGAGAATCCCTTTCGGTAGAATATTCCCTCCTGTATTATGAATCGCGGTGCCTTCCGGAGAAGCTTTTTCCATTTATTCCTATCAGTTGGAAGAGTCCCTATAAGAAAGTAGTCTTTGATTGGTGTCATCCATGTTTTCGGTTCGATGGTGGTTTCAAAAAATCCAATCGACATCCATCTCATTTATACTTGGAGCAGTCAAGGTCTCAACCGGGACTTGTCCCAAAGATTGAGCTTCTACGGAGCTTGCCAATTTAGCTAAGTAGTCAGCCTTAGTGTTTTGCTCCCGTGAGATGTGAGTTATGGTGTAATGTTTGATGTCGTTCAGCAACTCTAGTACTTTAGATAGATATGGGGCAAGGTTCTCCCCTCGAGCCTGGTATTCACCTTTCACCTGGCAAACGACCAGTTGAGAGTCGCTGTAGACATGAGTGGACTTTATTCTGAGTTCCTTCACAACTTTCAGTCTGCTATCAATGCTTCGTATTCCGCTTCGTTATTTGTTGCAGGGAATTCCAAGTGTAGGGCGTAGCAAATGGCTCGCCTTTTGGGGTTTTCAAGGACTACCCCTGCCTCCGAACAGAGGTTGTTAGATGTGCCATCAACGAAGAGTTTCCATCGTGTTTCCACTTCCAACGGTATTTCTTCTTCATCATCCCGTATTGTAAATTCGGCGATGAAATCTGCTAGCGCTTGCCTATTGATTACCCTTCGCGGTGTAAATGATATCATGTTGGCTCAATTCGATATTCCATTTGAGGAGTCGTCTAGAAGTTTTGGGTCAGTACAATACTTGCTTCAGAGGATGATCAGTCGGTACTTTGATCGGATGCGCTTGGAAATACGGTCGTAACTTCCTAGACGTGATCAAGAGGCAATACGATCACTTTTCCAGCTTTGGGTAATTTTTCTCGGCTCCAGTAAACCGCCTGCTAATGTAGTATACGGGTCGCTGAATTTTGGTTCTTCACGCACAAGGAAGCGCTCAACGCGTGAGGTGAGAATGCTAAGTATATAAACAGGTCCTATCCATCCACAGGCTTTGATAGGATTAGCGGGGCTTCCATATGTCGCAGCAACTCTTCGAATGCGGTTTGACAAGCTTCGTTCCATTCAAAGTTCTTCTTTCCTTTCTTTAATGCATCAAAGAATGGTATACACTTATCGGTGGCTTTCGAGATGAATCGACTTAACGCTGCGACTTTCCCATTCAATCTTTGTAATTCCTTCTTGTTCTTCGGGGCTTGGACTTCTCGTAGGGCAGTTATTTGCTTTGGATTTGCTTTAATGCCTCTGGCACTCACTATGAATCCCAAGAACTTTCCACATGCTACCCCGAAGTGACATTTGAGTGGATTGAGTTTCATTCCATATTTTTGGAGTATTTCAAATATTTCGGCGAAATTATCTAGATGATTGGCTGCTACTCGTGATTTTACCAACATGTCATCCACATAGACCTCCATGGTTTTTCCGATCTAACACTTGAACAAGGCATTTACTAATATTTGGTAGGTTGCCCCTACATCTTTGAACCGAATGGCATTACCCTATAGCAGTATAATCCTAGGTCGGTGATGAAGCTGGTGTTTTCCTAGTCGGGCTCGTGGATCGGGATTTGATTGTAGCCCGAGTACGTATCCATAAATGATAGCAGTTTATGCCCAGCCGTTCCATCCACAAGGTAGTCAATTCTGGCAAGTGGAAAACCATCCTTCGGGCAAGCTTTGTTTAAGTCTGAGTAGTTGATGCAAGTTCACCATTTCCCGTTGGTCTTCTTGACCAAAACCGGGTTATATACCCATTCGGTGTAGGTCGCATCATGGATAAAACCATTAGCCATCAGCTTGTCTACTTCTTCTCTCAATGCCTTGGACTGCTCAAGGCCTAGGCTATGCCTCTTGTGCTTTACCGGTGTAAACCTAGGATCAATTTTGAGTGCGCGGCATGCAGTTTCTAGTGATACCCCACACATATCAGAATGTGTCCAAGAGAACACATCCATGTTGGCATGAAGAAATTTGGTGAATTCTAATCGCATCTTGTTTCCAAGGTGCGATCCAATTTTCAAGACCCGTGCCGGGTTATCCATATCGACAAGAACATACACCGTCAATTCTGCTGGTATTACCCGATCCTCCCTTGAACTCTTTTTCCTAGGGTCAAAAGCCTTGTCGAATCAGCTATGGTCCCCAAGATAGGGGCGGCTCTGTAGTTGCTATTCGGCAGGTTCGCGAATCTGAAGAGTTCTCCCTATTTTCTTACCCTTTTCTTTTCTTTTGGATTCACGTAGTCCTATGATATAACATTCCCTAGCGACACTTTAGTCTCCTTTGATCAACCCAACTCCATTTTCGGTAGGGAATTTCATGGTAAGGCACCATTGGGCTAAAGCGATTCTGAAATACGCCATTGCGGGTCGTCCCAAGAAGGCATTGTACGTCGACATTTCGTCTACGATCACAAAAGTTTGGGTGAGGGTGACTCTTCGGTCGCCTTCCCCAAGTTTTACAAGTAAATCAATCATTCCGACGGGTTGTTTAGGCTCATCGGAGAATCCTTGAATTTTGGTTTGGCAGGCGGATACGTCTTTCATGTTGATCCTCATTTGATCAAAGGTGCACTTGAAAAGGATATTCATAGAACTACCGCTGTCAACCAATACTCATCGGACCACGGCGGGTCCGATCCCTATTGTCATGACCATGGGATCGAGAGTAAGAGCTTCAATCCCTTTGGTATCCCGATTTTAGAATACTATATCATCATTCAAAGTTTTCTACTGCTTGGCTGGAGCTTCATCTTCGATTACGAGGCATGATTCCTTCGGAGCATGCTTTAACGAACTCGCATACCGCTCCATTTCTCCCCAACTTCTCTGCGCAGGATGTGGTCCTACGGATATCGTTCCAATGATGAGTCTTTGGTCAGTTCACTTTGATCCCTCCTCGCTGGTGCCGACTTGGTTTCTTCGATCCCTAGGAGCCTGGGGAGCCAAGGGCTGGTCAGGATTTTGTGTTTTTCTCATGTATTGTTGAAGCTTGTTCTCTTGGATCAGCTCTTCGATCAAGTTCTTTAGATGATGGCACTCATTTTTGTTGTGACCATGCATCTCATGGAAGCGACAGAACTTCCTCGAGCCCTTTTGTTGTCTAGCTGCTTCCTTTTTAGGGGTTTTTTTATACTCCTCTGTCCCCTGTGTTGCAAGATAGATGTTTTTCGGAGTATCATTGAGCGAGGTGTAATCTTCGGGCCTAAATCCTTTAAGTTGTTTATTGTTACCATTTCTTTTATTGGAATTTTGGTTCTTCCTTTTTTGGTTTCCGTCTTTCCCTGCACTTCCTTCAGCTGTCCTGGAGGCATTTATGTTCTGGTTCATTGCCTTGCCACTCTACCCGACGTTCATCTTTTGCACGCTAATAGACTTCCTTTCCAACTCCTACGCCTCTTCCAATCTCAAGTATTGACGTCCCTTATGGTTGAAGGCCTTCCTAATGGTAGGTTGTTTCATCTTGATCCATTTTCCGAACTCAGTTTCGGGGTGGATGGCGTGGACCAAAGCCATGAAAACCATATCCTCATTCGGATTGCTTACCTCTGTCGTTGCGGTATTAAACATGTTCATGAAAGACTCCAGAGATTCATTTTGTCCCTGGAATAGGCCAGACAAGGACATCACGTCTTTAGGCTGCGTTGTGTGAAGTCTAAATTGATCAAGGAATCTTGTTGCTAGTTGGTCGAAAGTAGAGATAGATCTTGGCGGAAGCCTAGTGAATCATATGGAAGCAATTCCTTCTAGAAAAATGGGAAAACATCGACACCGAACAGTGTTTGAAGCATTCGCTCCGTCCATGTACCAACTGTACTTGTACAAATGGGGTTTTAGGTCTTTTGTTCTGACATAGGATGAAATAGTAGGTATAGTGAACTTTTCTGGATATCGCTCATTCAGGATCTCATCAGTGAAGGGAGTCCGACTTGTAGCTGATCCCCATTCATCAACTCTTCTATTCTTATTCTCATCCATCAACCGCTTGACCATATCTACGATAAATCCCTCTGATGTTCGATAGTTCGAGGGTCGGCTGTCAGTCACCACACCTAGTGTTTGGCTTAGCAAACGGTCTTGGTGTGTGGGCTAAAGCCTAAGATCTCCTGTCTTTGGAAGAGCCACTCCATCGGGGCCCCGTTGGCTTGCGGTTGGCCTGATTAAGGTAGTTTGGATATTCCTGGCGTTATCGAATGCATTGGCATTTCCTTCCAAATTGTCGTCATTAAATTGCTCTCCATCTTATGAATCAGAAAGGTCCATGGCTATATCCTCTTGTGGGATCTTCGCTCCTTGGTTCAAGTTCATAGCTGGTTACCTTGTAGTTGGTGGAGTGCTTGTGTTTCCTTCCACATTGATTCCCATGGTTCTACGCTATCACTCCTCTTTGCGGCTTCTTTTCGTTTCTTCTGTTTAGACAAGAAACAAAAGAATTTTTTTGTTCTACAACAACCGTAGGTTTAACCATAGTTCTTGGAGCAGGATGTGATTGTAAGGTCAAGAGGGAATTAAGCTTATCCATCAGAGCTCTTTGACTACTTTCCATTTTTGGTTGATTTCATCAACCATTTTATTCAACTCATCACTTATAATGACCTCGCGTTGATTGGAGGATCCTGACACTTGATCTTCAACGTTGGCGCCATTTACTTCGGTTTGCTAATGATTCATCTCTTCTATGGTTATTACTGCCTCTATGGATCATCCAAAGGTAGTTCTTTTCCTTCACGGAGCCATTAATTCTAAGCAAAAGATTTTTAAGCAAAGATTGAGGATCTAACTTCTGAAACTATCTGGTCCAAAGTAGATAGCTAGATCTAAAGCCTGAGTTGGATTTCTTGGTGAAGCACCAAAATGTTAACCCAAAAAATGTATCAACACCTTGGATTGAGCGTGAAAGCACCAGCCTTGTTCTTACAGAGAAATAATATAGAGAATAAGCATCAAAAAAGCAAAATAGTAAGAAGATGTTATCCCGCCTTTTGGCAAGGCCGTGACACCAAGGAATTGACTAGTAATCCAATGACAGTCCGTCCTAGAATCGGTCATACACAGGCTCACTATGGATATCGACGAATTTTGTCTGAGTCCGTATTGGGCCAAAATTGCTAGGACATGACAAGCTAAACCATGGGAGTCAACGTTTCAAGTTTCGAGTCAATCCGAGTTCATATGCTCAAGTTATGATGGATACAAGTTGAAGGGAAAGGCCATGTTTTCGTATCCATCAAATGGCCTGATTTCGTATCCATCAATGTTGACCTCTCCATATCCATCGGCAGAAGATATGGTCGAATCCACCAGAGCACTCCACTTCGAATCCATCGAATTTTGCCTTGTTCGAATCCATCAGTAAAGCCCGTATTCGAATCCATAAAACCAAGCCTCGGTTCGAATCCATCAGGTCTTCCTCTACTCCGAATCCATGCAATCGATATACTTCGACTCCATCCCATAATTTACTTCGAATCCACCCTGTTGAGGCAGCTTCGAATCGATCAACTATGGGAAACCTCGATCGATTCGAACGAACGTCTCCTCGTATCCATCCCCTCGAATCCAGTAACTAAAGGCGCCTAAAACCATGGATTCGACCCAGTAAACTCGGAGAAAAAGCTGGATACCCCCGAGAAGCGCGCGCGACACGTCACCATTCGCACGCACAAACCATCGATTCGATCCTATCGATTCGAAGGGGATCGATTCGAACAGACCACATCAGCCAGAAATGAAATCTTGAATCGATCATATCTCGAGATCTACAAGTCCAAATGCTATGAAATTTGGACAGGAGCTAACTGGCAACCTAAGGAAGCAAATCTTGATCCTAAAGTGGGCCCGGATTTCCAAAGAGCGGGCATGTGGGCCCCCTCACGTGCCAGAACCGGTCTCCCCTCAATTTAGGCGAAATATCAGCCTCCTACACCTATAAATAGGACCCCTGGTCATTCAGAAAAGGGGATCTGGATTCTGAAGCGTCCAGACTCTACCGGATCGAGATTTGCATCTTATTCTTACTGTTGAATCTGAATTCCAAGCTATAATTCACTATTGTTCGTTGTAATCACTTGTAACCATTGAAAGAGAATCAATAAAATCATCAAAACTTCATAGTGGACGTAGGCGATACGCCGAACCACTCTAAATTGCTTGTCTGCGTATTTACAATTCTGTTTATTGGAGTTTTTGTTAGATAATCTCTGTTTTACATTTACGTTCTTCATTTTATCTCTTCAAATAACTCCCGAAGAGTGTTGTGCCCATTTTTGGTACAAACAGAAGACAAGAAGATTTTATAGTGGTTTGACTGTTAATGAAGCCTACGTCCACTTTATAACTTTTATTATTGACTGATTGTTGTTACAAGGTAATTGGATTACAAAGTTGTTGAATATTCTGAGTTAGACTAAGTCCCCAATGTTGGAGTTTACAGGAGAATCAAAAGTAAACCCCTTGGACGACTGTTGTAAGGAGGGAGGAGAAGAGTGAAGAATATTTTCTATAGAGTTTCAGCAGCCAATCCAGAGGATCCCCCCTATGTTGCACTTAGGTGAGTATTTATAGAGGTTGGAGAGCTATTGGGCTAGGCCCTCTTGTCAGACTTGCAAATCACTACAGGAAGACGCACTACAAAAAGCATCATGAACCGAGCTAACTTGATGGATCGCTAGCGATCCATAGGCTATGGATCGCTAGTGATCCATAGCTTCTAGCTCAATAACGATCCAGTGGCTTGAGGTGCTTCCTCCTACCAACTGCTTTGAAGTCCATGGTGACATGGCGAATTGGTATGGGTCACTAGCGATCCATAGTGCATGGATCGCTAGCGATCCATGTACTTAGTGTATTTCTGAGCTTTTCCTTTGACTACCCATTGGATTATGACACAAGTGAACTAGTGAATCTTTGAGCTAAGATTATGGATCGCTAGCGATCCATAGATGATGGATCGCTAGTGATCCATCACCTTACGTATTTTCGCTTTTCTTTCATCTGATTTATTTTGGTTAAATGCTCTAGTCTTTTTGGTTAGCTCTTGAGCTATTCTGACTCGACTAAGCTATTTCAACTTCCTTTGGATTCTACTGGATTAAAAACCCGGATAACATTTTATATTGGATATTGAATGTGTATATATAAGACACATGGTCCAGGGAAAAGTTGTCTCGGGGAAATTGTGGTTCCCTTAGCATTCAAACGGAAATAGTTAATGTTCTGGGGAAATAGTTTTCCCTCGATATTGATGTTAGTAATGCAGGAAATAGATATTTTGGGAAATAGTTTTTCCCTTAGTATATCGTATTGGTTGCTTGGGAAATCGGTGTTCCTTAAAGATGTGGATCTGATAGACTCCATTGGTTAAGTATGTATATAATTGTGTATAACATAAGGTGAAACTGGATATGGCATTATTCGAGAAGTCAACCTAGGTTTAGTGTTGATATTACTCCTCGGATGCAAGTGGGTAAGTTAATGGTATAGGTTAGGAGACATCAATGATGTTTTTCTAGTCTTTTTGTAGTATATACGAGATAGATTTGTTTCACCCACTAGACTTATGTCTGACCCCCACCTATTTTTTCCATTTTATTTATATCACTAGGTTGATAGACCCTAGTAGTGTGGTGGACTTGGTGGTGAAGGTTTCATGTTGTAAATATTGTATAAATCATAAATATAACATGTAATAGTGTACATTTATGTGTGTTATGGATTGGATTAGGATTAATTGTATTGATCTAACTATGTATTTGGATATATGATTTGTGTATGTAACGTTTTATATTATATGTTGTCTCCTTCCGCTATGACTTCAGAAAGAAGCTAGTTAGATTTTTTAGTCTACTTGTTATCATATCACAATGACTTATTGTTTTCGGCCTTCTAGATATTAATGTCAGTTCGGTTGTTGAATCCAAGGGTTGAAAAAGGCGGGTTGTTACAATTATGTAGGTTCACCACTTCCCATTTGGTTTCTTCACTAGAACTGGATTGGCTACCTATTTCTAGTAATAAAATTCCCTAACATAGCCGCTATTTGTCAACTTTTCAATTCCTCGCGTAGTTAATTGTATCTTTCCTAGTCAAGTTACTGCCTCTTTTGTCGTATCAGATGTTCATCGGGGTCAATATTTAGCACAAGGTTGATGGATCAAATCCAAGTATATTTGAGTCTGTCTAGGTAAAAATATCCTCCGACTTCTTTGGAAAACTAATTAGTTCGGATTGAAGTTCCTCATTTAGGTTTTAACATATATTTACCACTTTTATTGGGTCATTAGGGTCTAGTTAGGCATCCTCTAGCTCATCCACTTGTTTGAGTTCTTTGGAGTTCATGCCTAATCTTGGATCTACTTCAACTTCTAAATAATCTGAAGAAGCTATACTGCTTGAACTCTATGAAACATCACTGAGATGCTGTGCATATATAGAGGCATGCTCATATGTACCTATCATTGAAGATAGTCCCTCTTCTTAGGTTGTGCAGGCATTGCAGTCGTGGATTGGCCTATTTTATTGCCGATGAGAGATTTACTTACTACTATAGTTTCATTAACTGGTCAATCATTTATTCTATCATTTTTTACATGCAGTAGAAGACATAACAATACACTTGGAAGTGTTTTTATTACTAGGATTAATTGTTAGAAAATATAGCTCTCTAGCAAAAATATGTTCCTTTATAACATAACCTATCTAATTATAGATGTGAAATTTCATATTCAGATCTTCCTAGGATACTAGTGCTCTTATGTTTATGAGTGCAGGTCTTCCTAGGATTGCATTATATGGTGAAGGTTGATCTATGATTAGGAAGATAACAAAAAATGATTTGTCAAATTGCACAATTCCAACTATCACTAAAAGTCTTGTCAAGCCTACTGGGATTGCTAAATTATTGAACCTCTAAATTGGTTCTGGACTCTATTTACAATTTCTATTGGCATTCATGCGGTTGTAGATAGCTTTGAAGACAGCATTTAGTGAGCTCCCTAAATCAAAAGTACTTTCTTTATGCTGTAGTTTGATATTTGCACAATAATCACCATGGGGCTTGGTGCGGGAAAATGACTCTTACTGGGTCGGCTGTAGTGAAAGTAGTATATGGAATAGGTTGCTATTTGACATGATACATGGTTCGATTGTAGCCCTACGCCCATTTATTTCTTGCTTTTCCCGACTAAATTAGGTCCTCTATGAATTGAACCAATCAAGAACCTAAGGTTGCTAACCTGATTAGCATGTGAATCTAGAGATTGATTTTGTGTTGGATTTCTAAATGAGGTATGTTGAAAATGCCAGGTAACCCTTCTTAACCGGTCTCTCAATTTCAGTTTTGAAGTGACAAGAGTTATTAGTGTGTTGCTCATTTACCCCATGTAAGCGGTAGTAAGCATCTCTTGCATTCTTCCAAGATTTCTTCCCTTTATTGGGGGTAGTTGTAGGCTAGTATTAACTTCGTCACTTCAAATTTTTCCCTGCACCAAGGGTAAGAGGGGCATATGTAGTATAGTTGAATTTCCTTAGACTTTTTGCAGGTTAGCTATAAGTTATGCCCCCTTGTTAAGGACATAGCTCAAGTGGTAAGACTCTAGATTGTGGTTCTAAAGGTCTTAGATCTGATCCCCGGAGACACCAAAATGAGTGCTCTGCTAAAATAAAATATCACTCTCATTATCAAAAAATGTTTATACCCCCTCTTTTTATCATTCTAGATAGGGGTAGTTTTGACTTCTTGCATGTTTTCAATTGTGACGACCATTCTACACCTATGGTATCCAATATACAATAAATAATGCATTGTAATGGTACTCGACCGATGTAATGTAGCTATCAGGGATAAAGTAACTAAACTCCAGAGCAGAACTTTTCGCATAGCTTATAGCGTATGGAATAAAATATAATAACCCACATAGATAGAAAACAGATGAGACGGTAATATAACTAATTGAACCAACATAAATCAGACTACATGAGTTCATCATAGTTATAGAGCTAACAGTAGAGTTTATACATCAAATAATAAACCATAAAATAATTACCTCTTAAATAATTGTTAACTGCTGAAATTGCTTCACAGCACCACATTAGAATATATAACGATAATAGCTCAAAATTAGATAAATGAAAGCACTAGCCACTTGCTTGTCCTCTACATAGCTTCATGCGCTCTCATAATTGCTACCTTTAATCTACTCATTTAAGAGTACCAAAAATGATATAAGCAGAGCAAATAATCTCCAGTCTGGCAATAGTCTTGTATAAGTGATATACAATCTCAAAACTAGTATGTATGAAACATAAAGTATATAGAGTCTTACCTGACATTTCCTTACATCCAAAGAGTTAGTACATAACATCAATATATGCTAATCTACTATCATCATTATATGGGTGTACTACAACTTAAGGTATGGTATGGGGTGTCAATGTACCTAAGTCAATAATACCAACATCATGTGACATCCATACAGAATAAATCAAACATAGCAACCATCAAGCAACCTCACATCGCTCACTTAAGTGCATTGGGTATTTGATAGCTAGTATAACCACTTCAATGGTTAGAGATTATTCAACCTCTTGGTTTCTAAGTGCTCAACTCCATAGTACTTCGAAGGCCATGAAATGAGACTTATGATCCAATGTCCTATGTACAAAGATCTACAATCAAAGTTCCAGGTTACGATCAAATCTAGGTGAGAATCCTCACATACCCCCTATTTATGAGTACATTAATTCAAAACCTTTGAATTATCAATGATCCCTTAGCACACGACCCTATAGTAGAAAACATCATATGTTCCACTTCATAAGTTACATCAAGATACTTTCCTCCATGGAATAGTAACACAACTCTCATCATCGAGTCAGCGAAGTTCAAAACATCTCTAGACACATATCAAAGCCATAGAATTTCCCCTATGTCAATCCAGCAGTCATTCCACCACTTCCCCGCATCAATCCTAAGGTAAAATTCAAGCAATCTCAAGCGGATCTTGCATCGCCCCTTCCATTTTCTATATTGTTCGATAGTGGCAATGACTCCTAAACCATACATCATTTTGGTCTACAATCGATAGAGAACGTTCCCCAAGATGCCTCATTTAGCATGCCAAAAGTGGCATGGTTCGATATTGACCCATTATGTTAAGTACTTAGCCAAAGTTTGTCTAAGTATCAACACACTAAACACGCATAGGTACAACTCGAAGTTTCATCCTCGTAGAATGCCTCTAAATTGAAGCTTGCCTCATGGTTGCCTCAACTCAGATCGGTTGGTGCTACCATCTTTGGATCGTTCAGTGGTAAATTTTCCTCCATTTTCCCTTAACTTTGCTGAAGTCATCAACATGCAAGTTCCTGAGTAGCCCAAAGTCAACCAAGCCATCCCATATTCTTCATAGTGTGCAAATTTGCACTTAGCACCTTCCTCGCATCAGTTGGTAATGACCCATACGTTATTATGTCGAACGATGTGACTAGCCAAAAATTTGGCTAAGTCATTCTAGCATCGATTCCCCATCTGTTTCGCTGCTTCGATTTGCATGACATCTTCAAATCTACATTAATACATTATTTGCAACCCTAGAACCAATCCATACTACTTTTTTTCATTGCTTTGAATCTCTCGTCATATGTGCTTCACCCTTGGATGACCCATCACTTTTGCTATACCGTATGCATAGGACTCCATCTCATAGAATGATCCTAACTCGAATTCACCATCGGTAGCTTTCATACATTACAAGCATGCAAACATACATTCATGCAACAATCAACAATACATCCATCCAATACAATATATATACATCTAACAAATCCTAATCTAACATTCATATCATCATTCAATCATAGATCTAGAAGTAAAAATCTAGTCAAATCCTTTTAAATCTGCCAAAAATCATTGTGGGTTCATTTCAAAAATCTTATTTTTAGGTTTGAAACCATTTTAAAAACACATTTTAAACACACACATTCATACTAAATTGAAAGAATAAAATCACTCACCAATCGATGTTATTTATCTAAAAATGAGGTAGAATAGACCCGAGCACGAATTTCAAGATGCTTAATTTAAAAATCCCAAGTGCCTCCTTACTAATCCTATGCTACCTTTAATTGCTTGGTTTAATTAGACTTAGTAAGAGATTTGATAACTCTTGGCTTAGAAATTAATTAAGGAGGTTTAGGGTAGTTTCTAGGAAGTGGGAAAGTGATTAAGGGTTGTCCAATCAATTGGATTAGGCACAATCCCTGAAATGGGTTAACGATCTAGATTGGGCTTAACTTAATTACCTGCTAATTTGTACAAAAATCATCCAACTTTAAGTGGCCATATCTCCTAAACAGTAAGGCTAAATATCCATTATGACCATTCTACGGAGAGAGAACCCATCAAAACTTTCATTTGGAAGTGTTTTCAAACACTAATTTGGCTACTATAAAAGGTTATAGCCTTTGAAAGTTTTCAGGATCAAAACCATCAAAAATAAAATTTTAAGGTCGTAAATGTCCACACTTAACATTCCTCAATGTTATATTCTATTCCAATCAAATTTGATTATGAAAATAATATTTTTATGATCTGCAAATGCATAAAATCATGGGTTGTTATTGAAAGAGTCAGTACGATGCCTAAGGAACAATTATTTAATTTGTTATATATATCTAACTCTGTAATCAGTCTTGTTCATAATAAAGGTGTTTGTTCTCTTTTATATACTTTGTTATATTATGATATAAATAATTAAGTAACTGAATTAAAGTATATAATTAAGAAGATCCTTAATAAAGTGTTATGTAACTATAGTTTCAAATAATTGCAATTATGAGTATTTAATCATCATATGCAAAATAACATTTTGCTTTTAATAATCCTAGTCAAGATGTTTCGAGAAAGGATATTAATACGCCCATTAAGGTCATAGTGCGTAACGTTGTCCAAATGTCAAGTAATGTATTACTCATGGCTGTTGGAGGCATCGAGGGGTTATGTACTCATAGTTATGAGATAACTATGGAGTGCCTCGTTTGAGAGTTTCCTATTGGATGATAACAACTAGTTCAAAAAAATCTCAATGTGATGATGTTACATAGTTTCATCGACTTAATAATACTGTGAAACTTTAATGTGGATACTCAACTTTAGTAGTAGTTAAATCATGGCATGGAGATCAATCGATCGATGGTATTTGGATATAAGTTGAAGCATTAAAAGTATCAATAGAGAATTTGCCTCCTCAGTTGTATGAGGTTGGTATCACATTCAACTATAGTCAACTCAAAGTCAAATTTTTAGCCAAAGTAGAACAGGTTAATAATAAATGTTATTATTGAACCAAGGACTTTATTTATGGACTACTAAAGTTGAACGTGAATAATATTGGAGTTTTGACCAATACCAAGTTCCATACATCCTAACGTGATATTGTGTTGGCGAAGAGAACGTGTATAAATTATAATCATTGTCGGTACTACTTAAAATAATATAAAATATGATTTTTTACAAAATCTTTAATCGACGAATTCGGCCAAACTGTCACACCACTTGCTAAGATAACATGTGAACATTAATATTTGAATTATCCAATATTAAACGCTGATCGAATTCACACCTCTAAATCACACAACCACATTTGTGAATTCTTCAAAAAAACCACACGATTTAATTAGTTTGTAAAGTTTTATAAGTTAATTAAATTAAATAATATTTGAGAAATATTAAATATTAATTTATTTGATATTTTGGGTACTATTAGTATTATTTAGTGTGTATCTAAAAGTTATATATATATATATATATATATATCAATGTACGGTGTCGGTATTTATTTAAACGGGTTTTAAATAAAGATAATTACTTAATGGGCTTTTGAAAAAAATTAATCCATGCATGGTTATATCATGGCTGACAATACATAAGAGATAAATGGGATTGACTTGACTGATAATTCATTGGAAATTAAAAAGGGAAGTTTTAAAGTGAGAAGGGGAAAGATTTATGTTTTCTCCGTAAACATTATACCCTCATTAATTTACAATTAATTTTTCATTTTCTCTTTTCTTACTCCTTGCATGTCTACTACCATTTCTCTCCATCATGGATGTTTTTTTCTTCTTTTACCCAAAATAAATCAAAATAAAATAAAACAATGTGGTTCATTCGATTCTAGCAAGATCGGATTATGATTCAAGCGATTTAGGAGACGATTTGCAAATCAAGGTGCTACAAAGGGCAAGACTCTCTCAGGTTCAATCCTAATTTTATTTTATTCATACATTATGTTTAACCCTGACCCAAATTCACATATATTGATAGAGTTAGGGGTATGCCCTAGGGGAAATTATGTAATTTGTTACATATATCTAACTCGATAACAAATCTTGTTCGAAATAAAAGGTGTTTCCTTTCTTTTATATCTTGATATAATGTGTTACATTATTAATTAATTTAATTAACAGTATATTTAGTAGAAAATACACAAATGGTATGTTTTGTGATAGTGGTTACAAAGTGTTGTCACCATGAGTAATTTATCATAATGAAAATAAATATACCATTTCAAATATTCCTATTGAAGGTGTATCGAGGCTGGATATCGATACATCCATTGAGACTAGAGTACATAACGTTCTCCAAATATTGGGCAGTGTATTACTCATGGCTACTAGGGGCACCAAAGGGTTACATACTGATAGTTATTGGATAATTATGGAATGACTCACCTGATAGTTTTCTGTTGTTTAATATAACTATGGTCAAACGGAAAATATCAATGTGACAAAGTTATACAATTATCTCGACTTGAGAATACTGTCGATCTTCAATATGAAAGCTCCACTTTGATTATAGTCAAACCATGGCATCCATCGAGTGACCATAGTTGGATTGAGTGGAAGTATTGGAAGTGAAGCACTATTAAAATGGGGATTCGTCTCCTCGGTTATATGAAGTTAGTATCAAGATCCACTGAAGTCCACTTAAAGTCAAAGTCTCTAGGCAGAACATTTCGGTTAATAATAATGGTTATTATTGAACCAAGGACTTTGTGTTTAGACTGTAGAATTGAATGCGGATGATATTGGAATTTTGACCAATACCAAATTTCATAAATCCATAATGATACAGTTTTGACAAAGAGAATTGGAGTAAATAATAGTCACAACAAGGTAACGCTTAACAAAGTAAGATTAGATTTTACTGAAACCAAGTAAGCGATAAATTTGGCCAAAATGTCACACCAACTGCTAAGTGACATGAGAACGTTAATATTCGAACAGTTCGATGTTAATCGCTGACCAAATTTACACCAAAAGTGTTGCACAACCGAATCGTTGAACACTCCTTGACCACATGATTTAATTAGTTTATAATTGTTATAAATTAATTAATATTTATGAAATATTAGTTATAAATTTTATTTTTATTTGATGAATAAATCTTATTAAATGTATTTATAATAGTTGTAAATATATTAATCGATATACGATATCGATATGCATTTAAATTGGATTTAAATGAAAAATAATTTTTTCCGGGTAAATGGGTTTGAAACCTATATAGGGGCAAGTTGGTTTGGCTAAGAATAGGGGGGTGGCCATATGATGGTTAATGGGGCTAGGGTTGAATGGATAAGAGAAAATAAAGAGTAAGAGAGAAATGTGGATTTTGACCCTTACTTCTCTCCACATTTCTTCCTCTACAAAAGCATCTCTACTCGCTTCCTTTTCCAACTTTTTTTGAGCTTCCTATCCCTCTTAGATCTGGCTGAATTCTTCATCCCTCCTCCTTCATTGTCAAGGACAAATCAAATAAAATTAAACACTATTCGATAGCCGGTGGTTTGCAATTCGGGGGACAACACCTTCAGAATTGGAATTTGATTCAGGAATTTGTTTCAACGCTTCAAGGTGTGGTATTTTGACGCCGGTGAAAGGTAATTATCTGATCTATGATTATATTTTATTATTTAGATAATTTATATATTATATTGCTTTCTTAATTAGGCAACGATTCTAGAATTTTGGTATATTGTGACATTAAAGATGGTTGTTTTTTTATATACATATATATATATATATATTAATATATATTTTTTTAAAATTGTTGATAAGTATATCCCATGATGCTCATGACTTAAGAGTAAAATAAATTGATTTATTATTATTGAAATGACATAAACTCTATAATTTAAATACTAAACTTTGTATTATACAAAATATGTTTTAAAATTACATACAAATGGTTTTATACCTGATATAATTTTTGACATAAAAAAGGGATTTCTAATATATATATAATATCATTAAATATTATTTAATTCAATAGACTTAAATAAATCATTAAATAATTAATTATATCATATAAAATATAAATTAAATTTTATAAAATTATTTTTACGCCTGATAAACTTTCGAATGCAAAAAAGAAAAAAAATTATATACATTAATTAAATTTTAATATAAATGCCAAAGTTAAAATTTAATTTTAATTTGCTTTTAAATTACAAAATATATTTTGAAATATTCAAAAGCTAAAATATCATCTATATATTTTATAAAATATTAAAAGTATAATTTTAATTTCAAAACATAATTTTATATATTATTATTTTATTTCAAATTGAAAATTTTAAATTAAATTAAAAAAAATCTAATTTTTCTATAAGGATCATTAGGTATGTATACATATATATTTTAATATATATTTATATATTCCGTTCATATATATTTATTTATTTATTTATTACTAAAATATTTATAAGAATATATGTATATATATATTATAAAAAAATAATTTTTTTTTTTCGGTTGTACAACAAAATAAGTAAAATTTTATAATATACTTCAAATATTTATATACATAATTATATGTACATATATATTTTATTAATTCCATATGTATAGATATATATTTATACCTATTCAAACTAAAGTGTGTGTGTGTATATATATATATATATATATAATATAATGGTGGAAAGGTCCCGGGCGGGTGTAGTTACAGATGCTGAAATTTCCCCTACACCTCCAGATCCAGCCTCGACCACCATCCCAACGCCAGGAAATCAACCAGTGTTGACCAAGACATGGGCGGAGGTGGTGCGCAGGCAGGCGGTTAAGGAGGCAGTGCAACAGAATGTTGACTTGGAGTTCAATAAACCAGAAACGGAGAACGGCGATCAGAGGTTCGTCATCCCAGAATCTAACAAACGGTTAGCCTTTGACAAGTGGAAATTCTCGGTAATTGCTTCTGTTCTAGGAAGTAGGCCATTATATGAAAATTTTGTGGAATATGTGGACAAATTTTGGAAACCAATTAGTACGTATGATGTATATTATAAGGAAGCAGGTTTTATTATTATTAGATTCCATTATGAAGATGATTATACTAGAATTCTAAAATTCGGGCTGTGTTCCTTCATTCCTAAGATAATTATTCTTAAACCATGGAAGTTAGGGATGCGATTTACTAGAGATTATTTATGTACCATACCAATATGGATTAAATTGCTCAACTTAAATCTGGAGATGTGGAATTGGGATGCTATTAGTAGAATTGCATCAATTCTCAGAAAGCCGATTCGAATGGATATGAATACGCCAAAAGAAATTCGATAGCAATATGCTCGAGTCTTGGTAGAAATCGATACGTCATTCGCATACCCTCAGGTGATATATGGTAAAAATTACGATGGAGAGGAATTAACAGTAGAAATTGCATACGAGTATAAACCAAGACCTTGTGATAATGCTGTGTGTATGGACACAATACCAGGAACTTTTCTGATACAACTCAAAGGACGTGGAAACCAAAATATCCCACATCAGATGTAACACAGTCCACTGCACGGACTATGGGCACTCAACAAATCCCCATGTACAAACTACGTGAGATACACTTGTTTCATATAATGTTTCCATCGATCAAAATACAGTTGCACCTGATAAAGGAAAGACAAAGGTGACAACCTTCAACAAATCCTCGATCCTTGCTCAGAATGATGCGATCGAACTCACAGAAAAGGAAAAAGAGCAAACCTTAGTGGATAAAGATAAAGATAAAGAAAATTCACCAACTAGATCAGAGATTAATGTTCATATAAACGTGGTTGTTCCTACAAAGAGATCACCTAAAAATAAAGTGAAGGGATACGTACAGAAAATTAATGAAATCCCACTTAATAACCCTTTTGATTGCTTACAGTGTGAAGGTCCTTCAACCTCCATTGCATCATTGCCAGTGGACACCAACAAGCCGTGTCTGCACTCTACTATAAGAAATGCACATGAAACCCTGAACAGGATCGAGTAACTATTGAAGACGTCGGGGAAAGCTCTAGTTCAGACGGGTTCTGTGCAACGGATGTATATTTTGGTGAGCCTTATCAATAACAGTTTATTGAACAGGTAGCAGCAAATATAGAAGAGGTTCCTCATATAACTAAACACACAACTGAACCTATAGACTGCTCAAGAATGGTAACTGTTAACCCTTCGTATTTTCAGAAGTGAGACAAATTAAAATCAACTACTACTCCTCCTCTGCCTAAGAGACGAACGAGGAGCTCCATGTCTATTTCACGAGACCTCATTTTAAGGGTTTAGAATGCAGAGATGCATAAAAACTCCTTAGGCCAAGTAGAGTTTGTTAAGATTCAATATACTTTAAGATAGATTAATCATGAAACCCTTGATCTGAATAGGTGACCCATATTGATTTAATTGAAAAGAAATAGAGAAAAGTAAACGGGTTAGCGGAAGCCATACCTGAATTCATAGTTGCTATTGGAAAAGTAAATTTGGTTTGGTTTTCCATATTGACACAAACCCTAGACCTTATATTAGATCTGAATTCATAGTTGCTGCTTTCATAAACTGATTAAGAGAAAGAGATAGATCTAAAAGATAAGAGTCGGATCTGATCTTCCAAATTGACATAAACCCCAGATCTGAATTATTTCCATAGAAGAGATTAGGAGAATAACTGGAGCTTATGTAATTTGGGGACCATAACCCCTTATTTATAATGTTGGCATTTTCTAATTTAGCCCTTCAACAAAATAGAATCGCCCTAGTATTTACACATTAATACCATGACAATTATACTTGTAAGCCTTTTAACTTTAATTCATAATTTGGTTACTTTAATTAGGCTTTACACCAAAATAGCACGACATATTTATTTTACATATGTGGCCCACATATTGAAATTTTCCAACAATCTCCCCCAAGACCATATATGTAATAACCGTATAAATGTGTTTAACTTTATAAGCTCCAAAATTTGCTATTTATAAAATAAGGTGTTTCTGAAACATTCTCGTCCATTAACTATGCCGACAAAGGATCAAAGTGGCTTTCGTTACCTTCAGTATAACTAAACCAATCGATGGTCACATATACCAACACAATCAAACAACATAGATCAATCATGGATGCGTAGCATGGAAATTACATGAGATGTGATCTATACATGTCTATTTCCAACTGGTCCTACTTTAGTGAGATCAAAACATTCAATATTTGAACAACCTAGAGTGCAAACAAAACTTTATTACATTATTTCTAATCAGAAAAAAGACTTGATATATATATGTAACCAAAGTATTGAGCATGTGTCTTATGACAGTACCAAATACAAACTCCCCCCAAAATAAAATATTCTTACATAAAAGTTACACCAATTGAGCAAGATGCTCATGAAAGACCTTGGGTGATAATTCTTTTGTAAGCGGATCCGCCATATTGGAGTTTGTCACGGTATTCTCTATGAATTACAATCTATTTTGCACTCTCCCCTTACTAGAAAATAATATGTTGTTTATTGTTACAATATGACTATAATGATCTTTCAATTTCTTTATTCAATTGTCCATTACTTTATGACAAAATTATACAATTTTTTTCCATCGTTGGATGCCCTATAAGTGAAAATAGCAATGAAGGCTATAAGTATCTGTATGACAGCTTTCCTTATATAGCTTCATTAAAAAAACAACAAAAATAACAATAGTATTGTTATCTGAAGTGGATCTTTTGTGCTCTTAGCATCCAAAATAGTCGGACTGTAATGCCTTATGATCTCCAACCAATCCGTCTTGAACATATAATCCTTTGTTTCTTAAAGATATCTCGTAACCATTTTGGTTACTAACAATTGATCCACTTTTAATGTCAGTAAGATATCTGCCAAATAATACATGCAATATCCATATATGTATATGCTTTAGCATGCATTAGACTCCACACCTCAAATGCATGAGAAATATTTTACATTTCTTTAGCTTCAAGGGTGTTCTTATATTACTATATAAGACAACATTTGTCTATTTTGGTAAAAGAGAATTGATTTGCAGTTTGCATACCAAACCCTTTTTTTAAACCTTATCCGCCCAGCCCTTTTGTGATAATCCAAATAGCATCCCATGAATAATAATGGTGTATTTGAATCCCTGATACAAAAGGGTAATCCATAAATGGTTTTCTTAAGTTGTTTCATCAATGTCTCCATTGAGAAACACGACTTTAATATCCTTCTGATATTGCTTAAAATCGTAATCTATAACAAGTTTCAAAATAATTCTAAAGAGTCTTTTAGTAAAACCAAAGAGAAAGTCTCTTTAAAAACAAAACATTGTTTTCCTTTTGAGTATAGTCTTTTCTATAATAAGCCTTGTACATTTTCACATTACCCACTTGATCCCTTTTTGTTTAATCATAACTAATGATCTTATTATCATAAGGTGATAGGAAAGATCTCAAACTTTGTCGTGCTTATAGATTTACATTATATATTCATACCTTAAATCCACATTTCAAATTAGTACCTTGTATGGATTGATGTAAGTCCAAAGAATACTCTTCACCAATCCAATATTTATCTTTACGAAAAAATACTATATAGTCATCCAGAATAGTATTTGTTTCTTTTCAAGTGGATTTGCTTAGTGACCTTGCACTTTGAGGTTGTTGAGTCTGTTTTCTTAAAACAATAACCTTAATTTGAAGAAAATTTTGTTTGACATTGTCTTATTATGGTTCTTAATTTACTTCTTTTTAATGAAAGGAAACAAGTCATATACATTATCCAAAGAAGTAACTATAGTTGAATCAAAGATATCCTTAAAGACAATGATACATACCTTAAAATTTCGTTTAGCATTGTCTTATTATAGTTATTAATTTACTTCTTGTTAATGAAAGGAAAACAAATCTTATATATTATTCGAAGAAGTAACTGTAGTTGAATCGAAGATAATGATTCTCCTTAAAGACAATGATCCGTACTTTATTTCTCATCCCAAACTCAACATCCTCAAAAATTGTAGCATTTTCCATCTTATAATTTTTTCTTGGTGTGGGTTTATAAAACTTGTAGCTTTTAAGTCGCTTAGAATACTAAGAAAGTTTTGCTATCTTTAGTGCCTCAATCTACAATTATTTAGTAAGCTAAAACAAATAATCATATTGATCACCGAATCAAAATTTGGGACTTAATCATAAAAGGTATTTAGCATAAGTAGATATATATATAAGCTATATTTTAAGCATTAAGAGCTTTAATTCCAACAATGTTTGAATTTATTCATAAATCAATCTTATTATTTGTAAATGAATAATAATAACCCAATTTGTTCATATTAGAAATAAAAAACCGAAATCTATCTAAATGATAGCATAACAAAAATATCAAATAAATCCAAACAATATTACTGAAATCTCAATAATATCTTAAAAAATCTAGTAAACTTTACTTTATATATCTGTATATCTTATTAAAGAAACAAGTATATATATATATATTTATATGTTATTCCTTTTCTTCTTGATCCTTAGCGACTTCTTTATCCTTATTTATACATTTATGTACAGTGTACGATAAATAAGTACTTTCTATCTTACCATGCTTCAATCTCTCTTCTTCTTACCACAATATGAAATGAGCTCAATAAAGGTCATTTTATTCTTAGAAAATTAACAATAATCTTAAAATGGTTATAATGCGAATAAAGAGAGTACAAAAAAATAACAATAACTTGAGTGCTTTTAACTTTTGAAGAAATATGTTCCATATAGTACTTATTTATGTTTCCTTTATTTTGACTTTATGCAATCAAGCAGTATAAAGTGTGCTTGTTTCTCCTTACCATTTTAACAAAATGCTTTTCATTCTCAATAAAGAACTCCTTAAAGTTGGTTATCCCTATGGGTACCACATCCTTGAAAACTTTTGAAATATTTTACTTTATGATCTTTTGACTCTTGCTTTTTTTTTGAATTACCTCACGTCTGAATGTTCTTCATAATATTATAAGAGTATTCAGCCATAATATGGGTGGGTGTAACCCTCCTAATTGCAAGAGCTAGATCCATGAAGTTAAGAACAAACAAGTTGTTCTCTTAATAATTCTTAAAGTTAGTCCCAAATAAGATGAGAACAATAAAATTGGCAGACACTTTAGTCAAATTAGTTGAAAATTGAACAAAAAATTAAGGATTGACCGTATATGCCCATATCCAAATATCATCCATAGTAAGTTTAAATAATTGGTAAGTCTGTTCTCAAGGTACCTTGCATAATATTAATATCAAGACTTTGGACGGTAATATTAATTGTAAGTGGTACTCTTGTTCTAATGATCAAACACCGATAATAAATTCAAGTCAAATAACAATCTTCCTTTGGGCCGATTAGTTATTCACCTGTAAAACCTTATAATTATCACATATTTATCACCACACATGTGTAAGTTATTCGGCCAAATATTAGTCTTCCTTTGGGCTGGCTAACATTCGCATGAATAAATACACACAAATATCAAACATTTTCATGAACAACTAAAATAGGAGACGTCACTTTGGTGACATGTTATTTCAATTAGCTCACTTGGAATGTAGGATATTTACAATTAGTTTGCAAAGAGACACCAAAAATATATTTGAATTTATTACTTAGTGTATGTACAATATTTCATGTGCTATAAAATACTCCCAAGAGCATTTTAAGTCCATATGACACTTGAAAATATCAAAATTACAACTGTGGCACAACTTGTTTTAATCATAGCTATTATAGCCTTTTACTTTAAGTATGTTGTTACATTCATGATAATTCCTAAATAAGTATGATAGAAGATATCATAAATAAAACATATAACAAATGTCATGGATGAACGCCATAATTAAATGCCATATAAAATTATACATAAATGAGATAGCAAATGTTGTAATAAATAACATGAATGAATGTAGTAGCTATGATATATATCTGAACCACAATATTGCTATACAGAATGCTACTGTATCACTTTATCTTTAGTTTATTATTTGAATACTTAATTAAGGTCAGTAACCATGCATTTTGGCATAATATGAAAACTGTTGCTTCTTTTATTTCATGAAAACCCAAGCATGAAGGTGAAACATGTTTTTAGCAAGCATTGGTCAAACATGTAAAATATATGTAACTATTAAGCATAAATGCATCAAATAATAAACCATATGTCTTTTTTTTATTCCAAATACAAACATGCTGCTTTATTAAATTTATTGCAACTGACGCATTTACTACATTTATGATAATAAATTAGTTAATTTATTACCATAACAACCACATTTAATGCAATTATGATAAAACTAAATGACATTGACCGTTATGTGGTCCAAAATGTAAATTAGTGTCATATTAAAATTTATTTCAATAAAAAAATAAACATAAACACATTAAAGGAACATACTTTATTTTTAATTAACTAAAATTTCTGAAATAACTCATACCATATATAAATCCAAATTACTTAATCAAAAGTTAAGTAAGGTAAAAAAATCATAGAATCAGATCTATATTTCTTGCTTAAATGATTCTAAATTATACATATTTGTTTATACCATTTATGAACATTAAAGAAAATGACTATACGTATCATATCCAAAACATTCCTCGCCTTAAAATTCATAACTTATTTATAAAATATACAATAATAAACATGTGAATGCTTTAACCAATATAAATTATTTTTCAAAATTTAGAGGAAGTTAGATTATTTCTCACAAATTAATGATTTCAAAATTCTATCATATTTCATAAATAACATATAGATCAATTTGATCTATCTATCTTTCTACACCAAAACAATTTCATAAATTAGCCTTTCAATTTACAACAAAAAATTGATATAAACTAAATCCAAAATCATCATCGAAAAATCCTTGATGCATAGATCAAGCAGATCTGAAACTTAAGTAAGATTATTACAGGACTTCTAAAAAAAGTTCAACTCAAAACTTACTCATAATTGAAAAAAATTCCAATGAAATCAATGATGGGTGGCTCTAATACCACTTGTTAGGATTTCAATATACTTTAAGATAGATTAATCATGAAACCCTAGATCTGAATAGGTGACCCATATTGATTTAATTGAAAATAAATAGAGGAAAGTAAACGGGTTAGCGGAAGCCATACCTGAATTCACAGTTGCTGTTGGAAAAGTAAATTTGGTTTGGTTTTCCATATTGACACAAACCCTAGACCTTATATTAGACCTGAATTTATAGTTGCTGCTTTTATAAACTGATAAGAGAAAGAGATAGATCTAAAAGATAAGAGTTGGATCTGATCTTCCAAATTGACATAAACATCTGAATTATTTCCATAGAAGAGATTAGGAGAATAACTAGAGCTTATGTAATTTAGGGACCATAACCCCTTATTTATAATGTTGGCATTTTCTAATTTGACCCTTCAACAAAATAGAATTGCCCCAGTATCTACACATTAATACCACGACAATTGTACCTGTAAGCCTTTTAACTTTAATTCATAATTTGATCGCATTAATTAGGCTTTACACCAAAATAGCACGATACGTTTATTTCACATATGTGGCCCACATATTGAAATTCCAATAAACTTTGTTACAGAGTCTATTGGAAATGGTTTGTTAAATTATGGGTAGTCGATCCTCTTTCAGTTGAGTTAAGAAACAGCAGATATAACTGATTTCTAGTTACTTATGAAATTTCATATACCATAATGGTGACAGAGCTTTGTGTACCAATACTACCAGTGTATACAAGATTTGATTTTGGTTTGGCATTTTAAAGGCGGAATGGCTTCATACTTTAATTCAAATGGGATAAGGCATAGTGAATATACTCCTGGGTTAGATGGCATAGAGTGTTTGATATATATGTTGATCTTTTCTAAGGGTAAAAACTTCGTTCGTGCATAGCGTGTATATTGTGCACTGTGTGTTCATGCACAGGGTATATATTGTTGCACTGTGTGTTTGGTCTAAAATTGAATTGAGCACTGGAGAGCACCTGAGCATGATAGGAGAAATGTGGCAGAGTGTGAATATGTACTTGGTTTCGCTGATGATTTGAGTTTCAAATTGGTGTACTACTATTAATTCAAACGAGCAACTGGATTTTAACTTGGACTCCATACAATTGTGATTACATGACACACTGTGGCTATTGCACATGAGTTAACTCTGGAACCATGACATTATATATGGATATTAGTGGTGCACCCTTGCGTTGGATATAAGAACCTGTTAGTATTTGTTTGCTTTGAGAAGTTGACCCTACTCCTTGCTAAGCAAAACAAAGCGACAAATACTTAGATTTTTATATTCTTTTAGTATGTTTTATATTCTTTTTACTTTATGTAGTGAAAGTAAGGATCGAGACATATGAATAAAGTTATAAACTTATGCGGAATAAAAATAAAAAGTAAATAACGATAAGTAAATAACACCGGAGATTTTTATACTGGTTCGAACTTCTCGTTCTACGTCCAATCCTAGACTCCTTCTATATTTAAACCAATACCGTCTCTTAAATCGGAGGAATAGGTATTACAACCGCTTGAGCAACCGAATAGGATTTCAACTGCCTAGACGACCGAATATGACTTCAACCACTTGAGGATTCTACAACAGGACTTTTAATAATAAATAGTAGAAAAGTATTTGATTGAGTATGCTTTTGAATAGCACTGATAAGCCGAAAATGTACACTCTTCCTATAATCTTCTTCTTTGTGGTATATAGTGTAGTTTGTGAAGAAAGGAAGTAAATTTGATCACAAGAAAATATTCTTAAATAAACAAGCGTTCCAAATATAAAGATATTTAGAATTGAAGGCTTGTAAGTTCAATAACAAAGATAAAGAGAATTAGGGATAGAATAGCTCATAAAAACATTTGAATTCTTTGCTTTATATAGTGTTTAAATGTTGCAATCGTCCGTGAAGAGTAATAGTGAAGAGTTGTGACTGCAACTCTTGATTAAGAGTTGTAACTCATCACGAAGGAGATGAACCTTTTCAGAAAACTAGTCGTTATGTAGATTCAGCCAGCTGAATAGAACGTGGCAGCTAGCTGAATCGACGATTTTGAAATCAGCAAGGAAATAGTTCATTTTAGGTTGTTTTCAGCCGGCTGAATATAGTCATTCAGTCGGCTAAATATTCAAAGATATTCATGTTTACTTGCACATATTCAATCGGCTGACCTGGGTGGTTCGGCCGGCTGAATTTCAAGTTTGTTGTGATGTTTTGAAAATTCAATTTCTAAAAAATCATGTGTGTGTGTATACCACCTAGAAGAGATTTTAACAACTTTATACCTCTGGACATAGACACTATGACTGATAGTACTTTGTAACGTCAATTTGGTCTTCATTTTGATATAATTGTCTCTTTAAAAAGTTGATATCATTTCCTGCAAAAGTGGTTAGTAAATACAATATATAATTGTATGGTTGTCACTATCAAAACATCAAAATATAAGGTTCCAACATTCTCCTCCTTTTTGATGATGAGAACTATATAAGTTCAATTTTAAATTGAGTTATTCTCCCCCTAACTTGATACTCACCCTATCGATATGGTCTTATTTCATTCTCCCCCTTTGTCATTAATAAAAAAGAAATAGATATTAATAGGAGAAATAAAATGTTTGTAAAAATAAACAATTTACGAGAAGCAGTATTAGACTCAAAACATCACAGAACATACAATCATCACATTACGTAAAACATTACAGATCAGAGGACACAAAACGTCACAGAGATGTCACAGAAATACCATACATAATAACATGACAAATAAACACAAATATTACAACACAAATTGTTTTAAAAGAGTTAAACACAGATCATAAATAAGAGTCATAATAAGATGATAGTAGAAACATACCATGATATAGAGAACAATCAAAATTCTTGGCTTTTAGAGTTACCTCCTTTGTCTTCATCTTCCTCTTTGGAAGTTGTCCAAGTGAAAGGAGCTGGATTTTCAGCAACTCCTGTTGATGAAGTAGGAGGAATAGTAGATATGGACAAAGAGCAAGAAAGCTTATTCCAAATCTTGTTCAAGAAGCCTTTGATGAAATTGAGCTTTTTGTTGGTTTTTGACACGTTATGCTCAATTTTGGTTAAACGATGATTAAGCCTACTTTGGTTTCAGGATAAGGTAATAAAAGCTTGTTTGGAAAGGGCATCCACATTGATTTCTTGAATTTCATTATCATTTCCTTGAGCTTGCGTTCCTTGGGAGGAGAAAGCAACGCTAGTGTAGTGGGGTTGCGCAATACCTTGGTCAAGGTTTGCAACCCATTGTTGAAAGGTAATTATGTCATTACCTTTAGCACATTTTGGGAGACTCAATGTTTTGGAGTTGAGTTCGCTTATTGTTGTGAACTCGGAATTTGGTATAACTACTCTAAAGTTTTGCAAGATACCCATAATATATGCTCTATAATGAATTGTTTTGTAATTTTTTCTATGGTTAATAGTTTCAAATTCTTCTAAAATTATCTTACCTCAATTTACAGGTTGAGATGAGTAAATCGCATACAGATCTTGAAAATCCCATTTATAAACTTTTTCGTAGCTACCGGTTCGAGGTTGAAGTGATCAGATAAGAGCACGATGAATTAACCTAGCTTTTAGACGCAGTGCACTAAATTTTAGTTCGGTCATGTTGTCGAATAGAAATCTATGTAACACTTCATCTCGTTGAATCATGTCAACTTCAATTTCATCGATATATAAGCCTTGAGATGGACATCTTAATATTTTTCCTAAACGTTGTAGGAGAAGGTAAATCTTAAAACCACAAACCGTAGTCCAAATACAATCAGTTTTTTTTATGGATTTTGATGATCTATGTTCATGTTTGCAAAGAAAATTTTTAATTAAAAGAGGGTAAATCTTGACATTGTTAGCATCATACCCTATAAGAGAATCAAAATTATTTGCCTCCGCGATCTCTCGAATTCCATAACCATTGAAATCAGCGAATTTCATAAAAGCTCCTTCAAAGATTTTTGAATTCTTCATGCTAGTGAATCTTGTAATAGCGATATCATTATAAAGCCATGCCCTTATTTGATCTTGAGATGGGCCAGCAGAAGTGGAGGCTAGGCTTGCTCTTTTGGGTCTTGGAGCCAATGTTTGATTTGAAGAGAGATTTGATGGTAAAAATGTGATTTTTAGATTTAAGGAGAATGGGTTTTTGTTTGCTGAAATGACGACTGATGAGGAAATGAAGGGTTAAGTAGATATATTGGTTGGTGGATGATTGAATGGATGCCTTAAAAGACGCACCGGTTATTTTAAGAAAACTAAAATTCGGTGCATCGGCCGGCTAGTAGAAGCAATTGAGCCGTCTAAATGTCTTAGAAACAAAACCAACTAAGAAATAAGCCAAAAATGGGTTGATTCAGCCGTCTGAATTTTTTGGATCAGTCGGCTAAATTCTTGAGAAATTTGATGGGTCTTTGAAGATTCAACCGTTTAAAGTAGGGAGTTCATCCAATTGAATCTGTTGTCTTTGCACAAATCACCTTATATCCAAATATAATTAGATTATTATATATGTGCATGAATAAGAGCTTTATTCACATATTAAACAATTTTAAAAAAATTATTCAATAAATTTCAAGAATAGCATATTATTTACTATATGAAAACTATATATATATATATATATATTATGTAGACACTCCAGCATATAGGAATTTATTTATTTTCGGAAGACTCGGATTCTTCTGATTAGCAACCTTCGAACGAATGTGGTTCAACTTTTGTCTTACCCTTCAATGGTTTGAGAGGGGACAAAAAGTGGACCTTTTCCCATGAATAATGAGGAGATGCTTCTGTGCATCGAGGCAATTGTCTCTGGATGCTATTATTCATAGGAGGATGACCACAAATCTTAAGAGCAAATTTCTCGAGGAAACCCAAACGAGCTCCTTGATTTTTTAGTTCACAGTACATTACGCATTGAATACTAATTATTTCTTGTTGAAAATGATGTATATCATCTATTTGATGTTGTGTAGAAGGTAAACCAAAATCTATGTTCCTTCCGACTCATTTTCCATATGGAGTATAGCCAGTGTGATGATTTGGAGAATGTGTATTGTGTACGGGAATATATAGGAGTTTAGTTATTGGAAGGTGTGGTAGTGGATGAGCTAATATCAATGCTGAGTATGCAGGATTCTCCTGAGAAGACATTTTTTATCTGAAAAGATGATTTTTGTTTTTATATTTATTTCATCTACACTCATTTTGTTCTTATATATAATTGATTTCTAGTTTTAGAAATATTTTGAGAGTTTAATATCTCCTTCTGATTTGTAGCCAGTGAATTATATATACATTTTTAATGGTTAATATAAACACAAGTTTTATTATCTTTACTTGATTTATCTAAAATAGTAGGTTGTAATGCAAGAGAAGATGTCCCAATTTGGTTGAACATTTTATGCACTTATTTCTTTATTACCTATGAAAATAAAATTATAACTCTAGTACTGATACAATTCTAAGTTCTCATCTTAGTTTTATAAAAGTATTCTCATTTAATGGTTTGGTAAATATGTTTGCAATTTGATTTTCCATAGATACGAATTGTAGAGAAATAATATCTTTTTCTATGTTGTCACGTAGAAAATGATGTCGGATATCAATATGTTTAGTTCGCGAATGATTTATCGGATTTTTTGACAAATTAATTGCACTTGTGTTATCACAATAAATTGTTAATTTAGAAAGATTTATATCGAAAGCTTGAAGTGTTTGTTGCATACAGATCACTTATGCACACGCCAAAGCAGCAGAGATATATTCTGCTTCACACGTCGAGAGTGAGACATAATTTTGCTTCTTACTAAACCACGATACTAGAGACTGTCCAATGAAGTGGCATGTACCATTCATACCCTTTCAGTCTGTTCGACATCCACCGAAGTCAGCATCACTACATGATACTAATTTGAAAGGACATCCTTTCGGATAAAAAGACCATAGTCTCTAGGGTTGCTAAAGTAGCGTAAAATTCATTTCATGGCTCGCAAATGTGATTCTTTAGGATTTGCTTGAAACCGTACACATAGACACACACTCATCACGATATTCGGAGTACTAGCAATCAAATATAGTAAAGAACCGATCATACTCCGATATCGTTTTTGATCCATACTTTTACCATTTTCGTCTCGATCGAGATGGACTGTAGTGCTCATTGGAGTTGGTTTTGCAGAACTGTTTTCCATACCAAAACGTTTTATTAAATTATTACGGTATTTCTCTTGATTTATGAAAATACTATTACTTAATTATTTAATTTATAAACCGAGAAAATATGAGAGTTCTCCCATATGTGACATCTCGAATTCTCTTTTCATAATGTTAAAAAATAATTTACATAATTTTTCATTTGTGGAGCCGAAAATAATATCATCGACATAAACTTGAATTATTAAAATATCTTTCTTCTCCTATTTAATGAAAAGTGTTTGATATACCTTTTCAATTTCAAAACCTAAGTTTATAAGGTAGTTCTTGTGACGATCATACCAAGCACGAGGTGTTTTTCTTAAACCATATAATGCTTTCTTTAGTTTATAAACAAAATGTGGATATTTTTTACGTGTAAACAAAAGTGGTTGTTTTACATGGAAATTTTCTTTTATAAAACCATTTAAAAAGGCACCTTTCACATCCATTTGGTATAATTTGAAATTATGATAACAAGAGAAGGCTAACAAGATACGTATTGCTTCTAATCGAGTGACAAGAGCTAATGTTTCTTCGTAGTCTATTCCTTCTTCTAGATTGTAGCCTTGAGTGACTAGTCTAGCTTTATTACGAGTTATATTCCCTTGCTCATCGGTTTTATTTTTAAAAACACACTTTGTACCAATAACCGTTTGATCGGTGGGTCTAGGAACTAAGTCCTAAACGTCGTTCCATTCGAATTGGTTTAGCTCTTCTTGCATAGCTAAAATCCAATAGTCATTGGCTGAAGCTTCTTTTACATTTTTAAGTTCAATGTTAGAAATAAAAGCAACATGTCCTATTTGATTTAATTGACTTCTTGTCCTTACATTTGTTTATTTATCCAATAATTCGATAGGATGATTTCTTAATACTCTAAGTGGAGAACTTATTTCATTTTCAATGGATAAACTTTCAATATTATTTTCAACATTATTACCAATATTTTCATCTTCTGAATTACTTTGTTTTGTATTTATTTAATCATCTTTATTTTTAATTTTTGAATTTTCATCAAAAGAAACATGTAGTGTTTCTTCTATTATTTTTGTTCTTTTATTGTATATTTTGTATGCTTTACTTTGTTCTGAATATCCAATAAATATTCCTTCATCGGATTTTGGATCGAATTTTCCAAGTTGATCTTTTGTATTTAATAAAAAAACATTTAGAACCAAAATTTATGAAATATGAGATATTAGGTTTCTTTCCATTAAATAGCTCGTATGATGTGTGTTTAGTTAAGCGATGAATAGAGACATGATTTAGAACATAGCAGGCAGTTGCTACAGCTTCTGCTCAAAAATATTTTGGCAAATTACTACTGCTAAGTAAAGTTCTAGTGCATTCTTGTAGTGTTCTATTTTCCTTTCTACAACTACATTGTGTTGTGGAGTTCTAGGAAATGAAAAATTCCTTTCTTGTTACAATAATTTTCAAATAAATCATTATCAAATTCACCACCATGGTCGCTTCAAATGTTTCTAATTTTTAAAATTTATATTCTTTTGGAAAGTATTTTAAAATTTTCAAATTCATCTATAATTACAAATACATACTTATTATGATTAATTGATTGAACTTGAGTAGGTCCAAAAAGATCCAAATGTAATAGTTCAAGAGGTTGTAATGTAGAAATAATTTTCTTAGATTTAAAAAATGATTTCATTAGCTTTCCTAATTGACAAGTATCACAAATACTGTTTACTTTATAATTCATTTTTGGTAATCCACTAAATTATTTTTAGATAATTTACTTATAGCTTTGAAATTTATGTGACAAAATCTCGTATGCCATAACCAAGGATAATTTTCTTTGGCTATTAAACATAAATTTGTGTTATGATTAATTTTCATATTTAAAACATATATATTTCTTTTATGATTTCCTTCAAAAATTAAATTTTGATCTTTATCATAAATATTAAATTTATCTTTTTCAAAAGTAATTTTTAATCTTTATCAAATAGTTGACTAATACTTAAGAGATTATGTTTTAAATTCTTAACTAACATAACATTTGAAATAAGAGGTAAGTTCGATGTACTGTCATTACTTACTTCGCCTTTGTAAATGATATATCCTTTGGACTTACCGCTAAATTTGACAGATCCTCTATCTGAGTAGATAATGTTTGTTAATATTTCTTTATTTTCCATCATATGTTTTGAGCAACCACTATCAAGTATCCATTTTCCTCTTTTCTTATTTAGTACCTACAAAACTATAGAAATGACGTTGGTACCCACTTCCTTTGTTAGGGTCCTAATTGTTAGATCTTAGGAAGCCAAATTCATGAGGGTTTAGAATTCCCTTTATAAAAAAAATTATTATTCCTATGAACAGAAGTCAAAAGATTTTATATACTTATTTCTAAGCAAATGATTATTAGTCTTAGGAACCCAAATCATAATATATTTTGAATGATATGTAGTTTTCTTTTTACTAATAGATTTTAAAACTGGTTTTTCAAGATTATTGTTTTTCTTCTTGACATTTGTATATAGAAAGTTATACTATTTAGGACTAGTTTTTACTTTTGTAAATTTGTTATATCCTAATCCCTTTTTACTAGTAGTGGATTATGAATTTTCTATAATCTTAGAAAGATTTTATCTCCCTCTATTAAAGTTAGAAACATTTTTGGTAATACTATCTAACTTTGTTTTAGGACTAGTAATATCTAGCACTAATATTTTAATAGTTGATTTCAATTCATGCTTCTCTATTGATAATGTGTCATTCTTTTCTTTTTAAGTCTCAATTTCACTACTTAACATAGTAAGTTGAGAAGCAATATTAAAACAAGACTCTTGTGAAATAACAAGTTCTTCTTCTAAGATTTTCTTTTCATCTCTTAACATATCAACTTCAATTTCATTTCTATTTAGCCTTTCTAGGGAATCTTTATACTTTCTCTTAAGATTTCTTAGTTTATCTAATAATTCGAAATTTATATCAACTAAATCATCAAAAGTAAGATCACTTGCATCATCGTTTGTGGCCATAAAGCATACGTTGGCTTGTTCTGAATCAATTTTGCTGCCTGATGAGGAAGAGTAATCTGAATCATCCTATGTAACTGAAAACGCTCGTTTCTTCTTATATTCATCGCTTTTGCTTTTGTAGTTATTTCTATCTTTCTTGTGATCTGGATAGTCTTTCTTCATATGCCCATTTTTATGGCATTCGTAGCATTCAAGAATTAAGGATGATGGTTTGTTTCTGTTATTCCCAAACTTTCCGTTCTTTCAAAATTTCAGAAACTTTTTGAAATTCTTAGCTACAAACGCCATATCATATTCATCTTTGTTGGATTCTTCTTTTTCGGCCTGGAATGCTATTGTTTTTCTGTCTTGATCTTGAACTCATTTTGCCTGCAAATTAACTTCATATGACATGACATTTCCTTTTAACTCTTCTGGCTTTATGGTAGAAATGTCGTTAGCTTCTTCAATTGCTAAGACTTTTCATTCTCACTCATCCATTAAGGAGTTTAGTATTTTTGAAACAATATCAAAATAATATATTTTTCTCTTAATGCCAGAAGTGAGTGATATATATCTTGAAACCTAGAATAGATCTCATTTATAGTTTCATCTTGCTTCGTTCTAAAATTCTGAAATTGATTCTTAAGCATAGATATTTTGCTTTGTTTAACCTTATTAGCACATGCGCAAAATTTCATATGCTAAAATACACATACTAACTCTATTAAACTCATTTTTATCTAAGGAACAAAACAACATATTCATAGCTTTAGCATTTGTGGTAGCATCTAATTTCTATGTATTTGACCATTATGCATAATAAGTAAATAACACCAAAGATTTTTATACTGGTTAGAACTTCCCATTCTACATTCATTCCCAGACTCCTTCTGGATTTAAACCGATACCCTCCCTTATCCTAGAGGAATAGGTATTACAACCAACTGAGCAACCGAATAGGCCTTCAACTGCCTGGACAATCGAATAAGACTCCAATCGCCTGAGGATTCTACAACAGGACTTTTAACTATAAATAGTATAAAAGTATTTGATTGAGTATGCTTTTGAATAGCACTGATAAGTCGATAATGTACACCCTTCCTTTCATCTTCTTCTTTGCAGTACATAGTGTAGTTTGTGAAGAAAGGAAGTAAATTTGATCGAAAGAAAGTATTCTTGAATAAACAAGTGATCAAAATATAAAGATATTTAGGATTGAAGCCTTGTAAGTTCAGTAGCAAAGATAGAGAGAATTAGGAATAGAATAGCTTATAAAAACATTAGATTATGTGCTTTATATAGTGTTTAAAGGTTGCAATTGTTCGTGAAGAGTAACGTTGAAGAGTTGTGACTGCAACTCAATAGTTGTAACTCTTCACGAAGGAGACGCACCTTTTTAGAAAACTAGCCGTTATTCAGATTCAGCTGGTTGAATAGAGTGTGGCAGCCAACTGAATCGACGATTTTGAAACCAACAAGGAAATAGTTCATTTTAGGCAGTTTTCAGCCGACTGAATATAGTCATTCAGTCGGTTGAATATTCAAACTATTCATGTTTACTTGCACATATATAGTCGGCTAACCTGGGTGGTTCAGCCGGTTGAATTTCAAGTTTGTTGTGATGTTTTTGAAAATTCAATTTTTGAAAAATCGTGTGTGTGTGTATACCACATAGAAGAGATTTTAACCACTTTATACCTCTAGACATAAACACTACGACTGATAGTACTTTGTATCGTCAATTTGGTCTTTGTTTTGATATAATTCTCTCTTTGTAAAGTTGATATCATTTCCTGCAAAAGTGGTTAGTATATATAATATATACTTGTATAGTTGTCGCTATCAAAACATCATAATATAAGGTTCTAACATGTAGTTGGGTTGGTTTTGGGATTATTAGGTGGGTATAAGTGACAGCGAATGAATGAGTTGTGTATTGTATGTTTTTTGCATTGTCACAATGCATGTACATATGGTTTAGTTATCAATAAATGAACCCATTTTCAAAAAATATATTTGTAATATTTTATATGCATAAATTAAAGTATATAAACATAAATTCAGGTGATATATTTGTATGCTCGATGAGCTAAGATGTCTGTTGTAATGTAAATCCCAACACTTATACACGGGCATGTTAGACCTTGCACGGTTTGCTATGTTATACATGCACACACATATATATGTGTGTATATGATACGTGTGTGTGTATATATATATTATAATATTAATACATAAAATGAATTACTTTATAAATCTAAATAAAATATTGATTTTATTTAAAATAAATTTAAAATGTTCTAAATTAATCAGACTTCGTAGGCCCAATGAAGATCCAAAATGGTAAATTTTCTTGAAATTCATCCGTTTCTTCAGCTACGGGTTAGCCCAGTTCCAATAATGGTAACAAAACAAAAAAGCCTATGCAGTCTAAATTAGTGATATTAGAGCCAATTTATTCATGCCTACCAATATAGTAGGATGTCTAGAGAAGTAGTGTCTAAGATTGGGTTTGGCTATTCAAGTACTCTGCCCTACTTGGTTACTAGGCTGGCCTAAAATGATGAGGTAAGCCTAAAAGGTTAACCCCAATAGAAAAGGGTTCAATTTGAATTGGGCCTTGCGCTAATTTCAAAATTGTTTTAAAATTAAAAATAAAAGTTCAAAATTTAAAAGTTAAATTTAAAATAAGAAAAATATTATAAATGTTATAATATAAATTTACAAAATTGTTTTGAAAATTAAGATAAAAGTTTTGAATTTAAAAGTTAAATTTAAAATAAAATACATATTATAAATTTATAATATAAAATTTAAAATTATTTGAAAGTATTATAAAATTAATTTCAAAAATATTATTTATTAGCAAGATTAATAAAATAAATAAATAAATTGAATAAGTTAATTAATTGAATATGTATACATATATAATATATATATAATGATATTTTGTTATATTATCTTTAATTATTTAAGTTAATATAAGTATACATGTATGTATATAAATGGATTTTGAAATTAACATAATTTAATTAAAATTGTTTAAATAAATAAATTAATTAAAATGATAATTAATTATATAATAAGCACACACACACACACACACAGATATATATATATATATTGTTTGCACAAAAAATGGACAAACACCTCAAAGTCGTATGATTTAGTAGATCTTATGTTGTTCTTAGTGATTTGGGTGATTTATGCAAATATATGAAAAGCAGGGGCTAAACTGTAAAAAGACACGCAGATTTATAGTGGTTCAGCCAGAATGTGCATGCGTCCACTTTATATGTTATTTCTCTTCTCTTGTTTAGATTACAAGTACAAAGCTTTGATACAAGTAAAAGAAAGTTGTTTGAAAGTTCTCTCCGTGCTTGAGCTCTCAAACTTGTCCCCATTGTTGTACCCCTGCCCCTCTATTTATAGAGTGAGGCTGGGGGTAGGGGTCTTGGATGTATATAGCCGCTGGTGGGCCTGGGCTGATGTGATCTGGCCTGGCACGTCTCGGTTCGGTAGCATTTGGTCCGGTGATGGTTGGTCCGGCATCAAGTTGGTTCGGTATTGAGTTGGTCCGGCATCTTGGTCCGGTGGAAGAAGACGAGTGGATCGGTGTACCTTGATCCGGTGGTAGGAGTGTGGTGGTTCGGTAATGCTTCATTCGGTGGTTGAACCGGTGATGCTGGTTCGGTATTGACGTGGAGATGTTTGGTTCGGTAGGTGTTGGTTATGCAGCCTGTAGACTTTGGTTCGGCTAGGGTTGGTCCGGTGGTGGAAATTCACCCAATATTTGCCCCCCAAAGCAGGGCATATGTTTAACATATGTTGTGCTTTGTTTCAGTTTGTTGATCTCATTCGGCCTGAGAACCGAACCGGCTGGTCCGGTCAATCAACCTCCCCCTATAAGTATGGGCCTTATGTCTCCACCATTCCTTACCGTTTGAAGTCAGCCAAATCGAAATTCTCGTCTGCCGAATCAAAGTCATTGCCGGATCATCCTTGACTACCGAATCAGGTAGTTACCGAATGGCTCTTATACTTTGAATTACCGAATAAATCTGCTCCACAGGTACTTGTGTGCAGAATGAGTTTTGATATTGGGAATGCCGAACGAACCGTGATATTGGGGATGCCGAATGAACTGTAGTATTGGGAATGTCGAATGAACTGTGAGGCCTCTCTGGCTTTTTAAATCACAAACGAAAACCCCAGACTGTTCGCACTTGCTTGTTTCATACTTCTGTATTCTTCGTTCTAACAACGTGCTTTTTTGTGTTTGCAGATAAATGTCTCAAAGAGTAGAAACCCGATCAGAGAAAAAGAGATCTCATGACAGAGAAGAGCCTTCCGCCGTTCCCCCAGCTCAGCCAGGACCTGTCCGTCACGGGCCCACCCCGAGATCATTAGTGGATGGATACGGTCCTCAGGAATTTCTTAATTCGCCTCCCGATTGCTTTCCTAGCTTACTTAAGGGCGAGCAACTCGACGTTATATCTCGCTCCTTCGGGATCGACCGAGCACGCATGTTATTACCGGATGCGGGAGTGATGCCGTATGATCCTCCCGAAGGATATTTTGCCTGCAGCAGATACCATTGCATGTGTGGTGCCATCCCGCCTCTCAACGCCTGGGTAATCAGCTTTCTCACATATCTAAAGGTAGCTCCATTCCAGCTTCAACCCAACTCTTATGCCATTCTGGTGAGTCTCTTCGTCATCTTCCAGAGGAGATATGGGCGTCCTCCTTCCAACCGGGAGATCTGGTATTTGTACAACCTGAGAGGCTACAAGAAAGGGTCTCCCTACATCAGCTTGGAATCGGTCGTAACCTTTAAGCCGGTCCTGGATTTATACTCCAAGTACAGCATGTTCAAGAAGGAATGGTTCTTTGTCAGGGATGACTCTGTTTCTATTCGGCGCTTCACCTCCGGATGTAAGTCAAAGCTTTATCTTTAATTCCCGTTCTGGTTGCAATACTCTTTCTCATGTGTTTTTTTTGCTAGCGACAGGTGGTTTTGTGGTCGTGGAGAATGACCGCCTGGTTCAGACGGCAGCATAAATAGAAGCTATTACTGGGAGAGATAGGTCGGTTGTAATAACCCGGATTTTCGTATTGAATAGTATAGTCATTAGACGATGAAATCTGGTTGCTTATTACTGTTGGTTTTCTTTATCAGTTGTAAATCCTTTGAAAATGTGTTAAGTATTGTTTGAGCTGTGAAAATTTGTCTGGTCCCATTTATTCTTGGTGCCGAATCATTTCGTGGATACCCATCCCCTTTCGTTTTTCATTTTTCATTGGACAACCCTAAGTTAAAACATTCAAAAAGATAAAAAAATGGTGGCTGTCTTCGTTCCTTTTCACGAAATTAGGGCTTTTGCCTTTGTGAGATTAGCAACGGCTTCGCCCTCGCCTCCTACAAATTAGGGTTTCTGAGATTCGAAGGCACCGACTACAATGACTCGGTCGATAGACGATCTCGTGCTCGACTCTTTCAGTTTCGCATCTAAGAAGGTGAGTAGTATTATCTGCTCACATCTAATTCGAACTTCTAGTGTTCCTAGCTTGTTTTAATTCGTGAGTTTCGTTGCGTAAATTTTGAGCTATCATCGCTTTGAAATTTTGATGATTTTATCCATATTGGGCTTCGGCCATTCGATTTTGTTTAGATGCTTGAGATGATTTTTCTGTGATGATTTTGCTTGTTTCGGCCAAGTGTTGCAGTCTTCCACTTGAATTACATGCTGTTTCGATTTTGGCTTTGATGGCCACCACGATGTCGACTTATGACTTGTTCAACTTCGACTTCGATTTTGTTAGATATTGAGTTTTTGAGTCTAAGTTATGCTGTGATTTTGTTTGAAGCATTTTCACTGAGGTTGGTTTTCTTTTTGGTTCTATCTATGGCTTGAAGTATTACTGTTTGACATTGAAAGTCTTGTTCCTGTAATATCATTTGCAGTCAACATTGTTTTGTTCTTGGCCTAGAACTCTGTCCATTAGCTCATCTCTGATGCATTTGTTCATCTTAGATCAGGTGTACTTGAGTCAGTGTCCCGGATCATGTCACTATTTTCTGGTTTGGTTTGCATTTCTATGTGCTTGATGTTGAGCATTTGTTGGATTTCTGGTCTTGATGCACTTGAGTCTGCACTTAGATTTATAAGCTTGCCTTTCATTTGTCTGTGATATTGCCTTTTTATGGTGATATTCACACTATGGTATTGAGTTGGAATAAATGCATCACTAGTTGACTTCCTCTAGTTCAGCCTCGTTCCACCTACTGTCATGTTGAACTGTTCTATGTAGATTTTGGGTTGACGATATTAATGTCGTTCGTAACCACCACTATCTTGATTTCAGCTGACTTTGTTTTACTTGAACTTGTTTATGAAATTGTCATATTGTCATGTGCACATTTCTCTGTGCACCTTGAATGTGCTGCTATTCATGTTGTAGGTTGCATTATTTCTGCTACTGCACTTGTGGTTGTTCGATTGCCATCTGTTCACTTAACCATTTGTATACATACATTCATGCACGTATATAGATGTATGTTTCTCTGTTGATATATGTTATTCGACCACGACATCGTCTTGGTTCGAACAACTGCTGTTAGTCCATGGTTGTTTCACTATTTTCTCTGTATTCGAATTGAATTGTACTATGGCCTTTGGTCTTGTGTATGATAGTTGCACTATCCAGTTTACAGTGCATACTAGTTGTACTTTTTCATGTGTTCATTCTGACATCACCTCTGTTTTACTTATCCTGTCTACTGTTTCCTTTAGTGTTGTTGCACACTACTGGTCTTCAATTGCATTTCTCTGGTTCCTTTGTTTGTTGATTGGTTTCACTTGCATCTACTCATCCCTGTCGTACCTATTGCCATGGTGACTGCACCCGTTGTATGTGCAGTCCCACCTGAGCCATGTTGTCTAGTCTTTACTCTTGACAGTTGTATTTGGGTGCAGTTTTACCCTTGCATACAGTCACTGCCTGGAAATTTCAGTGCCTTATCGTCACTGTCTTGATTTGGTTTCTGTCGTATTGATATTGCTTGACATTTATTGTTCATGTCCATTTCTTCACTGAAATCGAATATTTCACATTTACTGTTTCCATGAAGTACCAGTTTTGGGTTGCATTTTTAGTTCCAAATGCATTGAGTTGTTGGTCTGGTGATTATGACATGTACTGTTTCACTAGTAGTTTGCATTGGATCTGGTATCATTCTTTGAGACAGTTGCATATTGTTCCACTTCGATCTTAGTTCTGACTTCTAGCTTGTGGACTTTGTCCTGTGATCTTTCATACTTGTAGCATGCTTGACCTTGGCAGTGCTTCATATCTGAACTATTGTTCGACCATATACATTTGTGGTCGCTTGATGTCACTTATATGTTGTTTGCTTATATCCTTTTTGACCTGAGGCTAAACTTTGACATTGTTTGGTTTTGTTCGAACTTGTGTACTTGGGGTTGCTTGAGACAAACATCTACTTCATTTTACTGCTTTGTCGGTACCGAAGTTTCATTTGTTGCCATGCACTGGAATTAGTCGTATTTATTCGTTTTGTTGACATGGCATTGATGTACTTAGATTGGTTTTCAAATTCACTTGAGTTGAGCCCGATTTCGGGGTTTGACCTTGCGATCATTGTGACTTTCATTGAGCTTTTGTGTATCTCCTGCGATAGTGGCGAGGCAGTACACGCGTGCGTGTACTGCAGCCCTATCAGATTTGACAGTTTTAAATTGATGTTTCGATTTGTTGAATTGTTTCATTTGTAAATTTCAATGTTTTGGAGTTGTATTCTGATTTGGATCGTTGATTTATTGTTTAACACTATTTAGTGTTATATTTGCCGTTATCCAATTCTCGTGTCGAGAGTTGGATATACGAGATTTCTGTGACTGTCGTCTATTTGACTATCTGATTATTATTGCTGCTATGCACTAATAACTGAGTTTGAATTAGACTGACCCGTGTATTATTTTCTTTTGAATGTAATACTCGGGTCAGACCCGAGTTATTTCAGGTTGTAGATTTTCTTCTTTGAGTTGCTGTTCAAGATATGAAGACTTTTCACATCTTCTGAAGTTGTCAGTGTCATTTTGTAGTAGTCGTGTCATTGTATAGAACGATATGTATTCATGTATATTAGTCGATAATGTACTTGTATATATAACTTCTAGAGTCGACAGTTGTAGTTGTATCATATGTATCGTGTCAACTATATTGTAACTGACATCGGTTATATATATATATATATGAGATTTTTGTTAATCTGTGTTCCGCATTTATATTATCTGTGTTGTTATTATATTCATTGTCCTAAACTATTATGAACCGTCGTAGTTCGTTTTATACTAGAATTGGGTGTGTCGATGGGAGTAAATAAATAATAGATGAAAAATAAAAAGTATATACCACTCCTATCGAGATAACCAATATTAGTGTAAGGCCAACTACGGATGGTCGCTCCTATCCAGCCTTATTCTTCGTAATAATAGACAGTATTTCTTTTAATACTCTTTGTTATTATGAGCATAGAGGTGGGGGGTCACAGTTGGTATCAGAGCTTGGGGTTTATGGACATAATATAAAACATAACTTGGATGGAACATATGTTACAACTATTGGTCGATGTTTTATCTGTGATTTGAGTCAAAACTAAAGTTTTGAAATTTTGATGAAATTGTGTTCTGATGATTTGATTGATTTGTGTTCTATTTATCAGAGTGCGCAGCGGAAACAGTGAAACTGTCTTCGCTGAGTACAACTGATAATCTTTTTGATTTAAAAATCGAAATACGAAATTGATATGAATTTCATTTGCTGTTTACATAGCTATGATTATTTTGTTTCTTTGAGAATTTCGAATCCGAATTGAGGATTCGAAGAAATTACAGTTATGTGATTTTTGTTGAAATTTCCGCTGACTTTCTTTTGTACTAATCATATATTGATTAGATTTTTGTTGTTTTGAATTATCTTCATTGAAGATACCTTCGAATGATTTCTTTGTTCATTTTGTAGTACGTGCAAAATTTGAATTGCACGTTATTGCATTTATTTTACGTTGAACCGATGCTTGGTTCCGAAACGTATTTTGTTGCCGTTATTTTTATAACGGGATTTTACACCAATGCTATATTTTGAAGCACGGTGTTTTGTGGCATTTTGATGAATGAGAATTCACTGATATTACATTTTGATGTAGATTGTTTTGATGTGATTTTGACGTTTTAAAACTACTGTCGCTTTGGCTTCAGTAACCGTCAAATTTTAAAAGTGGATTTTCAAGCGGTTATTCCGCAATGCTGATTTGTAACCGTTTTTACGGTATTTTGAGAAGTACAATTTCCTTATCGAAATTGTTACTGATTTGCTGTTTTAATCACGTGATTGGAAAATCATTTTAAAATGAAAATTGTTTTATAAAATTTTAGCAGTTTGCATTTTCAAAAGAATGAGAAAGCGACTTAAACGATTCAGCAAAATCGAGGATTATGACCCCTTTCTTTTACTGTTTCGCTTAACTCCGGACTTGTCCAGTTGAGAATGTGAATTGTTATTTTTACAAAATAAATAAAAATTGTTTTCAGAAATTTTACAGTTTGCGATTTCAAAAGAATGAGGAAGCGATTTAAACGTTTCAGCAAAATCGAGGACTATGACCCCTTTCTTTTACTGATTCGCTTAATTCCGGACTTGTCCGTTTGAGAATGTAAAGTGTATTTTTACAAAATACACAATTTTGCACTTTCAAGGAAACGATGAAGAGATTTAAACGATTTAGCAAAAGTGCGGAGTATGGAACCACACTTTTACTATTTCGGTTAATTCCGGACTCGTCAATTGAATATCTGTTGTTTTGATGATTTTGATGAATTTTGCACTTTCAAGGAAACGATGAAGAGAATCAAACGATTTAGTAAAACACGTGGTATGGGACATGTGCGTTTGCTATTTCGGTTAATTCCGGACTCGTTAATTGAAATATTTGATGTTTTCGTGTGCTTTCGAGCCACTATGTTGGACCTTCGGGTCATTTGTTGGACCTTCGGGTCAAATACCAGTACTAGACCTTCGGGTCATTTGTTGGACCTTCGAGTCATTTGTTGGGCGCCAAAATTATGTTGAGTACTTGGTAGGCTTCGGCCATTTGTTGATGCACGTGCGGCGAATTAAAAATTCATATCACATTCAGAATCCAAATTTTGTTTTACTTAACAAAACTGTTTAACCATTTTAACAACTGGTTTTACTTAAACTTTCTCATTTTATAAGTTAAACAACTTATTAATTTAAACTTTCTAATTCATATCATATAATCACTTATCTTTCAAGTTTAAACTTCTATCTCAAACATTTATCAAATCGAGTACGATTTATTTAACTTCCTTTATAGTTAAATTTCAAATCATAAATTTATTACTGCTAATTCAATTCAATTTAACTTTTCTTTTAGTTAAATTTCAAATCCATATATTTATTAATGCCAACTCGCTTCAATTTAACTTTTCTTAAGTTAAAAATCTTTATTTTCAAAAACAATTTTATACTTCTTTAGATTTGAAAAACGTTCTCCTTTTTAAAGTGTTTCTCGTAACTATTCATATTAAACATCATAAACTAAGCTTTGTGTAAACCAAAGCTCTGATACCACCTTGTAACATTCCCCCTTTTGACCGTCTCCAGTCGATAATTAAACCAACTAGAAACGTTCAAAAAGACGAATTGTTATTTAGTTTATAACGTTTAAACAGAATCAGCCACAGAAACACAGAATAAAACAATGAATTTAAACAAATGAAAATTTATTTCATTACTATAAATCTTTTTATATACATCAGAGTTTATACAATTTAATACTGATACAGCGGAATATTTAAAATACAATTTTCTTGAAATAAATGATTCTTTACTCTCTCTCTAACTTCGCTGCTTGAAAATCTTCAAGCTGTAAAAATACTCGGTCTGACCCGAGTATTATATTCAAAAGAAAATAATACACAGGTCAGTCTAATTCAAACCAGTTTATTAGTGCATAGAGGCAGTAATAATTTAAATAGACGACAGTCACAATAATTCTCGTCTATCCGACTCTTTTAACAAAGAAATCGGATAACGAAAATTTTAACACTAAACAATGTTAAACAATAAATCAGCAGATTTAAATCATCAACAGAGATAAATAAACAATTTATCGATCGACTAAATCAATTTAAAACAATTGGAGTTGTCACTTCAAAAACCATCAAGACTCGATTGGCTGCCGCACACGCACGCGTGTACGGCCTCGCCAATACGGCCTAAAAATCAATGCATCCGACGCAAAGAAATATCAATTCAAAACTGTCGAGTTTGGGTGGCTGCAGTGCACGCACGCGTGCACCGCCTCGCCACCACCGAATATAAAGTCATCACATAGCAACAAGGGTAGGACTGCAACAAGAAAGAAGACAGTGGCAACAGTTCAGAGGACAGTGAACTAAAGTAAAGACCACAACTAATATCAAAGGCAAAGCAATGCCCAATGTAGACTTCAAGTCGGACGTGAACCAAGTGCAACTGAATGGAATGGGATGCAACAATGCAACAGCAACAGGGAAGATGATTCAAGTACAACAACTTCAGAGACTAGAGCACAAGAGACACAAGTGCAGCAGTTTCGAGTGAAGCTACAGGTCATCAGACTGCTACAACAACAAAAAATTCAAATTCTCGAGTGAACACATGAACAAGATGATGACCGTACAACCTCAAATGCTCGAAGTTACAATGTCAACAAGGTACACAGGGAAGTCAAGTGTAAAACTGCAATGACAATATCTAAAATGCAATGACTACAGAAATGACACACATCAAGTTAAACATCGGTGTACTTGAAGCATCAGATCAGTCTACAGGTCAAGGATAAGCTAATCAGCATGAAAACAATGAATGTTACTGGACAGAAGACCACAAGAATGCTCAAGTTTATCTGCAATGGATCGACTAAGTGCAACAAATAAAATGTACCGTTTTTTTTTCTTTCAAAATCATGCTTGCAGTTTTCAAATAAAATCATATGGTGAGCTCGACCAAGATAAAAATACATGACCAAGTCAATCATTTCCAGAGAAAATAAAATGCAATTCGAACATACATATATACATATCAATTAATGTATATACATACGTGACTGCATACATATCCGCGAAGACTAAAATGCAACTGGGTGCAAACAGTCCCCAAAACATGAATGTACGAATTGTAAACTAATATAATACTGCAACTGGACAATATACAAGATCATCAAAGTGTACACAGTGAAGTGCAACAGTGAAGGCTACAGGTCATAGTGAAATAAAACTGCAAAAGTGAAGATAACAAACTTCTACATCAACCAGAAAAAAAAAACACAAGACCAACATACTCAAGGGCCACAGGCAACAAGCAGCACATACATGTATACACACACATGTATATGTGAATGTACACATGTATGCACCCTTAACACACGTAAAACCCAAATTCAGTAAATAAAACACAACTCGGCAACATCATGGGGCCAAAATTCTACAGCAGCACCTAGGGTTAGATCAAAGAAACAGTTTCCAACAAAATCAAGTTTTCAATCAAGCCCAAATGCAACTGCAGTTTGAATCAAAGCTAAAGGGGATTTCAAAACATTCGATAGTTGAAACCAATTCGGCCGAAGTCCTAAAGCGACAAGTAAAACCCAACAACCAGTACATATATGCTCCAGCATAAATGCAGACTACAATGCAAACTAAACAACCAGGAATGCAAGTTGAAGTATAAACAGGAATGACTCTGGTTGAAGTCATATTCAGCAAGTATTGGTAACTAATATCAGTCAAGTCAATCTACCCAAGTGCAACTACAAGGCCACAGTAATTAGACTATATGAAGTGAAGAACAACCACTGCAATGGCATATGAGGTGCAGACTAACAGAGTAAACATTTTCAATGAGATCAAGATGCAAGTATCAGCATAGATGCTATATGAATGCATAGACAATGACTTCAATCTCAAGTGAACAGGAATCAATTTCAAGTACTATGAAGACTGCAAAACACAGTGCATAAGCAAATGCTACCATGACTCAAGTACATGCTTCAGTAAACAAAATGCAACGACCAGCTACAGTATGCTCAGTGAAGAGCATCTGGACAGTGAGACAAGGCAGAGTACAGCGAGAATTACAAACCAAAGTCAAGAAATACCAACATATATTCGCATATGAAATGGTCAAGAGAAAATCGCGTCACAGCATAGTCAACATCACTGAAATTCAAAGCCGAGAAATTCAAACCAAGTCCATCATCACAAAGCCGTAAACAAGCAACGAATTATACGAAATTGGAAAAGGTCGGAATTCATCATAAACATCCAGAAGAAAATCGAATGGCAGAAGTATTAAATTACGAGTGAATTAGATGTGAGTAACTAGGGTTACTCACCTTAGATCGAAGAGGTCGCGAGCGAAGGAGCCACGATCGAAGGAAGAACGAATTGACCCAGGCGACACGCAAATCATCACTGTTCCGATCAACATGGGCGCGACTTCGAAGATTTCTCAAAAGCCCTAATTCGCGAACGAACGGAGGAGCGAAGCTGAAGCCCTAGCAAGCATCGAAAGAACGAACGAGAATCGGCGCTCGAAAATTACAAGCCCTAATTTTGAAGACGACAAGGCTGAAGCCCTAGTTTTTCTTTGTTGAAGAGGAGCGATTTTGTAAGCCGCCATTTATTTTCTCCTCGTTCGATTGATTTAGGGTTTTGAATGAATGGGAAAAATGAGAGGCGGGTACGTGTTTTATCAGAGAAACATCGTGGAGGTATGGGCTGAAGCATGGGCCGGTGTATGATATTTTTTTCTTTTCTTTTTATTCTTTTTTTTTCTCTTTTTAAAACTGATTTTGTTTTTGGTAATTATTTTCTTTAATTTGTTTTGTTTAATTTTGTTATTAAAATCTAAACTATGTGAATATATTCATTTCGTATTAATAAAAATTTAAATAAAAGAATTTCAATTGATTTACCAATTCCAATAAAATTAACAACCAATTTATATCGCCAATTGACGAAAATTTTATGGTTATAAAAATTCCAACAACAAACAGCAAATTCAGCTATCAACACAAATCGTTTATTGATGATTAAAATTTGGGCAAAAATCCAGGTTGTTACAGAAATTCAATTTGAATTCGATTAAATTCTCTACGCGTTTACCCGCCATATATTCACAAAACAATTCTGATAAATACGAAAATTGAAATCCAGTAATAATTCAATATTACGGACCCAATGAAACTGGTTTCGTCAAATTCCGAGACTGTGCCTCGGAAGGTTATTTTTAAATTCGATTTCAAACGATACAATTTCAAAATTGAACAAATCGCTTTTAAAAATCAATTCTGAAGCTTCTGTCATCTTCAGTATTATCTATATGAATTTTCTAAGTTTTTAAATTATTTTTAACTGGCTTAAAATCGCAGATTCAATTTTTATTCAACTTTCAATAGAATAAATTCAAAATTAAATCGCCAATTCATTCTGATAATTTGAAATTCAAGTCAAATCATCGTTCAAATATTTAAAATTAATTAAATATTTTCAATTTAATTTGTTCAAAATTCAGGGTCGTTACAAACTCCCATCCTTAAAAACTTTTCGTCCACGAAAAGGAAAAGTTGTTAAAATTTCATCGATATTTATACCTTACTCAATTTTTACTAAGCTTGAAGCTTATTACAAATAAATGAATATAGGATTCATTCCATTTGTTTAATCTCACTAGTTTTGTTTATCTTCTCTTTTGTTCATTGATTTCTAAAATCAAAACGCAAAAGTCTTTTATCAACATTTTCGATTTACAACTCAGATTCAAACTTAAAATTCTTCACGTTAGAGATTTATACAATATATCTCTTCCAAAGCTGTGGACTTTCAAAACATTGCAAAGATCCTCTTCCTTAGTTCATTAGGTAAGAATTTTGTAATTTTACTTTCAAATCATTGATTCGCTATTTACAGTTTGAAAATACTTGCTAACTCGAAATTTAACAAGTCCATCTTCGTTCTCACAGACATTAGACATACGCTGGCCAGGCGCAGGTCTAAAAATCTCCAAGTACTAAATATACTTGCTTCAATTCCCAGTGAAAATACTTTTAAAAAAATTCTTTTAAAAAATGGATATGGAAAGCACGTTCCCCCATGGATTACAGTTCCACCCGGCGGTTACGCTACTATCCCAGTAGAGTCGCTTGTGGCTGTAGATTTCTCATCTCTTAAATTTCGCCATGGTTGTCGCCATAGATTGCAGTACACACGGCGGTTACGCTACTATCCCAGTAGAGTCGCTCGTGTCTGTAGGCATTACGCCCCTCAAATTTCGCCTGGCATTAGATTGCAGTTTACCCGGCGGTTACGCCACTATCCCAGTGGAATCGCTTGTAACTGTGGGCATCTCGCCCCTCAAATTACGCTAACATCATCAATCAAATCTAATCTCATCGCGATGAACTATCGCGAAGGATTTCCGATTCAAATAGTCACTCTGACTAAAATTCTACGTAGCTACGAATTTCAAATGGATACTCTTCACGAGTTCCAATACCTTCTTTAATAATAAATGGAAGGTACTTTTCCACATCCTCAGTTTAGAAAACATAATATCATATATGTAGTACTTTCATTTCACATTTCGTACATATAACATCTATGTAAACATACATAAGATTTCCATAACAATGTCTTTCTAAACTAACGGTTTCAAATTTACCGCATTCATATATATAAGTTCCAAAACTTACATATCCATATTCATAACAAAATAGAGGATTTCAACATTTTCCTCTAAGTCGATTTGGAAATTTAAGGTTATCTCAAACCTAATTCATATTCATAATTCCATTTCATTATCGACTTTCACATTCGATTTGAATTTCACGCTTACATCGTCAATTCTCAACACAGAATTGATGTCTATCGATATATAACCTCTGAGCTCGTACGTCTCAGAGAAGGGTGTTAAGCTAAGAGAATAAATTCTCCGCCACCAACAGATATATATTTAATAGAGATCAATTTCTATGTCATCAATTCACAATGTTAGACATGCAATCCAAATCATCATCTGAAATTCAAAGCTCAACTTATATTGTCTTTGATGTCGAAGTTAAACTCAATTTTAACTTAACGATTCAATCTTTTTGAAAAATTTCAAATTGAACAAATTGTTCAAATCCTCATTTAACTTTTCAACTTCGACTTCAAAAATGAATTTCAAATCATTTATTCCTTACGGAATATATTCACAACATTTCACATTTGGAAAAACATTTCCATACTTATTTAAAAATAAGTAATTCACAATCCATTTTATTTTCAACATCTGAAAATATTCGATATACTTTAATCAAAATTAAGTATATATTTCATCTTTAAGGAAATCATTCTCTTTCACATTTTCATTTGAGTTAAAACGAATGTTACGTAAAACATCGTTACGACAACTCAAAATCACTAGTATAGGGATTTGAAATTTAGATAGATGTATAAATCCCAATACTACACAAAACATTTCCTTTCGGAAATCATTTACTATAACAACAGTGTTATAGTCCACCATTTCCTTATATCTCGAAAACGTCTATTTCAACAATGAATGTTGAAATCTTATGGTTTCGATATTCAATGCTTTTGAAAACATCTTTTTAAAACAATTACTTCGTTTTAAAAATATCACTTTCCCAAACATGTCCATTTTATTCAATAATATATTCACTGTCCAAAATCGTGAATATACATCTTTTAACAAACTATACAGGATTTTACTTATCAAAATAAGTCATTTTCGAATTTATAAACAACGTTATAAATTCCATTCCTATTCATAAAGACTTCAATTTATAAAAAAATTGCTTTATTAACCAATTCCTTTATAACTCAATTTTATATCAGAATTTTAATTTATAAGTGAATTACTTATAAATTCTTTTATTTCGCAACTTCGAATCATTTTATAACTTCACAATCTTAATTCTGTAATTTCCATTCACTTATGAAATCCATTAAATATTTCATTTTTAACACTTATACAATTCCAATATTTTATTAACACTTTTCAAATCTTCAATTTAAACCGGTTATAATAATTCAAAATTTCCAATTTAAACTATTATATAAATTTATCAATTTTACATTTCCAAAATAATCACTAGTTCTTTAGTAAATCATTCATCGACTTGGTTTTCAATTAAATCACATTTGATTCATTCACATAAAATTTTACTAACATTCATTCATATTCAATTAGTTCACATTCACTAATTTATATTCAAGTTAGTTTGCTTTCAGTTCAAATCAAATTTGATTCTATTTAGATTTCTTACCTTTCAATTTGAATTCAATTTACATAGCTTCCAATTCCATTAATACAATTTCATTAACACTTAATGAATTTCTATACAATCAACTAGCAACCAATGCACCTTCAATTTAACCAAATTTATTTACTTTGCTTACGTTCAATTTGGTTCAACACACTTAATTTCAATTGGTTTATATTCTAATTCAGATTGAATTTTTATACTCACCATATTCACAAATTCACTTTTACAATTAAAGTTGAATTTCCTTTATATACTCAAATTCATATTCATTACATCACTTTATTAATTCATTTTGATATCAAATTCAATTTGATTCACTATTACTTAAGCCATGTTTCATTTTATCTTCACTTGCATTAATTTTCACCATACAACTTAAGTTCGGCTCAAATTTATTTGAAATTCTATTTTATTTAACTTAACTTAGATTTCATATCAAAAATCATTTTATTTAACTTGTACTAAAGTCAAATTCATATCACATTCAGAATCTAAATTTTGTTTTACTTAACAAAACTGTTTAACCATTTTAACAACTGGTTTTACTTAAACTTTCTCATTTTATAAGTTAAACAACTTATTAATTTAAACTTTCTAATTCATATCATATAATCACTTATCTTTCAAGTTTAAACTTCTATCTCAAAAATTTATCAAATCGAGTACGATTTATTTAACTTCCTTTATAGTTAAATTTCAAATCATAAATTTATTACTGCTAATTCAATTCAATTTAACTTTTCTTTTAGTTAAATTTCAAATCCATATATTTATTAATGCCAACTCGCTTCAATTTAACTTTTCTTAAGTTAAAAATCTTTATTTTCAAAAACAATTTTATACTTCTTTAGATTTGAAAAACGTTCTCCTTTTTAAAGTGTTTCTCTTAACTATTCATATTAAACATCATAAACTAAGCTTTGTGTAAACCAAAGCTCTGATACCACCTTGTAACATTCCCCCTTTTGACCGTCTCCAGTCGATAATTAAACCAACTAGAAACGTTCAAAAAGACGAATTGTTATTTAGTTTATAACGTTTAAACAGAATCAGCCACAGAAACACAGAATAAAACAATGAATTTAAACAAATGAAAATTTATTTCATTACTATAAATCTTTTTATATACATCAGAGTTTATACAATTTAATACTGATACAGCGGAATATTTAAAATACAATTTTCTTGAAATAAATGATTCTTTACTCTCTCTCTAACTTCGCTGCCTGAAAATCTTCAAGCTGTAAAAATACTCGGTCTGACCCGAGTATTATATTCAAAAGAAAATAATACACAGGTCAGTCTAATTCAAACCAGTTTATTAGTGCATAGAGGCAGTAATAATTTAAATAGACGACAGTCACAATAATTCTCGTCTATCCGACTCTTTTAACAAAGAAATCGGATAACGAAAATTTTAACACTAAACAGTGTTAAACAATAAATCAGCAGATTTAAATCATCAACAGAGATAAATAAACAATTTATCGATCGACTAAATCAATTTAAAACAATTGGAGTTGTCACTTCAAAAACCATCAAGACTCGATTGGCTGTCGCACACGCACGCGTGTACGGCCTCGCCAATACGGCCTAAAAATCAATGCATCCGACGCAAAGAAATATCAATTCAAAACTGTCGAGTTTGGGTGGCTGCAGTGCACGCACGCGTGCACCGCCTCGCCACCACCGAATATAAAGTCATCACATAGCAACAAGGGTAGGACTGCAACAAGAAAGAAGACAGTGGCAACAGTTCAGAGGACAGTGAACTAAAGTAAAGACCACAACTAATATCAAAGGCAAAGCAATGCCCAATGTAGACTTCAAGTCTGACGTGAACCAAGTGCAACTGAATGGAATGGGATGCAACAATGCAACAGCAACAGGGAAGATGATTCAAGTACAACAACTTCAGAGACTAGAGCACACGAGACACAAGTGCAGCGGTTTAGAGTGAAGCTACAGGTCATCAGACTGCTACAACAACAAAAAATTCAAATTCTCGAGTGAACACATGAACAAGATGATGACCGTACAACCTCAAATGCTCGAAGTTACAATGTCAACAAGGTACACAGGGAAGTCAAGTGTAAAACTGCAATGACAATATCTAAAATGCAATGACTACAGAAATGACACACATCAAGTTAAACATCGGTGTACTTGAAGCATCAGATCAGTCTACAGGTCAAGGATAAGCTAATCAGCATGAAAACAATGAATGTTACTGGACAGAAGACCACAAGAATGCTCAAGTTTATCTGCAATGGATCGACTAAGTGCAACAAATAAAATGTACCGTTTTTTTTTTCTTTCAAAATCATGCTTGCAGTTTTCAAATAAAATCATATGGTGAGCTCGACCAAAATACATGACCAAGTCAATCATTTCCAGAGAAAATAAAATGCAATTCGAACATACATATATACATATCAATTAATGTATATACATACGTGACTGCATACATATCCGCGAAGACTAAAATGCAACTGGGTGCAAACAGTCCCCAAAACATGAATGTACGAATTGTAAACTAATATAATACTGCAACTGGACAATATACAAGATCATCAAAGTGTACACAGTGAAGTGCAACAGTGAAGGCTACAGGTCATAGTGAAATAAAACTGCAAAAGTGAAGATAACAAACTTCTACATCAACCAGAAAAAAAAAACACAAGACCAACATACTCAAGGGCCACAGGCAACAAGCAGCACATACATGTATACACACACATGTATATGTGAATGTACACATGTATGCACCCTTAACACACGTAAAACCCAAATTCAGTAAATAAAACACAACTCGGCAACATCATGGGGCCAAAATTCTACAGCAGCACCTAGGGTTAGATCAAAGAAACAGTTTCCAACAAAATCAAGTTTTCAATCAAGCCCAAATGCAACTGCAGTTTGAATCAAAGCTAAAGGGGATTTCAAAACATTCGATAGTTGAAACCAATTCGGCCGAAGTCCTAAAGCGACAAGTAAAACCCAACAACCAGTACATATATGCTCCAGCATAAATGCAGACTACAATGCAAACTAAACAACCAGGAATGCAAGTTGAAGTATAAACAGGAATGACTCTGGTTGAAGTCATATTCAGCAAGTATTGGTAACTAATATCAGTCAAGTCAATCTACCCAAGTGCAACTACAAGGCCACAGTAATTAGACTATATGAAGTGAAGAACAACCACTGCAATGGCATATGAGGTGCAGACTAACAGAGTAAACATTTTCAATGAGATCAAGATGCAAGTATCAGCATAGATGCTATATGAATGCATAGACAATGACTTCAATCTCAAGTGAACAGGAATCAATTTCAAGTACTATGAAGACTGCAAAACACAGTGCATAAGCAAATGCTACCATGACTCAAGTACATGCTTCAGTAAACAAAATGCAACGACCAGCTACAGTATGCTCAGTGAAGAGCATCTGGACAGTGAGACAAGGCAGAGTACAGCGAGAATTACAAACCAAAGTCAAGAAATACCAACATATATTCGCATATGAAATGGTCAAGAGAAAATCGCGTCACAGCATAGTCAACATCACTGAAATTCAAAGCCGAGAAATTCAAACCAAGTCCATCATCACAAAGCCGTAAACAAGCAACGAATTATACGAAATTGGAAAAGGTTGGAATTCATCATAAACATCCAGAAGAAAATCGAATGGCAGAAGTATTAAATTACGAGTGAATTAGATGTGAGTAACTAGGGTTACTCACCTTAGATCGAAGAGGTCGCGAGCGAAGGAGCCACGATCGAAGGAAGAACGAATTGACCCAGGCGACACGCAAATCATCACTGTTCCGATCAACATGGGCGCGACTTCGAAGATTTCTCAAAAGCCCTAATTCGCGAACGAACGGAGAAGCGAAGCTGAAGCCCTAGCAAGCATCGAAAGAACGAACGAGAATCGGCGCTCGAAAATTACAAGCCCTAATTTTGAAGACGACAAGGCTGAAGCCCTAGTTTTTCTTTGTTGAAGAGGAGCGATTTTGTAAGCCGCCATTTATTTTCTCCTCGTTCGATTGATTTAGGGTTTTGAATGAATGGGAAAAATGAGAGGCGGGTACGTGTTTTATCAGAGAAACATCGTGGAGGTATGGGCTGAAGCATGGGCCGGTGTATGATATTTTTTTCTTTTCTTTTTATTCTTTTGTTTTCTCTTTTTAAAACTGATTTTGTTTTTGGTAATTATTTTCTTTAATTTGTTTTGTTTAATTTTGTTATTAAAATCTAAACTATGTGAATATATTCATTTCGTATTAATAAAAATTTAAATAAAAGAATTTCAATTGATTTACCAATTCCAATAAAATTAACAACCAATTTATATCGCCAATTGACGAAAATTTTATGGTTATAAAAATTCCAACAACAAACAGCAAATTCAGCTATCAACACAAATCGTTTATTGATGATTAAAATTTGGGCAAAAATCCAGGTTGTTACAGAAATTCAATTTGAATTCGATTAAATTCTCTACGCGTTTACCCGCCATATATTCACAAAACAATTCTGATAAATACGAAAATTGAAATCCAGTAATAATTCAATATTACGGACCCAATGAAACTGGTTTCGTCAAATTCCGAGACTGTGCCTCGAAAGGTTATTTTTAAATTCGATTTCAAACGATACAATTTCAAAATTGAACAAATCGCTTTTAAAAATCAATTCTGAAGCTTCTGTCATCTTCAGTATTATCTATATGAATTTTCTAAGTTTTTAAATTATTTTTAACTGGCTTAAAATCGCAGATTCAATTTTTATTCAACTTTCAATAGAATAAATTCAAAATTAAATCGCCAATTCATTCTGATAATTTGAAATTCAAGTCAAATCATCGTTCAAATATTTAAAATTAATTAAATATTTTCAATTTAATTTGTTCAAAATTCAGGGTCGTTACACTAGTTGTACTTGTTCATGTGTTCATTCTAACATCACCTCTGTTTTACTTATCCTGTCTACTGTTTCCTTTAGTGTTGTTGCACACTACTGGTCTTCAATTGCATTTCTCTGGTTCCTTTGTTTGTTGATTGGTTTCACTTGCATCTACTCATCCCTGTCGTACCTATTGCCATGGTGACTGCACCCGTTGTATGTGCAGTCCCACCTGAGCCATGTTGTCTAGTCTTTACTCTTGACAGTTGTATTTGGGTGCAGTTTTACTGTCACGACCCGACTTCCTATGCCCAGGAAATCGTATCGTTTTGAAGAAAAGAAAGAGGTGAGAAAGTAGAAAAGAAAGAGAAGAAGAAGAAAACAACAACAGAATCTCAACAGCGGAACGAATAAAATATAATATATCATATAAATTAATACATAGTATCATATACATCAGAGTACACAGACAATACAACAGATACTAGACAGTTATAAGCATCTGTCTAGTTAATACAACTCACACATCACAGAGATACAACACAGCGGAATACAGAATAAACACTAACACAGCGGAACCACTATATATCTATACGCTGAAGTCTCCTGCTCCATTGCTCCTCCAGAATTCGTCAAAGCTAACCTGAATCCCTTGGCTACCCGTAAAAATTTGGGTACCCGAGAGTTTATGAAAAACAGAAATAATAAACTTCGGGTCAGACATGGGTCTGGTATGAGTAACAGGTTAAAGTTGTTTAACTTTAAAAATCATTTGAAAACAAAAGGTATCACGTAAGACTTCCCACACATAAACATGGAAAAGTTTTTACCTTACGCTAACCAAAACATTTAATAGGAAATCCAGTGATATTATAATAGTGTCTAGGGTTTTCAAGTAAATAGAAAATAGCCGAAATTGTTACATTCATTAAATTCCAGCATACTAGGTATACAATCAAAACCGAGGGCGCTTATTGGATTTTGGATTCCATACAATGGCTGGGCTACTGGGGTACCGCCCGTCACAGTACCTGGCCTAGATCAGCGTACCAAGGACCCACCCTAAGTCCCCTGCAACACAAGGCCGGAACCATTCCTTACTGAACAGTTCCAAATAAGATCACCCCACAGTTGGCGCGACCAACCGTACACTAAACCGAAATAAATAGGGACATCTAGACAGGGGTAAACCTTACTCTCAAGTGGGGGCTACCCACGAAGCCTTGCTGCACCTCCCCTGTTTTAGCCATTCCCGGTTGATGAGGCTTGAGGTCACGATTACCTTTACAGAACTCATCTCTTAGAATGCTCATCGTCCGCCTGACGATGTTCTGGAAGCATTCAATCCATACAAGTTCGTTCCGGGTTCGAACGAAACCGAAGGCATTATCTCGTTACACTCGTATTGGAATCACCCTCAGAGTTAACGACAATAACCCTTGCATTCTGAACCACCATCTCGAACCTATAAGTACTATCTTCGTCAAACTCATTACGGAATCACCCACAGAGTTATACTGACGTATAGTTCTTATATCTCGAGTCTTCATTTGCTCCACTTGGATTTCACGACCTAACGTTAATTTGGAATCGATGTGGTTTTCGGGTCTCCAGACCTGGAATCCCGGTATACGGAAACCCGATCCCGGTCTCATCGAAATCCAAAACGTGTCTTTTAAGGCCAAGTTGTTTTAAAGGTTTTAAAACAATTCAAATCAAATTATCTATATCAACAGATAGATAAATCACAATATCACAGATAAATAATTCACATATCAGTATAAATGGATGATCTATATCACTATCATATTCAACAAAGCATCCATATCACAAACAGATACTACTCATCTCATATCTGAGATCAAATCAATCAATCAATGGGATATCAACATCAACCATCATACATAAGCAAGGATAATAATCATATCATTAATAATTAATCTAAAATGAATTAAATTAATTACCTTACCCTTAATTAATTTAAAGTTAATTAAATTAATCATTTCATCATTATTAAACTTGCTTATTACCATTAATTAATTAATTATCAATTAATTAATCACCATCCCATTATTCATTTTAAATTAATCAACCCTGATTAATTATCTTTAATTACATTGAAGTAGTTATCTTCAAATTATTTCCACTGATTAAATTGCTTTTAACCACAGATAGAAATTTGATCTATACATTACCACATTTATTAATTAACTAAAGTTAATTATATTATTTAATTGATTACATTAATAAATCTCTTATTTATTAATTATATCAGATGAATCCATTTTAATTCCAACATTAATTGGTCTCAAATTACATTTCCAATTTCATTATATCGAAGACATTAATTACTAACTAAACCAAAATATTAATCACTCCTTGATTAATCACATATAGTGATTTAACTCCCTTAATTACTTTATTAATTACACTTCATAATTAATTATCTCAAATTAATCTTTTTGATTTATCTTACAAAGTAATTATACTCAAATTACTCCGTTAATAAAACAACATTCCGTTAATTACATTCTGTAATTATCCATCAATTACTTCCTTAAGAAATTGTGCTTATCACATCATCAATCTGATTAATCCAAATTAATTAAAATAAATTAATTAACTCGAACAATCAAATTACTCAATAAATTATAATGTGTAATTAATTCCTTAATTTCTTCCCATTAATTAATTACACTTAAACAATTACAATGTTGATTATATTAATTTAATCTAAATAAATTAATGAAAAATCAATTATATTAATTAATTATAAGATAATCTAGTTAATGACCTTCATTAACATTTATTTAATTACTTTTTTTTTATTCTAAAGTAATTAACTATATGAATCATTATTAATTATAAGTTAAATTAACCATTCCTTAATTAATTAAAGTCTAATCTATGATCTTTAATTACATTTAATTATTTAAACTTATAATTACATATTTAATCAATAGAAATTATCAAATATCATTCTAATTATCTCTATAGTTAATGAATTAAATCTTAATCTTTATTACTTAAGGAAACTCATTTCTCATTATTGATTCAATTTTCACTTCAATATGTCTGAACACATTTATTTCTTTTTTTGAAACTAAATTAAAACAATTCTTCGTTATGAAGAATTTTAAATCAAATTTTCTTAAATTCTAAATATTTGAACTTATTTAAAGTATTTAAATTTATAAATATTTCTTCACTTCAAAATCTGGAATTTAACTTTCTTTAGTCTTAGTTAAATTTTGATTCAATCTGAAACTCAACAGTTTAAAACTGTTAATTGGGTACAGTTTAAAAACTGTGAACAAAGACTACCCGAGTTCCCTCTAAGTTTACTTCGAGTAAAACATAAAAAGGCTCGAGCAAAACTAGGTTCTACTCGAGATATTCTCGAGTATTTTCTCCCTACCCAACCCAAACTCAACAGGAACAAGAATGCACGGTATCGCTCGGGTGCACGTGCACGGTGGCGCCGTGCCCCTCAGGCCATCGTCGACGATCTCCCCTGTCGACCATCGCCCAACCACTCCAGACTCTCGATCGAAATCGAGTGATCGACCATACCTGGAACCAAAACACAGCTCCTCCACCTCAGCCTGGAACCACGTCGCATCCGCAACCCTTCCATCAGAAGACCTGAAACTCCAGCCACCCCCTCGTCAACACCTTCCCTACCACCTCGCCAAAGCTCGTGACACTCGATCGCCTAATGACGTCGTATGAAACGAAAGGACTCAACGTCTCAAAACTAGGTTTAGGAAAAAGAATCGCTTGCCACCGCCGCCACAGTGAACGTGAGCACCTCCGGTTATTTTTCCCATCATCGCCATAGACCCCTCCACCTCCACGCGAAGACCCGAACTCGACAGAGCCTCCAATCGCCTAAACTTGATCGAAACTCCATTTTCGATCAACCCCAAACTGCTCTTCCCCCACTCCACTAAAAATTATGATATTTGTTTTAAAAATCCTATTTTTGTATATAGATTCACTTTGTAAACTTTGAATTCTTAAACAAGAAATTTGGTTTGAACTTATTTTAAAGTGTTACTTAGTTTCTTGACTTCCAGTGGCAAACTACAGGTTGTTTCAACTTATATACATTTTTAACACTTAGCTTATAACTAAACAAACAATATTTGTTTACATAATAAGTTCCAACAATTACTAGATCAAGAGATGATGTTTTGTTAACATAACTACTTAAAGAAATAAGTAACAGGCAACATACTTATCAGAGTATCAGGTGTACATATATACACAGATTTGCACAATCAAATATATAAAAAATAGATATTATCACAGAGAAACAGAACATACTTCATATTAATCTTAAGTTATATTTTTAAATAAAATGTTACTCACCAGTAAACAAAGAAGAATAGAACTTTTTTTTTCTTTGCAAGCAGTTTTGAAATTCTTTGAGGAAACTGGAAACTGTCCCCTGCCTTGATCTTCAGACATCTTGCTCTTGTTTTATTTGTAGTTGCTAATAATGTTTTGATGAAGGCTTGTTTAAGCTTTTCAAATGAAGTTTACATTAGTTCATTTCAGTTCGAACTGAAATGGAAAGGGATAGAAGAAAAAATGGGTTCCAGCTTGAAGTATGTAGAAGGTTACAGGCTTTGTATTATATTTTTTTCTTTAAAACAAAAGGTCAGAGATATTTTGGAGAATGGTGGCTGAGATGAAATTCGTATACAAACGAATTGACTTGGCTGGGTGCTAGGGAATGGAACATTTAATGCCATTTGTACTATGATGTTTTCATTTCCATACTTATCTATATTCCCTTTCTACTTGCCTGGCTTCATTTGCAAGTTATCAGCATATTTCAATTTTTTCTATGTGTTTTTAAACTTTGCTTTCTTTAAGTTTGTATGCATTCGATCCAGATTTTTATACTAACCTATACAAGCCCACTTAACAATGCAGATTTGCAGTATGCTGGAAATCTTTCATGTATTACATTCTTGCCTTACATTTAAATTGTAGTTGAAATATTAATAAATGTTATTCTTGTATATTGCTTTTAATATATTGTTTGATAAGGTGATGCAAATGTTACTTAGTACATTGCTTAATTATAGAGTATAATAGATGTTGTTTCAATACGTTGTTTATTTATTTAGTGTTTGTTTGAAATTTACAAAGCTATGGAATTTTACTTGTCGCACTTCGATTGTCGTTAGCTTGTTATTTTAAATATGTACATTTGTTATTTGTAACATTGTATTGTATTTCAAGACGAATTCTTTTTATACTATTTTTATTTATAAATACCATTTAAAATAAATTACACATCTATTAATTTAAAAATAATTTATAAAAGAAATTGTAATTTCATTAATCATTATAAGAGTTTGTTTATCAAATTTAAAATAGTTAAACAAAGAAATTTTCTCTATATTGTCAACTGCTTATTTTATAATATACTTTAAAGTAATATTGGGCAAAACTGAATTCAAAACTTATATACATTTCCAAATTATAATTTAACAAGCTATATGTTAAAAGAAAAGAAATAAAATCCTTTTGTTAATGATTAAAAATTTAAATCAAAGTTAGAAATAATTCAAAGCAATTTAAACATCTATCTAAGTATTTAAACAATATAATTATTTATTTAATAGCTTTAAAAAGTATATTTCTAAATAAATAGTAATTTCCAAAGCACCAGAGAATATATATATATTAGAAATTGAAAACAAAGTTTATCAGTAAAATTTTAAACCGAGTTTCCCTATTTGCGATATATACCAATATATATATAAATAGAAAATAATTTATTAGTTTTAAAAGATATAATTTACAATACGATATTTATTAAAAGAAAAATATCAATTTAGATCTTATAATTCAAAAATATATCAAATCAATTTAATATTTATCACAGATTATTAAATTGATATTGCCAAAATTTCCGGGATGTCACATTCCTCCCCCCTTAAAAGAATTTCATCCCCGAAATTTAAAACAAAGGTAATTTAATAATCTAATTAAAATTTTAACTTTAAAACACAAGCATATATCAACAACCATAGCAACCAATCAAACAAATCTATCTATCCAGACAAAAATTCCGAATAGGATTCTCTCGAGTTTCCCCGAGTATAAGTATCGGGTTACTCGCTCTATAGAATCCAAACAATCAATGCCACTAAGCTACAGAGCTCCTACTCATCTAGATCTACAAAGCAAGGCAAGATATCAGACTACAACCGAGTCAGGCTCACAACCAAACTCCCTGAACTGCTGGTTCCAAAACCAGAAATAGAATCTCACACGTACTCCCTCAGAGACACGTGAAACACAACGAATCCCAGCTATCCAAACTGGCAATTCACTCCAGAAGAACAAACACTAAACCTCTCCAGAATACAGAGAAAATCCAGAACACCTCGGAACTAATTTCCCAATCTCACAAAACTATACAGCTCCTTCGATCAAAGAAAACTCATTCAAAATCAAATCTCTGATTCTGAAATCCAAATTCCTCCGTCTCCTATCCACCAAACTCTTCGGACGATCCAAAACTGCCTTCATCACTACCTATCAGCTAAATCCCCGCTGATGCCTTCCAGAATAGTCTGAATCTAAAAACAATCCAGTAGACGATCTTCTCACTATCAGGCAAAATCAAGAACACAAACCTTACCATCATCCGTAGAAATCAACTTCTCCTTTCCCAGAAAAGAAAAACAGATGCACTCCAAACTGCTTCCGCTGCACAACTCTGATATGGTAGATGAAATATAGATGATGCACACAAGCACAAACTCCCACTAATACCATCTGTGACGGACCTAGGCTTTGCAACCATCAGTCATCAATCACAACTGGTAAGCTCCTCAACTATTCCGAAAATATGGTTCAACAGATCCATAAAGAGAAAACTCAGAAGTTCCTCCAAAAACCATCCTACTACTAAGTTAAACCATCGGTACCACTTCTGGAATCTATTCGATACCAAACCAAATCTCCAGATGTTAACAAAACACTGACTTCCATCCATTACCACTCAATTATAAATTCATTTGTTTATTCATAAATTCAGTTTTCAATAAATAAATTTTGTTTCCAAACACTTATTACTTCCAGTCCACTTTAACTAATTCTACACTTCACTTTCATTTGACATGATTTAGTTCCATCCCAATTTAATTCAAACTTTAAGTTTCCAAACCCATTTATTTATTCCACAACATTTTAAATTTACTTCCAGAGTTTAAGCAATTTCCAAAGTACAAAACCACCTTTGAAATCAACTATATCCAAAATTCTTTGGCAATTCAAATATTCTTTTGAATTTCAAAACCAAACCCAGTTCACAAACAATTCCAATTTAAAATAATTTGGTAGCAAACTTTTCTCTCGGAATTTCGAAAATGAACATCGATGATGCTGCAGTCATCACCGACGTTATTTTCTAACAACCGAAAGAGTTCAAATGCTTTTATTTCTTTTAAACCTCCCAAATATTTTTAAATTTTAAATCTTTCCAGATTTCAAATCCAACTCAAAAATATCCTAGAAATAATACCATATTTTTTCCAGAACCTTTGAAAACACTTCCCAATCCAAAAGAATTTAAATTTTCTCAAAATTCCAGATCCATCCAATTTCTATTCAAACATTACCCTGGAATTTTATTTCAATTTCAATTGCAAATCACATTTATAATTCACATTTACAAGATTCCATTTGGTTATATGAATTTATTTCTTGACTACTGATTAAATTCCAATTCTTATTAAATTTTCCCAATGACAATGATAATCGTTCAATATTATCATTTCCAAACAATCAAGCAACCATACATAACTATAAAAATTTCGGAAAATCATTTCTTTTATATACAAAAATAATTTGGGTAAAATTATTTCACTTACCCTATTTTAAAACAATATTGTGTCGGTTTACCTTGTTAAGAGTTTAGAAATTCCTATCGATATTGTGGCGTCCCACACACCGACCAAAATCTATAAACACCTAACCGATAAGTCAACACAATATAAAACAATTTTATATTCACTAACAAATACGCTCTCTCAGGAAAGAAATCACTTAAGAGCCTAGGTATTCGCTCAACCTAGTGCTCTGATACCACCTGTCACGACCCGACTTCCTATGCCCAGGAAATCGTATCGTTTTGAAGAAAAGAAAGAGGTGAGAAAGTAGAAAAGAAAGAGAAGAAGAAGAAAACAACAACAGAATCTCAACAGCGGAACGAATAAAATATAATATATCATATAAATTAATACATAGTATCATATACATCAGAGTACACAGACAATACAACAGATACTAGACAGTTATAAGCATCTGTCTAGTTAATACAACTCACACATCACAGAGATACAACACAGCGGAATACAGAATAAACACTAACACAGCGGAACCACTATATATCTATACGCTGAAGTCTCCTGCTCCATTGCTCCTCCAGAATTCGTCAAAGCTAACCTGAATCCCTTGGCTACCCGTAAAAATTTGGGTACCCGAGAGTTTATGAAAAACAGAAATAATAAACTTCGGGTCAGACATGGGTCTGGTATGAGTAACAGGTTAAAGTTGTTTAACTTTAAAAATCATTTGAAAACAAAAGGTATCACGTAAGACTTCCCACACATAAACATGGAAAAGTTTTTACCTTACGCTAACCAAAACATTTAATAGGAAATCCAGTGATATTATAATAGTGTCTAGGGTTTTCAAGTAAATAGAAAATAGCCGAAATTGTTACATTCATTAAATTCCAGCATACTAGGTATACAATCAAAACCGAGGGCGCTTATTGGATTTTGGATTCCATACAATGGCTGGGCTACTGGGGTACCGCCCGTCACAGTACCTGGCCTAGATCAGCGTACCAAGGACCCACCCTAAGTCCCCTGCAACACAAGGCCGGAACCATTCCTTACTGAACAGTTCCAAATAAGATCACCCCACAGTTGGCGCGACCAACCGTACACTAAACCGAAATAAATAGGGACATCTAGACAGGGGTAAACCTTACTCTCAAGTGGGGGCTACCCACGAAGCCTTGCTGCACCTCCCCTGTTTTAGCCATTCCCGGTTGATAAGGCTTGAGGTCACGATTACCTTTACAGAACTCATCTCTTAGAATGCTCATCGTCCGCCTGACGATGTTCTGGAAGCATTCAATCCATACAAGTTCGTTCCGGGTTCGAACGAAACCGAAGGCATTATCTCGTTACACTCGTATTGGAATCACCCTCAGAGTTAACGACAATAACCCTTGCATTCTGAACCACCATCTCGAATCTATAAGTACTATCTTCGTCAAACTCATTACGGAATCACCCACAGAGTTATACTGACGTATAGTTCTTATATCTCGAGTCTTCATTTGCTCCACTTGGATTTCACGACCTAACGTTAATTTGGAATCGATGTGGTTTTCGGGTCTCCAGACCTGGAATCCCGGTATACGGAAACCCGATCCCGGTCTCATCGAAATCCAAAACGTGTCTTTTAAGGCCAAGTTGTTTTAAAGGTTTTAAAACAATTCAAATCAAATTATCTATATCAACAGATAGATAAATCACAATATCACAGATAAATAATTCACATATCAGTATAAATGGATGATCTATATCACTATCATATTCAACAAAGCATCCATATCACAAACAGATACTACTCATCTCATATCTGAGATCAAATCAATCAATCAATGGGATATCAACATCAACCATCATACATAAGCAAGGATAATAATCATATCATTGATAATTAATCTAAAATGAATTAAATTAATTACCTTACCCTTAATTAATTTAAAGTTAATTAAATTAATCATTTCATCATTATTAAACTTGCTTATTACCATTAATTAATTAATTATCAATTAATTAATCACCATCCCATTATTCATTTTAAATTAATCAACCCTGATTAATTATCTTTAATTACATTGAAGTAGTTATCTTCAAATTATTTCCACTGATTAAATTGCTTTTAACCACAGATAGAAATTTGATCTATACATTACCACATTTATTAATTAACTAAAGTTAATTATATTATTTAATTGATTACATTAATAAATCTCTTATTTATTAATTATATCAGATGAATCCATTTTAATTCCAACATTAATTGGTCTCAAATTACATTTCCAATTTCATTATATCGAAGACATTAATTACTAACTAAACCAAAATATTAATCACTCCTTGATTAATCACATATAGTGATTTAACTCCCTTAATTACTTTATTAATTACACTTCATAATTAATTATCTCAAATTAATCTTTTTGATTTATCTTACAAAGTAATTATACTCAAATTACTCCGTTAATAAAACAACATTCCGTTAATTACATTCTGTAATTATCCATCAATTACTTCCTTAAGAAATTGTGCTTATCACATCATCAATCTGATTAATCCAAATTAATTAAAATAAATTAATTAACTCGAACAATCAAATTACTCAATAAATTATAATGTGTAATTAATTCCTTAATTTCTTCCCATTAATTAATTACACTTAAACAATTACAATGTTGATTATATTAATTTAATCTAAATAAATTAATGAAAAATCAATTATATTAATTAATTATAAGATAATCTAGTTAATGACCTTCATTAACATTTATTTAATTACTTTTTTTTTATTCTAAAGTAATTAACTATATGAATCATTATTAATTATAAGTTAAATTAACCATTCCTTAATTAATTAAAGTCTAATCTATGATCTTTAATTACATTTAATTATTTAAACTTATAATTACATATTTAATCAATAGAAATTATCAAATATCATTCTAATTATCTCTATAGTTAATGAATTAAATCTTAATCTTTATTACTTAAGGAAACTCATTTCTCATTATTGATTCAATTTTCACTTCAATATGTCTGAACACATTTATTTCTTTTTTTGAAACTAAATTAAAACGATTCTTCGTTATGAAGAATTTTAAATCAAATTTTCTTAAATTCTAAATATTTGAACTTATTTAAAGTATTTAAATTTATAAATATTTCTTCACTTCAAAATCTGGAATTTAACTTTCTTTAGTCTTAGTTAAATTTTGATTCAATCTGAAACTCAATAGTTTAAAACTGTTAATTGGGTACAGTTTAAAAACTGTGAACAAAGACTACCCGAGTTCCCTCTAAGTTTACTTCGAGTAAAACATAAAAAGGCTCGAGCAAAACTAGGTTCTACTCGAGATATTCTCGAGTATTTTCTCCCTACCCAACCCAAACTCAACAGGAACAAGAATGCACGGTATCGCTCGGGTGCACGTGCACGGTGGCGCCGTGCCCCTCAGGCCATCGTCGACGATCTCCCCTGTCGACCATCGCCCAACCACTCCAGACTCTCGATCGAAATCGAGTGATCGACCATACCTGGAACCAAAACACAGCTCCTCCACCTCAGCCTGGAACCACGTCGCATCCGCAACCCTTCCATCAGAAGACCTGAAACTCCAGCCACCCCCTCGTCAACACCTTCCCTACCACCTCGCCAAAGCTCGTGACACTCGATCGCCTAATGACGTCGTATGAAACGAAAGGACTCAACGTCTCAAAACTAGGTTTAGGAAAAAGAATCGCTTGCCACCGCCGCCACAGTGAACGTGAGCACCTCCGGTTATTTTTCCCATCATCGCCATAGACCCCTCCACCTCCACGCGAAGACCCGAACTCGACAGAGCCTCCAATCGCCTAAACTTGATCGAAACTCCATTTTCGATCAACCCCAAACTGCTCTTCCCCCACTCCACTAAAAATTATGATATTTGTTTTAAAAATCCTATTTTTGTATATAGATTCACTTTGTAAACTTTGAATTCTTAAACAAGAAATTTGGTTTGAACTTATTTTAAAGTGTTACTTAGTTTCTTGACTTCCAGTGGCAAACTACAGGTTGTTTCAACTTATATACATTTTTAACACTTAGCTTATAACTAAACAAACAATATTTGTTTACATAATAAGTTCCAACAATTACTAGATCAAGAGATGATGTTTTGTTAACATAACTACTTAAAGAAATAAGTAACAGGCAACATACTTATCAGAGTATCAGGTGTACATATATACACAGATTTGCACAATCAAATATATAAAAAATAGATATTATCACAGAGAAACAGGACATGCTTCATATTAATCTTAAGTTATATTTTTAAATAAAATGTTACTCACCAGTAAACAAAGAAGAATAGAACTTTTTTTTTCTTTGCAAGCAGTTTTGAAATTCTTTGAGGAAACTGGAAACTGTCCCCTGCCTTGATCTTCAGACATCTTGCTCTTGTTTTATTTGTAGTTGCTAATAATGTTTTGATGAAGGCTTGTTTAAGCTTTTCAAATGAAGTTTACATTAGTTCATTTCAGTTCGAACTGAAATGGAAAGGGATAGAAGAAAAAATGGGTTCCAGCTTGAAGTATGTAGAAGGTTACAGGCTTTGTATTATATTTTTTTCTTTAAAACAAAAGGTCAGAGATATTTTGGAGAATGGTGGCTGAGATGAAATTCGTATACAAACGAATTGACTTGGCTGGGTGCTAGGGAATGGAACATTTAATGCCATTTGTACTATGATGTTTTCATTTCCATACTTATCTATATTCCCTTTCTACTTGCCTGGCTTCATTTGCAAGTTATCAGCATATTTCAATTTTTGCTATGTGTTTTTAAACTTTGCTTTCTTTAAGTTTGTATGCATTCGATCCAGATTTTTATACTAACCTATACAAGCCCACTTAACAATGCAGATTTGCAGTATGCTGGAAATCTTTCATGTATTACATTCTTGCCTTACATTTAAATTGTAGTTGAAATATTAATAAATGTTATTCTTGTATATTGCTTTTAATATATTGTTTGATAAGGTGATGCAAATGTTACTTAGTACATAGCTTAATTATAGAGTATAATAGATGTTGTTTCAATACGTTGTTTATTTATTTAGTGTTTGTTTGAAATTTACAAAGCTATGGAATTTTACTTGTCGCACTTCGATTGTCGTTAGCTTGTTATTTTAAATATGTACATTTGTTATTTGTAACATTGTATTGTATTTCAAGACGAATTCTTTTTATACTATTTTTATTTATAAATACCATTTAAAATAAATTACACATCTATTAATTTAAAAATAATTTATAAAAGAAATTGTAATTTCATTAATCATTATAAGAGTTTGTTTATCAAATTTAAAATAGTTAAACAAAGAAATTTTCTCTATATTGTCAACTGCTTATTTTATAATATACTTTAAAGTAATATTGGGCAAAACTGAATTCAAAACTTATATACATTTCCAAATTATAATTTAACAAGCTATATGTTAAAAGAAAAGAAATAAAATCCTTTTGTTAATGATTAAAAATTTAAATCAAAGTTAGAAATAATTCAAAGCAATTTAAACATCTATCTAAGTATTTAAACAATATAATTATTTATTTAATAGCTTTAAAAAGTATATTTCTAAATAAATAGTAATTTCCAAAGCACCAGAGAATATATATATATTAGAAATTGAAAACAAAGTTTATCAGTAAAATTTTAAACCGAGTTTCCCTATTTGCGATATATACCAATATATATATAAATAGAAAATAATTTATTAGTTTTAAAAGATATAATTTACAATACGATATTTATTAAAAGAAAAATATCAATTTAGATCTTATAATTCAAAAATATATCAAATCAATTTAATATTTATCACAGATTATTAAATTGATATTGCCAAAATTTCCGGGATGTCACATTTACCCTTGCATACAGTCACTGCCTGGAAATTTCAGTGCCTTATCGTCACTGTCTTGATTTGGTTTCTGCGTATTGATATTGCTTGACATTTATTGTTCATGTCCATTTCTTCACTGAAATCGAATATTTCACATTTACTGTTTCCATGAAGTACCAGTTTTGGGTTGCATTTTTAGTTCCAAATGCATTGAGTTGTTGGTCTGGTGATTATGACATGTACTGTTTCACTAGTAGTTTGCATTGGATCTGGTATCATTCTTTGAGACAGTTGCATATTGTTCCACTTCGATCTTAGTTCTGACTTCTAGCTTGTGGACTTTGTCCTGTGATCTTTCATACTTGTAGCATGCTTGACCTTGGCAGTGCTTCACATCTGAACTGTTGTTCGACCATATACATTTGTGGTCGCTTGATGTCACTTATATGCTGTTTGCTTATATCCTTTTTGACCTGATGCTAAACTTTGACATTGTTTGGTTTTGTTCGAACTTGTGTACTTGGGGTTGCTTGAGACAAACATCTACTTCATTTTACTGCTTTGTCGGTACCGAAGTTTCATTTGTTGCCATGCACTGGAATTAGTCGTATTTATTCGTGTTGTTGACATGGCATTGATGTACTTAGATTGGTTTTCAAATTCACTTGAGTTGAGCCCGATTTCGGGGTTTGACCTTGCGATCATTGTGACTTTCATTGAGCTTTTGTGTATCTCCTGCGATAGTGGCGAGGCAGTACACGCGTGCGTGTACTGCAGCCCTATCAGATTTGACAGTTTTAAATTGATGTTTCGATTTGTTGAATTGTTTCATTTGTAAATTTCAATGTTTTGGAGTTGTATTCTGATTTGGATCGTTGATTTATTGTTTAACACTATTTAGTGTTATATTTGCCGTTATCCAATTCTCGTGTCGAGAGTTGGATATACGAGATTTCTGTGTCTGTCGTCTATTTGACTATCTGATTATTATTGCTGCTATGCACTAATAACTGAGTTTGAATTAGACTGACCCGTGTATTATTTTCTTTTGAATGTAATACTCGGGTCAGACCCGAGTTATTTCAGGTTGTAGATTTTCTTCTTTGAGTTGCTGTTCAAGATATGAAGACTTTTCACATCTTCTGAAGTTGTCAGTGTCATTTTGTAGTAGTCGTGTCATTGTATAGAACGATATGTATTCATGTATATTAGTCGATAATGTACTTGTATATATAACTTCTAGAGTCGACAGTTGTAGTTGTATCATATGTATCGTGTCAACTATATTGTAACTGACATCGGTTATATATATATATATGAGATTTTTGTTAATCTGTGTTCCGCATTTATATTATCTGTGTTGTTATTATATTCATTGTCCTAAACTATTATGAACCGTCGTAGTTCGTTTTATACTAGAATTGGGTGTGTCGATGGGAGTAAATAAATAATAGATGAAAAATAAAAAGTATATACCACTCCTATCGAGATAACCAATATTAGTGTAAGGCCAACTACGGATGGTCGCTCCTATCCAGCCTTATTCTTCGTAATAATAGACAGTATTTCTTTTAATACTCTTTGTTATTATGAGCATAGAGGTGGGGGGTCACAGTTGGTATCAGAGCTTGGGGTTTATGGACATAATATAAAACATAACTTGGATGGAACATATGTTACAACTATCGGTCGATGTTTTATCTGTGATTTGAGTCAAAACTAAAGTTTTGAAATTTTGATGAAATTGTGTTCTGATGATTTGATTGATTTGTGTTCTATTTATCAGAGTGCGCAGCGGAAACAGTGAAACTGTCTTTGCTGAGTACAACTGATAATCTTTTTTATTTAAAAATCGAAATACGAAATTGATATGAATTTCATTTGCTGTTTACATAGCTATGATTATTTTGTTTCTTTGAGAATTTCGAATCCGAATTGAGGATTCGAAGAAATTACAGTTATGTGATTTTTGTTGAAATTTCCGCTGACTTTCTTTTGTACTAATCATATATTGATTAGATTTTTGTTGTTTTGAATTATCTTCATTGAAGATACCTTCGAATGATTTCTTTGTTCATTTTGTAGTACGTGCAAAATTTGAATTGCACGTTATTGCATTTATTTTACGTTGAACCGATGCTTGGTTCCGAAACGTATTTTGTTGCCGTTATTTTTATAACGGGATTTTACACCAATGCTATATTTTGAAGCACGGTGTTTTGTGGCATTTTGATGAATGAGAATTCACTGATATTACATTTTGATGTAGATTGTTTTGATGTGATTTTGACGTTTTAAAACTACTGTCGCTTTGGCTTCAGTAACCGTCAAATTTTAAAAGTGGATTTTCAAGCGGTTATTCCGCAATGCTGATTTGTAACCGTTTTTACGGTATTTTGAGAAGTACAATTTCCTTATCGAAATTGTTACTGATTTGCTGTTTTAATCATGTGATTGGAAAATCATTTTAAAATGAAAATTGTTTTATAAAATTTTAGCAGTTTGCATTTTCAAAAGAATGAGAAAGCGACTTAAACGATTCGGCAAAATCGAGGATTATGACCCCTTTCTTTTACTGTTTCGCTTAACTCCGGACTTGTCCAGTTGAGAATGTGAATTGTTATTTTTACAAAATAAATAAAAATTGTTTTCAGAAATTTTACAGTTTGCGATTTCAAAAGAATGAGGAAGCGATTTAAACGTTTCAGCAAAATCGAGGACTATGACCCCTTTCTTTTACTGATTCGCTTAATTCCGGACTTGTCCGTTTGAGAATGTAAAGTGTATTTTTACAAAATACACAATTTTGCACTTTCAAGGAAACGATGAAGAGATTTAAACGATTTAGCAAAAGTGCGGAGTATGGAACCACACTTTTACTATTTCGGTTAATTCCGGACTCGTCAATTGAATATCTGTTGTTTTGATGATTTTGATGAATTTTGCACTTTCAAGGAAACGATGAAGAGAATCAAACGATTTAGTAAAACACGTGGTATGGGACATGTGCGTTTGCTATTTCGGTTAATTCCGGACTCGTTAATTGAAATATTTGATGTTTTCGTGTGCTTTCGAGCCACTATGTTGGACCTTCGGGTCATTTGTTGGACCTTCGGGTCAAATACCAGTACTAGACCTTCGGGTCATTTGTTGGACCTTCGAGTCATTTGTTGGGCGCCAAAATTATGTTGAGTACTTGGTAGGCTTCGGCCATTTGTTGATGCACGTGCGGCGAATTAAAAACTCGCCATCTGATGGGATCGATCCAAGCTTTTATGTTGATTTTCTAGTCTTCTTAATTGATTTCTAGATATTTGTTGCTTCCAATTATCTGCAGGTAATTGGATATTTGTTGATATGAGTTCTGATTATCGTTTTTGATAATCAGATATTTGTTGTTTCTAATTATCGCTTGTGATAATTGGATATTTGTTGATATGAGTTCTGATTATCGTTTTTGATAACCAGATATTTGTTGTTTCTAATTATCGCTTGTGATAATTGGATATTTGTTGATATGAGTTCTGATTATCGTTTTTGATAATCAGATATTTGTTGTTTCTAATTATCGCTTGTGATAATTGGATATTTGTTGATATGAGTTCTGATTATCGTTTTTGATAATCAGATATTTGTTGTTTCTAATTATCGCTTGTGATAATTAGATATTTGTTGATATGAGTTCTGATTATCGTTTTTGATAATCAGATATTTGTTGTTTCTAATTATCGCTTGTGATAATTAGATATTTGTTGATATGAGTTCTGATTATCGTTTTTGATAATCGGATATTTGTTGTTTTTAATTATCGCTTTTGATAATTAAATATTTGTGGATATGAGATTTAATTATCGCTTTTGATAATTAATTATTTGCTGATTTGAGATTTAATTATCGCTTTAGATAATTAAATATTTTCTGATTTGAGATTTAATTATCGCTTTAGATAATTAAATATTTGCTGATTTCGAATTTAATTATCGCTTTAGATAATTAAATATTGGTTGATTGAAATTTGATTATCGTTTGAGATAATCAAATATTTGCTGATTTTTGAAATTTGATTATCGTTTGAGATAATCGAATATTTGTGGAATTTGAAATTTGATTATCGCTTGTGATAATCAAATAATTGTTGAATTTGAAAATTTGGTTATCGTTTGAGATAATCAAATATTTGTTGAATTTGAATTTGATTATCGCTTGAGATAATCAAATATTTGTTGAATTTGAAATTTGATTATCGCTTGAGATAATCAAATATTTATTGAATTTGGAATTTGATTATCGCTTGAGATAATCAAATATTTGTTGAATTTAAAATTTGATTATCGCTTGTGATAATCAAATAATTGTTGGATTTGAGAAATTTGATTATCGTTTTTGATAATCGAATATTTATTGATTTGAAATTTGATCACCGTTTGTGATAATTAGATATTGCTGTTTCGTGATTTCTGTATTCCAATTATTTATTGGTAATTGAATATTGCTGATGATTGCATTTATTTAGTTTTGTGCTTTCTGATTATCTATCTGATAGTTAGATTTTGTTGAGAATGTGTGAATTTCTTTTATGGAATTAAAAGATTTCTTTGGCATTTGATTTCTCAACTTTTATTTTCTAGCTTAACCAGTTTATGTTAGAAAAATATTAGTGGTTGACGCCCTTAATTATGAAAATTGCGGGGACGCAATTTTTATAAGGAGGGGAGTCTGTAACAACCCGGATTTTCGTATTGAATAGTATAGTCATTAGACGATGAAATCTGGTTGCTTATTACTGTTGGGTTTCTTTATCAGTTGTAAATCCTTTGAAAATGTGTTAAGTATTGTTTGAGCTGTGAAAATTTGTCTGGTCCCATTTATTCTTGGTGCCGAATCATTTCGTGGATACCCATCCCCTTTCGTTTTTCATTTTTCATTGGACAACCCTAAGTTAAAACATTCAAAAAGATAAAAATGGTGGCTGTCTTCGTTCCTTTTCACGAAATTAGGGCTTTTGCCTTTGTGAGATTAGCAACGGCTTCGCCCTCGCCTCCTACAAATTAGGGTTTCTGAGATTCGAAGGCACCGACTACAATGACTCGGTCGATAGACGATCTCGTGCTCGACTCTTTCAGTTTCGCATCTAAGAAGGTGAGTAGTATTATCTGCTCACATCTAATTCGAACTTCTAGTGTTCCTAGCTTGTTTTAATTCGTGAGTTTCGTTGCGTAAATTTTGAGCTATCATCGCTTTGAAATTTTGATGATTTTATCCATATTGGGCTTCGGCCATTCGATTTTGTTTAGATGCTTGAGATGATTTTTCTGTGATGATTTTGCTTGTTTCGGCCAAGTGCTGCAGTCTTCCACTTGAATTACATGCTGTTTCGATTTTGGCTTTGATGGCCACCACGATGTCGACTTATGACTTGTTCAACTTCGACTTCGATTTTGTTAGATATTGAGTTTTTGAGTCTAAGTTATGCTGTGATTTTGTTTGAAGCATTTTCACTGAGGTTGGTTTTATTTTTGGTTCTATCTATGGCTTGAAGTATTACTGTTTGACATTGAAAGTCTTGTTCCTGTAATATCATTTGCAGTCAACATTGTTTTGTTCTTGGCCTAGAACTTTGTCCATTAGCTCATCTCTAATGCATTTGTTCATCTTAGATCAGGTGTACTTGAGTCAGTGTCCCGGATCATGTCACTATTTTCTGGTTTGGTTTTCATTTCTATGTGCTTGATGTTGAGCATTTGTTGGATTTCTGGTCTTGATGCACTTGAGTCTGCACTTAGATTTATAAGCTTGCCTTTCATTTGTCTGTGATATTGCCTTTTTATGGTGATATTCACACTACGGTATTGAGTTGGAATAAATGCATCACTAGTTGACTTCCTCTAGTTCGGCCTCGTTCCACCTACTGTCATGTTGAACTGTTCTATGTAGATTTTGGGTTGATGATATTAATGTCGTTCGTAACCACCACTATCTTGATTTCAGCTGACTTTGTTTTACTTGAACTTGTTTATGAAATTGTCATATTGTCATGTGCACATTTCTCTGTGCACCTTGAATGTGCTGCTATTCATGTTGTAGGTTGCATTATTTCTGCTACTGCACTTGTGGTTGTTCGATTGCCATCTGTTCACTTGACCATTTGTATACATACATTCATGCACGTATATAGATGTATGTTTCTCTGTTGATATATGTTATTCGACCACGACATCGTCTTGGTTCGAACAAATGCTGTTAGTCCATGGTTGTTTCACTAATTTCTCTGTATTCGAATTGAATTGTACTATGGCCTTTGGTCTTGTGTATGATAGTTGCACTATCCAGTTTACAGTGCATACTAGTTGTACTTGTTCATGTGTTCATTCTGACATCACCTCTGTTTTACTTATCCTGTCTACTGTTTCCTTTAGTGTTGTTGCACACTACTGGTCTTCAATTGCATTTCTCTGGTTCCTTTGTTTGTTGATTGGTTTCACTTGCATCTACTCATCCCTGTCGTACCTATTGCCATGGTGACTGCACCCGTTGTATGTGCAGTCCCACCTGAGCCATGTTGTCTAGTCTTTACTCTTGACAGTTGTATTTGGGTGCAGTTTTACCCTTGCATACAGTCACTGCCTGGAAATTTCAGTGCCTTATCGTCACTGTCTTGATTTGGTTTCTGTCGTATTGATATTGCTTGACATTTATTGTTCATGTCCATTTCTTCACTGAAATCGAATATTTCACATTTACTGTTTCCATGAAGTACCAGTTTTGGGTTGCATTTTTAGTTCCAAATGCATTGAGTTGTTGGTCTGGTGATTATGACATGTACTGTTTCACTAGTAGTTTGCATTGGATCTGGTATCATTCTTTGAGACAGTTGCATATTGTTCCACTTCGATCTTAGTTCTGACTTCTAGCTTGTGGACTTTGTCCTGTGATCTTTCATACTTGTAGCATGCTTGACCTTGGCAGTGCTTCATATCTGAACTATTGTTCGACCATATACATTTGTGGTCACTTGATGTCACTTATATGCTGTTTGCTTATATCCTTTTTGACCTGATGCTAAACTTTGACATTGTTTGGTTTTGTTCGAACTTGTGTACTTGGGGTTGCTTGAGACAAACATCTACTTCATTTTACTGCTTTGTCGGTACCGAAGTTTCATTTGTTGCCATGCACTGGAATTAGTCGTATTTATTCGTTTTGTTGACATGGCATTGATGTACTTAGATTGGTTTTCAAATTCACTTGAGTTGAGCCCGATTTCGAGGTTTGACCTTGCGATCATTGTGACTTTCATTGAGCTTTTGTGTATCTCCTGCGATAGTGGCGAGGCAGTACACGCGTGCGTGTACTGCAGCCCTATCAGATTTGACAGTTTTAAATTGATGTTTCGATTTTTTGAATTGTTTCATTGGTAAATTTCAATGTTTTGGAGTTGTATTCTGATTTGGATCGTTGATTTATTGTTTAACACTATTTAGTGTTATATTTGCCGTTATCCAATTCTCGTATCTAGAGTTGGATATACGAGATTTCTGTGACTGTCGTCTATTTGACTATCTGATTATTATTGCTGCTATGCACTAATGACTGAGTTTGAATTAGACTGACCCGTGTATTATTTACTTTTGAATGTAATACTCGGGTCAGACCCGAGTTATTTCAGGTTGTAGATTTTCTTCTTTGAGTTGCTGTTCAAGATATGAAGACTTTTCACATCTTTTGAAGTTGTTAGTGTCATTTTGTAGTAGTCGTGTCATTGTATAGAACGATATGTATTCATGTATATTAGTCGATAATGTACTTGTATATATAACTTCTAGAGTCGACAGTTGTAGTTGTATCATATGTATCGTGTCAACTATATTGTAACTGACATCGGTTATATATATATATGAGATTTTTGTTAATCTGTGTTCCGCATTAATATTATCTGTGTTGTTATTATATTCATTGTCCTAAACTATTATGAACCGTCGTAGTTCGTTTTATACTAGAATTGGGTGTGTCGATGGGGTAAATAAATAATAGATGAAAAATAAAAAGTATATACCACTCCTATCGAGATAACCAATATTAGTGTAAGGCCAACTACGGATGGTCGCTCCTATCCAGCCTTATTCTTCGTAATAATAGACAGTATTTCTTTTAATACTCTTTGTTATTATGAGCATAGAGGTGGGGCGTCACATCGGCTGCCTACCTGATCAGAAACGCTACACTCTTGGAGTACAACTTGATCCTTCCACAGCAGTCCGTGGTCAAGCAGAGGGATACGGCTGAAGAGAAGGCTGCCCAAGCTAAAGAAGGGGCCGAGTTGAAGAGCAGTAAAAGGAGGTCCTTTTCGAAACACCCGGTTGCCGGGGGGAAGAAGCTCAAAAAGTCTGACGGTCCCTCTCCCAGCTCATGTCCAAATATCCCGGAGGAGGGAGACGTGGAGGAGGGGCAAGGCGAAGATGGAGGAGAAGGTGCTAGAGGTGGCGACGGTGTCGGGGCTTTGTCTTCCGGGCAAGTAGGCGAGATGCAAGAGTGGATGGATGACGCTTTCCGCCAAGCCTTCGAGGGTTTGGAGGGGACGGAGAAGCCCCAGAAAGCCGATAACGTTGGGACCGGCGTCGATCTGTCTTCCGGGAGTGCCTCTACCGAAACAACTTCGGCGGTTCAAGATGAACTTCACTTTACTTTTTTATTCTTGAGTGATGGCCCAATACATGTTGGTAACACTTGGTTTTTATATCAGGAGTAGGTAAAATGGTCAAGACCTCAGATCTTCGGCACAGGCTTGAACAATAAAAGCTCTCCAAAGCTTCCGCCAAGCCGAAGCCTCCGACCCACCGTTTCAGGGATGTAGTCGGCTACCGTCCTCTTCTCGGGGTTATTGGAGAGGATATTCAAAAGAGAAAGAGGAGTCGCTCCCTATCTGAGCCTTCACCTGGTCCTCAGCCCCCATTTCAGCCTCTTCATGATATTAAGGAGGAGGATACTGAATTCACACCCTCTCCGCACCCGTCTGAAAACCCTACCGTTACTCAGATTGATCGTCCTGGCTTGGCTCGTAATCCATTTGCGGGTCATCCTGATCTGGATCCAAGTTCTCATGATATTTCCTTCGACGAGGTTACCGGTGAGCACCTTCTTCCTCGCAACCCTATGGTAAAGGTGCTTGACGAGGCCAAATCTCTGGACCTTGATTTGCTCACTACTCGGTTTGTCGCTATGGGGAACGAAGCTAAAGCAAATATCGACCGGGTTGCTGAGGAGACCAGGAAGTTGATGGGGCATCATGCCCGACTGGTCAAGGCCAGGGAGGAGATTGGGAGTGCCAACATAAGACTGCGGTTAGTGGTTTCCGACCAAGCCAAGCAACTCGCTGATCAGGCCATCCAGATCTCTCAGCACGAGGCCGCCTCCGGACGTCTAAAGAAAACTATGGAAGAGGCCAGCCGGGCCGAACTGCGGGAAATGGAGGCTACTTGCAAGGAACGGATCGATATGGCCATTGCCACAGTGGACGAGGTTCGGAAAGTGGATCTTGAGCAGATAGAGGAGTTGTCTGGAAAGCTTGAGGCTGCAGAGCTTGCTCAAGCCAAGTTGAGGGAGGAGATGGAGGCAATGCGGAAATCCCTTCAGGCTGACTACTCGAGATACCGATTGGAGAGAGATGCCGCCATCGTAAGGTTGTCGGATTCCGAGACCCGGGGGAGGGAGTTTGAAGAGAACGAGGAGCTGATGGAGGGGATGCTCCAGGATATGTACTTTCGTACTTGGAGGCTGTTACCGCCCAGTTTACCAAAGAGGAGAAGGTGGCGGTGAAGGAGGGCATGCGGTTGCTTGCAGCTGATGAGACAGGTGTGCAAGCGGAGGATGATGATCAAGCTGATCAAGGAGCAGATGATGGTAAGTCTTCCTCTCTAGTCTTTCCATTAACTTGGTTGCTTATCACTAACGAATCCTTTTTCTGACCGGACAGGTGGGCAACAGGACAAGGATAAGACTCCGACGCAGCCGGCTTCTTGATTAGACCTGGAAAATCCTTTTTTATGGACTCAACATGGTTGTATATGTTAGTCTTAAAACAGTAGAGTAACTCTTAGGTTGTAATTTTTGCTACTTGTAATAAATAGCTCTATTCTTGACGTGTAATTCTTTAACTTAAGCTGATTTTGTCGTCTTTTGAATGTTTTTTGCTATTTTGACATGTTGTATGAGAAATATAGCTATGCATATTTTTGTAATCAAATTGTGTTTGATGTCAGGTTCTTGTTTAAAACATAATTTCATGATTTGCAATGTTAGCGTGAGGAGTGAATAAATTATAGTCATGTGTTTACATATGAAAGAAGGAAATACCGCCCTTTATATTTTGCTTGTAGATGGCAGCTTTGAATATCCTGTGTGACCGAGTAAGGGATGCGGTCCAGTATCTTGCTGTGAGTATCCGCTTCTATTAGTGAGTGTCTCCTGTTCTGTGTCCTGTACTTCAGGGATTGTTACAAAGGATAGGAGAAGAGTTTCTTAAGTAAAATTGAAATATGTGAAAATGTAAAACTTCCAATCACGGAAGGCCGTCGATGTGCTTAAGTTCGTGGCAAACGGGCTTTGTAGTCACTTTCCCTAGCTGTGGGTCTTGGAGACGTTTGTCACCCATCTTACGCCTCCGCGGGGAGTTAATTCTTTTTTACCACAGCCGCACTTAAGACACATCGGAGCCGAGATCGCGCACAGTAACTACCCGGGCCATTATGGCCCATAATCGTGGGTATTATTCGATTTACTGTGGCCGGCTAGCGTGGGTGCCGATCGTCAACCGTGAACTGCCCCTGGCTGGCCACACCTTATGTTGGGGCTTATAGTCGGTTCACAGTTGCCGACGAGCCGAAGGCCGTAATGAGCTGCCTCGGCTATAATCGGCCTTCTCAGTGGCTTATAATCGGCTCATTACAGTTGGCTTTAAGGGTCGTCGCGAGCAATGAGTTAACCCATAGCAGAGGGATGCTGGAGCAAAAGTGTCTCATTGGCGAGGGCATAGATTCGCATAGTACCTGTTAGGTCTTGTCCAGGTGAAGTTGCACTGTGGAGTGCATTGAGTGGAAATGCTATACACATAGGATTTTGTTCAACAGAAAAGGATAAAGTTAACAAGCAGCCAAGATATAAAGGAACAAGTTACAAAAGAGACAAGGTTTTTTAAAGTGGTTCGGCACGAAAAGGCCTACGTCCACTGATTCTCTTTGTTAATTCACTTCATATGGGCAGTACAAGTTAAGAAAAGTATCGACGGAGGTGTTGGATGTTCCATGCCCTCTGGAACACCTCTCCGTCCACTGTTGACAAAATATAAGCTCCATTGTGGAGATCTTTATGAATTACATATGGTCCATCCCAGATAGGGTCTAGTGCTCCGGGGCGAGGGAAGATTCGCTTGAGGACAAGATCCCCTTCTTGTAAGGTACGATGCTTGACTTTGGAGTTGTATTGTGCTGCCACTTTTTGCTTGTGGGCTGCTACTTTAAGGATTGCATCATTTCTTCTCTCCTCAACTAGATCCAAAGACATGTGAAGGAGTTCTTTGTTCTCTTCGGGGTTATAGTGGATCCTACAGTGGGAAGGCACGATAGTTTCAACTAGGAGCATAGCCTCCGATCCGTATGCCAAAGAGAAAGGAGTATGCCCTGTTGATGTTCTGAAAGATGTGCGATAGGCCCACAGTGCCGTAGGGAGTTCATCCACCCAAGCGCCCTTTGATTTTTCGAGTTTCTTTTTTATTAGAGTTTTCAGAATTTTGTTGACGGCTTCGACTTGTCCGTTTGCTTGGGGATACGCCACGGACGAGAAGCTTTTGTGAATTCTGTGCTCTCGGCACCAATTGGCGAATTCCTCGCTGTCAAACTGAAGCCCATTGTCTGATATGATTTTGAGTGGGACTCCGTACCTGCACAGAACATTTTTGATCAAGAAGTTAATAACTTTTGTTGAAGATACTTTATTCAGAGGTTCCGCTTCCACCCATTTGGTGAAATAGTCGACTGCCACTATAGCATATTTGGCCCCGCCTCGGCCCATTGGTAGCTCGCCGGTTAAGTCAATTCCCCAAATTGCGAAGGGCCAAGGGATGGTCATTTGAGTAATCTCAGTTGTTGGTAGCCGCGGAATCTTAGCAAACTTCTGGCATCTGTCGCACTTTTTGACGAAATCTAAGGCGTCCTTGCTTAAGGTGGGCCAGAAATATCCATATCGGAGTATCTTTTTCGCTAATGTCTGCCCTCCGGTGTAATCTCCACAACTTCCCTGATGAATGTTGAATAATATTTCCTTGGCTTCCCTCCCAGCGACACACCTTAATAACGGGTTAGAGAATCCACGCCGATAGAGGATGTCTTCTTGTATTGTGTAGCGGGATGCTTTCCTCAAGATTTTCTTGACTTCGTTACGCCCGTTAGGTAGCGTGCCGCTTTGTAGGTAGTTTCGGATGGGAGTTATCCAAGTTGCTTCTTCGGTTGCGGCTATCAGATTCCCTTTCTCAAAACTTGGGGCCAGTTGCTTTGAGATGGTTACTGCTCCGAAGATGGCGATGTCTCTCACACTTGCTTGCTTTGCCAATTCATCAGCCTCTTGGTTCTCTTCCCGAGGGATGTGTTTGACTAAGTAGTGGTCCAATCGGCTGAGAAGTAACTTGGTCTTCTTTAAATATGCTATGAGTCGTTCTTCTCGAGCTTGGAATTCTCCTAGTACTTGATTAACAATAAGTTGAGAATCGCTATGAAGACACAAAGAATTGGCTCCGATTTCTATGGCAAATTCTAATCCAGCTATCACTGCTTCATATTCTGCATCGTTGTTGGTGGTAGGGAACTCCAACCTTATAGCATAGTGCAGCTTATTTCCCCTGGGAGTGATTATTACCACACCTGCCCCCGAGCCTTGTTCGTTTGATGCACCATCCACAAAGCGGTTCCACTTGATATCTTCTGCTATTTCCAATCGCTCCTTATCTTCGTTGGTAGTGAATTCTGCAATGAAATCAGCCATGGCTTGTCCCTTGATGGCGGTGCGAGGGTGATAGGTGATATCATACTGACTTAGTTCAATGCACCATTTAAGTAGTCGCCTAGAAGTGTCGGGACGATGGAGTACCTGCCTCAGTGGTTGATCGGTCAGAACTTTGATGGAATGGAACAGGAAGTAGGGACGCAGTTTCCGTGATGTGATTAGTAAACAGTATGCTAGCTTCTCAAGTTTAGGATATCTGACTTCTGCCCCCGTAAACCTCTTACTGACGAAGTAAACTTGCCGCTGCGTGCGGTTTTCTTCCCTTACCAAGGCAGCGCTTAGGGCGTGAGATGACACATCAAGGTATATTTATAATTCTTTGCCTTCGCTTGGAGTCGAGAGTACCGGTGGTTTCTGGAGGTGTTCGATTAAGTTAAGGAAAGCGGTCAAGCATTTGTCGGTCCATTCGAACTTTCCTTTGTCTTTCTTTAGAGCTTCGAAAAAGGGGACACACTTGTCCGTTGCTTTGGAGATGAATCGGCTTAGGGCGGCCACTTTTCCATTCAGGCTTTGCATTTCCTTTCGATTGGAAGTTATCTTGATATCCCTTAGCGCTCGGATTTGTTCCGGGTTTGCTTCAATCCCTCTGGCATGGACGATGAATCCTAAGAAGTTTCCTGATGACACTCCGAAGGAGCATTTTAGAGGATTCAACTTCATTCCATACTGGCGAAGTACTTGAAACATCTTGCCTAGGTGGCTTACATGATCGTCGGCTTTCCTTGACTTTACCAGCATGTCATCCACGTATACTTCCATAGTTTGCCTATTAGCCCTGCAAACATCTTGTTGATGAGGCGCTGGTAGGTGGCTCCTGCATTTTTAAGTCCAAAAGGCATTACCTTATAGCAGTATAAACCCCGATCGGTGATGAAACTAGTGTGGTCTTGGTCGGGAGCATGCATAGGAATTTGGTTATACCCTGAGTATGCGTCCATAAAAGATAAGAGCTCGTGCCCGGCTGTGCTGTCTACAAGTTGGTCGATTCGGGGAAGTGGGAAGCAATCCTTTGGGCAGGCGTCGTTTAGGTTGGAGAAGTCAATGCATGTTCACCACTTCCCATTAGCCTTCTTCACCAGTACCGGGTTAGCGATCCATTCCGGGTAGATGGATTCTCGTATGAAGTCATTGGCGAGTAGATTCTTTACTTCTTCATCAAGGGCTGCCGATCGCTCTACTCCCATACTTCTCTTTCTTTGTTTTACGGGCGCCTTGGTAGGATCAATGTTTAGTATGTGGCGTGCTACGTCGGGGGAGATTCCGGTCATATCAGTGTGTGACCATGCGAATACATCCAAGTTGTGGCGGAGAAAGTCAATGAGTTGCTCCTTCAACTCTGCTTTTAGTTGGGACCCAATTTTCAACAGTCTACTTGAGTCGTGCTTGTCTACAGATACAAACTCCATAGCCTCTGCAGGCTCGGCGGTGGCCTCCTCCTCTTTGTCCCTAGGGTCTAATTCATTGAAAGGGTCGCTGGTATATCGAAGAGGAGGGGCTTTCTTTAGTTGCTACGCTTCTAGACTTTTCGTGCAGAGGGCAACCTCTACACCCTTCCCTTTATCCTTCCTGTGGTTGTTGCGAAGTTCAGTCACATAGCAGTCTCGAGCAACGTCCTGGTCTCCCTCTACTTCCCCTATTCCATTGTCCGTTGGAAATTTCATCTTTAGGCACCATGGGGCTAGGACAATTTGGAAGTCAGACAAGGCTGACCTTCCTAAGAATGCGTTGTAGGCCGAATGGTTTTCTATTAGCACAAACATCTGTTTCCGTACAACGGAGCGGGGATGGCTTCCAATCTCAACAAAAAGGTCCAGTGGCCCGAGGGGCATCTTTGCATCCCCAGTGAAACCGTGTAGTGGTTTATCGCAGGGAGATACATCCTTTATTGATAGCTTCATTTTGTCGAATGCATGTTTGAACAGGATGTTTACTGAGCTTCCAGTGTCTACTAGGATTCGGTAAACTTCGGTGGGGCCGAGCCGGGCGGAGATAACCATGGGATCCATGTGAGGGTATTGCCTTCCTTCTAGGTCACGCTTACCGAATGTGATGTCATCACTTTCTTTCCGCTTCGGGTGGCGCTCTTCTATAACCGAATTGACACAGTCTTTATTGTCTCTAAGCGACTTTCCATATCTTTCCATCTCTTTCCAGCTTTTGTCTGCGATGTGCGGTCCTCCCGAGATGGTATGGACCACTATCTTCTCTTGACTAGAGCCGCTAGTGTTGCGGTTTCCTTTGCCGATTTCCGGTGAGGGTAGCCTTGGGTTCTCATTGGTAGGAGCTGGAGTCCTGTCCTGACCTTTTACATAGCGTTCCAGTTTCTTCCTTCTGATGTGTTCCTCAATCAAGTCCCGGAGATGATGGCATTCATTGGTATCATGCCCATGAGATTCGTGGAAGCGGTAGAACTTTCCAGACTTCTGCGCGTTATCTGATTCCTTCTTGTATGGTGGGCGTTTGTATCTAACTTCGCCTTGGGTGGCAAGGAAGATATTTTCGACGGTCTCGTTCAAAGGAGTGTAAGTGTCGAATCTCGGTCCTGGCCGATATAGGCGCTTTTCTCCCTTCTTGCCCCCAGCACTGTCTATGGAATCATTTCTTCGAACGTCCTTTGCCACAGCAGGGGCATTGCTGTGAGTTGCCTTATTTTGCTGTCCTGACTGCCCCTCAACGGCAGCATCCTCAAGCCTCATATATTTCTCGGCTTCATGGAAGAAATCGGGTAAAGTAGCTGGTTTTTCTTTTGTCAACCTTCTAGCAAATTTAGTGTCCGGATGCACACCACTACAGAGGGCCATTAGGATAAGCTTCTCATCGGCATCTTGGACTGCGGCTGCTGCGGCATTGAATCGGGTTAGGTATTGCTGCAGTTTCTCTCCAGGTTTCTGTTTGACGATGGATAAGGAATAAGCATCCTTAGGTTGTTCCACATGAATGCGGAACTGACTGATAAACTTTTCTTTCAACATTTCCCACGAGCTGATGGATCCCTGGGGTAGATGACAGAACCTGGAGGTTGCGAGATCTGCTAAGAAGAGCGGAAAGCATTTGCACAGTACTCCCTCTGTCACTCCACTCATGAGCATATGTTGTGTGTACCTCTGTAATTGTACAACGGGGTCAGAGGTTCCTTTGTAAGGTTCCATTGTTGGCATCTTCCATTCTCGGGGGGTGATAACAATTTCGATATTGCGAGCGAAAGGGCTGGTTACCCTAGCGCCTATCCCTCGATCTCTTTGCTCCCGTTGGACGCACTCTCTGAATAAGTGTGCCATCCTTTCATCAGAATTTGGAGCAGATAGAAATGAGTTTGGTTCTGTTCTGTGGGATTGATTCCGTCCAGATGACCTGTAGGGATGGTATCGTCTATCACTCCTCATATTTTCCAGTGGCTGCCTTTGATCTTCTGGGAGCATGCTAGGGTCAGCTACAGTTGGCCCTTGCCTTGATCTTCCCCTGCTGGGTTCTGATCTAAGCACTTCCTCGGGTCCAACTTCGGGCTGGACACTAGCTCGGCCCCGTTCACTGGCGTTTCCGTGGTTAGGCAGTATGACAGGCTCAGCTATAGTTGACCTTCGTTCGGTACCTCCCTTGTTGGGTTCGGTACCAAACGTTTCCTCAGGCCTAACTTCGGGATGTGCTCGATCTCGGCTCCTACCATGGCTACTTCTGCCGTTAGCTCCTTCGAAGAAGGAAGACCTTTGTTGTCTCTAAGATCCTCCAGACTGGGATTCACCCCATGATTCAGTGTTGCGGTTGGACTCTTCAGCATCCCTTAAGCGTGACATGAGATGGTCCACCAAGGCTTCCTGCTGGGACGTGAAGCGGTTAGTTACTTCAACCACAACCCTGTCTAAATCTGCCCTAGTAATTGCTGCGGGCTGTTCTGTGGCAGGAGTGGTCGGATTAGCCTGTCCTTCATTTGGTATTGGTGCTGGAGGAGGACGATTTACTTGATTCGTGACAGCTGGATCTGGAAGAATGCTGGATGCGATGTTCTTTCCTTTGTTAACATCTTTTCTCTGTTTGGGAGGCATGTTTTCCAAGTGGCGAACGACGCTGTTAGGAAAAATGTTAAGTGGATGAAGCTGAAGCTTCGAGCTTCTACATCTCAGTGAAAGCACCAAAAATGTTTGCACAAAAAATGGACAAACACCTCAAAGTCGTATGATTTAATAGATCTTATGTTGTTCATAGTGATTTGGGTGATTTATGCAAATATATGAAAAGAAGAGGCTAAACTGTAAAAAGACACGCAGATTTATAGTGGTTCAGCCAGAATGTGCCTACGTCCACTTTATATGTTATTTCTCTTCTCTTGTTTAGATTACAAGTACAAAGCTTTGATACAAGTAAAAGAAAGTTGTTTGAAAGTTCTCTCCGTGCTTGAGCTCTCAAACTTGTCCCCATTGTTGTACCCCTGCCCCTCTATTTATAGAGTGAGGCTAGGGGTAGGGGTCTTGGATGTATATAGCCGCCGGTGGGCCTGGGCTGATGTGATCTGGCCTAGCACGTCTCGGTTCGGTAGCATTTGGTCCGGCGATGATTGGTCCGGCATGGAGTTGGTTCATCATTGAGTTGGTCCGGCATCAAGTTGGTTCGGTATTGAGTTGGTCCGGCATCTTGGTCCGGTGGAAGAAGACGAGTGGATCGGTATACCTTGATCCGGTGGTAGGAGTGTGGTGGTTCGGTAATGCTTCATTTGGTGGTTGAACCGGTGATGCTGGTTTGGTATTGACGTGGAGATGTTTGCTTCGGTAGGTGTTGGTTAGGCAGCCTGTAGACTTTGGTTCGGCTAGGGTTGGTCCGGTGGTGGAAATTCACCCAACATATATGGTATATGTGATATGTTATAAAGGTTATAGTATATAATAGATATTAAATATAAATTATATTAATATAAAATTAATTAAAATGCTAATTAATTAAAATTAATTAAACATGATTTTATTAATAAATATTATACATAAGATTGCTATATAAGTAATATGAAATACAAAAGTTATATGATAGTAAAACTTATATAATATGAATGTATAAATTAAAGGTGGAACATTAAAGAAACCCTAAATAGACTTAAGGAATAAATATATACATGTATATATACTTTTACTATGGTTTCTAATGTGTCTGACACTCGAATCATAATGGTATTTCATAAGAAATACATTATTCCATAAGTCGATATCACTCGATATAATATACAAAAGATTATGAATCTTTAACATAAAGTTGTCCTCTATCATTTATATATTAATAGATTACTTTCATACTCTTTACATGTTGAGCTTCCCTCAAGCTAGGGATGTTATGTGTAATACTATTAATATATTAAATAGACAAGGTAAGATAACTGCACATATTTGTTGAGCTTTCCTCAAGGTATGTGCATTATACTTAGGTCGTCGCGATGATAGGTCGAGTGAATACTCCCACTTTACTTATTGAGCTTTCCTCAAGGTAAAGATGAGATTAGGACAAGGATCATAAGGTTAGGGGTTGTATGTGATAAATCGATAAGGAGTTATCCATTACTTATGGGAGTGTGATTTGTTGAGCTTTCATCAAGGTCAAAATCTCAAGATATATGAGTCCTAACACCCACTAGTGAATTTTGAAAGCCTTTTATATTCGTCTTAGGGTTTTGGGAAATATAAAAGACCAGTGGAAGCCTTATTAGAAAAATTAAATAATAGCATTTAACCTTTCTAATATTGTAAGAACATATTTATGAAATAATGACTATCTTCCAACATAATATTGTATCAAGTTCGAAAATTGTTTTCGTAAAACTTACTACACATTATTTATGAAATAATGACTATCTTTTGTATCGATTGGAAAATAGACATAGTATATTTTAATATGAATAATATAATATTCGTTATGAAATAAAACTATAATGTTGTATTTGTTTCATAACAAAAGTGATGTATTGGAAAATACTGAAGTATCTATAATTATTTTGGAGTTATAGACTACGCCATAGTTTTGAGAAATAATATTTGATTATTAGTTTATGAATCTATGATATAGGTTAACTTAGTCAATTAAGAGCAAATCACTCATTCAGTGGGAGCATTATAAGATTTGATGAACTTTTCAAATTGATACATATAGATATATGCAATTGTAAGTCTATTAATACCAAAACGATTCCACATACTTCATCATATTCACTGATGAGATATCACAAACATGAACATATGTATTTGATACACATGTATAAGTCTATGATAAGCTTATGGAGTATAAAACGGAAGTAAATAAATAACATGCGATAGAAATGATTCGATTTGATCGAATGAGTGAGTATATTAGAAAGAGTTCTTTATGTACCTAATATAAATAAAGATTCAGTCTCAAAAGTTACTCCTCCCTATGATACATAATGATGTATTAATAAGAAGTAATCGAACTTTGTTGGACAAAAGACGATTAGTGATGAGTGAAGTTGAATTAAATTCTTTTTATAACGTGTGTACTTAAGTGTAGTACATAAGGTTAAAATTATTATCATCCAAGAATAGTTTACAAAACCATACGAGATAAGGGTTTCTAAGAAACCCCTACATATTTTAGGTTAAGGAGTTGGCAAGTTGTGCGAGTCGAAAGATTGCACATAATAATTGTACATAAAAGGATCTTGTATGAATCATTCCAAGAGAATTTTAGAAATGATAGTCATTTGATAACTAATTTATGTTGTGAACATAAATATATTGTGAAATAATGCAAAATCAGTTTTATATAAAGCAATTCATAAAATATTTATGAATGTCCGTTTCGTTGCACCGATAAACAACTGTTGTTTCAAGAAATACCAACTTCATAGCGAAGGAATTTCTTTGAGAATTTATTGGTATAAAATGATTTAGGATCCAATAATAAAACTGATTATAAGATATGAAATGAAATTGACCGAACCTAGATGAGAACAATATGTTAGAATGTTTAGTGAGTATTCTTGTACATTAAAGAGAAACTGTAATTTTCTTGTCAATGTCAAGAATGAATAATGCTCAGTTGTTTAATTAAACCATTAAGAGTATTGACTCTATGATATGGTACAATGCGTAGATCCGAAATTGATTCCAAATACATTATCAAAATATAATTTTTATAGTTGTATCGAAAGGGATACGATCCATTGGCCGCAAATGTGTCTTCAAGAGAAAGACTAATGCAATTGGAATATAATGAGCAACATTGACAAGAATAAAATCGTAAATTTCAATTGTTGAAATTAACGTAACAAATTCACCATTCGATGTGCTCAAGGTTGTTTGGACTTTACTCACAAAATTATCGCACGGTATATGTTTGCTACGTATGTGTTGAAATAGAAAATTATAAATAATGATTTAGAGTGAACTGTTTACACATAATGACCAAAGTATCCCAAAGTCAATGGAAGCAGTATTGGGTTTGTGAGTTTTCAGATATGATCTAAGAACAGACATGAATGTGTCATTCGACAAGCATTAAAATTGAACAAGTGTTTTGATAGAAATATTAAATTGTTTGATTGTCGGTCAAAATGCAGAGGATGTGTGTGCTCATAAGAAAGAAAGTTAAAAGGTACATAGATATTTCTAAACCATAAGTAAATAACATATTGTTGATTGTTAACGATGCACTCATGTTAAAATCAGTTTTTATTTGTTTTAATACTCGACGTTGGATTTGTAAATGGTGTCTTTTATAGTAAGTATAAAAGATATTGGGAATGTTTCAAATGATATGCAACGACACCTTATTAAAATATTTAATACGGAATATGTAAGATGGATTCCTTATACATTAGAAAGATGAATTATCATACATGTTATGTTGTTTATGATATCTTAATTTGTTTATGTATTTGATACACAAAGCAAATATCAAATCCAAATAGATATCACTAGATGGTTGTTTGAGGTGTTCTTGTGTATTTGTGAAATACTAGAGAACTATTTACAGAAACAACGAACTTCTTATGAAGGAGTGTTCAGACTCAAACTTCATAAGTGGTATTGGGTATAATACTATGCAGTTAAAACCCTGCTAAAGCCTCGCAAAATCCTTGTTATAGCGCATAGCGCTCTTTGACCTCTATGCTTTTTCAATATAGTGCTATTAAACAGTACATCCACTTTAAGCTTTGCTATTTTCCGCTACACCTATTAAATTAAGGTTTTTTAGCACCCAATTTAGCAATATTAATACAAAAATGTTGATTTGACTAGTTCTCTTTTAGACCAAATCAATAAAATTAAGGTAAATACATAATTTTAAGGCCTAAGTGCTCATATAAGTTAGAAATCTATTGTAGTAATCAAATCTGGACTGCATAAATCATTATATTATTTGATTCTATTACATAAGATTAAACTTTTTTTTCTACACAGATGATGTGTGAATAAGAGTAAGTTAAGCTTTAAATATTTGATTCTATTACATAAGAAATTGTGGGTGATTCAATGAAAATGCTAAGTACATTTGACTTGAACAGCGCCACAATAAAAGTAATGTATATATAATAAATGCACAAATTTATACCTAAGCCGAGGGTGATTCCAAATGTTGAGAATCCCATAACATTGCTATATGTTAATAATGTCGCAATATAGTTCGTAACAGAAATTAGAGCTAACTCTAAGTCGAGAGACATACTTTGAATTGCTTCACATGATAAAACTGTTTATCAGCATCCGGGAGAGTTGATTGATAGAGTAGATAATTGAAGCATAATAGCATACCCATTCACTGAGGGATCAGCTCGATTGGTATTGAAAAAATTGAATGGAGAAGTTGGAATAAGATCTCGTGATTGACCCCAAGTGCAAGTGGGAGATTGATAAGGTTAGGGGTATGCCCTAGGGGCAATTATGTAATTTGATATATATATATAACTCAATAACCAATCTTAATCGAAATAAAAGGTGTTTTCTTTCTATTATATACCTCATATGATGTGCTATATTAATTAATTTAACTAAAAGTTTATTTAATAGAACATCCATAAATTGTATGTCTTGTGATATTAGTTACAAAGTGTCATAACCATGAGTAATTTATCATAATGAAATAAACATATCATTTTAAATATTTCTAGTCAAGATATATCGAAACTAGATATCGATACATCCATTGAGACTAGAGTATGTAACGCTCTCCAAATGTTGGGTAATATATTACTCATGGTTGCTAGAGGCACCAAGGGGTTATGTACTAATAGTTATTGGATAACTATGAAATGACTTACCTAATAGTTTTTTGTTGGTTAATATAAACAAGGTCAAATAGAAAATATCAATGTGATAAAATTATACAATTCTCTCAACTTGAGAATACTGTTGATCTTCAATATAAAAGCTCCGCTTTGATTGTAGTCAAATCATGACATAGCTTCCATCGAGTGACTACAGATAGGTCGAGTAGAAGTATTGGAAGTGAAGACTATTATAGATGGGATTCATCTCCTCGGTTATATAAGGTAACAATCACGATCAACTTAAGTCAACTCAATGTCAAAGTATCTGGCTAGAGCATTTCGATTAATATTAATTATTATTATTAAACTAAAGACTTTATATTTAGATTGTAGAGTTGAATGTGGACGATATTGGAATTTTGACCAATACCCAATTCCATAAAAACAAAATGATATAGTATTAATGAAGAGAATTGGTGTAAATAATAGTCACAACTGGGTAATGTTTAACAAGGTAAAATTGAATTTTACCGAAACCAAGTAAGTGATAAATTTGGCCAAAATGTCAGGTGACGTGTGAACGTTAATATTCGAATAGTTTGATATTAATCACTGACCAAATTTACACCTAAAGAGTCGCACATCCGAATCGTTGAATATTATTTGACCACATGATTTAATTAGTTTATTATTTTTATAAATTAATTAATATTTATGAAGTTAAACAAATATTATTAAATGTATTTATAATAGTTGTAAATATATTAATTGATAAACGATATCGGTACACGTTTAAATTGGATTTAAATTCAAAATATTTTGTTCTGATTTTAAATGGGTTTGAAGCCCATATGGGGGCTGGTAGGTTCATCTATAATGCACATAGAGGGCGGTCGTATGATGGTTAAAGGGGCTAGGGTTGAATGGATTAGAGGAATGAAAGAGTAAGAGAGAAATGTGGATCTTGATCCTTACTTCTCTCTACATTTATTCCTCTAGAAAACCATCTCTGTTATACAAAAATTCTTAACAGTAAAGACAATGGTTATCTTCCTAATGAGAGTCCAACGCTCTGTATCCATATGTATTTCAAGAGTTATGATACTTAGGTATTTAAAGAACGAACGGGTTGAGCCTACCTTGGAAGAATAATACCACAGGCCGAAGAGGAATTTGTGGATTCAATGCCAAAAGCACTAATCTATAGCAAATGGAATCAATGGCCTATATGACCAATGAGACAAAATGCAACTTAGATACAGAAGGTCGTTTAGGTGGGAAGACAAGTCATCAATCCACGCCTCTTAAGCAACAATACTAGATGCTCAGAACAAACTCCAACTGTGGTCGCACATCAAGAAACCTCAACAATCCAAGGAGAGGATTGTTCACCAATGGCGTCACAGCTTGCTGGCTATATAGGCGGCAATCCCAAGGCACAAGGGATCTTTATATGCAAAGAGAATTTACACAATTATTTAGTACTTTCCTATATTAGAGCTCTATTCAAAAACTCGTTAATAGCGGAAATGTATAAATTTAATGTAATAAGCCTCTAAGCTAAGCAAAAGTAACTAAATAAGGAATAGACGGTGGACGTGGGGACCGAACCACTATACAAAGTCTCAGTGTTATTTACTTTCTACATTTTATCTTCTTCTCGTTTACCAACATGACTTTATAGCTTAACCTTCCATAACTCCAATTTATTTACTTCAGGTCTCGGTAAACTCATACCCAAAACCCATAACTCAAGTAACTTTCAAAGTTATATCTTTACACCTCGGGTTGTTGGTGTAGACGAAATTCTGCACTAACATTTTTGGCGCTAGAAGGAGGTCCTCAAACCTCCGTCACTTGTTCTCTCTTGGAAAATCCAATAACATCATCCCTCTAACCCTGACTAACCTTGAGAAGCTAACCTCAGAGTGACCTCTTAACCTTCGTATTCGGCTCATTGAAGAGGACAACAATGAGTGATTGATTACCCTCATCTCGAAGAAAGAGAATGGCGAAGAATATGATCCTATTTATGAACTTCAAGCTCTCCAGATCATACAACTTTTGGAGTATCTTCAGGAGTCTCTCTAAGAGTCTGCTCGACTTTGAGGGACAGTCAAGACTATAGAAACCAAAATTAAGGATTTGAGTATTGTGACAATGACAAATAAAGGTCCCTCTCCCCAGGCTAAAAGAGCCCTCCCAGTCACTTCTACTTTTCGACCATTGAAGAAGACCAAAAGATACTAAGTCTTCACTCCCCTCAATTAGAGCATGTCTCAGATCTTTCTGAAAACACATGGAGAACTCCATTATCAAACTATCCCCCACCCGTCAAAGAAGATCCGAAAGGAAAGAATTACCATGTTTACTATCAAGCAAATAGGCATACAACGGACGAACTTTCTCAAGCCATAGAAAACTTCATACAAAAAGGGAGGTTGACTGAGTTTATTAAATAGTTACTTAAATATCTCATCTTTATAGATGTCCAACTTCGTTTTTATATTTCAGGGGAAATCTGCGTAGAATCATTCAACTGAATATATATGTCCCATTCTGAAGACAAAGAATGCTATATGGATATTCATATTTTATATTTCAGGGGAAATCTCTTATCTTACCAAAGATGCTCCTTTGGGTTTAGATCTTTCTTCTCTCGATAAGTACAAACTAGTTTCGGTACCTATAAGATTTTCTCTAGTACATCCTCTTTCTTAGTTCTTTTCAATTGTTGTGTCTGCATTTAGAGTCCAAGGGCTGAAACTCTTTTATTGATTTTACGAGGTCAATAAAGAGTTTCACTTTTTCTTAAAAATGTTTATTTCCTCCATAATTCTATTTCTTATACTTAAATTAAATATGTTTTCTACCTAACAATAAAGCCTATTGACTACTCCATTTCAAAAGTCTTTTACAAAATAATCTAAAAGTACTTCTACTTCTCTTTTACCAAGATACAATTAGCTTTTCGTATAATCAGTAACTTAAAATAGTTTTAGATGGTGGACACCAGCCAAAAGTGGTTGCAGATGGTCAACATCAGCCAAAAGAGGTTATAGATGGCTAATACCAGCCAAAAACGGTTATAGATGGCCAAAGCCAGCCAAAAGTGGTTGTAGATTAGGACCCAATGATAAGTTGGTAGACCTTGCCATAGGAGCACCCCATAGTGATGCGCAACAAAGTGTAAGGCCAATATTACTTGGGTTTAAAACGACATCAACAAGTGGAATGCATGCTGATAGTGAGTCAAGGTCAGTGGAATCATGCACTGGGTAGGTACCCAGTTATATTAGAATATTGGGCAGATTCCAATAATAGTGAGCCATTGCCTAGTAGTACCATGCATTGGTTAGATTCTCAATTAGATTAGAATGTTGGGTAGATTTCCAATTAGATTAGAATGTTGGGTGGATTCCCAATTAGATTAGAATGTCGGGTAGATTACCAATTATATTAGAATATTAGGTAAATTCCTAATAATAGTGAGCCATGGTCTAGAAGTGTCATGCATTGGATAGATTCCCAATTAGATTAGAATGTTGGGTAGATTCCCAACTAGATTAGAATATTTGGTAGATTCCCAATAATAGTGAGCCATGATCTAGTAGTATCATGCATTGGGTGGATTCCTAATTAGATTAGAATGTTGCATAGATTCTCAATTAGATTAGAGTATCGGGTGGATTCCAATGACAGTGAGCCATGGACGAGAGGTGCCATGCATTGGGTAGATTCCCAACTATAGTGAGCCATGATCGAGAAGTATCATGCATAAATTTAGAATCATAAAGAATTCCTAGTAAGATTAGAGTTTTATGAGAAAAGTTCCTAAATAAAAATGAGTGTGGGTAAGAATTCCCAATCCAGGCTGTAAGGATAGACACCAAAAATCCAATATGGCGAAACGCCAAGGGGCAAGAAGAACTAATAATGGAATTATAAAGGACAAGCAAAGTGGCTTGAGTTAAAAAAAATAGTTAACCAAAAAGAAAAAAGGGGCCTCATTGTTATAGACAGATTAAGTAGTTATTAGTACAACTAGAATATAGTATACAAGAAGGAAAGGGGAAGAGGCAGCGTCTCATAAGCCGTCATACATGTTTTTAACCTTAGTTTTGGCCTCCTTAAGAACCTACTCCAAGTGAGATTTGAAGTGCTTCTCCATCTTTCGTATGTCTTAGATACCCATTCCTTCTTAAACTGCTTGAACGAGATCCTTTGACCATCCTTAGTACTAATAAGAATGTCTGATGTATTAAGTACTAGAGCAAAGGGAGAACTCCTCTCGGGTTGAGGACGAGGCCTAGAAGGGACAATAGTTGTTTTGTGAGAAGAAGAAAGTCCCATACTGGCATGACCTCTACCTCTACTCCTTCCGTGAGCTGATTGGCCATAGTTTTTCATTCTCATATGAGGCAGGAAGGTTTATTGGCAACAGGTCGGCACGAAGTGATTCATCATGCTCAAACATGAACCAATCGCTCATTGGGGATGGTTTATAAATCATCAAATTAACAAAATTGGAATGAGAAGTGGGTCTATTTAAATGATCGAGACCTCGCAAACAACAACGCTCCTTACCCATATGGAGTTCGGGACCCAAAGGCAATCATTGAATGAACTGTATCTTATTCGTATTAGTTGACCTAAGCCGCACCATTACTGTTGGGGGATGGGTCTCGACCTCCGAACCGTACGTCAGACTAGTTTCTGCCTTAGTTCGCTTATTTTCAGTTTCAAGTTCTTGTAATGTGACTGCAAAAAGCTCTCTATGCGGTACATCCAATTAATGTTGGAGAATAGACATGGAATCCCATAAACTAGAAATGGTAGATTCCGAAACCTAACTAGTAATCGGCACTGCCTTTGGAATAGTAGACATCTTCTTAGATAACTCTTCAAGAGTTTGCTTTAATGATCCATTGACTTTCAAAACATCATGAATTTTGATATAACGATTAGGGCTACTCTTTATTAGTTCAGCTATTTTATCATCAAGACTACGTTGCGAGGAGACACAATCTCTCCCTAGTTCTATGCGGTTGGGACATGATTGCCCCTAAAAGAAATTAAAATTAAAACCAAAAAACGCAGATCATCGTAAAAGTAACTCTATTTCATTCTATTAAAGATTAATACAAATAAGAAAAGATCAAACAAAATATATGGTCCCCTAACATGAGCAAATTTCTCCTTAGCAACCAAAATAATCCTAGGGCCTCTACTTCTAGTATCAACAAGGGACCCTGAGGGTCTAGCCATATTGGAGAAAGAAATGTCCTTTCCTAAACCACCCTTTGGTATAGAAAGTTCTAAAGGAGAAGAATCTACTAGGGATAGAGTAAGGTTAGCTTCTGAAATATATTAGGGAACGTATTCCAAAACATGTTCACTTTTGGGAGTCTTCTTTTTAGCAATAGCTAAGGGAGATGGAGTTACACTTCGGTAACTAGGTAGAATGTCCAGAGTTATAATTAAGCTTGGATTATAGTATCTCCTGAGGAAAGATATCCTTTTACTCTTTAACTAAGGGTCTCTTAGATGTAGTTTAGAGAACCGGGCAAACTCTAAAAAGACCTCATCTCGGTTATCTAAAGCAAGCTTTAATTTAACCCTAAGATCTAAGACTTGATTAGTTAATCTAGTGCCTCAAAGCCTAAGGGATTTAATTGATGTGGTGCAGGTTCGATTGGGTGTTTCCTATACCTCCTTGATCTTATTAGACATGCTTACATTCCTTAGTCTACTAGATGTTAGTAGGAATTTAAGGGAACCTATGGTTGCTAACAACTTCGATTTTTTGATTTGACTCCTCTTCCATAATACTTCATAGTGAGAAGTGGAATCCAACTTTCTCCGTTTAGACATGGGTAAAGGAATAAGTACTTCAGAATAGATGTGACGAAATCAATAAGGAAACAGTTCACCAAAAATCCAAACATCGAATAAGTGTACCACCAAAGCCAACAACTATCATAGACAAACACACAAAAAGGAAATGTACCAAAAATATTATAGACCGAAAGCTCAAACATTATCAACAGCAGATTTTTGGGAATTGGAATGATGACTTACCTTTTCCTTATCAACGTTTTCGTCCACAAGAGCCGAGGATCCAATACCCGCCAAGGCTCGAGCTTTTTCATACTTCTAGGAAAAACTCTCTTCGATCCTTTTGCCATTAGGATTAAAGCCCAAAGAAAATTACAACATGTCCTGGTTGAATTCATAGGTGTTATAGAGGATCTTGAAGGGTTCATCAGTAGCTACCTTATCGGCCTCTTCCTTAGTGATCAGGCCTTAGACCCCTTTCTTAGCTTCTACCAACTCTTCTTTATGCTTGGCCTTTTAATCTTTTAAGGCCTTCTCCAATTCTGCAATTTTGGTCTCATATGATTTCACCTCTTTAAGCCTCCTCTCCTTCTCATCCTGGTCCTCCTTCTTGGCCTTCTCCTTATATTTAGCAAACTGGTTCTCAATAGACCCAGCCTTTTCCCTATATTCAGCCAATTGTCTTCTAGTAGCATCATCCTTCACCAACTCTTCCTTCATCTTTTGGAACCCTCGGTGGAGAACTGAGAAGTTAGCTAAGACCTGGAAAAAGAAGGTCATTATGAAACTACAGGGATGAGTATTTCATAAGAGAGAAGAGGTCATTACCCTGAGGTGGTCCTCCATCCCTATGCTTATCATCCTCCCAAAGCTATTGATGTTGTCAGCTAACTCCACTCGGGAGTACCCTACAACCTTGGGTGGGTAATCATAAATAGTGGAACGGGTGACCTCAATCCCTTGGTCCACCTAGTCCTTGGTAAAGGAAAATCAGAACAAGGGCATTCAGGGCAGGTATGGCTTTGGTAGAAAGTATATTATTTTTATATCTTTTTGCGGACGGGTCCTTTAGAACTGGCTTCGGTCGAGCGGAAGTGAAAGAAGATGATTTGTTCAATGGTAGTTCACCTATCTCAAATTCGTCTCCAGAAGCCACTGCACCATGAAAAGAGAATGCATGTTAGAATAAAAACTTATATTTCGTGAAAGTTATATCCTAGAGCACATGCTATAAGATATTTAGAACCGAGGTCTACTCTCGATAGCGGCATCCTGTCTTTGGTCTCATCGTTTTTAGGATCAGAATGAATGGATTCTTCAGGATTACACAAATCAATCACGTCTGGTGGCATTCTTTCGGTTGAAGGGGGATCGTATCCTAGAAACCTAGTTGAGGATAATAGCAACCTGCAAGCTTTGTGATTAACTTCAGTAAGAACAACATGTCTAGGCCTTTCCCCATTCGGAATTTTCACGACCTCTTCATACCAAGCATCAAAAAGTTCCTTAAGGGTTGGGGCTTTGTCCCTCCCAAGTTTAGCTAAGGAGATAAAAAAAGAAAAGATTTTAGGGAACAATATGACCAAAGCTTAGAAGCAAGAACATTATAAAAAGGAAAATTTGAAATCTTATAAGTCTCTGGCAGTTCAGTAACAATCCAAGGATCATTTGCCTTCACGAAAAACGAATGAGTGGCTGTTACCTTGCTAAGTGGCTTAATTAGGGGCATCTTTTTCCAAAAACAAAGGAAATACAAGGGAACTGCAGAATTACCTGATGTCCTATATAGATTATATAAGTACTAGATCTTAGAAGCAGTCATGTTATGGTACCCATTCTTCCAATACGTGATTGTTGAAGCTAACAAGGTGCTTTACATGACCACTCAAAGTTGAATTGGGCTAATTCCATAGAACTCCAGGATACTAATAAATAAAGGAGCAAGAGGGAGTAATATCCCATTTGCCAAATGCTCTAAGGTCAGGTTAAAGAACCCTTCATGAGGTTTGCTCCAATTATCTTCTTGACTTTGAGCCTTGACTTCGACTCCTTCAATCCCATAACTCTCCATCCAATTCTCCAGCTCTTTTTGATTAGTTATAGGTTTATCCATCGAAATGTCTAAGAAGGGACCAATGTTAAACTAGTTACTCAATAGAAACTCCAAAACTCCTACCGAAAAGGTTTAAAGTCTTATGGTCCAAAGGAAATTGGACCTAAAACTAGATTCTACAGCCCAAACTCAAAGTTCTGAACTCTTTCAAAGAACCATCTTATCTATAAAGCGATTATCGACCGAAGTAGGTGAAAGGTTCGATCTGAGGATAAAATCTTAGTTTAGAAACATCATGGGTTAACTAATTAGATAATACCCCCAAATCAAGATCAATCGTTAACATCATAATGGTAATAAAAATCAAAATTTTCCTAAATTCGGAAAAGGAAAATGCTCGCAAATATGGATAGCAGCTAAAGATACTGGTAAAGTCATAGGAAAAATTGAAAAACTTACTATTTTAGTCGAAGGTTTGCAGTAATCTATAAAAATTTCCAAGCTTTTAATGGCGAAGGAAACCATTAGCAATACAAGTAAGAAAGAAAGGAAAGAGAAAGAGTTTAATTAAAGCCCAGAGCCAACGGTGGAGATTACCTAATAATCAAAGTTCTAACCGTAGGGTAAATGTGGCAGTGTCAGAATACAAATCATCGTCGGAGAAAGAAAAAGGAGGCACTTTTCCATAGAAACCAATAAGACCGCGATAGTTAGAAAGGCATTTAATGCAAAAGAAGGACCCATCCTTCCAAGACCAAACCTCGACTTTCCTTTAAATCTCACAGGATAAGTATCTTCTAGATCTCACGATCTCAAGTTAGATTTTGCCTTTTGGCACCGAAATAATTTCGTTTGTCACTTAGTCCAGATGGCTTCAAGTGTCAAGCAAGATTTTCAAAAGTTCAGACCTCATGGCCTCAAGTTATATTTTGCCTCTTGGCACCAAAAAGCTTTGCTTGTCACTTAGTCTAGATGGCTTCAAGTGTCCAGCAAGATTTTCAAAAGTTCAGACCTCACGTTCTCAAGTTAGAATTTTTCTTTCAGCACCAAAATAGTTTCACATGTCAGTTAGTTTAGATGGCTTTTAATGTCAGGCATGATTTTCAAAATTTTAGACCTCGCGGTCTATAGTTATATTTTGCCTCTTGGCACCAAAACAGTTTCGCTTGTCACTTAGTCTAGATGGCTTCAAGTTTCAAGCGTGATTTTTAAAAGTTTATACCTCATGGTCTGAAGTTAGATTTTTAGTTTCGGCACTAAAACAATTTTTCTTGTCCCATAGTCTAGATGGCTTCAAGTGTTAGGCATGATTTTCAAAAGTTTAGAGCTCACGATCTCAAGTTATATTTTGCCTCTCGGCACCAAAATAGTTTTTCTTATCACTTAGTCTAGATGGCTTCAAGTGTCAAGAATGATATCCAAAAGTTTAGACCTCATGCTCTTAAGTTATATTTTGCCTCTCAGGACCAAAATAGTTTTGCTTGTCACTTAGTCTAGATGGCTTCAAGTGTCAAGCTTGATTTTCAAAAGTTTAGACCTTACAATCTTAAGTTAGATTTTGCTTTTCGGCACCAAAACAGTTTCGATTGTCACTTAGTCTAGGTGGCTTCAGGTGTCAAGCATGATTTTCAAAAGTTTAGACCTCACGGTCTCAAGTCAGATTTTACCTCTCGGCACCAAAATGGTTTTGCTTGTCGCTTAGTCTAGATGGCTTCAGGTGTTAAGCATGATTTTCAAAAATTTAGACCTCACGATCTCAACTCAGATTTTTCCCTTTTGGTACCAAAATAGTTTTACTTACCACTAAGTTCAGGTGACTTCAAGCGAAAGGCATGATTTTCAAAAGTTTTAACATTACGATCCCGATTTAGGTTTCGACTTTCGGTGTTCAAATGTTTTTCACTCATCATCAAGCCTAGATGGCTTCACATAACCAATATGATTTTGAAAGTTTTTGACCTCATGGTTCAAGTGTCGTAACTTCTTTCGTACATGTAGTGCAGACTAACCTCAAAAGATAATCATGAAAAATAAACCAAACCTGCACACTTCAAAGTTCACTCCATATTTCACATACAAAGTAAACTTTGAGGGGCATGTGTTATACCAAAAAAATTTAATAGTAAAAACAATGGTTATCTTCCTAAGGAGATTCCAATGCTTTGTATCCATATGTATTGCAAGAGCTTTCATATTTAGGTATTTAAAGAACAAACGGGTTGAGCCCATCTCGAAAGAATAATACCACAGGACGAATAGGAATTGCCGATTAGCGGATCCAAAGCCCAAAGCACCAATCTATAGCAAAAGCAATCAATGGTCGAGACGACTAACAAGACAAAATGCAGCTTAGATGCATGAGGCTGTTTAGGTGGGAAGACAAGTCATCAATCCACACCTCCTAAGCAACAACGCTAGATGCTCAGAACAAACTCCAATTATACCCGCACATCAAGCAACCTATAATGACCCAACTTTTCAACCCTCGAATGTCGACACTAAATACATCCACGATATTCGTGTGTCGAGCACCCAAGTGCCGAAAAGACAGAAAGTTAGGGTAAAATTAAAAAAAGGAATAGAACGAGAAAGAAAGAACACAACATCAGAATCTCACAACGGGATGATAATATATAATATCAAAAGGACTTTACATAGGGTTACCCTGGATACAGAAATTTTAGAGTTACAAAACCTAAGTTTTATCACCAATCTGGACAGTTATAACTGTTTGTCCTCACAACATTGATATACGCATATAGCTAAAACAGAACAACGAAAAAGAAATAGATAGATAGTGGAAGCCCGCAGCTCGTCTTCTGAACTCTAAAGCGTCTAAGGTAAAACCTGATACTTAGCCTACTCGAAAGAGTACGCAAGGAATTTAAGGAAAACAAAAACCAAGTGTTAGACATAAGTCTGGTATGAGAAAACTAGAGATACATGTAACATGTAATAGTAACTATTGAGACCGTACGAATTCTCGTAACAGTTTTTTCCTCAAAAGAAACCAACCATTTATTAAGTTTAATATATTGATACGATAGATAATGTCTAGGGTGTAGGATATCTGTAACGACTCGTATTTTTAACTATTTGAAATTATTAAATTTAATGTAATTATTGAATAAAAGTGGTTAAAAATAAAATTTAACGAATTATCATTGAATTTTTTTTATATGAATTCGAATAAAATTTTGAAATAACCAATTTCGAAGATTTTGACAATGGAATTCTATGTATTGCAATGGAATTCCATATATTGAATGTATTTATAATCAGTAGTTGGATTGAATAATAAATGTGGACTTATTTAGTTGAAAATAAATAAATTGTTGATACGTAAAATTCAGTGAGATTTTAATATTGCATAATTAAATTTTTAAACTTAATATTGAAAATTTTGTAGATAATTGAACTCTGAATTTAATATGAATGAAAATGGTATCGAAAATTGATTTAAATTTTATTTAAGTATGAATGAAGGCTGTCAACATTTAAAATTGGAATTTTAAGTGGATAAATAAAAATTGGAAATTGTATATTTTATTTAACAAGTAAAAATAGCCTTCTGGGGCACTGTCTTGAATTTTGACGAAACCAATTCATTGGATCCAAAATAGTGTATTATTATTGGATTTCAAATTTCGTAGCGTTTGGAGTTATCGTTTGGTCCTACTGGATAAAAATGCGTTGAATTTGATATCAAAAATTTAATATTTTAATTCGATTCGAAAAGCTACCTTCCACATATGATTGAATTAGGCCTCGAAACTTGTCCCATTGCGTTCGGAATAGGGGTATAACATTATGAACGTCTGGCGACACGCCTCGATTGGGATCCAAAATTTATAGCTAGATATTTTTGAAATTTTAAATTATATATATATGTGTGTGTGTGTGTACGATTTGACAACAGCCTCCTTTGCTTCAATTCAGCACACTCTATTTTTCAGTCCAGCCACCCTACCTACCTCTGTGCATACTGTTTGCACAAAAAGTGGACAAACACCTCAAAGTCGTATGATTTAATTGATTTTATGTTGTTCTTAGCGATTTGGGTGATTTATGCAAATATATGAAAAGCAGGGACTAAATTGTAAAAGACACGCAGATTTATAGTGGTTCAGCCAGAATGTGCCTACGTCCACTTTATATATTATTTCTCCTTTCTTGTTCAGATTACAAGTACAAAGCTTTGATACAAGTATATGAAAGTTGTTTGAAAGTTCTCTCCATGCTTGAGCTCACAAACCTCCCCCCATTGTTGTACCCCTACCCCTCTATTTTTAAAGTGAGGCTGAGGGCAGGGGTCTTGGATGTACATAGCTGCTGGTGGGCCTGGGCTGATGTAATCTGGCCTGGTAGCGTTGGTTCGACATTGCTTTGGCTCGGCAGTAGGTGGTAGACGCTTTGGTTCGGCATCGCTTGGTTCGGAGATGGTTGGAGTGTAGAGTGGACCGGTTGTAGGTGATTCGGTGCTAGGTGGTAGTACCTTGGTCTGGTTTGGAGTTGGTCCGGCAGTGCATGGGGAGGTGCTGGTCCGGTAGAGTGTTTGAGGGTGGCATGGGTAGTAGCTTGTAGGAGCTTGGTTCGGTAGTAGCTCTAAGAAGCTGGTTCGGTAGTAGCTCTGAGAAGCTGGTTCGGTAGTAGCTCTGAGAAGCCGGTTCGGTAGTAGCTTTGAGAAGCCGGTTCGGCAGGAGCTCTAAGAAGCTGGTTCGGTAGTGGCTCTGAGAAGCTGGTTCGGTAGTGGGTTCTGAGAAGCTGGTTCGGTAGTGGGTTGGTTCGGCCATTCCTATCTGGTTCGGTGTTTTTTTTTCGGCCATTCCTATCTGGTTCGGTGTACCGAACCATTTGGTCCGGTTGTTTATATCTTGCCTATAAGTAGGGGTCTGATGCCATCGTTATCCCTTACTAGCTGAGCCCAACCTTTGTCTTCGTCGAACCCAAGCGTGTTAGCCGAATCGAGCTTTCAACTTTTGCCGAACCAGGTGAGATCCCCTTCTGCCAAGCGTGTTTTTGCCGAATGGGCTTAGGAACATGACTTACCGAATGGGCAAGAGGGGAATGAGTACCGAATGACCCTTCGGTTATGACCGAATGAACCTGGTGCCGAAGGAACCTTCGGTTTTAAATGACCGAATGAGTCTGGTGATGTTGGTTACCGAATGAACCTCATGTTGGAAATGCCGAATGACTTTGTACTGCTGAATGACTTTGTAACTGTTGAATGACTTTACGTGTTTATAAGTGGAACTCTAGACAATATACACTTGTTCGTTTGACCCTCTATATCCCTTGTTCTAACAATGTGCTTTTTCGTGCCGCAGATAATGTCTCACAAAGTGGAAACCCGAGCAGAAAAGAAGAGATCTACGGACAGAAGAGAATCTCCCGTTGTGCCCCCGGTTCAGCCAAATCCAGAATGACATGGGCCCACCCCGAGATCGCTAGTGGATGGGTATGGTCCTCAGGAACTTCTAAACTTGCCTCCTGATTGCTTCCCTAGCTCACTCAAGGGCGAGCAACTTGATGTTATATCTCGCTCTTTCGGGATCGACCGAGCGCGCATGCTATTGCCGGATGCGGGAGTGATGCCGTATGATCCTCCCAAAGGATATTTTGCCTACAGCAGATACCATTGCATGTGTGGTGCCATCCCGCCTCTCAATGCTTGGGTAGTCAGCTTTCTCACATATCTAAAGGTAGCTCCATTCCAACTTCAGCCCAACTCCTATGCCATTCTGGTGAGTCTCTTCGTCATCTTCCAGAGGAGATATGGGCGTCCTCCTTCCAACCGGGAGATCCGGTATTTGTACAACTTGAGAGGCTATAAGAAGGGGTCTCCCTACATCATCTTGGAATCGGCCGTATCCTTTAAGCCGGTCCTGGATCTATACTCCAAGTACAGCATGTTCAAGAAGGAATGGTTTTTTGTCAGGGATGATTCTGTTTCTATTCGGCGCTTCACCTCCGGATGTAAGTCAAAGCTTTATTTTTAATTCCTGTTCTGGTTGCAATGCTCCTCCTTATGTGTTTTTATTTTTTGCTAGTGACAGGTGGTTTTGCGGTCGTGGAGAATGATCGCCTGGTTCAGACGGCAGCAGAAATAGAAGCTATTACTGGAAGAGATAGGTCGGCTACTTACCTGATCAGGAACGCTACACTTTTGGAGCACAACTTGATCCTTCCACAGCAGTCCGTGGTCAAGCAGAGGGACACGGCCAAAGAGAAGGTTGCCCAAGCTAAAGAAGGGGCCGAGTCGAAGAGTAGCAAAAGGAGGCTCTTTCCGAAACATCCGGTTGCCGAGGGGAAGAAGCTCAAAAAGTCTGACGGTCCCTCTCCCAGCACATGTCTAGATATCCCGGAGGAGGGAGATGTGGAGAAGGAGCAAGGCGGAGATGGAGGAGAAGGCGCTAGAGGTGGCGACGGTGTTGGGGCTTTGTCTTCTGGGCAAGTAGACGAGATGCAAGAGTGGACGGATGACGCTTTCCGCCAAGCCTGCGAAGGTTTGGAGGGAACAAAGAAGTCCAGGAAAGCTGGGAAAGTTGGGACCGGCGTCGATTTATCTTCCGGGAGCGCTTCTACTGAGGCAACCTCTGCGGTTCAAGGTGAATTTCCCTCTGTTCTTTTTAATTCTCGAATGATGGCTCAATGCATACTGGTGACACTTGATTTTTACTCCAGGAGTGGGCAAAACGGCCAAGACCTCAGATCTTCGGCACAGGCTTGAACAATACAAACTCCTTACTAATCGCCCGGGAGACATAGTCGGCTATCGTCCTCTTCTCGGAGTTATTGAAGAAGATATACAGAAGAGGAAGAGAAGTCGATCTTCGTCTGAACCTCTTCTTGAACCCCCGGCCCCACTCCAGCCTATTCACGACATTACAGAGGAGGATACCGAGCTTATGCCCTCCCCCCATCCGTTTGAGAATCCAACCGTCATCCCAATAGATCATCCTGGCTTAGTACGCAATCCGTTTGCGGGTCATCCGTACCTGGACTCGGCATCTCATGACATTTCTTTTGATGAGGTTACTGGTGAGCACCTCCTCCCTCACAATCCTATGGTACGGGTGCTTGACGAAGCTATGTCCCTGGACCTTGATCTGCTTACTACCCGGGTCATAACTCTGGGAGATGAGGCTAAGGCAAATATTGACCGGGTTGCCGAGGAGACCAGGAAATTGATGGGGCACCACGCCCAACTGGTCAAGGCTGGGGAAGAGATAGGAAGCGCCAACATTCGGCTGCGGTTGATGGTTTCCGACCAGGCTAAACAACTTGCCGACCAAGCCATCCAAATCTCCCAGCATGAGGTCGCATCCCGACAATTGAGGAAGACTATTGAAGAGGCCAGTAGGGCGGAGTTGCAGAGGATGGAGGCCGTCTGTAAGGAGCGGATTGACAGGGCCATCGCCATGGTGGATGAGGTTCGGTAAGCCGACCTCGAGCAGGTAGAGGAACTATCGGGGAGACTTGAGGCTGCGGAGCTTGCTCAGGCCAAGTCGAAGGAGGAGATGGAGGCGATGAGGAGGTCCCTTCAAGCCGACTGTTTACGGTATCGATCGGAGAGGGATGCTGTTGTTGCACAGCTGCGGGCTTCTGAGGTCCGGATGAGGGAGTTTGAAGAGAACGAGGGGATGATGGATGGGATGCTCTAGGATATGTACTTCCGTACTTGGAGGCAGGGTAACTTGTCCTGGATGGATGATTACCCCCGGGTTATGGCTAGGATCTATCTCAAGGCTCTAGAGGAGGCCAAGGCTGAGGCGGATAAGGAGGGTGGTGTGGCTTTCGGGATGGATGTGGTTACCGCCCTGTTCACCAACAACGATGCAGAGTATGAAGCAGTGATAGCTGGATTAGAGCTTGCCTTAGAAATCGGAGCCAATTCTTTGTGTCTTCATAGCGATTCTCAACTTATTGTTAATCAAATACTAGGAGAATTCCAGGCTCGAGAAGAACGACTCATAGCATATTTAAAGAAGACCAAGTTACTTCTCAATCGATTGGACCGCTACTTAGTCAAACACATCCCTCGGGAAGAGAACCGAGAGGCCGACGAATTGGCGAAGCAAGCAAGCATGAGAGACGGCGCTATTTCCGGAGCAGTAGCCATCTCAAAGCAACTAACCCCAAGTTTTGAGCAAGTGAATCTGATAGCTGCAACCGAAGAAGCAACTTGGATGACTCCCATCCGAGACTACTTACAAAGCGGCACACTACCCAACGGGCGTAACAAAGTCAAGAAAATCTTGAGGAAAGCTTCCCGCTACACAATACAAGAGGACATCCTCTATCGGCGCGGATTCTCTAACCCCTTATTAAGGTGTGTCGCTGGAAGGGAAGCCAAGGAAATCTTATCCAACATTCATGAAGGAAGCTGCGGAGATCATACCGGAGGGCAAACTTTAGCAAAAAAGATACTCCGATATGGATATTTCTGGCCCACCTTAAGCAGAGAGTTTCAGCCGAACCAACCCACTACCGAACCAGCTTCTCAGAACCCACTACCGAACCAGCTTCTCAGAGCCACTACCGAACCAGCTTCTTAGAGCTCCTACCGAACCGGCTTCTCAGAGCTACTACCGAACCAGCTTCTCGGAGCTCCTACCGAACCGGCTTCTCAGAGCTACTACCGAACCAACTTCTCAGAGCTACTACCGAACCAGCTTCTCAGAGCTACTACCGAACCAAGCTCCTACAAGCTACTACCCATGCCACCCTCAAACACTCTACCGGACCAGCACCTCCCCATGCACTGCCGGACCAACTCCAAACTAGACCAAGGTACTACCACCTAGCACCGAATCACCTACAACCGGTCCACTCTACACTCCAACCATCTCCGAACCAAGCGATGCCGAACCAAAGCGTCTACCACCTACTGCCAAGCCAAAGTAATGCCGAACCAACGCTACCAGGCCAGATTACATCAGCCCAGGCCCACCAGCAGCTATGTACATCCAAGACCCCTGCCCTCAGCCTCACTCTATAAATAGAGGGGCAGGGGTACAACAATGGGGGGAGGTTTGAGAGCTCAAGCACGGAGAGAACTTTCAAACAACTTTCATATACTTGTATCAAAGCTTTGTACTTGTAATCTGAACAAGAAAGGAGAAATAATATATAAAGTGGACGTAGGCACATTCTGGCTGAACCACTATAAATCTGCGTGTCTTTTACAGTTTAGTCCCTGCTTTTCATATATTTGCATAAATCACCCAAATCGCTAAGAACAACATAAAATCAATTAAATCATACGACTTTGAGGTGTTTGTCCACTTTTTGTGCAAACACATACCTACTTTTTCTTTTTAAAAAGAACACGTCCCTCTCTTCACTTTTTAACGCAATTGTACAAGGAAAAGAAGAAAAAAATTTCAAAAATCGATTTCTTAAGATCTACTCAATGGAAAAATCCAAAACAAGTTTTAAAAATCTTATTTCGGGGAGATATTCAATTTGATATGGGTTTTGTAGGGTTCGATGTTGTTTGGGTCGACTCGTCAGTTTTGGGCGAAGGGCCGATAACTTATGGTTTGGAATGTCAAACGATGGAGGGGAAGTGAGGTGGTATGGTGAGTGTTTTTGAATTTGTCGTAACGAGGCGCGTCTGCCGTAGGGATATGGTGGAGCTCAGTTTGTGATTGACAAATGTGTCAATCTACTGTAGCAGCCAAGTGTAACAAGTCGAAATCGTATCCTATCGATCGAGCTCCAAGTCGTGGGTTCAGGCGGGTAGAGTTGGCGATGGAGGGTTTGTCGGAGTGATTGAAGGTTGATTTCGTGGCCTGGAGGATGCGTGGTCACGTACGTGTACATGGGGGTTGTTCGGTGTCAGCTGTGCATTTTCATTGAGAAGAGAAGGAAAGGAGATGGAAGAAGAAGTTGTGGTGGGCTATGTTCTGGACCAGGCCGCATATTTCTTTTGGGGTAATTATTTTTATTTAGATTGAAAATTGTTTCAATAATTTAAATTATAAATATCATCAACTTATAAAATTTGGTCGAATTGGCGCGCGGATTTTTGCGTTGGAATCGGATCAGAGTCATCTACGCTATGGAGTTAAATTTGTTGCAATTCGCTTCACCTGAATTTTCAGATTCGAACGAAGGTGAGTGTTTTATAACGCTCACAACGTACTAAAATATTTTTATGCTAGTAAATTTGAAATTATGAAGTGACATAAATTTATTGATCATTGTTTGATAAATTTAATTGTCATCTAAATTGCCATATGAATTAACTGTTAAAAATTAAAATTGACAGTTAAATTTGAAATTGGAATTTAATTGCCAGTAAATACCCGACATTAACAACTATGAAATTGTTGTGAATTAATGGCTGATTTTGATGTTGATTGTGATGGATGCTATTGAATAATGTTTTGGATGATTTGGATGTTTATTTATTATGGTATATCTTGCTATCATCCTATATATTATTTACAGTATATAAAAACTGTAGATCGAATTATTTTGAATAAATTAAGAAATATGTTGAAAATATATATACATGTGACAATTATTTGGATTGAAATGATATATATCCATCCCTGAAATTAAATCGAAATAATTATTCACTTGGCCATAAGGTAGAAAATTATATACAGATACCGGATTGGTAAAATTAAATGACTTTAAAATTTTAGATTTGAAATTTATTTAAATGATTTGATTTTAAGAAAATGAAAATCAAATTTATGGAAATCGAATTATTTTCGAATTGGAGCTCGAAATGTCAAAATTAAAATTTGGTAAATGAAATGTTTTAAATAATTGAAGTTGAGATTTTAAGTTATAATCGAAATATGATTTAAATTTCTGAAATTGATTTGATTTAAAGGATTGGACTTTTATTCGAACTTTGAATATTACTAAGTAAAAGTGATATGGAACGTTATTTCGAAATTGAGCTCGAAATTGAATTATATTTGAAAATTTGGATTTTAAATTGGGTATTGAAGGTAAATGTGATTTAAGTGCTTTGAATCGATATTTTGAAAATCGAACTTGGAATTGATATAAATCGAAATGGTTTAAATTTGGAATTGAAATTGAAATTAATTTGAAATCGAAGTAAAATTCGACTTGAAATCGGAATTGAATCGATTGGATCGAAATGGAAATTTAAAGTGATTTGAATTGGGAAATTTTGAATTGAATCGGTTTGACTTTGAAACTATTTTGAAATAAATTATTAAAAATCTATCTTTTTAAATTTTCAAATTATTTTACTATATAAACCATTTTCAATACTCTAACTATTTTCTATTAAACTATTTTAACTTTTTAACTATTTTAAAACTATTAAAACTATTTTCTAAAAATTCAAACTGGTCAAAGGGGTGGAATGTTCGTATTTAAATCTTTGATTTAAATACGAATTTGGTTAATGAAGTTATAACCTAAATTGAAATTCGAAACAATTTTGGAAGCGAAATCGGGATATTAAGGCAAAAATGATTTCGAAATGAAATGGTATATTTTGAGTAAATATGATGATTTCGAAATGGATTTGATTTTGAAGCGAATATGATATTTTGATATCAAGTACGGCTTGTTTTCGAAATATAAAAGTACCAACCGGTGTGTAAAACGACGTTTGGTTGTTAAAGAGACTGGAGCCTCTTATTGGCATACTCTCTGTCAATATCGGAACCACTTTAACAACTGTGTACACGGAGGAGACTCCAGAACGAAGTGGTCGGATTTGGCATCGTTTGCTGGATTTGAAAAAAGAGAACGATGGTGGATTGGCTTAACACTTGTGTCAATTTGAAATGACTAAAACAGGAGTCATACCTGTCAGTGAGGTAAGCTACCTCTAGCGGACACACTTCTTCGTATTTCCATCATTTACATTGTGATTGATTGGTGCGCACTCTCTGATTTTGGGAGTGTTGGATGCGGTGGGCTTTTAGGGGTTACCACCAGCCGGGAAAAGTAAACCGGTAGTATCCTACCATGGGCATTGCCTCACGGGCCTTGTCATACTTTATCCTTATACGATACCACTACTGTAACGACCTGTAATTTTCGATAATTAAAAATAGTTAATTTAATAAGGTTTTGTGATTTAATGTTGGAAGAAATAAAAAAATTTGTGATTTAATAATAAGATATAATTGGAATGAAATGTAATAGTATTAATTTAAGGTAATTGATAACTGTTTTAAATGTAATTCCAATTAATTAAAATGATTAAAAAGTTATAATTGGTTATAGATTGTAAATTAATTGGAATAATGTGTGTATTAATGATAATTGGGTTAAAAGATTAATTGATAATTTAAATATTGTATTAATTAATGAAATAATTTGTAATAAATTGTAATTGGATAGAATTAGTGTTGTGTAAGTTGTTATAACATTTGTTTGTAAATAATAAACTTATAAATGTGATTAAAAGTTAATGGTGACAATTATTATATGTTACCTATTTATTTAGTCTATTAAAATTTAATTGGAAATCAATTGCAATTAAATGTAATTAAATACTACCTTAATGGAAATTAAGATGAAATTGGAGAATATTAATGTAATAAGATATAAACCAATGTTAACTATGCCCATAGAGTAATGATTGATTGAATAAAAAGATTGAAATCAAATTTAATCAATTTATTGAAATTAAATTATAATTAATTGGATTTAATTATAGTTGAAATTGAACACTGTAATTAGTGTAATATTTAACACTGAATTGATATGTAAAATTTGTTTAAATTATTATAAATGTCTAAGTAATCAAAAATGATAAAATTTGTTAATTATAAGATTTGAAATATAAAAAAAGTGATTTAATCAAGTAATAATAAATTATTTAACTTATGTGAAAATAACCATTTTGGCCACTGTCTCAGATTTCGACGAAACCGGTTTCATCGGATCCGTATGGTGAATTATTGTAGGATTTCAAGTTTCGTAGCGACCAGACTTGTCGTTTGATCGTACGGACTCGAAACGCATAGAAATCCATTTAATTAAATTCAATTGAAATCAATTTGAAATAAGCTAATTTTAAGCTAACTTATTCATACTATGGAATTAGAACTTGAAACATGTTCCATTGAGTTTAAAAATATCAAAAACATCTATTTTGATATATGGGATGACCCACTTTCGTTTTGGAGGTAGAACGGGCTTTTGGGTCGCTATTTGTCGTTCGTACAAATTCGATATGTGTTTATTTTCTGATCGGGGCTTGTCCATATAAATAGACTTTGTTTCTCAAACCCTAGCAGTCTTTCAGTTATTCTATACATACAACTCTATCTGCCTATTCCTTTTTTCCCATGGCAGAAGCAAAATTCCAATTACAAACCCTAATTCAATTCAAAATTCAAATTGAAAAATCAAACTCCTCAAAACTATGTCAAATTATATATCGTTGGAAAGCTCTCGACGATACAAACCAACGGTAAGTGTTCATTTCTGAAAATAGTGCCCGAGTCAACGGGAAATCATGGTCAAATCTAGAAAAACGTGGAATTAGGTTTGATTTAGGGGTTTTTCATTTAAGCAACAATCGATGGAATTAATTTATGGGTTCTGTAGAGCTTGGCAAGTGGAATCTAAATCTAGTCCCAATTTCACTAATCGACGCTTGGGGTGGTCAAATTTCACCAAAAACATGGTGGCTCTAGAAGCTGCGGCGGTTGATGATGGTGGTATTGATGTGTAGGCGGCAAAAAGGCGAGTCAATCGTAGGTGGTTTCACATCAGTCGGAGGTCAGAGGCATGCACGATGGTCGGTCAAAGTTCTGCTCTGATGGGTTCTTGCGTGAAGCTGCTGGGAAGGAAACGCAAGCAACTATTTGGTTATATTATTATTAAATTGTGTACCAAATGAATATTTTAATAATATTTATTGTAACTTTAATAACTTTTTCATACGAGCTCGGAATCACGCACGGTTTTCTTCGTTTGGATTGTACCGAAATTTCGGACATTATGAAACAAGTTTAGACGAATTCTAAGACTGTCAAATTTTGGGGCTTTATTTGGATTTCAAATCGATTTGAAATCAAAGGTGAGTGTTTTAACCCACTCACGACTACTAATTTTTCTTATGTTAGTTAAATTAAATTTAAGATGTTATTAGAAATTAATTGATTGATGTTTGGTATGTTTAAATTGTCATTCTAGTTGAATTTGACTTTTATTGCATTTAATCATCGTTTAATTTAATATTGAATTTAATTGTCAATTTAATACCTGTTAATGATAATCAGTTATCTATTGATGTTTATCAGTTGATTTGGATGATGATTTTGATGGATGTTTGGTTCTTGATATTGGATGACTGGATGATATATTTTATATTGTTATAACACTACAAGTTCCCTATGGGTTGAAATGATACATACCCGAACGATCATATAGAATAAGGAAAATCGTTATGGGTTGAATGATAAACCCAAGCGATTTTCATTGAAATAAATTCTGGGATATATTATTTTGAAATAATATATACCCATAAAAAATTAAAATATTTGCAGATTGAAATGATAAATATCCATATCACTTGACCATAGGGTAGAGAATTATATACAGACACCGGATTGGTTAAATTAAATGATTTTTTATCTTTAAACTTTGAATCCAGTTAAACGACATTTTGAAATAGAATTTAATTGATATAAATTGAATTGTTTTAAGTAATTATTTAAAGGATTTAAATTGAAATCTTAAAGTTGAATTTGAAGTATAAACGACATTCATCGAAATTGAGTTATTGAAATGTTGGAAACTGTAACTTTGAAAATCTATTGGAATTGAAATAGTTAGATTTGATATTTCAAGATTTGAAATCTGGATATGGTACATATTTGTTGAAATGGAAAAAATAGTTAAATTTGATGTTAATTTCAAATTTATTATTTTAATATAAACTGCTAAAAATGTTATTTTAAATTCTAATTAGTAAGATTTTCAAACTATTAAACTAGGTTAATCTATTTTAAATATTTTAAAACCATTTAATTAATTTAAACTATCTTAATTTATTTTAATCAATTTTAATCTATTTAATACAATTTAATCTATTTTATCCTATTTTAAACTAATTAACCCATTTTAATCTATTTTAAATTTATTAAATCTATTTTAAATCTATTTAACCTATTTTAAATCTAATCAATCTATTTTAAATCTAATAAATCTATTTTAAATCTATTTAATCTATTTTAAATGTATTAAATCTATTTTAAATCTATTTAGTCTATTTTAAATCTATTTATTCTATTTTAAATCTATTTAATCTATTTTAAATCTAATTAATCTATTTTAAATTATTTAATCTATTTTAAATTTGTTAATCTATTTTAAATCTATTTAATCTATTTTAAATCTATTTCATCTGTACCCGTCGTTCGTAGCTTGGTTGGTTTGGGAGCTGGGAGATGGGAACCAAAAGGACTGTGTTCGGGCAGGTTCGAATCCCAGCGCCAAACCATCAGTGGGAGTTTCAACGTTAAGCATCTGTGTGCGACGACTAAATAAAAGCGGGGTAGACACACGGCATGGGGTTTACTTAAGTGAGTATCAATGAATACCATGATCTTAAGGTTCCCCATGATCTCAAAAAAAAAATCTATTTCATTTATTTTAAATCTAATTAATCTATCTTAAATCTATTTAATCTATTTTAATTCTACTAAAACTATTTTAAATCTATTTAAACTATTTTAATCCACTTTTAAATTATTTTAAAGTATTTCAAACCATTTAAATTATATTTTCCAAACTATACTAAACTATTTGTAACTATCTATACTATTTTCTAAATTCTAAATTATAAAGTGGAAGTGGTTATATTTAAATCCTTGATTTAAAAGCAAATACGATTAAATGATGTAATAACCTAAGTTGGGATCAAAATAACATATTTGAGTAAATATGATGATTTTGAAATGAGGGTTTAACCTATTTTGAAATTATGATTTCGAAAGTAATATGGTTTGAATTGAATGTGATATTTTGATATCAATATGAAATGGTTTTGGAAATGTAAAAGAACCATCCGGTGTGTAATAAGCATCTGGTTCTTAAAGAGACCGGGATTGGATATTGTCATACTCTCTACCAATAACGAAAACCACTTTAACAACTGTGTACCTGGTGGAGATTCCAGAAATGAAGTAGGATGGTTTGGTGAACGATTCTGTATGAGGTATTTACGCAGCCCTGACTCCCACGATTCAGCTTAGATATGACTAAAACATGAGACACGCCGAGCCAAGTGAGGTCATTCCTCCTATCAGACATGCTTCTTCGATACCATATTATGACTTTGTGATGATTTGGTGGCCACCCCTTGATTTTTATTATGGGAGTGTGTTCCGAGGTGGGCGGTAGTAGCTGCTATGCGTTACCACCAGTCCGGATCCGCAATTGGTAGAATCCTACCCTAGCATTGCCTCGAGTGCCATGTTCACATGCCCTAGCGCGCATTCTACGAGTTTGGTTTGTACCATACCTATGGAGTGCCCTTTGATAGCCCTCCAGTTTACGGAGGAATTACGGCACTGTATAGACTATGAGAATATATAAAAATGTGTTAAGGGGGATATGGGTAACGCCTTAATGCTATTTTAATACTTTACTTTACTCTAGACACTACTATAATAGCGTATTGTACTATGTATGTAAATAGTTTAATGGATCCTTAGGAGATGTAAATCCCGAACATCTCTTAAGTTATTGCATTCATGTTGACACGGGATAGGAGATGTCAAACCCCGTAAACATCTCCGACATCGTCACACTCATGTTTATTTACTGTTGATTTAACTTACGTAAGATCTTTTAGTTCTGACTCGAGTGTTTTGTCTTTCCAATTCTCTCGGGTCAGTATGAGCTTTTCAGTGTATCGAAGACTGCTTTTGGAGGACGAAGATGAAGATTTAGTACTATTATTATTTATTTCATTTAATCCACTGCATCATACTGTTCTGCTACATTACTTATTTATTACTGCTGTATATACTCTGATTCTATATTGTATAGGTGTAATCAAATGTTATTTGTAAAACAGCTTCATGAACTGTTTATTTGATTATTATATTTTGTCATTTTGTTGTGAGATTATGTGTTTTGTTTCCTTTCTTTCTCTTCTTTTTCTTATTTACCCCATAACAATCTGCCCTTTTGAATGGTTTGAGTCTGACATGTGTAGTTTATCGTCGATTTAAACCGTCTAAAAATGTGGTTCGTTACAACTATGATTTTGGTTTAGTGTTGTCGTATCACAGCGCAACTCTATCCATTGACGGTTTACTGGTGTTTTATATGCAAACTGTACGACAATGCTTAAAAATGCGTTAAGTGGGATCAATGTAAAGCCTTAATGCAATTTTAATATTTATTTTACTGATCAAACATTATATATGTAGCGTATTCTACTATATTTAAATATTTTGACGGATCCTTAAGAGATGGAAAATCCCGTAACATCCCTTTAGTTATTGCACGTACGTTATACACTGGATAGGAGATGTAAAACCTGTAAACATCTCTGATGCCATGACACTCATGTTATATGTGATATCGATTTGACTCACATAAGAATATTTTAGTCCAGACTCAAGTGTTTTGTCTTTTCATTATGCTCGAATCAGTCCTGAGTTTTTCAGCTTATTGAAGATTTATTCTGGAGGACGAAGACGAAGATTTGGTATATTATTACTGTTAGAATTCCTGCATCATGTTGTCTACTTCATTATTTATTTATCCCTGATGTATATATAACTCTGATAAATGTTGTATAGATTATAATCAAATGTATATTATAAACAACTTCATGAACTGTTTATTTGATTATCATATTTTATCGTTCTGCTAAGAGATTCTGTGTTTGTTTTCTTCTTCTTTTCTTATTTTTCTTAATTAACCCCATTGATCATCTATGTTCTGGATTGTTTAAGTCGGACATGTGTGGATTATTGTCGATTAAAACCTTCTGAAATGTGGCTCATCGCAGTTGGTATCAGAGCTTTGGTTTAGCGATAACCTTAGCTTTGTGGGGTTTGACTCATTAGAGATAGGGTAGTAATACCCTAGAATGAGTCTGTTTGAGTGTGTGTGTCTGTGTGTATATATATATATATGTATGTATATGTATATATATGAGAGTGTATTTGTTAATGTTGTATAAAATGTTTTATTGTTGTTTGAATTGTTAAGTTTGAATTTTGGGTTCCGATCGGTACGTGGATGCCACTATATCGATAGGGATTCCAAAACACTTGAATAAGCAAACCAACACAATATTGTTTTCGAAATTTGGTAAATGAAATATTTTTACCAAGGATTATATTTTATATATAAAAGAATGGTTTTCTGAAACTAGATAATTAAAGAATTGGTTGTTAGAAATGATAATATTGATCATTATCGTTTATTGTTTGATTAGTCAATATTCCTAAACTATTAGCTATTATATGATTATAAGAAAATGAAACTGTATAAATGTGATTTATAAAAATATAATTTGCAAGTAAAATGAATATAAAATTGAGAATTTGAGAAATTTAAATTCCGGTTTTCTGAAAAAGGTTTTCAAGGTTTGGAAAATAATATCAGTATTGTTTAAAAGTATAAACAAATACAAATGGTTTTCAAATAAATTTTAAAAGGAATGAATTTAGTACTCCCCTCTTCTGTCGCTGGCAAATAATTTCAGTAATGACTGCGCAGCATCATCGATGTTCATTTTCGAGTCTCAAAGTGGGGGAGACTTCTGAGAAGCTTTGCTATGAAATTGTTTTGATAAACGGATTTTGGTTTAAACTCCAAAAGTATGATTTGATATACAAAAGATATAAGTATATATACTTATTTCAAATGATTTGAAATGAATCTTGGATTTAATATTTTTAAGTTATGTTAATTAGTAATCTTCAAATTATTTGAATGAAATGGAATATTTGAATAACCAGAACTTATAAGATAATAGAATTAAGAAATCTAAGCTAAATGTTTTGAGGAACTTTAGAGTTGAAGTTTGCAACTCTTAAATTGAAAGTAAAGAAAATTTAAACAAGTTACAATAGTGAACATTATAATTAAGTAAAATGAACCAGATTAATTTGTATAATACCAAATTGCATTCTATTAACATATAATAAGACTTACCAAATGTTAAAAGTTAAAATGATGGTTTGAATATGTAATGGGATATTATACAAGTAAACAAAACTTAAAAGTAATTCAAATGTATATAAATGGAAATTTAGTTGTAATAATAAATGTTATATACTTAATTAGTATATTATGAAATGATTAATGACTAAATGGAATAAGTAAGTGGAACTTAAGAAAGTAGACAAATGAATTAAATAATATCTTTTTAAATTGGTTATAGAATTAAACATAAATTTGCAAATTAATTTTGAAATCGACTTTGTAACTTTTGAGATAATTATAAACTTAGATAAAGTCATATATAAGAAGTTGGACTTTTATAGAATGATTATAAACTAAAGTGATAATTCATAAAATGTTTCACAAATAAATTTGTTATTAAATGAAATTCTGAAAATAAATGTGAATTAAGTTGCAAAGAAACTTAAGTGAGGATATAAGAAATAATTCATTACTGATGTTGATGCTAAAAATGGAGATGAACATTATAATTCAAATGTTTCGCAAAAATGTAAAGTAAACTTTATAGTTCATAACTTTGATAAATGTTAGTTAAAAAAGATGTTAAATTAATTGAATATGGATGTTAAAGTAAGGAAGCTAATATTGAATTATGAAATGAACTTTAACTTATGAAAAGCTAACCGAAATGAATAATGGAAGAAGTTAGTGAATTATATTAATAAAATGAGTAAATGAAATAACATTGATTTAAAATGAAAACGAACTTGAATGTAGAATGAATGTGAATAAATGAATTGATATGAGATGTTGCTAGACGTAAAATGAAACAATTGAAATTTAACAAATTGAATTGAATAAATTGAATGCAAATGAAATAGATTTGAATAAATTGAAAGTAAATCAATTAAATGTTGATGAAATTTGGATGTTAATAAGAAATGAAGTGTATAAATTGAAATATTGACATTGGAAATGTAAATGGTGATAGTTTGGATTAATTGGATGAATATTAATAATTGTGAATGGTTTTGGTTGTAAATCATCGATTTTATTATTTTGGCTGCATATGATCGTTTTGTCGTGTATTGGTGCTAATGTGTAACCGAGTATTTTTACAGCTTGAAGATTTTCGAGCAGCGAAGTTAGAGAGAGAGAGTAAAGAATCACTTTAGTTTTCAGAAGAAAAAAATTGTATTTTAAGATATTCCGCTGTATCATTATCAAATTGTATAAACTCTGATGTATTCAAAAAGATTTATAGTAATGAAATAAAGATTCATTTGTTTTAAATTCATGGTTATTATTCTGTGTTTCTGTGGCTGATTCTGTTTAAACGTTATAAACTAAATAACAATTCGTCTTTTTGAACGTTTCTAGTTGGTTTAATTTCCGACTGGAGGCGGTCAGAAGGGGGAATGTTATAGAGTGGTATCAGAGCTTTGGTTTACACAAAGCTTAGTTTATGGTGTTTAATATGAATAGTTACTAGAAACACTTTTAAAGGAAAACGTTTTTCAAATCTAAAGAAGTATAAAATTGTTTTTGAAATAAAGATCTTTAACTTAAGAAAAGTTAAATTGAATTGAATTAGTATTAATAAATATATGATTTGAAATTTAACTAAAGGAAAGTTAAATAAATTGAATTGGATTAGATAAATTTTTGAGATGGAAGTTTAAACTTAAAAGATAAGTGATTATATAATATGAATTGGGAAGTTAAAATTAATAAGTTGTATAACTTATAAAATGAGGAAATTTAAGTAAAACCAATTGTTAAAATGGTTAAACAGTTTTGTTAAGTAAAACAAAATATGAATTTTGGATAGTGATATGAATTTGACTTTAGTAAAAGTTAAATAAAATGATTTTAGAAATGAAATATAGCTTAAGTAATGTTGAATGAGGTTGAATTTGATATCAAAATGAATTAATAAAGTGAAGTAATGAATATGAATTTGAAATATAGAAAGGAAATTCAACTTTAATTGTAAAAGTGAATTAGTGAATAAAACATAAAATAGAAATGTTGTTAAGAGTTGAATAAAACTTAAGTTAAGAAGTTGTGAATATGGTGAGTATTAGAATTCAATCTGAATTAGAATATAAACTAATCAAATGTGTTAAACCAAATTGAATGTAAGCAAAGTAAATAAATTTGGTTAAGTTGAATGTGCATTGGTTGCTAGTTGATTGTATAGAAATTCATTAAGTGTTAATGAAATTGAATTAATGGAAATTGGAAGCTATGTAATTGAATTCAAATTGAAAGGTAAGAAATCTAAATAGAATCAAATTTGATTTGAATTTAAAGAAAACTAACTTGAATATAAATTAGTGAAAGTAAACTAATTGAATATGAATGAATGTTAGTAACATCCAATGTAAATAAATCAAATGTGATTTAAATTGAAAATCAATTCAATAAATGATTCACTAAAGCACTAGTTGATTATCTTGGAAATAGAAAACTGATAAATTTATATAATAGTTTGAATTGGAATTTTTGAATTATATAAACGATTTATATTGAAGATTTGAAAAGGTTGATATTATATTGGAATTATAAGATGAATTTGTATAAGTGTTGAAAATGAAATATTAATGGATTTCATAAGTTAATGAAATTTAAAAGTTTTATAATGTGAAGTTATAAAATGAATCGATGTTGTAGGTAAAAGAATTTATAAGTAATTTACTTATAAATTAAATTTTTGATATAAAAACTGAGTTATAAAGGAATTTTTATAAATTGAAGTCTTTATAAATAGAAATGGGATTTATAAACGTTGTTTATAAATCCGAAACTGACTTATTTTGATAAGTAAATTCTTATAGCTTGTTAAAAGATGTATATTCACAATTTTGGACCGTGAATATATTATTGAATAAAATGGACATGTTTGGGAAAGTGATATTTTAAAACGAAGTAAATTGTTTTAAAAGATGTTTTCAAAGGCATTGAATATCGAAACCATAGATTTCAACATTCATTGTTGAAATAGACGTTTTCGAATATAAGGAAATGGTAGACTATAACACTGTTGTTATAGTAAATGATTTCCGAAAGGAAATGTTTTGTATAGTATTGGGATTTATCCATCTATCTAAATTTCGAATCCCTATACTAGTGATTTTGAGTTGTCGTAACGATGTTTTACGTAACATTCGTTTTAACTCAAATAAATGTGTGAAAGAGAATGATTTCCTTAAAGATGAAATATATACTTAATTTTGATTAAAGTATATCGAATATTTTCAAATGTTGAAAATAAATGGATTTGTGAATTACTTATTTTTAAATAAGTATGGAAATGTTTTTTCCAAATATGAAATGTTGTGAATATATTCCGTAAGGAATAAATGATTTGAAATTCATTTTTGAAGTCGGAGTTGAAAAGTTAAATGAGAAATTTGAACAATTTGTTCAATTTGAAATTTTCCAAAAAGATTGAATCGTTGAGTTAAAATTGAGTTTAACTTCGACCCAAAGACAATATAAGTTGAGCTTTGAATTTCAGATGATGATTTAGATTGTATGTCTAACATTGTGAATTGATGACATAGCAATTGATCTCTATTAAATATATATCTGTTGGTGGCGGAGAATTTATTCTCTTAGCTTAACACCCTTCTTTGAGACGTACGAGCTCAAAGGTTATATATCGATAGACATCAATTCTGTGTTGAGAATTGACGATGTAACGTGTAATTCAAATCGAATGTGAAAGTCGATAATAAATGGAATTATGAATATGAATTAGGGTTGAGATAACCTTAAATTTCCAAATCGACTTAGAGGAAAATTTTGAAATCCTCTATTTTGTTATGAATATGGAATATGTAAGTTTTCAGAACTTATATATATATGAATGCGGTAAATTTGAAAACCGTTAGTTTAGAAAGACATTGTTATGGAAATCTTATGTATGTTTACATAGATATGATATGTACGAAATGTGAAATGAAAGTACTACATATATATGACATTATGTTTTCTAAACTGAGGATATGGAAAAGTACCTTCCATTTATTATTTGAGAAGGTTTTGGAACTCTCGATGAGTGTCCATTTGAAATTTGTAACTACGTAGAATTTCCATTTAGTCAGAGTGACTATTTGAATCGGAAATCCCTCACGATGGATCATCGTGATGAGATTAGATTGATGATTAGCTTAATTTGAGGGGCGAGATGCCTACAGTTACAAGCGATTCCACTGGGATAGTGGCGTAACCGCCGGGTAAACTGCAATCTAATGCCAAGCGAAATTTGAGGGGCGTGATGCCTACAGACACAAGCGATTCTACTGGGATAGTAGCGTAACTGCCGTGTGTACTGCAATCTATGGCGACAACCATGGCGAAATTTAAGAGATGAGAAATCTACAGGTTACGAGCGACTCTACTGGGATAGTAGCGTAACCGCCGGGTAAGATGTAATCCATGGGGGAACGTGCTTTCCATATCCATTTTTAAAAGAATTTTTAAAAGTATTTTCACTGGGAATTGAAGCAAGTATGTTTAGTACTTGGAGATTTTTAGACCTGCGCCTGGCCAGCGTATGCCTAATGTCTATAGAACGAAGGTGGACTTGTTAAATTTCGAGTTAGCAAGTATTTTCAAACTTTAAATAGCAAATCAATGATCTGAAAGTAAAATTACGTGATTCCAACTTAATGAACTAAGGAAGAGGATCTTTTGTAATGTTTTGAAAGTCCACAGCTTTGGAAGAGATATATTATATAAATCTCTAACGTGAAGAATTTTTAGTTTGAATCTGAGTTGTAAGTCGAAATTTTTTTTGGTAAAAGACTTTTGTGTCTTGATTGTAGAAACCAATGAACAAAACTAGTGAGATTAAACAAATGGAATGAACTCTATATTTATTTATTTTTAAATAAGTATCGAGCTTGAAAAATTGTGTAGGGTATAAATATTAATGAAATTTTAACAACTTTTCCTTTTCGTGGACGAAAAGTTTTTAAGGAGGGAAGTTTGTAACGATCCCGAATTTTTGAACCGTTTTAAATTGAAAATTTAATTAAATTTTGATTTAAATTGTGAATGTGTTAGAATTTTTCAAGTTTAAAATGAGAAATATATTAGAATCTAAATTTGAATCGGGATTTATATAATAATAAGGCAATTTGCTTTGAAATTCTTTTGTTGAATTTTATTAATACAAAATAAATGAATAAATACACCTAGTAAGATTTTAACAACAAACTTGTACAAAACAAATTAAAGAAAATATCTATACAAAACAAATTAGATTTTTAAAAGAAAAAAATATATATAAAAGTACCATACCCCATACCCTCAGCCACGTTTCTTCTACCATACCCCCTACGATCTCCTTACCCCCTTATTCTCTGTTAAACCCGATCCCATCCCCCCTTTGCTTTTCACAAACCCAGATCGAACGAAATAAAAAAATAAAAAAAATGGCGGCCACGAGTTTCTTCTTCGTCCCCAAAAAAATTAGGGCATTGGCTTCGTCTGGCGATTCTCACTTCGGCCTCGTCGTCTCCAAATAGCTAGGGCTTCGGCGATCAATCTTCGTTCGTCTTCCATCCTTTGTTCGCAACCGCTTCGCGACCGTTTCAGATTTAAAGGTGAGAAATTTTAAATTCTCACATCTAATTTAAACTCATAAGTATGCGATTTTGTGAATAAATTTACAAAGCTTTGATTTTGTGATGATTTTCTCTGTTGGCTCGACTCCAGTTAGCTTGACCATTTCCGTTCATCCTTGTAGCATGAATTCAGTAATTTGATTTGCCATGAAATTGTGATAAATTTGTTCATCTGAGTTGTCACTTTCTCGCCCTCTGTTCTTTGCTTGCACATTGATTCATTTGCCTAGTTGGTTCAGTCTGTTGGTCGAGTTGCCTATATGTGCTTATTTTTGAGCATGTTACATTTGTCTCATATTGTTATGGCATTCATGTATAAGCTGTAGATTGATTGTGTTCATATTGTTCCCATAATTTGACTTCAACCTGATAACACTTCACCTGTCCAGTCATCGCTATTTGGTTTACATATTTGGTCGTCTGCATTTTTAATGTTTTTATTGCGTGAACTTTGGTCTGCTGATCATGTTCCCACTCGATTACTTGTGGTAGTTCGACTTGCTCGACTTCATATGTCTGGCTTTGGTCATTGTTGTAGTTGCACTGCAGTTCACTGTGTGCGATATTGAGTTGCATATCTGAACTCGATTCACTTGAACTTTTGTGTAGTCTGGTCTGTAGTGGCTCTTAAGTTCTTTGGTTGGCTGCATTTGTTTGAGTCAGTGGAATTTGCATTCATATTTTCCACTGTTTTGCTCAAGTCTGCATTATATTGTACCTGTACTCTGGTAGTCATTCATGCATCCCTTACCTGTTACACTAGCAGTAGATGGAAGGCCTGTACTTGTCCTGTTTACTCAAGTTTGTTAATCGAGTATGCATTCCCACATGTAGTCTTCACACATGTGCAACCAGCACTTACGTTGAGATTTTATTTCCCGTAGTTCTTTTCTATAGCTCGACAGTTTGGAGCATGTACATGCTGCAGTTTTATTTTTGTATGAAGTTTTGAACTTAGTTGATGTTCTAGCATCCCTGATTCGTTTTAAGTGCAGTTCTGCATTACTAGGGTGCATCCATATTTGCATTGGGGTTTCATGTATTTTGTTTTCATAATTGCTATTGGTATACTTCACATGCACAATCCAGAGTTTATTTTGCAAACTGTTTGACAGACTTCAAGTGGTCTTCATACATATGTATGCAATCACGTATGTATATACATTAATTGATATGTATATATGTATGTTTGAATTGCATTTTTTTTCTTTTGAAGTTATGGACTTGGTTTAGTTGTTTTCATGATACTGATTATTGATTTGGTCATAGCAATTCTAAATTGGAAACTTTGACTTGCATCAATTGGAAATCTTTGTTGGAATTGGTCACCAGTGATTTTGTGATGTGATATGGTTCATGTCTGCATTTACTCCTGTCCACTGTATTTCGAGTTGGGTTGGGTTGCATTCATACTTCACTAGGATATTTGGAGTCTGATACTTCTGTGTACAGTTACATTCGTGATTGCATTGAGACTGACACCTTTTTGGCTTTTGGAGGAGTGAACTTGTTTTTGCATATATATTAAACTTGCATGTATGTTGTACAGATAGTTTAAAGTTATAGGATTTCACTCCATTGCAGTACTACACTTATTACTCACGTTATATATAGAGTCATGTTTTAGTAAATAAGTATAGAGTGGTTTCCAAAAGAAAGTTTGCAAATAGATTATTGCTTGTCTTAGTACTTATTGTCACCAGCAGCCGTCCTTTCATATGTTCATTACTTTGATTTATTTTATTTATTTACATACATCCTAGCTATTTGCATCTACTCTGTCATTCATATACGAAATTGTACATATTAAATTGGGTCTACATGCAAATCTTTCTTATGTGAATAGTAGCATTAGTTACTACATGTTGCTCTCTGCATATTTGAACTGTCATTGTTTCACTTGTTCATGTGCATGTGTTCACTTGATCACTTCCAGTTATACTGCTATTTGTATTTTAGTGATTCATGTTGTAGCTTGACCATTTCATAGTAGTTACTTGCAGTTTTACCCTTGTTCCTTGTGGTGACTTTATATTCGGTGTTGGCGAGGCAGTGCACGCATGCGTGCACTGCAGCCACCCAGAATTGACAGTTTTTGAATTGATATTTTTCTTTGCATCGTGATGCATTGATCTTTTATGCCTTGGATACTGGTGGCGAGGCCGTACACGTGTGTGTGTACGGCAGCCAATTAAACTTAGATGGTTTTAAAGTGACAATTTCAATTGTTTTGAATTGATTTAGTCGATTTGATAAATTGTTTATTTATCTCTGTTGATGATTTAAATCTGCTGATTTATTGTTTAACACTGTTTAGTGTTAAAATTTTCGTTATCCGATTTCTTTGTTTAAAGAGTCGGATAGACGGGAATTATTGTGACTGTCGTCTATTTAATTTTTTATTGCCTCTATGCACAAATAACTGAGTTTGAATTAGACTGACCTGTGTATTATTTTTTTTTGAATGTAATACTCGGGTCAGACCGAGTATTTTACAGCTTGAAGATTTTCGAGCAGCGAAGTTAGAGAGAGAGGGTAAAAGAATCACTTAAGTTTTCAAAAAAATTGTATTTTAAGATATTCCGCTGTATCATTATCAAATTGTATAAACTCTGATGTATTCAAAAAGATTTATAGTAATGAAATAAAGATTCATTTGTTTTAAATTCATGGTTATTATTCTGTGTTTCCGTGGCTGATTCTGTTTAAACGTTATAAACTAAATAACAATTCGTCATTTTGAACGTTTCTAGTTGGTTTAATTTCCGACTGGAGGCGGTCAGAAGGGGGAATGTTACATAATGTTTATGATTTGGATTCAAAATTCATGCTATGTGATTCTATTTAACTTATATATGCTTTCCATATCTTCATAAGTGACTAATATTCTAAATTAAGTTGAGATAAGTACATACGAAGACCGTTTGGACATATACGTGAATTTTATATGCTTTTGCTTACTTAATACGAGCGAACTCCTTCGTATTAATAATAATAAGGTACATATCTCGGATTACATACTGCGCCTTTATATTTTTCCCTACGGGATGCCTCATTATTGAGATGAGATGTATATTTGATATGTTTGGTATATATTTGTGTTATATATTGTATTGTAAAAATTTTCCGATCGAGCCATGCAATGGAGACTCTGCCGAAATTTTACGTAAATCCGGGTGTTAGAAATTTTTTGAAGTTTTAAAAAAAAATTAACTTATTTTTATAACTAATTTGTATATTCCATAAGCCGATCGGAGTGGCGTAGGAGAAGCGTAGTAATAGTTTTGCAAATAAGATTTTAATGTTTTGTAAGTTAATTATTTCGAGAAAATATATTAAGTGTTAAATTCTTTACTTAACGCCGTTTCGAGGACAAAAATTGTAACGACCCGTTATTTTGGACCATTCAAATCGACAATAAATCCACACATGTCGGACTTGAATAATTCAAAACAATAGATTGTTAATTTAAATTTGGCAAAACTCAGCATGTACAGTAAATAAAATAATCACAGAATCACAGATACAGAGTATATAACAGAATGCAGCGGAAACAAGAGAATAGTAGTTCATGAAGCTACCATTTATATATAATAGAGCAAACAAAATACAACAGAAGTCTCGAATCACGGGAGTCTCGATACAATAATCAAATCTGAATATAACACTGGAATCAACTGAATATCTGTAAGCTGAATCAATAGTTGGATCTCCAAGCGAAGCTCCAAACTCCAAAGGTGAGTCTCAAATGCTGTATCACTCTGTCTGACCCGAGCGTAAAGCAAAACACAAAACACTCGAGTCAGGATTAACATTCTTATATCAATAAATCCAACTCAAGTGAAATATCAACTGAAATACAAGTAACTTAAAGGATGTTTGGGATAACCATCCTCTAAGGATCCGTGGAACTATCTAAAATGTAGAAGTATACACACTAACACCGTGGTCATTCAATTTAATTTATACTTCAAACCAAAATATCATTTCATTTCAAATATATCTATTTTCCTAAATAATTTATAAAGTAAAGTATTTATAATTTCCTCAAGTCTCACAAATCGATTCAAATCAACTCAAATTCCAAATTCCAATTTAATTCAATCTAAAATTTTCCATTTTAATTCAATTCAGTTTCTAAATAACAAATTCAAATTATACTGATTTCAAATGCAGATCTGAATCACAAAATAAACCATTTAAATTCCAATATATTTCAAAACTTTAATATTCAACAATTTCAAAGTTAAATTTAACAGTTTCATATAGCTCTTGATTTAACTTCATTTATTATTTAATCAAGGAATATTCACTTAATAAATTCAATATCATTTAACTAGCTTAAATTACATTTTTACTAAATATTTCCTTAAATTTATTTAAACAAGAAATATTTATTAAATTACTTAAATCAAACCCAAGTTATAAATCATATCTTAAATCTCAATTTCAATAAGTTTCAAGTCGGTTTAATTAAATAAATTGTCTTCCCAGCCTTAACTTATTCAAATTATTACTAAAATCTATTTTGAAACATAAATTTAAATACTTAACCATAATATATGTATTAAATCAATCTTAATTAAATTAAATAATTTAAGAATCAACATTTATTAAACAATATATTTCTTTCCAAATCCATAAAATTTATTTTTTTAAAATATTTATATATATGGACCAATGGTGTCTGTATATATATCTATCATATGGTTAAGTGATACGGATATTTATCATTTCAATCCATAATTTAAATATATACGGGTAGATATAATTTCAACCCGTAATCCCAATTTCAATTCAAATGAAAATCGCTTGGGTTTATCATTTCAACCCATAACGATTTTCTCCTATTCTAAAGTCCATCCAGGTATGTATCATTTCAACCCATAGTGAATTCTATACTAACAGGGAACTTGCAGAGTGACAACAGATCGATGAACGAATTTCCAAAACGAACAAGATTGGCATGAATCACGGATAAGCTGGTAAATAGGAATAGACGAATTCAAATCAAAATGGGATCGATGAAGAAGATACATTGCATTTATAATTTTCAGAAAAATCAATTTAAAACGTATATTTTCAAATCGATATTTAATTCAAACGCAATAAAATTTTACATATATATATATATATATTTCAAACATCATTGTTTTAAATAGAACATGTATACTAAAATCAACCTATATTTTATATCAATATAATTTATAGGCTGAAAAATCATCATAACACTTGTACGACTAGACCCAAAATCTCTGAAATGCATAATATAACTACCTATCTCTACAACTATGCATTTTAACAACCAAAACCTGAGATATAAATAAACACCATACACTAGATTTTTAACAAGTTAACATATATATAACGATTTAAAACAATAATTTAAATAAACAAATATATATAACATCATCCCTATAACCTAATGTATAGGAAACTGTACTGTAGCTATTTATATTATAACATAAATTAAAACGAACTAGTTAAATAGATATTTATTTAAAAATATAACTTATGCATAGTTTTATACATAAATAACAGATTTTATAAAAGAAACCAATATATACAATATGTCCCTTTATATCCATATAAACAAGACTAATAGATCATGCACTTGAATAATACATACAGGTCATGTATGTAAATCGAAAATTTATATACATATATTACTTAAACTTATAAACCACCGTTATATACATACCTTGTAAAATTACAATTTATTGTTAAACAGAATGGAAACTTTTAAACACAGTTTTATAAAATCGACTCAACAACTATCATATACAAACCATATAACAACGTAAATATATACCAATATCTACAGAAAGGAGGAAAAAAACATACTTTATATATATATACACTACAATCGAGATGAAAATTATACATTTAAATTATTAGTTTTACAACATTAGTCACTAATGCTTTTACAACCCTCAGCTGCCATACTAATATATGTTATATTCGAACAGGAATAAAAATCAAATTATATTTTCAAAATATGTATATTACTAATATTTTATAATAACAAATAAGATATAAGACTATGTATATATACGTCTCTGAAAAGCTTGGCTTAAAATTCACATAACCATTAAACATAAAAAAATATGTAGATATAGTTTTATGCTAAAATATTAATTAAATGGAGACTGTTATAACTTGAAAATTTGTGAAAGCGAGTTGAAATATAAAGATGGATTTGTCAAATATATTGGAAGCAGAGGACAGGGAGGGGAGAAGCAAAGCATGGAAAAAAATATAAAATAAAAAGAAGAAAATGGAGGACATACCTTCAGAGCTCACGCACGGAAGAAGAAATGAAGGAAATGTTGAGATGCAATTGAAAACTATTTGTGTACGAGGCTTATACTTATCAGGGTTGCGTTGATTAAGGTGAGAGAATATAGGCAAGAAATAAATTTAAATCAATTATACACAATTGCATTGATTGAGGTGATAGAATATAGGCAAGAAATAAATTTAAATCAATTATACACAATTGCATTGATTGAGGTGAGAGAATATAGGCAAGAAATATTTGTTGTTTTGAGCGGTAAGTAAATAAAAGAGTTTTTATACCAAATTAAAACCGTTGAATCAAAAAGAACGTGTAAAAGTTTACACGTGAACTTCAAGCAATCTTGTAACGGATTTTGAACGTCTAAAGAGAAATAAATTTGCTTGAAACGACTATGCGAATTTGGAGATTTTATTCCTATTATAAAAATGAAGAAAAAGAGAAGCGTAGAAATTTACACGTAACCTATCAAAGCTAGATTTAAAAGAAATTGAACGACTAGGGAAATGATTTCTTTCCCACTTGGAATGCAAGGCTACAGATAAATTTATTTATTTAGTTAAGGTAATAATTTTTTATTAAGAATGCGCACTATAGATGCATTAATCAAATCAAAAATACGCCCACATTAAAATAAAAGTAACGCATTTAAATTTATACGTTTCTTATTTATTTAGTAAATATGCTAAAGAATATATTAGGAAATAGCGTACCATTTATAGCGCCAAATAAATTAAACAAGAACGGATATAACGTACCAATTTAAAACGTATAATTTATTGCCTTTTTACAACATTATTTATTACTTAATTTAAAAGTCTATAACCAATATAAGTAAGTAAAACAACAGTGAAATAAATGTTGTAAATATATATATTTTGAATAAAGATTTGAAGTTAGAATTCAGAATTTAAAATTTCAATTAGTGTCAAAAATTTTAACCAAAATCTACCATTACAGAAATTGTTTATATTTATTTAAAAATTGGGAAAATGTTTTAAAATTAAATTCAAGAAATTTTAACGTTTCAAACTCTTTTAATCAATTAAACACCAAGGTTTTAAATAAATGAATAAAATATTTGTTAAAATTTTTGGGTTTTTACACTCTCCCCCACTCAAAACTTTTCGTCCCCGAAAAGAGAGGAGGTAGGAGAATAGAACAACCGGGCAGAAAAGGTAGGTTAAAAGACAAGATTAAACAATTAATTTGAAACTATATATAAATTTTACTTGAAATATTCATTTGAAACTTCAATTGCAAATCAATTATCTTTAATACTTTAAAACCCATTTGCAAATTTCTTGCTTCCTTTATAAATGCCATTTATGTTTAAATAACACCTTTATAAATATATGAAAAATATTTGAAAACAATTATTTACATCATTACTTATATTTACAAAGAAGCTATTTGAAAACATTAAATCCATAATTCATAAATTTATTAAAAAAAATTTCTCAAGATACTTTTCAAATATTATTAATAAATCAATAATCATTTACTTTAAATATGTTTTACTTAATTAATAACTTCTAAAATATTTATAACACTAAAAAAATTTCTATTAAACCATATAGTATATAAATAAACAATATTTAAAAGGATATAGTCAACAAGGAAAAGAAGGAGGACTTGGAAAAACAGAATATAGGTAAATAAATAAAGCTGAGCAGATAAGGTAGATTCACAAGAATAGTATCGAATACGAATAATTAATTCAAGCCATAAGAATTTCAATTTCAAATATTAATACAGAATTCCTTTGTTGAAAATACCTTTATAATAAAATACTTTTATAACTCGATGTTTCAACAAGTTTATCCTTATTCCTGTAGACTCTGGTAGTGCGTTGATCAGGCGCAAAACTAGAATTCTCCAGGTACTTAGTAGACCTGTTTCAACACCCAGTGAAAATACTGGAAAACTTTTAAAAATAGATATGGAAAGTACAATCCAAACAAAAAAACAAACAAATCATGGATCGCAGATACACAATGGTTATGCCTGGGTCCCCCAGGAAACATCCGTACCTTTTAAGCATTCACTGCCTTGCGAATTTCGCCATGATAACAAAACTGTGGACCGCAGGATACATAACAATGGTTATGCCTGGATCACCCAGGAAACATCCATACCCTTTAAGCAATCTCTGCCTTGCGGATTACGCCACTAACACGACCATAGATCGCAGATACACAATGGTTACGCCTGGATCCCCTAGGAAACATCTGTACCTTTTAAGCAATCACTGCCTTGCGAATTATGCTATGCAGTCGAGTTCGTAAGACCATGGGTAACGCCATGGAATTCGAAGGACACTCGAGTATCATATCCGGAAAACCAAAAATCAGAGAGAATAATATCGATAGAATGAATCCAAGATGTGGCCACAAATCGGATATCAAGCAGAAGGCACTTTCCATATCTTTACTTCGAAAATGTGTATCATATAGTACCTTTCAAATTAATTTCAAATATCATACTTATATAAAGTCCATTATATATAAGATTTCATTTTCAAATCAAATACTTTCCAAAATCAATAGTATATCAAATCACACTTATATAGACTTCAATTATATAAGATTTCACTTTTCAAATTGAGTACCTTGTCAAATCCATAGTTTTTGAATCAACATCATACTTATACAGACCAATTTTTTTTATATAAGTTCGATTACTCCCGAATCAAGTTTTTTAGTAACACAAGGTTCTCAAATTTCAATTTGTTTCAATATCAATGTATTTTTCAAAATCATTTACGCTTTCACCAAATTATTCTTCCAAATCAAATATCTTCAGTTCCAAAGTTTCCAAAATAATAAATTTAGGAAATAAATCCAAATTTCCAAATCAAAATAATTAAGTCAAACAATTCATTTCCAAAATCAATGGTTTTCAAAATCATCTTATATTTACATAAGGTCCATTTTATATCAGGATCAAAATTTCAAAAATAAATTTCGCTGTACGAAGAGCTATATGGGATTGAACATCTTTGCTTACTAAAAGTTTTGAATTTAGAATAGTTTTGTATATAAGATAGTTTGAAAAATAGTTTTGTAAATAATTTGTAAATAAAATAGTTTAAAATAGTTCGTTTTAAGAAGAATAAAAGAAAAATAGTTTGAAAATGGTTTTAAATTGATAGTAGTTTTGCATAAAAGAAAAATTCCAATTAAATTACAAAGATATCAAACCCAACAACTTTCCATTTCAGCGTCAAGTATATCAATGATATTAGGATATAAGATGTACATATGTCATCATTTCGCAAAATCACATTCGATCGCTCGCTCGATCACACAAGTTCGCTTTCAAACTAGTATTGTCCATTCGACTTCCCTAATGCGGATTTCGATATGGTTTCTCGACTATAAGCCATCAGTCTCCTTGCATAGCCATATACTATGATATAGAATTCTAGAATCAAGCCCAAAATCCATATCAAATATTCGCCATCAAGAATCGAATGAAAAATCCTAACACGAAATGGTGTAATTCACCTCGAACTTGTGTACTCAAACCTGGATCAAATTAATTATGCGAATAAAACAGCATACGTACAACCTATATATTTATTCCAACTTGTTAAATATATAGTTTCATAAAGATGTTACTAAGTTAAAACATTTAAACTAAATTTTATTCAAAATATTTTGAAGACCAAATTCTTTTCAAAACATTTCAAATCTAAATTTCATATTAGAAAATTTTAAAATTGCCTTATTCATTTACTTAACAAAACAGTTTCAACTTATTTAAATCATATCACTACACACTTTAACATACATACCAAACTTATATACTTTACTTTATACTTTTCAAAATTTCTTAGCTTTGAAAAGTTAACCTTGATTTGGAAGTGCTCGAACCTTCGAAATAGTTGAAGAAATCATTTTCAAATTCAAGAGTTGGAAATCAACAAATCAGTAAATCAATATCAAAAGATAGGTTTCAAATCCGAAACTAAAGGACTGAACACCGGCTTACTTCAAATCATTTCAAATATATATACATATATCTTTCGAATATCAAATCTTACTTCAGAATTTGAAATCAAAATGGTTTCACAAAATCACTCGCATAGCAAAGCTACTGAAGTGGTCTATCCCCCACTCTGAAACTCGAAAATCAATGTCGATGATGCGTGAACTCATCACCGAAATTATTTTCCAGCAACATAAGTGAGTTCTGGACTTCTATTTTCTCAAACTTCTTTTGAAATTTCTTCGAAATCATTCGAAACTCATTAAAATCATTTGAAACATTTCTTATTCGGAAAAATACTTTTAAATCATATTATTATTATATATTTCAAAATCTTAAAACCAATTTCAAAACACCGGGGTTCAATTTTCGAATTTCAAATTTAAAATCCTTCAGTTATAAATCATTTTTAGATAAATCAAAATTTTTATATAATTTTTCAAAATTACAAATCCTTTCGAAACCTCAAATTCTCATTTTAAAACGGGTATATAATCTTTATTGAAAACATTTCACTTTTATATATAGAATAGAATCATACTTATCAAAATAATAATTTCGGTTTAGAAAACAATTTCTAGAATACAAACAAACCCGATTTTCAAAGGATGATTTAAGAATGGATTTCAAACAAAGATAGAGATTCAAATTAGAGGAACTCTTAATCAAATAGAATTATGATTCGAAGATAAGCTCGAACGAAGATGAGATAATTAAATTTCAAAATAGAAGATGGATATACTTATATAAATCGCGGATGACCCTAGGGTCAACTGTGACTTTAGGAACAAGATCGATGCAAAATTCCAAGAAAAATCAACATTCGATCGCAAGAGATAGCGGCATCTAAACCAAAGATATAGAAATCTCCGGTGAATCAATGCCAATTGTGAAGGAGTTTAACCCCTTCACAAATCATTCAAAGATTGGTGGGATCCTATTCTTATAGAGATCATTCGAAGTGGAGTTATGGGATACTCCAGAATCAAAAGAATACAAATAGGGAGAGACAAGAATGAATTTTGGAACCGCAAGAAACGTTCCAAAGTTCAAAGGAAATCGAGTCAAACGGAAGAGAATCAAACTCGAACGAAAGTGATTCTGTAAATAAATTTACAATATATGCTAAGTTTTGCCTAGAGCCAAAGCTCTTATACCAACTGTAACGACCCGTTATTTTGGACCATTCAAATCGACAATAATTCCACACATGTCGGACTTGAATAATTCAAAACAATAGATTGTTAATTTAAATTTGGCAAAACTCAGCATGTACAGTAAATAAAATAATCTCAGAATCACAGATACAGAGTATATAACAGAATGCAGCGGAAACAAGAGAACAGTAGTTCATGAAGCTACCATTTATATATAATAGAGCAAACAAAATACAACAGAAGTCTCGAATCACGGGAGTCTCGATACAATAATTAGATCTGAATACAACACTGGAATCAACTGAATATATGTAAGCTGAATCAATAGTTGGATCTCCAAGCGAAGCTCCAAACTCCAAAGGTGAGTCTCAAATGCTGTATCACTCGGTCTGACCCAAGTGTAAAGCAAAACACAAAACACTCGAGTCAGGATTAACATTCTTATATCAATAAATCCAACTCAAGTGAAATATCAACTGAAATACAAGTAACTTAAAGGATGTTTGGGATAACCATCCTCTAAGGATCCGTGGAACTATCTAAAATGTAGAAGTATACACTCTAACACCGTGGTCATTCAATTTAATTTATACTTCAAACCAAAATATCATTTCATTTCAAATATATCTATTTTCCTAAATAATTTATAAAGTAAAGTATTTATAATTTCCTCAAGTCTCACAAATCGATTCAAATCAACTCAAATTCCAAATTTCAATTTAATTCAATCTAAAATTTTCCATTTTAATTCAATTCAGTTTCTAAATAACAAATTCAAATTATATTGATTTCAAATGCAGATCTCAATCACAAAATAAACCATTTAAATTCCAATATATTTCAAAGCTTTAATATTCAACAATTTCAAAGTTAAATTTAATAGTGTCATATAGCTCTTGATTTAACTTCATTTATTATTTAATCAGGGAATATTCACTTAATAAATTCAATATCATTTAACTAGCTTAAATTACATTTTTACTAAATATTTCCTTAAATTTATTTAAACAAGAAATATTTATTAAATTACTTAAATCAAACCCAAGTTATAAATCATATCTTAAATCTCAATTTCAATAAGTTTCAAATCGATTTAATTAAATAAATTATCTTCCCAACCTTAACTTATTCAAATTATTACTAAAATCTATTTTGAAACATAAATTTAAATACTTAACCATAATATATGTATTAAATCAATCTTAATTAAATTAAATAATTTAAGAATCAACATTTATTAAACAATATATTTCTTTCCAAATCCATAAAATTTATTTTTTTTAAATATTTATATATATGGACCAACGGTGTCTGTATATATATATCTATCATATGGTTAAGTGATACAGATATTTATCATTTCAATCCGTAATTTAAATATATACGGGTAGATATAATTTCAACCCGTAATCCCAATTTCAATTCAAATGAAAATCGCTTGGGTTTATCATTTCAACCCATAACGATTTTCTCCTATTCTAAAGTCCGTCCGGGTATGTATCATTTCAACCCATAGTGAATTCTGTACTAACAGGGAACTTGCAGAGTGACAACAAATAATATAAAATACAACAATAGACATATATCATCAATAACAATATAATATAAACAACAGGATATGGTGTCATATCCCACAGGTGAACAGTTATAGATAATAGCATATATAACAATTTAAATAACTACAACAACATATTTCAATTGTCGTTTCAATTGAAATCAAATTTAATAAATATAAGAACGTTAATCGTGAGTGATTGTTCACCTTTTGAGGCTAGAGAGATTTGAAATGGGTTACGAATCCAAGAACGAATTTCCAAAACGAACAAGATTGGCATGAATCACGGATAAGCTGATAAATAGGAATAGACGAATTCAAATCAAAACGGGATCGATGAAGAAGATACATTGCATTTATAATTTTCAGAAAAATCAATTTAAAACGTATATTTTCAAATCGATATTTAATTCAAACGCAATAAAATTTTACATATATATATTTCAAACATCGTTGTTTTAAATTGAACATGTATACTAAAATCAACCTATATTTTATATCAATATAATTTATAGGCTGAAAAATCATCATAACACTTGTACGACTAGACCCAAAATCTTTGAAATGCATAATATAACTACCTATCTCTACAACTATGCATTTTAACAACCAAAACCTGAGATATAAATAAACACCATACACTAGATTTTTAACAAGTTAACATATATATAATGATTTAAAACAATAATTTAAATAAACAAATATATATAACATCATCCCTATAACCTAATGTATAGGAAACTGTACCGTAGCTATTTATATTATAACAAAAATTAAAACGAACTAGTTAAATAGATATTTATTTAAAAATATTACTTATGCATAGTTTTATACATAAACAACATATTTTATAAAAGAAACCAATATATACAATCTGTCCCTTTATATCCGTATAAACAAGACTAATAGATCATGCACTTGAATAATACATACAGGTCATGTATGTAAATCGAAAATTTATATACATATATTACTTAAACTTATAAACCACTGTTATATACATACCTTGTAAAATTACAATTTATTGTTAAACAAAATGGAAACTTTTAAACATAGTTTTATAAAATCGACTCAACAACTATCATATACAAACCATATAACAACGTATATATATACGAATATCTACAGAAAGGAGGGAAAAAAACATACTTTATATATATATACACTACAATCGAGATGAAAATTATACATTTAAATTTTTAGTTTTACAACATTAATCACTAATGCTTTTACAACACTCAGCTGCCATACTAATATATGTTATATTCGAACAGGAATAAAAATCAAATTATATTTTCAAAATATGTATATTACTAATATTTTATAATAACAAATAAGATATAAGACTACGTATATATACGTCTCTGAAAAGCTTGGCTTAAAATTCACATAACCATTAAACATAAAAAAAATATGTAGATATAGTTTTATGCTAAAATATCAATTAAATGGAGACTGTTATAACTTGAAAATTTGTGAACGCGAGTTGAAATATAAAGATGAATTTGTCAAATATATTGGAAGCAGAGGACAGGGAGGGGAGAAGCAAAGCATGGAAAAAATATATAAAATAAAAAGAAGAAAATGGAGGACATACCTTCAGAGCTCACGCACGCAAGAAGAAATGAAGGAAATGTTGAGATGCAATTGAAAACTATTTGTGTACGAGGCTTATAATTATCAGGGTTGCGTTGATTAAGGTGAGAGAATATAGGCAAGAAATAAATTTAAATCAATTATACACAATTGCATTGATTGAGGTGATAGAATATAGGCAAGAAATAAATTTAAATCAATTATACACAATTGCATTGATTGAGGAGAGAGAATATAAGCAAGAAATATTTGTTGTTTTGAGCGGTAAGTAAATAAAAGAGTTTTTATACCAAATTAAAACCGTTGAATCAAAAAGAACGTGTAAAAGTTTACACGTGAACTTCAAGCAATCTTGAAACGGATTTTGAACGTCTAAAGAGAAATAAATTTGCTTGAAACGGCTATGCGAATTTGGAGATTTTATTCCTATTATAAAAATGAAGAAAAAGAGAAGCGTAGAAATTTACACGTAACCTATCAAAGCTAGATTTAAAAGAAATTGAATGGCTAGGGAAATGATTTCTTTCCCACTTGGAATGCAAGGCTACAGATAAACTATAGATGCATTAATCAAATCAAACATACGCCCACATTAAAATAAAAGTAACGCATTTAAATTTATACGTTTCTTATTTATTTAGTAAATATGCTAAAGAATATATTAGGAAATAGCGTACCATTTATAGCGCCAAATAAATTAAACAAGAACGGATATAACGTACCAATTTAAAACTTATAATTTATTGCCTTTTTACAACATTATTTATTACTTAATTTAAAAGTATATAACCAATATAAGTAAGTAAAACAACAGCGAAATAAATGTTGTAAATATATATATTTTAAATAAAGATTTGAAGTTAGAATTTAGAATTTAAAATTTCAATTAGTGTCAAAATTTTTAACCAAAATCTACCATTACAGGAATTGTTTATATTTATTTAAAAATTGGGAAAATGTTTTAAAATTAAATTCAAGAAATTTTAACGTTTCAAACTCTTTTAATCAATTAAACACCAAGGTTTTAAATAAATGAATAAAATATTTGTTAAAATTTTTGGGTTATTACAAAAATTTTGAGTGGGGGAGAATGTAACGACCCGTATTTTTAACTATTTGAAATTATTAAATTTAATGTAATTATTGAATAAAAAAGGTTAAAAATAAAATTTTAATGAATTACCATTGAAATTTTTTTATTTGAATTCAAATAAAATTTCAAAATAACCAATTTCGAAGATTTTGATAATAACAGTATTGAAATGGAATTATATATATTGAATGTGTTTATAATCAATAATTGGATTGAATAATAAATGTTGACTTATTTAGTTGAAAATAAATACATTGTTGATACGTAAAATTCAATGAGATTTAATATTGCATAATTAAATTGTTTAAACTTAGAATTGAAAATTTTGTAGATAATTGAACTCTGAATTTAATATGAATGAAAATGTATCGGAAATTGATTTAAATTTTATTTAAGTATGAATGAAGGTTATCAACATTTAAAATTGGAATTTTATGTGGATAAATAAAAATTGGAAATTGTATATTTTATTTAACGAGTAAAAATAGCCTTCCGAGGCACTATCTCGAATTTTGATGAAACTAGTTCCATTGGATCCGTAATAGTGTATTATTATCAGATTTCAAATTTCGTAGCGTTTGGAGTTATCATTTGGTCGTACGGGATAAAAACGCGTTGATATTAATATCGAAAATTTAATATTTTAATTCAATTCGAAAAACTATTTTCCACATACGATCGAATTAGGCCTTAAACCTTGTCCCATTACATTCGGAATAGGGGTATAACATTATGAACAACTGGCGGCACGCCTCGGTTGGGATCCAAAATTTATAGCCAGATATTTTTGAAATTTTAAATTATATATATATATACGATTTGACAACAGCCTCCTTTGTTTCAATTTATCACACTCTATTTTTCAGTTTAGCCACCCTACCTACCTTTGTGCATACCTACTTTTTCTTTTTAAAAAGAATACGTCCCTGTGACGACCGCCCATGACCCTGCACCGAACCTAGAGATAGTGCGCTGTAAAGTGTGCCAGGCAGCCATGGACGATTGCCAAGGTAAATTAAAACAGCAGAATCTATCGTATTACTCACAGCGCATGGACAAAAATACAATAGAATATATACAGAGTGAAGCTTCGCAGAATAGAATCTCATCAATAAAACTTCATAATAGTTGAGTACAAACATCTGTATAGTCAATACATCAAGCCTCACTACATAACACTCAGAGAATATACAAACAGCGGAACACCCAGCACATATAGTAAGAAGATAATATGTAAGCCTCCAGCTCGTCTTCGATATCAGCATCGTGGAAAGCAAGAGCAGCACCTGTCACCTGCTACCTAGTTTGCCCGTCCCAAAATGGACGAACAGCCCAAGGCAATAAGAGTTAAAACATAAAGCCTCGAGTCAGACAACAGTCTTAGTGAGCGGTAAATTAACTAACAACATACCAAAAGAGCATAAAGGAAAAAGGAATAGGAATCCAACCCTCCCACTCCACCTCTTTCTACAGTGATAGCCCCCAGACACACACTAAGCAGAAACAAACATAGCAAAGCATACAATTTAAAGTAAAGCAATTATCACTCGAGTCAAGGGCGATGTTTTCCAAGTACAAACCCCCAAGGCCTAAACCAAGATCAGATAATCACCCAGAAAATACCGCTCTTGAGACCGAATAACGATACAACCAAACATCCATGACTCTGGCTATCACTGTTATCATTGCTTCGATATCATCGTTAATTGAATGACCGACTCATTCTTTCATCCGTCCGTCAAGGGCCAATGGAAACCCCGGTTCTAGACATAACTCTGCACGTCATCATGACCCGTGCCTAAGACTATCGAATCTGCCCAGAGTACTTGACTACAAATCAGTAGCCTTTAGGGACTATCGATTCTGTCCAACGTACTCTTGCTTTGAGCATGCTAGAACCTTCAACAACGATGAGATCTCAGCCTTCTAGTCATCCTCCTCGACGACTATTTCCATACTAGCTCAAGCGCCTCTCGAGCAAACCATTATCCTCAAACTCGAACCATTTCACCGAGTTATCAACATGCTTGGAATGATCCCGTTTGGATTAGACCAAGACTATCTTATACTATGCTTCGCCTCATCCCATCATAGCAAAGCCTCATCTCAACATCATCATCAAATCTATCCATATGAGCTTCATCGTCCGCTACATATGCCACAAGCAGCTTTTCCAATTCAAGAGCTTTTCCCTTAGCTTTTGAATCATCTTCGGTCCAAATCAAATCATCAATCATCTAATTCATAGCAATCAATCAAGTCAAACATTAATCCAAGTAAACAAGCATTCAAATATGAGCTAAATAGACAATTATAACAATAATGGCAATTTCGTAAATAAAGAGTCTAAAGTCTAACAAGCATGAAAACATGAGCAATATCTCTTTAATCTTGGTGAATGAACTTGCATAGGTTAACACTTAGTAAAATGGTTGTCGAATCATCATGAACAATGGATCTATATGGATCTATACTTAGGATTAAGAAAATGCATGGAAATCACTACTTTAACACAAAATCAAGCCAACGATCCGATATAATCCTTTGGATCCGTGTGAGAGATAATCACCACTCACCGAATCACCTAAACACCTCAAAAGCAACACACTTCAGATCTAGACAGCAAAGGATCTAACTCGATCTATCACAAAACCGCTTCAAACGATGAAATCTCTCTTCGAAGGATGAAGATCTTCAATCTAAGCTCTTCGATCTTCGATTTGATCTTCGATTTGGATGGAAGGAAGTACTAAATCAAAGTGGAGAAAAGAAGTGAAGAAGTGTAGAAGTCGAGCTCTCAAAATGTCAGCACTTCGTCGCTTCGAAATCCGGATCCCAAAAATGAAGAAAAACCCTCCTATTTATAGGCTGAAATCTCCTTAGGTCGTTCGCTCGGAGTTAGGTCGTCCACGACCTAAAAACCCTACGACCTAAAATCTTCGACCTAACAGCCCCAAGCCTCTACGCAACCTACGACCTAACAAATGCGCACTCCCACGACCTAACCAGATGCGCTTCTACGACCTAACGACTTAGCGCATCAACGCACCCAAGCGACCTACGACCCAACCCAAATGCGCTTCCTCGCGACCTAACGAATGCGCATCCATGCGACCTAACAGATCCAACGACCTACGCGCATCCGCGACCTATGACCTAACAAACCTCCGACCTAACACACACACGCGACCTAACTATCTTAGCCAGGATACGACCTAACTCCTTAGGTCGTCTAACGACCTAACCACGCTAACACACTCTCTTAAACCGTTAGCTCTTAGGTCGCTAACCACTAGGTCGCTAACTACTAGGTCGTTCACTCTAACTCCTATAGGTCGCTGCCTTCCCTTAAGTCGCTCAAACCTTAGGTCGCTCTCTTCCTATAGGTCGCTCCAACCGACCTAACCTACCCCACGACCTAAGCCACCACACGACCTACCTTCTATACGACCTAACTATTACACGGCCTAACTACTTAGGTCGTTCCAATCCTTAGGTTGCTCCACTTCACTAAGTCATCAACTCCTTAACTCACCAACTTCCTTAGGTCGCTCCAAACTCTCATACGACCTAAGACTTAGACTATGGACGACTTATCAACAATGCGACCAAATGATAACTATTTTACGATGTTTCGATCCGTAAAAATTCAGGTCGTTACATTCTCTCCCCCTTAGGAATTTCGCCCCCGAAATTCCAAACAAACATAGCAATCAAAGACTATTCTGCATGCCTACCATCCATAGCAATCAACAAACCATGCATCCAATTCTAGCTTAGTATGCAGAATTTTAAAACTAGAACAAGTTACAATGTCGTTAGATGACACGACACCTTAGGGCCATACCTTGAAGAGTTCAGGATGAGCTGCCTTCATCCTCTCTTCCACCTCCCATGTACAGTCGTTATCATCATCACTCCATTGTATCTTGAGCAACTTAACTACCTTCCTCCTAAGCTGTTTCGTGTCGGTTTCCACAACACGAAGCGGCTTACGAGGTCTCTTATCGACCTGATCAACTTCGAAATCTTCACAGCTATCAGCAGAAACCACTGTATTCGAGTCGTGCACATACTTCCGTAGATACGATATGTAAAAAACATTGTGCACACTCGACATCTTCTCTGGTAACTCCAATCTGTAGGCGAGCTTTCCAATTCGCTCGATGATCGGGAATGGTCCAACAAATCTCGGAGTCAATTTCCCTTTCTTCCCGAATCGAATAACATTCTTCAGTGGAGAAATCTTCACAAAAACCATATCACCTACGTCGAATTCCAAATCCTTACGACGCTTATCGGCATAACTTTTCTGACGGTCTTGGGCTGCTTTCATTCGTTGTCGAATGATCTCTATGCAATCTGAAGTCTGTCGAATCATCTCTGGCCCAAGCATCGGCTTTTCTCCCATCTCTAACCAACATGTCGGAGAGTTACACGGTCTCCCATACAATGCCTCATACGGTGCCATACCAATGCTTGACAAGTAACTGTTGTTATACGAAAATTCTACCAAATGAAGGTGATCTTCCCATGATCCTCCGAAATATAAAACACAAGCTCTAAGGAGATCTTCCAAAACTCGGTTGACTCTCTCGGTCTAACCATCTGTTTGGGGGTGATAAGCTGTACTCAAACACAACTCGATTCCCAAAACTTCCTGGAAGCTCTTCCAAAATCCACTAGTGAACAATGGGTCTCGATCGCTCACTATACTCTTCGGAATACCATGGAATCGAACTATCCACTTAACATATAACTCAGCCAACTTTGATGCAGTCCTAGTCGATCGAACAGGAATAAATCTTGCACTCTTAGTCAGACGATCTACAATGACCCAAATTCCTTCATTTCCCGTTCTTGTTCTTGGTAATCCATCAATAAAATCCATCGATATTTGCTCCCACTTCCATGTAGGAACTTCTAATGGCTGAAGCAATCCACTTGGCTTCTTCTGTTCGGCTTTTACCAACTGACAGTTCATGCACTTGGAAATAAAATTTCCTACATCCTTCTTCATACCTTCCCAGTAATAGGTTCTCTTCATATCCCGATACATCTTATTTCCACATGGATGAATTGTCAACTTCGAGTGATGACTTTCCCTCAGAACTTCATTCCTCAATTCATCGGTATCGGGAACAACTAGTCGTCCTTGCTTCCGAAGCCAACCCTCTCGATCGACCTCGAATCCTTTATCCTTTTCTAGGTCCAATCCAGATTCTAAATCACAAAGAATCTTGACAAGCTTATCGTCTCGCTTTTGGCTCTCGCCAATTCTTTCCACAAGAGTCGGTCTTATCGATAAGTTTGCCAACATCTCAGGTTCCAATTCACATCTAGGTCTGAAGTCAAATCCAGCTAAATACTCGAGACTCTTCCATTCTGAAAACATGGCTCCCAATCCAGCATGTCTTCGACTTAACGCATCTGCCACTACGTTACCCTTTCCCGGAGTATAGGCTATACCAAAATCATATGATGCTAAAAACTCTAACCATCGTTGCTGCCGAAGATTCAAATCCTTTTGGAAGAAAAGATACTTCAATGACTTATGATCTGTAAACAACTCGAATCGAACTCTTAATAGATAATGTCTCCACATCTTTAGAGCAAAAACAATCGCCGCTAACTCCAAATCATGAGTCGGATAATTCCTTTCATGCGGCTTCAGTTGTCGACTTGCATACGCAACAACTTTATGCCTCTGCATCAGTACCGCTCCAAGTCCAGTACCACATGCGTCGGTGTAAACCACCATCTCATCATTCCCACTTGGAATAGTCAAAACAGGAGCACTTGTCAGTCGCTCTTTCAGGATTCCGAAAGCTTGCTCACACTTATCATCCCATTTGAACACTTGGTTCTTTTTCGTCAATCCTATCAATGGTGCAGCCACCTTGGAGAAGTCTTTGATAAACCGACGATAATATCCTGCTAATCCAAGAAAACTTCTCACATCAGATGCGTTCTTAGGTCTGACCCAATCCTGGATTGCTGCTATCTTGGCGGGATCAACCGCTATTCCACTTCCAGAGATAATATGGCCTAAGAACCTCACTTCACTCTTCCAGAAGTGACACTTCGAAAACTTAGCCTTCAGCTGATGTTTCCGTAAGATTTCCAAAACAATACGCAAGTGCGTCTTGTGCTCTTCTTCAGTTCTGTAATAAATCAAAATATCATCCACGAACACTAGCACAAACTTACTCAACTGATCTCTGAACACTCTATTCATAAGATCCACAAAATATGCTGGTGCATTAGTCAATCCAAATGGCATTACCAGCCACTCAAAGAAACCGGATGGTGTCCTAAAAGCAGTCTTCGGCACACTATCCTTAGCCACTCTTAACTGGTGAAATCCCGTTGCCAAATCCATCTGAGATAACACCTTAGCTTCGTGAAGCTGATCAAACAAGTCATCTATTCTCGGCAATGGATACTTGTTCTTCTTAGTCACTTTATTCAGCTCACGATAGTCCACACACAACCTCAGCGATCCATCCGCTTTGGTTGAAAACACAACTGGTGCACCCCATTCGGACACACTACGCCGAATGAATCCTTTCTGTAAAAGGTCATCAACTTGCACCCTCAACTCTTGCTGTTCTCTAGGCGCCATCCGCCTAAGAGGCATCACAACAGGTCTAGCTCCTTCAACTAGATCTATACGAAACTCGATCTCTCTATGCGGCGGTAACCCTTTGACCTCGTAAAAAACATCCTCAAATCCATTAGCGATTGTGTAACGACCCGTATTTTTACGGATCGAAAAGTTCGTAAAAATTTGGAATTCTTAGCGTTGTTAAGTCGTTTCATATTTTGGGCAGAATTTTGTTCAAGTCCTAAGTCGTGACCGACTTAAGGGATAGGAGCGACCTAAGAAGACTGACCGAGTTAAGGAAATAGGCGACTTATAGAAACTGGCGACATAAGGAGTTTGGGATAGGTTATATAGGAGATAGGTCATGTGATAAGCTTAGGTCGTGAGGTAGGATAGGTCGAGTGGACGACCTACGTATTGGGGCGACCTATAGGAAAGGCAGCGACCTAAGAGAGATGCGAGCTAAGGAGTATACGACCTAGTGGAGTGGAGCGACTTAGTAGTTAGGTCGTATTGGTTTAGGTCGTTGATGAGTTAGGAACGACCTATAGTATTTGACCGACCTAAGGAAGTTAGGTCGGCAACGACCTAATGAACTGGTGAGTTGTTAGGTCACGAAGAGGTAGTCTGAGTTAGGTCGCTAAGCGCAGATTTGTTAGGTCGCAAGGAAGCGGTCTGTGTTAGGTCGCATATTCGTTAGGTCGTAGGTCGCGGATGCACGTAGGTCGTTGGATTGTTAGATCGCGTGGAAACGCATGTGTTAAGTCGCGAGCGACCTAGGAGTTAAGTTGCTAAGTCGTATCTTGTTGAGTCCCGGTTCGCACGCGCATGTGCTATGGCTTAAGTCGTAGGTTGGTATTGTTAGGTCATAAGTCGTAGAGGCTTGGGGTTGTTGAGTCGGAGGTTGTTAGGTCGAAGATTTTAGGTCAGTGGGGTTTTAGGTCGTAAGTCGTGGACGACCTAACTCCGAGGGGACGACTTAAGGAGGATTTCAGCCTATAAATAGGTGGGTTTTTCTCACTTTTTAGGATCCGGATTTCGAAGCGACGAAGTGCTGCCATTTTGAGAGCTCGACTTCTACACTTCTTCACTTCTTTTCTCCACTCTAATCTAGTGATTCCTTCCATCCATATCTAAGATCAAATCGAAGATCGAAGAGCTTAGATTGAAGATCTATATTCTTCGAAGAGAGATTTCATCGTTTGAAGCGGATTTGTGATAGATCAAGTTAGATCCTTCGCTGTCCAGATCTGAAGCGTGTTGATTTGGGGTTGTTTAGGTGATTTGGTGAGTGGTTATTATCTCTCACACGGATCCAAAGGAGTATATCGGATTGTTGGCTTGATTTGGTGTTAAAGTAGTGATTTCCATGCATTTTTGTAAACCTAAATATAGATCCATATAGATTCGTTGTTCATGATGATTTGATAACCATTTTACTAAGTATTAACCTATGCAAGTTCATTCATCAAGATTATAGAGATATTGATCATGTTTCATACTTGTTAGACTTTTGACTCCTTAATTACAAAATTGCCATTATTGTTATAATTGCCTATTTAGATCATATTTGAATGCTTGATTACTTGGATTAATGTTTGACTTGATTGATTGCTATGAATTAGATGATTGATGATTTGATTTAGACCGAAGATGATTCAAAAGCTAAGGGAAAGGCTCTTGAATTGGAAAAGCTGCTCGTGGTATATGTAGCGGATAATGAAGCTCATATGGATAGGTTTGATGATGATGTTGAGATGGAGCTTTGCTATGATGATGATGAGGCGAAGCATGATATGAGGTAGTCTTGGTCCAATCCAAACGGGATCATTCCAAGCAAGTTGATAACTCGGTGATATGGTTCGAGTTAGAGGATAATGGTTTGCTCGAGAGGCGCTTGAGCTAGTATGGAAATAGTCGTCGAGGAGGATGACTAGAAGGCTTAGATATCATCGTTGTTGAAGGTTCTAGCATGATCAAAGCAAGGGTACGTTGGGCAGATTCGATAGTCCCTGAAGGCTACTGATTGGGTAGTCAAGTACTCTGGGCAGATTCGATAGTCCTAGGCACGGGTCACGATGACGTGCGGAGTTATGTCTAGAACCGGGGTTTCCATTAGCCCTTGATGGATGGATGAAAGAATGAGCCGGTCATTCAATTAACGATGATATCGAAGCAATGATAACAGTGATAGCCAGAGTCATGGATGTTTGGTTGTATCGTCATTCGGTCTCAAGAGCGGTATTTTCTGGGTGCTTATCTGATCTTGGTTTAGGCCTTGGGGGTTTGTACTTGGAAAACATCGCCCTTGACTCGAGTGATAATTGCTTTACTTTAAATTGTATGCGTTGCTATGTTTGCTTCTACTTAGTGTGTGTCTGGGGGCTATCACTGTAGAAAGAGGTGGAGTGGGAGGGTTATATTCCTATTCCTTTTCCTTTATGCTCTTTTGGTATGTTGTTAGTTAATTTACTGCTCACTAAGACTGTTGTCTGACTCAAGGCTTTATGTTTAACTCTTATTGCCTTGGGCTGTTCGTCCATTTTGGGATGGGCAGACTAGGTAGCAGGTGACAGGTGCTGTTCTTGCTTTCCACGATGCTGATGTCGAAGACGAGCTGGAGGCTTGCATATTATCTTCTTATTATATGTACGGGATGTTCCGCTGTTTTTTTTTGTATAATTCTCTGAGTGATATGTAGTGAGGCTTGATGTATTGACTATTCAGATGTTTGTACTCAACTATTATGAAGTTTTATATGATGATATTATATTCTGTAAAGCTTCACTATATATATTCTATTGTATTTTGTCCATGCGCTGTGAGTAATACGATAGATTCTGCTGTTTTAATTTACCCTGACAATCGTCCATGGTCGCCTGGCACACTTTACAGCGCATTATCTCTAGGTTCGGTGCAGGGGCCATGGGCGGTCGTCACATTTGGTATCAGAGCTTTGGTTAATCGATTTTACCCAACGCTCGCTGACGTAACTACGTATGAGAGACGTAATTGTATTTTGATGGATGATTACTATATATAATATAGTAGCTTAAAAGAGTTTGAGTCCTTTATGAAGTTGTTTCTCGAGGTGTATTAATCATTCCTTTTTATAGATATTGAGAATGAGTCGAAGAGGGAGACCAGCTGCTAGGGAAGGCCGAGCTGCTGAAGGGCTGCTGATTATGCTGCTATGTTCGAAGCTATGATGACTTCGATCATGAGAAGGATGCCAGCTCCAGGGCCATCGGTGGATGTTGGAGTTCAAGTTCAAACTCCAAGACTGGTGGATTTTGCTAAGTTGTGTAAGGACTTTACTGCTCTTGGAGGGAAGGTTTTCTTGGGAACAGAATCAACCATTGAAGTCCAGAGGTGGATAGATGCTTGTAGAAGGATCTTTGGTGATTTGGGAATCGATGATGCAACTAAAAGGAAACTTGCATCAAGGCAGCTTCAAGGGAGAGCCTCTGATTGGTGGAACTCTATTACCATCAATACTCCGGAGGAAGAGATTACTTGGGAGCAATTCCAAGCCAGATTTGAATCTAAGTTCATTTCTACAGCTCAGAAGTCTGTTCTGTTCAAGAAGTTTGTGGAGCTCAAGCAAGGTGGAAGACCAGTTCTTGAGTATGTTTCTGAGTTTGAAGCTTTGTCCAAGTATGCCCGGTCGTATATTGAATCTTCATATCAGAAGAATGAGAAGTTTGTGACAGGCTTGGACAGTTACCTTGGGAGGCAGTTGGTGGATCATCTGGATGATTCATTTGAGAAGCTTGTGGAGAAAGCTCTCAGGCATGAGAGTCTGTTTCCTAAGGAAGGATCTGTTGTTGCTATGACCAAGGAGGAGTCTAAACCACAGCAGGGTGGAAATAAGAAGAGGAAGCAGCAGCAGCAAAAGGGTAAGGATGGCCAGAAGAAGCCGAAGGGCAAAGTGACATGCTTCAACTGTCAGCAGAAGGGCCATTTCTCTAGAGATTGCAAGAATCCGAAGGTGCCGATGAAGTGTCACAACTATGACAAGCTGGGGCATATTAGGAAGAATTGTCCAGAACCGCGAAAGGACAAGCAGATTGTGCAGGCTTATGCTTTGGGAGCTGTTCCATCATCTTCGAAAGCTCCTACCGCTGAAGAGAAGGGAAAGAGTGTGGTGGTTCAAGGTACTCTTTTCCTATGTGGTGTTCCAGTTAGAGTTTTGTTTGATACTGGGGCGTCGCATTCGTTTGTTTGTAACGAACTTGTAGGCCGGTTGGGTTTAGAACCGGATATCGTTGATAGGCCATTGGTTGTGACTAATCCAGTTGGGGGTTCGTCTTGTTTGTGTATGTTATGCCGTGGTCTGATTGTATCGAGTCATGATTGCTCTTTTGTTTGTGATTGTTTTGCTCTGAACTTTGCGGGGTTCAGAATTATTTTGGGTATGGACTGGCTTAGGGAGTATGCGGCAAAGGTTGATTGTGAAAGGTTGGAGGTGACAGTCGAGAATGTGGAGGGGCGAAAGATTGTGATACGATGTAAGCATGAAGAAGGCGTCTTCATGAGCTTCATGTATTCGTTGGTTGTTCCACGGTATGGACTGTCATCTATGCCAATCGCTAATGGATTCGAGGATGTCTTTGACGAGGTCAAAGGGTTACCGCCGCATAGAGAGATCGAGTTTCGTATAGATCTAGTTGAAGGAGCCAGACCTATTGTGATGCCTCTTAGGCGGATGGCGCCTAGGGAATAGCAGGAGTTGAAGGTGCAGGTTGATGATCTTTTGAAGAAAGGATTCATTCGGCGTAGTGTGTCCGAATGGGGTGCACCAGTTGTGTTTGCAACCAAGGCAGATGGATCGTTGAGATTGTGTGTGGATTATCGTGAGCTAAATAAGGTGACTAAGAAGAACAAGTATCCATTGCCGAGAATAGATGACTTGTTTGATCAGCTTCACGAAGCTAAGGTGTTTTCTCAGATGGATTTGGCAATGGGATTTCACCAATTGAGAGTGGCTAAGGATAGTGTGCCGAAGACTGCTTTTAGGACACCATCCGGTTTCTTTGAGTGGCTGGTAATGCCGTTTGGATTGACTAATGCGCCAGCATATTTTGTGGATCTTATGAATAGAGTGTTCAGAGATCAGTTGAACAAGTTCGTACTTGTGTTTGTGGATGATATTCTGATTTATTCCAGAACTGAAGAAGAGCACAAGACGCACTTGCATATTGTTTTGGAAATCTTGCGGAAACATCAGCTGAAGGCTAAGTTTTCGAAGTGTCACTTCTGGAAGAGTGAAGTGAGGTTCTTAGGCCATATTATTTCTGGAAATGGAATAGCGGTTGATCCCGCTAAGGTGGCAGCAATCCAGGATTGGGTTAGACCTAAGAATGCATCTGATGTGAGAAGTTTTCTTGGATTAGCAGGATATTATTGACGGTTTATCAAAGACTTCTCCAAGGTGGCTGCACCGTTAACAGGATTGATGAAGAAGAACCAAGTGTTCAGATGGGAAGATAAGTGTGAGCAAGCTTTCAGAATCTTGAAAGAAAGAATGACAAGTGCTCCTGTTTTGACTATTCCAAGTGGGAATGATGAGATGGTGGTTTATACCGATGCATGTGGTACTGGACTTGGAGCGGTACTAATGCAGAGGGATAAAGTTGTTGCGTATGCTAGTCGACAACTGAAGCCGCATGAAAGGAATTACCCGACTCATGATTTGGAGTTAGCGGCGATTGTTTTTGCTCTGAAGATGTGGAGACATTATCTATTGGGAGTTCGATTCGAGTTGTTTACGGATCATAAGTCGTTGAAGTATCTTTTCTCCCAAAAGGATTTGAATCTTCGACAGCAACGTTGGCTAGAGTTTTTGGCATCATATGGTTTTGGTATAGCTTATACTCCAGGAAAAGGTAACGCAGTGGCTGATGCGTTAAGTCGAAGACATGCGGGATTGGGAGCCATGTTTTCAGAATGGAAGAATCTTGAGTATTTAGCTGGATTTGACTTCAGGCCTAGATGTGGATTGGAACCTGAGATGTTGGCAAACTTATCGATAAGACCGACTCTTGTGGAAAGGATTGGCGAGAGCCAAAAGCAAGACGATAAGCTTGTCAAGATTATCCGAGATTTGGAATCTGGATTGGACCCAGAAAAGGATAAAGGATTCGAGGTAGGTCGAGAAGGTTGGCTTCGGAAGCAAGGACGACTAGTTGTTCCCGATATCGATGAATTGAGGAGTGAAGTTCTGAAGGAAAGTCATCACTCAAAGTTGACAATTCATCCAGGTGGAAATAAGATGTATCGGGATATGAAGAGAACCTACTACTGGGAAGGTATGAAGAAGGATGTTGGAAATTTTATTTCCAAGTGCATGAACTGCCAGTTGGTAAAAGCCGAGCAGAAGAAGCCAAGTGGATTGCTTTAGCCATTAGAAGTTCCTACATGGAAGTGGGAGCAAGTATCGATGGATTTTATTAATGGGCTACCTAGAACAAGAACGGGAAATGAAGGGATTTGGGTCATCGTAGATCGTCTGACTAAGAGTGCAAGATTCATTCCTGTTCGATCGACTAGGACTGCATCAAAGTTGGCGGAGTTGTATGTTAAGTGGATAGTTCGATTCCATGGTATTCCGAAGAGTATAGTGAGCGATCGAGATCCATTGTTCACTAGTGGATTTTGGAAGAGCTTCCAGGAAGTTTTGGGAACCGAGTTGTGTTTGAGTACAGCTTATCACCCTCAAACAGATGGTCAGACCGAGAGAGTCAACCGAGTTTTGGAAGATCTCCTCAGAGCTTGTGTTTTGGATTTCGGTGGATCATGGGAAGATCACCTTCATTTGGTGGAATTTTCATATAACAACAGTTACCAGTCAAGCATTGGTATGGCACCGTATGAGGCATTGTATGGAAGACCGTGTAACTCTCCGACATGTTGGTTAGAGACCGGAGAAAAGCTGATACTTGGGCCAAAGATGATTCGACAGACTTCGGATTGTATAGAGGTCATTCGGCAACGAATGAAGGCAGCCCAGGACCGTCAGAAAAGTTATGCCGATAAGCGTCGTAAGGATTTGGAATTCGACGTTGGTAATATGGTTTTTGTGAAGATTTCTCCACTGAAGAATGTTATTCGATTCGGGAAGAAAGGGAAATTGACTCCGAGATTTGTTGGACCATTCCCGATCATCGAGCGAATTGGAAAGCTCGCCTACAGATTGGGATTACCGGAGAAGATGTCGGGTGTGCACAATGTTTTTCATGTATCGTATCTACGGAAGTATGTGCATGACTCGAATACAGTGGTTTCTGCCGATAGCTGTGAAGATTTCGAAGTTGATCCAATCGATAAGAGACCTCGTAAGCCGCTTCGTGTTGTGGAAACCGACACGAAACAGCTTAGGAGGAAGGTAGTTAAGTTGCTCAAGATACAATGGAGTGATGATGATAATGACTGTACGAGGGAGGTGGAAGAGAGGATGAAGGCAGCTCATCCTGAACTCTTCAAGGTATGGCCCTATGGTGTCGTGTCATCTCACGATATTGTAACTTGTTTTGGTTTTAGAGTTCTGCATGCTAAGCTAGAATTGGATGCATGGTTTGTTGATTGCTATGGATGGTAGGCGTGCAGAATAGTCTTTGATTGCTCTTGTTTGTTAAGGGGGAGAGAATGTAACGACCCGTATTTTTACGGATCGAAAAGTTCGTAAAAATCTGGAATTCTTAGTGTTGTTAAGTCGTTTCAGATTTTGTGCAGAATTTTGTTCAAGTCCTAAGTCGTGACCGACTTAAGGGATAGGAGCGACCTAAGAAGACTGACCGGGTTAAGGAAATAGGCGACTTATAGAAACTGGTGACCTAAGGAGTTTGGGATAGGTCGTATAGGAGATAGGTCATGTGATAAGCTTAGGTCGTGAGGTAGGATAGGTCGAGTGGACGACCTAAGTATTGGGGCGACCTATAGGAAAGGCAGCGACCTAAGAGAGATGCGAGCTAAGGAGTATACGACCTAGTGGAGTGGAGCGACTTAGTAGTTAGGTCGTATTGGTTTAGGTCGTTGATGAGTTAGGAACGACCTATAGTATTTGACCGACCTAAGGAAATTAGGTCGGCAACGACCTAATGAACTGGTGAGTTGTTAGGTCGCGAAGAGGTAGTCTGAGTTAGGTCGCTAAGCGCAGATTTGTTAGGTCGCAAGGAAGCGGTCTGTGTTAGGTCGCATATTCGTTAGGTCATAGGACGCGGATGCGCGTAGGTCGTTGGATTGTTAGATCGCGTGGAAGCGCATGTGTTAAGTCGCGAGCGACCTAGGAGTTAAGTTGCTAAGTCGTATCTTGTTGAGTCCTGGTTCGCGCGCGCATGTGCTATGGCTTAAGTCGTAGGTTGGTATTATTAGGTCTTAAGTCGTAGAGGCTTGGGGTTGTTGAGTCGGAGGTTGTTAGGTCGAAGATTTTAGGTCGGTGGGGTTTTATGTCGTAAGTCGTGGACGACCTAACTCCGAGGGGACGACTTAAGGAGGATTTCAGCCTATAAATAGGTGGGTTTTTCTCACTTTTTGGGATCCGGATTTCGAAGCGACGAAGTGCTGCCATTTTGAGAGCTCGACTTCTACACTTCTTCACTTCTTTTCTCCACTCTAATCTAGTGATTCCTTCCATCCATATCGAAGATCAAATCGAAGATCGAAGAGCTTAGATTGAAGATCTACATTCTTCGAAGAGAGATTTCATCGTTTGAAGCAGATTTGTGATAGATCAAGTTAGATCCTTCGCTGTCCAGATCTGAAGCGTGTTGATTTGGAGTTGTTTAGGTGATTTAGTGAGTGGTGATTATCTCTCACACGGATCCAAAGGAGTATATCGGATTGTTGGCTTGATTTGGTGTTAAAGTAGTGATTTCCATGCATTTTTGTAAACCTAAATATAGATCCATATAGATTCGTTGTTCATGATGATTTGATAACCATTTTACTAAGTATTAACCTATGCAAGTTCATTCATCAAGATTATAGAGATATTGATCATGTTTCATACTTGTTAGACTTTTGACTCCTTAATTACGAATTGCCATTATTGTTATAATTGCCTATTTAGATCATATTTGAATGCTTGATTACTTGGATTAATGTTTGACTTGATTGATTGCTATGAATTAGATGATTGATGATTTGATTTAGACCGAAGATGATTCAAAAGCTAAGGGAAAGGCTCTTGAATTGGAAAAGCTGCTCGTGGCATATGTAGCGGATAATGAAGCTCATATGGATAGGTTTGATGATGATGTTGAGATGGAGCTTTGCTATGATGATGATGAGGCGAAGCATGGTATGAGTTAGTCTTGGTCCAATCCAGACGGGATCATTCCAAGCAAGTTGATAACTCGGTGATATGGTTCGAGTTAGAGGATAATGGTTTGCTCGAGAGGCGCTTGAGCTAGTATGGAAATAGTCGTCGAGGAGGATGACTAGAAGGCTGAGATATCATCGTTGTTGAAGGTTCTAGCATGCTCAAAGCAAGGGTACGTTGGGCAGATTCGATAGTCCCTGAAGGCTACTGATTGGGTAGTCAAGTACTCTGGGCAGATTCGATAGTCCTAGGCACGGGTCACGATGACGTGCGGAGTTATGTCTAGAATCGGGGTTTCCATTAGCCCTTGATGGACGGATGAAAGAATGAGCCGGTCATTCAATTAACGATGATATCGAAGCAATGATAACAGTGATAGCCAGAGTCATGGATGTTTGGTTGTATCGTCATTCGGTCTCAAGAGCGATATTTTCTGGGTGCTTATCTGATCTTGGTTTAGGCCTTGGGGGTTTGTACTTGGAAAACATCGCCCTTGACTCGAGTGATAATTGCTTTACTTTAAATTGTATGCGTTGCTATGTTTGCTTCTACTTAGTGTGTGTCTGGGGGCTATCACTGTAGAAAGAGGTGGAGTGGGAGGGTTATATTCCTATTCCTTTTCCTTTATGCTCTTTTGGTATGTTGTTAGTTAATTTACTGCTCACTAAGACTGTTGTCTGACTCAAGGCTTTATGTTTAACTCTTATTGCCTTGGGCTGTTCGTCCATTTTGGGACGGGCAGACTAGGTAGCAGGTGACAGGTGCTGTTCTTGCTTTCCACGATGCTGATGTCGAAGACGAGCTGGAGGCTTGCATATTATCTTCTTATTATATGTACTGGATGTTCCGCTGTTTTTTTGTATAATTCTCTGAGTGATATGTAGTGAGGCTTGATGTATTGACTATTCAGATGTTTGTACTCAACTATTATGAAGTTTTATATGATGATATTCTATTCTATAAAGCTTCACTATATATATTCTATTGTATTTTGTCCATGCGCTGTGAGTAATACGATAGATTCTGCTGTTTTAATTTACCCTGACAATCGTCCATGGTCGGCTGGTACACTTTACAGCGCATTATCTCTAGGTTCGGTGCAGGGGTCATGGGCGGTCGTCACAGATTGGCACAGATGACAGTCCATCCCGTGGAACAACCAGCGAATACATGAAGCTCATGAAGACGCCTTCTTCATGCTTACATCGTATCACAATCTTTCGCCCCTCCACATTCCCGACTGTCACCTCCAACCTATCACAATCAACCTTTGCCGCATACTTCCTAAGCCAGTCCATACCCAAAATAATTCCGAACCCCGCAAAGTTCAGAACAAAACAATCACAAACAAAAGAGCAATCATGACTCGATACAATCAAACCACGGCATAACATACACAAACAAGACGAACCCCCAACTGGATTAGTCACAACCAATGGCCTATCTACAATATCCGGTTCTAAACCCAACCGGCCTACAAGTTCGTTACAAACAAACGAATGTGATGCCCCAGTATCAAATAACACTCTAACTGGAACACCACAAATGAAAAGAGTACCTTGAACCACTACACTCTTTCCTTTCTCTTCAGCGGTAGGAGCTTTCGAAGACGATGGAACAGCTCCCAAAGCATAAGCTTGCACAATCTGCTTGTCCTTCCGCGGTTCTGGACAATTCTTCCTGATATGCCCCGGCTTGTCACAGTTGTGACACTTCATCGGTACCTTCGGATTCTTACAATCTCTAGAGAAATGGCCCTTCTGCTGACAATTGTAGCAAGTCACCTCGCCCTTCGGCTTCTTCTGGCCATCCTTACCCTTTTGCTGCTGCTGCTTCCTCTTCTTGTTTCCACCCTGCTGTGGTATAAACTCTTCCTTAGTTACAACAACAACAGATCCTTCCTTAGGAAACAGATTCTCATGCCTTAGAGCCTTCTCCACAAGCTTCTCAAATGAATCGTCCAAATGATCCACCAACTGTCTCCCAAGGTAACTGTCCAAGCCTGTCACAAACTTCTCATTCTTCTGATACGAAGATTCAATATACGACCGGGCATACTTGGACAAAGCTTCAAACTCAGAAACATACTCCAGAACTGGTCTTCCTCCTTGCTTGAGCTCCACAAACTTCTTGAACAGAACAGATTTCTGAGCAGTAGAAATGAACTTAGTTCGAATCTGACTTGGAATTGCTCCCAAGTAATTTCTTCCTCCGGAGTATTAATGGTGATAGAGTTCCACCAATCAGAAGCTCTCCCTTGAAGCTGTCTTGATGCTAACTTCCTCTTAGTTGCATCCTCAATTCCCAAATCACCAAAAATCCTTCTACAAGCATCTATCCACCTCTGGACTTCAATGGTTGGTTTTGTTCCCAAGAAAACCTTCCCTCCAAGAGCAGTATAGTCTTTACACAACTTAGCAAAATCCACTGGTTTCGGAGTTTGGACTTGAACTCCAACATCAACTGTTGTCCCCGGAACTGGTATCCTTCTCATGATCGAAGTCATCATAGCTTCGAACATAGCTGCATAATCAGCAGTCCCCTCAGTAGCACGGCCTTCCCTAGCAGCTGGTCTCCCTCTTCGACTCATCCTTAATATCTATAAAAAGGAATGATTATTACACCTTGAGAAACAACTGCATAAAGGACTCAAACTTTACTAGGCTACTATATTATATATAGTAATCATCCATCAAAATACAATTACGTCTCTCATACGTAGTTACGTCAGCGAGCGTTGGGTAAAATCGATTAACCAATGCTCTGATACCAAATGTGACGACCGCCCATGACCCCTGCACCGAACCTAGAGATAGTGCGCTATAAAGTGTGCCAGGCAGCCATGGACGATTGCCAAGGTAAATTAAAACAGCAGAATCTATCGTATTACTCACAGCGCATGGAAAAAAATACAATAGAATATATACATAGTGAAGCTTCACAGAATAGAATCTCATCAATAAAACTTCATAATAGTTGAGTACAAACATCTGAATAGTCAATACATCAAGCCTCACTACATAACACTCAGAAAATATACAAACAGCGGAACACCCAGTACATATAGTAAGAAGATAATATGTAAGCCTCCAGCTCGTCTTGGATATCAGCATCGTGGAAAGCAAGAGCAGCACCTATCACCTGCTACCTAGTCTGCCCGTCCCAAAATGGACGAACGGCCCAAGGCAATAAGAGTTAAAACATAAAGCCTTGAGTCAGACAACAGTCTTAGTGAGCGGTAAATTAATTAACAACATACCAAAAGAGCATAAAGGAAAAAGGAATAGGAATCCAACCCTCCCACTCCCCCTCTTTCTACAGTGATAGCCCCCAGACACACACTAAGCAGAAACAAACATAGCAAAGCATACAATTTAAAGTAAAGCAATTATCACTCGAGCCAAGGGCGATGTTTTCAAAGTAAAAACCCCCAAGGCCTAAACCAAGATCAGATAAGCACCCAGAAAATACCGCTCTTGAGACCGAATGACGATACAACCAAACATCCATGACTCTGGCTATCACTGTTATCATTGCTTCGATATCATCGTTAATTGAATGACCGGCTCATTCTTTCATCCGTCCGTCAAGGGCCAATGGAAACCCCGGTTCTAGACATAACTCCGCACGTACTCGTGACCCGTGCCTAGGACTATCGAATCTGCCCAGAGTACTTGACTACCAATCAGTAGCCTTCAGGGACTATCGAATCTGTCCAACGTACTCTTGCTTTGAGCATGCTAGAACCTTCAAAAACGATGAGATCTCAGCATTCTAGTCATCCTCCTCGACGACTATTTCCATACTAGCTCAAGCGTCTCTCGAGCAAACCATTATCCTCAAACTCGAACCATTTCACCGAGTTATCAACATGCTTGGAATGATCCCGTCTAGATTAGACCAAGACTATCTCATACTATGCTTCGCCTCATCCCATCATAGCAAAGCCTCATCTCAACATCATCATCAAATCTATCCATATGAGCTTCATCGTCCGCTACATATGCCACAAGCAGCTTTTCCAATTCAAGAGCTTTTCCCTTAGCTTTTGAATCATCTTCGGTCTAAATCAAATCATCAATCATCTAATTCATAGCAATCAATCAAGTCAAACATTAATCCAAGTAAACAAGCATTCAAATATGAGCTAAATAGACAATTATAACAATAATGGCAATTTCGTAAATAAAGAGTCTAAAGTCTAATAAGCATGAAAACATGAGCAATATCTCTTTAATCTTGGTGAATGAACTTGCATAGGTTAACACTTAGTAAAATGGTTGTCGAATCATCATGAACAATGGATCTATATGGATCTATACTTAGGATTAAGAAAATGCATGGAAATCACTACTTTAACACAAAATCAAGCCAACGATCCGATATACTCCTTTGGATCCGTGTGAGAGATAATCACCACTCACCGAATCACCTAAACACCTCAAAAGCAACACACTTCAGATCTGGATAGCAAAGGATCTAACTCGATCTATCACAAAACCGCTTCAAACGAATAAATCTCTCTTCGAAGGATGAAGATCTTCAATCTAAGCTCTTGGATCTTCGATTTGATCTTCGATTTGGATGGAAGGAAGTACTAAATCAAAGTGGAGAAAAGAAGTGAAGAAGTGTAGAAGTCGAGCTCTCAAAATGTCAGCACTTCGTCGCTTCGAAATCCGGATCCCAAAAATGAAGAAAAACCCTCTTATTTATAGGCTGAAATATCCTTAGGTCGTTCGCTCGGAGTTAGGTCGTCCACGACCTAAAAACCCTACGACCTAAAATCTTCGACCTAACAGCCCCAAGCCTCTACGCGACCTACGACCTAACATATGCGCACTCCCACGACCTAACCAGATGCGCTTCTACGACCTAACGACTTAGCGCATCAGCGCACCCAAGCGACCTACGACCCAACCTAGATGCGCTTCCTCGCGACCTAACGAATGCGCATCCATGCGACCTAACAGATCCAACGACCTACGCGCATCCGCGACCTACGACCTAACAAACCTGCGACCTAACACACACACGCGACCTAACTATCTTAGCCAGGATACGACCTAACTCCTTAGGTCGTCTAACGACCTAACCACGCTAACTCACTCACTTAAACCGTTAGCTCTTAGGTCGCTAACCACTAGGTCGCTAACTACTAGGTTGTTCACTCTAACTCCTATAGGTCGCTGCCTTCCCTTAAGTCGCTCAAACCATAGGTCGCTCTCTTCCTATAGGTCGCTCCAACCGACCTAACCTACCCCACGACCTAAGCCACCACACGACCTACCTTCTATACGACCTAACTATTACACAGTCTAAATACTTAGGTCGTTCCAATCCTTAGGTCGCTCCACTTCACTAAGTCGTCAACTCCTTAACTCGCCAACTTCCTTAGGTCGCTCCAAACTCTCATACGACCTAAGACTTAGACTTTGGACGACTTATCAACAATGCGACCAAATGATAACTGTTTTACGATGTTTCGATCCGTAAAAATACGGGTCGTTACAGTCCCTCTCTTCACTTTTTAACGCAACTGTACAAGGAAAAGAAGAAAAAAATTTCAAAAATCGATTTCTCAAGATCTACTGGATGGAAAAATCCAAAACAAGTTTTAAAAATCTTATTTCAGGGAGATTTTCAATTTGATATGGGGTTTGTAAGGTTCAATGTTATTTGCATCGACTCGTCAGTTTTGGGCGAAGGGCCGATACTTAGGGTTTGGAATGTCAAACGATGGAGGAGAAGTGAGGTGGTGTGGTGAGTGCTTTTGGCTTTGTCATGATGAGGCGCGTCTTCCGTAGGGATATGATGGATCTCGGTTTGTGATTGACAAATGTGTCGATCTACTGTAGCAGCCAAGAGCAACAGGTCAAAATCGTATCCTATCGATCGAGCTCCGAGGCTTAGGTTCAGGCAGGTAGAGTTGGCGGTGGAGGGTTGGTCGGAGTGATCGAAGGTTGATTTTGTGGCCTGGGGGATGCATGGTCGTGTGCGTGTACATGGGTGTTGTTCGGTGTCAGCTGTGCATTTTCATTGGGAAGAGAAGGAAAGAAGATGGAAGAAGAAGTTGCGGTGGGCTTTGTTCTAGGCCAGGCCGCATATTTCTTTTGGGGTAATTATTTTTATTTAGATTGAAAATTGTTTCAATAATTTAAAATATAAATATCATCAACTTATAAAATTCGTAACTTGCTCGTACGAGGTCGAATTGGCACGCGGATTTTTGCATTGGAATTGTATCAGAGTCGTCTACGCGATGGAGTTAAATTTGTTGCAATTCGCTTCATTTGAATTTTCAAATTTGAACGAAGGTGAATTTTATAACGCTCACAACATACTAAAATATTTTTATGCTAGTAAATTTAAAATTATGAAGTGATATAAATTTATTGATCGTTGTTTGATAAATTTAATTATCATCTAAATTGTCATATGAATTAACTTTTAAAAATTAAAATTGAGAATTAAATTTAAAATTGGAATTTAATTGCCAGTAAATACCCGATATTAACAACTATGAAATTTTTGTGAATTATTGGTTGATTTGGATGTTGATTGTGATGGATGCTATTGATTGATGTTTTGGATGATTTGGATGTTTATTTATTTTGATATATCCTACTATCATCCTGTATATTATTACAGTATATAAAAACTGTTGATCGAATTATTTTGAATAAATTAAGAAATAGGCTAAAATGATATATACTTATGACATTTATTTTGGATTGAAATGATATATATCCATCCCTGAAATTAAATCGAAATAATTATTCACTAGGCCATAGGGTAGAAAATTATATACGAACACCGGATTGGTTAAATTAAATGATTTTAAAATTTTTGATTTGAAATTTATTTAAATGATTTTATTTTAAGAAAATGAAAATCGAATTATTTTTGAACTGGAGCTCGAAATGTTGAAATTTAAATTTGGTAAACAAAATGTTTTAAATAATTGAAGTTGAGATTTTAAGTTATAATCCAAATATGATTTAAATTTCAGAAATTGTTCCGATTTAAAGGATTGGACTTTTATTCGAACTTTGAATATTACTAAGTAAAAGTGATATGAAACGATATTTCAAAATTGAGCTTGGAATTGAATTATATTTGAAAATTTGGATTTTAAATTGAGTATTGAAGGTAAATGTGATTTAAGTGTTTTGAATAGATATTTTGAAAATCGAACTTGTAATTGATATAAATCGAAATTGTTTAAATTTGGAATTGGAATTGAAATTAATTTGGAATCGAAGTAAAATTCGACTTGAAATCGAAATTGAATCGATTGGATCAAAATGGATATTTAAAGTGATTTTAATTGGGAAATTTGGAATTGAATCGGTTTGACATTGAAACTATTTTCAAATAAATTATTAAAAATCTGTCTTTTTAAATATTCAAATTATTTTGATTTTCCAAACTATTTTACTATATAAACCATTTTCAATACTCTAACTATTGTCTATTAAACTATTTTCTAAAAATTCAAATTGGTTAAAAGGGTGGAATGTTTATATTTAAATCTTAGATTTAAATACGAATTGGGTTAAAATGAAGTTATAACCTAAATTGAAATTCGAAACAATTTTGGAAGCAAAATCAAGATATTAAGGCGAAAATGATTTTGAAATGAAATGGTATATTTTGAGTAAATATGATGATTTCGAAATGGATTTGATTTTGAAGCGAATATGATATTTTGATATCAAGTACGACTTGTTTTCAAAATATAAAGTACCAACCGGTGTGTAAAACGACATTTGGTTGTTAAAGAGACCGGGGCCTTTTATTAGCATACCTTCTGTCAATATTGGAACCACTTTAACAACTGTGTATGCGGAGGAGACTCCAGAACAAAGTGGTTGGATTTGAAGAAAGAGAATGATGATGGATTGGCCTAACACTTGTGCCAATTTGAAATGACTAAAACAGGAGCCGTGCCGGTCAATGAGGCTAGCTACCTCTAGCGGACACACTTCTTCGTATTTCCATCATTTACATTGTGATTGATTGGTGCGCACCCTCTGATTTTGGGAGTGTTGGACGCGGTGGGCCGTTAGGGGTTACCATCAGCCGGGAAGGATAAACTGGTAGTATCCTACCTTGGGTATTGCCACACGTGCCTTGTCATACTAGTATCCTTATACGAGGCCCCTACGATTTTGGTTTAGTGTTGTCATATCGTGGTGCATCCCTATCCACCGACAGTTTACCGTTGTTTTATATGAAAACTGTACGACAATGCTTAAAAATACATTAAGGGGGATCAATATAAAGCCTTAACGCTATTTTAATATTTATTTTACTGATCAGACATTATATATGTAGCGTATTCTACTACATATAAATATTTTGACGGATCCTTAAGAGATGGAAAATCCCGTAACATCTCTTGAGTTATTGCACGCACGTTATACACTAGATAGGAGATGTAAAACTTGTAAACATCTATGACGCCACGACACTCATGTTATATGTGATATCGATTTGACTCACATAAGAATATTTTAGTCCTGACTCGAGTGTTTTGTCTTTTCATTACGCTCGGGTCAATCCTGAATTTTTCAGCTTATTGAAGATTTATTCTGGAGGACAAAGACGAAGATTTGGTATATTATTACTATTAGAATTCTTGCATCATGCTGTCAGCTGCATTATTTATTTATCCCTGATGTATATATACTCTGATAAATGTTGTATAGATTATAATCAAATGTATAGTATAAACAACTTCATGAACTGTTTATTTGATTATCATATTTTATCGTTCCGCTGCAAGATTCTGTGTTTGTTTTCTTCTTCTTTTCTTATTTTTCTTAATTAACCCCATTGATCATCTATGTTCCGGATTTTAAGTCAGACATGTGTGGATTATTGTCGATTTAAACCTTCCAAAATGTGGGTCGTCACAATATCGATCATATCAAATAAATGTGATGCTTACATTAGTCATACAACATATTATGTTACATTCAAAACCGCTAAGGTTTGTAGCATAATGGATTTTCTGTGGAGACGCCTCTAGTAAACCGAAGAGGATCTCCATGCATAAGGATAAGAAAACACCTTTCGAGCATCGTATATCTCTAGATAAAATATTCCATAAGGTAAACACAAGTGGCCCATGCCCGAACATAAACATGAACGACGTGGAACCAAATACCATCAACTCCTACCATCCAAAAATCAGTAAGTATATCTTGATATGGAGTTGATAATACCCTGACGTGGGTCAGCTAAACCCCATGTTGTGCAGCCTACTACGTCTTTATCCATTTCCGATGTCAAGTTTATGTTCGACATCTTTCATACGAGTCTTCATCACTCGAACAGAACACGAATCCCAGATTGGATCCTCACATCTCGAACAGATGTCGAAACCATACATGGATTTCCATATCTCAACGGATCTCGGAATCGCACATGGATTCCCACATCCTGAATAGATCACGAACAACTACATGTGTTCAAGCATTTCAAACAGATCTCGAATCTCCACATAGATTCCCTTCTTCAGCCGCTTCCAAAACATAGAACTCGTATACTAGTTTATTAGTGGTATTCGGTAAGTAGAATACTACGGATCCTAGACACTTCAGAACTAATCGATGAATTTTCTGTAAGTTCAATTCTGGTTCTTTCAAAAGTAAGCGAAAGCTAGAGACGTTCTGTATCAATACTCCTCCCACGGGGTTCTTATTGGTATGAAATCGTGAAGCATTTCGATTACTTCCTAAGTTAATATTAGGTTAAGTTCGATAATAGACTAATTGATTATCTAGTCAAAACAATTGCTTATACAAATCATGATTCGTACGTTTAACTCATTTCCGACATTCCAATTTAACTATTCCTCACAATAGTTTGAAGCCAGATAAGTTTGGGCACTGGTTACTCCAAGCCTTGCCTAGACACTTCATTCTTGAATCTTACAAATAGATAAGTCTACGTCGTTGACTTTTAGTGTTAAGTATAGTAGTAACGATTTCCGTAAACAATAAGAAATCAATACGATTAATACGTTTCTGACATTTTCCACTTACCTATTTCTCGGTTAAGAGGGAAGCTCGGTAGATTAGAGCTCTATTGCTCCATCCCTACTCGACATCAATCTTAACCCTCACAAATAGATAAGCTTACTTCATCGGCTTATTAGTGTTAAGCATAGTTAATTACTTTTCCAATAAGTAATTTAAACAATCAACCATTTGGCCATTTAGCAAATCTAACCACTTTTCTAAACCTTTTGTTTATACATTTAAAATACTTGAAAATACTTATAATAGGTTTTAAAACATTTATGCACAATATTACTTAAAAATAATCATTTTGAAATTTACATGAAAACATAGAAAACGGTGTTTTTCACAAAACACTCTTTTTATATAAATTCATAACTAATTCTTAAACATTCGCATAAATCTCAAACTACTTTTAAAACACTCTAATAAGAATTAGGATATACATTAAAAAGAACGAAACAAATCGCTCAAACTTAAAATCCTTTTTGAAACACTTGAAGTCCAAAAATCAAGGTTAAACGGGGCAGTTTTGCACTAGTGATGTTTTGGCTGTTTTCAAGACGTTACTTAACATTTTACTATTCATTCTTTTTATAGCAACAAGCATGCATATAAAAGGATGCAAATATAGCAAGAAATCCCTATGGTTCTGTAATGGCCCGCAAATCCGTACCCCTTTGAGCCGACAATATTCTCCATTAGTTCAACTCAAAGTGGTCGGAAATACAAACCATTAGGGTTAAAGAAGAAGAGGTAGAAGAAGAAAATAGAAAATCAACATCAGAATCTCACAATCGCAGTGGAACAATATATAATAGATAACAACTGATTTTAATACAAAAGGAAACCATACTGTTTTATACATCTTATCATCAGAGTACAACATCAGTCAATAACACAATACTGGACAGTTATATTAACTTGTCCCACATACAGAATACACAGTACACACAACACAGCAGAATATGCATCAAGTACGAGTGATACGTCTCGCCATCCAGCTCGTCTCCTGAGCTCCACAGCATCATATCCTGTATCTGTAATACTCGGTCTGACCCGAGCATTATAATAAAATAACACCCGAGTCAGTCTGGAAAACCAGCGTGAGAAAACACACTCAATTATATTATTAAAGTTTTCCAAACTCTTTGAAATCAAAAGCATCTCGTAAGACCATGCCACAAATAAACATGTCGGGTTTTTACCTTACGATAGCCAAAACATTTTTATCAAATTCGTCTGATATTATAATAGTGTCTATAGAAAGTAAAATAGAATATAGCTGAAATGCTTGCATCTCACGTTTCAGCAATAGTTGGGCACAATCAAAACCATACAGGCGCATAGGGAGAATGGATTTCCAACTAATGACTAGGCACTGGGGTACCACCTGTCACAGTACCTGGTCTAGATCAGCGTACCGAGGACTACGCCCGATCCCCTGCAACACAAGACCGGAACTACCCCTTACTGGATAATTCCGAGTAAGATCACCCCATGGTTGGGATCAGCAACCGCACCACTAAGCCGAATAAAAAGGGACATCTAGACAGGGATGACCTCACGCTAATGGGTGCTACCCACTTAGCCATGCTGCATAACCCCTGATTTTCAGTCATTTCCGGTTGATGAGGCTTGAGGCTAAGCGATACCTTTTTAGAACACATCTCTTAGAATGCCCACAGTCCACCTGACGATGTTCAGAAAGCATTCATCCATACAAGTCCGTTCCGGGTTCGAACGGAACCGAAGGCACTATTCATACTACATCCATTTTGGAATCATACTCAGGATTAATAGCGACTAGCCCTTGCACTTTACTGCTCCATCTTCGATTCCAAACTCGTATTCACCACGAAAACGTACAAACCGGATCGAAGTGGTTTTCGGGAAAATAAATCCCGATCCCGGTCTCTTCAAAACGATCAGCGCATTGGCTAATATTGATAGTCAGTTATTTAATTATCAAATAACTTTCACAAACAACCATCAGACTTTTAAATAATTTCTCCCAAATTATTTATTAACCTCAAAATATCTTCGCAAGATATATTTCCACTTTTCAACCCTTTGAAAACAGTTTCAAACCATCTTTCTCTCACAGAATAAATTTCCCAATATTTTCTATTTCCACTGAAATCACCAAGTACAAATACTTAGACTTTAAAATCATTTAAAAACACTTAATTATAGAATATACTTTTAAACATTTAGATTTAAAACTACTTTAATACTTTATTTTAAAAAAATATACACTTTAAGAATATTTAAAATAAAGCTACTTTATAAAATATAAAACTAAATTTTTATCTTTTTCAAACATAATACCAATTAACCTTTAATAATTACTACTAAAATAAATTTGAAAAATACTTACTTTAACATTTAAACATTTAAAAATAATAGATTTTCCAAAACATACTTTTAAAACAACTTTGAAACTTTAACTTATACCTAAGAATTGCTTTGAAAACGTACTTGGCTATCCAGAGAAATATACTTCTCTTTCACATCTTTAAAAATAAATCACTATTTATTTTTAATCAAATTTACCCATTCCTTTTATAAATTTCCACCTTGAATTTATCCTTCCAAATATCCACTGATATATTACTTCACTTTTATAAACCCGGTTTATAAATTTCATGGTCTCTTTTAAAGTCCCAGTTTCAAACACTTAATCAATTTTCAAATTGATTTCCAAAATTTACTCCATTTAAAAATAAATTCTTTACTTATCCAATTTTAGTTCAAAACTTATAAATTTCAGGTTTAACTTCCTTGTGATGATTTAAATTCTTACTTTAACTGATAATACAATTTCTACATTTATTCCAAGATGCTTCTTTTATTACTTTCTAAACCATTTTAAAATTCTGAATTCAAAAATAAATCTCTCATTCCTTTAAATAATATCCTTAAGTCTTAAGATTCATTATTTCCCCTTTTATTCAAAATCTCTTTTCCATACCCGTAATTATTTACTAGAATTTAAAAATCCACCTTTCTTATTTTTTTCCAATCCATTCTTTAATTTATCCAAATTTCTATAAATATTTTACTTAAAAATTCTCTCTTTATTTTCTTTTTAAAAATCCAATCTATATATTATTGGTAACTCAGTATACCCAACTATATTCAATCAAACATAGCATCCATCATTTCCAATTACCAATGTAATCTATCACAGATCATCAAATATATCATATCACAGAATATTAACATAATCTAAATAAATTTGAGGAATCCAGTTGGATCCCTCCAACCTGTTTCCCTGCATCCACAGATATTAGCACAATACCAATTCCACTTCGAGGTGGGATATCGCGGTATATAAGTTTATATAATATCATTCGCTATTATGCGGCGCATAGGGTCTCATCCGCTATATAATGCGGGAAATCAATTACTTCGATATATACTATATACTACTATATAATAAACCACATCCAACCACTTAAATTATTCAACCAAATATTTAAATTTAACTATTTAAATTTAAATAGCAATCCAGAAGAGTGAGATTAACTCACCTTTGATTTTTATTTGCAATCCACTTCAATATTGCCTTGGTTTCCGATTTTTGACCTTGAATAAACAATTTATATAATTTTATTAATATTCGAAATAAATCGAACAATTCCATTTTCCATTTAATAATTTTAATTCAACTAATTATTTTATTTAAAACTAATACTTTTAATTTTAAACCAATTCTTCTTAACATTTAAAACATCTATTTTCACAATCCTATCCATATGTAAATTAATTTCTGTTAATTTTTAAAAATGAGTATGCATATATGTATTTTTCAAACTGCACATATATTTAAATTAAGGAAAAGGATTTATTACCTAAATCATATCGAAAAAGAAAATCGAACAGTAACCCATCTAACCCACTGCACTGCTATCCCCTGACATTGCCTACGAACTCGAGCTCGACTTCGACGTTGCTGCTTGAACTCGAATTGACGAACCCAAGACCGTGCTCCCCCTTCCAGTGTTCGCATTCGAGCTACCTCGGTCGCAACTTCAATCTAGATAAAACCCACACCTCTAATCGCGACCACCCGCCTCATGAAAACCCTAGTGCTCGATAATGGAATCGCGACAGCGAAACCCTAGCCGACCCAAACGAACTCGTGCTCTGCTTGACAGCGTACTGCCCTTACCATCATTCGCTCGCCCTCACCTTCGACATCATCCTGCTCGATTTCGAGCCGAGATTTTGAGGCGTAGATTGATTCGAACGATCGCAACCAACTCGGTGTCTCGAGCTTCCATCGCGCATGCATGCGCCTTCCCCAAATTCACGCCGCCACGATTCGACTACTGCTTTGAATCGATTCGAATCGAACGATGAAGACACGGCCATTTTTCTTTTTCGTGTTTTGATTTGAAATAAGTTTTGCTTTGAAATAAGGAGAAGGCTCGGTTGGATATAAAAAGAAGGGAAGCGTGCTCTGAAATGTTGCGTGATGGAAGAGGGGACACGATGTTTTACTGCGGCCATTAATTTGATTTTGAAGTGTCGGCCAGTATTTGTTTTAAAGGAGAATCGACTATTATTATTATTATTTTTCAAAATGAATTTGAACAGGAGCTTTCAAAAGAAGGTAGAAGGAAAAAAAGGGAACACGATTTGATATTCACGTGTTTGAATACCTCAACAGTGATATTTTTAAAACAAAAGCTGATGGTGTACAACGATGACAAGAAGGGATAAAGCTGATGGTGAAATAAAGTTGACTTGTCAGCAAAAATATATAGTATTATTTAAATTTAAATTTAAACCGTCTCAAAATCGTAGCGCAAAATCTCGACATCCTATCGAGGCATGCCGCTAGGCGTTTATAATGTTAAACCCTTATTCCGAACGCAATGGAAAAGGTTTCGAGTCCTAATTCGATCGTATGGAGAAGATAGCTTTTTGAACCAGTTATTATTAAATTTTCGATATATATTTCAGCACGTTTATATATCGTACGATCACACGACAACTCCAAACACTACGGAATTTGAAAATCCGATAATAGTACAATATTACGGATCCAATGGAACTGGTTTCGTCAAATTCCGAGACTGTGCCTCGGAAGGCTATTTTTAAATTCAATTTAAACGATATATTTTCAAGACTAAACAAAACACTTTTAAATTCAATTTCAACACTTCTATTATCTCCAGTATTATCAATATATATTTTATAAGCCTCCGAAATATCTTTAACAAGCTTAAAATTTCAGATTCAACCATTTACCCAATTTCCAATTATTTAATTAAACAATTAAATCACTCAATAAATGGTGGTATTTGAAATTCAAGTTAGAAATTAACTTTTAAATATTTAAAATCGATTGAATATCCCAATTTCAAATATCCAAAAATTACGGGTCGTCACATTCCTACCCCCTTAAAAGAATTTCGTCCCCGAAATTACTGGTTAGGAAGAATGATTCAATCCCCGTTAACTATTTTCTCAAATCCAAATAGTTTCAAACAGCTTCCCAAAACAAATCTTTTTATCAAAGACACACTAACCTTCTTTCTAACTTTCCAGCTTATCCATTAGTCCCAAACAATATTACTTACTTATCAATTCAAATTTAAATTTGTAATCAAATTTTGAATTATCAGAAATTCCTCAAAATTTTTCTAACACCCTAAATTTCCGAAAAAATTCACCAGCGTCTCCTTTGCACGGCTAGCTCGGGACAACAACAAAATGCCTCTACGGGCTCCAAAATTTCAAAAGAAAACAAAACGCCAAGTGGCTAGATCAAAAACTAAATCAAATTTCATACAGAAATTTTAAATACATACCTTATTGTCGAGCAAATTCAAATTTGTCTTCGAAATCAAAATCCAATTCCATTTCCCTATAGCCTTTATAATCCCTGTATACTTTACTTAACAACGATGTCCAAATTTACTTAGTGTATTCCCAATACCAAATTTATTTAAGAATTCCACCCTTCATTTCTTAATTTTAATATAAGCATTTCATATACTCATATTATTACTCTACCATTTTAGTCCTTATATCCGCTTATTTTAAAACTAGATTTCCAATTTCATATGAATCTAATTTGCTTCATTTTAGATATTGAATTCTATTTACCTTATCCCAATTTCAAATTTGAAATCATTTGTCGTTACAAAAAAATTCCAAAAATTCCAAAAAAAAATTTCTAACTCCCAAAATTTTCGAGAAATTTTGGCAGAGTCTCCTTTGTACAGAGGAGCTTTTGCAATTTGACAAGAGATATAAATATATATACATCGACCCACACGGTCGGAAAAAAAACAAAAGTTCATATTTCCTAACTTTTATTGCGTAGGCGTACCTTATTTAGCATTTTTAAGCAAGCGGATTATTATTTTAGCATTTTCATGACCCAATCCAACCAAACGGCTTCCCTGAACCTGTACTTACTCAATTTAAACATGTAAGTACTAAATATATGAAATTTATTAACATTTCACTTACTTTCAATAGCTAAACACATGCATTTCATAAGCAACATACACCAAACACTTTCCATGAGCAATTTATATGATTGCAAAACTAATTCAATTGTTTCAATCAATTCATATGCCATTTCATTCAATTTTAAGGGTTTACAATTCAATTTCTTACATTCAATTCATTTTTAATCCAATCAAGCTCATATTCAATTCAATTGATTTCAAAATCAATTTTATTTCACATCTATCATTTCATTGAATTTATTTAATCTCGTTTCCATCAAACGACAATTTATTTCTACGCAATTTGACTATATTCATGAGAATAAATAATTACTTAAGCTTATAACGATTTTAAACTGATTCCAACCCAATTTGTATTTAATTCCTTCCATTTAATTCATTCACAACCATTTTATTTAGCTCGACACATTCCATGCTTGTATACTACTAACCATTCCCAATTTAATTCTACCCAAGCTTTTATTTAATGGTCTTCCATTCTTACTCGAAGTCGAGCTTCTAATTATTCTCAACTTAAGTTAATTTACTTCAATTTATCCCAACTTCAAACTTAAGTTCACTTCCAGTTAATTTGATTCTCAATTTACCAAAATAATATCCAAGCACATATTTAACTCATTTATACTCGAATTGGATTTTATTTGCAACTCAAATCATTTTCTATTATAATCCAATTCCATTTCATTTAACAACACTTCAATCTAATTTATTAACACTTCGAGTCGAATTTTTACTTGAAACCCAAGTTCATTTCCAAACTCCATTAATAACCCACAATTCAACTTTTATTTAACAACTTTAAATCCCATTAACAAATTCGACTTACTAATTTATTCCAAATTAGTTTACTTCCACTTCCAATTCAATATTTGATTTCTATCTTCAAAATCACTTCATTATTTTACTTGAGTTCAATCTAATTTATAATCCAAGTTTAGATTCTTATTTCACTTTCCAAAATACCAAATAAATTTTTATATTTGGCTTACTCCTTCCACTTTTAGATTTTAACTCGAGATTATTTAGCCCAGAGTATTTAATTCAACTCCCTTCTATTTCCTTATCAGCCATCGAAGATTATTTATTCCAATTCAATTTTTACTTCAACTTACTTCAAATACACTAGATTTTATTTTCAGTTCAATCCAACTGATAACTTAAGTTCATTTAATTCAACTCACTTCCTTTTACTTGGCTTAAATTAAATCAAATTAATTTACTTTTAACCCAGAATTATACATTTTATTTAGCCAAGTATATATTTTAATCCAATGGGTTCTCAATTCTTTTACAAGCCATCGAAATCTATTTTTTTTTCAATCTTATTTAACTTAACTCCAGTTAAATCTAACCCCATACTATTCCTTTGACTTCACACAATTCATTTACATTTTATTAAGTAAGAGCTAAATTTTATTTAATGTATCCACCACATGATACAATTCCATCTCAATTATATTTCAACTTTAATTCCATAAGCATTTTAAATTATCTTCCAGAGTTTAAGCAACATTTCAAAATCACCTTTGAAATCAATTATATCCAAAATCCTTTGCATTTCTAAAATCAAACCCAACTTTTACAAACAATTCCAATTTAAAAATCTCTAGGCAGCAATTTCTCTCTTGGAAACTCGAAAATGAACATCGATGATGCTGCAGTCATCACCGAAGTTATTTTCCAGCGATCGAAAGGGTTCAATGCTTTTATCTCTTTAAAATAATTTTCAAATATTTTTAATTTCAAATCTCTCCAGTTTTCAAATCCAATTCAAAATATTTCCAAAATAATATCACTATTATTTCTCCAAAGCATTTGAAAACCATTTTCAAACCCAAAAAAATTTAAACCTTTTCCAAAATTTCAAATTTCAAATTCTTTCAGTCTATATTCAACATTACTCTAGATTTTACCTCATTTCAATTATAAATCACATTTATAATGCACATTCATAAATCCCATTTTATATATGAATTTATTTCTTAGCTTTTAGTTATGATTTCAATTTCTTATTAAATTTTCTCAAAATAGTGATAATAACTTAATATTATCACTTCCTACCATCCAAGCAACCATATATATCTATAATAATTTCTGAAAATTATTTCTTTCATATACAAAAATAATTTGGGTAAAATTATTTCATTTACCCTTTTAAAACAATACTGTTTCGAATTGTTCTATTCAAGTGTTTAGAGATCCCTATCAATAACGTTAATTACTCATATTGACCAGAATCCATAAACTACTCAACAAACCAATCAGCACAATATAAAACCATTTTATATTCACTAACAAATACGTGCTTATATCTATTAATACACTCAAACTCATTCTAGAGTATTATGGACTCTATTTCAATGAGTAATCCCCACCAGAGCCAAGGTTCTCTCTTAACCTTTCAGCTCTGATACCACTGTAACGGTCTAGGCTTTTCAACCATTGACAGCGGCCACTCTCCGCCGTGGCATATAGTGATACCTCGAATTTGCTTTTACGGCCAGCCTCTCGACTCGCAACCAACCCAAGGCCATATACTACCTTAAAGGGACATGTAGGAGTGAGAGTCACCCGTTCGCCACCAAACGCGAAGCGAGAACCCCCTATCATGCTGTAATATAGCAAACCCGATCCCGGTCACTTCGAAACGATCGGCGCATTGGCCAATATTGATAATCGGTTATTTAACTATCAAATAACATTCACAAACAACCATCAGACTTTTAAATAATTTCTCCCAAATTATTTATTAACCTCAAAATATCTTCGCAAGATATATTTCCACATTTCAACCCTTTGAAAACAGTTTCAAACCATCTTTCTCTCACGGAATAAATTTCCCAATATTTTCTATTTCCACTGAAATCACCAAGTACAAATACTTAGACTTTAAAATCATTTAAAAACACTTAATTATAGAATATACTTTTAAACATTTAGATTTAAAACTACTTTAATACTTTATTTTAAAAAAAATATACACTTTAAGAATATTTAAAATAAAGCTACTTTATAAAATATAAAACTAAATTTTTATCTTTTTCAAACATAATACCAATTAACCTTTAAATAATTACTACTAAAATAAATTTGAAAAATACTTACTTTAACATTTAAACATTTAAAAATAATAGATTTTCCAAAACATACTTTTAAAACAACTTTGAAACTTTAACTTATACCTAAGAATTTGCTTTGAAAACGTACTTGGCTATCCAGGGAAATATACTTCTCTTTCACATCTTTAAAAATAAATCACTATTTATTTTTAATCAAATTTACCCATTCCTTTTATAAATTCCCACCTTGAATTTATCCTTCCAAATATCCACTGATATATTACTTCACTTTTATAAACCCAGTTTATAAATTTCATGGTCTCAACTTCCTTTTAAAGTCCCAGTTTCAAACACTTAACCAATTTTCAAATTGATTTCCAAAATTTACTCATTTAAAAAAAAAATCTTTACTTATCCAATTTTAGTTCAAAACTTATAAATTTCAGGTTTAACTTCCTTGTGATGATTTAAATTCTTACTTTAACTGATAATACAATTTCTACATTTATTCCAAGATGCTTCTTTTATTACTTCCTAAACCATTTTAAAATTCTGAATTCAAAAATAAATCTCTCATTCCTTTAAATAATATCCTTAAGTCTTAAAATTCATTATTTCCCCTTTTATTCAAAATCTCTTTTCCATACCCATAATTATTTACTAGAATTTAAAAATCCACCTTTCTTATTTTTTCCAATCCATTCTTTAATTTATCCAAATTTCTATTAATATTTTACTTAAAAATTCTCTCTTTATTTTCTTTTTAAAAATCCAATCTATATATTATTGGTAACTCAGTATACCCAACTATATTCAATCAAACATAGCATCCATCATTTCCAATTACCAATGTAATCTATCACAGATAACCAAATATATCATATCACAGAATATTAACATAATCTAAATAAATTTGAGGAATCCAGTTGGATCCCTCCAACCTGTTTCCCTGCATCCACAATTGTTAGCACAATACCAATTCCACTTCGAGGTGGGATATCGCAGTATATGGGTTTATATAATATCATCCGCTATTATGCGGCGCATAGGGTCTCATCCGCTATATAATGCGGGAAATCAATTACTTCGATATATACTATATACTACTATATAATATACCACATCCAATCACTGAAATTATTCAACCAAATATTTAAATTTAACTATTTAAATTTAAATAGCAATCCAGAAGAGTGAGATTAACTCACCTTTGATTTTTATTTGCAATCCACTTCAATATAGCCTTGGTTACCGATTTTTGACCTTGAATAAACAATTTATATAATTTTAATAATATTCGAAATAAATCGAACAATTCCATTTTCCATTTAATAATTTTAATTCAACTAATTATTTTATTTAAAACTAATACTTTTAATTTTAAACCAATTCTTCTTAACATTTAAAACATCTATTTTCACAATCCTATCCATATGTAAATTAATTTCTGTTTATTTTAAAAATGAGTATGCATATATGTATTTTTCAAACTGCACATATATTTAAATTAAATTAAATTAAGGAAAAAGATTTAATACCTAAATCATATCAGAAAAGACCGTGCTCCCCCTTCCAGTGTTCGCGTTCGACCTACCATGGTCGCAACTTCAATCCAGATAAAACCCACACCTCTAATCGCAACCACCCGCCTCACAAAAACCCTAGTGCTCGATAATGGAATCGCGATAGTGAAACCCTAGCCGACCCAAACGAACTCGTGCTCTGCTTGACAGCGTACTGCCCTTACCATCATTCACTCGCCCTCACCTTCGACATCATCCTGCTCGAGTTCGAGCCGAGATTTTCAGGCGTAGATTGATTCGAACGATCGCAACCAACTCGGTGCCTCGAGCTTCCATCGCGCATGCATGCGCCTTCCCCAAATTCAAGCCGCCACGATTCGACTACTGCTTTGAATCGATTCGAATCAAACGTTGAAGACACGGACATTTTTCTTTTTCGTGTTTTGATTTGAAATAAGTTTTGATTTGAAATAGGAGAAGGCTCGGCTGGATATAAAAAGAAGGGAAGCGTGCTCTGAAATGTTGCGTGATGGAAGAGGGGACACGATGTTTTACTGCGGCCATTAATTTGATTTTGAAGTGTCGGCCAGTATTTGTTTTAAAGGAGAATCGACTGTTATTATTATTTTTTTTCAAAATGAATTTGGATAGGAGCTTTCAAAAGAAGGTAGAAGGAATAAAAGGGAACACGATTTGATATTCACGTGTTTGAATACCTCAACAGTGATATTTTTAAAACAAAAGCTGATGGTGTACATCGATGACAAGAGGGGATAAAGCTGATGGTGAAATAAATTTGACTGGTCAGTAAAAATATATCGTATTATTTAAATTTAAATTTAAACCGTCTCAAAATCGTAGCGCAAAATCTCGACATCCTATCGAGGCGTGCCGCTAGACGTTTATAATGTTAAACCCCTATTCCGAATGCAATGGAAAAGGTTTTGAGTCCTAATTCGATCGTATGGAGAAGATAGCTTTTTGAACCAGTTATTATTAAATTTTCGATATAGATTTCAGCGCGTTTATATATTGTACGATCACAGGACAACTCCAAACACTACGGAATTTGAAATCCGATAATAGTATAATATTACGGATCCAATGGAACTAGTTTCGTCAAATTCCGAGACTGTGCCTCGGAAGGCTATTTTTAAATTCAATTTAAACGATATATTATCAAGACTGAACAAAACACTTTTATATTCAATTTCAACACTTCTATTATCTCCAGTATTATTAATATATATTTTATAAGCCTCCAAAATATCTTTAACAAGCTTAAAATTTCAGATTCAACCATTTACCCAATTTCCAATTATTTAATTAAACAATTAAATCACTCAATAAATGGTGGTATTTGAAATTCAAGTTAGAAATTAACTTTTAAATATTTAAAATCAATTAAATATCCCAATTTCAAATATCCAAAAATTACGGGTCGTCACATTCCTACCCCCTTAAAAGAATTTCGTCCCCAAAATTACTAGTTAGGAAGAATGATTCAATCCCCGTTAACTATTTTCTCAAATCCAAATACTTTCAAACAGCTTCCCAAAACAAATCTTTTTATCAAAGACACACTAACCTTCTTTCTACCTTTCCAGCTTATCCATTATTCCTAAAAAATATTACTTACTTATCAATTCAAATTTAAATTTGAAATCAAATTTTGAATTATCAGAAATTCCTCAAAAATTTTCTATAATCCTAAATTTCCAAAAAATTTCGCCAGCGTCTCCTTTGCGCGGCTAGCTCGGTACAACTACAAAATGCCTCTACGGGCTCCCAAATTTCAAAAGAAAAAAAAACGCCAAGTGGCTAGATCAAAAACCCAATCAAATTTCATACAGAAATTTTAAATACATACCTTATTGTCGAGCAAATTCAAATTTGTCTTCGAAATCAAAATCCAATTCCATTTCCCTATAGCTTTTATAATCCCTATATACTTTACTTAACAATGATGTCCAAATTTACTTAGTGTATTCCCAATACCAAATTTACTTAAGAATTCCACGCTTCATTTCTTAATTTTAATATAAGCGTTTCATATACTCATATTATTACTCTACCATTTTAGTCCTTATATCCGCTTATTTTAAAACTGGATTTCCAATTTCATATGAATCCAATTTGCTTCATTTTAGATATTGAATTCTATTTACCTTATCACAATTTCAAATTTGAAATCATTTGTCGTTACAAAAAAATTTCAAGCATTCCAAATTTTTTTTTTCTAACTCCCAAAATTTTCGAAATTTTTTGGCAGAGTCTCCTTTGTACAGAGGAGCTTTTGCAATTTGACAAGAGATATAAATATATATACATCGACCCACACGGTCGGAAAAAAAACAACATTTCATATTTCCTAACTTTTATTGCGTAGGTGTCAAGACCCGCAAATCCGTACCCTTGATTAAACACTAAATTCCATTGATTAACTCAAGATGCACGGAAATACGAACCCTGAGGGGTTTTAAGAAAAAGAAATAGAAGAAAAGATAGAAGAAAAGGAGAAGAAGAAGAAAGCAGAAGAAGAAAGAAGAACAACAGAACAACATCAGATACAGAAACAATATTAGAATCTCACATATCGCAGCGGAACAATATATAATAGATAAACACTAGTCTTTTAAAACAAAGAACTATATCAGTTTATACATACATCAATCAGAGTCAATATACAACTCGATACAACAATGGACAGTTATATAAACTTGTCCTCATACAGAATACACAACGGAATAAATAAATAAATAAGTACATATGTACGTTTCGCCATCCAGCTTGCTTCCAAAACTCCAGAATATCCTGAATATCCTGATAACATAACTCTAGGCTGCCCGTGTGGAAAATTATGGGCACCCAGAGTTTAGAAGGGAAACAATAAACTCCGAGTCAGTCATGGTGACTGGTGTGAGATCGTAAAACAGTTATTCTTTAAAAGACAACACAGGAATATTTTGAAATAGATTCGCAATGCTTTTGGAAAATGAAACTACCATAAGACCTCCCACCACACACACAATGCAAACGCAGAATTGGAGGAGATTTCTTCTTATGATAGTCAAAGATGCTTACTACGCAAAAATCTAAACCTTTTTATATTATTATTAGTGCATAGTGTAGAAAACATTTTGAAAGTAGAATATAAATCTTAGCCAGCATAGACATTTCGAACTATGCCTACTATAGCTACCATCCAAACAGTGGGGCGCCGCCATAAGTGAATGATAGGTTCTACAACTAAAACCGTACAAGTCACGTATTGTTTCTTTGGATTTCCAACAAATGGTCAGGCTAAGGAACTTCCTATGCCACGATGGGTACGTCCCTGGAATAGACGACCCGAGAACCTAACCGGATCTCTGCCAACACAAGGCCGGGTTACCTCTGCAAAAATAGGTAACTACTGACACGCGTATGCCATCCCCCGATCGTAACCGATCTTCCCGAGGATCCCCGATTCGCAACAAACCACATAATAAGCAGTATCCACATAGGTTAGGTATCTGGGCTCCATACCATGATACCACCTCTATCCAGAAGGAATGACATACACTAAGGGGCGCTACTCCCTAGAACCTTGCTGCATCCTTCCTGTTTTGACCATTTCCGGGGTGTGAGGCTCGACGAAGTCTCGTCCACAAAGCTACGCTTTCTACAAAGCCATGCTTCGGGTCAAACAAATGATCAACCTATGATCACAAAGATATAAGATCAAACAAATGATCATATCGCAAATGATCAAACACTGATCATTTCATAGCAACACTCAGTATGCCACGTTACCAAATTGGGAGTATATCGCTGATAAATTTCAACTACATAACCTCTGAGCTCGTACGTCTCAGAGAAGGGTGTTAAGCTAAGAGAATAAATTCTCCGCCACCAACAGAAATGTATTTGAAAGAAATCAGCTTTATATCTCAATTTGTAACGTCAGACACACAATCCATACAAGTCTGTTCCGGGATCGAACAGAACCGAAGGCACTTCTCACGAAGCCCTTGCACATCCGGATAAATTTCTAATCACGTCCGGACTTCCCGTCACTAAGGGTGATAAAACCTCTAAATCGGAGATCAGCCGATGTAGAGTAACTCGACGGTAATCCTTCCGTTTTCAAAAATATCCGGTCTTCAACACCGGTCTTCGAATGCAATTCATAACGACGTATCACATATTCGGAATGGGTTATACGACCCCATGGTCCTTTCCCGGCTAACCCGAATAGTGAGCGCTTATTTAAAAATAAGTGTGGCATTCAAATTCATCCAATTCACAACAAATAACTATTCAAGGTAATTATTGATAGTCGGTTATTTAACTATCAATAAAGATGCGCAACATCATCAGATTCCAAATAATTTTCCAAATTATTTATTTCCAAAATATCTTTACTAGATATAAAATTTCCACACTAAAAAAATAAATCAACGTTTATTTTTCTAAACAGTTTCCCTTTCCTTTATAAATTCCATAGTGAATTTATATTTTCAAAATATCTACTGATATACGATTCTCAAGTCGATTTCAAATATTCAATTTCATTTTATCTTTAAGAAGATAAAATCTCAAAAACGTTTCATTTCATTTTGGAAAACATTCCCATACTTATTTAATAATAAGTAATTCACAAATCTATTTATTTTCAACATTTGAAAATATTCGTTATACTTAAATCAAAATTAAGTATACATTTCATTCTTTAAGGAAATCATTTACTATAACAACATCTATTTGAGTCAAAACGAATGTTACGTAAAACATCGTTACGACGACTCAAAATCACTAGTATAGGGATTCGGAATTTAGATAGATATATAAATCCCAATACTATATAAAAACATTTCCTTTCGGAAACCATTTACTATAACAACAGTGTTATAGTCCACCATTTCCTTATTCCTCGAAAACGTCTATTTCAACAATGAATGTTGAAATCTATGATTTCGATATTCAATACATTTTAAAACATCGTTAAAACAATTAACTTTATCTTTAATGACCCGCCGTTCGTAGCTCGGTTGGTTTGGGAGATGGGAGATGGGAACCAAAGGACTGTGTCCGGGCAGGTTCGAATCCCAGCGCCAAACCATCAGTGGGAGTTTCAACGTTACGCATCCGTGTGCGACGACTAAATAAAAGCGGGGTAGACACACGGCGTGGGGTTTACTTAAGTGAGTATCAATGAATACCATGATCTTAAGGTTCCCCATGATCTCAAAAAAAAAAACTTTATCTTTAATGTCACTTTCCAAAACATATCCATTTCACTTAATAATATATTCACTGTCCAAAATCGTGAATATACTTCACTAACCACATTTCACTATTTTCTACACATTTTATTTCAAGAATTATCCACTATCCAAAATCGTGGAAAAAATTCCCTTAATAACCTTCTATATTAAATTCATCAAATTTGATTTGTTTTCGAATTTATAAAAACAACGTTTATAAATTCTATTTTCATTTTATAACAACTTCGATTTATAAATCTTCTTTAATGACCTATTCAATTTATAACTCAATGTATATACCAAAGGTCCATCTTATAAGTTAATATAACTTATAATTCATCTATTTTAAAAGAAATCGTTCTTTTAAACTTCACAAAATTTAAAACTTTCAGATTTCATTAACTTATGAAATCCCATTTATACTTCATTTTAACACTTATAGAAACTTGTCTTATAATCCCAATATTTCAAATTTATAAATATCCATTTTTGTACATCTTTTAAATAAACCGTTTATAATACTAGAAATCCCAATTTAAACCATTTCATAAATTTCTTAACTTTTATTTCAAAAATCACACTTTGATTTTATTTTACAAAAATCTTAACTTTTATAACTTTAAAATTTTAGACGTTTATTTATTTGAAATAAATCAATTCAAAAATTCAATAAAACGTCTACTTTCAAAAATCACTTTAAAATCCTTTTAAAGTAAAAGTCGTTATCTTTAAACTTCAAAACTGAATCCGATGATGCAACAGCACCAATTAGTCAATCACAACAACAAACATCATATATCAATATGATAACAGAATATACATCAATATCTGTAAATAAGTAAATACTGGTGACGAATCCAGTTGGATCCCTCCAACCTGTTTCCCTGCATCCAAAGACGTTAGCACAATACCAATTCCACTTCGAGGTGGAATATCGCGGTATATGGGTTTTATAAAAATCATCCGCTTACTAACGGCGCAATAGGGTCTCATCCGCTATACGAGACGGGAAATCAATAAATCCAATATACACATATGCCAATATGTATATATTGCTATATATATATATATATAGATATATCCTACTATATCTAATATCACATCCAATAGCAATCAATCAAATCAATAACTGTATAAATCCATTTCATTCGAGTGAGAAAAATCTCACCTTAGCTTTTTAATTTGCCATCCAATTTCCATTTTGACCATTTCTTCACGGTTTTGACCTTGTATAAACAATTTATACATTTCGTTAATATTCGAAATAAATCGAACAACCAATTACCGTTTAATAGTTTTAATCCAACTAGTATGTATTTTTAAAATTCCTTTTCAACCTTATATATTTTTCAAAGTCCTTTCCATATAAAAAATTTCTATTTGAAAATTTTAAATTAACAAGTGATTTTATCTTAAACCAATATTCTTTATATTTTATTTTAAGCTAACTTCCTTTTTAGAAATTATATAAGTATTTATAAAGACAATCCATATACTAAAATAAAATCTATGTGTATTTTAAAATAATCTATACTGGTTTTATACAAAAGTTTCTCAACTTTTAAAATTTCTATTTCTTTTAATTCTAAACCTATTACCTTCAACCAATATTCCTTTTAATAAATTGATTTAATTAAAAGTTAAATTTAAAACTAAATCCCATTTTAACCAAATATTTCTTTTCTGTAAACCCCAAAATCAGAAATTTACTTTACTGGAAAAATTAAATACTGGGATTTATATATCATTATTATTTTTTTCTCTATAGTATAAATTAAATTAAATTAAAAATTAACAAGACAAAATTTCTACCTAACAGCAGATCGAAATACCAGCCTTGCCGTTGAACACCCTCCAAATTCCAGTTGCGAAACCCTATGCCTCGACTTCGCGACTACACACGCTACCATCTCGTGCTCGACTGCTACTAGCGAACCTCCTCGCCATCATTTCCGACCTCCAATGTCACATACCGAAATTCTCGACTTTCGAAAATTCGACATCGATACTCACTTTATCGACTGCCGAGAAATCGAACGCCGGAAAACTCCAATAGTGAGGGTTTTGAAAGAAAAAGTAGAAGAATAAGATAGAAGAAAAAGAAAGAAGAACAACAACAGAACAAGAGCAGAAACAGAAACAGAAAACAATATCAGAATCTCACATATCGCAGCGGAATAACATATAATAGATAATCAATAGTCTTTTAAAAACAAAGAACTATATCAGTTTATACATACATCAATCATCAGAGTCAATATACAACAATGGACAGTTATATAACTTATCCTCATACAGAATACACAGCGGAATAAATACTATCAGATACAAATACAACGTCTCGTCCTCCAGCTTATCTCCAAAGCTCCAGAATATCCAGAATATCCTGATAATCTAACTCTAGACTGCCCGTGTGGAAATTGGTGGGCACCCAGAGTTTAGAAGGGAACAATAAACTCCGAGTCAGTCATGGTGACTGGTGTGAGATCGTAAAACAGTTATTCTTTATAACAACAAAATAATTTTAAAGTCAATTCGAAATGCTTTTGGAAAATGAAACTACCATAAGACCTCCCACCACACACACAATGCAAACGCAGAATTGGAGGAGATTTCTTCTTATGATAGTCAAAGATGCTTACTACGCAAAATCAAATCATTTTTGATATTATTATTAGTGCATAGTGTAGAAAACATTTCGAAAGTATAATATTAATCTTAGCCAACATACGACCAGTATCGTATGCCTACTATAGCTACCATCCAAACAGTGGGGCGCCACCATAAGTGAATGGCAGGTTCTACAACTAATACCGTACAAGGCTCGTATTGTTTCTTTGGATTTCCAACAAATGGTCAGGCTAAGGAACTTCCTATCCACGATGGGTACGTCCCTGGAATAGACGACCCGAGAACCTAACCGGATCTCTGCCAACACAAGGCCGGGTTACCTCTGCAAAAATAGGTAACTACTGACACGCGTATGCCATCCCCCGATCGTAACCGATCTTCCCGAGGATCCCCGATTTCCAACAAACCACATAGATAATAATGCAGCAACCACATAGGTTAAGTATCTGGGCTCCATACCATGATACCACCTCTATCCAGAAGGAATGACATACACTAAGGGGCGCTACTCCCTAGAACCTTGTCACATTCTTCCTGTTTCGACCATTTCCGGGGTGTGAGGCTCGACGAAGTCTCGTCCACAAAGCTACGCTTTCTCAAAAAGCCCTGCTTCGGGTCAAACAAAATGATCAACCTATGATCACAAAGATATAAGATCAAACAAATGATCATATCACAAATGATCAAACACTGATCATTTTACAGCAACACTCAGTATGCCACGTTACCAAATTGGGATATATCGCTGATAAATTTCAACTACATAACCTCTGAGCTCGTACGTCTCAGAGAAGGGTGTTAAGCTAAGAGAATAAATTCTCCGCCACCAACAGAAATGTATTTGAAAGAAATCAGCTTTATATCTCAAATTGTAACGTCAGACACACAATCCATACAAGTCTGTTCCGGGATCGAACAGAACCGAAGGCACTTCTCACGAAGCCCTTGCATTTCCGGATAATTTTCTAATCACGTCCGGACTTCCCGTCACTAAGGGTGATAAAACCTCTAAACCGGAGATCAGCCGATGTAGAGTAACTCGACGGTAATCCTTCCGTTTTCAAAAATATCCGGTCTTCAACACCGGTCTTCGAATGCAATTCATAACGACGTATCACATATTCGGAATGGGTTATACGACCCCATGGTCCTTTCCCGGCTAACCCGAATAGTGAGCGCTAATTCAAAAATAAGTGTGGCATTCAAATTCATCCAATTCACAACAAATACCTATCTAAAGGTAATTATTGATAGTCGGTTATTTAACTGTCAATAAAGATGCGCGACATCATCAGATTCCAAAAAAATTTCCAAATTATTTCATCTTCAAAAATATCTTTACTAGATATAAAATTTTCCACGCTTAACCATTTGAAAACAATTTCAAATCAATTTCCACACTTCAAAAATAAATCAATATTTATTTTCAAACGACTTCGCTCTCTTTTATAAATTCCATAGTGAATTTATATCTTTCAAAATATCTACTGATATACGATTTTCAATCGTTTTCAAATATTCAATTTCATTTTATCTTTGAGAAGATAAAATCTCAAAACGTTTCATTTCATTTTGGAAATGCATTTCCCTACTTATTTAATAAGTATTTCACAATTCATTTATTTTCAACACTTGGAAAATATTCGATATACTTAAATCAAATTAAGTATATATTTCATTCTTTAAGGAAATCTATTTTCTATAACAACATCAACTTGAGTCAAAACGAATGTTACGTAAAACATCGTTATGACGACTCAAAAATCACTAGTATAGGGATTCGAGATTAAAATAGATATGTAAATCCCAATACTAGATAAAACGTTTTCTTTCAAAAATCATTTACTATAACAACAGTGTTATAGTCCATCATTTCCTTATTTCTCGAAAACGTCTATTTCAACAAGAACTGTTGAAATCTATGCTTCCGATTCATAATACATTTTAAAACATCTTTAAAACGTTTAACTTTATTTTTTATATCCCTTCTTCGAAAATAAGTCCATTTTACTTAACAATATATTCACTGTCCCAAAATCGTGAATATATTTCACTAACCAAATTTCAGTCTTTTCTACACATTCAATTTAAGGATAATTCGCTATCCAAAATCGCGAATATATTTCCTTTAATAACCTCCTACATTTAATTTATCAAATTCAATTGATTCCGAATTTATAAAAACAATGTTTATAAATTTCACCTTTTATATTTTTTTACAACTTCGATTTGTAAATCTCCTTTATTAACGAATTCGATCAATATTTCATTTGTAGGCAAAAATCCAATTTATAAGTTAATTTCTTATAAATCTTCTATTCTACAATTTCATTCATCTTAACTTCCCAATTTATACATCTATAAATTTCATTCTTTTTAACTTCACAATTTATACATCTATAAATTTCATTCTTTTTAACTTCACAATTTATACATCTATAAATTTCATTCTTTTTACACTTATCATCTCATTTTAAAATTCCAATATTTTAAATTTATAAATATCAACTTTTTAAATTTTTTTTAATAAACTGTTCACAAATATTCGAAAATCTCAATTCAAACCATTTTATAAATTGCTTAAACTATTTATTTCAAAAATCACCTTACGGTCATAATTCACAAAAATATTAACTTTTATAACTTCAAAATTTTAAACGTTTATTTATTTAAAATAAATCAATTCAACAATTCAATAAAACGTATAATTTCAAAGATCACTTTAAAAATCCTTTTAAATTAAAGGTCGTTATTTTTAAATTCCAAAACTTGAATCCGATGATGCTACAGCACCAATTGGTCAATCACAACAACAACATCATATATCAACATATGATAACAGAATATACATCAATCCTGTAAATAAATAACTACTGGTGAGGAATCCAGTTGGATCCCTCCAACCTGTTTCCCTGCATCCACAGACGTTAGCACAATACCAATTCCGCTCCAGTACGGAATTATCGCGGTATATGGGTTTTTATAAATCCGCTTACTAACGGCGCAATAGGGTCTCATCCGCTATACGAGGCGGGAAATCATCAATCCAATATATACATATGCCAATATGTATATACTGCTATATATATAGATATATCCTATCATATCTAATAGCACATTCAAACAAATCAATCAATAACTGCAATTCAATTATAAATCTGAGTGAGAAGATCTCACCTTTGCATTTAAATTTGCCATCCATTTCCATTGCAGTTTTGTTTTCTTTACAGATTTTGACCTAGTATAAACATTTGATAATTTGTTAATATTCGAAATTATCGACAATCGGTTTCTTTTCAATGGATTAAATTTTAAACCAATTTCTTTTAATAAATCTGTTTAACTAAAATAAATACTTTACTGTAAATTTTATACAAACTGAAAATTTCTAAACTATATATATTTTCCGCATGTATATATATATATTTCAAAACCGCATATAAAAACAATCTTTTTATTTTCTTTCAGTCAAATTTCCAATATAAACCCTTATATATTTTCCCAAAATCTCATATAAAATTTATACTCAGTGTTTTCCAGTATATACATATATTTTTATGGAATCGAATCGTTATCATATTATAATTTTAAATTCTCTGATGAACGAAGAGGAAATCAACAGCTTGATAAATACAAATGTTTAAACCAATTTTACCTCACTGGAAACATTTGCGAACCCAGGCTCGAACTCGAGACGCACGACATTCGCCACTGACAATCGAACTTCTCCTAATTACCATCTCCCTTAACCCCCAAATTGACTCCGCGCTGCCGCTGCCATCAACTCGCGAGCCTCCCCTGTCAGATCGATCGAACCACCAATACTAACCACGTCGCCTCGAGCTCAGGCAACTTTGAACTGCAGCCGCGCGTACCCAAATTCCATCTCACGACCACCATCCACGCGACATCGTACTCGAGCTCGAAGAAGTCTCCCACCGCGAGTCCTAGAATCGCGACATCTCTCTTTCCAAAATCGAGCGCCCCCATCGCCACCGCGAATGCCTTCGCCTGCCTCGCGAGCCCTAACGAGTTTCGTCGCTGTCCATCGCGACCCCGAACCACGACTTGCCTTGGATAAAACGCGGAAGCAATGCTCGAACGCACGCCCAGATCTCTGTTTTATTTCGAACGAGACTTGATTCGTTCGTTCGTTTTTATTTTTCTTTTCAAATTGAACTGAAGTATGGAGAGAAGAGGAGATGTCGTGGTTTTGAAAGGAGAGGAGACGTGATAAATCAGGGAGGTATGGGTTGGCTTTCGCGATTTTAGGCACGATTTCAGGGAACAATGTGCTGATGTTATAACCTTTTTTTTTTATTAAACTTAAATTTGTTTTCGATACGAATCTCAACGCGTTTACGTGTCATGTGCTCACAGAATAACTTCGAAAAATACGAAAATGGGAATCCGATAATAATTCAATATTACGGACCCAATGGAACTGGTTTCGTCGAATTCCGAGACTGTGCCCCGGAACGCTATTTTTTTTAAATATCGATTCAAACAATTAAATTCGAAACTGAACGAAACAGTTTAAAATTCAATTCTGAAACTTCTGTTATCTTCAGTAATACCAATACGAATTTTAAAAGCTTTTGAAATATTTTTCTTCAACTTTAAATTGAAGATTCAAATTTTTACTCAACTTCAATAGACTAAATTTTAAAGTTTAATCGCAAATTTCAAAGTTATATCGGGGATTCAAATTAAATTATCGTTCAAATACTTAAAATCAATTAAATATTTTCAATTTAATTTGTTCAAAATTCTGGGTCGTTACATCCAACACCACTACGCCTCCCCGACCTGCTCGAGCCCACCCACTTCGATCGCGACTTCTCCTTGCGACAATGAACTCGTCGACCACCATGAACGCATCGCCAGTCTTCACGAGATTTGTTTGCAGCCGCCACCCCAACGCTCGCGTACGCCACGCGATGCTCGCAATCTCTCTCGAATCGAGCAGCCCCGAGGAATTTGAAGAAAAGGAGGGCCGCCGTTTAAATTTTGAAACGATCGGAATGATTTTTTTTTCTTTTTCTTTTTCTTTTTTTTTAGGAGAAGGAAGGGATTTCATTCTCGTTCGTTTGAATCTGAGAAATCAAACTGAAGGTCGAATGAGGGAGAGGGAAAGAATAAAGGAGATAGCTTGTTTTGAACGAGTTGCAGAGGTATCGGCCATTAATTTTTCTTTTGAACGAAGACGAGCAGATTTTGTTTTGAATTGAACAAGAAACATTTCGTTTTCTTATAATTTAAACGAGAGGAACAAGCGTACGCGTTATCAGCTGGAAAGGGGGAACAAGAGTACGCAATTAACAGAGAAAGGTCGGCATCGAAGTGAAATGGAGCCAGGAATCTCTGCTGTGATTAAAGGAAGAAAAGTAGCTAAGGTTGACCAAATTTAAATTTAAATTTAAATTGAATCCGATTAGATTTCAACGCGTTTATTCACCATACGGTTACATAACAACTCCAAATGCTACGAAATTTGAAATCCGGTAATAATTCAATATTACGGACCCAATGGAACCGGTTTCGTCAAATTCCGAGACTATGCCTCGGAACGCTATTTCCAAATATCGATTCGAACGATTAAATTTCAAAACTGAACAAATCATTTTCAGATTCGATTCTGAAGCTTCTATTATCTTCCGTATCATCAATATAAATTTTAAAAGCTTTTGAAATATTTTTCTTCAGCTTAAAATTGAAGATTTAAATTTTTATTCAACTTTTAATAGATTAAATTTTAAAGTTTAATCGCAAAATTCAGAGTTATATCGAGGATTCAAATTAAATCATCGTTCAAATATTTAAAATTAATTAAATATTTTCAATTTAATTTGTTCAAAATTCTGGGTCGTTACAAACTTCCCTCCTTAAAAGAATTTCGTTCCGAAATTACAAGTCAGGAAAAATGGTCCTTAACTCGTCTACTATTTTTCAACATTCAATAGTTTTCTCAAATTTTCAAAACAAATCTTTTTACTAAAGATTCGTTGTCAATTCAACTAACTTTCCAACTTTAATTACAGGTTTCAAAACAACATTGTTTACTTAACAATTCAAATTTAAATCGAATTTTAACTTTCAAAATTTTCTCAAAAATTTTCTAACACTCTAAATTTCCGAAAAATTTCGCCAGCGTCTCCTTTGCGCGGCTAATACGGCACGACTACAAAACGTCCCTACGGACTCTCAGATTTCAAAAAGAAAAGAAAAAGACAAGCGGCTAGACAAGAAAGTCATCAAATCTCATATTCAAATTTAAATACATACCTTTTTCGAGCAATTCAAATTCATCTTTGAAATAAATTTTCCAATTCCTTTATAACCTGTATATCCTGCTAGCCATAATATCTAGTTACATATTCAAATCATTTTGCAAATTCTATTACAAAATTTTCAATATAAATTGTTTATACATTTTAGCTTACTATTGAAGTTATATATTTATTCTCATTCAATTTTACATTTCACATTCATCTAAATTCAATTCGCAATTCCAATCTAGTTTGGATTCAATTCAACTTCTGGATATTGAATTTTTATCAATTAACTTCATTTTATTCTCAAAACTTCATTTTATTTCACACAATTCAAATTCGTTTTCAATATTCAGTTTTAACTCCAGTTTTATTCTTTTGTTCAATCATCAAATTTTACTTAAGAATTTCACACTTCATTTCTTAAGTTCAGTACAAATATTCCATATACACATTATATTTATTTTCAATTTACCACTTCGGTTAAACCTACTTGCATTTAAATTGGATTTCAAATTCGAATTCAGTTTACCTTCCTTTTATAATTATTGAATTTAATTCGTTTCAAACCTTATTCACTTGGTCAATATTTAATTAGCTTCACTTACTAATTTTAGTTTAATACTTCACAAATCAAATTCAATTCCAGTTTTATTTACTTACAAATTCAAAATGAATTTTAACATTTTAATTTCATTTTCTTGCACTTGCAATTGCAAATTTATTTATTCATTCACAAATTTCTTCATTTCAATTTGAATCTCATTTCTATCAAATTTTCAAATATTCATAAGTCATTAACTTATTTACATCTCGATTCATCAAATCATTTATACATTTACTTACAATTTCATTCTACTAATGAATTTTAATTTCAATTATCTTTTCTGGAATTCCATTTTCCAATTATAAATTCACTTACAATTTATATTTACAATTTTATTCATATATGAATTCATCTCTTTATATTCTTAATTCACATTAATAATTCTCATTTGTTAAATGAATTTATTTTCAAATCTTTGGTTATTATTTTATTTCTCATTTTATAAATTATATAACTTATACTTACTTTAATTCAACTTAAAATTCCTTAAGTTAAATTTATTCAATCAAAATGCAAATTGTATAAGTTATCAACTCATTTCTTGTTCCCATAAATATTTTAAATAGGATTCCAGAGTCTTTTCAACTTTTTTCAAAATCATTTTGAAAACAATTCAAATTATCCTTTTGAATTTCCAAAACAAAACCCAAATTTTCAAACAACTTTTATTTAAAACAATTTGGCAGCAATTCCTCTTTTGGAAACCCGAAAATGAATTCTAATGATGTGGCCATCATCATCAGGATTATTTTCCAGCGACCTAAAAGAGTTTAGAGCTTTCATCTCTCCAAAATACTTTTCAAAACCTTTGAAATTCATTTTCAAATCAAAAAAGATTTAAACTTTCCAAATCTCCAAAATTTTCAAATTCTTTTCAAAACATTTCCAAATACTTCTCTGGAATTCCGTTCTAAATTACAAATCACTTTTATAATTTACATTCTCACATTTCATTTATATGTGAATTTATTTCTTAACTTTGGAGTTATGATTTCAATTTCTTATTCAATTTCATATAATAATGATAACATTTCAATATTATCACTTTCTAACAACCAAACATCCATATACTATAATAATTCATAGAAAATTATTTCTTTTCTATACAAAAATAGTTTTGGGAAAAATTATTTCATTCACCCTATTTTAAAACAATACTATGTCGTCTTGCCTCGTTTAAGTGTTTAGAAATCCCTATCGATAATATGGCGTCCCACATACCGACCAAAATTCATAAACATCTCAACGGATAAGCAAACACAATATAAAACATTTTTATATTCACTAACAAATACGCGCTCGTATCTATTATTACACTCAACTCATTCTAGAGTACTACTGACTCTATCTCTAATGAGTAACACCCAACAGAGCAGGGTTGTCGCTTAACCATATGCTCTGATACCAGCTGTCAAGACCCGCAAATCCGTACCCTTGATTAAACACTAAATTCCATTGATTAACTCAAGATGCACGGAAATACGAACCCTGAGGGGTTTTAAGAAAAAGAAATAGAAGAAAAGATAGAAGAAAAAGAGAAGAAGAAGAAAGAAGAAGAAGAAAGAAGAACAACAGAACAACATCAGATACAGAAACAATATCAGAATCTCACATATCGCAGCGGAACAATATATAATAGATAAACACTAGTCTTTTAAAACAAAGAACTATATCAGTTTATACATACATCAATCAGAGTCAATATACAACTCGATACAACAATGGACAGTTATATAAACTTGTCCTCATACAGAATACACAGTGGAATAAATAAATAAGTACGTATGTACGTTTCGCCATCCAGCTTGCTTCCAAAAATCCAGAATATCCAGAATATCCTGATAACATAACTCTAGGCTGCCCGTGTGGAAAATTATGGGCACCCAGAGTTTAGAAGGGAAACAATAAACTCCGAGTCAGTCATGGTGACTGGTGTGAGATCGTAAAACAGTTATTCTTTAAAAGACAACACAGGAATATTTTGAAATAGATTCGCAATGCTTTTGGAAAATGAAACTACCATAAGACCTCCCACCACACACACAATGCAAACGCAGAATTGGAGGAGATTTCTTCTTATGATAGTCAAAGATGCTTACTACGCAAAAATCTAAACCTTTTTTATATTATTATTAGTGCATAGTGTAGAAAACATTTCGAAAGTAGAATATAAATCTTAGCCAGCATAGACATTTCGAACTATGCCTACTATAGCTACCATCCAAACAGTGGGGCGCCACCATAAGTGAATGATAGGTTCTACAACTAAAACCGTACAAGTCACGTATTGTTTCTTTGGATTTCCAACAAATGGTCAGGCTAAGGAACTTCCTATGCCACGATGGGTACGTCCCTGGAATAGACGACCCGAGAACCTAACCGGATCTCTGCCAACACAAGGCCGGGTTACCTCTGCAAAAATAGGTAACTACTGACACGTGTATGCCATCCCCCGATCGTAACCGATCTTCCCGAGGATCCCTGATTCGCAACAAACCACATAATAAGCAGTATCCACATAGGTTAGGTATCTGGGCTCCATACCATGATACCACCTCTATCCAGAAGGAATGACATACACTAAGGGGCGCTACTCCCTAGAACCTTGCTGCATCCTTCCTGTTTTGACCATTTCCGGGATGTGAGGCTCGACGAAGTCTCGTCCACAAAGCTACGCTTTCTACAAAGCCATGCTTCGGGTCAAACAAATGATCAACCTATGATCACAAAGATATAAGATCAAACAAATGATCATATCGCAAATGATCAAACACTGATCATTTCATAGCAACACTCAGTATGCCACGTTACCAAATTGGGAGTATATCGCTGATAAATTTCAACTACATAACCTCTGAGCTCGTACGTCTCAGAGAAGGGTGTTAAGCTAAGAGAATAAATTCTCCGCCACCAACAGAAATGTATTTGAAAGAAATCAGCTTTATATCTCAATTTGTAACGTCAGACACACAATCCATACAAGTCTGTTCCGGGATCGAACAGAACCGAAGGCACTTCTCACGAAGCCCTTGCACATCCGGATAAATTTCTAATCACGTCCGGACTTCCCGTCACTAAGGGTGATAAAACCTCTAAATCGGAGATCAGCCGATGTAGAGTAACTCGACGGTAATCCTTCCGTTTTCAAAAATATCCGGTCTTCAACACCGGTCTTCGAATGCAATTCATAACGACGTATCACATATTCGGAATGGGTTATACGACCCCATGGTCCTTTCCCGGCTAACCCGAATAGTGAGCGCTTATTTAAAAATAAGTGTGGCATTCAAATTCATCCAATTCACAACAAATAACTATTCAAGGTAATTATTGATAGTCGGTTATTTAACTATCAATAAAGATGCGCAACATCATCAGATTCCAAATAATTTTCCAAATTATTTATTTCCAAAATATCTTTACTAGATATAAAATTTCCACACTAAAAAAATAAATCAACGTTTATTTTTCTAAACAGTTTCCCTTTCCTTTATAAATTCCATAGTGAATTTATATTTTCAAAATATCTACTGATATACGATTCTCAAGTCGATTTCAAATATTCAATTTCATTTTATCTTTAAGAAGATAAAATCTCAAAAACGTTTCATTTCATTTTGGAAAACATTCCCATACTTATTTAATAATAAGTAATTCACAAATCTATTTATTTTCAACATTTGAAAATATTCGTTATACTTAAATCAAAATTAAGTATACATTTCATTCTTTAAGGAAATCATTTACTATAACAACATCTATTTGAGTCAAAACGAATGTTACGTAAAACATCGTTACGACGACTCAAAATCACTAGTATAGGGATTCGGAATTTAGATAGATATATAAATCCCAATACTATATAAAAACATTTCCTTTCGGAAACCATTTACTATAACAACGGTGTTATAGTCCACCATTTCCTTATTCCTCGAAAACGTCTATTTCAACAATGAATGTTGAAATCTATGATTTCGATATTCAATACATTTTAAAACATCGTTAAAACAATTAACTTTATCTTTAATGTCACTTTCCAAAACATATCCATTTCACTTAATAATATATTCACTGTCCAAAATCGTGAATATACTTCACTAACCACATTTCACTATTTTCTACACATTTTATTTCAAGAATTATCCACTATCCAAAATCGTGGAAAAAATTCCCTTAATAACCTTCTATATTAAATTCATCAAATTTGATTTGTTTTCGAATTTATAAAAACAACGTTTATAAATTCTATTTCCATTTTATAACAACTTCGATTTATAAATCTTCTTTAATGACCTATTCAATTTATAACTCAATGTATATACCAAAGGTCCATCTTATAAGTTAATATAACTTATAATTCATTTATTTTAAAAGAAATCGTTCTTTTAAACTTCACAAAATTTAAAACTTTCAGATTTCATTAACTTATGAAATCCCATTTATACTTCATTTTAACACTTATAGAAACTTGTCTTATAATCCCAATATTTCAAATTTATAAATATCCATTTTTGTACATCTTTTAAATAAACCGTTTATAATACTAGAAATCCCAATTTAAACCATTTCATAAATTTCTTAACTTTTATTTCAAAAATCACACTTTGATTTTATTTCACAAAAATCTTAACTTTTATAACTTTAAAATTTTAGACGTTTATTTATTTGAAATAAATCAATTCAAAAATTCAATAAAACGTCTACTTTCAAAAATCACTTTAAAATCCTTTTAAAGTAAAAGTCGTTATCTTTAAACTTCAAAACTGAATCCGATGATGCAACAGCACCAATTAGTCAATCACAACAACAAACATCATATATCAATATGATAACAGAATATACATCAATATCTGTAAATAAGTAAATACTGGTGACGAATCCAGTTGGATCCCTCCAACCTGTTTCCCTGCATCCAAAGACGTTAGCACAATACCAATTCCACTTCGAGGTGGAATATCGCGGTATATGGGTTTTATAAAAATCATCCGCTTACTAACGGCGCAATAGGGTCTCATCCGCTATACGAGACGGGAAATCAATAAATCCAATATACACATATGCCAATATGTATATATTGCTATATATATATATAGATATATCCTACTATATCTAATATCACATCCAATAGCAATCAATCAAATCAATAACTGTATAAATCCATTTCATTCGAGTGAGAAAAATCTCACCTTAGCTTTTTAATTTGCCATCCAATTTCCATTTTGACCATTTCTTCACGGTTTTGACCTTGTATAAACAATTTATACATTTCGTTAATATTCGAAATAAATCGAACAACCAATTACCGTTTAATAGTTTTAATCCAACTAGTATGTATTTTTAAAATTCCTTTTCAACCTTATATATTTTTCAAAGTCCTTTCCATATAAAAAATTTCTATTTGAAAATTTTAAATTAACAAGTGATTTTATCTTAAACCAATATTCTTTATATTTTATTTTAAGCTAACTTCCTTTTTAGAAATTATATAAGTATTTATAAAGACAATCCATATACTAAAATAAAATCTATGTGTATTTTAAAATAATCTATACTGGTTTTATACAAAAGTTTCTCAACTTTTAAAATTTCTATTTCTTTTAATTCTAAACCTATTACCTTCAACCAATATTCCTTTTAATAAATTGATTTAATTAAAAGTTAAATTTAAAACTAAATCCCATTTTAACCAAATATTTCTTTTCTGTAAACCCCAAAATCAGAAATTTACTTTACTGGAAAAATTAAATACTGGGATTTATATATCATTATTATTTTTTTCTCTATAGTATAAATTAAATTAAATTAAAAATTAACAAGACAAAATTTCTACCTAACAGCAGATCGAAATACCAGCCTTGCCGTTGAACACCCTCCAAATTCCAGTTGCGAAACCCTATGCCTCGACTTCGCGACTACACACGCTACCATCTCGTGCTCGACTGCTACTAGCGAACCCCCTCGCCATCATTTCCGACCTCCAACACCACTACGCCTCCCCGACCTGCTCGAGCCCACCCACTTCGATCGCGACTTCTCCTTGCGACAATGAACTCGTCGACCACCATGAACGCATCGCCAGTCTTCACGAGATTTGTTTGCAGCCGCCACCCCAACGCTCGCGTACGCCACGCGATGCTCGCAATCTCTCTCGAATCGAGCAGCCCCGAGGAATTTGAAGAAAAGGAGGGCCGCCGTTTAAATTTTGAAACGATCGGAATGATTTTTTTTTCTTTTTCTTTTTCTTTTTTTTTAGGAGAAGGAAGGGATTTCATTCTCGTTCGTTTGAATCTGAGAAATCAAACTGAAGGTCGAATGAGGGAGAGGGAAAGAATAAAGGAGATAGCTTGTTTTGAACGAGTTGCAGAGGTATCGGCCATTAATTTTTCTTTTGAACGAAGACGAGCAGATTTTGTTTTGAATTGAACAAGAAACATTTCGTTTTCTTATAATTTAAACGAGAGGAATAAGCGTACGCGTTATCAGCTGGAAAGGGGGAACAAGAGTACGCGATTAACAGAGAAAGGTCGGCATCGAAGTGAAATGGAGCCAGGAATCTCTGCTGTGATTAAAGGAAGAAAAGTAGCTAAGGTTGACCAAATTTAAATTTAAATTTAAATTGAATCCGATTAGATTTCAACGCGTTTATTCACCATACGGTTACATAACAACTCCAAATGCTACGAAATTTGAAATCCGGTAATAATTCAATATTACGGACCCAATGGAACCGGTTTCGTCAAATTCCGAGACTATGCCTCGGAACGCTATTTCCAAATATCGATTCGAACGATTAAATTTCAAAACTGAACAAATCATTTTCAGATTCGATTCTGAAGCTTCTATTATCTTCCGTATCATCAATATAAATTTTAAAAGCTTTTGAAATATTTTTCTTCAGCTTAAAATTGAAGATTTAAATTTTTATTCAACTTTTAATAGATTAAATTTTAAAGTTTAATCGCAAAATTCAGAGTTATATCGAGGATTCAAATTAAATCATCGTTCAAATATTTAAAATTAATTAAATATTTTCAATTTAATTTGTTCAAAATTCTGGGTCGTTACAGTAGGCGTACCTCATTTAGCATTTTTAAGCAAGCAGATTATTATTTTAGCATTTTGCATGACCCAATCCTGCCAAACGGCTTCTCTGAACCTGTACTTACTCAATTTAAACATGTAAGTACTGAATATATGAAATTTATTAACATTTCACTTACTTTCAATAGCTAAACACATGCATTTCATAAGCAACATACACTAAACACTTTCCATGAGCAATTTATATGATTGCAAAACTAATTCAATTGTTTTCAATCAATTCATATGCCATTTCATTCAATTTTAAGGGTTTACAATTCAATTTCTTACATTCAATTCATTTTTAATCCAAACAAGCTCATATTCAATTAAATTGATTTCAAAATCAATTTTATTTCACTTCTATCAATTCATTGAATTTATTTAATCTCGTTTCCATCAAACGACAATTTATTTCTACGCAATTTGACTATATTCATGTGAATAAATAATTACTTAAGGTTATAACCATTTTAAATTGATTCCAACTCAATTTATATTTAATTCCTTCCATTTAATTCATTCACAACCATTTTATTTAGCTCGACACATTCCATGCTTGTATACTACTAACCATTCCCAATTTAATTCAACCCAAGCTTTTATTTAACGGTCTTCCATTCTTACTCGAAGTCGAGCTTCTAATTATTCTTAACTTAAGTTAATTTACTTCAATTTATCCCAACTTCAAACTTAAGTTCACTTCCAGTTAATTTGATTCTCAATTTATCAAAATAATATCCAAGCACATATTTAACTCATTTATACTCGAATTGGATTTTATTTGCAACTCAAATCATTTTCTATTATAATCCAATTCCATTTCATTTGACAACACTTCAATCTAATTTATTAACACTTCGAGTCGAATTTTTACTTGAAACCCAAATTCATTTCCAAACTCCATTAATAACCCACAATTTAACTTTTATTTAACCACTTTAAATCCCATTAACAAATTCGACTTACTAATTTATTCCAAATTAGTTTACTTCCACTTCCAATTCAATATTTGATTTCTATCTTCAAAATCACTTCATTATTTTACTTGAGTTCAATCTAATTTATCATCCAAGTTTAGATTCCTATTTCACTTTCCAAAATACCAAATAAATTTTTATATTTGGCTTACTCCTTCCACTTTTAGATTTTAACTCGAGATTATTTAGCCCAGAGTATTTAATTCAACTCCCTTCTATTTCCTTATCAGCCATCGAAGATTATTTATTCCAATTCAATTTTTACTTCAACTTACTTCAAATACACTAGATTTTATTTTCAGTTCATTCAAACTGATAACTTAAGTTCATTTAATTCAACTCACTTCCTTTTACTTGGCTTAAATTAAATCAAATTAATTTACTTTTAACCCAGAATTATACATTTTATTTAGCCAAGTATATATTTTAATCCAATGGGTTCTCAATTCTTTTACAAGCCATCGAAATCTATGTTTTTTTCAAACTTATTTAACTTAACTCCAGTTAAATCTAACCCCATACTATTCCTTTGACTTCACACAATTCATTTACATTTTATTAAGTAAGAGCTAAATTTTATTTAATGTTTCCACCACATGATACAATTCCATCTCAATTATATTTCAACTTTAATTCCATAAGCATTTTAAATTATCTTCCAGAGTTTAAGCAACATTTCAAAATCACCTTTGAAATCAATTATATCCAAAATCCTTTGCATTTCTAAAATCAAACCCAACTTTTGCAAACAATTCCAATTTAAAAATCTCCAGGCAGCAATTTCTCTCTTGGAAACTAGAAAATGAACATCGATGATGCTGCAGTCATCACCGAAGTTATTTTCCAGCGACCGAAAGATTTCAATGCTTTTATCTCTTTAAAAAAAATTTCAAATATTTTTAATTTCAAATCTCTCCAGATTTCAAATCCAATTCAAAATATTTCCAAAATAATATCACTATTATTTCTCCAAAGCATTTGAAAACCATTTTCAAACCCAAAAAAATTTAAACCTTTTCCAAAATTTCAAATTTTAAATTCTTTCAGTCTATATTCAACATTAGTCTATATTCAACATTACTCTGGATTTTACCTCATTTCAATTATAAATCACATTTATAATGCACATTCATAAATCCCATTTTATATATGAATTTATTTCTTAACTTTTAGTTATGATTTCAATTTCTTATTAAATTTTCTCACAATAGTGATAATAACTTAATATTATCACTTCCTACCATCCAAGCAACCATATATATCTATAATAATTTATGAAAATTATTTCTTTCATATACAAAAATAATTTGGGTAAAATTATTTCATTTACCCTTTTAAAACAATACTATGTCGAATTTTTCTATTCAAGTGTTTAGAGATCCCTATCAATAACGTTAATTCCTCGTATTGACCAGAATCCATAAACTACTCAACAAACCAATCAGCACAATATAAAACCATTTTATATTCACTAACAAATACGTGCTCATATCTATTAATACACTCAAACTCATTCTAGAGTACTATGGACTCAATTTCAATTAGTAATCCCCACCAGAGCCAAGGTTCTCTCTTAACCTTTCAGCTCTGATACCACTGTAACGGTTTAGGCTTTTCAACCATCGACAGCGGCCACTCTTCGCAGTGGCATACAGTGATACCTCGAATTTGCTTTTACGGCCAGCCTCTCGACTCGCAACCAACCCAAGGCCTTATACTACCTCAAAGGGACATGTAGGAGTAAGAGTCTCCCGTTCTCCACCAAATGCGAAGCGAGAACCCCCTATCATGCTGTAATATAGCAAACCCGATCCCGGTCACTTCGAAACGATCGGCGCATTGGCCAATATTGATAGTCGGTTATTTAACTATCAAATAACGTTCACAAACAACCATCAGACCTTTAAATAATTTCTCCCAAATTATTTATTAACCTCAAAATATCTTCGCAAGATATATTTCCACTTTTCAACCCTTTGAAAACAGTTTCAAACCGTCTTTCTCTCATGGAATAAATTTCCCAATATTTTCAATTTCCACTGAAATTACCAAGTACAAATACTTAGACTTTAAAATCATTTAAAAACACTTAATTATAGAATATACTTTTAAACATTTAGATTTAAAACTACTTTAATACTTTATTTTTAAAAAAAATATACACTTTAAGAATATTTAAAATAAAGCTACTTTATAAAATATAAAACTAAATTTTTATCTTTGTCAAACATAATACCAATTAACCTTTAAATAATTACTACTAAAATAAATTTGAAAAATACTTACTTTAACATTTATACATTTAAAAATAATAGATTTTCCAAAACATACTTTTAAAACAACTTTGAAACTTTAACTTATACCTAAGAATTTGCTTTTAAAACATACTTGGCTATCAAGGGAAATATACTTCTCTTTCACATCTTTAAAAATAAATCACTATTTATTTTTAATCAAATTTACCCATTCCTTTTATAAATTCCCACCTTGAATTTATCCTTCCAAATATCCACTGATATATTACTTCACTTTAATAAACCCAGTTTATAAATTTCATGGTCTCAACTTCCTTTTAAAGTCCCAGTTTCAAACACTTAATCAATTTTCAAATTGATTTCCAAAATTTACTCCATTTAAAAATAAAATCTTTACTTATCCAATTTTATTTCAAAACTTATAAATTTTAGGTTTAACTTCCTTATGATGATTTAAAATCTTACTTTAACTGATAATACAAAATTCTACATTTATTCCAAGATGCTTCTTTTATTCCTTTCTAAACCATATTAAAATTCTGAATTCAAAAATAAATCTCTCATTCTTTTAAATAATATCCTTAAGTCTTAAAATTCATTATTTCCCCTTTTATTCAAAATCTCTTTTCCATACCCGGAATTTATTTACTAGAATTTAAAAATTCACCTTTCTTATTTTTTTTCCAATCCATTCTTTAATTTATCCAAATTTCTATAAATATTTTACTTAAAAATTCTCTCTTTATTTTCTTTTCAAAAATCCAATCTATATATTATTGGTAACTCGGTATACCCAACTATATTCAATCAAACATAGCATCCATCATTTCCAATTACCAATGTAATCTATCACAGATCACCAAATATATCATATCACATAATATTAACATAATCTAAATAAATTTGAGGAATCCAGTTGGATCCCTCCAACCTATTTCCCTGCATCCACAGATGTTAGCGCAATACCAATTCCACTTCGAGGTGGGATATCGCGGTATATGGGTTTATATAATATCATCCGCTATTATGCGGCACATAGGGTCTCATCCGCTATATAATGCGGAAAATCAATTACTCCAATATATACTATATACTACTATATAATATACCACATCCAATCACTTAAATTATTCAACCAAATATTTAAATTTAACTATTTAAATTTAAATAGCAATCCAGAAGAGTGAGATTAACTCACCTTTGATTTCTATTTGCAATCCACTTCAATATTGCCTTGGTTTCCTATTTTTGACCTTGAATAAACAATTTATATAATTTTATTAATATTCGAAATAAATCGAACAATTCCATTTGCCATTTAATAATTTTAATTCAACTAATTATTTTATTTAAAACTAATACTTTTAATTTTAAACAAATTCTTCTTAGCATTTAAAACATCTATTTTCACAATCCTATCCATATGTAAATTAATTTCTGTTTATTTTAAAAATGAGTATGCATATATGTATTTTTCAAACTGCACATATATTTAAATTAAATTAAATTAAGGAAAAAGATTTATTACCTAAATCATATCGAAAAAGAAAATCGAACAGTAACCCATCTAGCCCACTGCACTGCTATCCCCTGACATTGCCTACGAACTCGAGCTCGACTTCGACGTTGCTGCTTGAACTCGAATTGACGAACCCAAGACCGTGCTCCCCCTTCCAGTGTTCGCGTTCGAGCTACCTCGGTCGCAACTTCAATCCAGATAAAACCCACACCTCTAATCGCGATCACCCGCCTCACGAAAACCCTAGTGCTCGATAATGGAATCGCGACAACAAAACCCTAGCCGACCCAAACGATCTCATGCTCTTCTTGACAGCGTACTGCCCTTACCTTCATTCGCTCACCCTCGCCTTCGACATTATCCTGCTCGAGTTTGAGCCGAGATTTCTAGGCGTAGATTGATTCGAACGATCGCAACCAACTCGGTGCCTCGAGCTTCCATCGCGCATGCATGCGCCTTCCCCAAATTCATGCCACCACGATTCGACTACTGCTTTGATTCGATTTGAATCGAACGATGAAGACACGGCCATTTTTCTTTTTCGTGTTTTGATTTGAAATAAGTTTTGATTTGAAATAAGGAGAAGGCTCGGCTGGATATAAAAAGAAGGGAAGCGTGCTCTGAAATGTTGTGTGATGGAAGAGGGGACACGATGTTTTACTACGGCCATTAATTTGATTTTGAAGTGTCGGCCAGTATTTGTTTTAAAGGAGAATCGACTGTTATTATTATTATTTTTCAAAATGAATTTGGACAGGAGCTTTCAAAAGAAGGTAGAAGGAATAAAAGGGAACACGATTTGATATTCACGTGTTTGAATACCTCAATAGTGATATTTTTAAAACAAAAGCTGATGGTGTATAGTGATGACAAGAAGGGATAAAGCTGATGCCGAAATAAATTTGACTGGTCAGCAAAAATATATAGTATTATTTAAATTTAAATTTAAACCGTCTCAAAATCGTAGCGCAAAATCTCGACATCCTATCGAGGCGTGCCGCTAGGCGTTTATAATGTTAAACCCCTATTCCGAACGCGTGGAAAAGGTTTCGAGTCCTAATTCAATCGTATGGAGAAGATAGCTTTTTGAACCAGTTATTATTAAATTTTCGATATAGATTTCAGCGCGTTTATATATCGTACGATCACACGACAACTCCAAACACTACGGAATTTGAAATCCGATAATAGTACAATATTACGGATCCAATGGAATTGGTTTCATCAAATTCCAAGACTGTGTCCCGGAAGGCTATTTTTAAATTCAATTTAAACGATATATTTTCAAGACTAAACAAAACACTTTTAAATTCAATTTCAACACTTCTATTATCTCCAGTATTATCAATATATATTTTATAAGCCTTTGAAATATCTTTAACAAGCTTAAAATTTCAGATTCAACCATTTACCCAATTTCCAATTATTTATTAAACAATTAAATCACTCAATAAATGGTGGTATTTGAAATTCAAGTTAGAAATTAACTTTTAAATATTTAAAATCAATTAAATATCCCAATTTCAAATATCCAAAAATTACGGGTTGTCACAGGTTCTCTACAAAGTTCCATAACAGTTGTCAAAAACAATACAATTCCGAACTACATTATAACGACTATCGTTATAAGTGCACTTCTAAATCCAAGTCATATCTCAACCCATGTTCAGCTACAACCTATATGCTTTGTTCATGGCCTAGTCATATGTCATATATGTCCACTCAACTCCATTCAAGTCGGATATACGAATCCTATGTTTTCAAAACAAAAATCAAAATCAATGTTTTCAACATATGTCCAAGTTAATTCGAACAACTTTAATACAAT